>JAWNMK010000124.1:5727500-6988125 GCA_035044105.1 Drosophila nr. perissopoda 5 BK-2023a
CGACACAACGTCAATAAACTGCGTCAGTAAACAATAATTCAATGCACACGTTCGTCACACAATAGAACAGGAAGAATCATGAATCGTGCATATGCTCGACGACTTGAAGCAGGAGCTTAAGTACAGTCATTCAATCTATTGCACAAATACGCTTACTCAATTCAGCAAATGGCAAAACTTTATTTGACTTGCAAACGTGCCAGAATGTTCTTTCTAAATATTTAGCGAATTGCGAAACTGCCCTGCTTATAAACGTATTAGAATAATCGAGAAATATTTCGAAAAGAATACAAAAGCTTGAACTTGAATCCAAGTCTTTATCTAGCGTACACGTCTCAGAATTCAAGACTTAAATACTAAAACCAACACGCTGAAAAATGCACACACTAATTTTCAATAAGGCATAAAAAACCATAACAAATGCATTTTATACGCTTCAAACTGACTTTTTCCATGTGGTCTTCATTTGTTTTCTCGATTGCATTTTCCAAATTTTAACTTTGTTTTCGTCTGCATTGATCCAATTTGAGGTCAAAATTCAATAACTTTTTATTATGGCAATCCCGTTTTCATACCGATTTCACAGCTCGTTATGCGCACAGCAAAATTGAATAACGTGACTTGAAAATCGATTATCCTCGAGCAGGCAGTCAGTCAGTCTGTCAGTCAGTCAATCAAGGCGTAAAAATGCATTTCAATCGGCTGTCGCTTTAATCAGTGTCATAAATTGATTTTGTTCCGTTTCTGATTGAGTTGTCCTGACCGGTTATATTTGCGGGAAGTACAACCATTACTTTGGTGTCTTTTTTTAAAGCGACTAAAAAACCCATTTAAAATTTGATACAGTTTTAATTGAAGAGTAGTGCAGCAGCAGCAGCAGCAGCAGCAGCAGCAGCCGCTGCGTAGCTGCAAGCGCAGTTATAATAAATCAAGTGCCTAACAAGATATGATAACAATTTTCTTGCTCCAAACGAAGAAGGAGAAGAAGACTTAGCATGACGATGACGATGACAGTCAGAGAGCAGGTTGCATTTATTGATTAGCCAGCGGGGCGTATATATATATATATATACATATATATATATACATATATATATATATGTGCTGCTATCAAAATGCTATTAAGCAACATTTTTTAGCTCTTGGCGATTGCTGTTCTGTTGTCATATTCTAACGGTTGACTGTGCAAAATTGTACAGATTTAATGGAAATTAATGGCATGCACTAATGGCGAGAGAAAGAGAGAACAAATCGATTGGATATGCTGAGTCGAGGAGGCAGGTGCAACCAGTTTATGGCTCATCATTGAATTGTATCCAGTTGCCAGCCATTTAGCAACGGACGCGACTTCAAGCGAATTCAATTTAAAGTCCAACAGCGATTGCCGCAATAAGAATAATCAAAAAATAAAATATGTTGAAAAAAAAAACAAAAAAAAATACAAAAGAAAAATATTTGTGAATCACTCGCGCAGCACTCACAGTTCAGCTTTAGAGCAAATAGAGCTAAACACAATCCCAGAAACAAATAAATAAATAAACAAACAAACAACGACGACGTCGACAGCGATAGCGACAAGCCCTTGCCATATAGAGACGAAACTGCTGAATACGTTCAAATATATCTGTATGATGAAAACAAAAACCAAAGCCCCAAAACGAAACCAAAACGAATAATGTTTTAAAGGTAAAGTCAACAATGGAGGAACCGCATCGGAGTGTCTCAAACGACATCGAGCAGCTGTCCCATTCGCTTTGCCTACCTATGCAGAAGTTGTTTTCGTTTTTTTCTTTTCGATTTGCTGCTCAAGTATTCAGTTTCAGTACAAGTATCTGGCAGATATACAATGCTCAATGCCCAATGCTCTGCACTCTGCTCTGGGCGTGAAAAACGAGAAAAATACGAAAATCAACAAACACAATAAACTTGATGAAAAATGCTACGACAAAAAACAGACAGAACCAAAAAAAAAAACACGCACATTGCACATTTTGTGCAAGCAGACACACACATACAAATGCACTTACATACGCGTTCGTCTATATGTATATTTATCTAAAACTGCATAATCAGACAATTACGTGTTGTCATAACGTGATTCGTATGGCAAATGACGACTACTCTCGTCTGCTTCTTCTTCCTCGTCTTGTACTTATTCTTCTTCTTCTTCCTATTCTTGAACAACATAAAGTTGCTCCAATACCCATTTTTCCCCACGTCCCACGCTCTGTTTGTGCAGACTCAGAAAAATGTGCAATAATAAGTCAACAAACAGCAGTAATAATTGTTGCTAAAAAAAAAAACGTGCTTCTTTTTCGAACTGAGAAATACCCTGCATGTTTTTCTTGTCTTGAAGTATCAAAAGAAACGACTTTGTATCACTTTTAAATCGATTCACTTACATAATAAAATAATAAAGGGTATTGAGCAACCACAATAACCATTGCTGTGCGGGCTGTGATAACGCCGTTAAAATATCAATGGCATTGCAAATATGAGAAGAGAAGAAAAAAATAAACAACAAAAAGAAACTTGAAAAGAGGGGCGGGCCGTTTTTCCCTGTGGACAACAAATTCCCCATTGCGTTGGGCGTCACACAGACTAAAAAGATTATATCGGACATTTTTGGTTGACGTGTTGAGCTTTGACTGATGCAAATCGCCCAAAGAGTGACAGAGAGAGAGAGGGAGATTGAAAATAAAAATACAGTATTCATGGAACAACTAAAAACAGCTGGCTAACAGCATGAAAGAAGAAGCATAAATATGGGAAATAACGGCGGTGGGCAATGTGTGTTTCCGATAAGGCAGCAAAATGTGTAAAGTGAATTCGGCTGAATGATAGAAAATATAATTAGGAAATGGTGTTAAATGGACGCATTCTGTACAACGGAAACTAAGTTGTGATGAAATTTTAAAGAAATAGCCCAGATATAAACAAAGAGATGGAGATAGAAGGAAAAATATGCATTAAGTAGTCCATGGGGAAGCACACCTTTGAATATAATCGAGAAAGTTTTGAGTTGTTTGCATAGGAATTGGTTCAATACAAAGGTTTTTGTTTTTAGCCTTTTTAAATAAACATCAACTATAAAAATTATAAATAAATGAGGTGTGATGGCGACAACAACGACACATTTATATGGAGATCTGCACTTATTAATCTCCCCGCACAACAATTTGAACGGACACCTTACAATGCTACAATGCGTGTTAGGTAATCGAATCACCCGCAACGCAGCTCTGCCGGCATTAGATCAAAGCCAACCCCCAGCCACAATGGAATACTCCATTTCACACACAAATACATACATACATACACACACACGCACACACACCTCTATGAACTACACACTTTGCTCACTGAGCTTACATATCAAATTATGCGGCAAGCAACAACAATGTATGAGTTACAGATGAAGAGATGGAGAGATATATTGTATGTATATGGAGTGTAGTTAGAGATCTGTCGGCAAAACACTCACACAGCCCACACGTGCAACACTTGGTAAAAAACCGCAATTCAATTTACAGCACTTGCCACAACACAATTGCAAGTGGGAGCAGCCACCGGAGACAACAAGACCTGAGTTCTGTTGTTGCTGCTGCTGCTGCTGCATGCAATACACCCCGCGCACGTGTGCGTCAAGCAACCAAGTGCTTGCCCTGTCTCGATTGTGGGCCGCTTGCTTAGCTGGCTGGCTGCTATATTGCCCCACTGGCCCACAGAGCAACGACGCTTGTGGCAATATGTTTTAACGCAGCTGCTGCGATTGCCAACATTGTGCAAGCTTTTAATACCTCTCCGCACCCATGCCCCATGAACCATTGCCACCACACAACAGATTTCAACTCGCAAATTGTGGCTCCGAATCTAAAACAAATGATAACTTAACTCATTGGGTGTACCCGACTGCGGCATGACCTTTTTCGAGAGTCTTCCAAATTCCGTGCACACAAAAGTATGCTACAAAAAAGTAAAAGGAGTAAAAAGAATCCTTTTTCTTGAACTATTGAAATTTCCTTTTGATTTTCATGCTTTCTGTTTGTTTTACAAAAATGCAAGAAAAAAAACCCATTTTTACTGTCCAAGAAGTTAGGGTATACGTTTGGGAAACAAAAATGCGTTAAGGTAATTACTTGACCTCTCAGGGGGCTGAAAGGGGGTGGGTGGGGGTCAGGGAAGGGGTGGGTACGACGCATCAATTACCAATTGTTGTTTGTTTCAGCTTGTTTGTGTTAATTAACCCAGAAATCAGAGCGCTTTTTTCTTCTAAACTGCACTTGTGAGGCAACCATGAATTAATTTTAATTGAACTTTGTTGTGCAGTGTGCTTAAAGTTAATTGAGTACCCCTCTCCTCCCTCGTTTACACACCTCATTCCCTATTTATATACAAAAAAAAAAAACAATAACCACAGCAAAAATAGCAACAATCTAAATGTAAATATGCATGCAAAATAAATTTCAAAGCTGTTGTTTGCTGAACGAATGAATCATTGCGGTCAGAGAAGGAAAACGTTCAATCTCTCTCCGTCTCTCTCTCTCTCTCTCTCTCCGTCTCTCTCTCACTCTCTCGTTTTCTTTTCGTTTCATTAAAATTCAATTCAAATTTACACCCATTAAAAGTTTGAGTGAGAGTTGGCTGTTTTCGAGTACAGGGCTCAACAAAGTGTTTCACAAAAAGGCTTATTGGCCAACTTGGATGCCTTGCCTGTCTGTCCTCCCTCCCTGCCTACCACCCCCCCGCTGTCTACACTCCTTTCATTTAAGTTATACCTGTCTAACCCAGTTAGCGAGTTTTGTTTGATGTTCCACTTTCAGTTGAGCAGCAGCCAACGGACTAAAAGCGTATTTACCAACTTTAGTATTACCTTCAACCAAAAATAAAATACCATACAAAGTGCACAACAACAAAAATCCAATCAGATTAAGTTCAAAGTTCTAGACAGTTTGCCAATAACAAGTCAAAGCAATAACATTATACAATAGTGCAGCCAGGGTTAAAAGTGAATGGAGAATACATAAATATCTGCAAATATTGAAGACATCAATTTAAAGTGTTTCAAAACATTTATTTATATGCAAATTTGCATAATTTTTATTGCCAATTCGCTGAACTTGATGAAAGAGAAACAAACCAATATTTTTCCAGCGAAAACGTTTCATCTTATGGCTGATAAAGATATTTATTTAGTCATCATGCTTGAATTAATTCGACTTTCACAACTAATTCAAATAAAGTATATAAGATAATAAGTTTAATTTGCACAAATTAGTTGTGTTTTAAGAAATGAAAGCTTTAAACAGATAATCAAATTACAAATAACACGCAAAATACTTTTAGTTTTTCTACAACAAATGCATATTTCACATTATTATTTGAGTTTAAAAGTGTTCTAATTAATATTAGCATTAATAGTCATCAACCACAAGTCAGAGGTGAAAAAACAATTCTCTTATCAATTTTTGCGTGTAAACGTTTTGAGTCATTGATGCTATTTTCAATTTTTTTTTTTCTATTTTCAAGTACGTATATATAGAAATGTGTGTGTGGTTAAAGAATGTATATAATAAATGTCTATAAATTTGACATGGGTTTTTTTTTATTGTACATATTCTGTTGCTGTTGCTCGTTGCGATAAGCAGGCGTGAATTCAGCCAAAAGATAATTTGCAGTGTGTGTGTGTGTGTGTCTGTGTTTGTATTTGTATTTGTTATATTATTATTTAGCGCCTTGTGACCAAGTTCACAGAATTTACTGCCGTCTGACGATGACGTCACATTCACTTCCGCTTTGCCGGGGACAAGCAAAACCCAAAACATGTACCCTCATAGGGATGATTGATTGAACTCGGGACAGAGAGGAAGAGAGAGAGATGGAGAACGAGAGATAGAGAGAGCAAGCGCTTCCTCGTTAGGCGTAATTAATTGAGAGCACTCCACATCAGCAAAATTGAAATTAACTGAATTAAGTGTTGAGCAAGAAGAAGAGCAAAACCTCAAATCGAAATGCAATCAAGTGATTAGAGGGATGGGCGGGAATGTGGATAGGGGTAACGCAAGCAGAAGTGAGCTGTTGTCAACTGCGGGTCAAACGTTTTGAGAGGAATTGCTTTTGGGTTCCATTCCATCAACTTGAGGAGAGCTGCTCGTCATTGTCGCCCAATTACATGACACTCAACGAGTTTATTATAATATACAGACACACATATAATCAAGCATTGTTATGTGACATTTGTCCGGTTGGGTCTGTGTTTGTGTGTGTGTGTGTGTGTGTGTGTGTGGTTGGCATTGTAAACCAATATGCATATAAGGGACCAGCAGCAGTTAGATAATTCCCAATATCAGACAACAACCCTAACAACAAAGGCGACTCATTGTCCGCTTTTTATGCATGCATGCAAAAAATAAAATAAATAAAAAATGAAACAGCAGCAGCAGCAAGAAAAATACAAAAGCAGAAAACCAAGCAACTTTCACTCATAAATTAATTGTTTTTCGAAATGGAAACAAAACTAAATGCCCCAAAGTGAGAAGCTAATCGTGAAATCAACGCTTTCAAGTAAAAATTCACATATGTAAATCAGTATGTTTGTTTATGGATCTGTTGCCCAGCTGTTTTGTGTGTGTGTGTTGTGAGTAATGAACAGCGCTTTGGGTTTGCATTTTAAATCAGCCAAATTGCTCAAATATTTGAATAACTTTCTGTACGCTGGCAACCTTGAGAGCGTCACAACAACAACAACAGCAGCAGCAGCAGCAACTATCGATGACGATGTGCAATTTGCACACAAGGCCCGTTTATCGACACTAAAGTTATCGAATTACGTTTTGTTGCTTGCGGTGGGGGCGTAGGAAATGTTTGCCTATGCGGTTTCAAGTGAACCGACGAAGTGGGTCAAGTAAAAGGGGCGCAATTTGTGGTTTAAGTAATTGATGAGTCACAGAATTGAAAGGGAGGTATGCAAATCAGAAGTTTAAAGCGAATGTTGGAATTATGACCAAAACGTAATATTTTAAGGCCGTATGTAAATAAGACGTTTAACATGCATATTTACGAAAAACCTATTCGACTTATCAAGCATTAATAAAATGAATTTATGAGAATTCGAAATGAACATATGTTTAAGAATTTTGACCACATCCATTGTGGTGCTTAAAAGCTGTTGCGGTACAAGAAAACAGTTGCAAAGTATTTTGTGATACTCGTACCACTTAAAATGTAAATGTTGGCGTGTTGTTGCCACCTCATTATTATTTTGGTTCATTTTGAGTAATTTCAAAGCATTTCCATTTGTAGATTTTCTAACTGTTCAGCAGTTTTTTTTTTTAACTCGTAGCATGTAATATTCATGACACATGCGTGACGCATAGACCGAACAAGTTGCAGTGCAACAATTTGCTGTACTTCAGGGACTTGTGCACTTCACTTAAATGATGCGTTTAATACCCCCAAAGACTTTCGCCCACGCAGCTTGGACCCCCCTTCCCACATCTAATTAACATTCTCCACACATCGCTGCGAACTTTGACCCAATTACGCGCTTATTTACGAGTTTGTTGTTTGTCGAAGAGAGATAGAAGATAATAAAACACGCTAAGCGAGAATGAATGAAAGAAACTACAACAATGAGCAAAAGCTTTTATTTACTTCGTTTTGGGCTGCCGCCGCCTCATTTAAAGAACGCAAGCGCAACGTTCCCACCACAGAGCAAGACCAACGCAACGGTTGGTGGGGTGGAGCAGGAGCAGCTCAAGTACAAATATAAATGAGGAGGGAAGAGGGACGAGAGGAGAGGAGAGAGGCACACACACAAGCACAACAATACTGCAGGCTGGCGCAGTCAATAAAACGCCACTCAACAGAAACATGCGAAACACATTAAAGGCAATACAAAATATCAAGCAGGAAACAACGCAAACACAAAAATAAACTTCAACAAAAAAAAAATGAGTCGCAGCCTCGTAAAATTTTTAAATTGAAATTAAGCAACGTAAAATTGCAATTAGGCAGTGCTCAAGTACTCGGCAAACAAATTATTTTTTTTTTTTTTTATTTTTATGCGCTCCTCCTCCGCTCCTCTGCCCTACTCAATGTCATGAAACAACACTACTAAATGACAATAAAAAAAAAAACAAAACAAAAACCAAAAGAAAATTGCTAAGCAAAGCGAATAGCTTATACCTAATTATTACGCACATTTTTTATTTGTTTTTAGACAACATTCGAAAACATTAACAAAGAGTCATTGACACAAGAGCATAAACAACACACACACACGCACACAGACACACACACACACATAAATCGTAGCAAGAGCGAACTAACAGAATACAACGAATGACGCGTCGTCGCCGAATTGTCGTTGTAGTTGTCGCTGTAGTTGTATAGCCGTCTCTTGCCCTGCGCTCCTTTCTCTTTCACACAACTTAGCAAACATTGCAAATTATTTACCGCAACATTGACGCCTCACCGGCGCCGCTCTCTATCTCTCTCTCTCTCTCTCTTTGTATGGCGTTCGCCCGATCTCAAACCCATTCTGTGCGCTGCTCTGCTCTCGTTATTTCCCATTGTATTTTTAGAGGTTCACTAACTTTAGTGTTGTTATAGATACAATTATATTACATGTATGTGCGTGTGTGAGTGTGTCTGTGAAGTTTGTTTTGCTGCCGTCTCTGCTGCTCTGCTCTGCTCTGTGTTCGTTTAATTAAATCTTTAGCCCTGACACTTTTTTCATTGACAAGGTAACCAACCTGCACCCGAAACTTCAACCGGCCAAAAATAGCAAAAGCCAAAACAATAAATGCGATTTAGGTTTACGAGTATATCTTTTGTTGTAGGTACACATTGACGCTACGAACGCTTTCGCAAAAAATAATGAAAAAAAAAAAACAAATTTGTGCTAGCGCAGCTATCAAGCGACGCTACACGTTGGGAAAGTCAATGTGCCGTAAGCAGGAAGGGGGCTGTGGTGGGTGGTGGGCGATCACGACGACGACCTTGGGAAACGGTGCGCGTTGACTTTACAATGTTATTGTTGAAGTTGCCAAGTTATGCAGTTTTTAAATGTGTGTGTCTGTGTTGTTGCCGTACGCGAGTTGCTCATTTAAAGTCATCTTTTTGGCATAAATTAAGCTGCCAATTTATTACTTTCAACTACGCCGTGTGAAATATTATGGCGAATTTACTCAAATCGCAACACAGCTGGCTAAGACTGTCAAAAGTTATGGAGCTTTAATGCAATGCTATTAACCTTATTTTAAGACATCAGTGTTCTCATTTGTAACAGTCGAATTCTTCCACATTGTACAACAATTTTGATTTATTTACATTACACCACATCGTAATTTTCTATTTCCAGCCACGTTTCCAAAGCATTCGTGCTTTTTTCCTACACACACAATACATACAAAGCTCTCCCACGGGGGACTCCACCTCCAGGGACTACATGTTCCAGATTCACATTTACAACCAAACCGAAATTTATACACGTGTTCAGCAAGCTCTCAATCTACACGGAAAAAAATGGACAACTCTTTGTGAATCACTCCAAATGATAAGCAGCCATTTAAAAGCGCAATAGCAATAAAACGCAATAAAAACCGAATACTTATTAAAAAAGCGGAAGTGCAAAGCACACAAAATACGAGAAATTAGTTGATAAATCGCATGAAAAGAGACAGATGCGGTGAAATGAATGATGGGAAAGGGGAAGGGGGAGTATCACTCGCTGCATAAATAAATACAAATCGTATTCAGCGAAGCGAATCATATGAATTCGTAGAAATGTCACAATTGTGACGTCACGCCACAATCTTCTAATTAATTGACTTAAAAGCCATTTTAAGCACAAAATTCCCCACTCACTTTAGTCACTTTATGAATAAGCGTTAAAATGACGCCGCGACTAATTTCTGATAAGCTTTAACTAAAAATGCGATTGCGTCTGCAACCAGCCAAATACGGGGAGAGACACAACGGGAGAAAGAGAAAAAGAGAGAGAGGGAGGAAGATGGAGCGGGATTAAAACCGGTTGACTGACGGTCAATAAAAATCAAAATCCAGTAAATGCCTAAGAAGTGACACACACAGACTGACAACAGAGCGGAAAACGAACGAGCGAAGCGTAGCCAACAAGTGGACAACAACAACAGCAAAGAAGAAAAAACGAGAACCTCAATCAATCACAACAACAACAACAACAACAACAACAAATAATGTCCGTTACTCTTGTAGTGAGTTCTAGCGCTGGCTGACTGGCGACAAGTCACAAGTCCCATGCATGCGAAAGAAAGACACTCGAAAAGCATCTCTGCCTTCTCATTACTCATGCTAATTCCGCCAGACACACCACATACACACGCAGTCAGGCAGTGAGAGTCCAGTGTTGGACAGTATAATGAACTACTTAATGCCGCAGCAGCAGCGAGTGAAACAAGTTGTCGTCGCACAGTGGGCTAAGTTGCTTATTATATATTGTATAGATATAAATATATATATATATGTATGTATGTATGTATTTCAATTGCATTGTTGTTGTTGTTGCTTACGTATTTTTTTGTTACCACGTGCCACTTGCAGCTTAGCGTGGTAACCCAACACAAATGAGGTCGTCAGCGTTCCGAAGGAGACTCAACAGACGTGGGCCGTCAATATGACTACATATTTTTTTCTTTTTGCGAATTGGCCGCATTTCTAAGCCGAAAATGGCGTAAAGTGAGCGGAGGACCGTGACGCATGCAAAATTGTAAAAGCAGACACTTTATTGACACTTCATTGAATCGAATTGTGAAATAGACCATCGACAAAGATTAAGTGCGAATAAATGTACAATCTATACGACATGATACATATCAATAGCTTATCGGAAATTCTTTTGAAAATCAGTGATTTAAGTAGTTGAAATATATTAAAGAATCATGTTATTTTGCTACCCACACTGAAAATTAGATAATGTGCTTTTAAAAGGTTGCCAACACTGATCAAAAGACATCTAATTGCTCGATAGCTTGAGCTGAAGCTATCGAAACTATCGATATAACTTTATTGCAAAAGTTCTTGCAAAGCTAACGTGGTGCTTCGGCCCTAACCCCCCACAAAGTGCAGCAGGCAGCAGCAAGCAAATAACAAAGTGGGGAGTGGGAGGAGAGGAGAACTTGCCGTTGGCCTCCCAAGCGCAGCGCATGCCGCATCAGAACAGAACAGAACTGAACAGAGCAGCGCAGAGTGGAGTGGAGCAACAAATTCTAACGGTAATCCCCACAATGTCTATTTTTGTAGCTGTAGCTGCTGCTGCTGTTGCAGCATAGTAATGTTGCTGCTGTATCTTGCAGATACAATTTTAAACTTATAATTTAAATACAAAGTCGAGGCATTGTATTTTTTTGTTCACAACCAAAGCAGCGACAGCTAGAAGCATTTGGTTTAAATCTTTGATGTGATTATTATGATGATGATTGTTGTTGTTGTTGTTGTTGTTGTTGTTGCGCTTGTTGTTGTTTGTTTTTGGTTTTGAACTTTTGCCCAGCGGCATAATTCTAAAGCGAGAGGAGCGAAAAAAAAATGTGTTAATGTGTGAGAGAAGGAGAGAAGTTTTTTTTTTGGTGGCAAGATGATGCTAAAGCAACGCGCCCGTCTAGCGGTTCGCAACTAATTAAGAAGGCAGCAGCCCCTCGCAAATGACGCAGCTTGTTTTCGGATACAGATAAAGAGACACTCAGCTATAAGATACAGATACATTTATAAATATATATATATATCTCCGTGTATATGCAACTCATCTTAGCTGTCTGTGGCAGCAGCAAGCAGCAGCAGCCGCTACTGGGACGCATTCAAGCATAAAGTCTAATGATTGCTAATTACAAGACAACAACAACAACAACTATCAAGAAACGGTCGCCCTGAAACTAAACTGAACGTAAATTGTGAGATCATTGCGCCGTAACCAAATTGCCTGTTTGAGCTTCAATAGAAAGCTGCAAATTTGGCCACAAAAAAATAAGTAAAAAAAAAGTAGATTGACGCCGACTCCACGTTCAAATGGTCAGACAAATTGTTTTCAATATCTGAGATCTTATAAGCTGGTGTACAACAAAAAGCAACCACAACACGACAACAAATAACTACATATAACTTTTATTGCAATCTCAATCTCAGTATTATAAAAAAAAAAAACAAAAAACTTGTAGTTGTTTTGTAACAACATATTTAAGCCTTTTCTTTTGTGTTGATTTCCTGAACTGTGTGTTTACTATTTCAAGGCTACCATTGCTCAAATGTGTTGGCTTTAATCATTAATTAGGGGTGTTACCCATATGCAAAACTATGTTACTCATTATACAACTTACTCAAATTAACAAGCTTGTAAACAAGAGTTTAAATACCTCGCTTCCTAAGCAAGTTATATAAGTAGAAAATCGATAAAAGTCGAATATATAATTACAAATGTTTTGCTTACCTTGTAGACCTGGCCGTAGGTGCCATTGCCAACGACCTCGATGAGCTCAAAGATGCCAGCCGGATCCTGCAAGGGACAAGATAAGACAAAAGGTTAAAATTAGTTTAGAACAATTGTCAAAGACGAAAATGCAATAACAATTAAAATAAATAGCGAGGAGGGGAAACGCCCAAGAAAAAAATAACAAACTACGAAATCCTTAGCCAGATGCAAAGAGGCAAAAAAAAAAACCGAAAGACAAACAAAGAAAAAAGGCTGAAAGCCAAATGCGGATGAGCTGAGAACAGGGCGGGGCTGCTGCTGTTATTGCTGCTGCTTCTGCGGCACAGAGGCACTTAACAAACAACAACAACAACAACAGCAACAACAACAAATAACATTAAGGTTGAATCAGGCAACGTTGTTATTTCGAGTTTTGTTTTGTTTGTTTGTGTAAACAAATTATTAAGGCATAATAATACAAATACGGACTGCGGCAACAAACGTTAAAAATAAAGCGGCATTTAATACAAATACAAATCCAACGGAATCCCCGAACCCACCACCACCACCACCCCTGCTCCTGCCTATGTCCATGTCAAGCCATACAACAACAAATCGCATGCGGGTTCATTGACACGCAACTCACGAAGCACGAAGCGAACACGAAGCAATCACGAGAACTCACAGAAAGGGGCACAAGGGGGCGTGTAGAAACTAGTGACAGCTAAGGTAAACGTCAATTAAAATAACAGAAACAATTTCAACAGGTAACTGACTCAGTTCTTCTCTTTTTTTGACAGGGGGAAGTCTGTGCTCCAAATTCCTTTTATGACAAGCTGAACTACAAAAAGCCAAAGGGGGAGGCCAAAGGGCAGACACGCAGGCAAACAGACGACAAAAAAGAAGTAGCAGAAGAAGAAGAAGGGCAGACATCGGTTAATTGCGAAGACATGCAAGTTTAGCCTTATAGAATAACTTGAGTGCAGTTCTCATATATGCGATTACTTTGGACAACAACAAACAACAAACAATTGATGAATTTGGGGCAAGAAATTCTATTTTTAGATTTCAATAACCATTTTATGCAGGGCCGAGAAATTGCATTTTTATCGATCATAAAAAATAAAACAGATGCCCATAAAAAAGTTGATTATGAATGAATATGCTATTTTTTTTTTAACGATATTTTTCAGTTGATTAGCCACTAAACTAAATACCCTCCTCCGCTCCACATCAGCCATCAGCTTAGCATTCCTCCATTCTTTTCTTCTGCATTGCATTTCACTGTTAAAAAGCAGCACTCGTGTTCCCCCCACCCCGCGATCCATTGTAATGGAATATTCTTGTGCGCAGCACAGAGTAGACTCTTTAAAAGCTTCAGCTGCACATTTCAACAAATACACGCCCGTCCACCCCCCTTCTTTCTCCTT
Source organism: Drosophila nr. perissopoda 5 BK-2023a (assembly GCA_035044105.1). Taxonomy (NCBI): domain Eukaryota; kingdom Metazoa; phylum Arthropoda; class Insecta; order Diptera; family Drosophilidae; genus Drosophila; species Drosophila nr. perissopoda 5 BK-2023a. The sequence goes on from JAWNMK010000124.1 coordinate 5,741,373, forward strand.
TAAACAAAGGCAAAAGCTAACGGTAGGCAGCAATTTGCAGGCAGTCGGCCTGGGCTGCGCTGTGCTGATGATATGCTCAAGCAGCCGGGAAGCAAGCCAAAGCCACAGGAATTATAATAAAGCCAAAGACAAAGCGTCAGTCGAAAACAACACAAAAAAAAATCCAAATACAAAATAAAAGTAAAAAACAGCAAATAGGGCAAAAGAGTGAGAGAGAGAGAGGGAACTATTAAGAGCTGCCTCAAGTAGATTTATGGCTGCCTTCAAATGAGCCATCGAGAAACGCCTTCCAGCGCTGCTTGCTATCATTGTTCTTGTTCTTATTCGTTTTTTTTTTGGTATTGCCTCAAAGTGTGTCAAACACATGCAGGCAGCGTGAGGAAAAGCGAGGGGGCATCAGGGCAGGCAAGCAGTCAGTCAGCAATTACTGCTATTTATGGCCGATTACTTCACGTTGTAAAATCAATTAAAAATGCACGAAAAAATGAGCCAAGTGTTGTTCCCCAACCCTTCCCCCTTTTCAACATGCTGCACACTTTTGACGGCGCAAACCGCTTCATGACTCATTAGCGTTGACATGCTAAAGCAAAACACACACAACACACAGCAACCGTTGCGGGAGTGTGGGTGAGAGAGAGAGAGAGAGAAGCATAGGTTCTGCTGGAGTGTTTCGCAGCTGCGTTTAGTTTACAGTTATCAGTAGTTGTTGTTGCTGCTGCCTGTTGACCATTTCTCTCTCTGCTCAGCTCTTACATGTGTTCCTCTCTCTCACTCTTTCTCCTTTCTTCTTTCTTTTTTTTTGCCTTCTTATATAACCTTCCAGTGAGTTGTATTCGCTTGGAAATGAGAACTCCACTATTGATATTTGTCGATATTTAGCCTCAGAATAATTAATAATTAAATCAAAATGAAAATCTGTCTGTAACTCTGCAAAGGGTATTCAAGATTCGCTACAGCATGGATAATTGTGCTTTCTTGTTTGACTTTGTGTCTTGTTTCGTTGTGTTGTATTTGTTTAAACGGGCCACGAGTGCAACTAAAACTAAAACTCAATCTAAAAAAAAACTCGCTGATACTCCAAGTCTAAAACTTGCTGCTGCTGCTGGGCAGGCGGCTTGGCTGGCAAAACTGGATTTCTTTTTGGTCGTATACGAGGCTTGGCCCAGTTAGAGTAGCAATGATATGTGAATGTATAGATATATTTATATTTATATATATATATATATATATATATATGTACATTAAGGAGACTCGCCAACAGGACTGACTACATATTGAACGCCCATGCGGGAAATAATAGCAGCAAAAGCTGCTTTTTTTTTCGTTGCATATGCATATGAGAGCGAGAAGAGGAGGAAGAGAAACAGACTACATATGTAAATTGTTATGTCTGTGTATGTATGTATGTCTGTGTGTGTGTGTGTGGGCTGAGACCAATTCGATTAGGAATGCAATGCATAATATGCAAGAAAGCTGAGCTTCAGCTGCAAAATATATGCAAGTCTTGTAGCCAACAGCAAATTAAGCTGACAGCAATGAAAATAAAAAATAAAAAAACCAGTTAACACACACACAAAGTGGTAGAAAAAGGAGTAATGTAGTTTCCCTCATGGCTTGAGAACTATGAAATATTTATGGGTTTGACACGAAGTTTTATTACGAAATCCGTTGCAAATGATAATTGTTCCGAGTTAAGAATTAATATTCAGAAATATGCATCAGAATTGAAGTGTTTGCTTCTGCCTTAAGCAATTCTTGAAAAACCCTTGGAAAAGAAATAAGATATATTTTAGCCCCATAATGATATCATCTGAAATAAAAGAGTTCTTCTCATTTAAAAGGTAAGCATTCTGACAAAATCTACTTAAAATATTTATTTGTACATTTATTTTGCCTTATGTAAACAAATATTTATATATGCGCATTTATTTAAGTATCTATATGCGTTTGTATGTGTGTCCATCTGGCTTGAAATATTTAGTGATACGTTTTTTCCGTGCGTGTGAGTGTTTACCCAAGTCATGTTGATTTAACCCACAAAACAGACCAAACCCAAACATATGTGATTTTTTCTCTCTCTCTCTCTCTCTCTCTATCTCTTTACAATGGCTGCAACAAGAAGAAGAAGATGAATAACAAATGCAGCAAATTGCAGCACTTTAAAACAACACACAAGCAGCACACACACCAAATGTGGGCGAACACGTTTTTATCGCACAAAGCCAAATGCAATAAACGTTGATTAAAATAAATATACACAAGAAACGCACAAAAGAAAAAAAACAAAGATGCAGATGCAGTATGTGTGTGTGAGTGTATGTAAGTGTGTGTAAGTCATGCACAAGAAAGTATATGAAGGCAATCAGCAAATGAGCTGCGATGTCAGCAGCGCTTATCAAATAGTGCAACAACAACAAAAATAAACTTCAAACTGCATTTTAGAAGATAAATAATGTACATATAATTACATACACATATAGATATAGATATGTGTACAATATATATTCACAGCTGGCAATCAAAGAATAATTAATGAATGCATTTTGTATGTTTGCCTTTGCCTCTCTTTTTAAGTCTCTTATCAGTTTAACAAAGTTTTTTCAAAGGGAATGAGGGCGTAAGCAGTAGAAGTAGAAGTAGAAGTAGAAGAAGAAGCACAAGTGCCATTCGCCCCGCAGCAGCTTTAAGGACTGTGACCTTTTGTCAACAGAAGCAGCAGCAGCAGCAGCAACAAAGCCATATTTCTATACTATTTCGGGGCACGTATTTCATTGTTTAATGACCTTTAAAAAAAAAAGCCAACGCAGACGCGGCGCCCACGCGCCTGCTGTGAGAAGGCCAACAACAGCAACAACAAAAGCAACAAGAGCAGCAGCAAACGACAACAACAGCAACTTATGGGGCCATCATACGTCTGCCATTTTTTCTTCTTTTTTTGCTTTGCTTTGCTTCATCATCATCTTCATGTAGTCTGCACACACATACACATATCCATTTATTTACACACGCATGCTGCTGCTGCTGCTTCTTTTAATAAAGTAAACTAAACAATTTTCATTCTTGTCTCGTTGTTGTCTCGTCTTCTTCGACTATGAAGAACATCATCATATGCACACACATGTACACATGCACATGCCAGCACACACACGCATACTAACACTCACACACCAATACAGACAGTCGCAATCCACCTTATGCGCCCCGCCACACTGCCCACCCACCGCAGCAGCAAGACAGAGTCAACAAACGGACACACACACACACACACAGAGGTGAAGAGACAGACGGCACACAGACAGAGCTGCTACTGCTGCTGATGCTCCTCAACACTGGCAATACTTTACTTTCTGTGGGTGCTGCGCCCAACGTTGGGCGGCCACTGAGTGGTGAGTTTGAAAAGCTGTGGTGAATGTTTGCTGAAAGAGAAAGGCAAAAGCACAGGCAAAATAGGCACACACACAGCACACAAAACAACGCGTGCGGCTTTTGCTTAGCTTAGCGTGGTGCGTGTGGGGCATTTCATTGAGAAATGAAAAATACATAAAAGAAAACCATCAACAGCAACAACAGTGATAAACAAGACTTGGCAAAGGCGCTGACACCGGCCGGTCACTGTCGCTATCGTGGTGAATTGAGGGGGCTGGAGTGGGGTGGGTTTTTGGGGTGTATATGCAAAGAGAGAGCGGAGAACACTGCAAAAGTGCTTAAGCAATACTAAATGTCAATATGCAGTTATTATGCATTATGCAGTTCTGTGTGTGTGTGTGTGTTTGGGGGGAATGGGCGTTGCTATAGTCTTTTTTAACAACAATTGGCAAGTTTTTTTTGAGTAAGTCAGTGTTAGACAAGAGCCAAAGAATTTGAAACGGTTGTATAACAGTATTCAGTTTTGGGCGACAACAACATTTCTTATCAGATTGCATGTGTTGCCCTGCGATAATTGAATAAGTGCAGTTGGGATTGAAAGTGAATTTGATGAGAACGTGAGAGAAAGAATAGAGCTACAGAAAACCATATTTAAAGTTGATGAGCGTCGCAATGCGGAAATTACTAAAAAAAAAATATATGTATAAAAAATAAATAAAAAAGTCATGCACACATGGCCACACCTTGCAGCAAATGAGCGAGACTCCAGCAAATGTTGCTGCTGTTGTTGTTGGTGAAGCTGACAACTTACCTTTAGTGCCGTCAAATCGATATCATCCAATGAACAATTCACCGATTGTGCCAGTTGTTGTTGTTGCTGCTGCTGTTGGTGCGCCATTTTGATTTGCTATTTTTTGTTATTCTGCCTGCTGCTGCTGCGGCTGCTGTTGTTGTTTCTGCTGCTACTTCACACAAACACACACTCACTCACGCATACGCATACACTGCTATGCAGGCTATGCACACCAACGCACACACACATAAACACGCATACGCATACACAGAAGCCGTCACTTTTTTTGCTTCTTCTTCTCTGCTCTGCTTCTGTTATTATTGTTGTTTATAAATTATTGGGCGAGTAACATGCAGACTGTGTTTTATTTATATTCCTTGAATTGCTCTATAATGAAAAAGTTATAAATAACTAAATAAGACTGCTAAGTACGGCAATTAAGCAAAATAAAACAAAAATTGTTATTTGTTGCTGGCCACACAACTTTTCTCTTTTTATTTTGTATGTATGTGTGTTTTTTACGGGCGCGGCACGCACTTTTTCACTGATTTTTCTCTATTTCTTTTTGTTTAGGCAGATACAAGTGCAATTAATATTTATACATATTTAATATTCTTATTCTTCACCGATTAATCACACACACACATACACTTTGCGCTCTTCGTTATACACACACACACAGATGTACTCGCATTCATATACTTTGGATATATATACTTGCATACGCATGTGTGTGTGTGTGTAGGTAGACAGGAAAAATCTGCCACTCGCTTTTTCTCTTGTGCCTTTGATTTTTCGGAGTTTGCGTTTTGGAATTGCGGTATTCTTACATACTTTACACGCACAGCGAATTGTATTTTAGATTTTTTCTGCACCACGAGCACAATGTACAACTGACTTGCCCAATTTTCAGCAAGTTCCGGTTTGTGCAAGTCGATGGAAAAAATGAAATAAATCTTTACGCGAGCGACACGGACAAGCACGTCCGAACTCCGACGCAACAACAACAGAAATGTTACTTGCCAGCTGTTATGCGTCTGTTATGCTCGATATAACGATATGCGCATATATCGATAGTGGTGTATATCGCGACTGTTATGTTTACATACGATGGTAACTACTATTTACAGCGACTTTAATTAACACATCTGCAAGGAAAACTGTAGTTAAATATGCAAATAAATTCTCACAATACATATGAATTTTTAGTCATTTAATGTTAATTTAGCACCGAAAATGGCACTGCTATATTCAAAACTCAACTATTTGAATCTGTTGTTAAAATCAAAAAAGAATGCACAATTTTCCAGGAGTGACCCTAGCAGCTAAATATGAAAATAACGTGTTACTGAAATACCAAACAATTGTCAGCAAAATGCCGCCAACTTCACGTGAGTCCGAATTGCGCAGTGTGGACTTGGCTGCGCGTTGTACATTGATCAACACTGAATGGACGTTATAAAGTGTGGTGGGTCGACGACAAGCCTGAACAAAATATCGATATCGAATTTATAAGTTATTCTTATCGAAAAGTACATCGAGAATTGAGCATATATTGTAGTATATTATAATTTAAATACAGTGTAAGTAAAGTAAATGGTTGACAACTTTATTTGCGTATTTGATATAAACCTAGCGTGTCTACTCTAAGTGCTCCAACTGTGCGTAACTGTTTGAAGTGCGCGCGCAACACGGCCAACTTTCATATGTTGCACGTTGTTGCGGCCGTGTGGCCTACGTGACTCAGAAACAGTTATCAATGGCGCAACAACAGCTGCTTCAAAAGTTCACTGACCAAATTTAGTGCAACGGCAACCCTCCAACCAAGCAGTATTCAACGTTTTCAAACGATTACGTTTTAATTGAAAATCATACGCACACAGAGACGCACGCGTGTGCGCCTGTTAAATAATCAGCAAGTGTAGTCAACAAATATACAACAACAAAAACCATAACAATAATAACAACAACAGCAACTGCAAACAGCAAAGTGAACGTGCAGGAAATTCACACATAAGAAAAACCTTGGCGCGTTTACGTTTCGAAATTTGTTCTAAAGTGAAGGTGAGGCTCGTCACTCGACTTCTGACTCACTTTCGAGTTTTAGTGTTATTTTTATTGTATCTGTATTTGTATTTGTATTTTTTTTTGCATTTGGTTTTCCTGCCAAACCTGAATACGGTCAAAAATTGTTTTTGCAATAACATTTTGCACGTCTGCACGCAGTCACGTAGACATCCGCAAAGTATTGTCGGGCCTCCAATACTGCTTAGCCATATTTGTATATATATATATATATGTATATATAGGCACAATTTTAGATGTTTGTCAAGGTCAAGTTTGTGGCGTGTGTTTAACTTATCATCTTTTTCTATTGCAGCAGCTCGATTGCAAGTGGTCAAAATGTTGGACATTGTCCAACCACTCGAGCAACTAAGCAGCAGCAACAACAACAACAGCAACAGCAGCGATGTGGTCGTCATTCGGGCCAAGCCAAAGAAGGTGTTCAAGCCAAAGGCGCGCATCAATCGCATACCACAGGAGCTGCTCGCTGATCCGCAGCTGCAGCAGGCCATCGATAGGCTGCCCTCGAATTACAACTTTGAGCTGCACAAGACCATTTGGCGCATACGCGAGACAAAGGCGAAGCGTGTCGCCCTCCAGCTGCCCGAGGGTCTGCTGATGTACGCAATGGTCATCAGCGATATTGTGGAACGCTTCACCAGCGCCGACACCGTCATCATGGGCGATGTCACCTACGGCGCCTGCTGTGTGGACGATTATACCGCGAAGGCATTGGGCGCCGATTTGCTGGTGCATTATGGCCACAGTTGTTTGATACCCGTCGATCAGACGTGTGGCATTAAGGTGCTCTACATATTCGTGGACATTAAAATCGATCCATTGCACTTCCTCGATTCCGTCAAGCTGAACTTTAAGCCCGACGTGGGACAAATTGCGCTCGTCAGCACGATACAGTTTGTCACCACGCTGCAGGCAGCTGCCACAGAGCTGAAGGCAGCCGGCTACGATGTGCTGGTGCCGCAGGCTAAGCCTCTCAGTCCGGGCGAAATATTGGGCTGCACCTCGCCACAACTGCCGGAGACGGCGCAAATGATTATCTACCTGGGCGATGGACGTTTCCATTTAGAATCGGCCATGATTGCTAATCCCTTGGTCAAGGTGAGCAAAACGCAGCTGCTTTCAATGACATTTCGCTAACTTTTACAAACATTTCATAGGCCTACAAGTACGATCCGTACGAGAAGAAGTTCACCGTGGAGCGCTATGATCATGGCGCCATGCAGGGCTTACGACATGCGGCCGTGCAACGTGCCAAGCAGGCGAAGCGCATCGGCATCATTTTGGGCACACTGGGACGGCAGGGCAGTGCGCGTGTGCATCGTTTTCTGGAGAAGCGTCTGCATGCCAAGGGCATTGAGACGACAACCATATTGCTGTCGGAGATCTTTCCACAGAAGCTGGCGTTGTTTGATGGCATCGATGCCTTCGTTCAGATTGCCTGTCCGCGACTCTCCATCGATTGGGGCTCGGCCTTCGAGCAGCCACTGCTGAATCCCTACGAGCTCTCTGTCGTCCTGGGCGACATCGAGTGGACGCCAGACAATGCCTCGCCCCGCACTAATGCCTATCCCATGGACTTTTATGCCACCGGCAGCCTCGGCCCTTGGACACCCAATTTTAAGCCTCCAGCGCTGGGAGAATGCGAGAACAAACCGTCAGCCGATTGCTGCGGCCGTTGCACACGGGCCGAGCTGGAGAAGGACGACACTGGCAAGGCGGCGGCCTTGGCCGATCTGCTCGATTACAAGAAGGGGTAAAACAAAGAGTTGACAGCTCCCTCTTGAGAACGACATCCTGCAGTCGCTCTGATATTATCCCTCACCTGAGACTTACTGCTAAGTAACTAAGTGATTTAGTTTATGTGTGCCCGCCACGCCCCTTTGTAATATACCTACTAATTTAAGTTAGTACAAATTTGGCTTCTAAGTTATGTAACTCTATTATTTAGCTCGAAACACTTGTGTTCATTTCAATTCTTTTCACAATTTTCAAAACAGCATTCATCAAATATTCTAGTTTTTAGTTGCATTTTCAGAAAAGAAAATATATATCTGAAACGATTGTTCTCAAATATTAAAGGTAACATTCGATTTTTAATGACGCATTAGAAACACGCCCAACTTTTTGCTTATCAGCAATATATTGTTGTTAAAGCCAGATTGTATTTTATTTTCGTTTAAAATTGTGATTTGCTGAATGCTCAGTAAGTATAACTGTAAATACGTATTACTTTATACATATTTACCGCAGACGAGTCAAGCCCTCTGGCGAAACAATAGATAACAAATTTGGGGCCTAATCTTGGATTCCAAATTGGATTTCGATTATGCGACTTAAGCTTGACAAAACTGAACCAATTTGAATTCCACATCATAATCATTATTAATTTAAAAGCTAGTTTGTTTCAGCTTTTTGCTGCGCAATTAAACAGAATATTTTTTTTTTTTTTGGCTTCATAAATATTTTAAGATTTTATTTTCAACATAAAAATGTTCGTAGTACAAATACGATCACACATAATACATGCAGTTAAAAGCTGAATATTGTATGTGTTTTTTTTTTGTCAGATCGAAATATATTTTACATAGATTGCTCAACTGATCTGGGTACACCGCATAGCATTTAAGCGTTAATCTTGAGTTATCTGCATTTCGAAAAAAAAACGGCATTTCGAATTCGAAAAGTGTTTTCTTTTGGATTTCGAAAATATGTTTACGTATTTTACCCGCTTAACATTTAGAGAATCTTAAATGTAGTTATGTTTAAATATAGTATGCTATATATATATATATATCTATATATATATTGTATCCTGACTGGCGGCATTTCAATAAGTTAGGCTTGGATTCTGACGCACTTACAGTTAGTGTTGGGACACGTACATACATACATACATATTTAGTTAGGTGATTCAGATATACATTTATGCAAGTGGTACATATATTGATATCTTCTCTTAATGTTTGTCGTTTTTTAAGATTTGTGTTTTATTCATCTTTAGGTAGGTGTATTCGTTTCTAGCTTTGCTTCCTGCAACATCACATGATTTCTATTTGCGTTTCTGTCTTCTCTACTTTTTGTTTGTTAACGTGTGGTTTCGGGGCGTGTAAATAGAGTTTTGGATTTCGTAACATTTTGGGCAAGGATAACTGGGATAACTTGGTAACTTATGTTCGAATGTAGCACCAAAAAGCAGCTGACAATAAAATAACTACACTTAATACCTAAAAGAAAAAGATCGTTTAAAAGTCATACACAAAATTGTGTGTCTAATAATGCTTAAATCCAACAAATTATTTTTTTTTTTTTTTTTTTGATTTTTATATTCCTAGGTTTTCTTGTTTTATCAGCTTCTTCTTCTAGTTGTCCAACAAAAGTTTGGCAGTTATGTTTGTTTTTGCATTACTTTAAAACATTTTTTTTGGGACTGATGTTCGTTCGGCTCGTCACAACCAACTCTGCGCTCAATTTATGAATTTATCAACCGGTATTTGACCCAAGTACTCAACATTTGACAAGATTCGTTTAGTAAAGGAAGATTTATCGGAAGCTTAGATCGTTAAAAAACAATACTTATACAGAGAATGTTGCAGTTTTGAAAGTCTAGTCACAAGCAATTAGCGGTTCAAAATCGTAACAATAAACTATGCAAACTTCGCCTAGAAGTGAGCTTCTATTTATAAATAAAAATATGTAAGTAGTGTTTTTGTTGTTGTTGTTGTTGTTGTTGTTAAGACTTTATCACTTTGCTTTCTCTCTGCCATATCTTCCACTCTCTCTCTCTCCTCTCTCTGTTGGACTTTTAATTTTCAAAAACTTTAACACATACATTAAATTCTCATAGTTCCCATGAGTTAAGATCGTCTTTAGCTGGAGCAATCTGCATTTCTCTCTCTCTCTCTCTCTCTCTCTCTGTCTCTCTTTCTCTCTTTCTCCATCTCCGGTTTTAAAAATATGAATATATCTCTTTGCTCTCTCTCCCCCGCCCATCCCCAACGCCTTTCCCCTTTAGCCACACACATTGGTCAGTTTGGTTAATCTGCTTCTCCTGATCCTTACAAAGAGAAGTACTTCAAGAACTGCGCGGGCGGAACTGGCTGAGCCAGTGCCAACTGGCCGCCAGCCTGCTCGACGCGCTGCTTAAAATCGGGACTCTGGTCGAGAATGCAGGGATGTCCGTCCGAGGGCCAGAAGAGGCAGCGGCACGAGCGGCACAGGGCCAACACCTCGGCATACTGATAGTCATCGCTGACGCCATAGGTGCGACGCAGCTGATGATAGATCTGTTTCCAGTCTTTGGCATCGCCCATCAGCTTGATCTTGTCCAGATCGAGTATGGTGCTAATCTGTCGCTGATTGAAGTGGAACCGGCTCAGCTCACGCCAAATGCGCTGCTCCGACACCAGCTTAGCCATTGTCTCCCAGGCCTGAGCAGCTGACTCCAGATCCCGATGATCGGCAATGCACAGAATAATCTCGCGTACACACTCCTCGGGCAGCTCGTACAACTTGGGCCTGGCCTGCGGATCCAGCTCCCTAATCTCAATCTGACTGGCGACCCGTTGAATGCGCTTAATGCGTGCCACATGCTCCTGCCACAGATAGGTGCTGCCCAGCGGCTTGCCCCAGCACTTCTGGTTCTCCTGGTTGACAATGTGCTCCAGCTTAAGCGCCAAAACTCGCAGCACATTCGGATGCTGCTGACTGTCGTTGACTGCAGGCAAAGTGGGATTTGGGGTTACAAAGTGATTGATTGATTGATTGATTGACTGCTACTCACCGTGGGAGGCCACCTCCTCGACCATTTGTAGCAACTGACGCTGTGCACTGCCCGGCAAGCTGGCTATGCCCTTGTTGGAGACGAGCAGCAGGAACGCACAGATATAATGGAAACGTTTGCGATCCCGCACCGAGCGACGGAAATCCAAGCGCTTCACTGCCTCGCTCAGTCCGTTGAAGCCGGCTATCTCACGGGTGCAGCGTATTGTGATGTGATAATGTGGCGGCATGCAAGCCGCTTCCTCCTCCTCGCCAATCTCCAAACTACTCTCTGAGCTGTGCCTGAAAAAAAATCACACACAAATAAAAAGCAGTCAAAGCCAGCATTCGGAAGTGATTGCAATCGCACTGTTCAACTGCCACTTCTACCAAGTGGCCCGTCTGTCCGTCTGTCCAACTGTCTTACCTGTTGGGCAAGTTGTTAGCAAATAATTGTTTTTGAGTTTTTTGTTGTTGTTGAATTTAGAGTTTGTCGTGTTGTTTGCTTTATTTTAAACGTTTGCAAACTGCTTCTTCTTTTTTTTGAGAGGCGGAAGTTGCCAACACTCTACACTCAGCTGTTGCATGTTGCTAGTGGCATGTGGCGTGTGTGTTTTGAGACCCGGTTATTAAATTAAGCGATTCACTGGGTGGCCAGCGGCATATTTATGTTTGCCAGTGTCAAGTTTTCCCAATTAAATGTATAATTTATTTATTTTTACCAATTGCAACTTGCACAATTTGAATTTATTGAACTAAAACGAATCCGGAAATTGTTACCAAGTAGGATTTCCCATTGGAGTAGCATTCTTATGGAACAGCTCCGAGATTGAGTAAAATTATCATTTAAGCCAATCCTTTTGTGTTTTTATACGTTTGCAGAGGTATTGCAGGAGACGTCTCCGACCACATAAAGTATATATAAATTCGTGATCCGATTAGATTAGAAAGATCCAACTACTACATAATACAAGTCCCACAGGAACAGTCGCTCAAGAGATAAATTCTTCTGGAACTGTAACAAGTTATCCTGGCAAAACTCATCTGATGTTATTATGCTGCACATTTTGACCAAAAGTCTTATATCATGGTATCATGGCTATATCAGATATAGTTCTTATAGGAACAATGCTTAGATAGCCGTTTCTTGTGGTTTACAATTGTTAAGCGTAATTGTAAGAAGACCAAAATATCTATCTATGTCTATTATGGAATCTGCCCGAGTCACTGACCCACTTTCTTTAAAGCATACGTCAAAGGATTATCAGCAGATCTCAATTGGAGCAGCCCAGCTATTAATTTAATAATATATGCTATTACATGCTGCATTAAGGCTGTCTTCCAACTGATAGATCGATATGTGCCTTGACCATATTTAGAATGCGGCTATGCATCCGCTAGCTGGGCCAACGTTGCCAACGAGGGCATGTCCTTGGGCTACTGCATTTAAATTATGGTCCAAACTGGGTCAGTTTCCCTCTCGCTCTCTCTCTCTCTCTCTGGCTGAGTGAGTGTGTTGTGTGTGTGTGTGTATGTTGTGTGTGTGTGTGTGTATGTTGTGTGTGTGTGTGTGTATGTTGTGTGTGTGTGTGTAAGAGAGAGTAAGAGTAGTAGTTGCTGTATCTATCAACTACATTTTTGTTTTAATAAGAGCTTCGGGTATTTCCCAATTGCGTTTCAACGTTTATACGATTATTGTGCTAAAACTGATTCATCGTTCTTTGTGGGTCGCAAACTCTAAAGTTTAAGGCTTAACTCTAATTTTGACGTTCACTTCATTATTCACTTCAATAATTTGAATAAAATATGATTAATCGCAAATGTGGCAATTAAAAATTGTTGCCAATAATTTTGACATTGTGTAACCTTCCAATAGCAGATCGTTTGTAAAAAACAACCAAAATGCACATGGCAATGACTTAAATACAGTTATTATCAGCGCAAATTTTATAACTTTTGAGGTTAGTCAACTATCTAAAAGTAATACAACAAAAAGCGGCAGAGTTCTCTTTGCGAGTGTTTTGGAAATTAATTTGCTTTGTTTTCATGGCTGTCACAAAGAGTTGCAAAAAAAAAAAAAAACGGAACAGTTGGAACAAAGTAATTGTAATTGTTGTGCTTATGGTTCAGCCAACAAATAAAAACGCTGCAGCTTTTGCCCAACCGACCATGAGATGCAAAGAGAGAGAGAGAGAGAGAGCGATATATATATAGATAGATAGAGAGGGAGAGAGAGAGGGGGGCGACGACCACGTGATTCATAATAAATCAGTCAACGACGTCATCATCAAGCGTTCGTTTACCTCTCATCGAGCCAAATTAAACAAATGCAAATGCTGGCTGAGATCAGGCTCTGCAATTAGCTCTTCTATTTTTAAGTGTGTGTGTGACCTTTTTTCGGAACACAAGACTCGGATGAGCAGCGCTACGAGTCGAGTTCTTTAGTCCTATTTTTAGCTGAAGTTGGAAGATATCACATGTCGCTGTCGCTCACGCAGACTCTTCCCTGACTCTATAAATACCATTAATACGTGTTTTTTTTTGTTTGTGTTTTTGTGGTTCTAAACATTCGAAAACTTGAGTTCATATTTACAAAAAATAGAAATTGTGTCCAACTTCTTTGGCAAGTTTCATTTGTTTCGGATCGGGGACCCACAAGTAACAGTACAAATTTTTGTTACAAGAAGAAAAAGCAAATGAAACAAAAGTGAGTGCAATAAAACACATATAATAAATGTGCACATTACACTATACAGCAAAATTGGGTGAGTAGACAAGTCGCTGAACTATAACAAAAATTTAAGAATTTTTATCTTAAGAAACGAAATATTTTTCCATAATGTAATCGTTGCTAAAATTGCATCTAGCGTAATCTATTTAAGACCTATTGCTAATGCTTAACACTGCTTCAATATGATTGCATTGAAGTTGCCTTACCCTGTTGACTAGTGTACGAAACGAACGCATTTCCATTGGCTGCACCCGAGTTTCGAAAAGCAAATGAAACAAAGAGTCGATTCAAAAGGCCAACAAATGTTCAATGGAGAGTGCAGTGAAAGTGGGTCCACTATCCACCATCTACCATCCACTATCCACCATCCACCTTCCACTATCCATCCATCCACGTCCACATCTACGTCCGTATCTTTGATTCGTTTCTGGCTTTATTCAATTGGAATTTTTTAATTATGATTACGCAGTGCTCGCAATTTGGCAATCGAATTTTTAATTGAATCAAAAAAAAAAACAGAGAAACATATGTGTATACAACTCGTAACAGTTATGAAATTTCCACGGCATGTACATCTGTATTTCCCGTTGCGTGATACAAAAACCAAATTGTGAAGTTTTTGTTTTGAGAACTTTGCAGTAAAAACTCAAACAAGCGTCGAATTCCTGATATTTGTCGAACATAAACAAACCTTGGAGAGTTCTTGGCAATATTTTTTACATATTTTTGAAATATTTTTTTTTTTTACTTCGGGGCCTCATCTAAAATCGATTTCAGGTGGAAGTTAAGCTCATCGGAATGAGACGGAACCTTGAGCAGTTAGGGCAGCTACAAGCACCCAAATATACAAAACGCACACACACCCAGACACACACACACACACACATATATATATATATTAACTGTTGTACTTTCGCCTAAACTTGACCGAGTTCTGACTGTGTGTGTGTGAGTGTGGGAGTGGTGAATGCGCCAGGGGCTTGAAGTTTCCAAGGCTGCGAACCGCCCTCTTATATGTATTTGTTTATATATATAATATATATATACACAGGCCGCACTCCTTTTTTATTTTACAGTTCGTCCTTCAACGCCAAAAAGATATGCTTAAGAAATAATGAATTTACATTTATATATATATATATATATATGATGAGTGTCTTCACTTCTTTTAACTCTCAGCAGCTAATTTTGGAATTCTTTAGAAATTTCTTTGAATATGCTTTGCGCATTGCTTCCGCATTTTGTACCATATAAGAACTATATATATATACAATACGTATATATATATTATATATACTAGCTGCCTGACATATGCCAAAAATAGGTTTTTCCACGCTGCATTCGGAAAATGCTTCTTTATGACATGTCAAAATAATCACTTTAAAGTGACTTTTACTGTGTATGCTTTTCACGCTGATCTGCTTTATGTAAACCGTTGTTGGAGTCTTTCAAGTGGGTCGCTCGACTGGCTCGTTCGAACTTGCACGTTTCGCTCTGTCACGTTTCAACATACCCCCATCCCCATACCCACCCTACCCCTACCCCTTGACATTTCAGCCAAGAGTTAACAACTGGTGTAGAGGGGTCAAGAAGTAAACGTACAAGTTTGTTCATTGTCTTCGTAATGTAGTTTGCATTTGAAATTTATTTCTATTAATTTTCGGTAATTTGTAGCACTTAATATGCATTTTTTTTAGCTGCTTTGCTTAAAACTCTGAACACATTTTGTTTTTACTTTGATTTCTTTGTGTTCAAGTTAAGAAAAACTAACCATTAATCAAATGAGAGCTTCAACAAAAAAAAAAAAAAATGCTGCTCTCCCTGCCCCTTTCTAACAGCATGCATCCGTTTGCTGTCACTGTCACTTTCACACTCGTTTGAAGTGAGTCACCCTAATGATTATCGACATACATACATGAATCGAAAGTACATTTCTTCAAATCAGTACCCAGGAATGAGGTAAGTAGGTTTGTACATTTTGTAAGCAACCCAAAGGTAACATTAAAAGTAATGTCAATCCATTTTAAATAATTTAACATACATTTTAATGGTATTCATTTCATGGACATTATGCGGTTTCAACATTTTCCGTTTCCTCATTTTCGTATGTTTCTTTTCATGTTGCGTCGCACGCTGTGTGGAAAAGGTGAAGGTGAATTTTTATGAATACAAATGTATACAACAATCATTGTTTCGCCAGTCATCAACTGTAATAAATATTACAGTCTTGTGGTAAATAAACCTTTTTACAATGTACTCTAACTATGGAAGTCAGCGTTGTTAACTAAGTCTGATAAGAATTCTTAGTAGGTCGCAGTTAGGCCCTGATATTAGTTGTTTGCAACATATAAAAGTTCCGGCAACCTTGGCCTTTAATCAGTCATATTGTCAAACTATCTTATCTATGAATATGACAATATGCATATAATATATAAATATTTTCCAACAGCTGTTTTGGCTGTAAATCTGACCCAAATATTACGAACAAAGTTAAAATGATCCATTGTTTTGCCTAACGAATGCAGAGTGACAAACATCAAACGACAAACTACAATATCCAATTCGATTGTCATCAAGTTGTATTGTCATCAAATCAATTGATTGCTAATCAGAGCTGCGTATTGCGTATTGTTTAGGCCAAATGCCTAAGAGGGCAAACTCACCGTTTGCGTTTGCCGCCGCATTCGAGCACCTTCTTCTTCTCCCAGCCCTCGTCGGTTTTGACCCAGGCCTCGCCAGGTGAGCGAAAATCTTTCGAAATGAACGCCATGTGATGTGATTTTGTCGCCTATTACGCTTTATTTGTGTATTACGTGTGTGAATTTTTTAATTACTCTTTAGGTTATTTCTTTATTGTTTTATTATGATTTTCTTTTTTTAGGTTTTCTTTTTTTGTATGCGGACGGCGGTTTTGAATAACGCGTTTTACGCTTGCGTCTCACTCGGTTAAGTCTGCTTAGTGTGTCTGTTTGCTGTTAGCTGCAAGAGTAAAAGAGTAATGTGTGTGAAATTTCGAAATTTTATGCAATTCTATAAAGCAGCGGGTACAAAAAAAATTTGTTGCGCATTTTCCAATTTTTAAACAATTGAGGGACCATCAAGTCGAACTACCTACACACTTCACGTGGCTAAAAGTGCTTACCTTTCCTTACACATTACTGTCATAAATATAAATTGGCAAATTTGTTAGATTAAGCAACTGACTAAAATTGTGTAAGATTGCTTGACTAAATATTCTTATTACTCTATCATTTCACTAGTTTGCAGCGAATTGAGTTGGGAAAGAGTATGAAAACGTTTGCAACTTAATTGTGATGCGGAATCAAAACAAAATATAAACGAACCAAATAAAGGCAAAGAGCTAAAGCCATAGAATACACTCACACACACTCAAGCGAAAGAGAGCGAGAGAGCGGGTGAGATGAGCAGACGACCAGCTGTTAGCTGAGTGACTTGTCTTGGGCTAAGGGACTATGGCGGGGTAGAGTGGGTGCCTGCTTGTCGCTCGAGAGGAGCGCACGAATCGTGCGTTGTTTTGCTATCTCTTTCTCGCTCGCTCTGTTGTTCCGTTTGTTTTCCTTTGTGTGTGCATGTGTGCGAGCGTGGAGCTGTAGGTACACAGCTGATTTCTGCAATTACGCGTTTGTTTTGCTTTTGTAGTTGCTAGTGTTGATGTTGTTGTTTTGATTTTTTTTGTTATACATTTTTTCAGCTTGCGCTCAAAACACGCAACCAAAATTTTTGTACCAACATTTTTAGCTAGGCTTTGCTTTCATTTCCTCAATTAAATAATTTTGAGCCGCACACATATTGACAAATACACATACTAACTGCAAACATATGTATGTATAAATATATATATGTGTAATTGTTTTGTAATTGCTTAAATCAAAACGCAGTAATTTCTTTGTTTGTATAGGTGACCATAGGTAAAAAACGCACTTTGTAAATTGGCTGGTTTCGTTTTGTGTGTTAATTTCCACTTTGCTTTTGCTTAGAAGTGGCAATAATTCAAGTCTCAGTTTTATGGAGAGTTGTAAAATTATAGCACTCGACGGAACACAAATTACAATGCTACCGCACAGCTCCACAAACTCCACGAACTGCTTCACTCGACGCGCTTCACGTTGCACTCGAGCCCCAATCTGAAAGCACTATATGCAAATGTTGCTCAACATTGCATGAGCTCTATTCAAGTGCTTAACAACATGTATCCTCACCTAGACAAGTTCAGCATCATGCTGCCTCATATTCCAAAGATTGGCAACACGAGCATACATTTGCAAATTTGTAGCAACAAGTTCCCTCAGTTAATGAACACGGTTGTCTATGCAGTACAAATGTACCATATTATTTAATGCATTAAGATCTACGAGTACCCTATATATATATATATATAGAGTAAGGTTTTACATATTAAACTGTAAGTTTAACAGTTTTGTTATTTGTACAAATAATTGACAGCTGTGCTTAGGAACATGTATCAAAAAACTTTACCAACGTGTGCTCTCACAAATTCGAAGTGAACTATCGATTGCTTTCGTGCAAAGTCGATTGATCGATATGTGTTAATCAACGATTTGGTCCCATCACTAATTCATGTGAGATTTCATAATTTTTGCCGAAAGTTGTTCAATCAATTCAAGAAGAAAATTTCCCCTCAAGCAGGCCAATAAAGATCTCGACACGATTTGTATAATAATGTCGGCATCGGACCAAGGACCCAAAATCAAGTACGGCGAAACCGCACCTAAGCTAGACAAGGCCCAGCTGCAGTTCATGAAACTCATCGAGCAGCAGAACTTGGATCGTGTGCAGAAATTGAAACGCACGCGACGCAACAATTTACTGACTGCCGGCGCTCTCGGTGTCTCCGTGCTGGCCATATACGGTTACTCTATATTCTCGGTGCAGCAGGAGAAGTTCCTTGACGACTTCGAAGAGCCGAAGAAGGTGACCACCAACTAATAAAACCGTTAAATAATCAGCCCGCAAGCAGCAGTTATAGTTAATCCTCTAGTCGTTAAGCGTTTTTTACACAAATTTGAAATCGTTGCAGCAACCCCACAACCATCACTGTAAGTATTCCTCCAATCTCAGCTGACCTAGAACAAGAATTAATTTCTTCATTCCTTGCAGATGTCCCAAGCGACGGCGCGCATCCTTAGCAGCGGCGTCCGACTGCCGCCATTGCCCACCATTCGCGATCTGGTCAAGCTGTACAAGCTGCAGGCGATGAAGCAGCTCAGCCAGAACTTTCTCATGGACGAGCGGCTGACGGACAAAATTGTCAAGTCGGCGGGTCGGATTGATCCGCGTGACATTGTCCTCGAGGTGGGCCCCGGACCCGGTGGCATAACGCGTTCCATTTTGCGGAGGCAGCCGCAACGTCTGATCCTGGTCGAGAAGGATGCACGCTTCACGGAAACGTTGCAGCTGCTGCGCGAATGCGCCAGTCCCTTGCAAATGCAGGTGGATATCTACCACGAGGACATCCTGCGCTTCAACATCGAGCAACATGTGCCCGACACCGCACAGCGTCTCCATCTAATTGGCAATCTGCCGTTTGCCATCTCCACACGCCTGCTGATCAATTGGTTTGAGGATCTGGCGGCGAGACGTGGCGCCTTTCGACGCAACGACACCTGCATGACGCTCACGTTCCAGAAGGAAGTCGCCGAACGCATTTGCGCCCAGCTGGGCAGCGATCAGCGTTGCCGTCTCTCGATCATGTCCCAGATCTGGACGCAGCCGTTGCTCAAGTTCATCATACCTGGCAAGGCGTTCGTGCCCAAGCCCCAGGTGGATGTTGGCGTTGTCAAGGTGATGCCCCTCAAGCAACCCAAGACACAGCTACCCTTTGGGCTCGTGGAGCGCGTCGTGCGTCACATTTTCAGTATGCGGCAGAAATATTGCCGTCGTGGCTTTGGCACCCTTCTCCCGCAAGAGGGACGCGAGGAGAATACACACAAGCTGTTCCAACTGGCCGATGTGCAGGATACATTGCGTCCCTTTGAGCTCTCTGTGGCCGAGTGCCTGCGTCTCGCCGACGTCTATGCTGAGTATGTGGCTGCACATCCCGAGGTGGCCAGCTACGATTACCGGGCGCCAAGGCAGGAGCGCAGCAAGGACTGATTCAACGATTTCATCACATTTCTTTTGTTTTTTTGTGTATACTGTATAAAATATGTATTACATAAGTTTTGTTCAGTCAAAAAAGAGACTACAACAGAGAAAATATTAAAAATTGTACAAAAATAATGTGCGTTGTTTGCGGACGGAATGTTTGCAAGAGGAGATTCGATTCGAGTCACAAAATTGAACTGTCGTTAATTCTAAAAAAGGCACTTTGGTACTTGAAGTTGCAGTACGGTTTAGTGGAATACGCTGGGCACTAGCAGCAGCAGGAGTACTGCTGTTCCAGCTAGCGCTGAAAGATGATGCATACCGCTGGCAGCATTGCAGCGATGGTCGAGGAAGCAGAAGCAGAAGGTTGTCTCGGTGAAGTAGTCACGCTTCACATCGTGCTCCTTGATCGTGTGATTGACATAGTGGCCCAGGCGCACGTCCTTGGCGGCCGGGCGACAGCCCTCGTACTTGTCGGCAGGTATGTCGGTGCGAAAGTTGAGCGCACTGAGGCAATCACGTGTAATCGTCTCTTTGGCGCCGCGTCTCTCTGTCACCTTCACGCAGATGTCGTTGGTCTCGGGACATTGTTCGCCGAGGAAACCGATGCCGCGCCAGTTGAAATTGTCGGCGCAGCCGGGTGTTGCCGATGTGCAGCGATAACACCAAATAGCAGCACCTGTTAATGTATATCCAATTATTATACACATATATATATTTATATGCACACTTCTCAATTGTTTACGAACTGTTGCTTCTTCTTCTTCTTCTTCTAATTATCTCAATTGGAGTTTCAGTGATTTACCTTCGTGAATGAAAGCTGTCATTAACAGCAGGGCAATAAGTAATGCTTGTGCTTGCATCTTTAATTGATTTGGTTCAACAAGTTGAAAAGCTTAGCAATACTAATTGGTATATTTGTTTTGCTTCCGCGACAAAAACAACGCCCAAGCTGGGGATAACGATGACACACGTTTATGTTATCGACTGTGGGCTATCGAACCTCCACCACAATTTATGCATCACCAGTGCTTGAAAACACCACCACAGGTGTTGTTAACATATGCATATTTCGCGGGAATTTCAAAATTTTGTCATATTTATTTACTTGGTGTCAGACTCAGCCAATAACATAAACAATCTTTGTTGTCTCTCTCCTTATTTGATATTGTGTTTTGCAAATTTACTTTCGCTGTTTGTTTTTTTTATTGCACATAATGAATTCATTATGAATTTGTTTACCTATTTACAACCTATTTCCGAACCGCAGACTTTTGTTGTTTCCTGCTAACAGTCATTTATATTTTTGGAGCTGCAAATTTAGTATGCAAATCAGCGACAGAGGACGGCGAATCAATAAACTTTTGCTCGTATTTGGTGATCGCTTTTTGAGTATATTTTATGGTGGAATGTGCGATGTTTGCCAAATCAATATGGCCAACTGATGATTCAGCCGGCCCAAAGAGACACAGGCAGTGCTAATTGAACCAACGGCTTCGATTTTTGTTGACAAGTCCATAAAAAGTCGACTTATGCGTAATCCAGTGAGTGTTTTACTAATTCAAAGCCGAAGAAAGATGCTCAAAAATGGTATTAAACGAAATATATCTCAAAAGCAATGTCCGAAGACTGCACAATCAGTCTACAGAATTTCTCCTTTAATTTGCACATGAAACGCATTTCTTTTAATTATTAATTCTTTTTATTGTATTGAGTTTTTGTTGTTGCTTATAACTAAGAAACTAAACCATTTACATACAGTTAGTCACGTTTGCAAATATCGCATACAGTGTTTTTTGAAATAATCAAAAAAAGGAGAGGGAAAAGTTAATTATATTATTTACGTATGTTCACACATGAAACATGGATAAAAGATCATCAAGAGCTTTACAAAGAAATTATGCAAGTTGTTTTGTTATGTACAAAATTGAATAATAAATAAATTATGCCTGCTAAATGAATCATTCACACAAAACAAACAAACAAGCTTACTAACTAAGAAACACACTCGCACACACACACACACACACACACACACAGTCAAATAACTAGAAAACTACGAATACATTTCATGTAAAATCACGTTTCAGGTCTGTAGCAGGCCCAACCCCCCAATACCCCAAATTGCCCCATGTAGAAAATATGTAATGTTTTCTCCTGCTGGAGTCTTTGTGACTAAATGGAGACGACAAACTCCTTGCCGGTCTTGAAGTCGACGCACTTGAACTGCGGACAGCACTTGGGGAAGCTCCAGTTGAGGTCACTGGGCAGCTCCTCGCAGCCGGGCATCTCGATGTAGGGACAGGTCTCGATATTGATCTGACGCGCCTCAATGTCGCACGTCATGGCGGCACAGATGCCCTTCGGCTTGTACTCTTTGTCGGGGAGCATGAAGCGTCTGGTCAACTTGTCGTAGCATCTGCCGGGATGCGCTGCAAGTTGAAATAATAAAGAATGCGAATCAGTTAAACCGGAAGTTGATTTTCTTGTTGTGCTTTGTTACAGCTGCTTGCATTTTGCTTCCCCCTCCCCCCATCCTCTCATTTTCCATTTCTGATTTATGCACAAGGAAGTTGGCACAGATTATGCAAAGCTCATTGGGGCAACTGCCAATACACAAATGTACACGACAATATGTATGTGTACAACCATCTACAAATATCTGTAAGTATTTGCTTTCAAAAATGATTTCGACGCGAATATCTCAAAATAACTGATCAAAAGACTTAAGCAACGAACTTGCCAGTCACGCCGCATTCAACTCTGTGCAAATACTGAAAAAATATAAATACGCTTGCTCTCTTGTGGCATATTTATAAATAAAACTCTCGAGTGTCGGTACTTGCAAAGCAATTGACAGCCACGCTATTATTTATAACAATTAGCCGCCGGCTATCGACATTTTGATTAATGGTACTTCTCCATTCAGGTCGGAGGCGGTGCGATCTTAAAGAGTTTTGTACATTCATTTTAATAGTTGCTTTGTTGCTGTTGTTGCTGTTGCTGCTGTTGCTGCTGTTGTTGCTGTTGCTGCTGTTGTTATTTTTTGCTAATTGAGATTGGGCTAAAGAAATTAGCGTGAACTCATCGCCTATTTTTAAGCATTAGTTAGTTAGCAGCTCGGCGTTCACTTAACCCGGTCAGCATTTGGGACGACCTTCACGATAACAGACAAACGTCAATCGGGTGGCAAATTAGAAAAACCAGCATTTTATCAAGAGCTGCGACATTTTTGTAACACAAATCCGCATAGCTATGCAAATTAGCAGAGCGCATCTTAATTCGTTAATAAAATACTAGCAAAAATCAAAATCAGCACATTTCTTATGCTAATTTTTGGCAGAAGCGAAAAAACGCAAAAAACCCAAATTTGTATCAGCAAAAACACAAAAAAGAAAGAAAAACACAATATACATAATTTACTTGTTGTTTTTTTGCTAACTTGGCTTCGACTGTTTTGCGTTTTTTTTTTTATTGCGTTACTTTTGTTTTATATTTTGTTTTTGGAATGTTGACGTCAACGAAAACAGCAAAACAAAACATATATATATATATATATAAGTCCCATAACTCAAAGCAAAACAAAACAAAAAACGAAAAACACCCAAACACAATAATACAAAATAAACATAATTTTGAGTCTGACATCTGACGTCAATAAATAAAAAGTTGCCATTAGAGGTGTGACACTTCTCTGAAAATGCGACAAATCAAAACTATCACAAAACATCTTCTCAACTTGAACCATAAATCAATCACAGAAACTGCCAACAGCTTTTAACTTTATTAGCTTTTTTTTTATTGTTGCTAAAGGTCGTTTATGACTGAAATTCATTTAAAATTTAATTAAACTGCGTCGGTTTCTCAAATTGTGGAAATATTTGGATTTGATAGCTCTAAAAAAAATGTATATATATAAAATACAGCCTGCTTTTATTAACTTGATTTTTGTTTAAAAAAAAAAAAGAAGATGAAAATAACCCGAATTTTAGAAGCAAGCTTCTCATTGCTTCTGGAATACTAACCAGGAGTGATAATCGCAGGCTGAGTGTAAACAGCCGCTTCGACAATGCAGGCGAGGCAGGCGAGGAACGCGATTGCGACACAAACTTTTTCCGCGTACATGTTAATTGTTGATTTTTGTTTGTTTGTAAGTTTTAGATGTTGTTGTTTTATTGTGTTTGTTTGACTACGACGTTCCGTTCACAGGTGGTTCAACTTTTGTAAGAGTTTTACAGCGTTTTGCTTGGTTTTGTGCTTTATGATATTGTTGACGAGCTTTCCACTGGGCACTTAACAGTCAGCAACTGAGGCTACAGCGGCCAGTGACGCTCATATTTAAGCGAATATCGCTGGCCTTTCGCGTCACACAGACTCGACTCACTCACACTCGGGCTCTCTCGTGCGTCTCTTTTTTGTCTGCACTCTCTCGCTCTCCGGTCGAAAAGCACATGTTTTCTTTTTTTTTTTACTGTTGTTGCTTGCTTCGGCGTTTTCGCTTTACATTTTTGCGTCTTGGGTTATTCCGCGACTAACGCGCTAACCATAAATCTTAAGGCCCGTCTGCAATGGGCAATGTGTGTGTGTGTGAGTGTGTGTATTTTCTATTTGCTCTGCCGGCGAAATGCTTTTTCATTTTTTCACTATTTCACTTGGCCGCCCCCATTATTGTTATTGTTCTGTGAGGCTCGCCCACGCCTCTTTGGCACAACTCATTGTTCTGCATTATTTTGCAGTTAGTGTAATTAATTGCTTGGTCGCCACAAATGGCAATCGGTGTGTCGACGGGTTTATCCAAATCCGTCTGGCTCTCTGTGGATCGTGGGAATAGTTGTAGGCGTGCATTGGGGGCGTGTTGCCCAGCCCCTCTCTGCTTTCATTTTGTGACATTGTAATGCAGACTCGTCTTACTCTTGCTTAATCATCGGTTTGTTTTTATATTTTTATTAGTTGTCAGCTGTTGCTAAGAGCCATAAATCAATTATTTTTATACCCTACTTACTTTTATAATAGATCACAGTTACACAGTGTGTTTTTCAGTTTAATTCATTTGATATAAACTTATACTTGTATTTTGTTTTGCAATACCTTGAGAGTATGTCTTAAATTTGTCCTGACAGTGCTTGATAAATCTCCCCGCCTCCCCACAGACAATTATAATGGGGTTGCTTGCATTGCTTATTATCCCATTCGACTGACGCCAAGTTGACGCCACCGGCCGCCAGGGGGCGTACCGTTTAATAAAAACTAGTCGCCAGTATTTTTGTTGTTGTTGTCTTTTATTGCATACCACAGTTTAAATACCTATTATCGGTGTCCGGCATTGCACGTCATTCTGAGCAACAAAGAAAGGACAGCAGCTTTTTTTTGTTGCTACGTGCCACAATCAACTATTTAATGCTACCAAAGTATCCTGTTAGCTTATGTCTAAGTTGTGCCACAGAAAATGTATGCTTTCAGCTGATGGGTTAATGTGTTTATTGTTTATTTGGGGCCTATTATTCGATGTTATTCTTGTTGTCGTCTAGGTACCCCAATATACCCGTTTAACCCGTTCCAAGACGCGATACGCATGTCACACTTGCAGCAAGCGACAAGTAACAACTACGCAGTCTGACGTCAATATTGTTGTTTTATTGTTGTGTTGCTGTTGTGTTTTGTTTGCTTGTGTTTGGCGTTGGTGCTGCTGACATTGCCTTGGCCTGGCAAGTCAGCGGCAGAGACTGAAACCGAGATCATTTTGCGGCGCACGCTGGAATTTATTAATTATGACCGGGTACAAGATTTCAGTTTTGCTATAGCACAATGCTCGAGGGGCGGCAGCCGGTCGACAGCTATGCTAAAAATTCCACTCCGAGCAGCCGTTTTATAGCTGATTTATTGTTGATTCGTATTAATGTTATTGCTCATTTTCTGCGTTGTAACCAACAAAAAAAAAACCATCCAAAAAACAAACAAACAAAAGAAAACAATGTAAACAAAAAACAAAAAATTAAAATTAAAAAAACAAAAAAACAGATACAAATTGATAAATATTTATAGGGTTTAGTTTTTTTGTTTTGACGGGACGCATAATTAGTAATAAATTGTGTATTAAAACAGTCCGTTCGCATACAGTAGCAGGCTTTTAGCACCCTCCCCTCCCCTCCCCCAGTCGCTCGCCCATTCTCCTCAAGCGACATGTAAACAATTAATTCTTGATTAATTTTATTTGATGTGTGCTGCGTACAAGCAAACAATTCAGTCCTCTGATATGTATTATTTATATAGATCTCACAATCTGATATTTTATTTATTATTCTTTCACTGTTTTATTATTCTTTCCATTTAGTCTTAAGTGTGATGGATAAAAAAATCAAGCAAATTAAATCCACTTTCGTATACACAAAATATTTAATTGACTTGCTTAAGATATTATAGTTCAACACTAATGCGGTATTCCCCAGTATTGTATGGGAACCCACTGATAGGGAAAGAAATTTATTTTAGAGTCACAGCGATGCAGACTTTACAAATTAATTAAAACTAAATTTACATATTTAGCACGTTTTAATTTTGTTTTGTTTTGTTTTTTTTTTTTTGTTGCACTGCGAAAAACCCAAAAAACAGCAAATCCGCATTCGAAGAGTAGAAGAAATCAAAAAGTGTCTGGCGCCAAAGAAATTGCGAATAATCCATCAAGCCGTGTTTTGAGTGGTTTTGTTTATCAGTGTCAGTCTGAGACTGGCTCTCCGTTTCAGACTCAGTATCAATCTCGTTGCTAGCCTCCAGCTCCAGCCTCCGACATGTGCTAATCGCTCCGTTGGAGCGTTGCGTGAGGTTTTTTTTTTTTTGTCTTATTTTTTATTACACATCAACGTCGCCAAATGTCGGCGGCAACGTCTCGCTACCGTCCGACCGGTCCACAGACGAATTTTTGAATCTATTTCCCGATCGAAATGTGGACGCAGCATCAGCAGCAGCAGAACTTTACTGCGATCGTGTCTAATTATGCAGGAATTTTTAGAGGCGGCGTCTCCGAGTCGCAACGATAAATTCTGCGAATTTGACTGCTTTTTCCATAAGCTTTTAAAATGCTTATATGACAGACTAATATCATAAATTCTTCTAATTATCAGGATTAATTTGTAGATTTTCAAGATCACATATTCATAATGTACTCATTCAGGTAAAATTTTTGCAAATTTGACAGAAAAACAATATGTAGCAAGCCAGAAGATTTCAATTCATCTGTCAGACAGAATTGATTTTGAAATTCAAGTTATTTTAGCTAGTAAGAAGTAACGATTAAATGGAAAATCGATATGTGAACACAATAATCATACAGATGGTTCGCGTCCTTAAGAGAATCAATCTACCGGTTACCATTCAGGAGCTGATCACTTTTTCCAATCTTCCCAAGAAGAATCGTGCTCGAATCAAAAGGGAAATAAGGGCGATACTCGAAATTGCTGTGAGACTTGGCCATGTTAAGAAATCCAGGCGGCGTTATTCTGCCGCTAGCACTTCAAGGATAATTAGCGGTTTAGCTACGATTGACAGTTCGCCGGACTTTTGCCAAAGAAATCAGGAAATATTTTTACGGTTATTAAAACTAAAGAGAAGACTTCCTCACAAGTACGTGTGATAATGTCTTAATCTATATGTTGTGAAACAACTGGATATTTTAATCTATCGGATTTAAAATAACTTTTTGGCTTAACAAAATGAAATAGATAATAAAGCCATAGCAAGCCTGAATTAATTTGTTAATTTATTTTTTCCACAGTTGCTAATAGCAGAGGCGGGACGATTGTATCTACCCACACTTTGTTTTTTAGACCCTGATCGCTCCACTGGCAAAAATCACTTAGCAGACGACGAATTGAAAGACAAACAAATATGTGCCGACATTAAACTAAACGAAATGAGCTGTAAAATAACGAAAATTATATTACACAAGATGGGGGCAATCGATTCATTTAGCCAAATTCTTTGTTTTCAGCCAAGCGATTAAAAGTTCCAGTCTCTGTCGTTATTTCGGGTTAAACCCAATGCAAAAGAGCATCATCTTTGCTCGCCTCACCTCGAGTCGCTTCTTGTTGCCCATCTAATAAGCATAGTTGAACTAGTCCAAAATACCGGCGACTTTCCGACGCCGTCGCCGCCTCGGTGACGCTGTTGACTTTCACGATCCGGTCAGCGATTTCAAATGTGTGACGTGGATTGACCAAAACTATGTAAATGTATACATGTATACATATGTATATCTACCAAACACAAATACGTATTGTTATTTTATTTGCAAAATACAATTTTAATTAGGTGAATTTATCAACTAAACAGAGCTTGGTCAAAATAAAAAACCAAAACATTTAATAAATACAAGGCTGGGGCCAGAGAACCCAGCTTAACTTGGACCAGCCAAGATTTAGGAATTCCCATTCGTATGTCTTTTGAGTAAGAGATAATTTGCATTACAAATTCGCTACACGGCGAAAAAACAAAAAAAAAACATTTGTTTTTGATATTTTTTTGTGCTACTGTCTACCATCCATCCATTAACTTATACATTTATTTTTTCCAACTATAATTATCTCGTTTTTATCAGTATATTTACAGAAGCAAAAAACTATATACAAGTTTCAGCTCATATGAAGAAATACAGAATGGAAAAATAATTAAGTTATACCATTTACAAGGTATGATTTTTATAAGACAGAATATAGAGAATGGATATTTGTTGCTTATGAAATAAGTGAATCAAAACTTTAAGTGTATATTTTCATAGATACTTTACTAGATTTGTATTCACAAAACGGTATAGTTTATATAGTTTATTAAATACATTGAATTTAGAAGCTGAAGATTTGTTGAAGTGTGTAGAATGCTGATATCGATCAGCAAAGTAACGAATACAATAACAGTGTATCGATACTATCGCACAGACAATCGATTGTGTTGCTCCGCACTGTGTAGTTTTCCGCGAATGCAGCATGTTTGTTGCGTGATTTATTTATTTTTATTAATCTAACCAGCGAGCCGTGGTGACCAAAAAATTGCAACCACTCAACAGGTGCAATTGCTGCTGTGGCCATGGCTGAAGTCAAGGATTGGCGTCCCTTTGTTTATGGCGGAATAGCATCCATAACAGCTGAATTTGGTAAGTCACAAGCGGCGATGATATTTAACTCTATAGAATCTGATGTAAACAAACACTTGCTCGTCTCCTACATGCATATGTGTGTGTGCGTTTGTGTACTCTTTGCAGGCACATTTCCCATCGACACAACAAAGACCCGCCTACAAATTCAAGGACAGAAAATTGATCACACATTTTCACAATTGCGATACCGAGGAATGACTGATGCATTTGTCAAAATCTCCAAAGAGGAGGGTCTGAGAGCATTATATTCCGGGTAAGTCAACAACTAAGCTCCGTCCAGAATGCATTCAAGTGACCCAATAACGTGCAAGCTTCAGATTCCATTTGCATACATATGTGAATTATTATGCATGTTTGCAAAACTGCAATGTGTGCAAATTGATAACGAGCAGCGGCAAACTGATTTACAATCCGAAGTATTTATACCCTTACAGTTCGTATCAGTTATTTGCCTTTATGTTGGAGCCATATTAATAATCGTAACCAGAACAGATTTGTATTGGCACGCAATAAAATTCGTACTACAAGAAATCATTTGTTGACAGACGTGCGCTGTCTTGCATCACAAAATTACAATACCCTCTGTTAAGGTATAGACGTCTCGTGCCATAAGCCGTTCACTGGACTACATCATTCGAAATTTGCAGTAAACTTTGGCCCTGCCTGATAAGCACGACATCAACAGCAACAATAACAGTCAGCCTTTTAGACTTTGCTATTTATTTTCTGTGATAGCCAGATATCAGCTAAGCAATTACTGTCTTGCAGCATTTGGCCGGCAGTACTGCGGCAGGCAACCTATGGCACAATCAAATTCGGCACCTACTACACGCTGAAGAAGCTGGCCAATGAGCGCGGTCTGCTGACCCACAGCGATGGCAGTGAGCGGGTGTGGAGCAATATCATCTGTGCAGCTGGAGCGGGCGCCATTTCATCGGCAATAGCCAATCCAACGGATGTGCTCAAGGTGCGCATGCAAGTGCATGGCAAGGGCACCGATCAATTGGGTCTGCTTGGCTGCTTCCGCGAGATCTACAATTTTGAAGGTGTGCGCGGACTGTGGCGTGGCGTTGGCCCAACGGCACAGCGAGCTGTCGTTATTGCGTCCGTCGAGCTGCCCGTCTACGATTTTTGCAAGCTGCAGTTGATGAGCGCTTTTGGTGATCACGTCGCGAATCATTTTATGTAAGCACAACGCGCACATACAATTTAAGAACAGCATTTATTTGATGTGCATCACATTTCAGATCGAGTTTCATTGCAAGCTTGGGTAGCGCCGTTGCCTCGACGCCAATCGATGTGATTCGGGTAAGTGAAATTGCGCAGAATGTGCTATGATATAATTAAATGGTGCTAACACACTCACTTTTTATAGACGCGCCTGATGAATCAGAGGCATGTGACTGTACTGAATGGTGGCCTTGCCACTGCAGCTGCAACAACTCCGAAGCTCTACAGTGGAAGTCTGGATTGCGCTTTGCAGACGATTCGTAACGAGGGTCTGCTGGCATTGTACAAAGGCTTTATACCCACGTGGGTGCGCATGGGCCCTTGGAACATTATTTTCTTCATCACGTACGAGCAACTAAAGAAATATTAGCAACGTCGTAGATTAAAAGACATCGAGTACAAGATGTATTTAGCATTCAAACCAAAAACAAAAAAAAATCGATTTTACAATATGAGCATAATTGAAATGAAATCGAGCCAGGGAGTTGCCACTAATGTGCCTGTTGTTAAGTATCTAGTAGCCAGAATGGACTTCTATCACCCAATGAGTTTACTTAGGGCAAATGTAATAACAGTTGAAATAATTCCTAATTTGGCCAGAAGCATTTGAACTAACTGCATTTCGAAAAAGTTTGGTTAATCCCATGGAGTGCCTGACAATTGGAAGAACGCCAAGTATTCCTCTAGTCTTGTTAATGACATTTTATTTCAAATGCATTTCTTATTCACATCTTTATGTGTACAAATGTTACATCTGTGGGAACGCATTTAGAAATTAAAGAAAAAATGTAACAAAAATTAGTAAAATTTAGTTTTTGATTTGGCTTATTTAGTTTAGTTTGAAATTGTATTAAATCGCAATTTTCACAGCAGTTAATTGAACTAGTTTGCATTACTTCCAAAAGAAATCTATGCTGTAAATATGTACATTTAGTAATACACTTATATATGATATAATACATACCAAACAACGATATGTACGAGCCGAACTAATTAATAAACAGATCGTCTAAAATCTCATAACACTAATAATTAATGTGTGCAATCTTTTATTATAAATTACAACAGAGAACATATAAATATTATTAATATTTCTCTGTGATCCTTTTTTCTCTTGACAATGAGAATGCTAGATTAAATATCGCGTAATGTTTTTGAAAACAGCGCCCTAAGCGCCCTTTCGATTATTTCCTAATGCGATAACAAAAATTGCAATCATTGCTAATCGAAAAATCATCGTCGATAGTTGAACTAACGGATTTCGTGGCGTCTAAATTACGCTCCTTGCAACATTTTACAAAAGTAAAATTACCATATTATAGCGTGTTATTTTATTACAATTTATTCAATGGATTTCTTAACTGCTCTTTCGACCGGTGCTAGTGTCAATGTGAGTAAATTTAACAGCAAAAGAAACTTTTTGCATATAGCTCGATTTACTTTCAAGTTTGCGACCGAGGAGTATTCATACAGTTTCATCCAGGCTGCCGCCGCCGATCCCCACAAATGGTTGGCCAAGATGTCGCATAACTTTGTCGGACAGTTGTTCCAAATGCTCGGCCTGAAGTTTAATGCCAGCGTCGAGTCATTTCAGCAATTCAACTACGATCATCCGTATTTTGATGACAACTTGAACTACGTGTTTCATGTTGTGCCATTTGTGTTGAGTAGAGTAGAGGCGTTTCTGGATGAGTTACCTACGCGACTGGCTTACTATGAGAGGCAAGTTGCAAAGGATAGGCCAATCACACGCTTGGGCCAGCAATTCTATGATCTAACAAATCCTGTGCATTGCTACTTGCGCATGGTCAGCGTCTGGTCGATGGTGGTGCGTAGCATTGCTGATAAACTGCAGTTCAATCAAATTGACTCGTTCATTTGCGAACCGTTGGCCAGATTGTCATTTAGCTTACTTCATGGCCTGGTCGAGCTGCTACCCGATTATGGCGAACAATTTGAGCTGGTCAACGAGGTTTGCTTAATCCTGGCCGTTCTCGCCCGCTATGGCATATTGTAAGTGCTTGCTCACAGTCAGCATTTATCAATCGTATAGCTTAAAATTCATATTCGCTTTGGCAGCTACGAGGCGACCTGTAGGGCCATACTGACACCTATGTTGGACATATTTGCCGAGCACTTTCAACTTTTCTTCGGGACCAAAAAATCCGCTCTGAATTTCATCTACGTTGTGCTCAGCTGCGAGGTATAAATAACGGTTACAATAAGAGTAGCTAAGCTACGACAATAATTGAAATCTTACCTCCCCAGATGTCCAACAGTGACGCTTATATTCAGACATACATGTTTCTGATCTCGATGTTGGATAGATTTGCGGATGGACAGCACCGAGATTCAGCGAACAATTTATATTTGCGCCTGCTTACCAACGAGCTAATCACCGACAAATATTTGGTCATACAATTTGATATGCTCAAAGGGCAGAATACCAATCCTTTGCGTCTGGCTACGCTTCAATATTTAAAAACTTTGCAACAGTAAGTTAGCGTCTTGCTTTGCCTTTCACACACACACATTCATCAGTCTTGTACTTTAGGTACCTGGCCACCGCAGATATCTTTCCGTTACGTTTTCTGGAGCAAATCTTAATGATTGTATTGGAAGTTTCGCGTGCGTCAAATGCAGTGTGCTCCTTGGCTGCACAGCTGTATGTGACTCTGGCTCACCGCCAACTTCATGAGCGTGAGATATTCGTGCACATATTGGAATTGTTTCTAAAAACACAGCATTGCACACGAAAAAAGATTGTCAGCTATGACCAGTTTATGTTGCTCTTGAAAAACTATATATTGAAGCTGACGCCACACTTTCCGGCTCTGCTGCTCTTCAAGTCCTATCAAAATGTGTTCAGTGCGGCAGATGTGCGCCTGGAGGTCCTCTTATTGTCCGCTCAAGCTGTTTGTGCCCTCTTTGAACTTTACACGGAGCAGTATGCTGAAAACGATCTGGCCCAGAGGCAGGTGCACAAGCTTTTGGCCTGTTGGCCGGATCTACTTGAAAGGACTGCCCAGTGGCCAGAGATACGTACCGTTATTTTTGGCATCTACAGTGTCGTTGACTTCCAGGCCATCGTAGTGCAAAAGCCAAGAGTGAGTTGTTGGTTATTGCTCAGGTATTAAATGCAGTTGATTTGAAATCGATTACTTTTGCAGTTGATTTGTGCACTGGAAAGACACTGTTTGAATGTGTTCGTGAATGATGAGACGCTTAACGACGCCGAGTTTTCAATACTATTCCCCAACATCTGTCGCTCCGTGCTGGCGACAGGAAATGAAGAGCTGCTCGTAACTGCTGCAGTGAATTTGCAGGATAAATATGCCGAAATATCGGTGTACTTGCTCGCTCGCGATCAGGAGGAAGCACAACCTGAGCGACTGATGGAATACGCTAAATGCGTGCGATGTATTTATGCCTTGCTCAGGTACAACAAGCTGCGCGGCCATCAGGTGTGCGATATGTACCAGATACTAGCCCAGCAAATGCTGCGTATTTCTGTGGCCAATGAGTGTCTAGGTAAGTTCATTCATTAATAATATATTATTTTTCTTATTGAACATCTCCATCGTATGTATCCCTGCAGCTCTCTATGGCCACCAGTGCTTGGCGCTAATGCTTGTATTGCTGCATCGGGAGCGAGACCAGCTGAATGATGCTCATGAACACGAGGCAAGATCCATACAGCTTGCCGAGGAATTAAGCGTCGTCTGCGTGCGTGAAATATGCATCCCGTTGCCGAACTTGCAGCACGCTAAGTCTTTGTTTTGCGCCATTGTCGTTCTGCATCTGGGAATGCAGCATAGCCTGACGCTCAATGCGCTCATTTACGATGTATTGCTGCAGCAACTGTCTGATTCAACGTTGGCACTTAAAGCCCGAAGCGATACACTTGCATTAAGCTATGTGCAGGAGATGTATTCGCACATTCGTCAGCTACACGCTTGTGAGTCGATTGCATTGCCCACGAATCGCATATGGAAACCGCTGTTGCAGTTTAAAATGGTAGAGAACATAATAAAAAATGATTTCATTTAATTGAATTACTCATTTTCTGCAGCTGAAAGCCAAGCCGGATTACGTTGGTCTGGAATTGAAACAATTAATCGTAGTGCTTATGAATCATCGTATTGAAACATACGCTCATTGCCTGTCCGTCATCTACCTGCACATTTTTAATGATCGCCCCAATTTGAAGCGGGTGCCCGGAGCACTGACCTCCCATTTGGATGTTGTTGAAGAGCATCTCAGTGCGAAGGAGGCTTGGCTTTTGAGATTGTATGTTTTTACTGCCTCACTGCAACTTCTGTTGAATAAGCTTAATGTACGCGGTAAACAACCAGCGGCAACTAAGCATCAAAATGATCTATTGCCTCTGCGTCATTTGGTAGAGCTGGTGAAACCACTGCGCCTTGAGAAGCAACATTTTATGTATATGTACGTAGCCATTAATCCAATGATTCATTATCTTTTATTAATTTATATTATGTGTCGCCACAGCGCACAACTGCTCAAAAACCTGCAGGCAAACGCTTTTACCACTACCGCATCGCAAGAACTGGACAAGTTTATAACACAGATTAGCGCACACAAATACCGTTGCGAGGATGATGAGGATGGGGTGGTATCCAACAATGAGATCCGATTAAAGCCGCAGCCACCGGGTCCTCTGGCGTTCTGGCAAACGAAAGCGTTTAGCAATATAGTCTATAACGAAATCGAAATATCACTACAGGAACTCGATGTTTAACTGACTCGTAATTGACAACGTGAAATTCCATTTGTATACTTGACATATTATTATGCGATCTGATTTTCTGGATTCTTCAGTTCGTTTTTATTACGTTTTTTTCTGTTCTATATTGATCAATATTGTAAGCGATCAGTTCACACATTTATCACATTATATAATCACAGTTATAAATGAAGTAAAGATATTGAATTCTAAAAAACTAATCGTGTGTAATCAATTTTAATATTTTGAGAAAAGGGAAGCATATTTTTTTAATTTAATTAGGTTTCTCAATTGTTCTTTGTTTGATTTTTATAATGAGAATTTATTACATTTTGTGACTAATATAATTATGATTATTATATATATGTATGTACATATGACTCTGCCACACGATTGGCGTATTAAAAGGGTCTTATCGCATATACCTATATTTATATTTATATTTAGTATATGTTCGATATTTCATATAAGTACATCGAATCGAGATCAGTATAATTCACTTGGCAAATCTCGTTCGTAGTAATCGGGTCATGGAATTGCAATTTAAATTAGCTAAAGCCTTAGCGGAAAGGAACTCTGATGCATTTGAAGAGGCTCTTGACTTGGGCGCCGATCCTAATGCTCCGGATAGCAAAAATATCACCGTATACGAGATTTCGCTGGCCATTGCTGGTTGTGCGAAATTCATCGAACTGTGCCTTCAGCATGGCTGCAGTGTGAACTACGTGCGTAATACGAATACGAATAGTGAATTCTAAGTTCTTAATAACATAAAAATTTAAAATGGCAGGTTAACCAGAGAATGCGGAAAGCAGCCATTAACTATGCCGCCGATTCCAGAGACAGTGAAAATTTGAAAGTTCTTCTAAAGCATGGGGGAGTACAGATGGATCATCCATACAATGGCCTAACGCCACTAAATTCATTGGCCAAAAATGTGACCATGGCGAATGCCAGTCAGGTAATGGAATGCATGCAAATTCTTTTACAGTATGGAGCCTCGCCCAACATTCCCGATGGCAACGAAATGACTCCGCTGAATTATTTGTTGTTTAAAAATGAAATTGATAGTATGCAAAAGAAGGCATTTATCGAATTGTATCTGCAGCAACCCCAGTTACGTATAGGCAGAATGTTGCGTGAAGAGTTCAAGATATTGATGCCCGACCAGGAGCTGCCAGACGCACGTGATGACAGTTCTGAAGTGACCCACGAACAGCTCCTATATGAACTGCACAATGACAACAATTCGCAAGAAATGTTGCAAAGCTATCGGGATGATGCTGACTTCGACTATCTCGCTGAATCCATCGCATATGGTCGCCACCGAGTTATGTCAAGTATCCTGCAAACTGATATTGATATAAATGCGAAATCGAAGAAATACGAAGAAACATACGTTGTGATTGCGACACTCTATGGCAACTGGGAGGCTCTCCACATGCTGCTGCAGGATGACCGATTGAAGTTGGACCCAAATACGGAGCTGTTAGACAAAGTCGTAGTACGATTGGAGTCACCAGTGCGTGCGCACAAGGACTACGGGAAGTGCTTGGAAGTTCTGCTAAAGAGTGAACGTGTCAATATCAATCAAACGGACAGTAGTGGCAGAACTGCACTGCACTATGCTGCTTTATTTAACTCGGAGAATGCTGTGAAAAACTTACTGCAGCATGGTGCTTGTCTGGGCATAAAGAGCAAATTTGGCGAGTTTCCCATTGATGACATTGACCCAGAGTTGCTGGAGCAGCATTTCAATGATTGCATTAGTGTAAAAGCCAAGAGTCGTGCCGATACTGACTTTCTTATTGTCCTAGACTATACGAACCTTAAACGGACCAGAGATGAACCATCGCGTGGTGCACAGAATGAAATGGACTCCATTATTGCCATGGGAAACTCAGTGAAGCATCGCCATTTACTTAATCATCCGCTTATTACCACATTTATCTCATTAAAATGGCAGAGCATTTCCCTTCTATTTTACATCTACCTGATAATTTCTGCATTATCTAATATTTATGTAATAACAAATATATTACTTACATTTACCACTAGCATCGATAAGAAATATCTTATTGTCCTCAATATACCGTATTTAATATGCATCGGAATTTCCGTGATGTTTGAGGTGGTAGAGTGGTTTGTGGAACGCGCCTTGTCCGAAAGTCGATTTTTTAATTTGGCACACATAATTATACTAATTTTAAACTATATAAATAGGGATCGAGTCACAGCCGCATTCACCATACTATCATCAGGAGTGTTGTTGACTGGTATTTTGGGATCTCTGCCCCTATTTTCCATGTCCATTCACGTGAAAATGCTTAGAAAGATCACTTTCACATTTTTGAAGAGTTTCATCCCATTCTCGATTTTAGTGATCTCATTTGGATTATCATTCAATGTGCTAAATATCCATGGTGATGATACGAAAAACATTTTTGATACTATCTTAAAGTCTATTGTCATGGCGACTGGTGAATTTGATGAAAGCAGCTTAAAATTTGAAGGCAGTTTTCTATGTAACTTATTCCTTATAATTTTTGTAATCTTTATTGCGATGGTACTTATGAACTTACTGACCGGTTTAGCTTGTGAAGATACTAAGGTAGTACTATACTATATATTACTGATACAGCAGTTAATAACGATAAATATTTTACTTTGCAGGAAATTCGAACACTAGCTGAAGTGAATAGTCAAATGTGTTTCGCCAATATAGTGTCCGACTATGAACGATTTCTAACCAGTTCCGAGGGACACTTTGAACCATTGTATAAGTTCTTCCGTCCGCGATTGGATATACCTTCTAGGGTATCCACGTTGCCAAATAAAGAAGATAATACTATCAGAAAGAGATGTGTATTCGCTGATAATGATACCGAAAAGCAACGGGCTAAAGTCGAATTTAATGGATCTGAAATATTAATACAAATACCAGAAGATCCACCAATTAAAAAGTTTGACAAAACAATGATTAAAGTAATTTGTGATGTTATTAATCGGAAAAAAAACGATGTCCAATCATCTGATTAAATGTAAAATAATGAAAAAACAAGTTGGTATTCTCTACTCGAGAGAAACAAGACGAAATTTTATGAAATTTTATATTATTATTATTATATTATATAATATTTAAAGTCCATTTGTAACAAGTTATTCGATCTCAGTTTCTTTTCGTTAAGTTTTATTCTCATCTATAATATTGTAATTGATTATAAACGAAGTAAACTTAACTGAGTAAACATTGCTTCCGAGAATATTTTGAGAAAGAACTTAAAATTTATATAATTTGATTTAGCTACTTTCATTAAGATGCGAAAGAGAATGTCTACAAATACTACAGCTAACGCAGCTGATCCCCTTGCAAATGATGTGGATATCGCTGTGATGCAGTGTGATGTGGAACGTCTGGAGCGTAAGTCTCTGGTGCTATGGCGGCGTCCATTGACGACCTTAAAATATGGCGTCCTGGAGGTGCTTATGCTGTTGCTTAATCTTGGCGTGCGTCTGCTGGATCGACGACTAATGATCTGTCTGCTGATTTTGGTTTTCATACATTATTTGCCGGGGCCGCATGTGGAGTACATGCAGATATGTCGTCAGAATCTGGGCTTCATCC
Organism: Drosophila nr. perissopoda 5 BK-2023a; assembly: GCA_035044105.1. NCBI lineage: Eukaryota > Metazoa > Arthropoda > Insecta > Diptera > Drosophilidae > Drosophila > Drosophila nr. perissopoda 5 BK-2023a. The sequence goes on from JAWNMK010000124.1 coordinate 5,779,979, forward strand.
TCTACTGGCTGGGCTTGGGTCTGCTATCCTCGTTGGGCTTTGGCACTGGGCTGCATACCTTTCTGCTGTATCTGGGTCCGCACATAGCTGCCGTCACATTGGCTGCCTATGAATGTCAATCACTGGACTTTCCGACGCCCCCCTATCCGGAGCTAAAGACTTGCCCCAACGAACCTTATGCCAGAAAAATGCCAAATATGCGTGACATCTTGTCCAAAGTGCGAATCGAAGCTACGCTTTGGGGCGTGGGCACCGCTCTGGGTGAGTTGCCGCCATATTTTATGGCCCGGGCAGCTCGTCTCTCCGGCAAAACGTTGGCTGATTGGCAGCAGGTGGGTCAGTCGCAAAATCGAAGCGATCCACTGAATCTAATTGATAAATGTAAAGGGCTGATTGAGCGTGTGGTTCTTCGCGTTGGTTTCGCGGGCATCCTTTTGTGCGCCAGCATTCCAAATCCACTCTTCGATCTGGCTGGCGTTGCTTGTGGCCATTTTCTGGTGCCATTCTGGAAGTTCTTTGCGGCCACTCTAATAGGCAAGGCGATTGTCAAGACCAGCCTACAGCAAGTGCTCGTCATTGTTGCCTTCAGAGAGGATTTGGTTGCTCTCCTGGTGAAATCACTGGGTAAAGTGCCTTTAATCGGTTCAAAAATGCAGTCGCCCATTGAAGATCTGTTGACTTCGACCAAGCTGCGCATGCATCACAAAACTAATGATAATGCATCATTCAACGGTTTCGGCCTGGTTTCGAACGCTTTCCAGCTGCTTTCCTTCCTCATTATGGTCTACTTTGGCATCTCCTTGTTAAATGTGTTGGCCCAAAGGCATTGCAAGCGCTTGCAGCTGCAGGCAAGAGTTCAGATAGATCGGGAAACTGAGCAAGAATATCCAGAATCAACTGACAGTGACGACTTGAACGGATTGGAGGAAATGGTGGAATGTCAACAGGAAACTAAGGTCTAAGGATAAGAGCTGCTGCTCATTATGAAAGGCTGAGATTGAGAGGAGAAATAAATGAAAAACGATGAAATTAAATTTCTTGTATTCTTTATTTTATTATAATTAGTTTTGTTGTTGTTGTTGTTTCTCATGTTGTTGTTGAGTGTTGTTAAGTGTGTACGTATTGTATTTCAATGCCAATCATATTTAGTTATCCATTGTGTACATTTTACATTCAACAGCAATTTTAACACAAAAGCTAAGCATTTACTTAACGCATTATCGAATCGGGGCAATTTTACATATACATACATATGCATATATATATCTTACACCATTTGATTCGCTTATTACGACTCATACAAAATGACTACAAATTTTGGTTTGTGGTTTTCGATTTGCGATTTCAACTAATTACCCACTGTATGTATGAGTATACTATGTGTATGATGACTAATGATATCCAACTCTCTGCAGTTGTGTTTCGCTTAATTAGAGTGGGGTTTGCGAGTAAAAAAACCATACTTACACACACACGCACAGCAGTACATACATATTTGCATTGTTTTGCACACACACACACACACACACACTCGCCTACTTCTACAACTAAATTTCGTCTAACATTTGCACTACAATTGATGCATTAGCATGGCCGCCTGCCTTCATTAGTAAGTACATATTACTTGTTTATACCCTAACATGTTCCACTTTATTCTCTGTCGGGTATGTTTCGCCTGGTTAGTAATCAGTTTGTAATCGAATTTGTCGCTTGGTTCGGCATTCCATTATATTCTTTAACAAAAAAAGTGTAACCAATGTTATAAAAATGCATACTATAGATATAATATACGAGTTCTTATGCTTAGATATATGTATATGCACATGATGGATGATTATGTTCGATTATGTGTGGGATACAGCAACAGTATAGTTACAATTTATAGTGTAGACTTCATTATTCCAATTGAATTTAAATCATTTTGGGAATAATTGCATTTCTCAAACGAATAACAGTCGTACTTTCCCTTTTGATAGGTGTTCAAGATGACATTAGTACTTTATGGGAGTGTTTTTTATAATAGAGTTGTTTTTAATATCTAAGTACATACATACATATACAAACATACGTAGAGTTTAACTATTTGCGGCAAAGTCTTTTCGATAGAGAGTTAGAGACAGAGACAAAGACAGAGTTATCGAATGGGAACGAGAGAGTTTCGAAAATATATATTTAACATATTTAAACATTTACAAATTAGAAACGAAAAGCTCACACATAATACATATATGTTATTGAAAAACATTTTGGGGATTGTTATGATCTCATCTTTCAGGATACTCGCACTTAAACTGCTTCAATTATTTAACCCATCTGTCCCTGGAAAGATTGTTGAGTTTCGCTCAATTTTCGCTAATTGGATTAAATTGTATTTGTATATTTTAGCTACATTCATATACGATACGACACGATCGTTTACAGATATCTCAATCCATTCAAGTAATGGGTAGTTTTACAATTGTTGCCAACCAGCATAATTTTTAAGTATTTAATATTCCTGTATTGCACAAATTATCTTCTGCATATATAAAACAATTTTATGAATAATTTCTTTTTTTAATTATCGTTTTTTTTTTATTAAGAATTTAGATTAATTTGTTGTTACTTTAAGTATTTGTTGCTCTTTAAGTTATGATTCAATTGTTTTTTTGTTTTCTTTTCTAAAATTTGACGCCTAATACAATTTAATATATATTTTTTTTTATAATTTTGGTTAAAATTCATTTTATCATATCATCCTCCTATAATTTACGATAAATATTTGTATGTATTTGATTTTATATATTATATTATTATTGAAAAGCTTTCGAAATTAAAACAAAACGAGTTAAATTTTTTCCAGTAAGAAAATTCTCTTAAAATGTTTGAAAACGAAAAATTGAAAATGCTTAAAACCTTTTGAAAGAAGATAATTTCATGAAATTCATATATTTTATATGATTTGCTTATAAAATCTTCTAGTTTTGGAACATATGTGTATTAATTATTTATTGCAGCTAGTTTTTATATTTTTACAAACGCCTAGACATGTTGATTATTATTACTTTTCACTGTGTATGTAGGTACATTTATTGTTCAAATAAACGAACTTAAATTAATATTAAATGCTTTATTTCTGTTCAAAATAAAATGGATATACTGTCCTATTCGGAAGTATTTTGAAAGACGAATCGTAAGCAGTGGCTTTTCATCAAGTATTATAATTATCATTCAACACTAATATGTACTTTTAAAAAATGTTAACGGCGGGAAGTACTACAATCGTTTCGAAGCATTTTATTTCAATATATTGTTAAATTAGTTTGCGTTTATTTTTATGGTTTATTATTTGTTATTTTTTTTCGTTTAGTTAATATAATCGTATTTGTTCGATTTGTAGCAAAATGTTTATTCCATTTAATGTTCTTGTTTGATTGTAGAAAAATGTATGCGGATAATTTCCAGTATTTTCACTTCAAAATGCATTTAGTGTCATTAAATTTGTTCATCAAAAAGAGCAAAATTGTGTTTTATTTTTTTTGTATTGTCCATTAATGTCTCAGAAATTTGTCATCAAGCAATGGATGTGGTTCCTCTTTTCATTGAGATATATAGATATTCCCTACATGTCAAAAACTGTCTTGTTGGGATATGTTGTATTCCCCATATGCTTTGTTCTTGGGTTTTCTTTATCCACCGCTTTGGAAAATGACAATGAAGTGTGAGAATGCGATTTTTGAAGTTGTTTGGTTTGTTTCCTCCTTTTATTATAGTATTATTTTTTACTTTCGTTTCAATATTGTCTACTACTTATGTACATCCCTTGTTTATGTTGTTCTTGTGTTCGTATTTATTATATATCTATTTCGGCATAACTTCCTTTCATTTTTAAACATTATTATCTTTATTTATGTGTGTGTATACTTTTATATGTTGGAAGCTATATGCTAATGACAGTGAATCGTTTATCGTTTATCGTTAATCGCTTATCGTTTTCATGTTGAGCTTTAATACTTTTAACGGTTTCTGTTACTGTTCCAAAAAATTCTATTAAATGCCATCGATTGTTTGTTCAATTTTCTGATGCTTACTCACGGTTCGGTTAGAATAATCACAAAACAAATTGAATACTAATTGAAAGAAATACTAACAATTATATTACATAACTGTAATTAAGGAATTGCAAGGAGTTTTGGTGAAGCTGAAGGCTCTCTTATCGTGTTACTCTAAATATACTAAAATATTTTTCATTATTTCTATTGGATGCCGCTGCCCATGTTTGGTTTAATCGGTATAACGGTATCGGTTTCGGTATCGGGTTTAGCTATTTGTGGTTTAATTATAAATAAATTTAAATTAATCATATATATATTTATATATATATAAACTATATACAATTGCACTGGATATCCGACAAAATTATGCAATTTACGGCATAATTTTGACCAATGCTTTCGAGATTCTGCCTGGGTACGAGTAGATCTCTTATAAATACACCCTGCGCGGTGATGTCCACATATTATTTTGTTGTTAAATATAGTCAAACAGTCCTGCAAGCAATTAAACACAATTTAGTTTGATTAATATTAGTGGTTGATAATAATTGCAAAACTTACTTCATTTAATGCTCTGCAAATATCCGTGAAATCACTTAATTAAGTGCAGATTATTGTGCTCAAGTCAATTAATTTGTTGGTTTTATTTTTGTCTTTCACTGTGAACCACTGAACCGGAACCAGTTGGCCAATTGGCTCTTAAACGAACCACTCGTCCTTTTGAGCAGCGCCGACAGCAGAGTTGGCATTCGGATGATTGCCAGCAACGGCGATGTTCGTCTGGCTGAGTCCGGTTGTGTTTTGTGAAAGATCTTGACCTAATTGACGAAATTTGCCAAGCACCAAATGGGACGGACTTTGGTGGCCATCTTCAAGTAATTGTGTGGAATGCGGTGGTACCCGGATGGTCCCGCAGGGTGATGCCAGTTTCCCGACGCCGGCGGCAATTGTGTGTGCTCTCGCGTCAGCGTGCCGCCAACGCCAATGCCCATGCCGACGCCATGGTAATGCAGATGCTTCGACGATCCGTTCGTCTCGGCATTGTGATGTACTGCAGATGTGACAATTATTACCAATTGAGTGAGCAATGGAGGACTAGGAGTAACTTACGCTGCAGTGCGGTGTTCTGATTGGCGGTATTCTCATCCTGCCGCCGGCAGACACATATCGCGATGGCAACGATGAGGGCGCTAAGCACAAGCAGCACACCGACCACAATCAACACGAACCAGGTCATGTCCACGCCAAACACTGTGCTCGTCGTCTCATCTACAAAGTGAAGTTGATTTAAATAAAAGGTGTCCTTTATCACTGATTAACTGTGTACTTACTCTGACATAGATTCTGAACGGACTCATCGGAGTTGTCGCCACAGTGGTTGACGCCGTCGCATAGCAGATCGGGATTGATGCAAAATTCGCGTGTGGCGCACGTGAAGTCCTTGCACGTGTGCTCTGCAAGGGATACGCACAAATGTGAGTCAATGTCCACGCGGAACAACTAGTCATTCGCTTGTCTACTTACTGGGATCCTTCACCGAAGTTATCACCAACTTAAAACCATTCGCATCTGTCCCCCATCCATCGGTCACGTACTTCAGCGTCACGAAATTCGTCCGCGTCAATATCGCGTTCACAGTGTTCTTCGTGTTCCGACAGGAGATGTCAATCTGCAAATGAAATGGAAGTTGAGAGACTATCGTGTTTTCAAAACTAAATTTGGTGTTATTCTATCATTACCAAAAAGCGCAGAATTTTGAAAATCTGATCTCTTTTGACAGAGCTATGGCTGTTGGAAGTTTGAACCCATCCCTAAACACACAGAATCCGGTTCCCAACTTTAAATGTGGCATTATTCTAAAGATCAAATCAAGATCAAAAAACCTACCTCTCTGAAAATCGGACTACTTTTGACAACGTTATGGCTGTGAAAAGTTTGGGATTCACTTTTCACATACACTCATTATTTTGTTGGACCACACCCATTAAGCTGCCACTGCTTACCACTCGTGCAGCTAAATTTGTGGCATGAAACTGCAGCAGCGTTCAAAGGAAGAAGAAAGGCATCTCTTGTGCGTGATGTTCCATCAATGCCATGGAAACTGACAACTATCTAACTGCCTGGGGCTGGCAGCAGATGCCAGGAGCTCAGCAACCACCTTGCCCCAAACCACTTTTCGTGCCGCATATACTGCATATATATATATATATATGTATATGTATGTACATACACATTTGTGCATATTTACATGGCTAGTTTTAATGGCAGCAAGTTGTGCCAAGTTTATAGTTTAAATCGGCATTTTATTGCATCAAATTACCGGATAAAAATGCAAAGTTCACAAAGGCATTTGTAAGGAAAACAACTTTTAAATATTCTCCAAGCACAAAATCTCTATTCGAATATGTCACGATGCTTTAGCTTATGTCAACAATTTAGTTGCTGCCTCACTTGCAACTGCAAAGGTTTCTCATAAATTTTAGTTCAAAGGAAGCCAATGTTGCTGCCCCATTTTTATCAACAGCAGCAGCATCGTTGCCATCATCATTATTAGGCAAGGTGCACAAAGTGGATGATGAAGTCTTCTTCAATTGCCACGTGCAACGTGGCATGCCATGCATCGGCCATTCTGTGTAAATTTGCAATGTTGCCTGCAACCTAAAAGTTGCACAAGGGTTCATCAAAGTCCACGTTGCACCCACCCACAAGCACACCCCACACACAGGGATGTGTGTGCGTGTCATCGTTGAGGCCTTTGCTGCGGTTGTCTTTCTTGACACAAGGTCTCGTGCCTTTTTCCTGGCTGTGTCAGTTGCAGTGTCTCTCCCTCCCTCTCTGTCTCTCTGTGCGGCAGCAGCTGCAGTTGGTCGGCATCTTCAACGTGCGGCGCTTTGTGGCATATTTTAATTTTGTTGCTGGCTCCTCATAAACGGAAACTTTCCATCACATTTTGCCAATACCCGCTTGCCCCGCTGCTTTGCATGCAACATAAACACACCAACACCCACACCACAACCCCCCTCTCACATCCGCACAGAGTGTGGCAAAATTTTAATTTGACATTTCTGAAGGCAGTGACAACTTCTTTTGTACCAAAGTATTTACATGCCGAGACGCTCGACACTCGACACTCTGGCTCTCTCTCAACACTCACGAGGTACTCGCAAAATGTTATTGGTTTTTTGGTTGTGGTTCGCTTTGCTGCGGCCGGTGGCATGCAAATGAACCCCAGACTCGTAATAAGTCGCATGGAAATATAAATCTTGCCGCATCGCTCTTACGCCCCACTGTACAAAGATACTTTTTGAGCTGTGAATAGGAGGGGACAAAGAGCGAAGGCGTGGAAAGCTTCTTAGGCCACATGCAACCGACTCTGATTTTGAAACAAGCAGACTCAGGTGTGGAGGGTGGTGGGCTGTGCGGTATGCGGTGTGCGGTGTGGCTATTTGATTCGGCACAGTTGTAGCCATGGCAAGTCTGTTGCAAAACAAGCCACTTGGCAAATATTTAAGCAAAAGCTAAGATATGCCCCGACGAAATACAAAAAAAAGGAAAACAATGAGACACAAACAGAAAGAGTGGAGAAGTCCCATTATTGAGCCACAACAAGAAGAAAATAATCGGCTTTTAACTAAAGGAAGCCCTTGCTCTTAAATCATTTTTTTTTTAAAACCTATTTGGTTTCATATTAGTTGAAAAACACAAAAATGACATTAATCTTCTTTAAGGATCAGATAAAAAAAAGTATGTATAAATCATATTTTAATCAATATATGTTAATGTGTGACAGGTATTGTTTGTATGTGTATCGCTGAGTGATTTATTGCTGACATTAAATTTGAATACTAACGCGAAATTAAATGAAAGCAAAAAAGCAACTTTTGTTCCTTTCGCGTAAGTCAACGTGAGTTTTTTATACCCAGTTTCAAGGTAAAAATCGTTACATTTATTGGTACTTTATCTTAACTGTCTGTTTTGGACTTGACTTTCCATAACAAGAAGCTGCAACCTACCATTGATTGTGTCATTAACTTTGACTTGTCAATTAGCTATGTGGCAACCACACCTCAGCTGAGGGAGAGTGCCGTTACTTGATGTCCCGTCCTAAATTATAAATAAACATAATTATACACACTGCATTATAATTTAAAGGGAACATTTCTGCTTACATTATTCAAATGTGCTTAAGCCTTTGTTAGGGGGCATTTTTTAATCTTTCCCTCTGTTGTCTTGTTGGGGACACACAAGGACTTCACTGGGATTTAAAGAATTTAGCTTATGCGTATGTGCTGCATTCTGGCCACTTGCCTTGGCATACATTTGCACACACGCACACACACACACACACACTGAGACACAACCACACTGCCATAAAATATAATATAATGCAGTCAGGCAGTGAGACGTATGAAAAATGAAAATGGTTACTGATAGTATCAGAGTGCTATCAGCAAAACTCAGCTGGCAGTTGGCAGCTGCCAGTTGGCGCCGCATTGTAACCGCAGTGGTGCAACCACCCACCCTCCCGCCCAACCATACAGCCAACCAACAGACCAACCGACCGACTGACATTCTTACCCGTTGTCATCATTGCAAATGTTGCAGAGGCTAAAATTATGCCTACATTTTGTCTGAGTGTCTATACATATATGCATATATGCACATATACATATATACATACTTATGCATACATGCATGCACTTGTGTGTGTGTGTGTGTGTGTGTGTATGGAACGGAAACCCCTCAGGGATTGAACCTAAAATGTCAGAGGCATCAACGTGCTCCGATTGTGCATGTGGATCATGAGGCTGCGACACAAATTGCAATGGTTTTGCTGCCATTTTTGGCTTTGACGACTTCCCGCAATGATTGCCCCTACAATTAGTCGCATCGTGCGGAATACTTTGATAATACAGTAACAAAGGTAATTAATGATGACAGTAAATATACAAAAGAAAACAAGAGAAATATAAAGAAATTCTAATCGGAAATGTTGTTGAAACTTACAACCAATCTATAATATTTTCGAGACATTTTAAATGCTTGGAATAAGTTAATAAAAAGATAAAAAAGTAAATAAAAGGTTGTGTAACAAAAAATGACGTGCTTTTTTAAGTACTAACCTTGGGCGTCGATACGGCATGGGCTCCATCATAGACAAGCAGATGATCATTGCAGTCCAGTTGGAGCATGTCGAAGCGCAGCATGAAGCGCTGCAGAATCGAGTGGGTCTGGAAGGTGATGACACAGTCCAAGTTGCGTTCATTCTGTGACCACAAGACGGCGCCATCAATTTTGCGATAGAGCTGCTGCAGAAAGTGATTCTTGCACAGCGATTGCATGTAGTCTGCAAAAAAGAGAGCCGATCACACATTAAGGAACTATCAAAGTTATAAAGTTTATCGCTTTTAAAAATAATGCTTAATAATTGTATAATTTGGTCATGTGATTGCTATGCACGTTCTTAAAGGCAGCCAGTGAGGCGGATGCCACGTGCTGCTCCATCTGGAACTCAACTTCTACACTTCCTTAAACTTAATGGTTGTGATTTCCACAGCGGTGGTCGCCAGCTCGCTGGCAAGCAGGCAGCCTCTCGTGCGTTGCGCCGGAAAATGTGCACTTAAATTTTAATGGGAGAATGAAAAATTCATTTACGCTTCGTTTCACGTATTGCTGGCACATGTTTCCATGCATTTACTTAAGTACAGACCCCATCGCGTCTATTAAAATGTGTGTGCTTGTGTAAAAATAATGTGCTATTTTTCCATTCAGAGATCTTACAATAGCCATTTGGTTAGTTTATGCAATAGTTTGCGGTGTATGTTTAAATCTCACTTATTAATATTCTGCTTAATATCTTTCTTAAGGAAACCTAAGTTACAGGATGCAACTGGTTAGTTTTAATAGGGAATGGTTTGAGGTGTATAATGAATTCTCATTTAAGTTAAAAGCTTAAGAATGCAACATAAGGAAGAATTCAGAGAGTTGCAACCAATACTTTCTCGAGAGTTAATGTACTTTTCTCTGGTAACAAGCAGAAGTAATTTTCAGCATAGGCGTGCAGAGAACATAAACAGTGCACTATTAAACGCCTTTCAATTAATTTTAATAATCAAAACTATTGCGCTTAGTGCGAAATCCATTAACATGAAATGAACGCCATTATGGACGATGGCCATTGGCGTTGCATGCAAATGAAGTCGAGGAGCAGGACTGGAAATTGTCGCATAAGGGCCAAAACCGTGGCGATATTCGAGATTTTAATGAAACACACACATATACACAATTACACGCACACCCACACTGAGTAGTGTGTGTGTGATTGGTTAGGAGGGGAAGAAGAGGCGAGGGGGGGGGGCATGACGGGCTTACGTGCGCCTGATTTCAGGCAATTTCCTGCTTAGCAACCGCTTCCGCTTTCGCCGTCGCACTAATTCAATTTCGCTTCAATAAAGGGCACACGAAGGAACCGTGCGGCGAACGTGGAACGGCGAAAGGCGAAAGAGCAGCTGAAAAGATGTCGACACAGCAGGACAATTCAAAATTAAAGGAAGCGGGAGGAATAGTGGGGATGTTGTAACCAAGGAATTTAGTGCAAATTCGTTTTACGCCTTCACAACACACAAACCCAAACGAGCACGCGTGTAAGTTAGAGTGAACGACAGAGACAGAGCGAGGGACTGAGAGAGAGAGAGTGAGAGAGGAAGAGCTGAGCTCGTATGGCGTTGCCGCACGTTTGGCAAATGCTTCATTTGCAGGCACAAATGTTGGCGTTGCCAACTTCAAAATTGAATTCACAATTGAATTGAATTGCCGGCAAACGGCAGCGGCCTTTTGTTTTAGTCCGTTACTTTTCTCCCTCCCTCTCTCTCTTTCACACACACACATAGTAATACAACAGCTACAGTCCAGAGCGGCTCTCCCTTGCGCACACAGACGATTTGGCGTGTTTTATATGTAATTGGCAATTTTGTTACACATTTCGCTTTGATCTTCGCTGGCAGGTAAGCAGCTAACTGGGCGGGGTTCAAGTGGGCGGATGCACAAATTTGCCGGCAAGGCATTTGCCAAATAATTCACGATTGCCCCAAAACGAAATGAAACTTTTCGCTGCGGTTCGTTGGCTCTTTATATACCTGTCCGACACACCCCCGCCTCCCACACACACACACACACACACACATACACAACCACGTCGGTTACACTGCTAACCCAAGATTGATTACTGTTTCAGTTGTTGGCGGAGTTGATGATGTGCACGAAAGTTTATTCTTCTTGTTTTTATTTCTATAATAATACTGAATAATGTAACACAGACTCTGCTTATAAACTTGTGAGTGTGTGTATATGTGTGTGTACATGCATGATCCAATAAACTAAGTTAAATATAAATTTGTAACAGTGTAAAGATAAGTTTGATTTGCATGTCAAGGCAAACGTGCTTTTACTTTTAGTTGGCACTGTCAAATGCAATACACATTGACGGCGACAACTATGCTGCAAAAGGGGTGGGCGAGGTGGTGGGGAAAGAAGCTCAGCAGAGACATACTGAGAAATAGAATTTCTGCACAATTTGACACAGGATACGAGTGGAATGGAGTCTGGGCTCTGGCTTCTGCGTTCTGCAGTTTGTTGCCAGCGGAGACAACTGTAAAATATCAATTACGGATGGAAAGTAAAGTGCTCGTATGTACATATTACCATGCAACATCCAACAGGCAGCTGGAGCGAAATCCTTCAATAATTTCTAGGCAAACTTCACTCGAGTGCACTGCAGTGTAAAATGTTGGGAGGACATTTGCACACATCCCCATACATAAATGTATATATATATGTGTGTATATACATATATATACATATATCTACATAATATCAGGATTACTCATATATTGCACAGCAGCTGTGGCACAGTAGCAGTCGCTGACATTGGGGATTTCAGGTTCTGTGTGTACAAACACGACGGCACTCCGTTGGGAAGCAAGAAACGAGCTCGTTTGACAACTGAAGCCAGCACACTGATGCTAAGGATAAGCAGTGTCAGATACAGTTTCCTATAAATAGCGGCACAAAAAACAATTTCATTTGCAGCTCACGAAACTGCAGCCAGCATACGCCTATGCTTTGCCAAAGCAATCATAGCTGGGAAAAAAAATAGATTTTTGGCCTAATGTATTTGTGGGCTGTATATAAAAGGTGAATAAAGCAGTTAAAGCTAAAATAATCTCAAGATTTTGTTTAGCTGGATAATACCCTGTAATCAGCTGAGAATACTACCAGGCCAGGCTCACGTTTTACAATGTTTGCGGCAGACTTACAAAATCCAGGAGTTCAATGTGCTTGTTGGTCACTCCAAAGCCGCAGCTGAGCCAACTAAATGGGCTACAAATCCAAGGACAAATTATGGCTCAGGGTCTTAGTTGCCCACAATTCCCCTCCTTAACCGAAAAGCCACCCACACGCACAGAGCAAGATTTTCATTTCTTGTTTGGTTTTTATTTCCGCTTATTGTGGTTGTTGTTGTTGTTGTCGTATTAAGTGCTCAGTTTGCAGAAAACGAGTTCATGGTTTGGCTGGAAGGTTTGTCGGTTTCGGTTAATGGCCAGATTAGTTAGTCGAAATGTCATTTGTTAGCATGAAAAAGCAGTGCCAAAAAGGATTAATATTAGCATAATTAATTTCAAGGACTTACGGTCGTCAAAATGTTTTATGTTCATGTTATTAATCGAAAGTGCTTTAAAGTGTGCCACACAGATTTCGAGGTTCAATAGAAATATGTTCTTAATATTGTTTGAGTTTATTTAATTAATTTTGAATTGTTCTTCCTTTAAAGCAAAGACATTGAAATATTGTGGAAATTGATTGAAGCAGCAGTGGCAACGGTGAAGAGAGAAACAAAGCACTGTGAATAGCGAAATTGCGTATAATATGTTAAAAAATTGCAGAGCCAAAATCGATTTTCTATGCTAAAAATAAGCTGGAGAAGTAACAAAGTCATTTGACACACGAAATTGCATTTTGCAGGCGCTTACAGGACATTTCTCGCAAAGATCTTTGGGACGTTTTTGCCTGGCAAAAGCAAACAACTCGAGTTGAGGACAAACCTAAATTGTGTGTCATCAAAACTACGGCGCGGCACTCAACAAAAACGGAGCAATCGCATCATATCGCACAGAAGACCGCAGAAATAATAAAGGGCCAAAGGATTCTGTGCAGCAAGAAACCGCGAGGATGCCCACAGACTGATGATGGATCCATTTGCGAGACAGAGAAAGAGAGAGAGAGAGAGACAGAGATAGAAAGCTTAATGTTTCCGGGCAAGGATACCGATGCGCTGACGGAAGTATTTGCTGCTCTTTAATGCGTTTACTCAAACTGAAATGACAATGATGCAGGCAGGCAAAATCCAACCTTCTCCCCAGCTGCAATGCCTCCTCAATGCATCCCCTCCTCACACAAGGAGATGTGTTGAGAACATTGCCTGATGCTCCTGCTGCAGCTGCTTGCATTGTAGACACATACAACACATCGGCGTTGATTTTCCTTCCAACCAACAGCTCTGACAGCAGAATTGGCAAAAGGAATTCCAATGCACACACATTTCCTCAACAATCCTCCCCCATCTTCCTCCACTGTCCATACTCCTCCACCCTCCATTACTCAGTGCATATATGCGCCAACTTTCTCGTTACCAGTTTGAGTAGTGGAATATTATGTTTACCTTGGCCCTAACGTTCTAACGTCTAATATATAACTATATATATCTCTTTATATATAGAGCTAAGAGTCTTCGTTGCGAACATATTTTTACGTCTTTACCTAATTCCCAACTAAGGACACGAATACATATGCATCTGCTCATAGTTGGATGTCGATGTTTTGAGATGGGCGATGGGTGGACACTTGCTGTGGGCACCTCCACGGCGCATTACTCAGCATTTGCGATTCCCGTCCTGTTTGTTTCTGGGACTGGCTAAATGTCTATCTGCCTGACATTTGGCTGAGTAGGAGAACTAAAAACTACGCCAGGATTACGTCGGTCTGTCAAATATGCAATGCACTTTACAAATGGCCCCTAAATATACTATAAGCTAAATCTTACTGCTGACCAATCACTTTATTTTTGTTGATTTTTTCATCGAGAGAGTTTAAAGCGAACACTTGGAGAAAATCTAATAAATCTGAGCAAGGAAAACGTTTTCCATTTAACATTCTTCAAGTATTAGTCTTATTTTCGCTTCTGCTACTTTACTTTGTAAGGGGTTGAGAATTTGATTAAATATTTATTTGTTTTATAAGAAAAGTGTTGGAAATTATTGCTGCTTGCATCGCTTAAGTGTTTATACAAGCTTTAAAATAATTTTATAATTTTGTAATTAAAATTGCATTATAGTTTAAGCTCTATACTTAAACTCTAACATTGTCCGACTTATCTAAACTCAAATATATACATATTTATGGCATACCTTGGACAGTTTGTGGTCGAGAACAGAGAGCTTCGAGTCTACCAGCTCGCCTGGGTCTGCGATGGAAATCTGCTTGTGACCGCCGACATTGAAATGCAAATGTAATGTAAATATTTTAAACTAATTTTCAGTGATTATGCAAAACCGCAAATAAATCTGCAGCAATGGCATAAAATGCATGGGCCCTGGGCAAAGCCAAAGACCGAAAACCCGAAACGGACTAGTTCAGAATGGGGACCACAACAAGAACAATAATGGTGGAGCCAACAGAACGGAACCACAACAGAACCTGAGGGCAGTTACTAGTTACTACCAAGTGCGTGATCCTAGCGTGGGAGTTGCGAGGGTTGCTTTTTGGCCGTGGCGAAACTTTAGCTTGAAATCCGCTTGACTATTTCGCAACAACAAAATGAATTTCGTTTGCTCGTTTGTCAAACTAATGGCAGGAATTTGAGCAATTTAAGTAACAAAGGTTAAACAATGAATTTCCTGTGTGCCAATATTGAATTTAGCTGACCTCCCAAGGGTGTTCGTGCTGTGTGAAGATGTCATCCGCCACTACGGCCGCCTCCAGCACCCGTCACGACCCTAATGCCAAATCACACACAGTTGACTAAACCAACCAAGTGCTGCCATTCGCTCCTGGACAGCAGCAACCAGCAGCAGCTGGAAGAGGAGGTGCAAGAGGAGCAGCAGCTGCTGGCGAGCTCACACGCTCCATTAGCGCGTGCAAAATTCGCAGGCGTGCCCATCCTCTTTTGAGCTCCTTCAAGTTCCCACTGCTATGGGAGTTTTGGTTTAATGAAATATGTGTATATCTAATTGAAGTAAATGCTTCTGCCTGAATGGCCCACGGCGTGTGGGTGTCCTTTGGTGTTGACACGCCCACTGCGGCGAACACACAGAATTTTCAATTTAATTGAGCCTTTGGGGGACAAGTGGCTTCAGTTTAAGTGCTTATCTTTATACAGGCTTAGCCGTTATTAACTAGAGATCCTACTTCCCTGATACTACTCTCTAAAGTTGAGCTAACAAATATGTAATTTTCTGTACTGTATGTTTAACTTCAAAAAATGGCAAATATTGCTTGGTAAGGGGCCAAGCCACGTGCAGCTTAAGCGCATCATTAAACTTTTGTCAGCTTTGCTGACTAAAGAAGGAAGCTGTACAGACAGAGAGAGAGAGAGAGAGAGAAAGACAGAGAAAGAGAGAGAGAGAGAGATGGAGATGTGAGGCAACCTCAAGCAAAGGCCACTCGAGCGTGCAACAAAGACGAAGTGCCAAACTAATGAAGGGACTGCAAAATGGGACTATAAGCGAGAAAAATAGAGAAAGAGGGAGAGAAATATACCAAGTGAGTGTGAGAAAGAGAAAGGGAGACCGTTTCCTAATGGCCATTAAGTTTCACTGCATTTTCCCTCGTCTTTCATTCGATTCCATTGCAATAATCAAGCAAATTTTCGCCTGTCAAAATGTTCCAACTTGCAAAGTGCGAAAAAACTTTGCAGCAATGTGTCAGGACGGACAGTAGATCCTTTCGCAGCATTCAGAACTTTTCAGCTTTCCATGGACCAATTGAGTGTCAAAGTCAGGAAATGAAATTAAATGAATGCGCATAAATAAATGGGCAAGTAATGAGATCTATTCAAAAAGTCGCCTGAATAGAGTAGAGTTAACTCCCAACCTTAATTTATATCCTTTTCTCTGTGTATATTTGATTTGCAGCATTTTTCATTAATTTCATTTTCGATTTATTACTTGCTCATCAATTTATATTTTCTCATTCACAACCCCTCTGTTTGCACGCTTTTCTACGCTTATGCCCCGGGGTGCCATTACAACTGTCACTTGGGCAATTAGCGCCTCTCTTTGCTCTTTGGAATTCCTACAGTTTTGCAAAAAACAACCCAGCTGGTTGTCGGCGGTTTCTTTGGCTATCTGCCGCCTTGATTGACATTAGACGCCGAACTTTCGACACTTGAAAACTTTTTAAACAGATGCTGAATGCTGTGGAGAAGGACTTGCAAATTTAGTCCTTAGCATGAGTTACTTTGAAATGAAGGCTGAGCAGCCTTTGAGTTCTGTCACCTTAACGGTTTTTATTATTGGATTGTGATCGATTTGGAATTTCATTTGGAGTGCGAATAAGGAATACTCCAGAAAATAGTCCTTTTTATTCTTTTTCATTTGAAAGCCAGTAAGTCAGTAAGTTATGGCATTTTGAAGTTTCGACCTATGCCCATACACCGATATATCGATTTTCGGGCTATAATTTTTACTTGTCTTCCGACCTCAAATTTAGTTTTCAACTTTAAATGTACGATTGATTTAGGGGCAAAACTATGATCAAAATGCCCTTGCTTTTTAAAATCAGTTGAGTTTTGACGAAGTTATGGCATTTTGAAGTTTCGACCTATGCCCATACACCGATGTATCGATTTTCGGGCTATAATTTTTACTTGTCTTCCGACCTCAAATTTAGTTTTCAACTTTAAATGTACGATTGATTTAGGGGCAAAACTATGATCAAAAAGCCCTTGCTTTTTAAAATCAGTTGAGTTTTGACGAAGTTATGGCATTTTGAAGTTTCGACCTATGCCCATACACCGATATATCGATTTTCGGGCTATAATTTTTACTTGTCTTCCGACCTCAAATTTCGTTTTCAACTTTAAATGTACGATTGATTTAGGGGCAAAACTATGATCAAAAAGCCCTTGCTTTTTAAAATCAGTTGAGTTTTGACGAAGTTATGGCATTTTGAAGTTTCGACCTATGCCCATACACCGATATATCGATTTTCAGGCTATAATTTTTACTTGTCTTCCGACCTCAAATTTCGTTTTCAACTTTAAATGTACGATTGATTTAGCGGCAAAACTATGATCAAAAAGCCCTTGCTTTTTAAAATCAGTTGAGTTTTGACGAAGTTATGGCATTTTGAAGTTTCGACCTATGCCCATACACCGATATATCGATTTTCAGGCTATAATTTTTACTTGTCTTCCGACCTCAAATTTCGTTTTCAACTTTAAATGTACGATTGATTTAGGGGCAAAACTATGATCAAAAAGCCCTTGCTTTTTAAAATCAGTTGAGTTTTGACGAAGTTATGGCATTTTGAAGTTTCGACCTATGCCCATACACCGATATATCGATTTTCAGGCTATAATTTTTACTTGTCTTCCGACCTCAAATTTCGTTTTCAACTTTAAATGTACGATTGATTTAGCGGCCAAACTATGATCAAAAAGCCCTTGCTTTTTAAAATCAGTTGAGTTTTGACGAAGTTATGGCATTTTGAAGTTTCGACCAATGCCCATACACCGATATATCGATTTTCAGGCTATAATTTTTACTTGTCTTCTGACCTCAAATTTCGTTTTCAACTTTAAATGTACGATTGATTTAGCGGCAAAACTATGATCAAAAAGCCCTTGCTTTTTAAAATCAGTTGAGTTTTGACGAAGTTATGGCATTTTGAAGTTTCGACCTATGCCCATACACCGATATATCGATTTTCAGGCTATAATTTTTACTTGTCTTCCGACCTCAAATTTCGTTTTCAACTTTAAATGTACGATTGATTTAGCGGCAAAACTATGATCAAAAAGCCCTTGCTTTTTAAAATCAGTTGAGTTTTGACGAAGTTATGGCATTTTGAAGTTTCGACCTATGCCCATACACCGATATATCGATTTTCAGGCTATAATTTTTACTTGTCTTCCGACCTCAAATTTCGTTTTCAACTTTAAATGTACGATTGATTTAGGGGCAAAACTATGATCAAAAAGCCCTTGCTTTTTAAAATCAGTTGAGTTTTGACGAAGTTATGGCATTTTGAAGTTTCGACCAATGCCCATACACCGATATATCGATTTTCAGGCTATAATTTTTACTTGTCTTCCGACCTCAAATTTCGTTTTCAACTTTAAATGTACGATTGATTTAGCGGCAAAACTATGATCAAAAAGCCCTTGCTTTTTAAAATCAGTTGAGTTTTGACGAAGTTATGGCATTTTGAAGTTTCGACCTATGCCCATACACCGATATATCGATTTTCGGGCTATAATTTTTATTTGTCTTCCGACCTCAAATTTCGTTTTCAACTTTAAATGTACGATTGATTTAGGGGCAAAACTATGATCAAAAAGCCCTTGCTTTTTAAAATCAGTTGAGTTTTGACGAAGTTATGGCATTTTGAAGTTTCGACCTATGCCCATACACCGATATATCGATTTTCAGGCTATAATTTTTACTTGTCTTCCGACCTCAAATTTCGTTTTCAACTTTAAATGTACGATTGATTTAGGGGCAAAACTATGATCAAAAAGCCCTTGCTTTTTAAAATCAGTTGAGTTTTGACGAAGTTATGGCATTTTGAAGTTTCGACCTATGCCCATACACCGATATATCGATTTTCAGGCTATAATTTTTACTTGTCTTCCGACCTCAAATTTCGTTTTCAACTTTAAATGTACGATTGATTTAGCGGCAAAACTATGATCAAAAAGCCCTTGCTTTTTAAAATCAGTTGAGTTTTGACGAAGTTATGGCATTTTGAAGTTTCGACCTATGTCCATATATCGATTTTCAGGCTATAATTCTTACTTGCTGTGATTGCGATGATTCCGAAACCTGGCAGGCCGTATAATCTAAGATTGTCGGCAGTAAGTGGCTTCCAGAGTGCCATTCCTCATCATCAGTTTGGCTTTGGGCATCACCATGGTACACCAGAGCAACTTCATCGAGTAGTTCAGCATGTCCTCGAGGCCTTGGAAAATAAGCAGTACAGCTCTGCTGTCTTCCTGGATATCCAGCAAGCGTTTGATCGCGTATGGCATGATGGCCTGCTTTTTAAGCTTAATTCCCTACTACCTTCGGCGCAGTATTTACTGCGCAGGTCCCATCTGGGCGTTAATATTTTGCGTTAATGTGCAATAAATGTTATATTTAAACTTACATTTGATGTTACGTGATATTGTTATATGTTAAAACCAATTATTTGTTTATGTTATTAATTTAAATTCCCCGTTATTATGTATTCAATCTTCAAAACAATATTTTATAACCTTTCAGTAGGTTGATCAATATTAAATTAAATTGCTAAATTAAAAAAAAAAAAAAAAAAAGCCAGTAAGTCCAATAACTTTATCTCTTTTGTTTGATCGCACCCTTTTTGTAATTTCAGAGCGGATTTATGTGACAGTTTATCGCTAGTTTGTGAATAGTTGGCTAACAAAAGGCATTCGTTGATTTTTCTATTACCAGCTGAAGGGAACGTCATAAAAAATCTCCTGACGGCGGCTTATCAGATTGCCTTTTGAACTTTTCTTTGATATTTGTTCGAGCAAGTTCTTAATTAAACTTGAGCTGCATTCAGCTGGCATCGTCTCCTCTTTTCCGCTTCAAAGTGTTCTTAATGCATATTTTGTATATAATTTATCTTTATTCATTTAGCAAAAAAAATTTGCTTTTGCGTGCAGCTGGCAAAATAAAAATAATAAAAAATAAAACATCCAGCTCAAGGGAACACTGCTGGCAAGTTTTACTTTACTGCTAGTTTATTACGCTATTGTTTTCTTTGTTGTTTTCATTATTGTTGTTTACTTATTTCGCCGCTGTTGTTGTCTAGGCGCTTGTAGTAATAGTTTCCTGAGTGCGGCGGGGTGGGAGAACGAGTGGGTGGCAGGCGGCGGCCATGGAGATAATTTTGCTGCTTTGTTTTCCGAACGCGAGATTTTCTTTTATTTAAAGTGCTTCTTTTATTTTTTCGTATACCCTGTTAGCCACACAAAATGGTCAACACAGGGTATACGACAGTTGTTCAAGTTAAAGCCAATAATTTTAATGCCTGATTATCATACACAATCAAGTCGAAGGCATATCATGTTTATTATTGATTATATCGTATTTTCGGCATTTTCTTTTATTTCAAGTGCTTCTTTTCAGAGGCACAGAAATTGATTAGCATAGGGTATAAGACAGTTGTGCAAGTATAGAACGTAAACTTCGTTTCTATAAAGCATATAATTCAAATTCCTGATGAGCATTTACAAACAAGTCGAATGCATATCATGTTTATTATTGATTACAGCGTATCTTCCAGTCGAGTGCACTGATTTG
The DNA here is from genome assembly GCA_035044105.1 of Drosophila nr. perissopoda 5 BK-2023a. NCBI lineage: Eukaryota > Metazoa > Arthropoda > Insecta > Diptera > Drosophilidae > Drosophila > Drosophila nr. perissopoda 5 BK-2023a. The sequence continues at coordinate 5,800,602 of JAWNMK010000124.1, forward strand.
TTTGCCATGCCTAAGTGGAACACGCACAAACACACACAAATGCATGCACAGATACACAGTTACACGGGCACACGAAGATAGTCAGGACACACCCACAACACAGCCGCCAAAACACAAAGCCCATCAGAGCCAACACGAAAGAGGCTTGGGATTTAGTTTTCTCCTTTTTTTTTTGTTATATACATATATATATATACGAATATATATATGTATATATATATATATATTCGTTGTGGTTCTTTTTTGTTGAACAGAATAGAATTTTCTGTGCATTTGATTACAAAAGGGATTCACGCGCCTAAGTGAAAAGCATAAGGGAAAATGTTGTACACATTTCGTGTGCTTTTGTAGCCCAACTCTCGACAACTTTACCAGCGAGTTCCATCCAACCGATTTAAGCAGCTTTAATAAGCCAATTGTAGTTTAATGGGGTGCATTTAACTTATATTTATATTTTAAAAAAATGGAACAATGATAGCAATTAGTGGAGAGCAAATGTGCCAGAGAAAAAGGCGAATTGATATCAATTTGCGATTTATAATTATCATCGCAAATTATTCAATTTCCAATGGACAATTAAGAGTCGATTTCAATTTCAAAAAATTCGCACATAATGGACAAATTTGATGGCAGCACGCTTATCGATTTCAAATAATAACAGCTTACCGTTTTTTTTTCCTCGTCTGACCAGAGAATATTGATAAATAAACTCACACCCTTAAACAGTCGCCAAATTACCGCACCCCACCCACCCGTTGTCATCAACCATGCCAACCCCACCGCATTCATGGACCATTTGGCCAATTTATTGTTTGGCTTTTGGGGCAAAAGAGATTTGCCTGTGGCAATAGTAGCCAAAAGTTCGCAGCGCATCAATCGTCGATTTGGCATTGGCAGTATGGGTTCAGTGGGTGGGTCTGGGTGGTTGTTTGTGCTATGGGAATTCTGGTCTTTCTGTATCTCGCTGCCAAATGTGTTTAGCTATAAATGACATTTGTTATGCGTTGCCTGATTTCATTCGCGCTTCGACTTTACAGCCATGAATTTATCATATATAAACATTTATCTTTCCAGTCAACTGTGAACCGATTTAACGAGTGCATCCCATTCCATTTTTCCAGCTCTGTGAGTTTGCGAGTAGTTCAATTTAAATATGAGTAATTTGATGTTATCTATCAAATGATTGCCTTTTGTTTTTGTTTACCAACTGTCGTATATGTTGCCTGAGCTAACAAAGAGAGAAACATTTATCCATAATTCAGAGTTAACTGCAAATCGTAACTAATCTTATTTACCAATAGATTATGTTGTAGAGTTTGAGGAGTTTAGATTGGTATAGTCTCATAACTTCTATAATCATCTCCTTCAAAAATCTATTTCCGTTCGAATCAAAACTAAAAACCAAATAGAATATAATTTAAAAACGACTTTTAGTAGACACATATAAACATATAAAAGATAAGACCAACCAGATTCCAATAAATCATGCAATGAAAGCGAACAAGATTTGGGCTTATACAAGATGCGGTGGTATGTTGGAAATCTCTCTATTCGTATGCGGATGGATTCGAATGAAATTAAAATTTATTGCTTCCGCAAAGCTGTCATAATGTTAACCCTACCCACCCCCTCCCATCTGCCGCCCCTCCTGCAGACAGGCACGTGCGAGAGCAGAGCAGCTGCTTTTCTTTTGGCACAGTCGCATTTATTTTTGAATAATGCCGCAGTGGCAACTGGTAGTACAGCCGTCCCTTAGCGCCCCTCCACCCCACCACTCACTCCACACAATCACATACAAGCCCCAAATCCATCCATTCATATTTATAGCAAACAAAAAGCAAAAGTTTTATGCCATTTCTTGGTTGTCGACAGTTCTTTTTTTCACAAATTTTATTGGCGGTCCGCCATCAGTAACTCTTGGCCGTCTGCCTGAAAGTAATTCTTCTCCCCAACCACCTACTTCTCCTCCTCCACCCTCTCCAAGCAACGTGACCCATTTTATAAAATTGTTTAATGTTCGTATTATTGCACAAAGCGACACAATTGCTTACAAAGGAAGGAAGATGAGCAATTCGGAATCTTAATTCGTTAAGCAACTGATTGCTTGTCATGTTGTCGCACGATATTTGTTAATAAAACACAACAGAAACTTATAAGAGACTATTTCGATGCCGTTCAAAACCTTAAGACACGTACTCAGAAAATCGTATAGTGAACCATCCAAAAGATAATTATATTGCGATGATGTGGTAAACATTTAACAAATTGAATAAGTCCTAAATCATAGCACTGCAGCGGGGCACAAGGATGCCAACAGTCAGGCGTATAACTCAAGCACACGACCCAAACTTGTGCGCTTCAGATAATTTGAAGTGAACACACAAAGTAATTATGAAAACCACTTGCAAATACGAAAGACTGGCAAACACACACACACACACACACACACACACGCACACACGCACACACATCTACCGAGTACATATTTGCACATGTAAGTGACTGTTTGGAGCCAGGGAGATCCAGGACATCCAGGGACCTGGCCAACCAAGTTTGCCTCCATTCGCAGCTCGTGCGAGTCATTACCAGTTACGCTAATCAAGTTGAACGTGCGCATCACCAGCAGGAGCTGGAGCAGGACCAGGAGCAGGAGCTGTGGCAGCGTGGGGCGTGGCAGTCAGCCGGATGGTTGGCAGACCGCCACAGGGTGAGGACAGATAGTGAGAGGGAGCCTAGAGACAAGCGTAGCGTAGCCGAGTGTTTGCGACAGGAAATGACAATTCAAATTAAAGACAACGGTCCAAAAAATGCACGAGTGTTTTTGGGGGTGGCGAATGATGTGCAAATGTGGAGGAAAATTGGAGTTGCAGGACCTGCCAACGTTACGTTTCGCTTTGCCACTTAACATGAAATTAATTATGAAACTTTTTGTACAAAATTTTGTTGAACGAGTTGGGAAAGCCTTCAATGCTGCCAGCGTCGCTGCCAGCAGCAGCAGCTGCGGTGGCAGCGGAAGTCTTTGGCCGCAACGCCGTCGCCCCTTTTGGGCAAGTGCAATGCGCACAAAAGGAAAATATATTTTTATATATATATATAAAATAAGAGGAAACTTTTAATGCGCCAGGCAATGGGCATGGGAAAATTAAGTACACGCCACGTGAGCCACAAGCCAAGCAGAGAGGGGGCAAGCGATGCGTGCCCCAGTGTGTATGTAAGTGTGTGTGTGTGTGTGTGTGTTTTAGAGTCTGTAAGTATGTTTGTGGTCGCGGCAGCAGCATCAGGAGCTAAGCATTTGCTGTTGTTGTGTTTTTGTGTTTTTCTGTCGCCACCGGAAAGGAGCAAGAAAATGGCAACAACACCAACAACAACAGCAACAGCAGGCAAGCCCAGGGTAAATCCGAGTCGTCAGCCCAACTGAGTTTGGGGGTGCGCTACAATTAGACGCGCACATCGCAGCAAACAGCGCTGCCAGCAGCAGCATCAGCAGCCGCAGTCGCAGCCACAGCAGGCAGCAGTCGGCTGCAATCGGAAGCAGGCCCAAAAAAGTATGCAATAACTTTTTCACAGCGCAAAGTTAACGTCGACGTCGGCGTCGGCGTCGCTGTTTGCTGACTTGTAAATTGTTTTACTTGCAATTTTTAATTATGATTTAATGTTAAAATACGGAAATAATTTTGCGGCAGCATATTTCGTCGTCGTCGTCCTCGCCGTTGTCGCCGGGTCCTAACGCTTCAGCAATTTCATTTCATTTGGCAACAAAATTGCAGAAATTTCCTTTCCCCGACAAAGCTTGCTCCTCAAGCCATATACAACATGCATATGTGCGAGTTTGTTACAGTGTGTGTGTGTGTGTATGTAAATAGTATAAAATTATGAAGATTACGCAAACAACTCATTATGCAACATTGATATGCAACATATCAAATTAGTTGTAGACGGCAAATAGTAAAATACATTAATTAATTGCTTGTTGAATTTGGTCTATATTGACTTAATCGAAGTTGGCATGATTAGTGACTGAATGGTGAACTGCATACGGCAAATAAAGTAAATATCCAAGAACCTGGAGCCTGATAATAAAGCTTATAAAATACTTCCAATAAACAGGGTATAAACAGGTCGCTCATTTACATTTTGATTACTCATATTAGTTACTAATGAGAAGTCAAAAGAATATCTTGTTATTGCTGCATTGATTATAGTGACTTTTGTGCCTTTGTCATTGCTGAGGCTTGTGGCACACACATCCTCCAATATCCTTGCACACACATAAACACACACACACACACACTTGGGTGCATAACAGACTGTTTAGTATGCAAGTTGCCTATTCATCGTAAAATCGTATTTATATGTTGTTTATTCTTTGCATAAACAATATGGCCACTGAGAATGAATTACACCACATGTACAAAAAGCAGCACAACACACTTATACACACACACACACACACAGATGCGTGTTCATGTGTGTATATTTTATAGTTGGAGCATTTGCACAAAAAAGTCTTCAGCATGAATTTTTTTTAACAACATTTTCAAGCACTTTTATTACATTTCCTCGATGAAATTTTATTGTCCTGTCATGGTAGAAAAAGGAAGAACAAATTGTGTGCAAATATTTGGTTGCATCGACCACAAAACAGAAGCTGAAATAAGTTGAAGCATATAAAAAGCGAGAGAAAATCACAAAATATGTATCACGTGTGCCAGGGGAATGGGGATTGTGGACTTGACTTGCTGTCAGCACACATTTGGCTACTGCCATTTCGATTGTTAGCCTTAAACTAATAAAGTTTCGTATAAGACCAGGCTAAGTCCCCTAAAACCTATAAGGAAAGGTCCATTAGCTTTTTCAAATGACTATTTAAATGATTTGATTTGATGACAATTGAAAATGGATTTTCACTTCACTTTTCCATCATTTTTTAACACCAATTTTGACTTGATTTCCATTAACACATTATTGTGCGCTGATTGAGGTTGGACACTCTGCATTAATATTAATTCCTTTAGCCATTTATAAAAATTAATCCAATACTTCTGTTTGTTTTTTACGGGCTATTTTTTTCCATTTAAGGACACGTTTAGTGTTGAAAAATTAATCATATTATTAATGTGCCAGAATGGAATTGAAAGCCTCAATATAAATAAAACGAAACTTTTATTTTAGCCAACAAAATTATCCGCTGTTTGTGTCAAAAGTTTAACGCCGGGAAAAGGGACAAAAATTGTTTTTCGAAATTTAAGTGGATTCAGGACAAGGGTAAAACTTTTGCAAAGCTTCGATTTTTTGTTAATATATATATCACTTATATATATATAGATACAAATATTTATATACACATATATATATATGTATGTGTGTGTGTATATAAATGGACGTAAATACTCACAGTGTTTGCTCTTCTCGGCGGCCACTTGGCTCTGCGGCGTTTGGGCCACAATGGCAAAAAGCATGAGGAGCATTAGAAGCCATTTGGGAATGCCCGTTGCGGGACTGGCCGGGCTTCGAGTCCGGGTCGTTATTGGTCTACGTTGTCGGATACGTGTATGTCCGTGTGTTAAACTAAGGTCAACAGCGTGTGCGTCCGCTGGCGGACCGGGGCCACATGATGTTGGCATCAGCAGCATTCTGCTGGCTCAATTTTCACGATTTTCACTGGTGCAGCTGGACAAAAAGTTTGTTGCTGCCGCTGTTTCTGCTGCTTCTGCTTCTGACTCTGCTGCTGTTGTTGTTGATCTAGCGAACAATTTAGCTTTTGTTCTATCCGCATTTGTCGTGGCAAACGTCATTGTTTCGCAATTAAAAGCATTCATTTATGAGTTTCCCCCTTTCATTTCCAAATGAATTGTCAGTTGCTGCATATATCATCACGCCTGCAAATAGAGAAAACACTCAGCAATTAGAAAATGCTTTTGACGAAATCATAAAATTGAATGGGGAACTCGCAGATGAGACATAAATATTTGTGGTTTAGAATCGTATATATTTATTATATGAAGAAAATGATCATATGGGAAACAACTACAATTTGAAAGTATATTCCATTGCTTCTTAGGATCTGATGGATATATTTTTAGATATGTTATCGAACTGATTTTTTGACAATTATAATGAATAAACTTTAATATTTTGATTGAAAATTTTAAGTTCGCCGACGCTTTGGGTTTGAAAAGTACTTAAGAAGATCATTAACATATATTATATAAAGATAAGTAATTGTAGTTAACTGAACAGTTAGACTTAACAAACCTTCAAATTCATTCAAACTGAATATGATTCAATACAGAATTATACTGGGAATATTATGCAACGATTTCGAGTTTCTGACTGAGCAGAAGCGACTTTTCGGTTTCAACTCATAACAATCCAACGAAGCACAAGTTTCACATAAATCGAGAAATCGATGCATAACATTATTCAGGCGCCAGCGGGTAAATTCAGCAATGGGCGTGGCTTGCAAGGGGGGAGGAGGGGCGTATGCGCATTTAAAAGCGCATACCAAATGAGATATTACGTATACGCAGCGATGCACAGTTTATCATTGAAACACAGGCGCTGCTATTATAACACTCGTGTGTGTGTGTGTGTGTGTGTGTGTGTGCGTTTTGAAATAATAATGAGCCTCAACTGCATGGCTGGGTAATAAGAAACTAGAGTTGATTTTAAAGGGCCACCTTATACTGCAGCTCTCATAAAATAAAAATTTCTTACGCAAATGCAGGGCGAAGAGGAGGAGGGGAGCCGGAGGGGAAGTTGGCGTCGGTTATCGCCTGTTATGCAGTGCAGGAGCGCCATGGGACAGCGGCTGGCTTTGTGCCATCAAAAGTTTATCACATTAGAAATCAACGGCAGCCCCAAGCCCAAAGCGAAGCGGGTCGGTTGCGCAGCGGTTCGGGGGGGTGTGGTGGGGCGTGCACCTCCTGACCAGCCGCCCAGCTACGCTCATTCTATTCTTGTGCCACATAAAAGGCAAAATAATAATGAGAAGCCAGAAGCAGCAGCAACAGAATCGGGAACAGAGGCAACGCCAGCAAGAAAAAAAAAATGTATCACACATATTTTGTTGTGCTTTATTTGCGCAGCAGTTCCAGCTGCCTGCCTCCTCACTCCCAACCCTCCGATCTCTATCTCTATCCCTCTTTATCGTACTCTTCCTCCCTCTCTCTCTCTCTCTTTCTCTCTCTGTGGACCATTCATGGCTCGTGCTTGTCACATACACGTTCACTGTTTGTTATCCTTCGAGCGCTCCAATTTCGCCTTTAATTAAATTTGATTATAGTTTTCCCCATTTTCCCGCTGCACGATTCGACTTTGTTTTTTTTATTTTCTTCTTTTTTTTTTGGCTAAGATGACCCCAATTACAATTTTGGCTTAGAGCGTAATTTTTAAAGTAATTTTATTTGGCTTGCTTTCCAGACAATTACTTTGAGGATTTGTTTGTGATTTTAAAGCACTTGGCAGTCGCTTTTTAACTTGTCCCAAGACAGACGGCATTTTCCCATTTATTTACAATTTCTCGGGATGCAAGCAATGCTTGAAGGAATTAGGGAGCTTATGAGCAACGTTCAATTACACAATATCTGCCCTGACAAAATGTTGTCCCTATTGAAAACTTGAATTTTCAATATTTGCTAACTTTATTAAGAAAGAACTTTTGCAATGTTGTGTTGCTGCTGTTGCTATAGTTGTTGCTGTTGTTGTTGCTTAACTGATTGCTATGGCAACCAATTTGCCTAAGCTCTAGTGAACAAATCTCCAACTATGCCCTGGACTATGTTACGTTATTAATGTGGCCAGGCAATCAAAAAACTCATATTACATTTGCGTAATCTCTCAATTTGAAAAGATTACAGCTGAAAAAACTTCGTAAATAAAAAGAGAGTTGAAAAAGTTAAGCAGCAGCAGAAGGGTGATTAGATGGGTGCAGAGGTTTTCGCTTTTTCCTTTTCCCAAAAGAGCGTAAAATGTAATTGTTGTTATATCACTCTGATCTGATGTTAATGGTGGGCGTGAGCAGGGGCTAGGGTAAGGGCGGCAACGATGGGAGGCAACGGAAGCCGCATAAATTCCAAACACCGGCAGCATATCAACAAAAATTTAACAAAAGCCCAAATGCAACAACGCGTTCAAAGCGGCTTTAGCCAGGCTGAAACAAACAAAACTAACTACGGCAACAACAACTGACAAGTGATTCGGTGCGCGTGTGTGTGTGAGTGTGCGTAAAACATGGCATACAAAATGGAAGAACACAATGGATGAGTGTACAAAGCAAACCTAAAAAAAAAACTTGTAGACTACCATACAATTAATGGCCCTGTGGGGTTTCATCGGGTAATCGCTTTCGGAGTTTTATGCTTGTCTGTTATTTAAGTCTCTCTATGCATGATATACTACACACACGCATAGATATGTGAGTATGTATGTATGTGTGTGGTTGGGCATTACAGTTGCCCAAATTTGACTGCCTATATTTAGCCGAATTGATTTATAATGCGTTGCCAAATGGGTCAAAACAAAGTTCTATGATAAATCTGTCAGCAGACATTACTTCCATTCTTACTTATTAACCGTGATTATGGAAATAAAGTCCTTGCAAAAGTCTTAAAAACCAGCTGCATTTAGATTAGATTATTTTAAAGCACAGGATCTTCGCTATGGCCTGTGTATATATATCATATCATATATCACTCGTATATCGCGGAGAGAGTCAAATGGAAAAGGAAAGCAAGATGTGGCTCACATTACACTGAATATTCACAAATTTCCATTAAGGACGGTACATTAAATCCCACCAAAAAAACAAAAAGGCCAAAGCGCGAACATAAATACTCTCTCACACACACACACACACACACACATATACTCGCACACCTACGCCTATATTAACTGCTGGTCTCGTATAAACAAAAGAAATTACTTTGTATGTAATGGCAAAGTGTTTTTATGTACGAGTGTGTGTGTGTGTGTGTGTTAGCAACACTTTTATTCAACACCACCCGCATGCACCCTAAACAACTCGCCGGCGAATGCAAAGGACTCTCATGCTCGGTGTCTCTGTCTCAATTTGCACCCGACTCGCCCCTCCCCCGCTCCCTCTCCCTATCTCAGCACCCCCTTCGCCTAAGCTCTGCTCTTTGGTCTGGTCCCCTTCATGGTTGCGCCACCGTTTCGCTTGTCTGCCAATCAGTCTGGCCACCCGTCTTTGGCCATGTCCATTTGTCTGCTGAAATGGGGACTGCCAACAGCGTTGGCAACAGCACACACACACACACACATAGAGCGACGCTACTGGCGCCATCTACACACACACACACACATACACATATGCATTCACACCACATGTGTGTGTTTCATTGCCGTATGAGTAATTTTTCAGGCGAGCCGTCGAAAAGCCGCATTGTTTTGGCCAGCGTTCCTTCTTCACTCGCACACTCACACACACACGCACACACACACACGAAGCTATGTGCATTTTACAGCAATTTTAACTGGCTTCTTCTTTATCGTCTTTCGCTTCTGGCTTTTATTCAGGTGCCGACGTCTGGCAAAGCTTTCGCGTTGCTTCACGTAATTTTTCATTTTACGTCATCGCCCTTAAATCGAAGGAAAGGGAAGCAGTAGAAGTTGGAAAATTCGCAGGAGAGGGGAAAAGGAATAGGCGAACGTCTGCGGTGAACACGCACACACTACACACACGCACACACACACACACACAGCACGCCAATAATGTAGAACAATTGTCAGGCTTTTAAATATTGATAGATGACCTCGGCAAGGTAACAATTTATGTTTTTCTTTCACTTCTTTTTTTAATATTTCTTTCTTTTCGACGCTCGATCAAAGCCAAAAATATAAATTGAAAAAATATGAGACTTTAGAAGCCTTTTCGCTCAGACACTTTGGAAACATATTTTCCCTCTTATAAGCACTTAAAACATAGTGAATAAGTTAAAAGCAGTAATAAACAAATCGTAGACAAACCAGAAAAAAGTAAGAAAAAAAGTTATGTAAAAAATGTAAAACCTGAGTTGTTCAGACAATATCGAGATATATTTAGCATTGAAACAAAGCAGTCCTTGCTTTTCGAATATTACTGGTATTGAGTCGATTGTATTCTATTGGCAGAACAACTGTGTTCGAGAATTAATAAAGCTAAAGAAAAAATAATAAATATAATCGGAAAATGCCGGAATCAATAAAATTAGTTGGCGTGCTGTCTGGTCATAGTGGCTGGGTCACACAGGTGGCTCCGCATCCGTACGATCCGGATCTGTTGGTCTCCTCGTCGCGGGACAAGACGCTCATATTGTGGCGTCTGACCCACGAGGGAATGAACAACTATGGCTTGATGCTGAAGCGGAACTATGGACACTCGCACTTCATTAGCGATGTGGTGCTCTCATCGGATGGGAACTTTGCGCTCTCCGGCTCCTGGGATCGCACGATTCGCATGTGGGATCTGACTGCCAGCGCCACAACAAATCGCTTCGAAGGACACTCCAGGGATGTGCTGTCGGTGGCCTTCTCGCCGGACAATCGTCAGATTGTGTCGGGTTCACGTGACCGCACCATCAAGCTGTGGAACACCTTGGCGAATTGCAAGTACACCATCATGGATGACTGTCACACGGATTGGGTGTCGTGCGTCCGCTTCTCTCCCAAACACTCCGATCCGTTGATAGTCTCCTGCGGCTGGGATCGCACCGTCAAGGTGTGGGATCTAACAAGTTGCAAGTTGCGCAATAATCATCATGGACATACCGGCTATCTGTCGACGGTGGCCATCTCGCCAGATGGCTCGCTGTGCACGTCGGGCGGCAAGGATGCAAAGGTACTCTTCTGGGATCTGAGCGATGGACGCAATCTATATCCGTTGGACCATCATGACGAGGTGAATGCCATGTGCTTTTCGCCCTGCCGCTATTGGCTCTGTGTGGCCAGCGGCCCATCGATAGTCGTCTGGGATTTGGCTTCCAAGAAGTCGGCATTTGAACTCTGGCTGGAGGATGTGACGCCAACGGCCAAGGGTGATCTGCCACAATGTCTCTCGCTGGCCTGGTCCATAGATGGACAAACACTCTTTGCCGGCTACTCGGATAACAAGATACGCGTTTGGCAGGTGCTAACTGGCCAGTAAGCCAACACCACCCGAAATCCAAACTCAAAAACTAGCTGATTTGTTTATTCTATGTACAAACACAACACAAAATATAACAAATATAAAACTCAATAATATAGACTTAAAATACAACAGTCAGGATGTCTTTTCCATTCCATCCGGTGGGATTAATTAGGTGGGATTTGTTAAGTACGAGAAGATTTATCTTATTTTTCGTTTGGCTGCTTTGGCACATGTTGCGTTGTCAATATTTGATTAACAATCGCTAACACACAAACCTCGGAAACCACTTATAACGCTTATTTCCTTGAGCGCCAAATGTGTCAAATCATGAGTTTCAGATTGAACGGCGATAGGATTGTGTGGTCAAAGACAGTGTTGACAAAATGGGGCGACGACATTGATGTGATGATGTTGATGTGGAAATGGCTTAGCACCGACTGAACGACTGACAACTGGGTCAATCCCAAGACGCGAAAAACACAGCTACGACCAGAGGGCGACGACCAAACGCAAAACCTAAATACGTATGCAAAAAATAGAAAAGCAATGTTTTCCATTTTGATAGGGACAGACAGGAAAATCTGCAAGCACAAGGCGAATTGAAATGAAAGACTGTCGACAAATCCGCAACAAGAAACCGCAATCGCAATCACATTTATTTATTTATTTTCATGTTTTGGCAGTTGGCAGTTTTCTCATTTGTGTCCAACGCAACACGAAAGCTGACAGGCGACATATGAATCAAGCACCCCTGGAAGATGGGGTGGGGGAAAGGGTCGAGGTCATCTTAATGATTAATACGATTGCCAGCACAGGGATACGCATGTGCGAGTAAGCATCCAAATGTGCGTAAAGGCAAAGCTAACTAACTATACACTGATCAACCGGGCATCCTTGCACCTGCCGCACACACCTGTATGTGTGTGTGTGCGTGTGCGTGTGTGTCTACACCTAACTGAGAACCTACCCACAATAGAAATGTACATGAAAAACTCAACAAAACTCGGTACAGTGGTCGCTTTTACAAATAGAAAGTGTTTCAAAGTCTGAATAGTTTTTAAATATTAATATATATTAGATTCATTTGAAAATTAGCTACAAAACATTCAACAATCATAATTTTTCATCAGGAATTCAATTATTGGCGAAAATTAAACTAAAACGAAAGCATTCTAATTTTCATAGCGACCACTGTAGCCCAATACAAAGTGACATCCATCCTGACCCTGGCTACGAAAATGACATATACATACATAAGTAAGTATGTATTCAGAAAGCATGTACACCGTTTGACACTACTTTTACAGAGTAGTACATATGTACACACACACCCGCACACACATCGAAGCATTAATACATAAGAATGTTGCTACGTGAAGGACTTTTAAAATCGACCACTAACTACGCCTTCATACACTGCGTGCAAGCGAGATGGTATCATTAACAGCGCCTCTAAGCGTTGCTCTTAGCTCTCTCTCTCAGAGAGAGCGAGCTGAGTGTGTGCTGTGGGTATGCCTGTGTGTGTGAGGGGCGGGGGGTGTATAACGAGCGACGCGAGACGAGTAATCGGCTCTGCTCGTTTGCCTAGCGTAGTATACTCGCAGGCGTAAAAATGTGTAAAACTCAACTCTCTGATGAATGAGATTAACCGTTACACACACACACACACACACATACACGTACGCACACATAGAAATGCCGCACTGAAAGCCCAGCAGCAACCCCCTGGCACAGGCGCAGACGACAATCGGCTACAACAAATAACAACAAAAGCAACAACAACAACAACAACCCTCAACACCGACAAAGCACTTGCTGCTGCTGTAGGCTATTCTGGGGTGCGAGGTGTGTGGCGCCTTTACTCGCTACTTTCACAATTTACTTTTACTCCACTGCTATTAAACATTTTTTTGGTACTTGTTTTTGTTATTGTGTCGTTGATGCTTGCAGAACTTTTAAGTCAAGACAATCAACCATAAAGTGAAATATAATAAATAATTGAACTGTGCTTGAGATTTTGCTAACGCCCGTTGCTTAATTCAGACATACTCACACTCCATAAATGTATATATGAAAAACAGCGATTTCTTTAACTTCTTTCGTGGTGGCGTTTAACTTTAACGTTCACTTCACATTCAAGAATTGACTTCAGCAAAGTTGTGCATCGCACCCGCCTTTATTTGTGTACATTGCATTTTACATTTTCACAATTCACAGAATATAAACACACATACACACACACGCATGGACACACAGGCGCTGTTTGTGTGGCGCCTCCAATGTTATTGCACGTATCCGTCTAAACGTCTCAACGCTGACAAAGCGACTGCGACTCCGATTACTCGTTGCTAGCTCCAACGGCGGCTAAGTTTAGCATTGCACTGTTGACACTGTTAGGTGGGCAGCCCACTGTTAAATATATCGATTAAATGCGCTGCGCTGAGTGCGAGCGAGACGACTAGACTCACGCACTTCGCCTGATACGATATTGTATTTGTGCTGCAATATTGTTAACATTGAATTTAATCGCTGCGAATTTCACACTCATTAATGTACTCCATTTGCATTTCAATTCAATAGGAACACTAACATTCACTGCCAAATGCGTTCACAAAAATCATTTTCCAACTGAGAGTTGCCCGCTGAGCACGAAAACCAACTGCGTCCTTTGGCTGCAGTTTGACAAAAGCCGGCGTTGCCGCTGTTAACCAGGCAACAACCACCACTAGCCACCAAGAGCGCCAGTCGGACGCACCCCAACGTAAACTCTCAGCTATCTCTCTCTCCCTGTGACTTTTATGTGCTTGGCTCAGTGTGTCCTTCGTCCTTTGTCATTTATAATGCTTTTTTACTGTACTCGAGTTTTTGGCGCCTAATTCACAACCTTTGTGGCACTACCTAACCTAACAATGTCAAATGGGTCAAACATAAAGATATTTTAATATATTTGGGATGTACTTGGCCATTAAAGTGCTAGTCAGGGAATCATTTGCCATAGGATTTTCTTGTATTTTAAAATGCCCGACCACCTTTGCAGCAGCCACACACACACACACATGCACACACTCATACACAGACACACACTCACATTCAGCCCCTCTGTGTGACAGGGACTGTTCCGGGGTGGCTCTTGATGAGGTGTCGGCGTTTCTTATCACTTGGCACTTGGTGTAACTTGAAACGCTGTGCGTCTAATGTCTGGCTTGACTTTGTCACGTGAATTGGCCCCTGCAACAAAATCGATTTAACGCCAGTTCCCCAGTTGGCAGTTGTTTGCGCCATGTCCTGTAATTTGTCGCCTGTCGCCTCAGTTGACAACTCCCAACTCTCAACTCCCTACCGGGGTGGACAGACATCTTGCTTGGGAGTCTGGAAATTTCTTAGTGCAAAATTGAATTAATAAAGAAATTACTGATTCGTTTAACATGTGCCACAACGGAAAAGCCACTACAAGATTTCATTGGAGCGAGTTTATGACTCACAATTTAATAACATCATTTATTCCCTGTAGACGACGTTCAGTTGGTTATAATAATTTATCGGAATACACTTGATTACGTTGACAGATATATATGTACATATAAAGTTGCTTAAACATACCAAACACCCTAACCAATTTTATAATACATTTATACTTATGTTTAGTATACGCCACTAATTCATATTCCCTAATCTACCCATGCACCTTGTGTACAATATATATATTTCTATATAGGAATTTCTCTTTTCCCACTTAATTACGACAGTCGACCAATTGCTTCTGCTCACAAACCTGGCGATTAAGGTCAAACCATTTGCCAGGGGTACAGAAATGGGTAGTTGGACTGCCGTTCAAGCAGACGTAGTACTTATTACACAGCTCCGAGTCGCGTATACTGATACCATCGGCTTTAGCTCTACAATCTGGTTTACCTAGCGCTGTCGCAGCGCTAACTTCTTGACGTTCCAAACTGTTTTCTAATATTGGACTCTCATCAATCGAACACTTCACTCGACTGGGAAAATTGCAATACTTCAGCTTAGTGTCAATGCGAAGACCTTTTGGACATTGCCTTAGCATTGCGTGACCATTCGCGCACACATAAAACATGCTACATGACTTCGGGTGCTTGAGATAAGAGCCATTTGGTACGGAGCTACAATCTGGAATTAAGGATCTGTCCGGTGTAGAAACGGAGTCTGTGCTTAAACTTGACGGAGACGAATCACTTTTTGCATCAAAGCCATGTGCCTTATCACCATTTGTGCAGTCGACCAAGCTGGGGAAATTGCAAACCAGCTTTTTAATGTCGAAATGTAGAACTCCTGGACAGCTACGTGGTATGGCACGTCCATTTGCACATACATAGAACTTGCCACAAAACTTGGAATCCCTCAGAAAAACGCCATTGGGTAATGACTTGCATTTGGAACTCTCGTCACCATCTGAGGGAGATATGTCTACGTCCTTCTCATTGCTCAATGTAACTTGTGCAGATGTTGGTTTGTTCTTCGATATGTCCGTTTTTGTTGAAGTTATTCCTGGTGCTTTAGACTTCAAATTATCAGCTATTATCGGACTGGCTTGCTGTGACTTTGGTACTGAAGGGATTTGAGGTTTAGTGTTGAGCTGATCGATTGAAGGACTCGGAGTTATTGTTGTAACTTTGGGGCTTGAATGTGTATTTGGTGTGGTGGATGTAGACTTTTTAAATTCTTTGTTTATTTCTTTCGCTGCTGCAACTGTGCTTTGTGGAGATGGTTTAAGTTCAACAGAAGATTCCAATACGCTGCCAAACTTTGATTTTTCAACTCTATCTACAAAGTTCATTTGTTTTTCAGGCAACGCAGACAAAGTCTTTTTCGGAATAGAGCTATGTGCCTTATTATCACTTGTGCAGTCGACCAAGCTGGGGAAATTGCAAACCAACTTTTTGATATCAAAGTGTAGAACTCCTGGACAGCTACGTGGTATTGCACGTCCATTTGCACATACGTAGAACTTGCCGCAAAACTTGGAATCCCTCAGAAGAACGCCATTTGGTAATGACTCGCATTTGGAACTCTCGTCACCATCTGAGGGCTCAACATAGAGTTCTCCGATGTCCACTTCCTTCTCGCTGCTCAATGCAACTTGTGCAGATGTTGGTTTGTTCTTCGATACGTCCGTTTTTGTTGAGGCTATTCCTGGTGCTTTTGTCTTCAAATTATCACCTATTATCGGTATGGCTTGCTGTGACTTTGATACTGAAGGTATTTGAGGCTTAGTGTTTACCTGATCATTTGAAGAAGATTTTGAAATAGGGTTTGAAATTGCATTAGGCGTGGAGGTCTTAATTAAATTTTGGATTTTCTCATTTGCTGCTGCACTTGTGGTTTCTGGAGATGGTTTAAGTTCAAGAGAAGAGGCCAAAACGCTGCCTAAGTTTGATTTTCCAGCATTGCCTACAGCATTTAACTCTTTTTCAGGAATCGGCGAAGGCATTTTCGTAATGTCTTTACTAAGTATGCATTCTACTAAACTGGGTGAGTTGCAAACCTTTGTCTTCATATCAAAATACAGATTCGGCGGACAGCTCCTGGAGATAGCGCGTCCATTTGCACAAATGTAGAATTTTCCACATGACTTCGAGTCTCGTAGATAGGCACCATTTGGTAGAGAGCTGCACTCTGATCTTTCTTCCATTGCCGGATTTGTTTCGCTTAAGTTGAATTTTATGTGATAAAGGTCTCCAACTGCTGCTAAGGGTAACTCTGAATTATCTGAGTCCAAGTCAATTTCGGTAGATGCTTCTTTACCTTCTTCAGAGTTAGAACTATCCAATGACGTATCAGTAATTGGTGAGATGGGTTCAGTGACTGAAGTAGAAGACAGTGCCTCAGAGCTTGTGATTGCAATTTCAGTAGAAGTGGAAGATGATTCCTCTGAGCTTGAGCTGGAGATTTCAGTAGAACTTTCTGTTGATGGTTCAGTTACTGACGAGGAAGATGATTCCTCGGAAGATAACTCCTCTGAGCTTGAGCTGGAGATTTCAGTAGAACTCTCTGTTGATGGTTCAGTTACTGGCGAAGTAGATGATGCTTCTGAGCTTGAGCTGGAAATTTCAGTAGAACTTTCTGTTGATGGTTCAGTTACTGACGAGGAAGATGATTCCTCGGAAGATAACTCCTCTGAGCTTGAGCTGGAGATTTCAGTAGAACTCTCTGTTGATGGTTCAGTTACTGGCGAAGAAGATGATTCTTCTGAGCTTGAGCTTGAGCTGGAAATTTCAGTAGAACTTTCTGTTGATGGTTCAGTTACTAACGAAGAAGATGATTCCTCGGAAGATGACTCCTCTGAGCTTGAGCTGGAGATATCAGTAGAACTTTCTGTTGATGGTTCAGTTACTAACGAAGAAGATGATTCCTCGGAAGATGACTCCTCTGAGCTTGAGCTGGAGATTTCAGTAGAACTTTCTGTTGATGGTTCAGTTACTGACGAAGAAGATGATTCCTCTGAGCTTGAGCTGGAGATTTCAGTAGAACTTTCTGTTGAAGGTTCAGTTACTGGCGAAGAAGATGATTCTTCTGAGCTTGAGCTGGAGATTTCAGTAGAACTTTCTGTTGATGGTTCAGTTACTAACAAAGAAGATGATTCCTCGGAAGATGACTCCTCTGAGCTTGAGCTGGAGATTTCAGTAGAACTCTCTGTTGATGGTTCAGTTACTGGCGAAGAAAATGATTCTTCTGAGCTTGAGCTGGAGATTTCAGTAGAACTTTCTGTTGATGGTTCAGTTACTGACGAGGAAGATGATTCCTCGGAAGATAACTCCTCTGAGCTTGAGCTGGAGATTTCAGTAGAACTCTCTGTTGATGGTTCAGTTACTGGCGAAGAAGATGATTCTTCTGAGCTTGAGCTTGAGCTGGAAATTTCAGTAGAACTTTCTGTTGATGGTTCAGTTACTAACGAAGAAGATGATTCCTCGGAAGATGACTCCTCTGAGCTTGAGCTGGAGATATCAGTAGAACTTTCTGTTGATGGTTCAGTTACTAACGAAGAAGATGATTCCTCGGAAGATGACTCCTCTGAGCTTGAGCTGGAGATTTCAGTAGAACTTTCTGTTGATGGTTCAGTTACTGACGAAGAAGATGATTCCTCTGAGCTTGAGCTGGAGATTTCAGTAGAACTTTCTGTTGATGGTTCAGTTACTGGCGAAGAAGATGATTCTTCTGAGCTTGAGCTTGAGCTGGAAATTTCAGTAGAACTTTCTGTTGATGGTTCAGTTACTAACGAAGAAGATGATTCCTCGGAAGATGACTCCTCTGAGCTTGAGCTGGAGATTTCAGTAGAACTTTCTGTTGATGGTTCAGTTACTGACAAAAAAAATATTGCGTTGAAATCAAATAAAACTTCTGAGGTAGAGCTGGAGATTTCAGTAGACCTTTCTGTTGATGGTTCAGTTACGGACGAAGAAGATGATTCCTCGGAAGATGACTCCTCTGAGCTTGAGCTGTAGATTTCAGTAGAACTTTCTGTTGATGGTTCAGTTACTAACGAAGAAGATGATTCCTCGGAAGATGACTCCTCTGAGCTTGAGCTGGATATTTCAATAGAACTTTCAGTTGATGGTTCAGTTACTGACGAAGAAGATGATTCTTCTGAGCTTGAGCTGGAGATTTCAGTAGAACTTTCTGTTGATGGTTCAGTTACGGACGAAGAAGATGATTCTTCTGAGCTTGAGCTGGAGATTTCAGTAGAACTTTCTGTTGATGGTTCAGTTCCTGACGAAGAAGATGATTCTTCTGAGCTTGAGCTGGAGATTTCAGTAGAACTTTCTGTTGATGGTTCAGTTCCTGACGAAGAAGATGATTCTTCTGAGCTTGAGCTGGAGATTTCAGTAGAACTTTCTGTTGATGGTTCAGTTACTAACGAAGAAGATGATTCCTCGGAAGATGACTCCTTTGAGCTTGAACTGGAGATTTCAGTAGAACTTTCTGTTGATGTTTCAGTTACTAACGAAGAAGATGATTCCTCGGAAGATGACTCCTCTGAGCTTGAGATTTCAGTAGAACTTTCTGTTGATGGTTCAGTTCCTGACGAAGAAGATGATTCTTCTGAGCTTGAGCTGGAGATTTCAGTAGAACTTTCTGTTGATGGTTCAGTTCCTGACGAAGAAGATGATTCTTCTGAGCTTGAGCTGTAGATTTCAGTAGAACTTTCTGTTGATGGTTCAGTTACTGACGAAGAAGATGATTCTTCTGAGCTTGAGCTGGAGATTTCAGTAGAACTTTCTGTTGATGGTTCAGTTACTGACGAAGAAGATGATTCTTCAGAGCTTGAGCTGGAGATTTCAGTAGAACTTTCTGTTGACGGTTCAGTTACTGACGAAGAAGATGATTCCTCTGAGCTTGAGCTGGAGATTTCAGTAGAACTTTCTGTTGATGGTTCAGTTACTAACGAAGAAGATGATTCCTCGGAAGGTGACTCCTCTGAGCTTGAACTGGAGATTTCAGTAGAACTTTCTGTTGATGGTTCAGTTACTGACGAAGAAGATGATTCCTCTGAGCTTGAGCTGGAGATTTCAGTAGAACTTTCTGTTGATGGTTCAGTTACTGACGAAGAAGATGATTCTTCAGAGCTTGAGCTGGAGATTTCAGTAGAACTTTCTGTTGATGGTTCAGTTACTGACGAAGAAGACGATTCTTCTGAGCTTGAGCTGGAGATTTCAGTAGAACTTTCTGTTGATGGTTCAGTTACTAACGAAGAAGATGATTCCTCGGAAGATGACTCCTCTGAGCTTGAGCTGGAGATTTCAGTAGAACTTTCTGTTGATGGTTCAGTTCCTGACGAAGAAGATGATTCTTCTGAGCTTGAGCTGGAGATTTCAGTAGAACTTTCTGTTGAAGGTTCAGTTCCTGACGAAGAAGATGATTCCTCTGAGCTTGAGCTGGAGATTTCAGTAGAGCTTTCTGTTGATGGTTCAGTTACTAACGAAGAAGATGATTCCTCTGAGCTTGAGCTGGAGATTTCAGTAGAACTTTCTGTTGTTGGTTCTGTTCCTGACGAAGAAGATGATTCTTCTGAGCTTGAGCTGGAGATTTCAGTAGAACTTTCTGTTGATGGTTCAGTTCCTGACGAAGAAGATGATTCTTCTGAGCTTGAGCTTGAGCTGGAGATTTCAGTAGAACTTTCTGTTGATGGTTCAGTTCCTGACGAAGAAGATGATTCCTCTGAGCTTGAGCTGGAGATTTCAGTAGAACTTTCAGTTGTTGGTTCTGTTCCTGACGAAGAAGATGATTCTTCTGAGCTTGAGCTGGAGATTTCAGTAGAACTTTCTGTTGATGGTTCAGTTCCTGACGAAGAAGATGATTCCTCTGAGCTTGAGCTGGAGATTTCAGTAGAGCTTTCTGTTGATGGTTCAGTTACTAACGAAGAAGATGATTCCTCGGAAGATGACTCCTCTGAGCTTGAGCTGGAGATTTCAGTAGAACTTTCTGTTGATGGTTCAGTTCCTGACGAAGAAGATGATTCTTCTGAGCTTGAGCTGGAGATTTCAGTAGAACTTTCTGTTGATGGTTCAGTTCCTGACGAAGAAGATGATTCCTCTGAGCTTGAGCTGGAGATTTCAGTAGAACTTTCTGTTGTTGGTTCTGTTCCTGACGAAGAAGATGATTCTTCTGAGCTTGAGCTGGAGATTTCAGTAGAGCTTTCTGTTGAAGGTTCAGTTACGGACGGAGAAGATGATTTCTCGGAAGGTAGTCCCTCTGAGCTTGAGCTCAGGCTTTCAGTAGAACTATCAGTTGATAGTTCAGTCACTGCTGAGGTAGATTTTAGTTCCTCGGAGCTTGACGTGTCTAATCCTTCAGGGGTTGTATTTATGCTCGCTGTTGTACTTTTCGGTGGGACTTCACTAACTGAGGATGATGTCGACTTTGAAAATGGTGATGTTGTGGATTTATAGCCTTCGTTAGGTGCACCAGTAGTGCTTCTAATTGATGGTGGCCTTGGCACGGGAAGTGGTAGACTTGGAGGATTATTCCACAGAGGGCCGAATATGTTGAAAAATATTGGTCTATCCATTGTGATGTTCTGATTAATGTTGAACTCATTTTTAGGCGCGCTAGTTCCACTTCTGGCATGGTCACCTTGCAGTCTGTCTTGTGCACAATTTTGTCCTTGTACATTAAAGTGAAATCCCTCTGAGCAAGAATTTCTTATTTTTCCAAACAATCCGAAACATAAATAGTATGCATGAGGATCGGATGGATCGACAGCTTTATATCCAAAATTTTGTCCTTCGCATATATCCAGGGCGATCGCTTCCGGAATGGTCAAGAGACCAATCCACAGGAAGATCACTAAAGAAATCCATTTTAGTTTTTTTTTTCTTTTTTTAGATTTTCATACTTTAACTTACCCAATTGCATCTTGAACGATCCAGTGAAATGCGCTGTGCGATGGCTGCTGCATTTCTTTTTATACCGAACAGTTGTTCAGTGAAACAATTAACTGAAAGACTTTCCATATTTATACGACGGATGGAGTAAGTGGTACGGGAAAGCGAGTTCCATGTTCGCCTTGTAGATATTGTTTAGTAAGAACTATCTGCTAACAACGTTATTATTTTAAACAAATTAATGTATTTGCATTTCTTGAGAATGCAGTAAGAATTCCTGTCGACATATGTCCCAACTCAGTCGTCATGACATGTCGTCATCACACATGTTATCTTAATATTATTTATTATCTATGAGTGCTAAAAGTTAATACATGAATTTGCAATGTTACAGAATACAAAACGAAATTCCTGCATAATATTTGTATATTATTGTATTATTGTTAAGAATGTTATAGATTAAATATTTGATTTTCTTTAATTATTTATTACTATTCTGCGATCTGAGTTCATATTTTATAAGGTACAGAATAGATCTTAGTTATTAAAAACAATTTGCTAATCTAATATAATGGTCAACATACTCTAATGTTTGATAATCTTGTCAAGTGCCGCTTATCATTAATCAGCATGAGTTGGGGGTTTTGTTGTACATTATGATAGTGTAATTGTCTCGTACTCAGCGCTACTTTCCGATTCATATTAGCTGGTTGGCACACATATTCATATGTATACCCATAGATTCACCCGCAACCCGGTCAGTACCGGGTCCATCAACTATACCGATTAGTTGCTGAGATAAGGTGCCGAGGGCTCTACTTATCGTGTTCTTGCAATGATTACTCAAACCCACCGCACTTGCCATTGCCATTGGTATTGTTTGTTGTTATCACTATTTTTAGTGGTGGCAGTGGAGCTTTTGCTAGAAAGCACAGAGCTCTGCTATATGCACACCTTTATTTGGTGCTCTTATCGTAACTTGTGTGGCTTCGAATGTACCTGGCTAAGGAAAGTTTTGTTTCCTAGGTATTCGAGCCAATAAGTTCGGCCACGGGTTCGCATTTTATCTTTTGCATTTTTATTATTTTTGATTTTTATTTTGAGTTATTTTTTTTTAATTTGTGCATTACTTTTTATTATTTTGGGGCAGCCAATGGGTCACCTGCACTTATTAAAACAACACCGAAAACCTTGTCCTAGGCGTTGATAGCAAATAATGTTGCTGATAGCAATTTTTGGGTGTACACAACTCATTATCAAAAGTCAAATTTATTTCAATCGTTGCCTTTTGATGTCAACTAATTTGTTATTTTACATGCTTAAGATAAGGTAATACACTAAGTACGAAGTATTAAATCAATTTGTTTTGTCTCTGTTGCGGTAATAATAAATATTATTCATGAATTTTAATATAATAATTAATCATACAATGACAAAGCAGAAATATCATGTAAATTGAAGTTTAAATTGATAGAGCACATTAATAAAACTTAATTGTGGAAACTGCTTATATCTAAACTGGGACTGGGGATGTCCTCTCCCTTAATCTTAAACTGGCATCAAGCAAAATAAAACCATGTTGACTGTCTTCTTCAACTGCTGCACACAGGAAACTTACATACGAATTATTCAGATAAGAGTGATCAGTCTTGCAATTTTTATTTACCTGCCCAATTTAGGTTTACAAATCTTACATCAGTCCGAAACATATTTCGTTAAATAAATCCGACTTTTTTTTTTGGCTTTGTAATAGTTTCTACTTTAACTGTCTAATGCAAGAATTTTCATCTTACCATATTCATGAGAATTATCTTTAGTTGCATATCCTGTTGTCAACTTACATCATTTTACAAAAAAATGTATGGTACGAAGAGTCTATCGACAATAACCACAGCGGATATTCCAACTGTAGTAATTGGTAAAAACAAATATTGGCATAGACTAATGATCAAAATTTGCATACAATGAAAGGCGATGGAATGGATTAGAGTGGTCTCGAAACTACACGACGCTGTAACAAGCGCTTTGGTTAGCTAACGAGACCATTCCAAACGCGATAACGATCGTTTAAATTCGCATATATCAAGCGGAAATCAACGTCCATCAGATTACATTGGTTCGGGTGGGGGGAGGTGCACTTACAGTTGCAGTTGCACTTTCCCCTAGCTAAGTCGTCAGTGCTTATCTTTTGGCAGAGTGATAAGCGTTTGACTAGTACGTCACCTGCTGGAGGCATGTCCATTACAGATTAATGTCCAACGCTGGTTATAGAACTTAAACTCGTTTATTACAATTAATTTTTTAAGATGAGCTCTTTATTTTGAATTGTCCATGTACTGAATCCCTTTGTCCTGTTCACGTTGCATACGATTACCATAGGTGCGCGAGACGTGATGCCAGGTGTCTATGAAACGATCCATACATTGTGTAATGCAACGCTGCTCGGTACCGTCCAAAGCCCTGCCCGGCTTTGCGATGCACTTCTTGAAGCACATCGCAGTCATCTTGGAGAGCATGTCGTGGACATGAGCAACAGCGATCTGCTCTCTCAAATGACTAATCAATTCCCCATTGTCCATATTCCCATTAGCCATTGTCCTTGCTGATGATAATTTAACAAGCAATTTTCGAATTAATGTAAAATGATTTCTTATTATGTTTTCTGCAACTGTAAACGTATGTCTACTATTGGTTTGACATAGAAATAAATGCCCTCTGTTTTCAAATCAACAGGAATGTTGGCTATGGTCATGGGAACCCTTGCCTATAGTTATGACACAGAAAATATAATTGAATTGTTAAGACACTTGATAATTTACATTTATTTGGGTTAGCATAAATACAAATTGTTGGTTGTTTTTTTTTTACAGATTATTGTGAATATCCTATAAAGTAAGCTAATCCTCAACGTTCCTACCAAACAAAAGATTAATGTTTAAGCATTTTAATTAGTTTGCTATTAGTGTATTAAATATATTAAAACATCTTTGCTCTGTTTTGATTAGAAAAATATATTTTATAAAAGGTAGTTGATTTTTTTAAATTTCATTTAGGAATTTTAGATTTATTCTTATTTATTTTTTGAGGTGTATGACAAAATGTCACATTGTATATAAAAATAAAAACTTGTAGTTTTATTTTTAACAGCTTTTGGAGTGACCCAGTGAATACACTTTGGTCATCATCATATATAATATAGTATTTAATATTCTTTGGATCGCAACTATTTAAGAATCGTTAGAATATTTGACGCACACAAGCTGCTTTGGCAGTACGCGATTTTTGGAATTTTACTTGTAGTCAGTTAAAACTGATCGACAACTCTATTAGGTCATAAGCCACACAAAAGTGATACAAACACTCAGTAGAGTAATTCAATTATAATCCCTAAACAGCTACAGTATGAAATTAAAAGTTGTGTTTGAATATCGTCTGCAAAATACGGAGACCTGCTGATAATTGGCCTTTGCCTGATATTATTATTGGGTGGTTAACTAATTGAATCATTTTATGTTGGCCAATTTATTAACATAATATAATGTTTGGGCATTAATACTGTAATAAGAATCTACAATTTGGCCCAGGGGAAAAAATAGTATTGCATTTCAAACCGCTTCATCTAAAACTAGGATACGAAATGTGCACACTACAGTATCCCATGGATTGACCTGAATAAATAGTTACGTTTCATATAAGTATGTATGTACTACCGATCAGCACGTATCACTTATATTTGGTTAATTTATGTACATATACAAAAATTTCAGCTGATCTGCAAAAAGTTTGTGCAATAGCTAAACAGCATTCACAGTAAGAGTAGCTATGTGTGTGTGTGAGTGTGTGTGTAGGTTATATACAAGTGATAGATACATTTCAGCTAAACTATATGTATATGCTAGTAAATATGTGTATAAGTATATATATATATTTATGTATATATATATGGAATGTACAATCACTTTGAGTATGTAAGTATTATTGCGTTGAACAGACAGGCACAAACATAGTATGGGTGTGTATGTGTATGTGTGCATGTGTGTGAGTGTGTGTATATGCAGCTTAGCCATATTGTTGGTTAATCGGTGGCAGAGCGCAACAATCAATTCCTAGGCACCGAACCCAAACGATACCAATCGCACATTTCCTGACGCAAATCATGTTTGGAGAGATCCAAATCAAAACCGCCGAGCAGCTCGTTCTCCTGCAGCGTATCATGTGACCAGATAGTCACCTGCAACCTGCGCTCCCGTATAATATCCAGCGGCATGCGGTACTCCAACTGTCAATCCAGAAACAAATATAGATTACGGTTTTGCAAATTGAGTAGTGCAATAGTTCACTGCTTACCGTCTCCATGAAGCTGGGCACACATGTCTTGCGCACCACCTTTGTCTTTCGTTTGGTTTCCTTGCTTGGATCCGGTTTTAGGTAACACTTGACATATGTGTTCGGCTCCTGGCCGCCTTGCAGCATGGGCAGTCCTTTGGCGTGGTGTATCTGTAACAAGACCATATTCGGATCAACATATGTAGCTATTTGCTTAAAATGAACTAGCTCACCATCACAGTTAACCCGCCACGTTGGTATTGCAGCGATAGGCGGATTTGACCAATTTCATTGGAATTATCACGAGGTGGCTGACGCTTGGCCTCTGCAAGAATAAAAGTGATTAATCTGAGATTGGCACTACTGCTGTAGAACTTACCTTTTATCTTCGGCATCTCCAACTTGGCCTCTTGTTGATCACGCAGCAGCGGATGAAAGAATGTATATACTAAATCCGAGTGGGCTATTTCCTCGGCTGCATCGAATAGTGATTTCAGGAAACGCTGTATCAGCGGTAAACGCTTCTCAGCAACAGATTTGATATTGGATCGTCCCACATGAACACCAGCTGGAAGGCTGTTATTAAATATTAAACAGAAATTCATGGATTACGGATGAGGAACAACAAAAAAAAGTCAATCTACATTGATGATAGCATGATTTAAAAATACGTTTTCAAATAAAAACAAATTCATTTCTATATCTAAACTGAGCAATTCCAAAATTAACAGTAATTGTTCATAAACTTGTTGCAAATTTCCATCTATACTGATTATTCACTCTAGCCGATATCATATAATTTTTTGAAGCTATCAATTATTAGAACGTGTCAAGTTAAGTTATCAATTAAAATAGCTATGTGATACGTAATGGGAATATCGGTTCCAAAATTATCTTAAGCAACGCATAGATAAGTATCCCAGTCAGTGAATTGAATGGAAGTTGTTATATCCAGACTATGGAAGTATAAGATATCAAAGTGAGGATTACGCATTGTTTATAGCTGAATTTCGGGTTGTAGGAAACTGAGTCAAAACATAAAGTAGATAGACGATTGCTTATCAGCGACCGTGAAACGACTGCCAAACTATTTTTTGTTGGTAACGGCTGATAGACGCTAATGGTTGATAAATCAGCAACAGAGCCAGATACTTTTGCTTCGTGGCCATATCACGGCCCGAATCAAAGAGCAGTGGGTGAAAGAAGAGCGACGACCTATCGAATCACCATCTAACCGAGCCACAGAGGTAGAGAGCGAGAGAACAGCAAGAGAGAACGCCAAGATATCGTTGCGATAAGCATTGAGCGGCAGTTAGCAAGTGGCGACGTAAGCGCTCAATCAGTTAACGAGCGTGCGGCAGTGCGGTTCGGCAAGCGCTGAGAACGTGGAGCTGGAATCCGAGACCCAACGGCCAAGAGCCAAGCGCTGCGTCGTTCGATTAACGCCGACGTGGTGAACTGAACCCAACTAAAGACAAAAATAACAGCAAAAACAACAATAATAATATAAAAAAAAAAACAGTTCTGCACAGCAAATTCATAAATATCGTGTGTACAACTCCGAAATGCTAGCCAGAAGTGGATAACAGCCATGGCTCAACTAACGTATGTGGGCCAAGGTAAGTGCTTGCCACCTTTTATGACACATCCCAGCTTATATTGCCCTCATCCCGCACAGGTCAGCATGCGGCCTGTGGATCTCTTGCTGCCTCGCTGATGCTTATGCTGTGTCTCGTGTTTGCGCTGCTTGGCATCAAGATCTGGGGCTTCAGGCGTCGGCTTACATTTGCTCGCTCAGGAGACCAACAGCAGCAACAGTCGCAAATGGCGGCGCCACGTTATGCAGCCTACGAGTCACAGGTGCGTATTTGATACGACAAATCGCGCAACTCCCATTACTTGCCAATTAACCCGTCGCAAAATTCAAGGCAAGCCATTTAAAAAGGTTAACAAGTACTATGTGATATCGTAGTTGATATCAACGACAACAACGACTCACGCCTGATAAGGTGAAGCCAAAAAGAGGCACACCAACAAACCAATTACAACAGGTGAATTCGTGCTTTTGTGAATGTGTGTGTTGTCAATCGAAATGGAGATGAGAACGTGACGAGTCGCATAATGTTTATCGATAGAAGTACCTTGTTGTCACAAATCTCAGAGTTTCTGTCATATAGATTGTTTTAATTTTCGATCGATAGAATATAAATGCAAATGCTCCTGAATTTATCTTTTATTGTCTCCTGCTTAACTTAAAAAAAAAAACTCTCAAATACAATTTTTTTAGCAAATATGATATTAAAATATTCTAGCTTCTTTGCCCACATTTCTAGAAGAGTAAATTATTCGAAAACGATAAAAGAGTGTTAGGTGTTTCGGGAACTTACCAGCGTCGGTGCTGCACAATATCTAAAATTATATTTGTAAGCATTTAATTTGCAAACTCATTGTTGAGTCAGTCTTAATTTAATTTATGAATGGCTTATATCCATTTATAAACTGATTTATCGTGAGTACAAGTACCCCACTGAGAATATTTATACCGAATCACATCTCTAGCTAAGATATTCGCAGTTACGTCTACTCATTCTAAATTGAGTGTCTCTTTGTGTGTAATGCTTTTACCGTTAACATTGTGACGCATCCGAAACTTCTTGTTGTTGTTGTTTTAGTTATTGCAGTTTTGTTGTTGGTGTTTGCGCGGGTGCTTGGCCCAAAACAGCTGAGAAGGCCACAGCTGTTAAAGTGCTTAATTTTCGATTGCAGAGCATGGGCATTAGCAAATCACAAGAATAATCAAAGAGTGCAATTCTTGCAGGTAACCGGCTCTGACAACGCTGTACACGGAGTATTTCGCCAGCGGAATACCGAGGAATTCGAAAGTGCCAGGCCAACGAATTCAACAGGTAAACTAATATATGCACATGTGTATGTATGTATCTATGTATGTATATGTGTTGAGTATAACGGCATTACTCAATGTGAATGGAATTGGAAGTAAATTGCTTGATTTCAAGCGATCGTTAAACATGATCAGAGAGTGAAGACGATATCACGTGTTAATAAGAAACACATGGCGCAATGCGCCGTAAATGTTTTATAGATATTTAAAGAGGCATATGTAAATCTGTATATTATAGTATTGGAATTATCATACTCAGCTTATGCACATTATTTCATCTAATTGCAGCGAATGATTATCTTACGGGCAGTGTACCAAATCTGCACCTGGCCACACGGGCGCCGTCTGACTACAAAAAGGAGATGGCCATACCAGAAATGTCGGAAACTCCACCTTTCCGTCCGGAGGCCGGACGTAGACGACGTGAAGTGCATAGCGCAAGCTATGATTACTATCCAGAGCCACCCACACGCCAGCCACCAGCACCACCGATTGAAACGGAAGCAGCAGCTGGTGGGGAGACCACCTCACAGCTGGACATGCCCGCTTTCAATCATTTTGCCGAGAAATATAAGCTGATCAGTGCCCAGCCCGATGGCGAGGAGGCGCCAGCGCCGCCAAGGGTGTCGCAGCTGATAAGCAACGAGCGTGGACGATATGTGAAGTACGAGCAGGTCGATGATGTGCCCGAGCTGCTAACGCCGGATGATGACAACGTAGGAGCTGCCATTTCTGTCGCAGCTCAAGTGCATCATACACCACATATAACTCAACAGAATAACGAAATTGCGGAAGCGGCAGGAGAAGCAGCGGCTAGTTACGATAGTCAATTCCTTCAGCTGGAGCATACAGATTCAGCGTTCGTTGTGGAAATTATCGCTGGCACACCAGATTCGGTTGTGTTAACGGAGCCATCTTTAGAACGCAACTTGTTTGCTAATCTGGAGATTCCCCAGCATGTGGAAGATGCTGAATTTGAGCGTATTCGTTCCACCTACGAAATGAACGAGGCGGACATCTTGGAC
Organism: Drosophila nr. perissopoda 5 BK-2023a; assembly: GCA_035044105.1. NCBI lineage: Eukaryota > Metazoa > Arthropoda > Insecta > Diptera > Drosophilidae > Drosophila > Drosophila nr. perissopoda 5 BK-2023a. The sequence continues at coordinate 5,830,338 of JAWNMK010000124.1, forward strand.
ATGCCGCCGAATTTTGCTGAACTGCAGGTGGATCTAACAGCGCCCAGCAGTCCGCCCGGCTTCGGCAAGAGTATTGACGATGATTGGGAAAACTTTGAGAATCTTGAAAATGTGGCAAACGTGCCGGAGCCCAATTGGTTGCAGCATCCCGGCCAACTGGAGTTGCCACAGCAAGACATAGCCACAAGCTTGTTGGTGGAAAATGTGGTGCAGCCAGAGACGCTCTTCCAGCAACTGGAGCTAATGGAGCCATTAGCCGATGATGTGGGACCGCAGCCAGTTGCAGATTATGCTCAACCACCACCATATGAAATGGAACCACCCATCCAACCTATCCTGCCCGACTATGATGAACTGATGCAGCAAGAGACGTCGCGCCAAAGCACGAATCTGCCCAACTACGCTGATGCTGTGAGCCACAGGAAAGGCAACGATACCACATACGTCAGCAGCATAGAAGACCTGTTCGCGGAGCTGCAAGTGAATGTAGAAGCGCCCATTGGCAACCGCACACCACATGCTGGCGAGGAGGTGCACAATTTCGACGATCTCTGTGAGGAGCTGGAAATTGTCGACTCTCCGATTCCAGCACGCCGGCCACCACAGCCAGCGCCGCGGGTGACCAAACCAACGACTCTCAGTGTCCGCGGCGATGCGACACCACTGACCTGCTACGCGCCCGAAGAGCTGCCCAGCTCTAGTTCGAGTGATATTGAGGAAGTGGAGGAGGTAGCTCCGCCAGCACCACAGCCAGCCAAGCGCATGGGACGCACTTTGAAGGTGCGCTTCGATGTTGACAACTTGCAATACTATCAATCGGCCGAGGTGCCCAGCTCTAGTGAGTCAGAAGTTGAGTATGAATCTGAGTCGCAGGTGCCGGCAAGAAACACACAACGCTTGATTCGATTGCTAACTGATGAGCCATCACCAAGTGCTGAGCATGATGTGCCCATACTTTTTGGCAATCGGGTCTCACTGGAAGACAGCGATGACGAAACATTTGGACGCGCCATACGTGAACATCGCTCCATGACAGAGTCACTGCGATCAGTTGCGCCAATGGAACGCTCTTCACGGAGCGACAGAATCGCCGAGGTTTAGGACAACAACAAAATACCAAAATGCTGCTCTTCATTTCCTTAGCAAAGACAGTATTTTTTCATGTAAATAAGTCGATAAACATAAGCGCATATACATATATCTATCCATAAAGTAGAAATTGCCATATAATGTTGACTATGTTTAAATAAAGTGATCGTAAATATAGTAATAAGTAATTTGTGAATGCAAAAATTGAGAACAGTTTTAAAAACTGAAATTGAAAAAAATACATAAAAGAACAATTTGAAATGGCCAAGTGAATTACTCTATATATATATTGCATATATGAAAAGCCAGATACAGACTCTAAACATTCCAAAATATGAAATATGAAACATAATGAAGCCACATAAGGAAGTTACCCGAATGAGCTTAGGATTGATTCCGTTTACTCACCTGTTCAACTTGACCAGTGGAAAGTGGATGCACAACTTCTGATGGAACTCGGTGAACTCGCGATACGAGCGAAACAGATGCGTTGGATCCCGCTGTCCATGTCGCGTCACTTGCAGAATGTACATATAATACTTTTCCATGCTGTAGTGCTTCTGGAAGCGTACCACTTTAACGATTTTCAGTCGCCCATCCTGTGCCATGCTATAATCGAGTAAGAGTTCTCATAAGTACCACATAAAGATGCTTTTCGTTCTGTTCCGCATACTCACGTGTATTTGCGAGGCACAAAGGATAAGAGTTCGCTAGTACCCTCATCATTGTTGAAACGCATCTGAGCCAAGTTGTGCAGGAAGAAATTGAATTGGGTAAACCAACTCTTCAGCGACAATTGTATCATTTTGGCAAATGTGGCCGCCGCCTCGGGATTCGATTGTGACGGCAGAAGGGCACGACGCACATAGGTGACGGCATTCGAATTCACACCCGGCATGCCAGCGGTGGCCATGTGCGCCAGCGTGTGTAGTAGCAGGTCAGCATTTTTGCGCACAATGTTGAAGGCACGGCAGCAGAGGTCAACAAAGTAGTGGAAATCAGTGGATGGCTTATCACCGCCATTAATCACATATGCCATGTCCGAGGTTAGCACAAACGGTGTGCGATCTCTGAAAGGAAACCGACATGTTAAGAATTGCTTTTGGATGCTTGCAAGCACTCACCTTTTGATATTGCCAAACATTTGAGCATCGCCCAGAAATTTGCCAAAATCGATGTGAAACAAGTGTCCAGAGGTCTTAAGCATAATGTTGTCATTGTGTCGATCACAGATGCCCAGCACGTAGGTGGCCACACTATAGCCGGCGCAAGAAAGTGTAAAATTGCGCACAGCTTTTTGATATTCCAGCGGACTGGGATTCTGTTTCCCCAGCCATTCGGCGATGGGTCGATCCTTAAATGAGCCGGTCGGTCCGCATTCCACTTGGATTTTGCGCAACGTTTCGGCCTCGGAGACAAGCTCGATCATGCCGCTCTTATAGCCAGTGGGCACACAATTGAAGGTTACCATCTTGAGGTCCAAGCGCTCGGCCAGCCACATTTTGTTCATGATGCGTATCAGTTGAATTGTCAACATGTCCTGCTGCAAGTCATCACCACACTGCAAAAGCGATTATTATGAAATTTCAGTCACACATTGTGAAAAGAGCAGGTTGGCTTACCTTGAATATTGCCGGCAGCGGTTCGGCGTCGGGTCCCACGAACGTGATCTTCAGTGGCAGCGTGTTGGAGTTGAAGTAGCTGCAGTTACGCACATTGACACCGGACACTTCCAGCTCTGGACCAAGCGGCAGACAAGTGGGCTCCACCTGCAAATCCGAATGCACCATATCCATGCCGGCAGCTAGACTCTTTTGTCGCATTGACTCTTTGGCTTCCTTCACAGACTCGGCAATATTGGCCAGATTCTACGTGGCAGTAGGGAGACATTGGGATATACAGTCTGAGTACTTTTAGCATCTATTTACTCACCTGGCACATGCGACGCTGGTACATGAAACGCTTGAAGAGCTTCTCGCCACAGACAGCCATTAGAGCGCGCAGCATCATCTTGTTGCGGCGATAGTAACGCGCCTGTGTAATTTGCGATTCATCGTAGTCCTGATCCACCAGCGAGGCGCCAATCGAATTGAGCGGATCATCGGGCAGACTGTGCACCAGCAGCCAGTACATGTGATGAGCGAAGCGCGGTGACTCCAGGCACTTCGACAGCAGAAATCTTGACAGAGCGGATGCCTCATACGTGTCGTGCTTCAGTGATTGCACCAGCTGCGGCAAAAAGTCGACCAACTGATCGTTGGGCATATAGGATATCCACTCTACTGCCTTTTCGCGCACCTTAGCATCTGGGTATCGTGGCAGCAAGAGCTCCAGTGCCTGCAGCGGCGACAACGGTGCCCAGGAGTGCAGCAAAGAGTGTAAATCAATCAGATTGGCATAATCCCAACTGTGTGCCGCATGCAACACCTTGGGCAGCGCATTGGGATACTTCTGCAGATAGAGACGTTTCTCCCAGAACACTTCACGGCGCTCCGCGGCGCCAGAATAGCCCAACTCGGCCGTATCCAGCAGCTCCTCTTGCAGATTAGCGTCCAGTGAAGCAAAATCGTAGCTATAGATTTGTGTTTAATTTGAGTAAACAAATCAATCGAAATAATTGGCGTTGGAGAACTTACTGCGGTGCAGGCTTGGGCGTCTCCTGATGCTCGGGAAATTCAATGCGACCGCCGTAGGGCGGCACTTCAATGCTCAGCACCGGACAGAAGTCGGGATGAGGATGACAGCCGCGCGCCGGAGCTGGTCCCAGCATTTTATCAGTGGTCTGGGGCCACACGGACAGCAAATACGGACCACAGATCATGGTGCGCTTAAAGTCAAACAGCTGTATAGAGCACCAGCCCAGCTCGGTGGTGACATGCCTCCGCTCGCCATTCGTCTCCGCACTCGGCTCGTTCTCACTGGCCGCCTGCTTGCCGTAAAGCACAAATGTGAGACGAGCCTCGCGCGGCAGCGTGCAAATTGGATGTTGATCGAAGGTTAGCCACGCACTGAAGTTCAAACGAGGAAAGAGGCCGCCGCTCATATCACTGGAGCAGCTGAGCACATTGGGCTTGGACAACAGGCGCGTGCCATAGACGAGTTGCACACAGAGCGAATAATTCTCATACTTCCAGTTGAGCAGTGGCCTGTGCAGGCAATTGATGCTCACAACAATCGGCTTGGATACGCACGAAATGGGTATGGGTGCTGGGAAAGAATTGATTGATTAGATAAAATGCTCATAGATTCATACACAGATCAGCTTACTTGTGGCGAAATCTGGCGTCTTCACCGAGAAGGCAACGCGAAATACATTGGCATAGAGTTCGATTAGCTCCTGGACCGCATTACGCAATCGATTGCATTTCAATTTGATTTGCTCCAGCATGGAACGCGGTCGCAGTGTCACTTGCGCATACTCGCCATATTCGCTGATAATTTCTGGATTATTGGCGCCGGCCAAAGGTGCATACTTCGTCTGGGCCTCCTCACATACGCTCTTCAGCTCGGCAATGCATGCCACTATCTCCAGCGTATCGATGGAGCCAAGCAGTGCGCAAATCGCCTTCACTGCTTGCACAACGCCCGAGCAACTGACGACGCTGCGACCCGCTGGCGCACCATCCACAGCCGATTCGAGCTTATCGATCTCCATTTCGAGAGTCTCAATGAGTATCATCATGTTGTCGTAGTTGACAGTGGGAACGACCTCATTGGGCAGCACAAGCTCCGGCTGCATATCAGTGTCCAGCTCATCATCCTGTTCCGTGCGCGCAATTGCCTGCATATTGGCTGCGCTGCGTATGCACAACCCCAAATGCACATCCTTCTCCAGCTGCAAGCTATTGTGCACGCACTCCAACTGGCTCAGCTTCGATGTGGGTGCCAGCCACTCCTGCAGGCCAATGGGCTGTTTAATTCAGATGGTGCTTAGTATAAAAAATCACTTGAAGCAGGTCTCTTTCAATGTACCTTGACCACATAATCCGTCACTGTGTCCTTAACCTGTCCCTCGAGCGAGGCTAGCGCCTGTGCCACCACCTGAGCCACCACAGAATCAACTGCAAGTAAAGATATTATTTGATTTATTCAATTTATCGAGCATAGGACGATGCCACTTACTGTCGCAAGTGAAGGTGACTGGGCTGCCGTACCCTTTAACCAGCTCCCCAGTCTGCGAATTGGGGGCAGCGTGTGGCTGTAGCGTACTAATAGCCGGATGCACAATGATCTTGATACTGGTGTTCATCAAATAGTGATAGTTAAACTCGGCAGCTATCACATGACCCACATTCGTCTCTGTATCACCACTTGGATAACTGGCGCGCACCTGCCGCACCATGTGATAGAATTCTAAGAGCTCGGCATCTTCCGTGGGCTGATCGCTAATTAGCTCATAGAGGCGTGTGCATGTTTTCCGGCGATCGAGCATCACATTAGCCGGTATTCTATTCGTGTAGAGGGTCGTTAATGGTGCCAACTGTTGCGGTTTGGATGTGGTCGCATTAGCTGCGCCCGTCTCATACAGTTGCTGATTGCGAGGCGGCAATGGCGGTGGCGGCGATACAGAACCAGATGTGGAGGCACCTCCAGATGCTGCCACAACTGCTGCTGTCGCTGCTGCTGCTGCTGATGTGGGCGATTCCGAATGCGAACGTTGAGTTGGCAGGGCGAAGTAATCTTGTCGCCAGCCAATGCAACCGACGCTAACGCTGCCACTATTAGCCATATTATTGTCCCACCTGTTGACCGCCTCGTACATGGGATCCGAGTACTGTGTGCCATTGTCGTCCCCATACAGAAAATCAAACGGATCATATTCCGCGTAGTAGGAGGTGCTATCCGAGGCGCCATCGTTACCTGTAAGTAACGAGTGCATTGTCAATCAGCGAGTTAACCAAAACCAAAACACAATCGATCGCACGATGACTGTTATGCAAATGCGGCACGATCGAATGGATCAAGTCGATCCGAGCATGTGGCCAAAAATAAAGTCGTCGCCGCTGTCCTCTCCCCCACCCAACCCAAACAAAAACACACATTGCGAAGCAGCCACGCGAATTGGACTGAGAGCGAGCATATATTTATCACACAGAGAACATTTCACATATCTATGCTAACCAAACTGTTCTGTTTCCGTCTCCTCCCCAGACAGCAATTGGCTCAGTTAGCTGTCAGTAGACGCCCACGACATATATAAATATAAACAACTAACAGCTCTCGTTCGTTGTGACCTTTCCCTTTTTATCTGATCGGAATACGCGAACATCATATATAGTATTTACTCTGCCCAGAGAAAGCTTCTATTTACAAACTATTTCTGACAGTCACTTTTACTTGCAATTTCAGAATGCTATTAGAGATTAAGATATAGAGAAAATGTTTCTGAAATAAATTGCGCTTTTTGTGAGAGCAGAAAAGTCCTGCAACTATCGTCCTATAAATATATACATACATATGTTAATGATTCTATGTAAATCTACATAAGAGCAAATTGAAACGATCTGATAATATAAGCATTGTACAAAGTGACTTTATGATTCCACATCGACGATAAATACGTAAACATTGAGCACGAATTGTTTAATAAAACAACAATAAATTGGGATTTTTATTTTCAGACATAATTTATTATTGGTCTCATCGGGTATACAAGATTGTATTTAACATATGTATGTATATATGTATATTAAAATATTAAATATGTATGCGTATATGTGTATGTAAATGTATATATATATATAGATAAATATATATTCATATATATATATATATATATGTGTGGCAGCAAATCACAATTTGTTTTATCCTAATACTCGAAAATTAGTCAAATTTAATTTGATTTTAAACATCTCAATGAAACCAGACAATGCTGTCAAATTGATTTTTAAATTTTGAAAACCAATTTTGTCTTTCTGCTAGACTTAGTTTGTGATCTGTGGCCATCATCAGTTGATCTCTGTCATTGGCATAAAACACTCACATTTACTCTCTTTTGTTCTTTTTAATCTAATGTTTGGCTCTGGTGCAGTCGTGAAAGGCACGTTTTTTAGACTTTGCAACGTTAATATATATATATATATTCTTTTTTTAAATATTAATTTATGTATGTGTGTGTGTGTGATGTGTGCAAGTAAGTGGCTTCTATTAACATATGCATGACATGTTTTCTTTTTGCATTTGGATATATCCACACACCATAAACCCTGATCCCATTTTGCCGTTAGATGTGACGAGGGACGTGTTGTGAAAGTGTCGCCTGACTTTGTTTTCTTTTATTTTCATTTGTTTTTTTTTTGGTACTTGTTGTTGTTGTTGTTCTGGGTGGGTTTTGTGGTACTACATTGTTAAGTGGTTTGCAGTTTTGGTAGTAGTAGTACTTAGTATGGATAGTAGTAGAAGTTTGCACTAAAATGTATTACTTTTGCGACACTGCAAGATAGAGAAACAGAAAGCATTCAGTTTTAAGTTTTTTTTTTTTCTTTTTTTTTTGTAACTTGGTGTCGATTGGCAACAACAACAAACAAACTCCAACAACAGCAGCGTCAAGCACAAAAATGTTACCAACAACTTATACTAATGAACAAAAAAATATGCAAACCAAATTATAATTATAATCTCCCACATAAAAACTGGATGCGATGACCGATAACAAGAACCAGATAAGATGAATATATGCGAACGGACAAAGGCAGAAATATGTCTATAACATAAAGCAAACACAAGCTGAATAATAAACAAATCACACAAATATATTTTGGAGTTCAATTAATCAGATAAAATGTATAATTAGAACGATCATTGATACGGTTTTGCCCAATCCCGAATTTCCTCTCGCATTGCCTACATTTCAGCATGAATATTGTAATAAGTCTTAATAGCAAGCTTGACTACTGATGTTGGGAATTATACCTAATAATTTTATTATAAATTTTGATTCCTAAACATGACTTGTAATTTATTCAACGATTCTATCCATGGAATTTTGATGCTAAACATTTTCTAACAACAGGCAGACGCTTTATAAATACAGCTCACAATTAATAGATAAAGGAGGAGAATCAATCAATATTTGCTTACCAGAGTTCTCATTGAGCAGTGGATCAAATGCCTGCAAGACACTCACACGGGAACTGCAAACGGAAAAGAGTTACCATTAGTTATATTCAATCCAAAATCGAATAGCAGACAGAATGTGATGCATACTAATCATCCTGATTCAAATCGATCAAATCGTTGCCGGTTCGCTGAGCAGGCAGCGGGGGTCCAACTGAGGGACAGCTGCCGACAGGTGGATTTGGACGGCGCACATTAAATCCAGTAGAACTGGCAGCTGGTGTCACTGGTCCTAAATGTGCAACTGGATGGCTGCTGTTGTTGGTGGTGCTGGTGCTGCTTTGGCTGTACGTTGATGCTGCAGAGGTGCTTTGTGTACGAGAAAAGTCCACATGGGTGCTGGCGCCGTTGTTTGGCGCATATCCAGGCATGCCAAAGCCATAGCCATGCGACGGATATTGGGGCGGCATATAGGCAGCAGAGCCGGGCACAATGGGCGCACTGAACGTTGGATAGTACACAAGGCTCGCTGGGGCCACGGGCTGTACGGCCAACTGATTAGGCATGCTATAGAGCCGCTGCAGCTCCTCATGGTTCAGCGGACGCTGCTGCAGTTGCTGCTGCGCAGTCGCCTGATATGGCACCAGCTGCATGCCAACACCACCTGGAGGCAGAGCACTGCCATAAGTTGGTGGTGGTGCTGCTGCTGGTGGTGCTGCTACAGGACCCACCGGCACAAGAGCCGATTGCGGATTGTTTGCCTGCAGACGCTGCAGATCATCAATCAGCTGATCGAAGGGACTGGCGCCGCTCTCTGTCGTCGGCTGCTTGCTGGTGGGACTGGCAAAACAAATTAAATCGCTGTCGGGTTTGCCAGTCGTCTGCCTTGCCGGCGGAGTACGTGAGCGATCCACGCGATCCAATGAAGAGGCCGCCTGATTTGCCTCTGAGTGACGACGTCTTAGTTGTTGTTGTTGCTGGAGGTGTTGTTGTTGTTGTTGGACATAGTAATCGGCATTGCCCGTGCCATATTTTTTATTTCGGCGATAGTTATCGAGGGCCTGCTGCTCCAAACTGAGCGCTGTTGCCTTGGCCAAGTCCTCCTGGAATTGCCTGTCGTAGTCCATTTGCGCCTGATTCGACATTGTCCACCACCCGGAATCTTCGACGACGACCAACTGCAAAGTGACACACACAAAATTTGTTAATTTAAAGTATGTTTTCTGTGTTGGAGTCTAGACGAACAATGCCGTATCATTTTTGTTTCGCTTATCTCCGCCCCATTCGGTGCAGCGATAATGAAAGGAACGATAAAAGCGATTACGCCCTGTAAACTGGATTCGTTCACTAGGTGCGTAATGGTAAAAATCGAAAGAATTTTTAACGGACAAAGCAAAAATATATTGTTTATTTTGAGATCTAACTCAAGGCCAGACATAGTTCACGTGCAGTCTAAGTCTAACTAAAGGATCGATATAGGAGAAATTAGCTTAATGTACAAATATAATCAATAGAACGTGCTATTTAAGGATTATGAATAGTTTAATCTTTTATATTTGTGGTTACATGCCTCAAAACTATGAATAATAATATAAATCATATTTAATTTCGATTTTATTCAAGTAAATAAATAAAATTATAGTTTATTTCTGTGTAGAAAGAATATAATTTCAAATATGTATTGTGCTTTTGAAATGTTTTTGTTTTTTAAGTATCTAATCGAATAATAAAGCAGTCATAAAATATTCATTCGATTTAGAATTGCTATCAACATGCATTTTTAGGTTTTCATTTTGATTAATTCAGTTTGGCGATAAGGATGCATTTGTTGCATTTGATGTTCTTGTTGTAGTATTGGGAGTACCGCGAATATAAACAAATGATTGCGAAGCTTTCTCACACGATGATTACCTTGAGAAAACAAGAGAACAGCTGTTCAGCATGAATGCTTTCAAGCACTCACACACATGAGTTAAATACAGATGTGATACCGGTACATAGAAAAGGAAAATAATATCAAGGGGAAAAAGAAGAGGTTTCAATAGATAAGAAAACACACGCCGGCAGGCAAAGCGAAAGCAGCAGGCTTGGTGGCAAAGGTTAGGCAATCAATAAAAATCAAAATACACTATAGAATAATAAATGATGAACAAATGCTGTGATGAGCAGCAGCAGTTTGACAACTTCAAATTTGCATACGTACGCATACATGCATACGCTCATATATACCTACTTACACTTAAATAAAGGTGGGTATACAAATTTGTAAATGTACATTCACACACACCCACACATACGTACATATGTGGGCTTACGCATAAACACATCCATACATATGTGCATATCGCAGTGTAGAATGGAACAGCAAAAATGCGAATGATAAAAGTGCTTGAGAACTTTTATATAATGATAATGAAAATATTTCAGCATATATGTATATACATTAATGTACATACGTACGTTGTAAAAAGCAAAATACATATTTATACACACACACACATGCATATCTTTATACATATCTGTGTATTAAGTTTCGCTTTTCGCCAACTTACATTTTTCTTGCACTTGCTCAATGCTGCCGTCGAATTTAGTTGACCAATTTGCGAATGCTATGTATATTTATATGGTTTTCATTTGATTTCTGGATAATTCCGCGGCTTTGGAGCTTCCTCCACTTACACACACACATGCACACATGCATAAAACAGATATAACACTAACACAAACACACCGAAATTGAGACTTGCACCCAAAAAAAAATATCGGAACAGAAGCACAAACACAAACACGTAGGCGTAATACGCGAAATACTGTTTAATACGTCATTATATTTACAAAGACGGTGTAAGCAATATGACAAATATGCTTAATTGAATGTTTCTAAATTGCTACGTTCACTATGACACACATACAATAACACAATAACAAACGCCACGAACAGATGCACCAAACGGAATGCAACAAGCATAGTAATAACTTATATTTAAAGCTTGGGTACACACTGTCAACGTAAATATCGATTTATTTTTGTTTGATCGATTATAAAACGTGTATGCAATGAATATCGATGGACAGCTTTAAATTTAAAATTCAAAATTGTACAATTTGTTACTCAGTTAATATTAAGATTAGCCAAAACTAAATCTTCAATCTCTAAGGTATTGCCATTGTCCAAGGCCAGTTTTTTGGAATCATCATCGAGTCCAACAGTTGTCCAATAGTCCAAAGCGCCATTGCCCGGCAAATTATACATTCTACGATATGAGGCCTCGATATTCTCGTCCAGCATACGCTCCACAATATCGCCAGCTAGCATTGCCGCCGGTTGACTTGCGCTCATGTCCTCTAACTGAGACTTGGGCTGCGACTGGCTAGCAGCGATGCGTTGTGAAAATTCCACATCCTCGACGCCCATTTTGCAGAGGGCGCATTTGCTCTGGCCAATCTGCTGCTTCATCTTCTGCAGGGCGAGCCGATCTTGGGTGAGCAGCATGCGCTCCTGCGACAGCTGAGCCTCTTTCTCACTCAACTCGTGCGCGCGAGTGCTTATCAGCTGCAGCTTGGCATTGAGCAGTTGCTCCGACTCCTTCGCCTTGTGTTCTGCCATATGTGCACGCTTGATGGCCAAACGATAGGCAGTGGAAGCCTGCACCATTTCATCTTCCTTGACATTGAGCGTATTCTCTTTGTCCAGCAGCAGGCGCTTGCGCTGCTCCAGTTCTCGTTGCTGCTTGTGACATCGATCTCGCTGCTCATCCGCCCGCTTGATGGCATCTCGAGCCACCTGCAGCTGTGCCTCCAGCTCCAATCGCTCCTTGTCCAAATCGCCCTGCTCGTGCAGCTTGTGTTGCATCTCCAGTTTCTGATGCTCAACTACGAGTCGTGTGCGTTCCTGCTGCACATCCAGCTGCATACGCTCAATCTCTGCCAGCTGAAACGTTTTCAGTTCCTCGATTCGTTTCTCGTCGCGCTCCATTTGTTCGCGATGGAACTGCTTCTCCAGCTCGAAGGCCTTCTTTTCGGACTCAATACTGGCCATGCGCTGACGCAGCTGCCAGTTCTCCTCGGCCGTGTCCTTGGAGAGGCGATTCATCTGCAGCTCCAGTGTGCTCACCAGCTCCATGAGGCGACGCTTCTCCTCGTCGGCGCTCTCCTCGTTGATCTTCAAGCGACGCTCCGCATCTGCTAGCCGACGCTCCCGTGCCTCCAATTGCTGTTCGCGCTCCTTGGTCGTTGTGATGCCTTCGCGCAACTCTTGCAGATCACTGGACGCCGTTCGCAACGTTTCCAAGTAGCTACTATGATCCCGCAGCGCCGATTGCTCCAGCATCTTGGCTTGCCTTATGTGCTCCATGTCCGCTTCATGGGAGCCGCGCAACTGGCGCACATCATCCTCGTGATCCTGCTTCAAGCTGGAAATCTGCAGCTCATAGTCACTCTTCAGTTTCTCCAGCTTTCCCATGTAGTAATCTGTTACATCGGTGTTTTCCAGCCTTAGGCGATCCTCCACAGCAGCCAAGTGCTGCTCCAATACTTTTAGTTGTTTTCTGTATCAATGAAAATGAAAACCTTTAACCACATCCCTACAGTTATCTCCTGCCATAATCCCAACTCACTTGTAGGAGCTCTCGATCATTTCAATCTCCTGTTCGTAGTTTACTTTCATGTTGGCCACCAGCTCCTCCAGTCGCTGCTTCTCGAGCGCATTGCGCTTGGCATCCGTTTCCAGCAGCAGCAACTGATCCTTGCTCTCGTCCCTGGGTATAACATTTGCGATAGGTGGCAACTTCTCCACCTGCGCTGCAGTTGCATCCTCTGTTTCCATGCGTGCCGTGGCATTCACCATGATGGGTTGCGTCATCATCAGCTGTAGTTGGACATTGATGCGTTCCTGTTGCGCCTTGATGTGCTCCTCCATTTGCTGCTGTCGCTGAAGCTGTTGCTGCAGCAGCGCTTGAAACTTGCGATCCTGCGTCTCCTGCTTGTGCTGCATTTCCACCAAAGCGCGCTCCTGGCTCTTCATCTGGGCAGCAATTGCCAGCTGGGTCTCCTGCTGCTGCAGAGCACTGTAGTTGTGACTGCTCTCCAAGTTCAAGCTGTTCAGCATCAGAATCTTTTGCGTTGTGGCATCAGCAGCAGCTGGTGCAGCTACCACAGACAATTGTGGCTCCACCTCGACGGAGTCCGACTTGTGCAGCACCTGTGCTGGTGCTGGCACCTTGGCCACTGTTTTGACCACATTTTCCAGATCCTCATCAGCTGCTGCTTGCGTTGCGGCCATCTCGACGCTTACCAGGCCCAAGCCCAGCCAGTCAGCGGTGCCACGCTTCTTGGACACTGGCGTGGACATGCCCGAAACTGTGGCATTCGTCTCCTTGTCCCTGCCAAACAGACCCAAGGGATCAGTGTTCAGATTGGCCGACTGGGCAGAGGCAGAACTCCGTCGACCAGCACCAGCTGCAGTTTTGGGCCGTGCCTGTGAATTGTCCGTAGTTGTGTCCGTAGACTGGCGGGACATTGATGGCTTCGCCGTAGCTGGACGTTTGCTTGTGGCGGCATCGCCACTGCTTAGTATATCGTCGAAAATGTTACGCTTGGGCTCTGCGGCGCCGAGTAGATCGTCGAAGAGATTTTTCCTTGCCCCACCGCCGCTTTTGGGGCGCTTGGGATCGAATCCCAGGTCATCGTCCTCTGCATCATCCATGGAGAGCGATGGTTTCTGTTTGACGATTCGTGGTGTGCTCGTTGCCGTGGATTTTCCATTAACTTGCTTTGTAGATGTGGTATTTTGTGCATCCGGTTCTGTTTCCTCCTTGATGCCAAAGAGATCCTCGAGTTTTCCCTTGGCCTTGCTTGCTTTGGGCAATTTCTTTGCACTGCCACCGGCTGGGGAGTCAAAGAAACTGTCATTATCCAAACTATTGTCACTCAGGAGATCAGCAAGTGGATCGTCGCTGAAATTCATTCCGAACTTAAAAAGTTTTCAGTTCTTAAAGGGAAGAAAAAACAAACAATTATGCTGAACGCCATCGTTGCTTAGTAACGAATTTTGCCTTTTTTTGGTACATTTCCGTTTTCGCTAGTGTGTACACACTACACCAAATTGTTTGCAACAAGTAGAATTGATTAAATATCGAGCTATGCATATAAAATGTCTATCGGTATATCGATTTGGCAGCACTGACTGCCTACTTGCGAGTTGCCAACCATCCTTACACAAGTAGATGCTTAATTGTTTATTTGCCTGAAAATGAGCAATATTTACATCCAGGAGCCGCCAACCTCCGGCAAAGTGCTGTTGAAAACGACTGTGGGCGACATCGACATCGAGTTATGGGCGAGAGAGTGCCCAAAGGCGTGTCGCAACTTTGTCCAGCTGTGCCTGGAGGGCTACTACAATGGAACCACATTCCACCGGCTGGTGAAAGGATTCATTGTCCAGGGCGGAGATCCAAATGGCGATGGTACTGGTGGTGAATCGATTTACGGCCATCCGTTCAAGGATGAATTTCATTCACGATTGCGCTACTCGCGACGCGGTCTGGTTGGTATGGCGAACTCTGGCAGGGATGACAACGCATCGCAATTCTTCTTCACATTTGCGGCAACGCCCGAATTGGAGAACAAAAATACGCTCTTCGGCAAGGTCACCGGCGATACAGTTTTTAACATGCTCAAATTGGAGGAGGGCATCGTCGATCACCAGGAGCGGCCCATGTATGCACATCGCATCATATCCGCGGAGGTGCTCACCAATCCTTACGACGATATTGTGCCGCGATCCCTGCCCAAAGCATCCTCCAAAACAAAAAAGGGCAGGAAGGAAAAGCAAGGCGTCAAGTGAGAGTCGCATTTGTATTGCAGCTTCAATTTTGAAATTAAAATATTTTCTCTAGAAACTTTGGATTGCTTTCCTTTGGAGAGGAGGCCGAGGGAGACGAACAGGAAACGAGCATATTTGTCAAACAGAATGCGGGTAAAGCGAAATCCTTGCATGATGCAACCGATGACCCAAAGCTAAGCAAGGAACCCATCAAGGTGCCCAAAACAGAACGAGCCCCGAGCGAGGAGCATTTATCGGATGACTGCAAAGAGACTGTCGCCAGACCGTCAAACAAATGTTCTGATCTCATTAAAAGTAAACTCGCCAAAGCAACAACAAAATCGTCAAAACGTGCAGAGGTTAAAATTGAATCAGAGGACAATGATGATGATGATGACGTTTTGATGACTCGGGAACAAGAGCAAAGCTTGCAAAGATCAAAAGAAAAGTATGTCTTTTATAGTTGTATTGAAAAGCTGTTTTAATTGAATT
Organism: Drosophila nr. perissopoda 5 BK-2023a; assembly: GCA_035044105.1. Lineage (NCBI taxonomy): Eukaryota > Metazoa > Arthropoda > Insecta > Diptera > Drosophilidae > Drosophila > Drosophila nr. perissopoda 5 BK-2023a. The sequence goes on from JAWNMK010000124.1 coordinate 5,845,798, forward strand.
GCATTTCTTCTCTAGGTCAAAGATACGTGATGAAATTGAATCGCTGAAGCGTCAATATCAAATGGATAAAGTCAACAAGGATAAACAACTAACAAAAGAGTCCGAAAAGAGCTCCAAGTCGGATGACATAAAAGGAGCCAGTGAAAATCATTACATTAATGATTTCATTCAAGAAAAACAAAAGTATACTGCAAAGAAAAAGTCTAATCTCAAAGGACAAGGAAGGTGAGCACTTTAGTTATGAAATTAAGATATATACATATATTATATATATATATAATTACATTATTCTTTTGTATCAGAGAGGAGTTCACATTGAATTTGTTGTCCAAGTTCAAATCTAAATTGGGCAATCTCAAATATAAATCAAGCTCTGACGATGTCGAGGAACCCAAACAGTTGGACGAGAGTATTGTGGAAAAGGAAATCACTGGCGATGACTGGTTGGCGCACACTCTCAATTTTAACAGCAATGTGCCGGTTTTAGCCAAGGATGCGTCCACCAAGGGCGATGACTGGTATGATGTCTACGATCCGCGTAATCCGCTTAATAAACGCAAGCGGGGCACTGCTGAAAACAGTAAATCCAAATCATCAAAATCTGCCAGGCGAAATAATTGATTTAATAAAGTTAATTTGTTTGCTAGTAAAAGTTCAAATACGATTAAATATCTAATTGGTATTTTTTTGGTATTTTCTATCGGTTTTTCGAAATTTTTCGATCAATAAGAATGAGCCCGCATCGAAAACTCGGATTACTATCGATAGTTTTGCTAGCGGTAGCAGCTGAACAAGAAAAAAACAAAAACGTACTCAAGGTGAAGTAATTTGGCTTAAATATACAGGTAATTATTGCAAACACTCCACTTCAAATTGTTCGAAAAATTTGGCTTACAAAGTGACGTAATTTGTACAGAGAAATCAAGACAGAATAACGCCACAAATCCAGCCGTCATTTTCCGTCATTATCAAATTATTGATTTTATTTGACATTTGTTTTCGATACCGTTGTCGTCACAGCTACAGCCAAACATACACACAAAGCACACACAACCACACTCACCACACCACACCAAGTGAGCGTGGGGCTGAAAAGGGGGACAAAGGCAAGGCTGCTTTAGTCACCGGCCTCAAAACAGCCACAACCAGCAAAATGAGTGCGAAAAGCAAACGCCCAGGCACAGCGAACAGTCAGGCACCAAATGAGTGCGTTCAGGTCGTGGTGCGATGCCGTCCCATGAGCAATCGGGAGCGCACCGAAGGCTCGCCGGAGGTTGTCAATGTCTATCCGAATCGTGGTGTGGTCGAGCTACAGAATCTGGTGGATGCGAACAAGGAGCAACGCAAGGTGTTCACCTATGATGCCGCATACGATGCGAATGCGTCACAGACAACGCTTTACCATGAAGTCGTCTTTCCACTGGTCAGCTCCGTGCTGGAGGGTTTTAATGGCTGCATTTTTGCGTATGGCCAGACGGGTACGGGCAAAACGTTTACGATGGAGGGTGTGCGGGGCAATGATGATTTGATTGGCATTATACCACGTACATTTGAGCAAATCTGGCTGCACATCAATCGCACTGAGAATTTTCAGTTTTTGGTCGACGTCTCGTATCTAGAGATCTACATGGAGGAGCTGCGCGATCTACTCAAACCCAATTCCAAGCATCTTGAGGTGCGTGAACGCGGCTCCGGCGTCTATGTGCCCAATCTGCATGCCATCAACTGCAAGAGTGTCGACGACATGTTCCACGTGATGAAGGTGGGCAACAAGAATCGCACCGTCGGCTTCACCAACATGAACGAGCACAGTTCCCGGTAAGTTCTCTGTCAGCTTCAGCTGATGATTGCTGCTTACAGATTCATATATGTATATTTTATTTTACAGCTCACATGCCATATTTATGATCAAGATTGAGATGTGCGACACGGAGACGAACACGATCAAGGTGGGCAAGCTAAATCTCATTGATTTGGCCGGTAGTGAGCGACAGTCGAAGACAGGCGCTTCGGCGGAACGGCTCAAGGAGGCCAGCAAAATCAATTTGGCGCTCTCGTCGCTGGGCAATGTAATCTCAGCGCTGGCAGAGAACTCGCCCCACGTACCGTATCGTGATTCGAAGCTGACGCGCCTGCTCCAGGACTCGCTGGGCGGCAACTCAAAGACGATCATGATTGCCAACATTGGACCATCAAATTACAACTACAACGAGACGCTAACGACGCTGCGTTATGCGCAGCGGGCCAAAAACATACAGAATCAGCCTATTAAGAACGAGGATCCGCAGGATGCCAAGCTTAAGGAGTACCAGGAAGAAATTGAGCGACTCAAGCGTCTCATTGCGCCGCAACAACTACAACGCACCGAAAAACTAGCAGCGGCGGCGAAGAAGCGCGTCAAGAAGCCAAAGCGGGAACAGCCGCGTCGCGCTCTAACGGATAGTGCCGTTCAGGAGCAGCAGCTGCCCGTGGAAGAGGAGGCGGAGAGTGAAGCTGATGCTTCGGAGCCCGAGTCGGACAAGGAGAACGAGGCGGAGGTGGCCAAGTCCAATGAGCAATTGGAACGCGAGCGTGTGGAGAACGCAAAACTGGCCGCCAAGCTGGCCGAGCTCGAGGGGCAGCTGGTGCGTGGCGGTAAGAATCTGCTGGACACGTACAGCGAACGCCAGATCGAGCTGGAAAAGAAGCTGGTGGAGATTGCTGAACGCAAGAAGCGTGAAATTGAAATTCAACAGCAGCTGGAACTGCAGGAGGAGACGACATTGGAGATAAGGGAGCGCAACGTTTCGTTGGAGCAGGAGGTGGAGCTGAAGAAGCGCAAGCTATCCAAATGCTATGCCAAGTATCTGGCGCTACAGCAGGAGCTGAACGACTGCAAGCACGATCACAATCAGGATCTGCGCGAACTGGAGATGGCACAGAACGAGCTGGTCAAGGAGCTGAAGCGCCAGCTGCTGATCATTGACAATTTTGTGCCGGTCGAGGTAAAGCAGCGCCTCTACACCCAGGCCAAATACGACGAGGAGCAGGAGGAATGGAAATTCGCCCCATTGCCGATGCCACTGAGCGTGGATGGTAAGTTCAGTAGCAAGCGTCCCGTCTCGCATCCGCTGCGACGACGACCCACCTCAGAGTATGCACTGCAGGAGGCTAAATCGAGTACGCCCAGTGCGCTGCGCTTCAAGAGTGAGAACATTGTCAGCTACGAGCTGGAGATGCCCTGCCGCACCACCCAAGAGTATCGCACGCCCAAGGTGTCTGCCTCGTTGCAGGCTGTCCTCGCCCAGGCCATGCAGACCGGCGACGACATTGACATTGTGGACTCGCACACCAATTCGCTGCGCCATCGTCTCGAGAATATCATCAATGGCAATGCCAATGGCGGCACATTGCCATCTGCTGCTGCGGCTGCTGCAGCTGCAGCTGCTAATGCAACTGTAAATGCAACGGGTCCAGGCGCCGCATCCAATGTGCGTCACGTCAAGTCCACACGCAGCGGCCTGCCCAGTCCGGGATCGGCGCTCGATTCCAATCGACGACCGCCCACGGGCCGTTTACAGCCCAAGAAACCGGCCTCCGCTTATCCCAAAGCGCGCGGCTTGGTCAACAAGTAGTTGTTGTAGGGAAGTACTCAAAACCAACTCATCTCAGTCAGTTAACCAGTCACAAACACACACATACACACACACACTAACCAAAGTTCTCATATAGTCAGTCACAAATGTCAAAGTCTGTTTTTGGCTAATCGAATCCTTGTTCCAGTTGCGCACTCCTTGCTAACTCCTTAGCCCAATCTTCTCACAATTCACGCTTTGTAAAAGTATTTTGCATTTTTGTATTCTTGTTTATTCTATTTATATTTTTTTTAGTTATTGTTTTTTGGTTATTCTCGTATTTAGTTTGTTATTGCTTACGTGCGCCCGGCTGGGGCCGGCAGCGTCTGCATTTTGCCCCACTGTGGCCAAGTCATTCATTTATGTGCAATTTAATCTTAAGTTTAATGTGTACTTTTAAATTGTCTATAATTATACTTAGTACAAGCAGCTTAGTTATTCAGATAAACCAAATAAAGAGCAACTCAAAACAAATATCAAAGAAGTTTTTTATCAGGAAAAAAGTAACAATCCATTTTTTAAATGCCAACCATTTTTTTTTGGTTCAATTGATAAATGCAGCAGATAAATGTTTAGATCCCTCCCATTACTGGATGACCTTGAGGGAGCGACCGACCTCAATGAATGCGTCAATAGCTCGATCAATTTCCGCCTCAGTGTGCGCGGCGGAGATTTGTACGCGGATGCGTGCCTTGCCCTGCGGCACCACCGGATAACTGAATCCGATGACATAGATGCCACGTGCTGCAATAAAGTAGGGGGCAACTGTAAGTAGTCCAGATGCGTATTTAGCACTGCGGATCGCACTTACTTAGCATTTGATCGGCAAAGGTGGAGGCCAGACGGGCATCGCCCAACATGACTGGACAGATCGGATGATTCTCGCCGGCAATGTTGAATCCTGCCTTTGTCATGGCCTCGCGGAAGCGTTGCGTGTTGCTCTGGACACGCTGACAAAGTTCGCTGGAGCTGAGCAGCATGTCCATGACCTTGAGGCCGACGGCCACTACTGCCGGTGGCAGTGTGTTGGAGAAGAGATATGGACGCGATTTCTGGCGCAGAAAAGAGATTAGCTCGGCGGGGCCCGTTGTATATCCACCAGAGGCGCCACCCAGTGCTTTGCCCAGCGTCGAGTTGATAATATCCACCTCGCCCATGACATTATCATACTCCTCGGTGCCGCGTCCCGTGGCACCAAAGAAGCCCGTCGCATGGCACTCGTCCACAAACACGAGTGCATCATACTTCTTGGCCAGCTCGACAATGCGCGCCAATGGCGCTATATTGCCATCCATGGAGAAGACGCCATCGGTGGCAATCAGCTTCAGACGAGCATCGCTCGAGCGCAGCTGCTGCTCCAGATCAGCCAGATCGCGATGCTTGTAGCGCTGCTTCTTCGCCTTGCACAAGCGGATGCCATCGATAATGGAGGCATGATTCAGCTCATCGGAGAAGACAGCATCCTCGGGCGTGAGTATCGCCTCAAAAATGCCCGCATTGGCATCAAAGCACGACGCATACAAAATCGTATCCTCGCGTCCATGAAACTGCGCAATCTTCTGCTCCAGCTGTTTGTGGATGTCCTGAGTGCCACAAATGAATCGCACCGAGCTCAATCCAGCGCCATATTTATTCAGCAGCTGCTGACTGTACTGCACAATCTCCGGATTGTTCTGATGTGAGAATGAAATAAATGATTAAGTGGGTTGCCAATCAAATCTGACACACAAACCTACCGCCAGGCCCAGATAGTTATTGGCACAAAAGTTTAGGATCTGGCGATCGCTGCCCTGCACCGTTATCTGTGTGCTCTGCGATGAGGTTATGATGCGCTCCGCCTTAAAAGTGCCCGCCTCCTTGATCCCGCTCAGTTGTTTGCCTAGCAGCTCGCGCAGCTGGGACTGCGCTGCGGCGCTATAATGACGCACTTGCTCCCCAGCTGTGCGCGTTAAAAACGATTACATAATGTCAACGCAAGTATCAGCAATCATCGACAAATCTAAGCAATTGCCAAAAGAGACTTACCGCAGCCGCGTAGTGACACTACTAATTTCGATAAAGTGGACATCATGAGGCGTATACTTAATATCTATGTGAACCGGTCCACTCAACGTCTCGCATGGAACTGAGCGCAAAACAACTCAAATCGCAGCGACAACGACAATGACAACAGCACCAGGCCCCCTTAAATATGGCAGCAGCAACAACAACAATGTTGCATCGGTTGTTTCTTGTTTTTGCGAATTTATAAATACATAGACTCCACATATCTACATACATACATGTATGTATGTAGTACTCATAACTACACGCAAACATACATCTGCACATAAACGTTTGTTGCTAAATTAATTTAATTTGCTTTCATTTTCGTTGTCATGGCTGCTGTTAGATTTATATTTTCTGTATGTTGCTACACTCAGCGAATAACCCCTCACATATTCAATTTAAATAAATATTCAAATAATGTTTATTAAATTTTAAGAATGATACTTAGGGATTTTTTTGGAGTCATGATTGATTTTCATAACTTAAACAATTTTTAATTAATATAGTTAATAAAACATATTTGTAAGTTTTTGTTGCTGTTCATATTCCTTCTCCTCTTCTTGTGAAATTACTGACAAGGTCATTGTCAATTATTTTTTGGCTTTCATATGATCAAATTTCGCGTTGCTTGTACACACATACATCCACAATAGACTTGTACGTATATGAAAAAATGTATTTACATACATTCGATTTAAATGTGCATTTGATTTGAGCTTGTGTGTGTGTGGCTTAAATAACTCATCTGAGTTCAATAGTAAACTGAGCTGATAAGCAAATATCAAATGCTGCGCTTACTCTACACACAAATATTGTGAAATGTCTATAATCAATAAGTTGTAAGCATACATAATAATATTGAGTAAATATGTACATGTGTAGGTATTCCTCATCACTGTGTAGAGCTATATCGTTTTTTTTTCTTAATTATTTATAATATTGTTGATGGTATTTTAATATTGTCATGCATGTTGCACATTGTAACTAAAATGATATATATGTATATATGGTATATAGTTTATATATGTGTATATTCTTGGATATATATACTCTTTATCAGCATTGGAATTAATGAAACCACGTAAATCTGTCCGGATGTTCTTACTTTGTACAACCATTTTTTTACTGAGTTGGTCTCCATTATTCCGATATAAAATATAACCAAACAAATTTTGATATACACTTCACAGCCAGTAGAGAAATGTAAAGCATCTGAATAAAATGTCAAACGAGACTTGAAAAAAAAGAAATATATTTATTTCGAACTACGGATTAGAATTCACATGTTGGCAATATAATTTCGATCTCGTTGTATTTTACACATGTTCAGTATTTTTCTTAATTTAATTGTTAATAAAAATATTAAAAATAAATAGTTTAGAAAGAAAAAAAATAGGTAAACAACTGGTTCTACCGAGATTTGAACTCGGATCGCTGGATTCAAAGTCCAGAGTGCTAACCGTTACACCATAGAACCTCACGCATTTCGCACAAATTCAGCAACAAATATATACAAACACATCTGTGCTTGGCACCTCTTACACCAGTTTCACAGCATTTAATGAGGTGAATAACATTTTAATAACCAAACAAATGTTTGCTAAAACAACTTTTTCTTGGAAAAAAATGAAAATATATTTTGAATAATTAAATTCTCAGCTATATTCATTTTATAAAAACGTGCTTCCTATGAGAGATATCAGTTTTGGAACACATATTGATAACGAAATAGGCTCAACAGTTTCTTCGTTGTATACGCCCCTCCGCAGTCGCATATAAAATGGAAGCAAGCTGAGCTGCTGGTCTCAGTTTTCCTGCCATTGTCTACGCTTGAGCATATTTTAAAAGAGTCTGTTGTGAAATTACCAAATTAAGTTTGACAATGATAAAAGTGTAAAGATGCATCGTGAAAAATCTCAAATAGTGACTTTATTTTCTGTGTGTGTGGTTCTGGTCTCCGTGCACCTGCCACGGATAACGGCAAGTGGAGATCGCAACCAGGCAAAGCTGCACGGTAGTGCCGATGGCACCTTGCTCTTTGAGGCGGCCGCAGACCAGAACATAACATTCCGCCTAATGGGCGAGGCAGCCACGCTGCTCCTGAATGACGTGGACATTGTGTCCTTGCTCCAGAGACGTCGTCAAGCGGCAGCAGCGCAGTCTGGAGTGACACAGCGCGAACCCTTGTCGCCAGACGCACTGAAGGATCAGTTTCGTGGCGTTCAAAGTTATCTGAGCCGACTCGGCGTACGGTTGAGCCACATGAACCGTGGCAGTAGGCGCTCACAGCGAGTGGCGTCCCGGATTGCGACACGTTTGCGAAACATGGAAATAAAAATAACCAGCCTCGAATCGGACCTGCAAATAGATGAGTGCCTGTCAAGTCCCTGTAAGAATGGCGGCACCTGCTACGACGAATACAAGGCCTTCTACTGCAGCTGTCCCACCGGCTGGCAAGTGAGTACATGGGCAAGTGGGCGTCTCCGAATCCACGATTCCATTAATATGGGGCGTAATTGAGTATTACAGCTATGAGTTAGCTCTTATCTCAGTTGCAAATTTATAAACACTACGCTGATTGAACGGCAGATTTAATAACCTCAATATAAGATATATATATGCTATATATATAGTTGTTCAATCCTGTAAAACAACTCTCAACAGCTATCTATCTATTGAGTTTAACTGTTGAGTATTAGGAGGATACAAATTGGGCAGATTATTCAAGATAGGCTTAAGAGCAGAAAAGCAAAAGTGCTCCAGGAAAAGCAAAAGTGCTCCATTAAAATCATTTTCTTATTTGTTTTCTTGATCCAGGGGCTGACATGCGAGGACGATGTGGACGAATGCTTGGAGTTTGCTGGCACCGCCTTGGCTGTTTGCAATAACGATGCACAGTGCATCAATACACACGGCAGCTATAGGTAAGTGCCGCAGATAGGAAGAGGAACATGGACCCAGCCTTCAATCCGTAATGCTTTGTTCTGTAGCTGCACCTGTCGCAATGGCTACTTCGGCACCCACTGTCGTCTGCGTCAAAACACCTGTCTGACCAATCAGTCCGCCGAGCTATGCGGCAGCCACGGCACCTGCCTGCCTGCCGCCTCTGCGGGTGGCTACGTCTGCATCTGCGATCAGGGCTGGACATGGGCGGATACTAATGTCACCGGGGCGAGTGCGAGTCCCTGCACACGTGACGTGAATGAATGTGCTCCGGACATCAATCCGTGTCACAGCGAGTGCATCAATTTGCCGGGCAGTTTTCGCTGTGGCGCCTGCCCGCCGGGTTATACAGGTGGGTCAAAGATCTGTGGATAGCTGTGGATGGTAAAGCTCAACTTGTTTCAGGTGACGGCAAATATTGTCGTGATATTAATGAGTGTGCCAATGGCAACAACGGTGGCTGCAGCCAGCGTCCGAGAGTCAACTGCATTAATACGGAGGGCTCATCTCGCTGCGGCCGCTGTCCGCCTGGGTGGACGGGAGACGGTCGCACCTGTACCGAGGCCAAGTCCAATGCGTGCAATGGGGAGCAAATTTGCAATCCACGTGCACAGTGTGAGTACATCTCCGGTACGGTCGTGTGCAGTTGCCCCGTTGGCTTTTTTGGACATGGTTATGGGGCCGATGGCTGCACGGAGGACTCCAGCCGCAAACCGTGCGACGACCACAGCTGTCTAAACAATGGTACCTGTGTGCTCAGCGGTCGTGGCACCACCTGCATCTGTCAACCAGGCTATGCCGGTGCTGTGTGCGCCGATGCTGATGACTGTCACCCGAATCCTTGCCAGAATGGTGGCACTTGCCGTCTACTACCCGGCCGACGGCATCAGTGCTTGTGCCCCACTGGATACACCGGCAGCACCTGCTCTTACTTGCGCAGCTACTGCGGCCGCGTTATATTCAACGTGGCAGGCAGCCTGCAGTTTCCGCCCAGCGAAGACAACAGCAGCAGTGGCTATCAGCCCAACGAGCGGTGCGCCTTCATCATACGCACCTGGCGCGGCCAGGTCCTGAATGTTACCTTTAGCATGTTTGACCTGCAGCCCAGTGTCGATTGCACTAACGATTATGTGCAAGTTCACGATGGTAACACACTGACTGCCCGGCTCATCGGACGCTTCTGTGGTAACGAGCTGCCATTTGGCAATGGTACATTGGTTTCCACCCAAGAGCAACTGTTCTTCTGGTTCCGCTCGGACAATGCAACTCAGGCGCGTGGCTTCAATTTAACCTGGGACTCACAAAGGCTGGTGTGCGGTGGGGAACTGACACTGGCGCTGGGCGAGAACGGAGTTTTGCGTTCGCCCAGCTATCCGGGTAAGGCTCGACCTGGTCTCGATTGCCGTTGGAATTTGATAGCACCGTTTGGCACTCGGCTGCTGCTACGCTTTTACGATATTACACTGGGCAACAGCATAGTCATCACTCAGTCAGCAGCCAACTGCAGCATTGGGGATAATTTGAGTGTCCATGATGCGGATAGACAGCTTTATTTGGCCTGCCGATCGGCACAACCAGCACCGTTGCACAGCTCATCCAATCTGTTGAACATACACTTCCACACGGACATGTATCGCACGGACAGCTCCTTTCAGCTGCACTACGAGGTGGTTCCGGGTCATCCCGGCTGCGGTGGCGTCTTCACTGAGCCAAGAGGTGTTATCAGCGGCCACATGAACGCCGAAATCTGCTTATATCGCATTGAGCAGCCGGTTGGCACACAGATTCAGCTCAGCTTCCAGCGAATTAATCTATTGCGTTCCAGCAACTGTAGTCTGCAAAAACTGGAGATATTCGATGGGGGCAGCGATGAGGCGCCGCAACTGCGTCGTTACTGCGGACAGCCGGAGGATGGTGAACTGCAGCCGCTAATCTCCAGCAGTAATGTTGTCCTTGTGCGTTATGAGTACCAATTGGCGGGCCTGGAGCTGCAAAAGAGCTTTGAGCTGCGCTACAGTCGAGGTGGGCCCTATCACATTGTAAAATATTTTAAAGATATAAATCAGCATTTATTTTTTTTGCAGTATGCAGCGCCAACTATACCGATGATGAGGGTGGCATTATAACCACTCCTAACTACCCTAATCCATACATGGAGAATGTGGATTGTACTTTTTTCATACGGGGAAATTTGGGAAAAAGAATACGCATTAATATCACCGATCTATCGTTAAGCGAAACGCAGCCAGAGACTGCTGAACTTTCCATCAATGCTGTGGATCAGTTAAGCTACCTAGATGTGAGTATCTTGAGGTCCAATAATGAACACTCAATAATTATGTTTAACATAGGTTTATCTATCTCGGAATGAAAGCGACAAGCAACGTTTATTCAAGAACTTGACCAATGTATTGCTGTTGTCTCATAACAACCAGGCGCGCTTGGTATTTCATGGTGCAGGTAATCCACAACGTGGTCGTGGTTTGCGTGTGGAATACAGCTTCATTGATGGCGCTTGTGGGGGGGTTCTGAGTACGCCAAGTGGAGAAATACTTGCAAAGCTTCTACGACCATTTCGATACTGTATGTGGACCATTGAGACGGCCGGCAGAAAGCATCTCCACTTCACATTTCAAATGTGGATCGGTGCTTCCCGCCTTTTCATTTATGATAACAGCACAGGAACAGAAGCCAAATTGTTGAAAGCCTATAATATAGAGAGGAGACCAGAAGAATTACAAATTCATGAATACACTGATTCAAACCTGCTGACAATAATTGTGACTGCCAATTTGCCCTACACTATGCGCTTATTATATGAACCGGATAAGCAAGGTAACCAAATCTCTTACCTTATCTGAAACTATATGCAATCAGAGTATATATCTGAGATTGTATTTTAATAGCTTGTGGCGGAAGCTCTGCAGCTCGATACGGAACCATTAAATCACCAAATTGGCCACAAAGATATGGCTCATCAGAAAATTGCACATGGATTATTAGAGCACGACTTGGCAGTCGCATTGAGCTGATTGTTCAGAATTTTACATTGGAAACCACAGAAGCCTGCTCAGATGATTATCTGGAAATAAGGTGAGGCTTAAAATGGAAAAGCTGTGTCTCTGTCTCCCTTTCAACTTGATCTGTCTCTCATCCTACTCAGAAATGGTGACCAGGCGACATCACCGCTCATTGGGCGATACTGTGGCAGCCATATACCACCACGTATTCCATCGTATGGCAATGCTCTGTACGTTTACTTTCGGACGGACTTATTTGCAGAGGAGGCTGGCTTCCATTTAAACTGGCAACTGGCAACCACTGGCTGTGGTGGCAAACTCAACTCAGCCGTGGGCGCCATCCACTCACCCCACAACATGGACTTCAATAGAGGTGCGGTGTCCTGCGACTGGCAAATTACTGTGGCTCAGGGTTCCACTATGCGGCTGCAACTGCAGAGTCAGGATGATGTCTGCAATGGACAGTTGACCATATACGATGGACCCACCACACGCAGTTCCCCAATGTCACTGAACTGCAGCAGCGCGGGTCAACAGTTGAGCCTGGCATCCAGTAGCAACCGAGTTTTGGTGCGCTACAACGTTCCGAAGGAGTCACCCGATGGCATTGGATTCGTGCTGGATTACGCCATCCACTGTCGGGTGCGACTTGAGCAGTTGAGCGGCTCCATCGAAACGCCCAACTTCCCGGACAATTATCCAGCGAATACCAACTGCGAGTGGGATATACGAGGCGGACCGCTCAGCAATCGTTTGCAGCTGATCATCTCGCACATGGCCGTAGAGCAAACGGACAGCAACTACTGTGACTTCGACTTCGTCCTGCTGGGCGACTATCGCGATGATCAGCTAATTCATGAGCGTCGTCTCTGCAGCGCTCATCATCTGGACTTCACCAGCGAGGGCAATCGTCTGCTGATAAGTTTTCGCAGTGACGCCTCACAGCAAGCGATGGGTTTCCGTGCCGAGTACAAGCGTCTGGGCTGTGGCGGGGAACTGTTTGGACGAGGTGGCACCTTTGAGACACCCAATGCACCCCAAAGCATTGATGTTGACTGCAACTGGTTGATTACGGCGCCCGACGGCTTTCAAATCCGATTGTTGCTGCGTGAAGTGCACATCGAGACGTCGCTGCATGACTGCAGCCAGGATGGCGTTACTGTTCTGCCCGGTGGCAATTCATCGCACGTTTTGTTCCGCAGCTGCCAGGTGGAGACCAATGTGCAAACGCTGCTCTCGCCGGCCAATGAGCTGCGTGTCCACTTTTACAGTAGTCCCCAACGTACTCGCAAATACATCAAAGCTACCTATGTCATGCTGCCCGCCTCCTGCGGCGGCTATGTGAGTGTCAGCAGTGGTGTCATTACCTCCCCCGGCTTCTATGAGCCAGGCATACAAGTCTATGACAAAGATGTGGAATGCGTTTGGACCATTGAGGTTAGTCGAAAGAATTGCCAATTGTGAAAAGGGCTATTATGAAGTTATGAAAGTATAAAGTTAACAGGCCGAATGAAACATTTTCTACCTTTTAACGTATATATTTTCTAGATTTGCAACAAAAGCCGACGCAATTTAACTATATCCGTCAGTCCGTTTTTAGTTGCATATGTGTTATTCATTTCAAAGATGAATTTTCCGTTTCCTTTATGTCGAGAAAATTCAATTACTTTTAGCTTGTTTTTGGTCGCATTTCAGGTTGAGGACACCTATGGCTTCATGTTAAGCTTCGAGCAGTTCAACCTGACCGACTCGTCCAACTGCAGCCTTGCCGTGCTGGAGCTCTCGAGCCAAAAGGCCGACAACAGTGGACCATACTCTGAACGAGCCTGCGGCGACAAAAGTCCTGTCGTGGTTCTGGTGCAGAACAAATTGCGCTTGCACTTGCAGGTTGCGGCGGGTAATTGGGCAAGATTCGCGTTGCACTACCGGCGGTTCTGCGGCGGCACACTGTCAGCCAATGAGGGCTATATACGGTCGCGACTGGATGAATATTGCTACTGGACAATCAATGGGCCTGAGGGCAGTAAGGTCAGTCTCAACATATATCAGCTGGAGTGTCCGCGTTGCACAGCACCTGAGGGCAACTGTACGGCTGGTCTGCGAGTCCTAAATTATGAGGATGGGGTGGAGTATTTTAATCTGTGCCAGGATCATCCAGCTAATTTGATTGTGCCAGCAAACAAGGTGCGCATTCGGACACGGGGTATTGACCTCGTGGCCCAATATACCACCCTGGAGAACTCCTGCGGCGGCAATATAACTTCTGTGCGTGGCACACTCAGCTCGCCCAACTATCCGGACAGCTATCCCGCTAACGTGGAATGCGTGTGGCAAATCGAACCCCGTGCTGGCAATGCCATCGAGGTGAGCTTTGAGGCAATGGATATTGTTAAGTCGGATGACTGCAATGCAGACTTTCTGGAGGTGCGTACCGGCTTACTGGGCTCCATCCTGGGTGTGTACTGTGGCACGGAGTTGCCCACAGCATCATTAATAGCCAGGGGCCAGGTGTGGCTCAAGTTCCGCAGTCAGCTCGGCAGCAGTGCCAACGGATTCAAGCTGCGCTGGAGTTATGGTAAGTGGGTGGAACACCAAGTGGAAATTACATTTAAATTAATTCCCATACTGGTATGCAGTGCACGACCAGGAGCTGACGGAAGGCACCAATGGCATCATTGAATCGCCACCAACGCAGGCGGTTCGTGATGATGATCAATCTTACAGCTGGCGCATCTTCATGGAGCGTACACGAGTTCTGGCTCTTGATTTCAAGGATTACAGCACGGGATTACAGGTAGGCGGCTCTGACACTCCCGTAATTAAAGCTTGTAACTACATCTTGATACCTATTGCAGCTTTTTGATGGCTTCGATGACACTGCGCTGTCTATTAGCATACAACCCTCACCCTGGCTGTTCACCTCGAGCAGTAATGTGATCTATTTGAAGACTGTCAATACGGATTTCGGTGCCTTCCGATTGCAGTGGCGTGTTCTGCGCAGCGAAGATCTGGTATCGAATGTGACGTTAAAGAACAAAGACTGCAACGAGGTCAACATCATGGGCAGCAGTCCGATAGAACTCAAGTCACCTGGCTATCCGCACGGCTACAAGCCGAACTTGCACTGTGAGTGGACCTTCAAGCCATCGGATCCCGCACAACATGCCTATGTCGTACTGTATGAGGTGCGCCTAGAGGTTATGGATCAGTGTCAAATGGATTATCTAATCGTGCAGACCTCTAGCAATCTGGTCGATTGGCAGCAACAGCTGCGCATGTGCAATAGCAGCGTCGCTACGGATCGTCCCATACAGCGAGTAGATGGCACTCCAAATTTGCGGCTCAAGTTCATCACAGATGCAACAATCAATGGAACCGGGTTCAGAGCTATGGTGTTTACAGATTGCGGCTCCAACATGACCGGCACCGTGGGCACCATTGTCAACCCATCCTTCTTACGTCGCCCAGATAAGCCTTGCGAATGGCACATCGAGGTGCGACCCGGCAGAGTCATTGACATTACCATTGATTACAATGGGGCACCACAGAACGCCAGCTGCCTGCACTACGGCGTCATCAATGACGGATTGGATGCTGGGGCGCCAATGTTGTCGCCGGGCAAGTTCTGCAATCAATTTGGCTTCGCAACAACTACATTTCGCACGAGCGGACCGCATGCTTACATTAGGTACTTTATGGCTACGAGCACGGGCATCGTGAATCTGCCACAAAATCTGTGGAATCTCACGTACCGTGAGTTCAGTGAATGCGATGGTGAGGTGCGTCTAACCCACCTGGCGAACAGCTATAACATCAGCACACCCGGCTATCCCTACTACCCGAATGCGCACTCCGATTGCACCTGGGTGGTTATTGCTCCACCGGGTGAAACGATTACCGCCAACTTTGTGGATAACTTTGCCTTGATTAGGCGGTATTGCGATCAGGAATACGTGGAACTCTTCGATGGCTCCACAATGCTGGCACGCCGTCTGCTGCGCACTTGCGTCCGCTCGGAATCGACGCACACCTCGGGTAATCTGCTCCTGGTGCACTATCAAACGCAACTGAATGAGCCGCATGGCGGCTTCCGCCTGAGCGTCTCGCTCAGCAGTTGCGGTGGTCAGTATACCGCTGCCAGTGGCAGTATTAAATCCGAGCATTACCCGGCTCTGGGTGCTTATTCCATGCCAGCTATCTGCGAGTACATCATCAAAACCCCAATGAACACACAAATCCAACTAAACTTTAGTGATCTGCATTTGCCGTTCGATGGCGTGGAAGCCGTCGCAAAGAATCCCGAATCCATTGATCGCATTGAACTCTTGGATCTGACAAACGAGCGCCAAATCCTTGGCACACTATTCAGCAACGTGAGCACACCCTATTCTATCAATCTGGCAACAAATGAGGTCGTTCTGCGCCTCGTTACGGTAAAGACGGTGCACAGCTATCGAGGATTCCAGCTGCAGTATACGGCAACGAAGATCTCCTGCTTCCGAGACGTGACAGCTGCGTCCGGCAACTTGGAATTATACGGAGAACAGGGCCAGATCACTAGAGTGAGAATTTGTCAATGGCGCATAACGGTGCCCAAGGGACAACGAGTGCGTCTGGAGCTACTTAATCTGCCCGAGTTAGTTTTCTCCGCGCTTTCAGGGTAAGTGAATTTGGGGGATTACAAAAAAATTGATTTATATTATGTTGTTCAAAAAGTGTATCCCTTAGTATAAGGCCTTTTATTCGTTATATGGGAATGAGAAAGCCGTTCGCCTTTTTCAATGATGTCAACCAGCGTTCAAAGATAGCCGAATTCGAATTGGATGGCTACAATGGAAATGGGACCATAGAGTCGACGGATAACTTTATGTTGGCCCGCTTACAGCTGACAAAAAAATTAATAGTCCCGCTTCGTGCACGCTTTAGTTCCAGCCAATCCTCGCCATGTCCAGCGAATATTGGCAGCCAAGCGTCTGGCATCCTGACCAACCAGGAGCTCATTGATCTGCCCTCCTTTTACTGTGATGTTCGCTTTGTGGCCGAGCCTGGTGTGACGCTCAGTTTTCAAGTGGAGGGTCTGTTGACACGACAGACCACTATCACATTTTATGATGATGTGGCTCCAGCTATTAAATCAGTGAGAACGAGCAATGAAACCGTCTCAATGGCCACCACCGCCGGTCACCTAACGCTCAGCTGGCGTGGCACAGGTCAACAGCCTTTCCGCATAACATACAAGCGTTACTCTTGTGGCGGACAGCTGAGCCTGACGGAAGGCAGCACCATTGAGCTGCCTCCATTGAGCGAACACTTTGGCCCCTTGGAATGCGTTTGGATGCTGAAGAATGGCATTGGCTATGAACTGAGTGGGAACGTGAGCTTCAGCGATAGCTGCGAGCGGGAGTATTTGACGCTAAGCATTGGAAGAAGCCTAGATACAAATAAGCTGGGCAGGATCTGTGGCGAGGCGACTCAGATGAACACCACACTTCTTCTAGCGGCGACTGCCAAGCTGACTTATCATGCGACACAGTATCGGGATGGCAGAGGTCAGTTCCAGGTGCAGGCAAGCCGACCCAAATCGTTTGCCGGCTGGGGCGACATAATCGAGGTGGGACTGCAGGCAACACCGCCGGTGGTCATTGATACGAGCAGCTATCGCAATGACATGGAGCTCGGCTGGGAATTTCGGACTGGTATTAGCATGTCGCTGCGCCTGGTATTCCAGGGTAGATTCTTCATTGAGTTGTCGCCCAATTGCAGCAACGATTATCTGCAGATCTTCAGCTACCAGCAGCAGGTATGGAAACCGATTGGCAAATACTGCGGTCGAGAGCTGCCACAGCCGTTGCATGTGCCGAGCAGCCAAATGCGCATTGTGTTCCGCACCAATGGGAATGTCACAGCCGATGGCTTCACCTTTGTGGTTCACTCCAGCTGCGATGCCAAGCTGCAGGCCAGCACAGAGGTGCAAACATTGAGCCCCGCACGAAATGTTCGGACCCGATGGCAGGTACAGAACTGCACCTTTGAGATTACCACCGATACCAAGCACCAGCTGCTGGTGAGTGTGAAGAGCAAAGTCGGGACATCCTGGTCATCTGTGATCTGTTCATTGAACAGCTTTGAGGCATATCGCCAAGTGGGCGATAAGGAGCAGCGCATTGGTAATGTCTGCCCGAACTTTCAGGTGAGTGGCTATGGACGCGTGCGCATAAACTATGTCCACAGTAACATAATAAACCGACCCTTTGAGCTGCAATATCAACTGATTGGCTGCGGTGGCGATTATGTGGCACCATTTACGTTGCGTCCACCAATTGGCGAGATCGAAGGCAGCTATGCGCTTGCAAAGACCTGTGAGTGGTATGTGTTGGCGCCGCCGCAGCATGCGATATTTTTGCGTTTCAAGTACTTTGATATTGAGCGCACCGAGGAGTGTCTCCATGACCAGGTGAGCATCTATCGCGGCAATACGATGAGTGTGGAGCAGCGTGTCGCCCGCCTGTGCGGCAATCTCAGTGAACCCACCGTCATGGTGGACAGTAATCAGGCAGTGATTTTGGCCAAATTGCCGGGCTTCATTAGTCCAGTGGGACGTGGCTTCCTTGCCAGCGTGCACTTCACTCCAAACTGCAATGAGCGGTTGCCGTTTAGTGAGGGCAACACTCGGATGAGTTTGGTGCGTCAATATCAAGTAAATGGCACCAGCGACAACGATCTTCAATGCTATTTCCGAGCCATGGCATCGATGGGTTATCGCCTCTCCGTCTGGCTAAAGCACATGCAGTTGAATGCCAATACATGCAATTATCGACCATGCAATTCACTGGAAGTGATCGATGGCTTTGATGATGACAGTGTCAGCTTGGGCAAATACTATGCCGACGTTGGCAACGGCACAAAACTATACAGCTCGACAACGGATCTTCTCATTAAGCTGAGCGGATCTGTGGCCCAACCGAATGGCATCAGTTTCGAATTGATACTGGAAATGGAATACACTGTCTGTGGACAATTGCATTATGATCTGCTCTCCAATGAGGTGAATACAACTATCACTTGCATTCCAATCCTGCATTCAATTTCTATTTCTTTTTTCAGACTGTCAATCTACGCCTGAACACGGATAACGTATCCAAGAGCTATGAGGGCAGCATCCACTGTCAATGGCATTTCACGGCAGATGACGAAATGCAAATCCACATAAACTCGGTTCAGCTGCAGGATGTATCCCAATTGACTGGCAAATGCATTGATTATCTTCTAGTTAAACCGGAACTCGTTAGTTTCAGACTAGGCTAATAATATAATGCTCAAGTTAATAATATAACCATAATATTTCAGGAACCTTCAAAGTATTATTGTGGTCAGTTTAATAATACTGTTTTGGATATACCAAAGGGCACCTTCGATGTAACATTCCATAGCAATGGACAAGCTTTAATGTATGGGCTTGATTTATCAATTAAGAAGAAAGCACGTAAGTATAATAATATATTATAATATTTAATTAAATTGCAATTGCAAGAAGACAAACTTCTTTTGCTAAATTTGTTAGTCATAAATCCTGATTTCTAATTAAACATTGTTGATTATATTTTAGATTGTAATCGTACCTACAACGCACTGAACGGCGTGATCCAGTTTTATGCCATCGATGCCAATGAATTTGATAGTTGCGTTAATGATATAAGCGTTCCAGAAGGATACTCCTTGACATTAGAAATAATGTTTTTGCACTTCAAGTTCCAGTCAAAGGCATCCTTTAATGTATGTATTGTTATGTCTGATTTTCACATATATTCTGCTAAATATATTTATATATAGATGACGGATCTGCGGACAAATCATTCCGTCTACAATGTGAGTGGGGACAATTTCATTTCTTTTGCAACCACACACACCAACACAAATGCGATTCGTCTATTTGGTGTGGGAGTGAGATTTCTCCATCTTTTTTATTATGCGACAAGTAACAAACTACCCCCGGGCTGTGGCGGCGACTTGACCACTTTGGAGGGTCAATTTACCAATCCCCCCTATGATAATCGTAACTACTCGGCCTGTAGCTGGCGAATATCCGTGCCAGCGGGCAATACCCTGCATTTGACTTTTAGGAGTAAGCTATCCACATTATTTGCAATATAATTTCGACAATGATTTATTTATTTATTTACTCTTTATTTCCTTAGCCTTTAATATGGGCTCAGAAAGCAATTGTCAACTCGATAACATCAAAGTGTACCAAATATTGCCCGACAACAGCGAAATATTGCGGCAGACATTTTGTGGATTGGAGGCGCCGGAAGCAGTTAAGGTCAACTACAATCGGTTGAGGATTGACGCTAAGAAATCTCCCAACTTTGATGGAATTGGTTTTCAATTATCCTACAGTTCCACATATGAATGATTTCATTCCCTATAACAAATTATTATGCACTTAAATAAATATCAAGAATCGCATCAATTTTACAATTTTCTTTCAGATCTTAATTCAATAACTATGAAATTAAAAATGTTTAAGTGTAAATATACCACTTAATTGTATGTAATTAATTTAATGTTTAATGTTTGCTTTTCTTCTTCTTGTGCTTGTCGCTCTTCTTAGACTTTTTCTTGGACTTTTGTTTAGATTTCTTGGACTTTTTGGAGCTGGCACTCTTGTGTAACCTTTTGGCCTTTAATTTCTTTGCCTTGGCGTTGCTGCCGTCGCTGCTGCTAGAGTCGGTGCTATCCTTATCGCTATCATCGCTGCTGCTCATCGCGCGTTCTACCCATTTCTCAGTTTCACGCTTGCTGGGAGCATGCTGTTGCCACAACTGTTGCAACTTGGCATCGATGCTGTCCTCGGCGCAGTCAGCTGTTTTTTGCTTTGGCTGACTGGTCGGCAACCGGGGTCCATAGAGCTGCTCGGCAGGTACTTCAGCCATGGCCAGTTCCTTGTCATTTCTTAGCCGCTCTTCGCGTGATTTGTATGTGATTTTTAATTTGTTGCCTTCGATTGGCGCAAACGTTTTTGGCGCCATCTCTGGTGTCTTATCTACTTGCTCCTCCGCTGGTTTAAAGAGCGCCGCAAATATGCCACGTGGTGGCGAAGTGTTGCGCAACACATTGGCCGCCGCCGCGGATGTGGCAGTGACGGGCAAACCGAGGGCAGCCTGCATGGCGACAAGTTTTTCATCAGTGGTCTGCTCCTCCTCAGCTGGTGCTGTATCTAGCTGCTCGTCGTCGTCGTCATCGTCGAATATGCTCTTGAAAAGATCAACCTTATCCGCAATTGGTTTATTGCGCGCCGCATCCACAGCGTGCTCCAGTGGCGTTCTCGGTACAAAACTGGGCTTGACCACTGCTGCAGCCTGCATCGGTTCTACAGGCAAAGCTGGTTGCTCCTTCTCCTGATGCTGTTCCTCTTGCTTTTCAGTAGGCGGCGGCATCGATGGCGTTAGCAGCTTCTGCTGCTTGGACACTTCTATGTGTTTGGGAAATATGCTGGGTGTTTGAAAATTCGCTTTGGTATTGATCGAAGTTTCCAAGTAATCGAATATGGACATTTTAGACTTGGCTTTTAGTTCCTTTTCGGCATCCGGTAGAGCACCACCAAAGGGTTCCGCAATATTATAGCGCTTGCATAGCAATGCGCTAGGTTTCCACATCGTCTTTGTGCGTTCCATGACAATTTTACGTTGTTCCGCCGGCTGAACTGACACCTCCGCCTTCTGCGCCTGCACCGTCGCCTCAGAGACGAATCTGTCAAGCATGAGACCAGCCAGCGGTCTATATATTTTCGCCGCTTGTACAAATTCCTTTTTTTCCATTTCGCGATCCCACAGTGAAAGCGTCAACGGCTGTAATTCGGCAAGAAATGTTGTAATCTCTGTGTCATCTTGCAGATTGGAGGCCAGAAACTTCTCATAGCGCAGCTGCTTAGCCTCATCAGCCAGGAAGGGCTTGAATCCGGTGGTGGGCGTGCTGGAGGCTGCAATAAAAAAAAATAGCATTTAAAGATCTGTGACATCAAATGCTTCTATTGTGTACATACCCAAATTCTTGGTTTTGGCGGCTGCCTGCCCCAAGATCACCGAATTAGATTGCTTCAGCTCTTTGCTGAGCTCTGGCGGCGGCGTCGTCGTTGGCTGCTCCTCCCCAGTTGTGGTGATGAGGCCACCCTTTGTAAAGTTATTGCTCTTGGAGCTAATGAGCTCCAGTATAGATTTGCTGCGCTCCTGCTGGCTACTGACACTTGTTCTCGTCTTGAAGGGATTCTTTTTAACCTGTGACTCACCCAGCAGCTGAGCGCGCTGGTCAGGATTGAGATCATGCCTGCCCAGGCCAGCTTTCTTGTGCTCCGTTGTCGCGGCCAGTTTTCGTGCACGCTCCGCATCGAGGGGAGTAAAACGACTCCGGCGCAGCAGCCAATTGCGTGGCTGAAAGTCGCGTGGCAAATCGATAGCAAATGGCTTGGTGTGGGTGGTGCTGCTCTTGTCCTCGCAGAAGCCATCAATGACATGGCGTTGCTGGATGTGCTGAGTCTTCTTCTGCTTCGGTTGCTTGTCGGCCAGCGAGAAGTCGTAACGCGTCATGTCGTCCCTGGCATAGATGTCCTCGTCCTCCTCCTCGAAGGCACCCACGCCAAATGCCTGGCCGCGTATGGACAACTGTTTCTGCTTGGCCGCCGTCTCCAGTTGGCCAAAGAGATTGATATGTTGCATTGGCGCCCCACTCGTGCCATTGGCCTTGGACAGCACTGGGGCACGACTCAGTCCCGAGTAGCTCATGCCAAAGCGATTGTCTTTGGGTGTATAAAATACAGGCTCATAATCATCGGGCGCAAACGTTATATCCTCATCTTCCTCTTCGTTTTCCTCGTTCTCGTCGTCATCACTCTCAGAGTTTCTTGGTTTATCATTGCTGGGCAATCCTTCGGCTCCGTAGTGCTCCAGCAGATATTTTTCCCTCTGATTGCGAGTGGTTGTCTGGCGCTTCTCCTTACGCGTTTGCCGTGGCCCCACACCCTGGCCGGGCTTCCAGCCCATGCTTTTCAGTATGCGCACGGCTACCTTATCACGCACGGGACGCAATAGTTGCTGAAGCACGGACACCCCGGGTATTGGCCCAATCGTCTCTGGCTGCATTAGTTTGCGCTTACGCTGGCCGGTGCGCTGTTCCTGCTCGCTCTCCTTGGCGAATTCATCGCGTGTCCGTATGCCCTGTGGAGCAATGCCAAATTCGCCCAGATCTTCCTTGTCCATGAAGTCTTCTGGGCGCTGTTGCACTTTGCTGGCCTTCTCACCGCGCGAGCTCTTGAAATTCTGTGGCGTCCAGCCCTCCTGTGAGCCGACTGTGTTCCAAAAACCAGCGCTAAAGCCGCCGGTGAAGGCTCCATGAAATCGCCGCTTACCATTTTCATCCTTAACAATTTGATCCTCAATCATCAACGGCTTCTTGGCGGGCACCTCATCTGTCAACGTTCATCATTTGTGTGTTTTCTTCTTTTAGTTTCGAATTACTTACCTTTTTCGAGCGGTTCTAAAGGTGTGCCGAAGCGGTGCAGATACTCCTCCTCGTCCATTATTAGAATATATGAATGATCTTTTAACTAATTGCCAATTTGTGCAAAATTTTAGCTTGTTCCACTTTGCGCTCAGCTGGCTGAATAAACGTAAACAAAGTGGGAGCGTTGCCAGGCAACTAACATTTTTGCGATGTTTCTATCGATGTCCGAAATATGGCATGGCTGAATCATTGATTTCATAGTTGCGATATTTTATTTATCAGAATCTCGATATTGTGGCAAGTCACATCTCTACCTCACAGCTGTTTATGTCAGAAAATTGGCAAAGTTCGAATTTATTTACGAGAATTTCTTAGTTACTAGAACAAAGCATTAGCATTTGCTGCGAGATTGTAAGTGTTATTTCATTGTGTTTAATATAGGTGAGAAGTGCTTGTGCATTCGAAGGATTATTTAGCCGTGCGGCAGTTGTATGTGCTTGTATTGGTGACTAATGATGTCAACATTTTTCGTTTTCTCTTTTCCCTTTTGCACATTAGCTGGCTGGTGTTGGCCATTCTTTAAGGCTGAACGTGACTGCAGCAGATGCAAAGAGAAGAAGCAGACGTAAGTTTCCCAATTTGCACTCAACTGTAATTGTGAATTTAATTGTAATGTATTTTCTTTTTGCACACACAAACACACTCAAATCAAACACTCAACAACATGTAACGCCATCTGTCGGCAGTTTCATAACGCACACAAGCACAAAACTGGCCGAAACTCATCGTCATCATCATGTCGGAGAAGAACATAAAAGTGGGCGCCCGGGTCGAACTGACCGGCAAGGAGCTGTTCGGCACGATCGCCTACGTTGGCATGACCAGCTTTGCCGTTGGCAAGTGGGTGGGCGTGGTGCTGGACGAGCCGAAGGGCAAAAATAGTGGCTCAATCAAGGGTCACCAATACTTTCAATGCGATGAGAATTGCGGCATGTTCGTGAGGCCGACACAGCTGCGTGTAATAACTCCAGCTCCTGGCGATTCGGGAGGTGTATCGGGCAGCGCCACGCCTACAGCCCAACCCACAAAGGCACGGCTTAGCAGTTCACGCAACTCACTTTCATCCAGTCGCCAGTCATTGCTTGGCTCACGCACACAGCTTACAACATCGTTGAGCGAGCGTACCAGGTCCAGCAGCAGTTTGGCCACACGCAAATCGCTGGCACCGCAGAGTAGCAAGGATAAAGATGCCTCCAGCACGGGCTCACTGGCTGTTGAAGGTGGTCCGAGCGTAGCATCGGTTATCGGATCCAAGCGTTCATCGTTCGTGGAAACCAACTTCATTGAGATACTAAAGCCGCAGTTTACTCCGTCGCAACCAATGCGTTCGCCTTCGTTTACAACGCCGCCAACCGGTACGTCGACGACAGAGGATAAAGTCGCGTTGCTGGAGGCTCAAAAGACGAGCGCCGAGCTACAGACGCAGCTGGCAGATGTTACCGAGAAACTGGACACGCTCAAGCAGCGTCGCAACGAGGACAAAGAGCGTCTGCGTGAATTCGATAAAATGAAAATCCAATTCGAGCAGCATCAAGAGTTTCGCACCAAAATCTTGGCTTCCCAGGCCATGATGCAAAAGGAGCTGCAACGTGCCAAGCAGGAGGCAAAGGATGCCATCGAGGCCAAGGAGCAGCACGCTCAAGAAATGGCCGAGCTCTCCGACAACGTTGAAATGATTACGCTCGACAAGGAAATGGCCGAGGAGAAAGCCGACACACTGCAACTGGAATTGGATTCGAGCAAAGAGCGCATCGAGGAGCTGCAACTGGATCTTGATCTGCTCCGTTCCGAAATGCAAAACAAGGCCGAGTCCAACATCCCTGCCCCCGATGGCGGCATGTCCACCTACGAGTTCAAGCAGCTGGAGCAGCAAAACACACGCCTCATGGACACGCTGTTGCGTCTACGAGATCTGAACGCACACGACAAACATGACATACAAAAGCTAACCAAGGAGCTGGAAATGAAACGTTCCGAGGTCACCGAACTGGAACGCACCAAGGAGAAACTCAGCTCCAAAATTGATGAACTGGAGGCCACAGTCGCCGACTTGCAGGTGAGCATGAAATGGAATCATATTTTCAGTTCCATCAGGCCTGTTCCCAATCCCTCGCAATTCCGTTTCAAGTCCATTCACAACATATATTTAGTTAAAGCTTGAAGATTGCAACTTGGAATGCATAGTTTTCTAAAACACCTTTAAATATTTATTTTCATTTAGTTAATTTTAACAGCTGAATATCAAAATGATATCTTTCAAAGTCATGACAAGAGTATATTAAAATCATCTTATTTCTATTGAAATCGTTAATATTTTTGAAAGATCACCACATTAAAGTTGTGGCAATGGAAACGGGCCTGAATATATGTCTATTTATCTTTGTACTATATGCTTTCAACTATGCAAAAACATGCTCACAACAAGGCTTACAGCTGAGAATTAAGATTCACTTTTTTTAAACACCGCTTTTCAATGTTTTGTTGTTGGCTCTCTTTTAGTATCACGCATTGCTTGCTTTACTTTCTAAAGTACAAATTTGCTGTTCTTTCGCTTCAAACTCTAAATAAATATGAAATTTTCATTTCATTTCTTTTTGCCGGCCTACAAAAATAAAATCAAATAAATAATGGTTTGTCAGGAGGTAAATTTCAAATTGTACAAGTTCATCTTCATTTTCATGTTTCCTTACTCTCAAGTTTAGCCAACATTTCCATTAACGCTAACCCATTAAAAACACCTCAATTCAAAGAAACTATATCAAACGCAAATGTTGTTACCGCCCTTCTCAAGGAACAAGTGGATGCTGCACTGGGCGCCGAGGAGATGGTCGAACAGCTGGCCGAAAAGAAAATGGAGCTGGAGGACAAAGTGAAGCTGCTGGAGGAGGAAATATCACAGCTCGAAGCGCTCGAGGAAGTGCACGAACAGCTTGTGGAGAGCAATCATGAACTGGAGCTGGATTTGCGCGAGGAACTTGATCTGGCCAACGGAGCCAAGAAGGAGATGCTTCGTGAACGCGACGCTGCCATTGAGACAATCTACGATCGCGACCAGACCATCACCAAGTTTCGTGAGCTCGTCCAAAAGCTCAACGAACAGCTACTCGAACTGCGCGAGCGCAGCTCCAACAATGACCTGAAATCTCTGCAGGATCCCAGCCTCAAGTTGGCCACCGAGACGATCGACTACAAGCAAATGTTCGCCGAATCGAAGGCCTACACGCGCGCCATCGATGTCCAACTGCGCCAGATCGAGCTGAGCCAGGCCAACGAGCATGTCCACATGCTGACTGCCTTCATGCCCGAATCGTTTATGAATCGTGGCGGTGATCATGACTCCATCTTGGTCGTACTGCTCATCTCGCGCATTGTCTTCAAGTGCGGCATTGTTGTGTCCCAGACACGCGAACGCTTCCCCGCCGTTGAGTTGGTCACCCGCGAGGCGGTCACCCAGGGACATGCGGTGCAGCAGTATACGTTCAAGTGCCGTCTGATGCACTACATTCATAATCTACAGTGTGCGCTGCACCAGATCCTTTATGGCCTGAACAGCTGTCAGCCGGATACGTTGCTGCGCGCTGGCAGCTCACTACCAGAGATGGTGGCCCAGGAGAAGATCGTCGATGGCATCATTGAGCTGCTGAAATCCAATCAGCTGGACGAGAACAGCACCACGGACAACATTGAGAAGTGTGTGGCGTTCTTCAATGCAATGAACTCGGTGCTGCTGGCCGGCGAGCAATTGCTGAACGAGACGCAAATGATACGCGATTGTGTTGCCTCATTGGGTGCGGCCTGTGAGTCCATATTGAATGACACGGCCATCGCCAAGGTGATTATACAGGAGGCGGGCGCCACCAGTGATTCAATGCTGCTTATCCAGTTCCTCAACGAGCACATGGAGAGCATAAAGCAGCAGGTGAAGCTGATCAAGCGTCGTCTCCCCAACGATCAGCATGTGATCAAATGCGGCCTTTCGCCCCACAAAATGGATGCAATGCGTGCTCTTGCCCAGCACATCAGTCGCATCATGTCCGCCATGCATTTGGCCAACAAACAGGCGCTGGCTGCCATTGTGGCCAACATTGAGAGCGATAATGCGGCGGAGCATACGCTGCCCCAGGACAAATACTGGTCGCTGCTGTCGGCGGCCTGCGAGCGCATCTACGAGCAGGATGATCGCGGTCCGACGCAAAACTTTAAGGCACTGTTGGCTCAGGCCAATACGGACTTGCAGCACATTGCACAGCATCTGCTGGACAAGGAGTATGAGATTATGTCGGCGGCGGGTGCAGCTCCACGAGCACCAACACTGAATACGCCCATCAATCAGCGGGCGCAGCTGATAAAGAAACAGCTGGAGCAAAAGAATGTGCTCGCCGCAACGCTGGAGAATCGGGAGGCGGACATTAAACAGCTGAAGCTGGCGGCCAAGATGAAACTGAATGAGCTGAGCGAAATGCAAATACGCAAAGATCTCGCCGAGAAGAAGCTGAGCGTGCTCCAGGATGAGTACGAGCATGCGGTTGGCAAATGGAAGCTGCAGTACGAGGAGACGCACAAGAAGCTGCTGCTAAAGGAGAAGGAATTCGAGGAGACCATGGATCATCTGCAGAGCGACATCGATGCGCTCGAGAGCGAGAAGAGCGATCTGCGCGACAAACTCAAGCTGAACACCAGCGGCGTCAAGAGTCAAACATCCGATTCGCACTCCTCCCTGCACAATCTCTCGGCTACGGGCACGGGCAGTGCCAATGTTAGCTACACGGCGCCCGCTGGCACTGCTCCTTTGATTGCCGAGGAGCTGCAGCTGCTCAAGTGCGCCTTCAACAATGAGCGCAACCAGCGGTTGCGACTGCAGGCGCAGGATATGCGCGCCAAACTGCAACAATTTGAACCCATCTACGTGCCACAGGCACAGGATCAGCGCATCAGCGCCCTCGAGTCACAGCTGACCAAAATGAAGCATGCCTGGGTGTTATCACTGCTGCAAGTGCAGGCCAAATCGAATGATACCAACGTTAACACGGTAGCAATGCAGCGAAGCAATCAGCCGCTGCCCCAAAAGGCAGAGATCTGCTCGCGTGCCTCACGCCTCGCCTCGGACATCTTGACGGAGTATCTGCAGCGGAAGCCGCATCGTGCGGCAACTGGCGAGTTTGCTTCCTTCCCCACCGTTGATGTGAAGCGAGTGCTGCAGATTTAACGTGGATCATTGGGCGAGTCAATAGCTAGGCTAGATTATTATTTATATGGCTAGCATATCTTTGTTTAGAAAGGGAATTAAGAAGGTTTTTCAAGTGGTTTAATTTAATTGCATTCATTTAGAAATGAACACACTTATGCTTTCGCTGGAGTAGCAGCTTAATCCAATCCTAATCCCAACACTAACACCTACTAATCACCTATCTTTTACTGGTCCTCCTTCCTCAGGTTATGAACTTTATTATAATCTTTCCATTGATACCGGTACTTTTCTATGTCCTTTGTATGTTATTTCCCGAAGGAGGGCGATTTCAATGGAACATGGAAAGCCTCCTTGGTGGCTTCTTTCAATGGTTCAGGCGCGAATAGTTTCTTTTTATATATACATTTATTTTTAAATATTTAATTCTTGTCTGTATAATAATGAATGTGAAAACTATGTAACTGTGTATCTCTAACAAGGCCTGTAATGAAATCAACTCAAGCGAACATTTTTTGATACAATACGATGTATTATCTATCTATGAAGCGAGAAATATATGTGAATAAAAGACACTTGAAGATACCACTTAATATATGTAACTAAACAAGAGCAAATAAAATTTGCAAATGAGAATATACATAAACATATATATTGATTAATAAATGAGTATATTTTGCAAATGTTGCTTAACAAATAAAGACTCTTAATATCCCAAAACAATTGAATTGCAGACAAGGTAAAGAATTCAATTTGTATATATTTCGTATACGATTAAATATATATTATATTTTATAATCATTAACGCTACATTCTAGCACCACAAGTAAGTTCACTTATAAGTTAAGTATTTTTTTGGTAGTGATATAAATGACTTAAAGAAACTTGAATTGATAGCAAAGCGCGTTGCTTGCACTCCACACGCCATCCACATTATTTGATTGGTGCTCTTAAGTTCCATCAACAGGTCGCGCGAGAGAGAAAGAGAGCACTTTCTGCTCTCATTTAATATGTGGCTGCTTCTCTCTCTCTCTCTCTTGCCCAACAAACAGCAACAACAATAACAACTGTAGTGCTCAACGCCGCTTGATTACAACAAGAAGAAGAAGAAGAACAACAACAGCAGAAGCAGCAGCAGCAGCAGGCAACATTATAATGACAATAACAGCTGCAGCAATGGTAGAAACTATTGCACTAGCCCGACCATTAAACCATGATGGTCACAAAAAATAGAAGAACCGCCCCGTCTGCCCCTCAGTCCATACCACGGAGCAGTGGAAATTGTAAAAAATTTTCTGCTTCTTCATCTTGATTGCCCTTTTATTGCTCCCAGCCTGACCTAAGCCCGAGCCTTCGAGCTGACCTTATTTTAGCCCCTGAATGCAATTGCATTTTAACTTTTTCCCTCTTACCCATGCGGAAGTCATTGGCCCGATCTGAGCCGGAACGGTAGCATATTGAATATGCGTTGGTTTCTATACAGTTATTTTAGTTTTTTTATGTTCAGTTTAATGGAGTGGGTTTGCCGGTTTAGGCTGGGCCTGTTTTTATTACAACTGGCCACCGTCAACTCGCAATTCTCACGCCCAGCTCTCTGACCTTTTTACGGTATTTTTCTAGTTTAGATTTGGGTTTTTGTTATTGTTTACACAACCAACCAGTGTGTATGTTTTGTAATATGCTGCCAAAGTTGCCGGTTTTCTGGGTTAAGAGCCCAGAATTGTTGGTACTAAGAATGCTGCACATTATGAAATTGAAATTGAAATTTAAATGTATCTGTGGCCGTAGCTACACCCGATTCGCTCTGCTTGCGGCGTCCGCGAAAAGTGACTGAGTGAGACTGAGATCCTTAACTGTCACTGACACACATATCCAATAACCAACGGACGACTGACCCAAGCCAGTTCTCTTGTCATTGGCTTACAAATCGCGGTGCATTGCGAAAACCAAAATGAAAACAAAACAAAACAGCAAAAAACATTGCTCATAAAGCACTGCTTGATAATGCCCCCGGCTCCACTCCACCCCTTCCCAAAGCTGTTGACTCATTCCAAGTGCTAAAACAACATAATTATGGTATTATAAGCCATGTCAAAACAATTGCACGTGATATTCCAGTCGATTATATACCCTATAAATGTGTTATGTACATATCTCAACATTTTGTAAGTTTTAATGCTAAAACTAAATCAGTATTATTAGTTTTATATATACATATATATATGGCAACTTTTTTGCTATACTCAAATTACTATCCATCTTTTAAGGCTGAATAAGATAGCATCACGCCAATTAGCACCTTAGCTACAGGGAAACACAAAAATTAATTAAACAGTGCAAAATGAAAACCAAAACCAGTTTGGGCGCCGTCCAAAGAGAAGGAGAGAGACTGAGGGAGGATGGTGATCGTAGCTTATGCCAGCAAGATGAAGCAGCTCAAGAACGTGCATCGTTACAGATGACTGAAGTACGCACCAACTCCATGCCAAGATGCCCCACAAATGTTGGCTACCAGCAAAAAGGAAAAACACAACAAAAAAACTGAAAGATCGCGAACGGAAGCGCGGAAGTTTTACTCTTTGAAAAAAAAGCAGAAAAAGAACAATTTATATATATATATTTTTTTTTTCTGCACATTCTGTGGACTGAGTTAGTTCCGCCTGGTTAATTACGAAGCTTCGTGTGGATGGGCAGAAGGCTCAATTTGGTAAATGACCAAACAGTAGCCATCAACAATCAACAGACGCCCAAAACATAAACAAAAGACCACGCAATGTGCATGGATGCCACACATACACACACACACACACACACACGGAGATACATAGCTAATGGGTTGCGGAGATGTCTATCCGGTGTCTCGAGTCCGGCACTTTTAGAACAATGTGGCAAGCGCAAGAGTCGAGCTTGAGTCGTCTTCACTTGAAGCGCTCATTGTGCATGTTGTATGGCAATGGGTAATGGTATGGGGTGCAAAAGGGGGGCTTGAGATTTGTTTAATACCACGCACTAGACCCTCTGTCTATGTCAGTGCCCCTTTGTTATTGCCCGGTTTGAGCTGTTGTCTGTGTTTGTGCCTCATCGTTGTTGGTTTGGCCTGGCCTGGCGTCGTATGTAAATTTGAATTTCATTGAAATATTCGCTGGGTTGCTGTTCGCTTAGGCATACAGATCCCCCAAACCCCCCCCCATACACACCCTCCAAACCCCACCCAACCACTCTCAACCCATCATCTCTCTCTCTCTCTCTCTCTGGCATGCGTTGCATTGTAGTTCATTTAAACGCTTTCGTAAGTCAGTCACAAAAGCGTTAAGAGAGAGAGAGAGAGACAGAGAGAGAGAGAGAGTGCATTAAAACAGATGGCAGCTAAGAGAAAATGAGAGAGAGAGAGAGAGAGAACGCGCATTCAGGTGTCGCTTATAACTGGTTAGCTTTGATGTGGAATTCTGCTCAATAGGATTGCCACACAATTCGAATATGTTATTTAGAATTAAAAATTGTACAAAATTTCATATATATTATCTCTCTGCATTAATACATACGAAAGGGGTTCCATATGTTCAAATATATACAATATATACACTCTACTATACCAAACACTTGACTATAAGTCAGCTTTTATCTCGTATTTTTTGCTCTTCACTGATTATAGTTCTTTATAACATGGTTTCCAATATTTATCAATCTAAATAATAAACAAAAGCTTATTTGTAATAAGTCATTATTTATATTGTCAATAATAATCATCCATAAAGGCTTTATCTCTATTTGAAAAACCGGGTCATAATGCCATAATCACAATTACAATAAATTGCATTTCCTATCTAATCTGTAACATAGCACACTTGCCCCCATATCTAAGCAACCTTCGTAGAATTTGCCCTTATCTAGTTATTTACCCATATTCTAGCTACAATTTGAGAGCACTCGACAACCCTCCAACTGCCACTCTCTGACTCTGTCTCTTTCTCTTAAACAAATACTCTCTTATTTGACTCTTTGTAAGGTAGTCGCCGCTTTGGCCATTTGTTTGTTTAGTTGTTGTTGCTGTTGTTGCCAAGTTACCAAGTTGACTTGGTTACTCATTTGTTTTGCCAATTTTTGTAGCGTTTGCCAGTTTCAGTTAGTACCGAGCACTCGCGCCTTTCAGACGTTGTGCGAACCCACAGCGGAGTACCGAAACCAATAACAACAACACAGATATCAAGAGAAAAACCCAAAAGCGAACTCCAAAAAAACATCGCGTTTCTCGGCATCGCCATCGCCATCGGATTTGGAATCGGAAGTTCTTTTGGCTTGGCCGTCGTCGTCGTCGTCGAAGTTGTCGTCTTCGTGACCGAGGTTTCTGTCTGCTATGATATAGCCATATATATTTACATAAATACAACTATAGTTAGTTTGCTTGTTGCGAAAATGGAAAGTATATCACAGATACCATCCGATTTGAGAGCTAAATGCATGCAAAGCGCGCGTTTATTTTGTTGTTTTGTCAATAAAATCTAAAGAGAACCAGACAAATATACATGGATATATAGTGTATCCAGTAATATACATACCTATCTATGTGACTGTGAAATAAATAACGGAAGTGCTCAACAATGTAGTCAATCACAGCAACATCAACAACTGTCTCTATCTCTATGTGTGTGTGTGTGTGTGTGTGCTGCTAACCAACTACGAAACAAATTTAATGTTGGCCAAAAACGAACGCGTTAAGCGCATTATATATTGGCTTAAACAACAATAACAGCTGCTGGCACCAAATGCAGCAAAGCGTGAAGTGCTTGCCAAATGAATTTTCTATACAATAAATAATAAATTAGAAATTTGCACTAAAAAAACAAGCTGAAAACTAAAAAACCTCAATCCAAACTTGACGCTCTGAAACGTTGGCTACATTTGGCTTTGGTTTCTAGGCAATAGCTCGGGGAGTTAAGGCCAACAACAACAACAACAACAAGTTCTTAACCCTTCAAAGGTTTTGCGTGTTTGCTCAATTGACGTGAAAACTTTAGTAGTGATCAATGTTATGTTTTCCATGGGAAAACACTCTCTTATATTAAACACCGCTGCTGCCCCAAAGTTGTGTTCGTAAACTGACTAAAAGCTAAATTTAATTGCTTAACTTAACTTAACAAGTATGCGCTTGCTCTCCCATTAATAACTTTAAGTCCACGTAACTCGTAAGCTTAAAGTATTTACGGCATTTTGTCACGTAAATCACTTAAAAAAAATGTCAAACTCAGCTCTAAAAAGTTTCAGTAAGAAAAGTAAACTTTTGAAAGGGACAAAAGCTATGTTTAAATACGATTTCTATTATACTTTTCTTACTGTAACTCATATGTAAATTGCAAAATTTAAATTAAATTTGATTACAATCTGTAAATTTTGGTTTTTCAACTTGTAATATATGCTTACATATAAAATCGTAAGGTAACCAAAATGCAGTCTTAACCCTCACATAGCCAAACATTAACCTCATCGCATTCAGCTTAACTAAACGTTCATTTTACATCAACTTAACAACAACAACATAATAAGCAGGAAAATAGTAGTTATATGTCATCACCATCATGTACATAAGCATATATTGACTAAATCAACCCCTACAACCCTTCCCTGAAATCGAAAACGTGCCAGTAAATGTGCAACGTGACCGGCGCTCCTTTTTTTGGTTAGCTAAGCTCAGTTTACGTGCTCGCTTTTGGGGCAGCACTATTGTATATACTATTAGATTACCACATGGCATGCTACAGATTCGAGTCTAATTCTCATTATTGCTACTTACTTACCATCTTACACTTACTACCTTACTACCTACTTACTTATCAAAAACAACAGTTAAATCGTCGTGCGGGTGTCTGGCCTCTCATTCGAAACGCATGTTGAGCTGCTCTTTTGGGCAGCAGACACCTAATGGAAGAAACATCATGTGGCTTGGGCCAGTCATCCCCGAGGCACAACTTCAACAAGAACAACATAATCAGCGACTACAACAAAAGCAACAGCAGCAACAACAACAACAGCGAATACAACGCGTTGTCTTGTGCCTGAAAACCTAACATAAAATCAAATAAAACAAAAAATAATAATAATCTGCTGCTAATCGCTTGCTCGATCGCCTTAATCTATACTTAGTAAATATAAATATAAATATAAATCGCTTTGTGTTATGTTTGTGTGTTTTTTGTTTGTTGTTTGTAATACCACCCAACCACCACCTGTCCGCCGCTAACGATCATGCATAGACCAAAGTTAGCAAATCCAATAACTGCTGCCGGTATTGCCTCATCCATATCATACAACAACAACAACAACAACAGCAGCAGCAACAACAACAGCAATAAATCAAAACGCGCACGTCAATTCAGCAAGCCAACTGCAGCAGCAACTAACGATTCTTTGTTGAATTCGTCATCGCAACTCTACGAAAATCATTCTCACTCCTCACTAATTGACGCTTCAATTGATTTAGAAGATTACATCAGCGCCATGGAGGCACGACGCAACGAACACGAGCCGGATGTGTGGGCTCAATTGCAGCAAAAGGAATCGGATATATTACTAGCCGCTGAGCTCGGCAAAGCGTTGCTGGAAAAGAACGAGGAGCTTGTCAAGCAACAGGAGAAACTCATCGAGGATTATTCTGTCAAAATTGAGGTAAGTCTGCAGTTGATAAACATTCATATAAAATATGGAAGCTGATTAGCTAACGCTATTCGCAATTCAAATTGGCGCGCTGATTGATCCTTCGAGTAGCCATTTTGAGTTGTTATTTAATCGATTACCGAGTGTCGATAGTATTAATAAATTGATCACAGCATATTTGATAACGATTTCAGTCTCGATTAACTGACAAGTTTACAACGCTGATCTCACCCATACCCTAAGCTGACTCATCGATTGATTTTCATTGATTTTCTTATTAGCTGATGTGAGTTTACACACAGGTTGCTTCAATTCCCAAATGCATAATTAAGTGTGTATCGATTTTACCTTATACACCTGTTCCACTGGCCAATTGCAGCCATATATATATATGTATGCTGTCAAATGCACTGGCATACGAGACAATCTATTAAATATTAAATCACACGTACATGTCACCCATAGAAAATGTACATACATATATACATATGTATGTACATATGTATGTATCTCCCAATGGTCAACAAAATGTTTGACTGTCAGTCATGTCACACTGAATTCACGACAAATGTGCGCTGTAAACTACATATGTAAGTAAATGGAAGCGTGTACTCGTATATAAGAGTACTATCTATATATATTGCCTGCACGAAATGCTATCGATTTTTCATGCTTGTCGACTTTGCATTTGTTGCATGCAACTGTGCATAAGCACAATGCATCTTTACCGTTCTTCGGTTCTGCTTTATCAGCACAACACGCGTTTAGCCGAACGAGCGCCTGATAACGTCAAGTCAAAGACAATGGCTAAAGAACAGTCGCAAGTTTGTTTATCTTTATCCAATGTCTGACTGTGTGTTGTGCGCTGTGTGCGACCTTGAACCACAGTGGGTGTTTTATTTTATTGTCCATGTCAGCACCTGTTTACACACACACACACACACACACACAAACAAACACACACACACAACTGTCAATATGTAAGATAGTTAATTTGGAAAACTAATGCTCCGATAGAGCCTCAACTGAAGTCGAACGACAACGTTGTGGTTCAAGGCATTTTAATATACCCGGCTCAAGTTCGTGGCCATTCATTAGCATATTACTTGCTGTGTACATTACCCAAAACTACAACGCTTTTTGCCCACACCACTCACCGCACTGATAGTTCGACTAATGGCCATGTTCTTTCCAATGCGCGGAACTCTGTTTTCTTATCAATAATATTGACTTTTCGCCGCATTCGTCATGTTAATGCCAATCAAACTACTCGTACTCCCATGGAATAGTTGGTAAATTACTCTATTCGGGGAAGTGTAGTGCCCTTTCAGTGTCAGTAACCCAGACCGAGGGCAGAATAACACG
The DNA here is from genome assembly GCA_035044105.1 of Drosophila nr. perissopoda 5 BK-2023a. Taxonomy (NCBI): domain Eukaryota; kingdom Metazoa; phylum Arthropoda; class Insecta; order Diptera; family Drosophilidae; genus Drosophila; species Drosophila nr. perissopoda 5 BK-2023a. The sequence continues at coordinate 5,882,178 of JAWNMK010000124.1, forward strand.
TTGAACTTGAATTTTCGATGCGTAGAAAGGCTTTTGGGACATTTTTTCGTGTTGGTTTAGTCATGCAAGGAGATTATTGTTGTTGGTTTTTTTTTCATGGTGTTTTTAAAAGTGTTGCATGACTTCATCATCTTCATTTCGAAAGTAAAAACTATGAAGGCCACCCAAGGGAACTGAGCCGTTATGTCAGCTTTTGTTAAGGACAATTCGCTATCCACAGTAATTCAGTTCCCATGTTTACGGATGACCTATTCATAATTATCGATCATAATAGATTGTCTATTGCACGATTAAGAAAAGAAAAAAACACCTAGAGAGCATTCATTCCTCATTAAATGATTGCGTCCATCCGAATGAAACCGGCTAGTTATTCCCATGTTCCCATTTTTCATTAACCGAAACGCAATTCGCTTCAAGCTTTTGCTTCGACCCCAACGAAATTGGTCAAGCCGCAAAGGTCAACTGCTTGCTGCGCTGTTGAATAGTTCAATTTGTCACTGGTCCGCGCTACGACTACGAATAACCAGAATATTTCAATTAATTTGTTAATCCTACTATCTGCAGGAGTTGTGGCATGTGGATGCCGCATAAATCTCGCGCTTTATTCCTTACCTTGGCATCACTCAAGCTTAGGTTAAAAGTCTCTCACTTTGAGGTTTATCGTTTAGCAAGTGACGGTTGGACTTCGTTTCTAGTTTTGCGTGTTTTTCGCATATGCAAAAAACTATGAAAATGGTGTCTAATTAATTTCAAGCCTCTCATAGGTTTTTTTTTTGTTTTTTTTTTTTGGATCGGTTGCTTATGCGTCATAATCACAATGCCATTTGCATGGTGTTGTTGTTTTTAGTTGCTGGTCATTTTAGTTGATGTCCAGGCCCCGCATATACTATAGTATTATTATGGTAGTTTGTTCAGCTATGGCTTTGACTGACGTAATTAGATTGGGGACTGGTCCGTTGTAGGTGTTTTTGTATTGTGGTATTCGGTATTCGAGTCATCAAGCACGCCTTTTTTTGCGTTTGCGGTCTGCTGAAGCGTGTGTGCCAATTTACGAGCATGGTCTTTTATTTTTAGCTGGTTTTCTTCTTATTTCGCTAGCATTTGTAATACAAATAATATATGTATATATGGCCTTGCCCAATTCTAATATGTAAATGTAAAATGCTTATGGTCAACATCAATCCATTGCTCAGTTGCTCAATGCTAGCATAATTTGTAAATAAGTACAGCAAATTTGTTATAATCTTCTAGATTAGATATTCTCGATAGCTATCAGAATTGCTAAGGCATTCTCACACATTCTTCAGTTCTTGTTTTCAACATTCGCTCACATATAACTTTAATATTTAATTCCATTTATAGGTATCGCAATACAAATAGTTTTGTTCTGGCTCACAAACAATATCTTGCCCGAAATAAACTGCCACATATTGCCATTGTTTGTAAAACGTGTTTCTACGCCCAACTGGCTGACCAAGTTATTACGCCTGTTTGTTGTATGTATTTTTAAATAAACCTGCTTAGGAGAACAATTGTCGATTGGTCTATCAATTGAAGTTGCAGCTTTGTTCAGGTCTGCCGTTTATCACGATTTACAGACAATTGTCTGTTTCTCAAATGAAATGAGTTTGAGTCTCTGAAATATATTTGCTCTCCTCGAAACTATTTAGCGCTCGTTGTGTTTGTCATTTTTGGAACTGTATAAACAGTTTTGTGTAGGTGTACGATCCGCTTCGCATTTATATAGTTTATAAATGGTACAACTTGTTGTGGCTACCCCTGGCCTTTTCGAAAGTTAAATACACACGTCCGTCTCGGAGCGACTTCGCATTTGTTTTGTTTTCAGCAACCAGTTTTTCTAATTTATTAAAGTGCCCCTTGAAATAGAATGGCAATTTCCATTTGCTGCTATTTCTTCTTACGATTAAAAAAAACTAAGAACTTTATAATCAATGTAAATGCACTTTGATTAGCCTTCATTACAACCGGATGCATTTAGATGTAGAAAACAGCAGTGGAAGTGAAGAAAATTATCGATAACTTAATTAGCGGAAATCTTTAAGATTCTTAGCATTACTTCAGTTGACAGTCTCATCTATTGACAACTCTGCAAGCATTTTACCGTTGACCAGCCAAAAAAAAAACTCAAATCGTCTATTCATGCGTTTTAATGATACTTTTCCGCCTTTCGCCCACGAACAACTGACTCACTTGCTGACCGTATTAATAACTCTTCAGATCTGCAAAGAACAAAAAACTTGCTTCGTGCGGACAAAGACAGCCCACACAGCTACACACAGCTATATGCATATATCTAAACTACTTTTTTAGATAACCAGAAAAAATATTCTTTTTTTCAATTCAATGTTTTAACCAAAATTGAAAACACAACGCACGTAGTTTGGGGTGAAGTCATCGACAAATCGTCGCTGCTCGCTGTCCGACAATTTATCGACAAATTTGCAAAGAAACACAAACAAAAGCAGAGTAGCAAAATTTCAAAATTAACTCATTTGCATGTGAGTGAGCGTGTTGGTGAAAACCAGTTTTTTTATTTTTTATTTCTTAATTTATTTATACATACGAGTTTGGTTTGTTGTTATTATTTTTTGTTTGTTTTATTCTCTGATTGCTGACTCACATTAAGAGAGTGAATCTTGATGCTCAAGCTCAGTAACCTCTCATTTCTCTAACCCCCCCACTAGGCTGAAATTCCTTGGCCCATTCTTACATTGAGTTTTTACGCAATTGCGTGGCACGCAGCTTTTTGACGTGGAGACCCCACTAATACCATAATCTGGTTAATAGTTTAGGTACGCAGTTCAGTGCAAAATTAAGGTCAGTCGGCATAGTTGCTATGATTATTTTATGCATATGTATGTATATATGTGCATAGGTTTGGGCATGGTGCTGACCCGCTATGGTCAGCCCATATACCATTTACCACTGAGCATTTACCACTGAGCATTTACCACTTACCACTTACCACATACCACTTGCCACTTGCCACTTGCCCAGTAATAGCATTTCTTTCTTAGCTTATGGTCTTGTATGGTCTGCAAATGTCATGGTGACTATTTTCTTCTTCTACTTCTTCGTCGTCGTCTTCTTCTTTTTCCTGCCCATAGCAAATTACTTTCCTTGTTGGGCTTTAGGTTTATTTTTGTGTGTCAAAAGGGAAACTTGAGTTTTTAATGCGGATTTTCCGTATTGTTTGTGTAGGCCCCCATTTCCTTTTCAAATCGTACCGCTAGCGAGCTACTAATGAGCTTTGCCGCAAAAATTATTGCGAAATGTTGCATGTGCGAGTCTTGTACTCGAAATCGTAACAGAATCTTACGGAAAGTGGTTCGATGTGGTTTGGAACTGTGCTATTGCAAAATATTAATCATCATCTTCCAGTGTTGACAAACGCCGATGTGAGGTGAGTGTTGTTCAAATTTCGTTGAATGTTGCACAGCATATCTCAGCATATCTCTGGTTCGAATCTGATTGATGACAATCGTCAAACATAAGTTATTTCAAACTTTTTTGCTCATAACTTTTTATTTAATAATTTTTAGGTATTATGTACATTAGGCATACGCATGACGCATGAGGCAGCATGTGCCATGTTCATTGTTGTTGATTTCAGTATCCTATTAAGCAGAGTTTCTGAGTTTTTGTTTTCGAATTCCCAAATATGTTTTACCAGCTGCACTTTTAATACGCTTTCAGTAGCACAAGTTTTCGGTGCTCTGTGGCGCTCATCATTGAGTGTCCCGACCAGCACACCACACCGAGTAGAAAGCAGCAGGATTTTCACATGTGTGTGAGGCACTACACCAAACTCACACTTAGTCTGTCCTGTCTGAATTTGAATTCGTGGATGCTGTTTTCTCCACCTCTCACACACTTGTGAAAATCCTACTGCTTTCTACTCGGTGTGGTGTTCTGGTCTGGACACTCAATGATGAGCGCCACAGAGCACCGAAAACTTGTGCTGCTGAATTTTCAAATTAAAAAAATAATAATAATAAATAAAAAATAAAAATTTTGTTGCTCGCTCTAATAGTTTGTCGTCAATAGTAGTTGAATTTATGAATGCACTTAGAAATATGGATGATTTTTATCAGTCTAACATATTTCTTCAAATATTTTCATTCATTTTCTTAAGTCACTCTTCATTTGACCAAAGATAATCAGCTTTGTATGCACATATTTGTTGTTGTCTCTGCATTGTTGGCTCATCAAATTACAGATCTGCGGACTTGGGGTCTTCAGCTTTAATTCATGATCAACTAACTGTGGCTTAAATTACAGGCTAACAACCAGCATAACAATATTTCCATGTTATTTAATCATCTTGGAGTCTTACAGGAAGTAAAGTAAAACATCCAACGTAACTGCATGTCCGCTACAAATTAAACTATAATCATAATTGATATTGATTTAATTTACAAAAATTTATAAATAAAATTGCATAATATTAGCCTGGCCTCCACGAGGCTGTCGATGGTACAAACTGTAACGGAATTGTTGTCTATTAACCTGTCTGCCAATCAACCGAGACTCCGACTTCAACTCCGACTCTCTGTCAAAGTTTATTGATGTGCAAATTAAAAGCTGCTCCACGGCTGTAATTATCTTTCACACAATGTCAGATTTGATAAACCAGTCCACGATCAGCTTGTTGACTCCCAAAGACGACTCACAGCCTCAGACCCAGCGACTACCACAACAATGAGACACCTTCAGCCATATTCTGCTCATTAAGGCTGCAGTTGTTGTTACACTTAAAATAATTCGCTTCCATATATCAGTGTGTGTGTGTGTGTGTGTGTGTGTGTGTGTGGGTATGTGCATGTATGTATATAATTTTATTTAATTTCAAATACAAATTTTGCTATCTTTTTTATAACGAATTGTTGAAGGTGAAAGCATTTTCACTTTCCAAAGCAATTTGGTGTCAAAGCGAAACTTGGGAACAATAGAAGTCGAGTTTATAATATGCTCTAAATGAGAGGCAGATATTTTAACTATGCTCACATACGTATGTATACACATACATATGTAACATATGAGATGCTGAGAAGTCGCAGCAATTTGTTAATAAACTCACTTGTTTGGAAAGGTATTGGAATCGTAACAGAGTCAGTCAGTTAGATTTGTTCGGTTATCTTCACTAATTAAGTTTGTGTTTAATGATTCCACACATTGAAACCGTCGCAAAGTCAAATCCTTGAAATGGAGTTTGAACATAAATTTGACCAAGAAGTGTGTTTGGTTACGCAGGTATCCGCGCCAAACAACAATTAAAGAAACTTTCTCTCTTAATATTGTTCTCTTTGATAAGTTATGCTCTGCGCAGCATAAAGAGCAAATTAACGTAAAGATCATAACTGTTGTTTTGTATATGCTCATCGTCATTTCTTTTAATGCATTCGTTTTCGCTTTGCTTGCCCTTTGCCTTGGCTGAGCGCAAGCAGCAGCTGCAATTCGGCAGCTAATCAGTTCTTTTTCGTCATTCGAGAATTTAAGTTCTATTTAGTCATTCGAGAATTTAAGTTCTATTTCGTAATTCGAGAATTTAAGTTCTATTTCGGCAATCGAGAATGCAAGTCGCGGCACTGTATTCGACAGTGTAAACAAATTGATTTGAGCAATTGTAACTGTTTTAATTTTGGCCGCGAAGGCAAATAAACTTTTTATAGAAAGCAAATTTCGGTGCGTTTCTATTTATTTGACTTTAGAAAAATTCGATAGCTATTGAAAAAGCTCAATAGCTCAACATTTGGTGACCCCGACGTGATAGCCGTGATTTAATTAGCTCTGTTTGTTTAAATAAATACAAATTATTTAAAGTAAAGAGTTAATAAAACTCGCGCCCGCGCTCTTGCATTGCTGTCGATATTCTCGTTTCGTTTTGTGCTCACTTTCGGTTCAAGTGTTTGACCTCAAATTGACATTGGCGCCTGCGCAGTCAATTCGCTTATCGCGTTTGCTTAAACAATTGCAGCAGCCGTTGCTGCATTGTTATTGCTTGTCCCGTTTCGTTTTGCTTGCTCTTATGAACAAGGTGTTTGAAATTTCGTCGTTTGAACTGGTGTGTTAAAGCTGTAGTGAAAATGCATAATTCTGCTGCCGTTCAGTCTCGTACTGCCCCGTTTTACAAAGCCAAGGCCAAAGCTATTGATGAGCAGGTAAAACGGATGGCCAAAGCAATCGCTCCGGAGCAAATTGTGCATCTCAGCGAAGAAGAGTTGGCTGTTCGGCTCACGGCGTTGCAAAGTGCTCAGCAGGCATTTTACAACATGCATGACGCGTTGGAGGAGCTGGATTATGATGAAATCGGGAGTGAATTACGGGCATGTTTTGATGACCTCTCAATATTATTGGAAACTAGCTTGCGACGCGAAATTGGCAAACGAAAGTTGTCGTCGCCGTTGTGCTCGACTATGAGGCAAGATACCTGTGTTGACAATCACACGTTGTCTCAAAGCCGAATCCGGTTGCCTGAGATCAAGCTGCCCGAGTTTAGTGGAGGATACACAAAGTTTGCAGAGTTCATAGCGATGTTCTCTTCAATCATCGATGCGGACTCAGGACTTTCGGATGTGGAGAAGTTTCAGCACTTGCGATCGTGTCTGAAAGGATCAGCCTTGGATAGTGTTTCTTCGTTGGAAATCAGCAGCGCTAACTATCCAGTTGCATTGGAGCTCCTTAACAAACGGTTTAACAACAAGCGTCTCATTTTCCAAGCACATATCACGGAGATATTGGGATTAGATTGCATCGAGTCGTCGTCAGCGGTAAAACTTCGAACCCTTTCGGATACGGTTAATTCCAACATGCGCGCTCTACAAAGCCTGGGCAACGTTGAGCAGATTGCGGGATTCATTATCGTGCACAGTTTGCTGCAGAAAGTGGACAAGGCAACGCAGATCAGTTGGGAGGAGACAGCACCGATGGATACTATTCCTACTTGTGAGCAGTTCTTGGCATTTCTGGATCGACGATGTCAAAGGTTGGAAAATGTGGAACACGCTATGGCAACGTATACGCCTAGCTCTAAGGTGGGAAAAAATAGTGAAATCGTTAACACTAGCAGAAAGGCCTTTGTCGCTACTGACTCCAACACAAATAAATGTGTGTTCTGTGAGACCTTTGGCCACTTAATTTATAACTGTTCCCGTTTTGGAAATCTGTCTCCGCAACTGCGTCTACGAGAGGTAAAGAAGCTCAACCTTTGCATTAATTGCCTGTGTAAAGGTCATCGGCTAAAGGAGTGCAGCTCCACTACCTGCAACCGCTGCAAGGCCAAGCATCATACGCTTCTGCATTTTGAGAATCAGATTGACGGCTCTCAAGTTATCTTTGCTTCGCATCCGCCTGCTGCAAACCCTTCGGCAACACTTGTAGCCCAAAATCTTAGTCAAGACGTGGTGCTCTTGGCCACTGCTGTAATCAACATTAGAAGTCGTGCTGGAGTTTTAGTCCCTTGCCGAGCGCTACTGGATTCTGGATCGCAGGTGCACATCATCACATCTCGTTTAGCTCAACACCTCCAGCTGCGCAAGCATCGCTCACCTACTTTGATCTCAGGATTGGGGGAGTCTACTGTTGCCTCAGAAGGCTATTCAGCCGATATAAGTTTTCAATCGCGAGCATCTGCCTACTCTGCCGACATCTCAGCTCTCGTAGTTCCATCTATAACTGGAAATCAGCCTAGCTACGATGTCGACACTAAGCTCTGGAATATACCCTCAAATATTCGCTTGGCTGATCCAGAGTTCTTCAAGGCGCACAAAATTGATTTGTTAATTGGAGCTGGCCTGTTTTTTGAATTGTTGTGTGTCGGTCAAATCAAAATCGCTCCTGGTTTGCCTATTCTTCAAAAAACTCAACTGGGCTGGATAGTGACAGGAGGAACTTCTTCAGCGAGCCCTGCCTCATTGATGGTCACTAGCTTGGTTATGATGCCAAATCCTAGCCCAGATCACAAGCTTGATGAAATCGCTCGTCGGTTTTGCGAGGTAGAATCGTGTTCCCGTTTAGTCAATGAATCTACCAAGGAGGAACTTGACTGTGAAGCGCATTTTAAACAAACTTTTGCTCGTTTGGACACTGGCGAATATTCGGTTCGCCTTCCAGTCAAGCATGCTGTGGATCTAATTGGAGATTCGTATCAGCAGGCATATCGTCGTTTTTGCAACCTGGAACGCAAATTAGAACGTCATCCTGGTTTGAAGTCGCAATATTCAGCATTTATCAAGGAGTATCTGGATTTGAATCACATGTCTCTTGTGGAGTCGGACATGCTAAGTCGCTGCAAGTATTATCTTCCTCATCATTGTGTTCTCAAGGAAGATAGCTCAACAACTAAGCTTAGAGTTGTTTCTGATGGTTGGTCGGATTCGGCAGTTGTCTTATCCTGGATACGTGATGAGCCTTCGCGCTTCCAAACGTTCACGGCTAATCGGATATCTTTAATACAAGAGCTTACGACAGGAATGGAATGGCGCTACGTACCGACGGAATGCAACCCGGCAGAGATTCTTTCTAGAGGAGCACTTCCTGTCTCTGACGACATCGAATGGGAATTCATCCCACCTAGCTCACCACACTTTGGTGGACTTTGGGAGGCGGCGGTGAAGACAGCAAAATACCATTTCTATCGGTCGGTCGGACCCTCGGTTTTGCCCCTGGATGATCTGCGCACACTGGTTTGCCACATTGGGGCAATAATAAACTCTCGACCTCTCTTTCCACTTTCAGAGCACCCTGCAGATCTGGATGTGTTAACTCCTGCGCACTTCCTTGGCACTGCGCCACTCACACTTTATCCGGAGCCGGATGTCACCAAGCTAAACGTTAGCCGCCTGGATCGATGGCAGCGTATAGCTTATTATCAGCAAATTTTCTGGAGTCGTTGGCATGATGAATATTTAACGCTTCTTCAGCAACGGTCCAAATGGAGAAAATCCTACCCGGGTGTTCACATCAACGATGTTGTCCTTGTAAAGGATGAAAACTTGCCACCCCTTAAATGGCCACTGGCTCGTGTGGTCGAGCTTGTTGCTGGTGCTGACGGCGTTTCCCGAGTAGCTGTTCTCAAGACGTCAACTGGAACAATAAAGAGAGCTGTGCGCAAGTTGTGTGCGCTTCCGAAAGAGGATGCTGTTGAAAGCCCGTGTCTTTCAACGGGGGGAGAATGTTTGGTTACGCAGGTATCCGCGCCAAACAACAATTAAAGAAACTTTCTCTCTTAATATTGTTCTCTTTGATAAGTTATGCTCTGCGCAGCATAAAGAGCAAATTAACGTAAAGATCATAACTGTTGTTTTGTATATGCTCATCGTCATTTCTTTTAATGCATTCGTTTTCGCTTTGCTTGCCCTTTGCCTTGGCTGAGCGCAAGCAGCAGCTGCAATTCGGCAGCTAATCAGTTCTTTTTCGTCATTCGAGAATTTAAGTTCTATTTAGTCATTCGAGAATTTAAGTTCTATTTCGTAATTCGAGAATTTAAGTTCTATTTCGGCAATCGAGAATGCAAGTCGCGGCACTGTATTCGACAGTGTAAACAAATTGATTTGAGCAATTGTAACTGTTTTAATTTTGGCCGCGAAGGCAAATAAACTTTTTATAGAAAGCAAATTTCGGTGCGTTTCTATTTATTTGACTTTAGAAAAATTCGATAGCTATTGAAAAAGCTCAATAGCTCAACAAAGTGTATTACTAACTTTAAGTGCAGTATTAAACTAGATGCCAAACCATGATTGAAGAGCGTTTACTTTTGAAAAACTATTGAGATTTGACGCAGTTATAGGCATGGAAAGTTTTGACCCTTCCAAAAATGACTGAACAGTTGATATTAAATATAATTTATCATGTTATATCATATCATATCATATCATATGGCTCTGTACTTATCATTCATAGCAGTCCAATCAGAAACCTTTATTTTTCGAGCCACTGACTCACTTGGCATTTAATCAACAATATCTTTATATACAAACTTGTACAAATAAAAGTTGTGTTGTTTATATGTATATACATACATATGTGTATATATGTATATATGTGTTTGTAACTGATGCCTGCTAATTGGCCAGCTTTCGTTGCAATAATAAAAATATTTGAATTGTGACTAAGAAACAATGAGCCCAGCAGCGACTCAAACTGCCAGCCAATTGGCATAAAACTCAAAAGCCGACACAAATGCAAATATACTCATACATATATATATATGTAATTAAATACATATGTGTATAGCTATTTATTTGGGTGAATATATGTATGTGTAAGTATTTGTAGTATGAATGTGTATGTGTGCATCATTCATATGCCAATCGAGCGTTAGCATGATGACAATAATAGTCGATTTCACAAAATACGATAACCAGACCAAAAAAAATTCACAACTTTGAATGCACTCGACTAGTGGATACTCTACACATTGGTGAGCTTATTTTCTTTGTAAACGAATTGTGGTTATTCTCTTGATATTCCAAAATCGAGTTGAGAGAAGTTGTTGAAGAACCTGCTAGATTTCGCCAGATCCTTATACACATTTAAGTCAATAAATAATAGTACAATTATTTTGTAATAATAAATTTATTTTTTATTTATCTTTCGGCCGATTGCACAACTGTTACCAACTTTAATAAGTACAGGGTGTGAAGCCAAAAACAGCGAAGCAAACAGAAATTGCCAAAACTTTTGCCTTGCCTCACGCAAAATCTGATAGCGAATTTGAGTGTCAGCCAAAGTGGCCCAAACGATTTGTCGAGAGTTGGGGGTGGTAAGAGAGGTAGGGGGTGGCAATTGCGGACAAGCGGACAGATAGACAGACTGGTGGTTCACTTGGCCTGGGTCTTTTGTCAGTACTTTTGGCGTGTTTAATTTAATTTGGCCTGTGCCAATGACAAACTATAATATATGCACCCCTCCCAGCCAAAATCATAACTGAAAAGAAGCAAATGCTTTGTCTTTCGAGTACGAATTGGAATTGTCAAGCTTATATAAGATATATAGATATTGGTTAATTAGAAATGTGTCTGTGCTCTGTTATCGCGCATAGATGAACATATTTATGCGGCATAAGAATTGAAGACTCAGCTGGCAGTGGAGGTCTTGAAATATGTAGCCAAAGTATCGAGAGATGTGGCACAAAATAATGGGATCAATAATGCCAAGTTTGCATTGTTTATTTGAGTTATGAACACAATTTAGACAGAGAGGCACATGAAATGAAATGAATGTAATAAAAATAAATAATTTATAAATGTATAAATAATTCAAACAAATTACAACTGATTCGATTTCAAGGCCTTGAAGAAATGCCTTGTTAAATACAAATAATTAAAGAGTTAACGAAACAAATTGGGTTAACAATTACAATTACCAGTGGATAAAGTATATTGAAATCAAAGATTGCTGAACCATCAGGCAGCTCATCAAAACGTAACCAAAAACAAAGCCGCAAGGTCAGACAACCACAGCAACAACAATTAAAAGCCAATTTGATGGCCAATTAGCAAATTGATCAGCTTAAAAGATTGGTTAAAAATACGAATGTTGAACAAGAAAATACAAATTTACACTTCGGGCAGATGCTAAAAAAAAAACATGCACATTGCATAATCAGATTAAATTAGTTCAACTACAAATTTGACCCATTTCGAGTGAGTCACTAAAAAAGAGCATCGACTGCGACGCGTCGATTGCTCGGCTGCCCATGCGCGACTGCGCAGCGAAGAACTGAGCTGAGCTGCATTCGAAATAGTTTAAACTTTAAAGACACACACACACACACTCATACACACACATGCAAGTTAGGCACTTGGCTTGCGAAATGATGTAACGGCTTTTGGCTAAACGGCTTTATTTTGGCCAAGTGATTTTGGTGTTTATGTTATTTGTTGGTGTTGTTTATATGTTTCGCCTACATTGTTTGGAGCTGCATTGCAGTAAGACTGCCTCTACTCTACTCCCTCTCCCTCTTTCTCTCTCTTTTCCATTCTCTCTCTCTCTCTCTATCTGTTTTATAACTAGCGCTCTTTGGCTATTGTTTTAACGTTTGCGTAAATGATTTTTTTTGTTTCTTCTTTATTTTTTGTTGTTGCAAATCTCCCCCACATGAAGTGAGTACAAAGAAACTTGTGCAGTTATTTAAGTTGGATTCCAGTACTTTTTTAAGGTTTTAGCTATTTTTTGTCGAGCTGCAGGAAACCATTTAGCATGGCCTGAGAACTAAGTCGCTTGTCACTTTGTTTTGCGCCTCCTCGTCGGCATTTCTTTGCAACCAGGTAAAAGGTGGCAAGCATTTGTTAATGTTGCTGTTATTGTTGGATAATGTGCGCTTAGCTGCTTGAGTTATGGACAGATTGCCACACATACTCATTTAAGCAATGGGCTGTTGAGTCAGGAGCAGATATCATTATAACAGTTTCGAGCCAAGTTAACTAACTGCATATGGTAAATGTTGGCAATAAAGTTGACTTGTCTTTGCAAGCTGCTGGTTAAGCTTTCTTTTATAAGGGACATTTAGCTGGTGTTAACTGTACAGTCATTACTGCCAGGAGCAAACTATGGGAATCATGTATTATTGGTCTTCCCAGATTGAGAATGTGAAGAAACACGTTTTCTCAAAAATATTCAAACACAAAGCAGCTGCTTAAAGATGAATTTTCTTTTGTTGGTTAACCATATTTGTTTTAGTTTTGTGTTGCAGAAAAAAAATACTTAAATACGCTCAATCAATAAACGTATTTAGCTGAGCACAAAAGTTAACGATAAAAACAAACTACAAATTCATCATAGACAAGAGTCATAAAACATGTTTTTCCCATACATAATTAGCTCATAAATTTGTGTCTTCACTTGCAACAAAGCAACTTGAGGTCTTTAGGCATTAATATATGAAATAATCTGCCAGCAGTTTGGTAAATTGTTGTTGAGTTGAGCTCATCCAGCAGTAGCTCGGCCCTCTTTGGGCTTTAAGAGGGGTAAATGTGTATTTCTGAAGCGTTAGTCACTTCATGGCCATGAAATGTTCGCTCTGTTGTGCCGACTTAATGGTCTGCATATGATGGAGTATTTTTATGGCTTTTTTAATGTAATTAAAAATATGTATTAAGAATAACAACTAAAGAGGAAGTCTTGAGTAAGCAAAATATCATAAAAATAAATTTTGAACTCTCCCCCGTTTTTGGAGGTGTGAAAGTGAAACTGGTTCAGGGAATAATAAAAAACAAATCTTGCTAATTTTGGGTGCGACCTTTTGACCAAATACATATGCAAATATTAAAATTTATTATTATCATATGAATGCCTGAGTTTGGAAACTTGAAGGTCTGTCAGCGAATTTTGAATATACCACTGAATATGTACATATATTTATTTATACATTTTAAATTCCTTGTTAAAACCTTCCTTCTGCTATTTTTACTTTATTGACTTAAAGCGATTTTTGATTATCACATTTTTAAAAATAAATCAATCAACATATAAAGTTTTAAATATCATCAGCCTGGCTTCGGCATTGTATAATCAATTATTGTTATTAAAACAGCTGCGTTCATTACCTGGGTTCATTTACTCTTCTTTTTTTTTCACCAACTACAAAGTGATAAATTATTTGCGTATTGTTTTTGAATTTTTCATCGTCGTAGAGGAGCAAAGCAATTAAAAAGCTGTTTAAATTAGAGTTGCCAGAGAGGAGCAACGTAATTAATGGTTGAAATTAGAGTTGCCAGAGTTTGTTTTTGTTATGGTGAACACAAAAGAATTGCGGTTGAAAAGCCTCCAGTTGGAAGCGACAGGCAAGACAATTAAATACAAAACAACATTTTATTGTTGGCTTGTGCAATTTTTAATCACTTGCTGTAAACATATGAGAATTGTTGCTAAAAAAAAATGTGCACACTGTACAGGCAAGCTTAGGCAATTTAGACCTGTCTTTATAAGGTAAAAGACCTTGTGTGTTAAGGTATTCATTCATATGTTTGTTTATATTGTTTTGTTAGGGTTTTAATTGCTATTATCATTTGTTAAAGAATAACAAAAAACGGTTTATCCATTTAATTACAGTTCTTTGTTATGTTGCAGCGAACATTAAGTAGAATATTACATACAATTCGCTTGGTGTTGCAAGTATATCAAACCAATGCATTTGCCAACTACTTGTTTTATGGCTAAAAAGAAAACAGTTACGAACAAAGTATGATTAAATTTTAGTATTGTATTAATAAACAAATATAGTATTTTTAACCGTAGTTAAAGTTAATTTAAAATCTTTGCATCATGCCAAGACACAAAGGAATCTCAGATTAAGTGACTCACCACATACGATCAGACAAATAATATTTAAAAAAAGTATTTTGTTATGCACACTGCTCAACCATAAAAGTTGGCTCTTTGTAGTGGCATTTCATAGTTTTGAGTAGTTTTTGTTTGTATTTTATTGTGCTAAGCTGGCTTTACCTTCCCGCAGCTTTACCTTTTCAGCCTCAACGGTGACTAATTGTTGAAGTTGCCCGAAGGCGCTTTCGTAGAGCTACCTCAGCAACTGAACCGACACTTGGTAAAAGTATCTTTGTATCTGAGTATATATTTTGCGCTTTGTTGACTTGACAAGAGTCGAACCCACGCACACCGAACTGTGTGTGCCACGTGTGTAAAGTTTGTCTGGGAACAGGCTGAAACTTGCGTATTCTGTGGCAACTGCTTTCTTGACGTGGCTGCTCCGTCTCAGAGCTGTGCGCATGCGCAATGGGCGTCACAATTTGCCGTACCATTTTTATGGCCTAATAATTTAGGAATTTTTAATTAAAGTCACCTTGCTTGCTACTGTCATCAGTTACATTTTTTTTATATTTATTTTAGCTGCATTTGTCGAAAAGCACGCGTCGAACAAGCACTGCAAATTAGCCAGAAATGTGGCTTGTTGTCGCCTCTTATCACACATTTTGATATTTTGATAAGAGGTCTGATTTATTTGCTCATGTTTCGTTTTTGTTTTCCTTTTTTTTTTTGCACTTCGAGCTATTTCGATAAGATAGGTTTTTTTACATTGTTGCGATTGTATTTTATTTATTTTTTTTTGCATTTTTTTACAGAGTGAATCATATGGCTAAAATTAAACGGTGTGAGCCTCTACAAAAAGTTTTTTCAACAAAAATTTCGTAATTAATCATAATTACCGGCTCGAATTTATTTTCTCTTTTGTTGTCCCGTTGAATCGCTCCATTGAAAGAAAACAACCACAACAACAACAACAAACACAAAGGCTTTCAGCTAGCTTTAATTAACTATTTTTCCATCTCTTATTGCATTTTACATTAAATTCAAACACCACAAAAATGCCAAAATAAAATTAACTTGCCCAATTTCGTTTCATATTTTTCACAATTTCTTCAACAATGGAATGCCAACGGCAAGAAAGGAAAAAAAAATAAAATTGTCAATGCCAAAATAAATATGAAATTTTAAATTTTAAATTAAGTGCAGTGATTGTTAAAATTGAGTTTTAAGTTTTTCCTTTGTACACCCAAAGTTGCGCAAAACAATTGTACGAAAAACGAAGAAAATATTTGGGTTAATATGTTGCAAGTCCACTGGAATACTTTTCAACTCAAATTACCAAAGGAGAGAAATTGAGTAGGCACAAAACAATTGAAATCTTGAATAAAACTCCTATAAGCATTGAGTGTCATTTGATAATCGGATTTTGGAATTTGGGAAAACTTCAGTTCATGTTCAATCAATGCCAATCGAGCCACTTTGACAAAACATATTGATGACTCTGCCTTTGCTGATGGTTTGTAACGCATTTTGCACATTACGACCAAGTTGTAAAGCTGCTGACACTGTTTGCTCTTACAAGGCCATCTCGCCATAGTCATCCTCTGGCTCCATTTGACCGCCTCCAACAACAACAACAACAAGAGTAACAATGGCAAACTTTAAAGCGGCATGCACCGCATTATGTGCTATTATTATTATGACGGTTATTATTGTGGCGGCTGCTTTTGGCATTGCCATATCAGAGGGCCAAATGGAACTCAAACTGGGCAGTCAACTGTAGCAGTCACGCCTACCACGCTGCCCATCAGTCAGTCAGTCAGTCAGTCGACGTGACCTTAGCGCATAAGCAAACTTTGGCAATTGTTGAAAAATTAGCATGTCGCATTGTTGTTTTATTAGTTTTTTATTATGACGACTGGCAAAATTGAAATAAAGTTTTTTGTTTTTTTTTTTGGGGCATGCGGTGAAGGGTCATTGCCGATGGCGGCGCATTGTCGATGGATTGCACAAAATTACAATTCTTTATGCATTTAGCATTTGGGTCAATTGGTCTCACATTGTGCTGCATTCTAGCTGCATTATTTCTGCTATCGAAAGTCAGCTAAATCGGCGAGAATCTGTCATTAGGCATATTTATTGTTGGCTGTGTATGTTGTGTTGTTAACTTAATTATAATTGTCACAGCGCTTTCAACAGTTTTGCATAAGTTAAATGGCATCTTTCACAAGACTTCCCGTCGGACAACTCAACCCGCTTTCAATCAGTTCCACTGGCAATTAGTTACCATTTAATTGATCTCAAATAGCCAAAAACTTATTAACCGCTTGCTTATGCGGCAATTTGCATAATTTTCCATGCCAATAAAATGCAAATGCCAATTTGCTATTATGTGTGAAATTTCTGCGGCAGATTGCTAATTTTTTTCTCCTCTCTTTCTGCTAATTAAAATCGAATGCATTTTAATTGCAGTGTGAGTGAAAAGTGGGCGGCGTTGGTGGAATATCAAAAGCGAAACTCAAATAAAAAAATTGAAGACCACAATTGAGACTGTGGCAGAAACAGAAAGTGTTGCCTCTGGCGGATGTGCCGCATTGCGCATACGCAGCGTTAAGCGCTGTGCAGCAGGCTGCACCACATTTGATACATGGGGTTGCCCCAAACAACAAATCAACGAAAATTAAAACAAACAAAAAACAACGTTTAAAAAATGCAGCCAGCATTCGGCAAATGTTGTGCAAATGATCCGCAACAAACCGACGGATTGCTTTACCTAGACATTGACTCATGCTCTTACAAGCTGAGCTCATGCTCTTGACTCATTGCTGGCTGGTGTTTTGTATTTATTGCAATTGAAACTTTTCAATGTTTATTAATGGGCCGCTTAGGTAATTGCCAGCATTTGACATTCGAAACTTGTTTGCCAGCAACAGCCTGAAGAGCTGCCTTCTTTAATGCATTGTGTGTTTTCTTGCTTTCGGCACGATTCTTTTGCAGCATCTACAAAGTGAGTGGCGTGCAATTTAGCTAATTATTTTACGGCAATTATCGAACGGAGTTGCCGCTGTTGTCGCTTTCAACACCCAAGCCAAGTCATCACTTAGATGATGATTTTATGACTCGACGTTTTGTGTTTAAACATTTAATTAACCATTTGATTTTTGCAATAAGAGTCGTTACTTTTAGCGGATACCCGCAACAAGTATCGGTTATCGCTGCTCCAAATTATCGATTGTTGCAACTTCTCGCACTCCCACTAATAGTTCGCTGTTTATTCGTACATTTCTTTTGAATGGTTGCGTGTCTTTTACCGCAATTTGCTCAGCATTAGACAATACCGTCTGCATAGATACTTGTGGCACCACTTGTTGCATGGATGACTCAGCGCCACAGGCACTGCAATTTGTGCTGCACAAATATTTATAATTTTCGCAGAGTCAAAAAGGCACCACACTTCGCACCACATGAAAGTGGGTCATATTACGTCGCTTTTGAAAATTAAAAAAAAAAAGAAAAAACTAATTTGTGACGTCAAAACAAATTACTACTGCCGTCCGTTTTGGCGATCATGCAATGCAATTAGCAACGTCTGTCTGTGTAGTATAAGAAATTAAAGACAAACAAAAAATACGTAATAAAATTAAGTGAAAAACAAAAATGGGCAATTGCATGAGCATTTTTTGCAGCTCATCTCAAATGCGTATTTTATATGATTTTGTCTGAAGCCAACTGCCAACTGACAACTGAACTCTTGCTTTTTGCCTGAACTCATTTCTGCGGCTAAGCTGATGCCAACTTCCGTTGTTGTTGGCTGATTTTAGAGCCGACATCGCACACAGCCATCATCAACACATTTCATTGAGCGTGAAATAGAAACAGAGAAAGTACAATAATTTTTATTTGTTTTCTTCTCCTCTCTGTCTTTATCTGTATCTCTCTCCCACACTCTCCCTGTCTATCTCTCTCTTTCTCACTCTATCTTGATTCGTTTTATTTTGCTGCAAAACGGCGGTTTGAACGCTTGTTTTGCAGTATTTTTTTTTTGTGTTTGCATTTTTTTTTTTTGTTTATTAGCATTTTCCATTGTCTGGCTGCAGTTTTCTTTCTGCTGCAATTGCAATTGTTTAGGCGCGAGCCGAGCGTCGCCCTCTTTGCTAACCAAAAGCAACAACAACAACAGCAACAACTCCGTCAATTTTTTGTGGTTTTTTTTTTGTTTTTTTTTTGTTTTGGTTTTCGGCACCGTCGTCGCATTTTGTGCAAATTACCGGTAATTTTATTTAAGCTTTTCATTTACTGTTTTGTCGCTCCATTTTATTAGCGACGAAGATTACTTTTTGGTTTTCTGCTTCTCATATTTTTTACTTGCTGTCTTTTGTTTTTTTTTCTCTTTTCTTCGCTCTACGTGTTTGCCATGCATTTTCCGCATGAAGTTTGAGGCGATAAGGCTGTCAAAATGAGATCGCAACTATTTGTGTTCAGATACAAGAATGGTTTTTGTATGTGTTCTTTGCGCTTACTTTCTGCCGATTGAAGGTTCACAATATCGATTAAACTTTGCATGCAATTTTCAATGTCGCTGCAAACCTTGATCCAAATACAAAGAAATATATATATATGATATAAAAAAGTGCTCAACTATCCCTGCCTAGCAGCAATTACTCAACTCACGGCGCATACGTGTTAATTATTCAAATTATGAATGGATAATTGAAATTGGAATTGACAATCGAAAGCTTTTGTAGCTCAACTGTCGATACTATTATTAGAAATGTGGCCAGTCATTAGAACATTTATAATTGCCCCTGAGCTGGACTAGCGAAGAGCCGCTTCAAACAAATCGCCGACTTTAGCGGCTAATGACCGAATTGCGCTGTCGTTTGGAGTTGATGAGTTGATGAGCGGCGCAAAAGAAGTGAAAATGCAATTGCATTTTAATTTACATGATGTGAATTGTGTGGTTGGCTGATGGCTGACAATGGTGTCAAGAGCCAAGGCGCCATTGTTCAACTTTAGCTGAAGATTTTCCTTTGCACAGTGGTGCAAAGCTCGCCGTATCCAACTTCAAATTAATGACATTTTAATACATTCTTTATATTTGCTAAATATATGTGAATAACAAATAAAAGTTTAGTTTTTCTTGGCTGTCTCGTTGCTAAATTCTTCATGATTATGCCGCTTGATAAGGCCTGTAGCTCTTTGGTATCTGAGATGAAAACACAATAAAGAAAAAATAAAAAGAAGAAAAATTCAAATGTTACCTGTACGAAACGAATTACCTGTCGAGCTGTGTTAACCTTGCGGTTGCCTTTGTTGACTGGGTTGCTTTTTTTTGCTGTACGTGTAGATTGTTTACTTTACTTACTTTCATTGTGCTGCTGCTGACGAGTCATAGAACAAACAATTAGTTTTTTTATTTCTCGTATATCTTTTAATGAACTTTCCACGTTTGCTTGCAGAAACTCGAACAGGAGAAGCATGTGCTGCGCCAGAAGCTGGCCATAGCGGAAGATGAGAGCGATCAGCGTGTCCTCGAACTGCAGTCCGATCTCAATGAGCTCAAGGACAAGCTGCAGACACAGGATGTGGCCATCAGGCAGGCGGAGAAGGAGAAAACTATACTGATTGATGAGCTGCAGCATCAGAATACACGCCTCACCGAACAGATACAGGAGGCGCATGCCACCGAAATGAAACTAAGCGCACAGATCCAGGAGCTGAAGGACCAATATCACTACAGAAACAGCAGCCTACAGGTAAAACTATACAAAACCAGAGGCAACTGTTGCTTAACTGTTTTTTTTTTTTTGTGTGGCAGGAGCACGTCAACAGCCTGGAGTCCATCAAAACCGAACTAAACCTCACCACAGGCAAGCGCCAGGAGCTGGAGCGTCGCCTGCAGCACGCCCAGGAGGAGAAGGAGAACCTCACCTCATCGCTGGAGGAGTCATCGGACAGAATTCATATGCTGGAGCGCCATGCTCGCGAGCAGGAAACCAAATTAGAGGTGAGCTCAAAAACTCTAATCGAACCTTATCGCGTCGCTTTCATTAAATTAAAACGGAATCGTGATTTCTAAATTATGAGATTATTTATAACTTTGGTATTATAACTGCGCAGTTTCTCAAGTGTTGCTTTGACTTATCTGTGAGCGACTTTCTTTTGCTCTGATTTTGTATTTGCGTAGATAGGTTTTGAAGTTGTCATCCATAAATAACACACTTACTTATCTCTTGGATTGGTATCTCTAATATTTATTTTGATAACATCCTTTCAGACCACCTTACAGGCATTGGAGCGATCTCAGCGTGAGAATAATGTGCTCAGCGAGAGATTGGGAGCGGTGAGTTTACCTTCTCTCAACTTAAACATAAGATTAGCCTAAGATAATGCGACCTTTAATTGGCTTTTCAGAGGGTATTATAATCTAACCTAAATTCTAGCCAAACAAAATTTTTGATCATGATTTGGTAACTAAATACTATTATTTTTGGTCCCAAAAAGCAATTGATCGATTTTCAAAATTAATATCGAAATTTAGATGTGAACTGATGGAATTCGGTCTCTAAGGGTACCCAAACTTCAGATAACTTTTCTCTCTAGTTTGTTTTAAATCTAGCAATCTATTTTTATGGATACGATTCTATTTTCTCAAACCTTTGTCTAACTAACTACTCAGGACTCCAACTCCAATACGCCCGGCAAGAAGAGTCTGCAATTTGAGATGGAGTGCGATGAGGACGAGGCCAGTTTCACGGAATCCGGCAAGCCCAGTCAAATGTGGGTGGAGGCACGCTCCGTTTACATACAGCTGAAATCCCTGGTGGATTCGCTTAAAGTGGGTCACGATGATGACTCAGGTGAGTGTCTGTTCAGACAGACAGTGCACAGTCAGAGGCAACTTCAGAGTATTCGTTTAATTGTAGGTCTCAATTCGGACATATCGCTGGATCTGGAGTCCATGGATAATACGATGTCGAGCAACAATGATAGCGGCCATGTGGCAATTGATTTCCGGCAGGGCATGCTGTCGGCCATGTCAGATGAGCTGACGCGATTGTTGCTCAATTTGGATGCGGGCAATTTCAAGAAGATGCTGGACCAAACGCGCAATCTTGTGCTCGAGCAGGAGGATGAGATCAAGCGAAGCCATCAGCTGATACAGCAGCTGGAGGCCAAGGTCACCGTGACCGATGTGGAGCTCCAGAACGTGAAGGAGGAGCGTGATCAGGCCCGTGGCGATCTGGTCGACAACACCGATCGCGACGAGCTACTGACCAAGGCGCAAAGGGAACGCGATGCGGCCAACGAGCGGCGCACCAAGGCCGAAGTGGAGTTAGCCAAAACGCGAGTCGAACTAATGCAGGCCAACAGCCAGCTGCTCGAGTCCATTCAACAGAAGGTGGAGCTCTCGCAGCAGCTCGAACAGTGGCAAATGGACATGCAGGAGCTGATCGATGAACAGATGCGCTCCAAGCTGATCAACAATCGTCGCAGCGGCGTCGCCGAAGCAAACACAACAACATCCTCGGCATCCAGCAGTGCCGCCAGCAATCTGGCCAAGCGTGTCTCCAGCTACAAATTCTGGAGTTTATTTCAGCGATAATTGGCGACATTTGAGCACACGCTGGAAGATCTACGCAACTCTTATATTCTTAATGTAGTTAACCGATGTGTGGAGCAGCGGCAGTTTATAATTAAAATAATAAAAATGAGCTATATATTTTTAATATTTATACACAAAACACAAACACAAACACACACACACACACTCAGACACAAACAAGAAGAGACCCTATATGTATATGTATTTGTACTTAATATGTTGTAATTTGTATGTACTATATTACTATATTATCGAGACGATGCGACCTTCTTTGGTTTTGTAGTGAAATCTTTTGAATTACGCTTTATTAATCTTAAATGTATTATTGTAATTGTACTCTCGTACCTATGTTTAAACAACAAAAATATTTTTCTGTACACAAACAAATTTTAAGCGCTTGCTCTCTCACTCTTCCTCTCTTCCACTCTCCCTCTCTCCCTCTCACTATCTATCTTGTCTCTCTGTATCCTGTTTAGTTAATCTTATAATTTTGTTTTAAATGTAACCGAAAATCAAAAATGCAAACAAAAAAAAAATAATACGAAAAAAAAACATATCGCCCAATTGGTTGAGCGTCTGGCAGTTGGCTTTAAAAGCCTTGGCTGGTTCTAAGCAAAAAAACTTGTGTTTGCAATAACTGAAATCAAAATGTTATAATCGTATCTCTAACCTATTATTGTACTTAAGCATATATTTAACTATAAGCAAAGCATTTATGTTAAAGGAGTATATAACATATACGTATAAATGTATACGTATTTATATACGAAATGTACGAGGCAGACAGAACAGAATTGTACGCTGCGACTGCGCGTCAGACAACTTGCCTTAAATACGGACAATGAAACGGAAAGTTTAACATTTTAGATTGTTTTAACTACATAACTTACAAATAAATCTATACAAATCAAAACACATATTAACATTTTTTGAATGCGCGCCAGTTGTCAATAGTCCGACAACAAGCGTAAATGTACGTTTGATTTAGGGGCAAAACTATGATCAAAAAGCCCTTGCTTTTTAAAATCAGTTGAGTTTTGACGAAGTTATGGCATTTTGAAGTTTCGACCTATGCCCATACACCGATATATCGATTTTCGGGCTATAATTTTTACTTGTCTTCCGACCTCAAATTTCATTTTCAACTTTAAATGTACGATTGATTTAGGGGCAAGACTATGATCAAAAAGCCCTCGCTTTTTAATCTAAGATGAGTTTTGACGAAGTTATGGCATTTTGAAGTTTCGACCTATGCCCATACACCGATATATCGATTTTCGGGCTATAATTTTTACTTGTCTTCCGACCTCAAATTTCATTTTCAACTTTAAATGTACGATTGATTTAGGGGCAAAACTTTGAGCTAAAAGCCTTCGCTTTTGAAGATAAGTTTAGTTTTGACGAAGTTATGGCATTTTGAAGTTTCGACCTATGCCCATACACCGATATATCGATTTTCGGGCTATAATTTTTACTTGTCTTCCGACCTCAAATTTCATTTTCAACTTTAAATGTACGATTGATTTAGGGGCAAGACTATGATCAAAAAGCCCTCGCTTTTTAATCTAAGATGAGTTTTGACGAAGTTATGGCATTTTGAAGTTTCGACCTATGCCCATACACCGATATATCGATTTTCGGGCTATAATTTTTACTTGTCTTCCGACCTCAAATTTCATTTTCAACTTTAAATGTACGATTGATTTAGGGGCAAGACTATGATCAAAAAGCCCTCGCTTTTTAATCTAAGATGAGTTTTGACGAAGTTATGGCATTTTGAAGTTTCGACCTATGCCCATACACCGATATATCGATTTTCGGGCTATAATTTTTACTTGTCTTCCGACCTCAAATTTCATTTTCAACTTTAAATGTACGATTGATTTAGTGGCAAAACTATGATCAAAAAGCCCTTGCTTTTTAAAATCAGTTGAGTTTTGACGAAGTTATGGCATTTTGAAGTTTCCACCTATGCCCATACACCGATATATCGATTTTCGGGCTATAATTTTTACTTGTCTTCCGACCTCAAATTTCATTTTCAACTTTAAATGTACGATTGATTTAGGGGCAAAACTATGATCAAAAAGCCCTCGCTTTTTAAAATCAGTTGAGTTTTGACGAAGTTATGGCATTTTGAAGTTTCGACCTATGCCCATACACCGATATATCGATTTTCGGGCTATAATTTTTACTTGTCTTCCGACCTCAAATTTCATTTTCAACTTTAAATGTACGATTGATTTAGGGGCAAAACTATGATCAAAAAGCCCTCGCTTTTTAAAATCAGTTGAGTTTTGACGAAGTTATGGCATTTTGAAGTTTCGACCTATGCCCATACACCGATATATCGATTTTCGGGCTATAATTTTTACTTGTCTTCCGACCTCAAATTTCATTTTCAACTTTAAATGTACGATTGATTTAGGGGCAAAACTATGATCAAAAAGCCCTCGCTTTTTAAAATCAGTTGAGTTTTGACGAAGTTATGGCATTTTGAAGTTTCGACCTATGCCCATACACCGATATATCGATTTTCGGGCTATAATTTTTACTTGTCTTCCGACCTCAAATTTCATTTTCAACTTTAAATGTACGATTGATTTAGGGGCAAGACTATGATCAAAAAGCCCTCGCTTTTTAATCTAAGATGAGTTTTGACGAAGTTATGGCATTTTGAAGTTTCGACCTATGCCCATACACCGATATATCGATTTTCGGGCTATAATTTTTACTTGTCTTCCGACCTCAAATTTCATTTTCAACTTTAAATGTACGATTGATTTAGGGCCGCGCCCGCAAAACGTTATGCGAGTGCAGAACACCAGCCCCTTCCGCCTTCTTTCAAAATCGAGTTGAGTTGTTGCACGGGGACGAAGTTATGGCATTTTGAAGTTTCGACCTATGCCCATACACCGATATATCGATTTTCGGGCTATAATTTTTACTTGTCTTCCGACCTCAAATTTCATTTTCAACTTTGAATGTACGATTGATTTAGGAGCAAAATGTCTTCCGACCTCAAATTTCATTTTCAACTTTAAATGTACGATTGATTTAGGGGCAAGACTATGATCAAAAAGCCCTCGCTTTTTAATCTAAGATGAGTTTTGACGAAGTTATGGCATTTTGAAGTTTCGACCTATGCCCATACACCGATATATCGATTTTCGGGCTATAATTTTTACTTGTCTTCCGACCTCAAATTTCATTTTCAACTTTGAATGTACGATTGATTTAGGGGCAAAACTATGATCAAAAAGCCCTCGCTTTTTAAAATCAGTTGAGTTTTGACGAAGTTATGGCATTTTGAAGTTTCCACCTATGCCCATACACCGATATATCGATTTTCGGGCTATAATTTTTACTTGCTTCCGACCTCAAATTTCATTTTCAACTTTAAATGTACGATTGATTTAGGGGCAAACTATGATCAAAAAGCCCTCGCTTTTTAATCAGTGAGTTTTGACGAAGTTATGGCATTTTGAAGTTTCGACCTATGCCCATACCGCGCGGGCCGCCCGCCCCTCAACTTTGAATGTACGATTGATTTAGGGGCAAAACTATGATCAAAAAGCCCTCGCTTTTTAAAATCAGTTGAGTTTTGACGAAGTTATGGCATTTTAAAGTTTCCACCTATGCCCATTTATCGATATATCGATTTTCGGGCTATAATTTTTACTTGTCTTCCGACCTCAAATTTCATTTTCAACTTTAAATGTACGATTGATTTAGGGGCAAAACTATGATCAAAAAGCCCTCGCTTTTTAAAATCAGTTGAGTTTTGACGAAGTTATGGCATTTTGAAGTTTCGACCTATGCCCATACACCGATATATCGATTTTCGGGCTATAATTTTTACTTGTCTTCCGACCTCAAATTTCATTTTCAACTTTAAATGTACGATTGATTTAGGGGCAAAACTATGATCAAAAAGCCCTCGCTTTTTAAAATCAGTTGAGTTTTGACGAAGTTATGGCATTTAGAAGTTTCGATCTATGCCCATACACCGATATATCGATTTTCAGGCTATAATTTTTACTTGTCTTCCTAGCGGATTTCAGAACATTACTTAAAAGGCTTATCGATTTATCAACAACAACTACCACTTTGAGAGATCGTTTTCAACCAATAAACAATATAAATCAATTTGGCTACGCCTTTAATGATTTCTTGCGTCCATTCGAAAGCTTTGTGCAGATCTCGCTGACGAACTCTGAACATTTGGCCTTGCCGCCCAAATCACACGTTAGACTCTGTCCCTCCTTGATGGTCTCGAAGGCGGCACGTTCAATTCTCTCGGCAAACAGGCCCAGTTTCATGTGGCGCAACATCATCACCGAGGAGAGCAGCAGGGCCGTTGGATTGGCCAGATCCTTGCCAGCAATATCAGGTGCAGTGCCGTGCACAGATTCAAAGAGTGCACCTTTCAATCCCATGTTGCCCGATGGGGTTAGACCGACGCCACCGACCAGTCCGGCACACAGATCCGACAAAATATCCCCATATAAATTGGGCATGACCAGCACATCGAATTGATCGGGATGCTGGGCTATGGTGAGGCACACCGTATCCAAATACACCTCCTCGAACTGAATCTCAGGATAATGCTGGGCGACGGACCGTACGCAGCGCAGAAACAGTCCATCGGACAGACGCATAATGTTCGCTTTGTGGACGACGGTGACTTTCTTGCGCTTGTTGTCCCTGGCATACTGGAAGGCATACTTGGCGACACGTGTCGATGCTTTTTCCGTGATCAGTTTAATGCTTTGCACAACGCCATCGACAATTAGGTGCTCAATACCCGAATATTCACCTTCGGTATTCTCACGGATGGTGACCACATCCACATTGTCGTAGAGTGTGCGATAGCCTTCGAGGCTGCGACATGGACGAACATTCGCATACAAATTTAGCACTTTGCGCAACTCTAGATTCAGGGAGCGATGCCCGTTGCAGATGGGCGTCGTCAGTGGGCCCTTCAGCCCGATCCTGTTGGTGTTAAACGAATTGATAACTGACTGGGGTATGCCCACCTTGCCATCGTGCCTACGAACCGGAGAAACATCAACCATTTCCCATTCGATGGGCACTTCGGCGGCACTGAAAATCGTTTGGACAGCTTCAGTGATCTCTGGACCGATCCCATCGCCTGGTATAATGGTTACTCTTTGGACGGCGGACGAATAGGCACGGCTGAATGTGTTTTGTATAAATCGAAAAGTCATTCTGTTGTTGTTAAATATTTGTAATTTGCGATTGGTTTGAATTTCTCACAAATGGAACAATTTTGAAAATGTTCTTTGAGTTTTACGCCACCTATCGGATAAGTAACAAATCTCAATGAAAATTGCCATTTTGATTATGTTAAAAATTATAAGTATATCGATATATTGTGAGAGTTTTTTTTTTATTCTGGTGTCCTTTTAATTTAATTTTTATACCTATGTTGATCAGCCTACTAGTAAGCCTTTCAATATTGTAAATATTTTAGATAAGATTATTCACACAATTTCAGCCTATCGATTGTTGTCAAGCGTGATAATCAAATCTATGTATCGTATGCTTAGATTATCGAAATAGTCGATACACATGCCAAAATTTGTAGCCATCCCTAAGTTTTTCGAAGAACAAAAAGAACGGCAGGACAAGGCAGCAGTTTCAATTTCATTCCTGATTTCTAGTAAAAGTAGTAAGCAACCAGAAGAACACACACGGCAAACAATGCCTTCGGCTGCTACCACAATCACCTCCAACAACAACAATAGCAAGGAGAAACGCGCCTCGGTCACTTCCATTGGTGCGAGCAGCAGCAGCGTCGGCGGCAGCGGCGTGGGTGGTGGCGGCAGCTCCAACAATGGCAATGGCAACGGTAATAGCAACGCTAGCAATGGAGGAGGCGAGCAGCATAGCAGCAATACCAATCTCGCTGAATGTACCAAGGCTGTTGTCGCAGCGGGAGCAGAAGCTGCGAGCGGCAGTCAAACTGATTTAACCAACAACAACAGCAGCAGCAACAATAGTGTCAATGCCAAAGCACTGAAATTGTCGGCTGCTGCTGCCGCTGTTGCTGCCGCCGAGCCGTACAATCCGATGAAGCAAATTCTGGTCACCATTGAGCACAAGATTCGCAACTTGGAGAAACGTAAGGTAGGTGCATATAATTTCATTTTGAAGGCATTGAGGATCGAATCGCTCTGCAGGCAGGCACTGCCCACCATTTTTTTTTTTTATTTTCGTTCGTCGCCCGCTTTGTTTCGTTTTCTTCTTTTTTTTTACTGCTCGTGCTGCGTTTCCCCCTTGTGCTCGCAGATTTTTCGCGACGCCATGTTTGCTGTTTCGCAGAGTTGCCAGACCAATGGCCGTGACTTGATTACGAAAAATATATATGTTTGCTCTTATGCACCAGCTTAAAGTAAACTAATTATGCATTCAGCAAAAATCAGCAGAATATTAATTGTCAAATTTTAATTGCCTGTTAATTGTGTATTTATGAGGAGTTAATGTAGTTATTTAGTTTATTTAAGAGCGCCGGCGCTCCATCTGGCAACGCTGCATCGCATGTGCCCGACATTTTTGAGCAATAATTGATATTTTTTTGCTATTGGTTTTGGCTTGTTTGTTTGTGTTATCTTGCCATGCAAAAACACAAAGCGTCGCAAATGTTATTCTTTACCCCAGTCATGATTCATTCGTTACACTTATTTTTCCCCCCCCCACACACACACAAACGCAGACGAAACTGGAATCGTACCGCGCCATTCAAGCTGGTGGCAAGGAGCTGAGCGCCGATCAGGCGGCAGCCGTTGCCAAATACGACTCTGTCCTGGCCACCCTGGAGTTTGCCCGAGATGTCGCCAAGCAGACGCAGTCCATGTTCAAGGAGGCCGAAAAGGAGCAGAAGAAACAGGCACGCAAGGTAATATCTAAAATCAAATAATATATTTACATTTTATATATTGACATTCAATATGTGAATTTTTGTGCGTAGGACAACCAGGCTAAGGCGGTAGCGGAGACTGTCAAGATACGTGACCTCTTGGTCATCCAAAACGTACTCACCTGCTTCAACGACGAACAGGTTCGCAGCGATTTTTTGGCCGGCGAGAATGGCGCCTGCAAACTGGAGACTAACGATTTGGAAACGCTTGAGAAGTTGTAAGTGCTTCTATATTTTCTGTATAATAATATTAAGCGAAGACTTCATTTTACTTGTATTATTTTCCAAAACAAAAAAAAATCTGATATTTAAAATCACTTCAATTGCAATCTATAATATGTTTAATATGTTTTTTTTTTTAACACAGCTGCATGGATGTGCAAATGCGCCGCCCGGAGACTGCTGAGGACATCAGTTTCTTGACCACCGCTCAGAAGGCAGCCGAGCTTTTTGCCATGACGATCAATGCGCGTGCCAAGCCGTACGGTGAGCTGACGTTCGAGAAACTGCGCGCGCTCTTCCAACAGATACAGGACAGTGGCTATTTGGACAAGTACTATTGGATACCTGTTGCGGATCAGGCAGCAGCTCAGGGCAACAGTGCGGAGAGCGGCACACAGACAATTGGCGCCAGCGAGACACTGCTGAATGATGCACTGACTGCTGATCGGGATGCGGCCATGTCGGAGCCATCGGCGCATAATTCGCTGGAGGAGGGCTTGGACAAGCTTACGACAACTGCCGATGCGGGCACCTCAATGCCCGAACTGTTGCAGCCGGAACGCGCTGCTCAACAACTGATTGAGTCGCAGCATTCGCGCACGCTGCCCATCGACCCACAGCAGCAGCAGCAACAGTTGCTCGTCCAACAGCAGCAGGCAACAGGTGTATATAATGCTGTCCCAGCGGCGACTGCAGCTGCTGCTGTTGCTGCTGCTGCTGCTGGTGGCAACACGACGCCTGTGCATGTGATGTATGCAACAGCGCCTCCACCGCAGGGAACGCATGTGCCTCCGCCTGCTCAACATCCGCATCAGATGCTGAGTAGCCCCGTGAATCTCCAGGCCTTGCACGCTGTGCCTCCATCGCAGACGCCACAGGCGGGCGTTGCTACGGCGCAATCATCGGTGCCTCAGCAGCAACAACAACAACAAGGGCAACAGCCGCAGCAGCACTTTAGAGGAACGACAGTGCGTGCCGTGGAGCATAATTACTTCAAGCAGCCACCGCTGCAGGCAGCAGGAGCACCAGCTGGAGCTGGTGCTGCTCTACAGGCACCGACGCCTCAGCAGCAACAATTTATGCAGCAGCTGCGTCCGTTGGCCGAGGTCCTGGGCAACGGCAGCTTCCACTTTCTGCAGGACAGCGAATTGGATGCGCCCGATGTGTTGCCGCCGCCACAGCAACAACAACCAATGGCACCGCCGCCGCAGCAGTTGCCAGTGCAGGGATTGGTCTTTGAGCAGCAGCAACAACAACAGCAGCAGCAGCAGAATCATGTAGATGAGCCGATGACCATAACAACACTGACCTTTACCAATCAGGCCTTCCCGTCCCTGCAGCAGCAGCAGCAACAACAACAACAGCAGCCGCAGCAGCAGCAACCTCCACAACAGCAACTCTTCTCACCGGTGATGACATACGAGCAGCGACAGCAGCAACCCATGCTGATTATGACACGTATGCCGCCGCAGCAACAACAGCAGCTGCAGCAGCAGCAGCAGGCACCGCCACCACCTCAGGGCATTGGCATGCAGCCTGGCGATGTGACGGCCGTGTTTCCCTATGACGCCTCCGTTGTCAGCTATGAGCAGCAATTGCAGCAGCAACTGGGAATCAAGCCACAGCAGCTGCAGAAGCCACCACATCTTGACGAGCAGCAGCAGCAGCCCCCTGTCAATGATGTGGTGGTGGAGGGCAATGAGTGGCATGGACGTGGTGCTGGTCCTGCTGTTGTCAATGACACGAACGCAGCTGCCACAGCTGCTCTGACCAATGTGCTTAAGACACAATCATCGGCACTGGTCGTTGTAGATCAGGTGGCAACACCAACGTCAGCCAACAACAACAGTAACAACAAGTGGAGCAGCGAAATGAATGCAATGAGCAGCGCCGCCTCAAATGGCAGCAATAGCAGCAACAGCAAACAGGAATGGGCAACGCCACGCGACAACAGCAGCGGTCGCGGTGGTTATCTGAATGAGAACGATGGCGCCAACAATCATTGGAACTCCTCGCAGCCGGACAATGGCAGTCAGGTGCGTCGCAACTCTGGCAATTATCAGCATCAGCAGCAGCGTCGCAATGGCGGCGGTGACGAACGTGGACGCAATGGTGGCGGGGGAAATTATCGCTCGCGACAATATGGAAACTCTGCGTCACAGCAAAATGGACGCAACAGCGGCGTCTATTTCCGCAACAATGAGTCAAGCGGCGGCGGCAGCGGTGGTGGCAACAATTACTACCAAAATGGCGGTGGTGGTGGAGGAGGAGGTGGTGTCTATAATAAGGAATCACGCTATGACTCCTCTGGTGGCGGCTCGTATCGCGGCCAGCGTGGCGGCAATCAGCGCAATGGCAACGGACCCTTTGGACGGCCAATGGGCGATCGTGGTCGCAACACGTCTGGTGGTGGGCCCGGAGGCAACGGGGGTAGTGGCGGCAGCGGCAGTGGTGGTGGTTACATAAATCAGCGCCAATCTCAGCAGCAACAACAGCAGCAGCGAATGCCGCTCAGCTTGGAGAATAAAAACTGAAACGGCGAATTGCGTCGATAGGCAGGCGACGGCGCAGCTGTTTGGCCGTTGGTACATGTATTAAATGGAAAGCTCCTCTCTCTCACACACACACACCCAACACATTCATCCAAACACATACATATGCACGTACACGTACACATACACATATACATACGCAAACACATCCACATAAATAAACATTACAAATCCTGAGCACAGAAACACACATCCAAGCAGCGTTGCCACGTTGGCGTTCAATTTACCGTTAGTCAGCAACGTGAAAAGCTCCAGAAAAAAAAAACAACAGAACGAAAAAACTGTTTGTGCATTTTTTTTAAAATACAATTAAATGTTTCTATATAATTATGATTTATTTAATTATTAATTAATAAAAATATAAACAACAGTCTAGTTTAGAACACTTAACAAAAATAAAATAAAAACAAGCATACAGGAAAGTTCAAAAACACACCCACACAGACACACAAAAACAACAGCAACAAAACAATGAAATGCAATGGGTTTCTAAAACCCAATAGCAAAAGAAATAACATTCAAATGCAAACAGCTGCAAATGAAAATAAGAAGGAAAAGAGAACTGCAAGCAAAGAGGAAAAAAGGAGCTTTGAAAAGTACGGGAAACTTTTCAAAATAATAAATAGATGGAAACAGAAAAATAAAAGTATTTATACGTCTTAGCAATTAAATAACAATTTTGAAACATACAAATTATATTTAATGATTTAATATAATACATTGCGAATGGATGAATGAAAAAAAAAGAAAACAAAATCCAACTTATGTAATTTACTATAAACAAATATATTTATAGTTTGTGCTCTTTCTACCAATTTTGTTTACACATGTACCATTTTTTTCTCTCCTGCAAGCACATAACAAATCAGCGTATTAAATAAACGTAAAAATATATTGTATTTAGAGCAGTATACTTAAAAAAAAAAAATACAGAAACATTATGCCCCACGTATGTGCATTATAAATAGAAGAAAAATAATGAATTATGTATGTATGTATATGCAAATTAGTGACATTAAACAAACATATTTAAGTAACAAACGTAATTTTTTGGATAGGTAATTTTAAATGAGAAATTCCTTTGTTATGATTCGCTTGAACTTTAATTAATGGAGCTTATTTTATTGTTTCTTTTTATCAGCAGTTTTTGTGGACACAACTGCCACCTTGTCTGACTCCGTTTTCGTATCGCACAAGAACCAAAGACCAGCTAATATTAGGGTAATCCCCACACCGGACAAAGTTGTCAACGGTTCCTGATAAACGAGAGAACCTAGAATAAACTTAATGTAAATTTAACAATTACTTTCAACTAATATATAGTTATTGCCAGACATACTGAGAGCACGTAGTTGGAGGCAGCAGTTAAGACAGTTGCCGTTAGAGTTTGTTGGCTCAATTGTAGGGCTTTCAGAAAATAGCGCAGATTGCACACATTACAGAAGAGCATCAAACCAAGCGGCAGCAGTTGGACCAAAGCAAATTCTACAAAAGAGTAATTTATTAACTGATTATTTGGTAAGATGCTGAAAATACCTACCAACATACGCATGGCCTTCGGAAATTCGAAATGACGTTGGCTGCTGCAGGTTCATCGCTCCGAGAAAACTGGGCAGCTTGCCAAAGAAACTGCCGCCGGCAGCGCAGGCGCCAGCCACGAAACTGTAGCGGTACTTTACGAGTGCCTCCATCCCAGCTAATTTTATTGTGGCAACTGTTCCAAGTTGCTGTTAGCTGATTGTTGATAACAATTGCACTATTGTGTGCATATGGAGGCACAGTTGCCACATGTGATACGAATTTACCAAAAACTAATCCTTTATTTAATTGGAGCAACACTAAATAATCACAGTGTTTTCGTATTAACATTCCTGTTAAGTACTCAAAATGGTGCTGTAGAAGCGATTTATCGATAACAACGCAAATCATATGTTATGTTAAGAGCAAGAATAAGAACTGCTGCGCAATATAAACAAGGTCGTTGTGAAGTAAGCGATAAGAGCCAAGTGCAAATTGTTCATTATTATAAATATTGCTTATATCTCTTATCATTAGTTATATTCCTTGTAAGTTTTATTTCCTGACATACAAAGTTGATTAATTGGTCGTGAGCCAACATTCGAATGTCGAATTCGATTTGATAAATGAACTCCCGAAATTGATTTACCAAAACAACATGAAATGTGCTCAGAGACCTTTATTTATTGCATTTAATTGTTTGTGCTTGATTCCAATTAGAAGTTCCAAGCAACCACCATTGAATAGCACCCAATAATCATTTATGCACAGACAGTTTCTTAAATTGCTCACTTCGAGCAAAATACATTTTTATTACAGTTCCAGTTGATCGGAGGTGTTTTTGTTTTGCGCCACTTATTAAGTACACATTATTATTGTTGCTGGCATTTTTGAAGTAGGTAACATTGTTATTCTATCAGAATTTGTATCCAGGGCACTTGAGCAAACTTATTATTGTACATCGATCTCCTCCAACCTTAACAAATACATTGTGGATAACAAATGGTGGATGCTACGATCTAACGATCCTAAGATCCACCCCCTTTAAGAGATGAGTCCTGAATCTGGGGAGAATCTCACGCGGAGCGCATGGCATTCGTATACTCAACGGCATCGTGGAGCGTAGGATAGATGTCGAATGGACCCTCGCGGAGTGCCATACTGTGTACCAGAGTGTCGTAGACGCGATCCACGGGACTAGCGAGGAGCAGGCGAGCGCCACGCGCCTTTAGATCCTTGTTGATATCACTTAGAGTGCTGCAGCCGGCGACATCGATGTGGCCCAGCATGGAGAAGTCCAGAATGAGGAATTTGAACGCCCCACCCTTGCACTCATCCATACCTTTATGTTCCACAATCTCATAGTCGTTGGTCTTTTTTTTGCTGTTATAGCTCTTGTCCAGTCCCACCGACTTGTAGAGGGAACGCCGGAAGAACAGACTCGTGGCAAAGTTGAGAGAGCCGGAATAGCGAAAGATGCGCGTCTCGGGCACCTGCAACACATTGCGATGCTGATTCATGTCCATATAGATGCCAGGCGCTTCGGGTATATAGCCCAGCAGGCAGGAATATGGCTTCATTCCCTTAATGTACAATGCCAGCAGGGAGACGCAGACGCCAATCAGCAGTCCAACATCTATGTCGATGAGCACCACGCACAGAAATGTGGATATCCAGGTGAACATCTCAAGTTTGCCCTGCTTGGAGAACTTCTTCAGCTCCTTGACTTGCATAAACATGGGCTTCAGTGCCACAATAATGACGCCGGCCAACACACATCTGGGCAGATCACTGAAGAAGGGTCCAATCCACATAATGGTGGCGATCACCAGGGAGGCCGACACCAAGGAGGCAATTTGTGAGACGCCGCCCGTTTGATCCTGTATAACGGAACGCGACAAGGAGCAGGCCAGTGGATAGCAGGAGAAAGAGCCACCCACTATGTTGCCCACGCCCATGGCGAAGAGTTCCTGATTAGCGCGCACCTCATAGCCATGCTTCTTGGCAAACGTCAATCCCATCGACATAATGATCGAGTACGTAACGATTGCAATCGCAATGGAATCGACCGCGACCAATGGAACCAGATCCAAGCGCGGCAATGTTGGCATTGGCAGACCCTTGGGTATCGTGCCCACCATCTGCACATTGAACTCCTCGTACAGGTGAAAGAACTTTGAGATCAGTGTGCCACCGATGACAGCGATCAATTCGCCGGGCAGTGGAAAGCGACATCGTTTGCTCAGACATGGCTTGAGGCACTCGTTGCAGATGATCATAAATATGATGACTGCCATGCAGAAGCCAAAGTTGACGAGATTTGTGTGCGGCAATCCTTTGAGCACATCCATCACAGTGTAAATGATTTTGAAGGCACCCTTGTGTCGATTCACCTGAATGCCCACCACATCCTTCAGCTGGGCGCTGACCACATGACAAGCGGCGGCTGTGGTAAAACCATTCACAAGTGGTTCACTCAGCAGCGAGGCAAGTGTGCCCAGCCTGAAGAAGGACATCAGCAGCTGAAATTACAGATATGGATACCATTAATGCATCATCAGACTTTGAGCACCATGGAAAGATAGTTGGGATGTGAAGTGCTTTTACGTTTGTAGTCAAGTGCTGATATTGAACTAAGTCTGGAAATTAATTTTGGTCGGAGACAAACGTCGGACTACGTCAGAAATGTACATAAGTTATTAGCTGCGTAATGAGAACTTTTATCAATATTTGCTTGCTTATCAAGTAATCGTGACATCTTGGTTGGAAAAATAAATCCACAGTAATGATTGTACCCAGATTGTGAAATGAAATCCCATTTATCGAGAGTATAGAAAAGGGAAAAGTCCTAGATTAGATACAAATGATAGAGATATGGCTTTCTAATTGTCGCCAGATTACAAAGGTTGACGGAATTGCAGATAACAGCTAACAGCAGTCGCATAATCCGGTTTATTGTTAAAGTCAATAAATGCCATATATATATATATATATTTTCGTGAGATTTGGAATGATGATCTCATGCGAGAACTTATCGTTATTTACAAGACTGCAGTATCCACTTACGTTCACAATGCCTACTGCTAAGGCTAGCGATGTGGCCACCTCCAAATGTGTGATAACATTTTCCACAGGCGGCATCATTGTTGTTGTTGTTGTCATATTTGCTAGTTGCAACATTGCTGTTGCTGCTGTTGTTGTTGTTGGTGATTGATTCGACTCTACATTGGCATAGGTGAGCACGACTTTTTGGGTCATCATGCTGGCCACGGCAAAGGTGCCGATCGAGATGTGCTTGGAAGTGCCCAGGAAGAGATAGACGAGCACCGGAAATACGGCCATATAGAGACCATTTCCAGCGGAAACGCCAGCCAACATGCCATACGCCATACCATGCGGTATATTCATAATGGCAACCGTAAAACCAGCTATTATATCACCAATGAAATCACGTCGCAACGAATACTGTGGCAGCCACTGCAGTATGGGAATGATGCCCGTGAAGAGCGACAAGAAATTCCAGCTACGCCAGCAATTGTGCAGGGAGGAGGGAATACTTTTGTCTCTGGCCGCATAGCCAGTCTCACGGATGACCACCTCCTGGGTGAGCACATCTCGATGGATGCTGTACTTTGGTTCGATTTTTGGTTTACTCTGCGCACTTTTGACATTGTTGTTGTTTATGCTGCCGTTGAGTGGTATCGCTTCAGGATTGCCCTGATTGTTCTTGCGCATTGTGGGGGTGGGGTGTTGCTCCTTGTCAGTTTATGCTCCTGCTGCTTGACTCTGCCTACGTCGATATTGGGGACTACCGATGTATGGCTATATAGATTGGACAACTCAGTCCGGTTAATTCCTCTTTTTTAGTCAGCTTCGTTAAAATTGTTGTACGAGCCCATCAAATGGTATTCAGGTACATTTATCCGGTATAGCAATTTAAATATGCTTATTAATAGTATTCACGAGCACCATATAAAAACGTTTGCATATATATTATATATAATTACGTTTTACGACCAAAAATAAAACACGCTCTCTGGCTAAAAGAGCGACTTGTGGCTAGTGACTCAGGACATGTGTTAAATAAACATTTTGTCGAAATCTGTGGTCACCTTCAATTTGTTAGATAGTATTTGATGCATAAGTGCGTAAGTATTTGTTGATTTATTTGATTCTCGTCACACTTGTTGCCTGCAAATCATCAAATTGCTATTAGCACGTATTGTCCGCGTGCATAAAACATATTGGGCTTTTCCATAAGCTAGTGAATACAATTTTGTATTTTGAATTGACAAATTAGCACCAATAATTTGAGTTTTTTTCCTTAATGCTTAGTATACAATTAATATGGTTTGTTTTGTTATGTGTTATTCAACCGTGCTTTCGTTGCTGCTTCTACAAAACAAAAAAAAAATCACTTGGCGCAACTAGCAAGCCGACATCGTCAACACTCGAGTGACCCAATCAAACTGAAAGCACCCCGTTTTGCAAAAGCGTTGGGTAAGCTTTTTTTTTTGTTTTAAAAGCTATTCTATTGTCGCAGCTGCTTCTCTTTGTGCTTTGTGTTGATTTGCCTTGTTACTTGTGGCTTGTTGCGCATGATAAGATTGAATTGGCCAGATAGATGCATGGCAAGCAGTGTGTATGCAGCAATTGAAACAAATCAATAATAAACTTCTCTTATCTCAATCACACTTGCCTGCTGTAGATCAATTTCAGCTTTTTTTAAGTGGAAACATTCTTGCACAACTTGATACAAAATTGGCACAACATATGTTTGTGTGTGTATGTAAATAATACACACACGTATACAAATTGTGAAATGTAAGCATAGACGCCGGCATCGCAGCTGGCCCAGTGTTGTTTTCCATGCTAGAGATGAGCAAAATTAGTAATCAGTAATTAGTTTTTTTTATCGGTTCCACTTGATGCACAATATATAAAAAAAAGTTTAAAATAATTGTATGATTATCTTGTTTGTTCAAATTATTTGCCAGCAATCACAATCATTTTCATGTAGTAATTTTTTTTATTGTGATAAATATATTTTAACTTTCATTGGCTGATATTCATGGATGATGTATCCGAACTGACGTCGGCTATGTGAAACTTGGCATCCTCGCCCGGTAAATCATCCTCATCGGTATACAAGCGACGCAGGCGCTCCTTATAGCTATATAATTAAATTACAAAAGTAAAATTTATTTTTGCCAATGAGTTGCAACTTAATAAATTCAGTTACTCACAGCTCGCTGTCGGGATTATTATTTTGATTGCGGCACTTGTCTAATTTCTTTTCAATAAACTTGACCTTTTCGCGGTCAGGCGGTTGATAATTCTTAACCAGCATGCGTATTTCTGCAAGGAGAGAGATAAACTTGAAGCGAAGAAAGAGATATGCACAGATAAATCACTCACTGCGCACAGCATCAATGAGACCAGGCAGCTTCTCACGCGCTGATACAAATAGCAGATCCGTCACATAGCTATCGAGATTCTCCTGCTCCTTGCTGGCCGCATGCAGCACGGCAGCCAGACCTATCTGAGATGGTGTATGCAGCAAGCAGGCATCCGTAAAGAATGTTAAATCGATGAAGCTGTCGATCTGCGGACGCAAGCGATCTGGATTTTGCATTTTACTGCGAGTCTAAAATTAAATCATTGAACATACAAATCAAAATAAGCTTGGCAATTAAAATGACGGCATTGCTTGCCTTTATGTCTATTAGGAAACCCTCGACAGGCCTGTAGGGGTTGTGTATGGTGAGGTAGTAGTTTAATTGGCCAATCAACAGCAGCTCATTCGAGAGCACAATGTCCGTGGCCTTTTTGCGATCGCCTTTTATGTTGTTCACAAACTGATTGATGGAGACATTAAACTCCTCGACCTTGCAGGAGACAAACACGCATGTGGCTCTACAAATAGTAAAAGGAAATATTAGTCAACAGTCTACGTATAAACAGAATGTGCTTACAATATCTCCTTGGGATGATAGTCCATGGGTGTGTTGTTGAGATAGAATCGCTTGAAGTAATGGAATGCAGTGCCAATTACACATTTCGGCATTGGCGGATCGAATCGTCGGCAAAAGTCAACCAGATAAATTTCATATTGTTTGAGCAACAATCGCTCCTCAGCCGGCGTCAGAAAGAACTTGTCCACGCTATCGGACGGTGGTGCTTCACTCTCATGCTCATCGATGTACTTGGTGTTCTGCTCCACGCGGAATGCCTGCAGTTGGGCCTCGTTTGCAAATGTCCAGGATCTTTTTTGAGAGCTAAATGGATACATTGCCAAGCATTGTTGCTTAGCAAATTGAGAAATGGTCTTCTTTTGGTGTTTGCCATTCACAGGTAAAACGCATGCAATATATTTCCGCCGTCGATATAATAATCAAGCAATAATCGATAGATATCGCAAAGAGGCACGGATGTTCTTGTAAAGTGTTGCATACTTTTATATGCTGGCATAAATTAAATATCACAGTATCTCTCTTTAAGGTATGGCCAAAACACCATTCAGCTGTTGTTTTCAAGCGGCACGTGCTGTGCATTTTGAGTGTACGCACAGCATCGAAATGTGCCCGAAATTGAATTCATTTTTGCTGCTATCTCTGTGTTAATGTTTCGCTTTAAAATTGGGTCACATGACTGTTCTCTCAGGAGCAGAACGCACGAATAAAGCTTTTACTGCTCATGCCGACAATTGCATACCCTTTCCACGTACATACAAAAGGGAATTCAAAAAACTGTTTACTTTGCTGTTAAGTTCGAGTAAACAGTTAATAAATATGTTTACACTTATGTAGGTGATTTTGTGATTTTATGTTACCAATCACATTGCGAAGCGACAGTACTTTAAAATCAGCAGTGATTTTTCTGTTTACTTTGTATGCAGGAGATGCGTTCAGTGGCAATAAAATGGCAATTAATTTTTATTGACAACTCTGAACTCTTGCTACAACGTGTTGTTGTTGTTGTTGTTGATCTTTAAGCGATTTCACTGGGCAATCTTGATGTCGTTGCAACTCACCAAACTCGGATATAAATTTAAGGCAGTTGCTTTTCGCTGAGATCGTATTTAATTGAAAATGGGACCACATCTCTTACATAATTTATCATGTTTACTCTATGTGGATCACAAGTGTATATTATCTTTCACAAATTTAGTTGTTATCCTTAAACAAAAAAGAATGAATGCGATCCGAACCGTTTCGAACCCAAATCAAATAGACCACCCAAAACGTAGCTCTACTTATGTAACACAATATGTACAAAAACAAATATTTTGTGACGATTTATGACTGCTCGAACTTCGAGCGAGTACAATAAAAACGAAATAAATAAATAAATCGATGACTGAAAAAGAAATCAGTTTACAATAAAAGCTGGCGAGCATTTACAAACAATGAAATTCAATGCAATAATTCAATATTCAATTGAATTTTAAGCACGCCAGATCGCCCAGAGCCTCCTCCTTTGGATATATCTGTGTATGTATGTATGTGAAACTAGAAAC
The DNA here is from genome assembly GCA_035044105.1 of Drosophila nr. perissopoda 5 BK-2023a. Lineage (NCBI taxonomy): Eukaryota > Metazoa > Arthropoda > Insecta > Diptera > Drosophilidae > Drosophila > Drosophila nr. perissopoda 5 BK-2023a. Next base: position 5,922,824 of record JAWNMK010000124.1, read on the forward strand.
TGTCGCTCAGACTCTCTGACGGCAATCCATCTCTCTGCTTGTCTCTGGCGCACGCGCACAGACTAAGATGTATCTGAGTCATGCATACATACATATATACATACATACATACATACATACATATATGTATGCTTCTATGGTTTTAAGAGGGAATTGGCCTCAAAATTTACTGGGGCGCAGAAAACTGGGGTGGATTATGAGACGCCTTGGCAAGCAGATAAGAGACAACATTTAATGGAATTTGTCGGCTTACGTTTGATTAATAAAATAATAATTGAAACTTGCGCATATCCTTGCTAAGTAAATATATCCTTAAAGTAAAACTGGTTTATTATACTGCTTCTGATCTTAAGCAATAAAAACCATACAAGAATCAAACTAAGTTACACGCTCTTTATTAACAACAAAAAAAAAATTGCAACTTAAGTGCGCGATCGTCGGCATTACAGTAGCCGCTCGCTATAAACGACATTAATAAAAATCATTGCGAAAGTATCTGCAACTGGCATCTAAGCATAATGCGACGCACTTGCTAAGCGCAATCACATTCGCTTTGCTTTGATGCATAAATGCATTTTAAAGACATATATGCCAGATCAGGTTGCCGGTCTGCTGTCTGTCTGTCTGCCTGTCTGTCTGTCTGTCTGACTGTGTGTTTGTGTGTGCGAGTGTGTGTGCGTGTTTTCCTTTATGTATTTACTTGTTTGTTTAAAGTATTATGTTGGCTGGCGTTGCTTCTGTTTGGCCGCTGCTAATTGTGAGTGCGTGTGTCGTGGATTATGTTCGTCTTTTGGTATCTCACTTTGTCGCTACTCTCAGGGGGCGTGTTTCTCCATAGACAAAGCCAGCGAATAGATGAATGTCTGAATGCTTAAATGTGTCTGTGATTTGTTGTTGCTTTTGTATTAGTGTGTGCGGTGTGGCTGACTTTTCACTTGAGCTCGAGCCAATGAGAAACATGTATAAATACACACTAAGCCATGATGATTTCACTTTCAGTTCGTTGCCTAAGTCATTTGTTTTTTTTTTGCGCGTTCGTTGGAAAAAACGTGAATATTAAACAATAAAAATAAATAAATGTTGTTTAATATACAGCAAATATAAATAGAATCAACTTCATGTAATAGTTAGGTAGTTAAAGTTGTTGTTGTTTCCTTTTCGTTGATATTCTTTTAAGTTCGTTGCTAAAGTCATTTGTTTTATGCTTTAGTTGCTGTCAAATCGCTTGTCATCTGTCCAGCGTTGTCATAATTACATTTATGTAGCCAATATCCACATACATACATAGCTGACATTTGGAAATATGTCAGCGGGCTTACGTAATGAATAAGGCATCGCTGCTAGGCAGCTATGCGAGCGCCTTCCAAGGATTGTGGTCAAGATGTGATGGATATACACATAAGCATGGATCATGTGACAGTTGAATCGCAACTATATTGAACAATTTGCTGTAGATGGTCATGTAAAGTCCGTTCATGTGTCAATTCGTGGCAACTTTTAATGTCAAGCATTTACGGAAAATACTTGTAAGAAAAAGGCTGATATCATTTTGGTTGATACCCTTAAAGGTTACATGATTATCATACATGGTTACACACCCCTGCTCTGTAAATTCCATGCACGTAAGTATATATATATTATTTTTTTATATACTAATAAAATAGATGTTAGGATTATTTAAATTGATTAATGGCTGTCTGGCTTCTATTGTTTTAGCTAAACACCCAGTTGTCTTGTGGCTGATTAACAATCGCTATGCAAAACAGATAAAGTAAATATTTGTTAAGCATAATACAGTCGACGTGGAAGCAAAGTTCCATGTGATTTTAGTTCATTGTTTTTTTTATTATAATTATTTGTTGCTGCCTCTTACATTGTGTGTTTTTTTTTTCATAACTTAAATGTCTATAAAATAAATTATTTAAAAGTAAAAAACAAACAGAATGTCAATTATCGAAAACAACATACAAATTAAAATTAAATTAAAAATATACTCACATACTTGAATAAATTAAAATAATATATAAAAAAAACACACACACACAAATAAACGACAGTCGCTTGTAAATTTGGCTAAACATTATTTATATATATGTGTATATGTATGTGTGTATATACATATGTATATATACATATATGTGTATGTATATGTATTCGAGTATTTTGAATCGGTTTATGTTGGTAATTGTGCTAAAAACAATTAATTTGTACATACTTTCACTGGCACCAATATTTCAAATGTTTTGCTAATAATCAAGAGAATTCTACAGATCAACTAAATATGGATACTTAATTTAGTTTTGTTGGCACTCGACTGAATTCACTCCCAGACTCACTCACTCACTCGCTCACTCACAGGCTCACTCACTCACTCACTCACTCATTCACTAACTCACTCATTCACTCACTCACTCATTCACTCACTCACTCACTCTCTGAAATACACTCAGCCCAACCCATTCATCCTGTGAGGGTCTGCGAGCGCACCAGCGTCAGATCGAGGGGCGTGGTTTTGCGTACGAACGTGGTGGAGGATGTGGCGGACGATGGCAGGCGGCTGGCTGACTCACTGAGCGGTGGACTGATGCTGGCACTGTTTGCCGCGGGACTCGCAGCCTGCGTTCGCGATCGAAGCGACAAATCGATGGGCTCCTCCTCCTCCTCGTCCTCCGCCGGACTGGCTGTTGGGAACGGAAAAAGCAAATCCGATTTGAATTGCTCCTTGAACAAGGGCAGTGGTGGCATGTGGCAGTTGCCCATTAGTCCGGCTGGCGGCAGAGTGAACGGCGTGAACGTGCTGTACAACGGCTCTGAGTGACTGCGAAAGATATCGAGGAGCTCTCTGTGACGTCGCTGCTGCTGCTCCGCCATGTCCGCCTCGGAGCTGCCCGCATATGCGGAGCTACCCGGCCGCAGCGCCTTGCGTATTGTGCCGGTTGTGGCGCTGAGCACGCTGGTGCCATCGTCCGTGGGATCACCGGCGGACGAGGCGCCCGAATCGCTGGGCGTATTGCTGAGGCGGGACTCGAGCTTCAGCTGACGATGCTGCTGCTCGTTCAGATACTTGGCTGCTTGCAGAAAGCCGGGCAGGCTGGGCGACGGACGGGATGGCGATGCCGTTGCCGGCGCCGTTGCGCCAGCCGACTGCAGCGAGCTGATCGTCGGCGTGGAGGTGGCTGCTGTGGCCGACTTGATGCAGGGATTCGTCTTGTCCTGGTAGGTTTGGCGCGCTTGATTGCTCGCCTGCTGCAGCCGCGCCAGCTGATCCAGACTGGCATTGCTGACGCTGGCGCCAGTCGCACCGAGCAAGCCGCCTGCCCCGCCCTGCTGCTCCTGCAGCAAACAGTGTATCTTGAACCAATTGGAGCGTCGGCCATAACGAGATCCGCTCTTCGACATGCCCACCAGGAGGCACTTGCGCAGCCGGCATGCCTTGCAGGCCGTACGATTCTTCTTGTTGATCACACAATCGCCGTTGTGCTTGCAACCGGCGATTGCTGCAATGTTGTTGTATGTGCGGCCGAAAAAGGACTGAAATTATGTAGGATTTGAACAGGATTCGAATTAGGATTAGCTGAACTTAACCAATAAGGTCTAATAAACAATATTTTTACTATCAATGTTCACAATCACAACCTTTACCGTTACGCTTTATCCGTTATTATTCGGTTTCGATTTCTCTAATCTTTTTTTGTTAACATCAATTTTTATATTCATTTTTTGTTACTTATTTTATTTGAGCCCATTAATAGCTTGCCCTAGAAAGAGTTGAATGACGAGGCAAATATTGTTGGCCAAAAAAAAAAAATCAATTATTGCTGATACCTTTTTGCACCTGTGCACATCTGTAATTAGCACTCAGTGGCATAATTTCACTCTCCCAAAAAACTCAACGCTTCAATTACAAAATGTGCGTTAATAAATTTTGCCAACTACTTGGTGATTATGTGAAAGAGTTTCATGCACCATTTATTATTTGACTATCTGAGCGCTTTTGCTTTGTTTCTTGTTTTAGCCAACTCATGCTAGAGCCAATGTTGCTGTTGTTGTTGTTGGCCGACTTCTTCTTCGCATTGATGTTGAAGTTCATTGAGCGCCACGTTCATCAATATAAGTGAACTTTGAAGCCAGGCTGTCGTTTAACGCTGAGTCATCTAATATGCATGTAATTTTTATTTGATTGACTGCAGTTTACAATTGTGCTCGCCTTGAGCTCAGAGCTCTATATATGTACATATGTATCTCCACATCGGAGATCGTGTAGTGCTGCTCTAAATTCGCAGATATTTTCCCATGGCATTTGAAGGTACCCCATTGTACTCGCATCTACTTAAAGTCAATTAAAAATCGATTAATCCACCGAATTGAATTTTAATTATAGCAATAATATCTGATGCTGGGCAATATAAAAGCCAAATTTGATAATATTTTCGCACATTTTGCTGAGTATGCCAAAAAAAGGGAGTTTTTTTGTATGAGTTTCCCACAAATTTCTTTCTAGATATACATACATTGTGTGACCATTAAGTGGTTCTCTTATTATACAGTATTAGCATTATATAAGTACTACTTAGAAGTATTTGTCTATAATTATCATTATTATTCACCTTGCAGCCCTCGCATGTAAATGCTCCAAAATGAAAACCAGCCGCCGGTTCGCCGCAAACTTTGCATAGCTGGTTCATCTGAAATGAAATTAGAATAATAACAATTTGTTAATCACAAAATTATTATTATTTTATTTAAAATTACATATTAAAAAAAAAACTCTTTTAAAATAGGTTCTGTATGTAACTGAAGCTAATACTTATGTTTACTCTCCAACCAAATCGTATTTGCGAGGCTTTTGTTACCATTAATATATTTAATAAACATATAGAAGAAAAGTGTTTATTTACTTATATAATTATATTAATAATATTTAGCATTTATATATTAAATATTTAGATTAAAATAATATGGATGCAAACATTTTTTTTTTTTACAAAATTGAATGACAGATTTAGTAAAATATAAGTAGACAACTTTATGGCTTTGTTATTGTCTCTTATTTACTTATAAATATATATATATATATATTTAAGATTATACATATATATAAACCATATATATATATATATATCTATAATCTTAAATATATGTATAAGTACATATAAATAAAAAGAGAAAAGTTGATTTAAATCTCTTCAAATAGTCCTGGTTATTTATATACGATTTGGCACAGCCTTGCCCCAATCAGCTGAGATCAAGAAGCGACCATGGTCATACAATAACAGTGAAAACACTAAACTAATAATAATAATAATAATAATAAAACTAAAAAGAAGAAGAAGCAGATGCAGCAGCAGCAGCAGCACCGACAGCATAACCGATGACCCACTGCGTTTCTCTTTTTTTTTTTTTGCCACAGGTCGTGGTTAGAAATTGAGGTATGCAGCGACCGGTTTGGGCTGGCACCATCCAAGACACATCCACGACACGGTAAGCATCCAAGACCCGATTCCTGGCCTGGTCGCACTTCCCTTGCCGGCAACTCGCTGCACTCTCTGCCACTGAGGATGGGTCGTGTTCACACATCTAATGTACGTACTTACTTGTTTTGTGTGTGATCATAAAGCTAAGGTCAAACAACAACAACAACAACAACAAAAATAACTGGAAAACAAAATGTACGTACATTTTGCGTCAAGTATTTGATCAGCGTGAAAATGTTTGCTAAGTTCGAAAAATCTTGTACGAGAATGTCTCACAAATGGCTAGCAAATGTTAAACAAGTTAAGGGCGTGATTCTTGTGTATCTAATACATGAATAGAATTCATTTAAAAGTCGAATTTCTACCCACATAATCCAAGTGCTGAAACATCAACTTGCTGATTCTATGGTTTCAATTCTTATTTGATTTAAATAATTTAATTGAACTTAGGGGCAAGAATGATATATTTTTTGAGATTTTTGCCTGAAAATAGTCTAAATAGTAGTTATATATATATATGATTTATAAAGTCATACATGGAGCACTCTTCCTCGATAAGTTAATGAGTTAATCTGCTCATTTGAAAAAAATGTACTTTGAGAAGTCATTGATTGTAGCCCAGTTACATTTTAATTATAGCATCTTTTAGCATTTAAAATATATCACTTTTAGTTTGGTTCTTTATTTCATAAGATCATCATTGGCCCAAGACGTAATACATAGTGTAAATGAAGATCATCTTGTGCACTTAGCACTTGAAATTTTGGTTTTGATCTCAAAGCTTTTCCTCTGGCACCTTGTCGACTTTTTGCCATCGCCATCGCAATTCAGTTTTTTCTTTATTTATTTTATTTTACTTTTCTGGAAAAGCGCACCGCTGTGCCTAAAATTGTCACGGTTTTGGATTTTTCCTTATTTATTTTGTTTTTTTTTTTTGCCGCTGTGAAGGTGCAAATTTAATGTTTGCCAATTTAGCAGCGCTCGCTGTCACCTTTGGTGTCCATTAGCGCGCGTTTATATGCAAAGCGGCGGTCTGGCGTGTTCGCCATTATCACAGGAGCAGCATCACGCCGAGCCACCACCTGCTGAGCGGTGGCAACCACAACTGCCAAGCGGTTCGCCCTCCTGCCCAGCCAACAGCCAAACAGTGTCAAGATATGGACACAATAACGAACGAACTAACCGAGAATGGTACGATTGCTGTTGCTGCCCCCAGGCAAATTCTACTTGCAACGACCTAAAGTGCTTATGTTTAATGCTTGTCATTTACCACTGGTACTTTATTGGGTCACAGTGCCCAGATTCGTAATATTCTCACTGCAGGTCAACTTGGAATCCTTAAGCATCTTTTTTGTATCTATTTCAACAATCGATTTAAGTTATGCATTGAACGGCCAATAAAACTTGATTTGTTTAGATATGTTAGTACCCAGTTACAAACAAGTTAACAAGCTAATTATGTTGTGAGCCAACTTCTATAAACTTTGTTTACTTTTGCCAGCAAAAGCATCATCAATTTTGAGAAAGGCCGATCATAAAAATTTGATGTTGAAAAACGCGCCGAGGTAGTAAATTTTTGCAATTTTAATTTTCTTTTAATTAACTTTAAATATGATTTGTGTTAACTACGATCGTCTTACAACAACAACAACAAAATATTTACATTATATTTCAGAGAAAAGACTCTCATAAATAACGAAAGTTATTATGCTCATAATCCCCGTCATCTTTCTAATGTGAATGTTCATCCCATTTATTGCTGCTGCTTCATACAAAATTAACTCAATAAATTTAGTTATTAAAATAAATCGAAACAAGTTTAAATGAATTTGATTATGATATTAAAATAAATCGTAGCATGTTGAGTAATAATATTTAAATACCCATAACCATTTATGCCATCCGTAGAGTATAATGTAATAATTGGCACCATTACAAAATGAATGCTTGTCGTCGATTCTGAACTCTTGTAATTGCCCCTCTTAAGAAACAAATGTTGCAATAGATGTGTTTGCCAAATAAACGGAGTGTGTTTCAACAATAGTTGTCCATTGAAACCAGCACAGTTGAGCCACCGATTGCAGTCAAAGTTTCGAGTGCCTTCAGCCACATTCAAATTCAAGTTTTCTGCTTTTTTATTTACTTATTTTTTTATGTGGGTATTTTTATTATATTTTTGTTTGTTTCGGTGCGCTGAGAACAGAAGCAAACCGAATCTCATTCATTTGGTAACAATGAGAACAAGATCAGTTATATGTATGTATGTATTTATGGATCTACACTTTCAACAAGCTCATCAAGTAGCCGTTGACAGAGGGCGCTGTCAGCAAAAAAAAGAAAAGGATTTTCAGCAATAAGCATGGCAAAGAATAATAAACAGAAATGTGTCCTTTAAAGCAAACAAAATGCTGTACACTAACTCTCAGGAAGTATAAGGAAGTGCCCATCGAGTAAAAGGTGTTCAAACAAGCAAACCACGATTGTTGAAAATATTTTGAGGCAGATACAAAATAGAACAACCAGACGAGTCAAGCAGGCAAAAAAGGAGAACAGGAGCACTGCATCTAAAATGAAGTTCAAACTCAAAGATCTGTGACACACACACACACACACACACAACCCCAATGGACTACAATCAACAATTGCCCATAATATGCTTTATTATTAGCCTCTGCCAAAGCCAAAGCCAAAGCCGAATCCAAAGCCGAAGCCGAAGTCTTTTGCAACATGCAAATCCATTCAACAGAGTCACACGCTCTAGTTTGAATCGTTCGCTTCCTGACTGGCAGCCGTTCTCCTCGTCTTCGCGTCACCTCGAGTCTCGTCCCTGTGGCGCAGCTTCCTTAGCCCTTTTCTGCTTGATTGCCAGTCAGACAATTAAATGCTTGAATATCTTCAACTCTTTTCTTGTACCAACAACTCTCGTCGCCCTATTGTAATAATTTCTTGACACTTATCGCACAAAAGGCAATAACATAATTAATGAGCATGTCAATGAGTGCCTTTTGTTTTCAGTTTTGCTTCCTGAATGCATGTAGACGGTTAGCTAATCCCTTAAGCATGACAGATATATGCGAGCAAGTGGCAAGCTCAAGATAGAACTTGAAACTGGTATCCTTCATATAGTAAACTACAGTTACAGTCCAATTAATTTAGGGCACCTTAATAATACTCTACTTTTAAAGCAAGCTAGTGCCATACAGTCCATAAAGTGTAGATCTTGAAACTGCTATCCTTCAGATATTTACAGTTATTTTAAATAATGGTATTTACTTTACTTTAATAGTTGTTTGGCTTAAAACGAGTTGTTCAATTGGTTCTTTTGGGTTTCTTCTTATTGCATCATTATTTGATGACTCTGTTTGGTGTGCTCAGATAATATTCAAATTCTCTTAAGCATTGCATGTGTATTTGCAAAATAAGCATAATTACATTAATTTATAAATAATGAATTTAATTACATTGTAATGGCAACAACGGCATGCAAACGACGAATCAGTTGAAAGGTCAACGCTTACACGTTTAAAATAATGATTGATAAATGTTAACATTGCTGAAGAGTGAATACCAATCAAAATCCAATACTTAATTATACACTATGCATATTTAACTAGAAAACATACACTGTAATTTGTTTTAATCCATAGTTTAAACATGTTTTCTTAGTTCTTGTTTTTTTAATATTTCACTATTACCAACTCACCTTTTCACAATATTATTCAGCAGTAAACTGCATAAATTTGAAGCTAAAATTGTAGTTTTTTATTTTAGTTTTACACAAAACACAAACACTTTTCGATATTTGCTTTGCACAAATCTTTTGAAGATATTAAATACAATGATATACACACTATATCTTCACACTATATCATTTGCGCATGATCTCAGCTCGCTGGCGCTTGGTGCATTATTTGAATTGGTTTAGCGACGGCTTTTCACAAATCTCACGCGTGAGCAATCACGTGGCGAACATAGCCGATAAGCGCGATATATCGCGCGTAAGTCCTCACGTGAGAGTTAGTTTCAGGTAGCGTTATTCTGCAGCCTTGCGATGCTTTGCAGCGTAGCGCCCATCCGAGACTAAATCGTCATCATCGTTCTGAGCTCCAACCAACCGACTGACTGGCCCTGGCCTCAAAGATCAACAGCCAGCAGCATTTGAAGTCGCGCGCGCACGCGTCTTCACTGTGTTCGTTGAGTGTGTGTGTGTGTGTTTGTACGTGTGTGTGTGCGAGTGTGTGTGTCTGTAATAACCCAACAGGAAATCCAATTGTGATAATCGTTAGCTGCCTGCCTGGTTTACCTTACTTTTTCATAACTATTACTTGCAAAATATTTATTTTTCTTAAATATATATGTATCGAAATTGATTTAATAATTATTGAATACTTTTTAAATGGTTTATTAACAATAACAGCAATTATTTAAATATTTTAAATATTTTTGTACATTTTGTAGATTGTTTCGCACACACGCTATTTGTAAGCATGTGCTTCCCAAAGCGATGATATTTAGTCAGACATTGTGCTGAAAAATTCACTTACTTACTTCACTTTATCATGCATTTTACAGAGGGCAATCGCAATTTCCTGTTTACAAACAGCTGCTGCTGCGGCTGCTGCTGCTGGTGCTGCTGCTGCTGGTGCTGCTGCTGCTGCTGACGTTTGCTGTTAATGTTAAGTGCTGTGAACTGTTAAAAGCCGGGTTCGATTGTTGTTGTTGTTGCTGCTTCTGCTGCTGCTGCTGCTGCTGCTGCTCTTTGATGTTGCTCTTTAGCTCTTCATGCTGAATTGTGGTTGGCTGTTGGCAGCGGCACGATCCGCCAGCGTTCGTTTGTTTTCATTGAATTTCTCGATGTGGTTGGCTGTTGATTTTGTTGTACGAGTTGTTGTTGTTGTTGTTGCTTTGCCTTTACACACAGTACAGTTATTATCGCTCGATTGCATGTGCCACTAGAGCAGTGTGTGTGTGTGCGTGTATGTGGATGTGTGTGTTTGTGTTTGTGTAGTGTGTGTGTGTGTTGTCTGTGTCTGCCTAAGTGTTTATATTGTAAATGTTCATTCATTTGTATTCGTATTGGACTAATGCACCAAAGAGGTGGGCACTTAATGCCCGCCGAGCTGTGTAAATAAAACCGCTGAGAGCAAACAACATTTTCAAATGAAATAAGTAGCTTGTTTACAAAATGGTGAAAACGAGTTTGTCGCCTAAGTCTTTCGTTTAATGACACTAAGTTAGCTGCGATTTGAAGCATGTGTTTTACATTTTCATTAAGAAGTCCCTTCAAGTTAAGCAAATTGACAGAAATTGCATTTGGCATTTGTGCCAACTACCTACCCAACTTTCTTTGTGTATTAATGTATATCTATATCTGCTTACCAACCAGGCATAACTTATTTCTCAGTGTATTCATCTTAAGTGTGAATTTCCACGCAAAACTCAAATTGTATTGGATTTTAATTAGATTTTTTACCTTGTGCTTTGATTGCCAAATTAGAATGTAAAAAAGTTTGCGCATTAATGCGTCTTCTTATATCTTATGTCTTCTCTTCCTATCTTCCTCCCTTGTCATAAGCAACTAGATCAGTGCAGGCTCAGGGCATTGAGCTGATCCTCGGTTAGGCAATGCGAGAGCCGGCCAGAGTTGGAGCTGGAGCAATGCACTTGTGTCTCTCCGCGATGATGATGATTTCATTTTAATAATACCACTTGCAGTTGCACATTACAATGACGGTGATACCATGGCGAAGATCCACTTAATGCACCCGCCACGACCCTCGGCGGCCGCTGTGTGTCAACACCAGTGACGGAGTAACAAGGAAGCGCAACACTCTAAAACGACATATAATTTATCACAGCACGAGCAGCATTTAGTCATCAACTGGACCTGGTCGAAAACTGGCAGTTGTGGCTCTTGCGGTTAGTTTTCCACTCTAACTTGGACATCGCTGTACTTGTCGTAATCTCTGCAGACGCATTCAGAGTCGTCATCGTGCTCGTCATTTCATCTCAGTAGGCAAATCTGTTGCATCTGTTGCAGCGGTTTAATTTTAATTAAGTTTACGCGTTAGCCAGCCCCTCACTCTCAGTCCACAAGTGCCCAAATGGTGGTGTGGATTTTTTTTTTGTCGACATAGTCATAAGCCGGTTGAACTTCTGATGAGATCACTCGCGTGCTCATGGTGATGAGTTGGGGCATTAGCTGTGATGCCTGCTCATATTTATTAGAGCGCAATCTACTTCAAATTATTTTAAACCAGCTCAGAGAGATAAAGATATAGAGATTTAATTATCCATTATGAAACTATGTAGTTAATAGAAACCAAAAATATGTGATGGAGAGTTTTCAGTATTATCTAACTTAAATACTTTTTTTCTTTCTAATTATTATGATAAGCAATATTGACAAAAAAACACGCTTCAAGTTTCTTCAGATATAGGCAAAAGAAAATAAGTTGAAATTCAAGTATGTAAATTGCAAGCAAATCGATGCATCAAAAGATTTTCAAAGACTCCAAGGCCAAATAAAACGCCAAAGCGTATATCGTTGATGAGGATGTTGAAAGACTTAAACATGCAACATTTCCAAATACAAATTGTCGATTGCCAAAAAGAGCCAAAAGCCAACAAAATAGGCGACAAATCTGCTACTGGATGCAGGCTGCATGCCAAGTGCAGGACAGATGGATAACAGATCGTTGAGCAGAGGGAGACGCAGAGTAAGTAGAGGAGGTAGAGGCGTGGAGGGGTATTGGGAGGAATCAGAGACCAATGCGACATGGCTACATGGCGACATTGCGACATTCGATCGCTGCCAAAACGATCCAGATACAGATACTTTAAATCACAATTTCAGTTGGACGCAAGCCAAGCCAAGAAATAAAAATAAAAACAAAACTAAAAAAAAAAGTACAGAAAGATAGCTGTGCGCACATGTCAAAGGCGGTAGCAAAAAAAACCCACAACAACAACAACAACAGCAACAGTAACATCAACAGCAGCTAAGAGCAACAGCGACTTGGCAGCAGCATTTTATTTCAATTTCAATTGATTGTCGTACAATCGCCATGAATAATTCAATTTTACAATTGCATTGCCCGTTGCTCGCAATGGGCGGCTAGAGCGAGATGGAGTGACCTAGTGTGGGTGTGAGTGCAATAGAGATAGAGTAGCAAACACGGAACATATTTTAGCCACTGTCTGTGCTGCTGTTTCTGCTACTGCAACTGCTGTCAATGTTACCGGCAACAATAACAACAACAACAACAACAGCAACAACAGCATCAGCAAAGTTGACGATGAAGACGACCACCTATTACACATGATAGATACTAGATATTGAAGTACCCACTCATACTATCAGAAACGTTTAATAGATAGATAGATGGATAGCTAGATAGATAGACTGACGAACACGAGTCATGAGTTCTGAAGAAAGAAGACTGCAAAATTCTATTAGGAAGCAATTTACACTTCTGGGTATGCCATTTTATTAACTTTTTCCTAGTTCACTTTAAAAGCGATAAGAATTCAGATTCAATTCGAAATCTACCTAAATATATTGTAATCTCTCGCAGTCTAAATTATGCATATAACATTGAAGTTCATGTCAAGCTTGCCTTGCATATCTAAATCGCGTGAATATTAAACAAATAAATATATTTATATTCCGTTTCGTTTCCTAATTTCCCTGACACAAACTACAAATGTTAACAAATGATGCCAGATGCATGAAAAAACATGTTAAAATGGAAATGCATCAAAACATAATCTTGAACCATTAGCAAAACTTCAGTTTGATGCCCAACCCCTTCGGACTAGTTCATTCATAAGTTGATTAATGGGTTTATTATTCAACAATTATGTGTATAAACAGAGAGAGGGAGAGAGAGAGAGAGAGAGAGATAGGGAGAGAGTGAGAGAGAGTTGTCGTTTCCAGTCTCAAGAGCACGGCTCATGTCAAATTAATGAACATGGCTCTTGACTTTGACACTTCATAAAGGTGTCGACGCCCGGCCAAGATCCGAATGTAAATGTGGCAGTGGCAGGACACCGAACTTAGAGCTTACTAGACTGTTGTTAATTTCATTTGCCTCAGTTTTATGCACAAGCAGGCGCTGACAATGCGTTCCCTCCTGACACACATAAATCACACACTGAAGAGCCTGGCGCAAATTTGCATAACTTAGCAGGCATTGCTGACATTGAACTGCCTTGGAATCTCGCGACGCATTCGTTCTGCCAAAAAAGTGGCACAGAACTAGTTTGCATCCTGGCATGGGATGCTCACAGCTCACAGCTCACCGCCCCGCTTGCCTCCTGATGATGAACGAGTGTCAACAGTGCCCCGCCGCCGTCTTGAGTGCCGTTTCGCATTTCTGCGATAGGTCGTCGCATCTGCGTCATCGCATCGCATCTGCGTCGGCCGCGCCTTTTGGGGCACATATTTTGCCAGTGATGTCATCGGTGCACATCTCTCCAAGCCATCCAGCCAGTCGCATAAATTCGTAGCCCAATTTGTTAAGAACGCGTGCTTCAGTTTCGCTCCTCGTCGTTGGCCCCATGGCGGCATTTGCTCAAAAGAGCCTAATAACAATTGTGCGATCTGGTTTTTTTTTTCTCTCTGCTCTTGTGGTTGCCTCACATCGTTTTCGACGCTCCTCTACTGAGATAAGGAGTGCGGATTAACGAAACACGAATGCCAAAATACCCTAATTTAAGTTTATACACTGAACAACAGCAAAATATCAAAAAAAATTGTAAAAATCAATACATAAGAGTAATGTAAGGTCAAACGAATCTCATCTAGAGGTGATTTTTATCGAATTACAATTGACAGAATATGTAGCTTCTAAGATCAAATGATATTCATAACAATTCATTATAAAATTATATATATTTATGAGAAAGAATCTGAAAAAACATTATTATTAAATAAAAAATATGAATTTTACTTAAAAAAAAATAAAAAAAAACAATATAATAAGAAGCAAATAAATCATAAATAATGAAAAAATCAAACAACTTCATTGCAGTTAGGGTATTTAACACCTTTTTGCATTTGGCTGTGCTGGCCTACGAAAATTAAAAACGAAGAAAATGAAGAAGAGAGTGACAAAGTGGAGCGCCTTTAAACTTGGCACTGGGTGTAATACGCACATACATGTGTACACGTATGTATGTGGAACGACTTTAGGGCTTGGCCAGCACAACCAAATATTTAAGTGGATTTCATTTTGGGCCCCCAAAAAATTGGTTTACCCTATAAATCTCCGACTTGCGTACTTCTCTTTAGTTTGTTTTTTTTTTTGGGTGTTTTAACGACTGACGCTAATTGAATTGGAGCTCTGCTTGGCTCTCCATTTGATTTATCTGCAAGTAGAAATTATTTACTATAGTATATATATATATTATTTGGGGTTGGAGTATTGCACATCTGCAATGCTCGGTGGGAATTGGTTGCCTCGCCCAGTGAGTGCCTTGTGGCGCGGCTTTAGAACAAAGTGCAATCGAAATGCCAAAAACAATTGCTTCACATTTCCGTGGCTACATTTGCTACTTTCTTTTGGTATGCTTAATAGTCCAGGCCAACTGGGCTGGTGCCACTGCCAGTAGCTAGTTCTTAGAGTCAGAGACTACTGCTAGAGTCGGCCTCGGGCAAGAGATCAAAGCTCGGCGATATAATTGGTCGTTGTTTTGTTTGACCGCAGATCTGCGCATCTCCAATCCCCAATCCCCAATCCCCAGCCTTGTCCCATGTAGTCGGCCTGGCCTGCCCGCTTAATAATAATTCGTTTTGGCAAACAATGTAAATTCTTCATTAGCCTAGCTTCCTAATTTGCTCAGCGCTGTGCTTGCAACTTGTGGCAGCAGCACACGAGGGGGCCAACAACGTACTGGAACTTGGATAATTGAAGGCATGCCTGATCAAGAGCTCCACAATGCCAGCCAAGAGATCTGGATAAAGGTATTTATGAGGGTTGCACTGAAATTCGTTACATTTTCAAATTGTTAACTCGACTATATTCGGAAATGTGTCAACAACGGCTTGAACTTGTACTAGTAAAAGTACCCAAAAAGTTTTTTGTTTTAAGTTTAAAGTTTATTTAGAAAGTTAATTAATAAATACTATTTAATACTATTATTTACAAATATCTATCTTCTTCTGCTATGAGTTTCAGCTTACAATCATTTGACATTCTGGCGAACATATTCCAAATGTCGCAATTTTTCACTCCACATGCTACTGCGGAATATCCCAGCAGATCCCAGGAATGCTTCGCTGATTGATGGATTGATTGAGTGATTGACAACGGCGCCAATGAAATGCAACACTGTCATTTAGCCTGACTAGCTATAGATAGTTCACGTTCACTAATTAATTAAACGCCAGATGCCAAAGATGTCAAATTCATGGCAAATATGGCAAACTTGACTTTGAAGGTTTTCCCCCATTTACTTAAACCAGAGCCAAAACTTCTGGGTGGACTCGAGAATTCTGTTGGAGTATATTACAATAGGAATTTCTTGTTTTAGCTGTTGTTTATTTGTTCCTGGCGACGGTGTCGCAACCGACTGCAACTGCGACCATTCTTTACGACCGGCAATAAATTTAACAATTTGTTTAGTGCAGACACACACACAGAGAGAACACTGTAGACACGCAAAGTGTCTACGATGGGCCCATATATGGTATACCGGTACCTGAGGCGCAGATGCCAAAAGCACAGCAATTTGTCGAGCGGTAAACAAAAAACGCTTTGGGGCCCACTGGGAGCTGCGAGCTGGTCTGGTCTGGTCTGGATGTAAGACTTAAAGTGAATTGTTCTCCAGCAATGAGGTCGCAGAGACGCAGACAACAGCATATTAAAATTTCTTATGTGCAATATTTTTCGCAGGAATATCCACTAAGTACACAAAATGCGTTTCAAAATTCTCTGCAAGCTTCGATTTGTTTGAAAGCTTTGCTTGTTGGTTGCGAATCTTGACTGAAGTGTTTTTTATATTTAAATTTTATTGTAAATCATAATATTGAAAATGAGAACTTGATCTTCATCATCTTAAGTTAAATGGACTCATGATCAAATTATATTTTTGTCTTTATACTTTTTTTTTGCTGATAATAGGCTGTTTTTGTATGTGTTTAATTCTGAAGCAGGATTTGAAGTAACTTTCTCTGCTGTTGCTAGCCGATTAGAGTATGATGATGATTGGCTCAAATTCGGCACACTGAGCTAGTGAAGAGCGATAGGGAATTAGAGAGAGAGGGAGAGCGGAGAGAGAGGGGACAGATCGAGAAGAAGAGTAGACAAACCAGGCGGGAATCCGTTGCGCTTCATTCGCGTGCCCCACTGTGGCCAAGGGGTCGTCGTCGTCTGGCGTGCGGACATCATCTATGTAGCCAGGCTATATACAATATTTCTTAAATTAAATTATCAAAAAGAATTTCGCTAGTTGGCATGCCTAGCCCAAACTAGCCAAAATGCCCGCTGTCCCGCCCCAGCACCAGCAGCAGCTTCAGCTGCAGCTCCAGCTCCAGCTCCAACTACAGCTGCAGGTACCCCCAAAACGCAAACCAGTCTTTTCGCGAGGGGGCAAAAGAAATTCCGAAAATTTTCCCACACTTCTTGCGGCTGCAACAGCAGCAGCAGTAGAAGGCAGCAAACAGCACAGGCTGCACAGCTACTCATATTTGTTTATGGCCAGCACATTCTCTCTCACTCTCTCTCTCTCTCTCTCTCTTTCTCTGCGTCTCCCTCGCTCTCTGACTCTGTGCACATGGAGCACATGTGGCATTTGCCTCCGTCTGTTGTTGATGAGCTGCATTATGTGGCTGGCTGTCTATCGGCATCCATACATGAGGCCGCGTGGAGGCCAATGCCAAATGGGCAACCACTTGTTGCAGTTACATATTTACCTTTCGGTTCTGCTTGTTGCATTTGCCTCTCTAAGGGCTTTTCACTTTGGCGTCCGCTTGTGTGTTATTGTTGCGCATATTTGTTGCTGCTGCTGTTGTTGTTGTTGTTGACACCAATTCTATTTGCATACGCCCTTTCTAGTGGCAAGAAGCTGCAGTTGAAATACTGCATAGAAATAAAACTCGCTGCAGAATCTCGAAATGTGATTGCAAATTGTTTGCCGAGAAGTTGGCGTCTTTTGTTTCGCACTTTGTTTAGCTAATATCTAATTGTTGCCTCTAATAACTGATTGCGCTTAAAGTGTTTCAATTGATTGATATATCAGCATTTAACAGCATCATCATTATCGCTATTATCGGCGTCGTTATTTGCGACAAATTACGCAGACATCGTTTAGCTACGCATAGTTTAGTTTATTACCTTGATTAGTTGCACTATAAGCAACACCTTTAACTGCCAACAAATTACAACTTTATCATGCCGCAAACGATGGCGATGATGACGATGATGACGATGATTGGAACATTGCATGGCCGTGCCCATCCATTCTGCTCCTTAACCGCCAGACATAAGCCGGTCGCATAATTAATGAAGTGCAGCAGTTGCGAGGCCAGCAACAGCAACAGCAACAACAACAACAACGGCAAACGCAAACGGCAAAGGCGACACAAATGAAGCTATTGCCAACTTGCAACTGGCTGCTTGGCTGGAGTCGAGGCTCCAACTCCGGCTCCTCCATATTTATACAGAGCGAACACGTTAAATAAAAGATAAGCGGCAAAAGCGGCGAGTGTCACGCGCTCCATAATTGCCATCTGACGTCTGCCGGGGTCTAGGAGAGTGGCAGCGGGGAGGAAGTGGGCTAGTTGGGAGGTGAGAGGTAGGAAGTTTATTTTAGCAATTGGTTGCCGTCGTTTGCCTGTCGCACTTCTAATCCAATAAACTTCAACTTCCGCTCCAGCCAAGCAAAATATTAGCACCATATCCAAAGGACCGCCGAAAATATTATCTTAAATATCAATTTCATGGCATATCTGAAATGGTAAACTCAAAAAATATCTATGATATTAAATTGTAATCATAAGCTCGATTTTAATTTGTGAAATGCCTACAATTTAGCTATAGACAATATTTGTTTTCCAAACTCATCATTTTTTCAGCTGCAATTATTTTTTTATTACTCTTTTTCCCCAGACTCCGTTTCCCAAAGAAACAATCAGTTTCGTTCAATCTGCTTGACTTAATGGCCATGTTTAGTGCCTGCTTTAAAAGAATAATAAAAAAAACTGTTGATGCTTCCCATAAATTTCTGCTCTTTAACGCAAAGTTGATGTGTAATAAACCCAAACTCCCGCTCTGGATCAAGGCTAACCACTTTAAGCGATGCTTTTAGCAAGTGCTTTCCTACAATTCATTTTTTGAGCCATCACATTGAAGCAACAAAAATTAACTCTTTTTTTTAGCCATGTTTTTTCCAACCTACACACAATCGTGTGATTATTTTAACGAGATGCCTGAGGAAACATACCAAAAGTCCAAAACATAATCCCAGCTGACTTACTCCAGGACAAGGGCACCCAATGCACTTCCAGCTTATGCATATATTCATATACATATTTTTTGAAATACAAATATAATTTTGAAATTTTGTATGCGTATGCACGTCGTCGTCGTCGCTTCACTGTTCCCAAATGCATTTGTCAATGTCGCCAACGTGTCGCTGCCACAGAATGAATGTCGAAGTCCTCCTAGCTAGTCCAAAAATAAAAAAAGAAGAAACTTTCACCTGCGCCTGCAAATTACTTTGCATTGTTGTGCTACGGGCGACCGACATGGTCGGAGTAGTTATGGGTTAACAGTTAACGAAGGGGGGGGGGGGAGAGGGTAAGTGGGCGGGTGGGAAGTGCAAAATGGGGGTGTATATGGAGCTAGCCTCGAGGTACTCTGCGAAATGCGTGACGTGAAAGACGCGTCTGACTTGGCTTCAGCTGCCCTATACATAACGTCCATTTTCGTTTATGGCCTAAACAATAACCTTTGGGGAGGTGGGAACAGGCGGAGGTGGGGGAGGGGGGTCAGCTAGTTGATGGCAAATGAGTTATGAGTGTTGCACATGGTCCCGACACATTAACAAACTGTGACGAATGGACCAAATAACGAAGAGCAGAAGCAAAAGAGGTGACGATCGCAAAATGATCACGACGCCACATTTCTCAGCAGATCTTAGCTTTGGGGTTGGCTATTTGGGTTGGCATCAGCTTGAGCTCAACCTACTCAGCAATTATACGCGTACTCGTACTCATACTCGTACTCGCACTCAGACTCATACTCAGACTCATACTCATACTCAGACTCAGACTCATACTCGTTTATTTGGCATTGCAATTGCAACAGGCAATGCAACTGCATTATGCATTACGCACTTGTCGCTCTAAGCTGATCCAGCTTTGCCATGCCTGATTGCCATGTGAGGCAGCATCGTAATTAAAATGAAATCAGCATACGGCTTAATTTCGTCTTTAGTTTGAAACTCGGGCTCTCGGGCTCTCGGATTTTAGATTTCGACTCGTCTGACTGCTTGTTGTTTGTCTAATGCGTAACATCGTTTGCTGTCGCTCTTCACCACTCAGTCTTGCTACCACCCCGCTTCCCCCCACTCCACACGGCGGACTCCACCCCTTTTGTTTTGGGTTAGGCAGCCTCTTGCTCCAAATCTGTCCGGTCTCATAAATCTGTCTGACATTTTGCATGCCAGTCATCATGCTGCTAACGCGCCATGGATTAATTTAAATCCTTTTCTTTTTTTTCGAGAGAGAGAGATTTGTCGAGGAATTTTTCTAGTCAAGTCTTATCCCACTCATACTGATGTGATTTTAACGTATTTTGCTTCCAACTAGCTGTAAATGCCTTAAACCAATTTTAAATGGTAGATTATTATTATTATTGTGTAGGTATGCCCCATAAAATCTTTTGTATGCATTATTTTTGGTTAAGTGTGAAATAAGAATGATAATAATAATTTGTGTATTATATTTAATAAATTGATTGCTGATTTATTTTTCCAATAAGGCAGTATATATAGGTAATAAGGAACATGCTTGATGATTTACTCCTAGTTAAATAAATATTTCTTGTTTAAATCATAATTAAAACTGAACAAACTAAACAACTATCCAATAGCTAAAACCGGCAAATGGGAGTCTCTTGTGTCGCTGGCAAGTCCATAATCTTGGTGTTGGTGCCTTATTATGTTGACAGTTGATGTAATTGATAACATGGACTAAACTGTCATAAACTGTCGTAAACGATGTACACGAATGATCTTGATCTAGATTGTTCAATACAGACGTCACATGGAGCAAGTAATTTACCAAAAATGCGTACGAATGAACTTGTTGCATTTGCCAGCTCGCCTGACTATAAACAACGATCTATCCATCTCTGCCTGAGGTGCGAGAGAGATAGATAGAGAGCGAAAGAGAGATAGCAATTCTAGATATTAGTCTAGCCTTGTTGTTGGCTCCTTCAAAGTGGCTGCTATCGGCAGTCGGCTATCGGCTACCGGCGAACAACGTGTAAGGCCAACCCAAAACTAAACAAGATGCCCCCTGGGCGCTGCCGTTGTCGAGTCCATTTCAAAAGACAGCGGCAGCTCTGTTGAGTTTTAGAGGCGACCTGGGTATCATCGATCATCGATCATCTGGCGCGCTCTAAAAATGGCTTCCAGCTGCGTAGGAAAACACCATCGCATGACCAAATCGCAATCCGCGTATTCGCAATACTTTCTTCTGCTCGAGTTGTGATTGCGATTGCGATTGCGATGAGCGGACAAGTTTTTATTTTTGTTTTTGTTGTTGTTTTTGTTTTTGCTGACAGCTGTTTGTCTCCATTTGGCACATTTATTAGAATCAATATTATTATTACTATTATTTTCATTATTAAATATCAACGATGCGTCGTTTGTCTTAAGCAATTTCTTATTTCGTTATTTATGAGCTCAAGTTATGCCTTTTGGGTGTTTTGTAGAATTTAGTCATGACACAGTAAACGGGAGAGAGATAGAAAGAGGTAGAGTAAATACATACACACACACACACACACACACACACACATACATATAAGTAATGCCAATTAATGACCAAATTAGTGAGGCACTCATGGACAACACTTGACCGCTTATGGCACGGGATTTTCTACTGATTTGGTTCGAATTGTGATTTATTTGAGCGCAATGTGAAGGCTCGCTTTGATTTCTTTGTTAGTAGTCTTCGGCGAAAGTCGTTGAGGTACCAGCTAACTAAACTAAAAACATTGCTACAGAGAACCAAACAACCAGCCAAACAGCCAAACAGCCAACCAATGTGAAATGCATATGGAAGATGATGATGCACTCAAAACATCCACACACAATATGCCGAATGCCTTCAATGTCATCCATCGCCTGCCATATTCATAGTTCTGCGCTCAAACATCAAAGCACTGCCTTTCATTTCATATCCCCGTAAAGGACACCAAATCAAGCTATCCCACATCTCAGTCTCCCGGTCTCTCAGGCACGTAGTAGTAAAAGCTGCACACAGACCATACAAGGGCCCAACTATTGCTGTGAAATATGATGTGGACTAGCTGCTACCAATAAAGAGTAATTAGCGCCTATAGCATTTGATATACCAAATTTGTGCACTCGCCATAACTGTTAACCTTTACAACCACAACGTCAACAACCACTTTAAAGGCTAACAGCGCTTTTCTTTGTCTTAGCTAATTAAATATACATTTATTACAAATTGAATGCTAATTTATTTGCTTTAGTGGTTATTAACAGGTTTCACCGCAATGTATTTAATAATGTTATATAAATAAATAACCATTAAAAAAATTAATTATTAATTTGTCTTGCTTTAGTTGAGGTAACTGAAAACATATATAACTTTTGCATTTCGTTAAAGTAAAAGAGGAGTATTTCTGGCCACTTTCCCTTTCATCAGATTAATTTGTGTAAAAAGTTAGAGCTAATAAAATGTTTTGCCAAATGTGCTTAAGTAATATTTGATCTATTATTCCCCGATCTCCAGCCATCCTCAAGATCTAACACAATGTTGGCTTGCGACACGTTTCGTGTACTTGTTTCCTGAAGATCTGCCAGCTTGAGGCTTGAGGCAGCTTATTTTTCTAACTGGCTTACAAATTGAAAAACAAATTACTGTCATAAATGTCAGCATTACAACAACATCACCAGCCTCAAGTCAGCACAGCAAAATCAAAAGAAATGCAATGACAACATAACACAACACAATAAATTATGACAGTTTTGAGTGCATAAAGCAAATAATAAAAAAAAGAAAAAGAAAAAGAAAAAAAAAATAAACACAGTTGACTTGTTGCTTACTTTAAGCGCACTCTCTTTGCCCGTCTTCTGCAATTATAAGCCATCATCAACTGGCGTCAAACTGCTGCTGGATCGGATGGCCAACACATTCGAGCAATGCGAAAATGACAAACAAACAAAAAAAAAAAAAGATGAAAATTCTGCAAATGGCTGAAAGGCAGCGAATGCATTTAATGAAATCAAGAACAGCACCAATCAAAAGGTGGAGCAAAAAAACAGCGCTACAACTAAATGATTACAAAAATCTAAATTGAATTTTGCCATAAATTGAATCAATGGCTTTGGACTCTGGACTCTTGGCTCTGGCTCTTGGCTCTGGCTCTGGCTCTTGGCGGATCACTCGCAGCTAATCCAAACGTAAGAAATGTCGGAATAACCGCCGCACTCGGTGACTGTATAAATTCTAAGATGAACGCATATAATATTAAGGCAAAAAACATCAAATAAATCGCTGCTTTCCTCCATACTCGACTCTATTCTATACTCTGATCTATACACTACTCAATTCTAAACTCCACTTTAAACCACACTGTACTCTAATACTCTAATATACCCTGTACTTTTTTACACTTTATACTT
Organism: Drosophila nr. perissopoda 5 BK-2023a; assembly: GCA_035044105.1. NCBI lineage: Eukaryota > Metazoa > Arthropoda > Insecta > Diptera > Drosophilidae > Drosophila > Drosophila nr. perissopoda 5 BK-2023a. The sequence goes on from JAWNMK010000124.1 coordinate 5,946,184, forward strand.
CTTTAACTATATGTAAAAGCCAGTAAGATATAAAATAAAAATTGCTTTATAAAATAATATAAAAAATATATTTTCTGCCTTCAGAGTTTCGTAAGGAATTTAGTGAAAATCATTCATTATAAAAAGATAAAATATTTTATTATATAGCCAATATGCTCAATGCTACCCAGTTTTGTTCGATAAAGGGCATATAAAGCGTTGGGTGCCATTGTAACGGTGCCGCGTTGAGATTATCTAAGAGACAAAGCCTGAGATTCTCTAAACCTAAAACAGCGGAGTGAAAAGTGGATGGACAAGACGATGAGAAGGGCAAGGAGATGAAGATGGATACTGTGGCAGTTGGCAGCTCTTGTGCAGCTCGCATTCGCAGCGTGGCAATCAATAACTTAAATTACAAAGTAATTGCACTGGCATTCACAGCACGCTGTTGCAGCTTCAGTTTCAGATCGAAGCACCAGGAGGAGCAGCACCTGAAGCAGCGCCTATTGACTGCCGCTCGCTCACAGGCGGCGGCTGGCATCTGTGTCTGTCTGGCAGTCTTTCGTCTGCCTGTCTGTTTGTCCGTCTGGCTGTCTGTTTGTCGTCTGCTTGCCTGCCTGTCGTCACAAATGTTACACTTGATGGTAATGATGATGGACAGATTGGTACCAAAGTCACTCAAAAGCGTTGCCGTTGCCAGATCTCTCAGATCTCAGATCTCTCAGCTTAGCTGCGGCCGAGCCAATCCGGTAGCCGCTCTGTCAGTAAGTTGAAAATTGTTTTAAAATTGCTGTTGCATGTCTGAATGCAAGCAGATTGAATTACAAGCTTACCGCTCGACTACACCTCCTCCTTCGTCTCCAACTCCGCCTTCTGCAGTTCTCGCTGCAGTTGTTTTTTTTTTGGTTTTATTTTTTTTTATCCGGCCAATCTGGCAACTGGCAACAACGGTAGCGTTTCCAGTCCAAAATAAAATATTGCGCATGTGCACAACAGCTAAATATGATTGCGATTCAGCCTGAAAATCAGTCAGCACAAATATGGTATAATCTAATTTTAAGTGTTGACACATTCGATGTGAACAGCTGATCGACTGCTCGACCAAAATGAAACAACCACCATATGGGCAAGTTGTCAACTCGACTCATGCAATTTAGGAAGTCGAGTATTTATGTAATATAATTTATATATGTATGAAGTAAAATGGGTAAAACTAAGGCACAATGGCCAATCTTGGCTAAAGTGGGTCAATGGGGGTTTTTCTGATAATCGCTATAATCAAAGGTATCTCCTGTACTTGGTACTTATGGACTGACTTGATATGTCCTAGTTGAGCACTCTCTTCCAGCCTGTTTTAATATTCTTCATTTATAAATGTAATATTTCACAGTTTTACAAGTACATTAAGCTTAAGTGGACTACAGTAGGATGACATTCTGGCTGTTAGATTAGGGAAGCAACTGAAAGTATTTGAGTTTTGAGCAGACACCAACTAAAGCATAATCGATGACACTTAGGAGCACAACTCAAGAGGTGCATACAAGAAGTGATAAATCAGGCACGTTTAAGATGTAAGTTCGATGCACAAAATGATGAGCATAAGCAAAGCTTATGATAATCCCGCAATGAGTTATGCTCAGCCACAGAAGTAAATCGCAGAGTGTGAGCAATAATAAATTTCACTTGTAAGTGTAACAATTTGTATGTTAAACGCGCCCAGAAAGCGAACAGCAACTCAGACGCCTGAGGACCCCAGGCGGCAACAGGAGCCTATGAATGCAACATGCTGCTGCCCTGGGGGAGTCTATTGCCAAAGGCTTACTTTGTTGCTGTTGCTGTTTCTGTGATTGTGGCGCATCAGCAACAGTTGCTGCTACCAGGCGGCGGCGGCGGTTGCATTTGAAAAAGAATAGACAATTGTTTGGTTGCCGCACAACAAGTTGATGCTCGCAACAAGTCGGAGGCAGCAGCACAGTCTTAGTACAGACTGCGACTGAGACTGAGACTGAGACCAGGCATGGGGCAAACAATATAATAATGCCGGACCGAACCGAACCAAACCGAACCGAACGAAAATAGATTTGTATCGAGAGGCGGCTTCTCTGAAGCGCGCCTTGCGATTTGCAAATATTTTGTCATTGTGTGGCGAGATTTATGGAGTGGAGGCTGCAGCAGCAGCAGCAGCGACAGCAGGCAAAATGCTGTGCACTCGTCGATTGTTTCCAGGAAAACTTTGGCCAACAAATATACCGCTAACCACGTTACTTCTGCAACTGCAGGCCTAGACACACACACACACACATGGACACACACACAAATATACATACAAATACAGATACACAAATACAGACTCAACCATTGCCGAGTGTCAGCGCATGACTATGTGACACAATTCTCACTCACCTGACAACCACAGCAGGCTGCTGCTGCTACCGCTGCTGCTGCTGCTGGCTGCTGACTGTTGGTGGACTGGGGGAGGGGGGTTGTTGCGGGGGCAGCGTATATTACAAGCGCAGCATGTTCAATGCGAATGTGTCACGGGGCCAGCACGCTCAGCATCCACATCGACATCCACCATAAGGCATCCAGACTACGCCAGCCTCAACTTCTTGAGGCATAGTCACATTTCAAAGACGACATCTGCATGCCAAGGCTAAACTGCAAAAACTACTTATTTAAATGGATCTTACCTTAAATGATACTCAAATGCCATATCTATGTAATTTACTAAAATTCTCTATAATAAGTTATTGGCTTTTATTAGAATGGGGCTTGAAAATATTTCAAGGAACTCAGTTATAGATATAAAGTGCGATTTAATGATGTGTGAAGCGTATGCATTATTGATGAAATGATGTTATATGTATGTGTTTTAATAATTAATATGTCCGATATCATTTATCGGTTTATTTGCCACTTGTCATTCACCTTTTTACTAGTTGTGTTTCTCTATAGTTCTCGATAGTATTTAGTTTAAGATGTTAACTTTCAAAATTTCAATTTTTAAAGTTTAAACAGTCGCAACCAGTGTGATAATTTCATTCAACCGTCGAATGATTAACCACTCACAATCACAACAAGTAGTTGGAAAATAGCGTCGAGGCATTCACAATAATCACATTCGCTGTCCGTGGAGCACTGTTCGCTCCAATGAAGACAAATGACCAAAATGCAAGCCATTACTTATCCACACTTAACACAACTCGGACTCTGTGTAATCAGTGTGTGTGTGTGTGTGTGTGTGTGTGTGTCTGCTTGTTGTCGTTTTTGTGTGCGTCGTGCTGTTGACTCTAGTTTGTAGCCTAAGTCTTTCGTTTTGGCCTCCTGGCAAGAGAGGTGTTGCTCTGAGTAATTGGTCAACGCTGCAATGTGATTTGATTAGCATGTAGATCATCATATGATCATCAAAATATATATGCGACAAGACAGACAGACGCAGATTGATAAATTACATTTTGGCGAATGGGCGATCGCAGTGCAACATATGCCACATACACTGGCATAGATTGTATGGGCCATACATAAACATAAACACACTTATGGCCAATTGCTCCCAGGCAACGATTTAGCGCTGCACGGCAGTTTGTCGCCATTAGCGTCGAAGTGAAATCAAATGCCCCATCGCAGAGGCAGCAGCGAGCTAGCCGAGCAGTTGAGCAGTCGAGCAGTTGAGCAGTTGGGCAGTTGAGCAGTTGAGCAGTTGAGCAGCCAGCCTGCTGTTTAACAGTCCTCAGTCTGATGTGGCCACAAATCTGATCGCCTGTGACGGCATTAGAAATACATACAATACAAAAAAAGCAGACGCGGCCCCATACATTTGTGTCATTTGTATGCAAGAGTAACAAGCGAACAATCTGGCGGCGATCGAGCGGCGTCCCAGCAGATTAGCAGAGCTCGCGACCAGGCCAAAAGACCGCCCCAGTGTTTGAGACAGACACACACCACACCAGACCAGACCAGGCCAGGCCAGACCAGACAACAGAGGCAGATGGTCTTCGGACAGCACACACACACACATCTAGATTCATGGGCACACACACAATGAATGAATGGCTGCCGATCAGATCGATGCCAGAGCTCCATCGATTTAATTACAACAAACGCGTCAGCAAATTGCCTGACGCGAACATTTGCACACTTTGAAAGCAAAGCAAACAGCAAAATCACAAAATCACCAAAGCACAAAACAACAAAGTAACAGCAAAAACTGAGAAACAGAAAAAACCATTGCTGACATCGGTCTGTGTTGCCTCTGGGAAGCCACTAGACACTAGTTACACTGCACTCCATTGCTGGACCAGGACCAGATCCAAGTCCACTTCGTGTACCTTGAGCGCCATCGAGTTAACAGCAAGTGGCGGTGAAATCGCTTTGATCTAAACTCAAATCTTTGTTTTGTTGACTGTTTTCCAGCTGCGCTTTTGGCATTGCCCCCTTCTTGTTATTGTTGCCCGCTGTTCCGAGTGGATCTGCCTCTGAATTTTGCAGGATCCCCTCTTGCTCTCCACCACTTTGTTGCCAAACTCTCAACGTTAAATGCCACCAGGTTCACTTGCTGTGATTGCAATTGAATTACATACGCTGTGAATGACATTGAAGGCATGTGCGCTTGAGTGTGTGTGTGTGTGTGTGTGAGTGTGTGTGTGTGTGTATTTATTGGATTTACCATCGATACGTATTGAAGGTGTGAAAGGTGTTTGGTATTGACTAATTGTTGGATTAAACTGACGAATACAAAGTGGAAATGTCTTAAGACGAAATGATTGAAGTTAAAAGACTTTAATTATTTCATTATCTGGCTTATAAAAATAGGAAAGGGGTACAATAGATACGGTGTACTATATATACAGATATATATGTATATATATACTACCACACAGCTGCAGATACGTAGACAGATACAACTACAGATGCAACTACATATACATAAATACCGATACAGATCTGGACATACGGTACAGCGACAGATACAGATATAAATACATATATGTATATATCGAAATATAGATACAAAGACAGATACTGACTCAGATACAGATGCAGATAAAGATACAACCAGCGATACATATGCAGAGGCAGATACAAATGCACACACAGATAGAGATTCAGATGCAGATACGGATGCAGATACAAAATGGCTAAAGAGCAACAAATTTACTGTTCGCACACTCAATATACAATGAAGCGTTGCGAATTTGGAGTTGGCCTTTAACGCCTGGCAAACATGTCATAACAAATTGATTGCTATATAATGAACTTTATATTGTTCTGAATGAGTTATGCGTGGCAAATGCAGTTAACATAATGAAAACTGTGCTGACAGCTCGAAAAACGGAGTCAGAGTCAGGCAGACGCCAACATATCGATTGTGATTGGGATTAGAGATGGGGGAACTGCAAGCGGCGACTTTAGACATTATTTATGGGTTTACTTCTTCTTCTTTTATTTTCACAGACTAGACAGAAGGTCATTGTCATTGGCAGTTGTGGAACTGTGCCATTATGTGTGTCGCTGCCTTTGTTGATCGGTGTTTTGTTGCTGTTACCCAAAGCCAACGAAAACGGGCATTAATCAATAAATTTGTTTGGCTGCCAGCGACGACACACCGCATAGTCAACCCTCTGGACTAGTAAACCGGCACCAGGACACATTGTAAACTATCTGGTAAACAAAGAGCAATGTTTTCTATTAACAAAGGCTATGAGACAACAGATAATGGCATGTGCTTTAGCTGATTCCACAATTCTGCCCTTCTTGTTGTGACACAACTTGAACTGATGACAAACTCAATACAGCGGGCGGACCCAAAAGGGCAGCTGTGCATCTCTACAATCAAGAGTCAACAATCAACTCTCAAGTGGCTTGGTGGGTTGTCCGACTGCTAACTCGCTTTATTCGGGAGGTGTTACCATCGATGTTGTGCATAATATACTAGTTACTCCTTAATTTACACATCATTAAACACAAAATCGAAATGAGCATGTGCAAATAGTCCAATGATTCCCATAACTAACCACCGTGTTTATAGATCCAATTGTTCTCAAACAAATCTGCGCAGATAGAGTGAGGAATGCACGGAAATATCTCCCATCATTGCTTTTGAAAATCGGTTCAGTTTTGACGGGTTTATGGTCGATTTGAGAGTTCATTTTAAAATGAATTTCGTCCAAGAATAGAGTTTTTAACTGTAATTGCAATATTAATCTAGATAATCTAGATAATCTCTTGAGTTTCGCCAAAGTAAAGGCACTGGAATGTTTTGAAGTCAAGTCTATTTTTGGGTTAAATTTTGCACATGATTTTCAACTAAGAATCGCGGGTCTAACTTTGAATTCAGTATTAAAGTAGGGACCAAAACATGATTAAAAAGATCTTGCTTTAGACATGTTTTTATAATGGTAAGTTTGGAAACGTCTCAGATTCGATTTTCGAATATTAACACGAATTTCAACTAAGAATCGCGTTTCTAACTTTGAATACAACATACATCTAGATACCAAGTCATGATTAAAAAGCAATTACTCTTAAAAATCGGTTTTGAGAAAGTCATAGCAGTGGAAAATTTTGGAATCCAAGTCAAATTTTTGGTAGAGAATTTTGACATGAATTGCATTCAAAAATCATGTTGATGAGAACTTTGTCTCAACGCCCTGCGCTAAACAGCCGGCAAAGATAAGTTGAGTTTTGACGAAGTTATGGCATTTTGAAGTTTCGATCTATGCCCATACACCGATATATCGATTTTCGGGCTATAATTTTTACTTGTCTTCCGACCTCAAATTTCGTTTTCAACTTTAAATGTACGATTGATTTAGGGGCAAAACTATGATCAAAAAGCCCTTGCTTTTTAAAATCAGTTGAGTTTTGACGAAGTTATGGCATTTTGAAGTTTCGACCTATGCCCATACACCGATATATCGGGCTTTAATTTTTACTTGTCTTCCGACCTCAAATTTCATTTTTAACTTTAAATGTACGATTGATTTAGGGGAAAAACTATGATCAAAAAGCCCTCGCTTTTGAAGATACGTTGAGTTTTGACGAAGTTATGGCATTTTGAAGTTTCGATCTATGCCCATATATCGATCTATCCATTTTCAGGCTATAATTTTTACTTGTCTTCCGACCTCAAATTTCATTTTTAACTTTAAATGTACGATTGATTTAGGGGAAAAGCTATGATCAAAAAGCCCTCGCTTTTGAAGATACGTTGAGTTTTGACGAAGTTATGGCATTTTGAAGTTTCGATCTATGCCCATATATCGATCTATCCATTTTCAGGCTATAATTTTTACTTGTCTTCCGACCTCAAATTTCATTTTTAACTTTAAATGTACGATTGATTTAGGGGAAAAGCTATGATCAAAAAGCCCTCGCTTTTGAAGATACGTTGAGTTTTGACGAAGTTATGGCATTTTGAAGTTTCGATCTATGCCCATATATCGATCTATCCATTTTCAGGCTATAATTTTTACTTGTCTTCCGACCTCAAATTTCATTTTTAACTTTAAATGTACGATTGATTTAGGGGAAAAGCTATGATCAAAAAGCCCTCGCTTTTGAAGATACGTTGAGTTTTGACGAAGTTATGGCATTTTGAAGTTTCGATCTATGCCCATATATCGATCTATCCATTTTCAGGCTATAATTTTTACTTGTCTTCCGACCTCAAATTTCATTTTTAACTTTAAATGTACGATTGATTTAGGGGAAAAGCTATGATCAAAAAGCCCTCGCTTTTGAAGATACGTTGAGTTTTGACGAAGTTATGGCATTTTGAAGTTTCGATCTATGCCCATATATCGATCTATCCATTTTCAGGCTATAATTTTTACTTGTCTTCCGACCTCAAATTTCATTTTTAACTTTAAATGTACGATTGATTTAGGGGCAAAACTATGATCAAAAAGCCCTTGCTTTTTAAAATCAGTTGAGTTTTGACGAAGTTATGGCATTTTGAAGTTTCGATCTATGCCCATATATCGATATATCGATTTTCGGGCTATAATTTTTACTTGTCTTCCGACCTCAAATTTCGTTTTCAACTTTAAATGTACGATTGATTTAGGGGCAAAACTATGATCAAAAAGCCCTTGCTTTTTAAAATCAGTTGAGTTTTGACGAAGTTATGGCATTTTGAAGTTTCGATCTATGCCCATATATCGATCTATCCATTTTCAGGCTATAATTTTTACTTGTCTTCCGACCTCAAATTTCATTTTTAACTTTAAATGTACGATTGATTTAGGGGCAAAACTATGATCAAAATGCCCTTGCTTTTTAAAATCAGTTGAGTTTTGACGAAGTTATGGCATTTTGAAGTTTCGACCTATGCTCATACACCGATATATCGATTTTCGGGCTATAATTTTTACTTGTCTTCCGACCTCAAATTTCGTTTTCAACTTTAAATGTACGATTGATTTAGGGGCAAAACTATGATCAAAAAGCCCTTGCTTTTTAAAATCAGTTGAGTTTTGACGAAGTTATTGCATTTTGAAGTTTCGACCTATGCCCATACACCGATATATCGATTTTCGGGCTATAATTTTTACTTGTCTTCCGACCTCAAATTTCGTTTTCAACTTTAAATGTACGATTGATTTTGGGGCAAAACTATGATCAAAAAGCCCTTGCTTTTTAAAATCAGTTGAGCTTTGACGAAGTTAGGGCATTTTGAAGTTTCGACCTATGTCCATATATCGATTTTCAGGCTATAATTCTTACTTCCACCACTTCCCCACTCCGTGGAAGTGTGCTGTGATTGCGATGATTCCGAAACCTGGCAGGCCGTATAATCTAAGATTGTCGGCAGTAAGTGGCTTCCAGAGTGCCATTCCTGATCATCAGTTTGGCTTTGGGCATCACCATGGTACACCAGAGCAACTTCATCCAGTAGTTCAGCATGTCCTCGAGGCCTTGGAAAATAAGCAGTACAGCTCTGCTGTCTTCCTGGATATCCAGCAAGCGTTTGATCGCGTATGGCATGATGGCCTGCTTTTTAAGCTTAAGTCCCTACTACCTTCGGCGCAGTATTTACTGCGCAGGTCCTACCTGGGCGTTAATATTTTTCGTTAATGTGCAATAGATGTTATATTTAATCTTACATTTGATGTTACGTAATATTGTAATATGTTAAAACCAATTATTTGTTTATGTTATTAATTTAAATTCCCCGTTATAATGTATTCAATTTTCAAAATAATATTTTATAACCTTTCAGTAGGTTGATCAATATTAAATTAAATTGCAAAAATAAAAAAAATAAAAAAAAAATCATATTAAATCATCTTTTAATAAGGTTTCTTTGGAATAAAAACTTTGTAATATTGTTGGAAACTGTGAATACGTGCAGTTAAGGCTTGTTTGTGTGGGTGGAGGAGGAGGGCTTAGAAATACTGAAATACTGAAATTCCTGATTATACCAAGACGTGCGCATGCCAAACATAGTCCGAATATCTGAGCGTATATAGAGATTGAGAGGCGGACAAAAAAAGTGTGAAACGCATGCGCAAATGTGCGATAAAAGAGCAAACGGCTACATTGAGTGGTGCGTGGTGAGTGGTGAGTGGATACAGGTGGTGCGGTGGTGCATTGAAAATGCCAATGTTGTCTTCGTCGTCGACGCTTGGCTCTGCGTCGGTATTGAGAGTTGAGCGGCGACAATGGAGCCAGCGACCAGCGACTGGTGCCAGTTGAGTTTAGTTCGCTGTTGAGTTCAAAAATGGTAACAAACGATTACATCAATTTATGCGCGCAAACACTATAAAGTAATTTTCAGCTCAAAATAGTAATGTGCAGCACTTGGAGCTACTACAATATGGAGCTGACAATGGCCAATGTCTATTGTCAGTTGCCGTTTCCACTTTCGTATCTGTATCTGTATCTGTATCGGTTCGGTATCTGTATCTGTGTGAATGTGAATGTTTGTGTTTGTATCTGTGTTTGGTTGCGCTTTGATGAGTGTTTGTGGTAATTGTTGTTGAGCGTATGGGTAGGCGATAAGCGCGGGGCATGTATTAATTAAGTTGCCTCTTGCTTGTGCCAATAATAATTCAAAATGTTTAGCTACCAGCTACCAGCAACAATTGCAAACATGCAACAACAGACGCTAGTCGAAGCGGCAACATGTTGCCAGCTACCTGAACATGCAACATGCAAAAAAAGGAACACAAACCGCTGATGATGATGATGATGATGATGATGATGATGCTGGTTAATAAAAAGAAGAAGCACCACCACAGCACTGGAATCAGATAAACTAGGCGCGTAGTTTGCACTAATAACAACTCAATAAATAATAAATGCTACATTCACTGCAGCCAACAATAATAAACATGCGCATCTTTATTTTTATTCTTATTTTTATTTCGATCTTTTATTTTTTGTGTTTTTTTATTTACTTTTTACGCCTTATTTGCCTTTAGCAAATTTTCTTCTTTTATTTGTTGATTTTTTGTTTGCTTCCCACAGCCGCCGACAACGAGCCGAACCTGCAAATGGGAGCTTCCACACACCCCTCTCTCACCCCCTCCCCCGCCTGACCAGGTTGTGTTTGCCTGTTCGATCTTGTTCCCAATTGCGATTTGTTGCCGGCAACATTTTGTGGCAATAGCAATCAACTGCTGCAGCAACATTTCGTTGCAGCCGGCGCAAAATTTATGCTAATATCCATTATGTCCAACATGTTATACTTTCTATACCCTGGAATCAAAATGCACAAGGCTATGATATTCCAAAAGAAAAGGACAAAACAGATGCTCATTATTATTAATATTTATAAATTATAATAATAATATTTTTGTTTGTGTTTATGCATTCTTTACAAATATATTAAATATATATTATAACTTTTCGTTACTTTTGAGGTTTCAACTTTATTTTTAATGATTTATTCCTTATTTGTCGATTCGATATACAAATGATATTTATGAATTTCTGAATTATAATAAAATCACTAATAATATTTATTTATTTTGTTAAGAACCCTAAAATGTTTAAAGTACAAATTATTTTGAACTTCTGTGCTCTTTACAGGCTGCCTTGACGTGCAGCATGCCCACTATTATTATTAGTTTGTTTTTTGGTCCAATACGGGGCGTTAACTTCAAAATTGCTGGTTGCCTGTTGCAAGTTGCTCGCCTGTTGCAGGCTGCGCAGTAGCGCAAGTGTTGAGCTCTTAATAGAAAAATGGAAACACCGCCGCCGTTGCCATTGCCATTGCCACAGCACCACAGCACCAAAGCACACCACATATACAACATATAGTTCGGGTTCTGTGGGCGTCTGTGCGGCAACGGCAACGGCGGCATCAGCTCCTTGGGAGCAGCAGCATCTGCATGCGATGCTGACGTAAATCAGAAGGTGTTATCGTCTGCATAAATATTGATATTGTTGGCGCGAGTGATAGCCGGCGTTGCGCTTGCAGCAGTAATTGCGGGCTCCATTTCCACATCCACATCCACACAAACAGCTTCAGCTCCAGCTTGGGAAAATTGCCTTTGCCTATAGTCACACTAATGTTGCCGCTTAGGTGCGCCTAATGGCTGTGTGTGTGTGTGTGTGTGTGAGAGAGTGTTGTCTGTTTCCCTGGGTAACACCTACTTCATTGGCAATTGCTTTGGCTTTGGCTGTGGCTTCGTTTCGCCTTTGGCTCCATCGACAATTTAGTGATTGAGATTAGGAGGTGTAAATGCGCTTTGAAATTAATTTGTTAGCCACAAATTAAATTTTTATTATTAAAATGCCTTGCGTGTGGCTTCGAAGGTATTCATTTTGTAGCATGAGTTAATGTTCCGCTTTTCGAGCTGGCTAATAACAAAAGGTTTTCAAGCTAATGCCAGGAGAGAGTACCAAGTCAGATCTCTGATCCATTAGCATAACCATGGCATAAATGAAGACATTTTGTTGTGTTTTTGTTGTTGTTGTTGTTTTTTTTTTTTGGTAACAACAAGCAAATATCAACATCATGATGCCAATAATGGGAATCAGAGCACAAAGGCAGCTTCAAATTTTCCCAGCTTTTATTATCGCAAAGCGATCTTCACTTAACATTGTAATAGTCTCAAATGTTGCGGTTTTTTCTGCTGTTGTTGTTGTTGTTTTTGTTGTTGTATTGAATTAAAATTCAATGACAGCATTTGCAGAGGGGGAGGCTTGAAGAGCAGTGGGCGAGGGAGGGCTTGTGGGGTAGCACCTACGATTCCGCTTGTTGTCGTGTGCAAAGTTTTGTGGCGCAAATCAAAATGAAATCACGGACAAGAGAACACGCCAACCAAGTCCAAGTCCAAGCGGCTGTCCAAGATCCCAAGAAGCATTCGCGAGCAATTCGTGACTCAAATGAACCGCAGAAAATCATCATCATCGAAAAAGCAAACAAATAAAAAAAAGAAACAGTAGCCAACACAGACGGGGGATGGAAGGTGGGCGCCATGACAAAACAAGATCAGTTATGGTAATGATCATGGCAGATATTGAATACACTCCATTGGACATAGAAAAAGACATAGACACTGGAGACAACGGCTTGGTTTGGGGGCAACAACAACAACAACAGCAGCAGCAGCAGCAGCAGCATCAACTACTGCTACTGCTAAGCACCACTTGAAGTATCCGTATGCAGCATATTATGCCTGGCGACAAGCGCAACGAATGACAAATCCGCTCGAGAGTTGGACGACAGACAAATGTGAACGGGGATTGGCGGCAAAAATTAAAAGCTTTTCTGCGCACAAGGGAAAAACTCGGCGAAAAATTATAAATTTAGGTGGAATGTCAACGTTATCGCCGCGCTCATATCTATTGGATGCATCTGCAGCAATAGTAGCCCCAGTCGCAGCCACAGTCTGTCCTCAGCTCAGCTCAGCTGAGATGGGGCAAGAGGCATTTAGGCATTTGCATGCCGCCAGAGCTCTCTGGCTCTCGGCCTTAACTGCCGATCAATAATGGCCAAAAGCATTTGGTAGGTGTTTCATGGTAGCCACCAAGTCACCAAGTTACCGCCAAATGCCGCAACCACCACCAGCACCACCACCACCAACAATTGGCATCGCCCGTTGGGGCTGGCAAATTAAACTGTCGAAACTATTTCATGTCCAATGCGCGATTTGGCAAACAATTTGTGACATTTGAATGGACGCTCCATGACAATTGTGGCTGCCTTTTAGCCAGTTTGCCAATTTTTGTTTTTTTGTTTTTGTTATTTTTTTCTTTCAGTGTTTGATACGCTTTCGGCGCCGATCACAAAAATTCTATTGAACTTTTTTGGGTTGGGTTTGGGTTTTGGTGTGGGAAATGGCATTCGAGTTGTATTCTGCAGAAAGTAAGAGCAGGCCGATCATCCTGGCATACATCAAACTTTTTAAAATAAGAAATTTTATAAAATTATCAATTTTTAATTATATAAATTGAAAACATTAATTAACTTATTGAAAATCTATAAAAAAATGTAATTGATGGGAGCTATTTTGACTCGCGGATTCTTAAAAATATTTTTATACACATATTTTGAGTTTATCTTAAGCCAATCTCTATTTCAGCTTATAAACTATATTTATTTGAACTTTAGATTATTTTTTTCTCGAAGAAAATATTCTTTTTTACAACTGCAGGTTTTCTTTAGTTGTTTGGTACGTTAGTCTTAACTCGAATAAATTTATATAAATGAATCCAGTCTGGCAGATCGCTGGCAAAAGAGTTAATCAATAATCAGAACTGGCAGCAATGTAAAGTTTGTAAGAACATGGAGCATTGATTGAGATTAAGTGCTCATCTGATTCTGTTCAACAATGGATAACAGATAAATGTATACATTTGGTTTGGCTGCATCTGGTTGTGGATGTGGATCTGGATCTTAAGGCCTTTTCATGCTGCTGTCCAAGCGAAAGTCAAAGAGCATTTTGAAAAATGTCTCACGTTCTGATTTTTAATCTTGACCACAAGCAATTGCTACCTTTCTAATGCGCGTTTTTATTGGCTGACACAGCTGCTGTTAATGTTGTTGTTGTTGTTGTTGCTGGTGCCACTGCGGCAACTGCCACACGGCGGCACCACGGTGGCACCTCAGTATCGGCACCTCGCAGCTGGAATTGTTGTGTGGCTGAGGATGGAGCTGCTGCTAAAGCTGGAGCGTCTGGCGTGTCAATGCCAGCATAATTTGCTTGCAACATTCAAGTACAACACACGAAGCAAAACTCTTCTTTACTCTGCCCCTGCTGTCACTCTCTGCAACTGCAACTGAGCATGCAATTTCCTGAGTGTGTGTGTGTGTGTGCATGTGCTAATTTTGTGTGTGCAACATTTTGCCGACCCGCATTTAATTTGCGCTCATTTTAATGGCAACAGCCAAATGCAAAACTCATGTTCCACACTGTGAAAATGCACGCACTTTGGACCTCAAAACAACAGACACACACACACACGGTGTCTGTGTGTGTGTGTGTGTGTGTGTGAATTGGTTGGAGCATTAGTGGCTTGTTTGCAGTTTAAACCACAATTGCCTCTTTACAAAGCTGCACAGCAATAAGTGTAGCAGCAACTGGAAACTCAGTGAACACAACACTCTGGGGCTCAGTTTATAAATTACTTTTCTGATTACTTTAGTTACCTGAGCTCTACCTGTGCACTTGATCATTGGTTACACCAGGTTGTAAGCAGTTTGCTTACCCGTCGGAAGCACTTAGCTTTATTTGGGAACGTCTTTAGTTATTAGTTCATAGCTTAAGCTACGACTTGAAGTCTGGCATCGAATGCGTTAGTTTGAGCTGTGAAAGAAATTATATTTGTAATAGCTTAAGAATATATATTATATATATATCTGTATTATATATGTATGTGCAGCTCATAAAGTTAGCATATTGAAACCAAATATGCTTGGGGCACAGTTCTAAGATGCAGCTGATCTTCAATGTGAATCACACATTTGAACAGAACTCGTTGCTCATTTTTGTAATTCCCATGCAGTCATGACCAGTAAAGAGAAACAACAACAACAACAGCAACAGCAACAACAACAATAAAAACTATGCTTTTTGGCATTAAATGTCAATATGGCAAGCCTTTTATGAGAATTGTAGCGAACGCATTTGTGTGCTCCATATTAAGGATTATTATTCATTTGCTAACCAAAACGGGGCACAATTGCAAACGATTACCAGACGCTGATAGACTAAACTGTCAATCGGTGGCGAGTCTGTGCAACAGCAGCAGCACCACCAACAACAACAACAACAACATGAGCAACAACCAAATTAGTGTAACAATGAGTGCAATGTTCGATTGAGAGTTTTACCAGCACATGTACATAATGTCAAAGTATCCCGCACAAGTTGGCAACAAAGTTTTGCAGTTGTGTTTGTTTGTTTGTTTTTCATTTTTATTTGTGTATTTTTAATTAACGCTTTTGCAACAAACTTGCTATTAGCCAGATTTTACAACCCGCGCTTCTTTGCAACGCCCGCATTACAAATAACAGGCGAGTCGCGACGAGATCTCAATAGCCTCTTTTTGTTGGAATTTTTAGTAGTAGTAAAAATTGTTAAATAGTCTGCGGCGGCCCAAGAGGTTGGGCAGCAAGCAGCAAGCAGCGGCATCAACGCACAATAAGCATAGATGCTTCAACTAAACAGAAAAAAAGGAGACGAAAAAAATAGAAAAAGTGAAACCACTTTGCCATCATTACCAAGCACATCTCTAAGCCCAACCAGCGACGGTTCGGTTCGGTTCGGTTTTGCTTTGGTTCGGTTCGGTTTGGTAGGGTTTCGCATGGCGTCCCACAAACTACCCATCATTTGAGCAGCTGATGAAGTGCCATTTTGGGAAACATTGTTGCACCTGCACCAGAAATCCATCAATCTGCATTGTGGTAGTAGTAGTAGGTGAGCTACAAATGTTGTTTGCATCTCAAATGGCAATTGGCTGCTGCCTGTGCGTCTAGCCATTGTAATTGGCATCTTGCTGCTTGGCTGGCTGCTTATTAACTCTTTGATTTATGCCTCCTTTCAACTAATTGCGAAACGTTCAGCTGGCTTTGATGGATATGGTTGGCATTTACCAACCAATCGCCAAGCGTTGATCTCAAATCCCTCAGAAGTGTTTAGGCCGCGGCTAAGTGATTTAAGCCATCAGCTTGCTTGTTGAGTTTATAATTACGTTAGTGGCATTCCTTATATGGCAAATTGGATATATTTATTAAATTCATTAACTAAATGTCTTCTCGGTTTTTTTTTTCCGCCACAATTTGAAACATTTAAAATTTGTAAAAAGTCTCCAACTGTTTTCCTATGTTGATAATATTCAAACATAAGCTGAGCAACGTACGAAGTGCTTAAAACAAGATTAATTATCTTAAATCTACTTTGTTGCACATAACACCCCCTCCATATATAGGACTTATCGTATATCAGCCTTAAACAATTCGCACAGTTGGGCGTCGCTTAATCGGCGGCTCAGCTTACTGTTGTTTGTGCCACAAATTTTTGGCATTACCACAAAGGCAATTGCTGCGGCGGCAACTCACCTTAGAGGTTGACAAAATCGTGTTTGCCCGATTGTTTGTCCATGGCTGAGTTCCGCATTGAATTGCTGTTAAAAATTGGTCGGCGGGTTGGCAGTCGAACTATGCAGCCGCCAGCTCTCCAGTTCTCCAGTTCTGCGGTTCTCATTGGCAATCTTCGCATCTTCCAAAAACCGAATGTGCAAAAACATTTTAATGAATTAAAACGATCAAACGGCAAAATACTATGGCACAGATTTTCTTCATTTCTTATTAAAACTGATTAAATCATTGAGACAATCGTAATTTCAGGCGACGTGATGGGAATTATTTGACAACAATTTACTAAGCCATAGCATTAATATGGCCAATTGTTTGTTAACTTTTTTGTGGACTATTGTAGATTGTATTTGTAGTTCAAGTTAGCTTCTCGAGTTGTGATAGTAATAATAACTTTTAAATATAATAATCTGTTATAATTGCCAAAGTCACTCCAGCTTAAGGACCAAGTGTGTTAAGATCTGAGGTGTTAATTCCCATAAGATTTGTGGCTTGACATATGCATACCAAACTCAGAACAAACTAGCAATAAACTTGCAAATCGATTAATGCAACATTCGCTTAATGTGTCGATTAGTTGCAATATAAAAATATTTATATGTATATGTATGTATCTTTATATATTGGATTGCTAATAAGGCAATCTGCAGAGCAATCAAGTGTCAATACAGGCGCATAAACTGTCAGATTGGTTGGAGCCAAATGCAGCCATTTATTACATCTAATATGCAACTCAAGTCGGACTAATCCTCTGCAGCAGATAAAATATTTGGTGCCATTTCGATGGCCACAACATGAACAAAGCCACATCGTAAACTCCACGTTGCCTCAGGTCTCAGGTCTCAGCTCTCATCCACAAAATATGCATATGTATCTGCAAATGGGGAATGGGGAATGGAGATGCGTATATGTATTTAGTCCGTTCCGGTTTTGGGGAGTAGCTCTTCTTTTTCTTGTGCCATGTGTTGTTGTTATTGTTGGTGCTGTATGTTGGCATAGTGCGAAGAGCAATGCAAGGGATTCGAAAAATTCCCAGGCGTATGGTGCCGCCGAGCAGAGATGACCATCTAATAAATTCAACTAATTAATGGCGAGTATGAGAGCAGCAGTCGCAGTCGCAGTTGCAGTTGCAGTCGCCGCAAAGATTGACTCTTGGCCACGTTGGCTGGTGCATCGATGCCGCTGTGCCTACATTAGCAAAAATCTACATGATATTGAGATGCCGATGGCGATGGCGATGGTCAATGTGCTTGGAGGCTGTTGGAGGTTTGGAGCTGGGTCGACCTGCTCTGTTTGCCGACCGTTTGGCTCAAGCGCACACCTGAATTCCTCTGTAGCCGGGCGTAGATCTGCTCATTACGGTGTCAGCGGAGCGTGGCGGCGACGTCCTTAGATACAGATTTCTTATCATTAATTAAACTTAAGCATGTTAGCTACCGTGTTCACAGATATCAGGCGCACTTGGCTCTCCCATCTCTGCTTGAGGCCCAGCCGATTGATCGAGCATCTTCTTCACTGCCAACAGCAGCAGCAGCAGCAGCAGCAGCAGCGGCACACGCCTTATCGCAGACATGCAATCGCCACCACCAGCTATTCCTCTTCCTCTTCTCCTTCCTCGCTTCCACCTCTAGACAGATGGACGTATGGACGGACACAGTGGGGGAGGCATTGGATTGCCTGGCTTGCCTTAAGTGCGTGACTTTATTTGTTATGGAGTGGAAAATAAATATAAATAAAATGAATTACTTTCTCAATGTTTAAACATAAATCTGCTTATGGCATATAATTAAGAAATAAAAATATTTAAATAAATAAATAATAATTTATGCCATGTTTCTTAAAAATACTTCTCAGTTCAGGACCATTTTGATCAATAATTCTTTCTCCTACTAAATATTTATTTGTCAAATCGAAAAGACAAAGCAAAGAAAGTCGAACGATTTATATATACATAGATATATATATCTATATATACATATATACATATATATATATATATTTCAGACATAAAAGGTGATATTTGATGTCCAAAAATCGCTGCCTTTAGCTGCGTTGCATCTCTGCTGCCGTTGTCAACAATGTAATTTATCAGGCAAGCGACATAATTACCTGCCACTTATGGCAATAAAAAAAGCAACAAAAAAATAAGAAAGAAAAAAGAAATACATCCAGCAAGAAAACAGAAACCGGGACTACTGCCACTGGCAACTGGAACTGGCAGTTTGCTGGGGCAAAGGCAAAGGGGTAACGGAGATGCATTCAAATGCTGTCCACAGGCAGCCGTGTTGCTAACAGCTGAAGGATTTATGTTCTTACAAAACGCTCCAAGGCGCCTAACAAGTGAGCCAACGACGACGACGACGACGACGGCGACGACGAAGCTGCTCCTCGCAGCGATAGAGATTGATTGTCCGTCGTCGGCGGGCGGTGTCCGGTTGTCTGTTGCATTGGGGCTGGCAATGGGGCGTATGTGCAATGGAAATTCCCGCCGTTTGGCTGCCACCGTTTAGCGCCTTCCTCCAAGTTGCAACTGCAACTGCAACCGCAACCGTTTCCCACACCAGCTGCGGCACGTTTCGCTTTGATCTGTGTGTGCTAGGAAGCTGTGAAGTGCTTGCAAATCTTCAGCAGCGGCAGCAGCAGCTTGCTGTTGTTGTTGTTGCCGCTGTTGCTGGAAGCGTTGACAAGTCACATGAGCATTGTGCCGGGCTGTTGCATGCAACATTGCGGCTATTGTTTGTGATGAATTCATGCAGGGCGGCTCCTTGGGATTCATTGCATTGGTCAGCCACGAGGCAAGGGGCAGTGAGAGTGAAATCATGTTTAGCTTAATTCAAAGTTTTAATTTGTTAAAGAAGATTCAGAAGCAAATATTTCAAGTCAGGCTAAAATGACAATTGCTAAATTTAGAATTAACCAATTTGAATTCAGCGGCAATTTACAAATAAAAGGCAACTTGAAATTGGCTTTAAGAATTTTGACAAGGTTAAATTTACACATGTAATAAATGAATGATATTAAATGAAAGGCAAAGTTGGTTTGTGGTTTGTGTCCTCACTAGCAAAGCGGCGGCATATTTGAATTGGAAGAAGTCGGAGTGACTTAAGAAAAAGTTTTACTTATTCCTATTGAACATTTTTAAATATTTCACATTAATTCTATGTGTAAATGAATTACGTATTAAAAATTATTAAGTATCTGTCGAAATTGCTCTAAATAAGTGACTTTCATTGTATTCTCCGGTTAAATAATATTAATAGACTACTTTTATTTTGACCACGTTGAACCCACCTGTTTGTGGCTATCAAATGCCGTTAGATTGCACTCCTAGTGCAACATGCAACACAGATAAAAAAGAAGAAAAAATATATACGAAAAGAACAGCAGCCAGACAAATTCATATTTTATTGGCTCTGACCATGCCCGGCGAGGCATTAACAAACAATGCACCAGCAGTAGCAACAACAGCAGCCAATGCAACAGCGACAACAACAACAACGCCAACAAGTACAACGAATGCAATGCAAAGCAAATATTTTCACTCTATGGATGTTTTTGGGGCTGCTTATTGCCTAATCTGAATTCAGCTTCTGGTTGCTTCTGGTCATTGTTGTTGTTGTTGTTTTTGTTGTTGTTGGCCAAATTGCATTTTGAACATAATTTTCATATGTCGGGCTAGCAGTTATAATCACGTTCACAGCTCGTTAGGCGGAAAGAGAGAAGCTCAGCCACAACCCACCTGCGGCCGACTGTTGCAAGTTGCCTGTTGATAGTTGCCTGTTGCCAGTTGCCTGTTGACTGTTGACTGCTGCCTGCTTTGGCCATAATTGTTCGGGCCACATATTGTACATAAGAGGCCATCAGCATCACCATATTGACCATTAGCCGAGTGCGTTTGCATTTTGTGCATCTTCATCGATTTCACCACTTGGCGCGCGGTGCATAATTGGCCACGCCGGGTCAACAGAGCCGGCGGCTACACAGCCAACATACAAATGGCCAACAACACGTTTTTTTTTTCATTGTGTCTTTTTTTTTTTTTTGCTGATGATTACCGATATTGCCAGGCAGCGAGAAATGCGTTGGATGCGTGGAAAACTTTTCGCGCACCAGCAACGCCACATTTTCCAGCCAAAATCTGGTGGCGGCTAAAAACAAAAATAGAAGAAAAAACCAAAAAATAAAACAAGAGAAGCGCTTGTCAGGAATTCCCCGTTCGAATAACGATGCACTCGAGATGCACCCGCGGCTTGGCCAGGTTAGAAATGGAAGCGGGCTCCACCCGCATTTTTTTTCTTTTTATTTTGCAAACAACAAAACGAGGTATCCGTTGCCGTGCTAATGATATATAATTTGATTTTTTTACAGCTACTATTTGTATAGAGCTATAGGCGAACTGGAAATTGTTTTAAAATGTGTTTTCGTCTTATGTTTTTCATATTTCATGTTAATGAGTTGGAAATTTGTATATTTGCTAGCATTCTTCAAAGCATTGTATTTAAAAATAACGGTTTTAAGCTATTGACAAAAGTAAACACTTACAAAATTCCATGTTAAGTTCATTGCTTACTTTTATTTGGTTTTATTTTGGTATAGAATATTTAACTTTTCAAAGCCCATTTTTTAAATAATTTAACCAAAATGTGCATTAATTGTGTATTTGTGCAACGGTTTTTTTAAAGTGTCAATTCCGCTAATAGCTAGCCTTTTTTTTAGTTTTACTACCAGTAGATAAAATAGTTCAAATTTGGCGCCAACTAGTTGGAGCTACTCGCTCACAGCGCTGCCAGCTGTGCACACGTTATGGCAGCACTGCATTGGTTTTTGTGTAACACTTTAAATTAATGATGTGGCAGCACTGCACGCTCGACTGTTACTGAATAACTGTCGGCTGTTAACAGAATTAACTGCTACTGTTGCTGCCGGCCAAGCAATCGCAACACCAACACTAATACGCAACACCACCAAACGGCATAGACGCCAACGCCAACGCTAACGCTAACGCCGACAGTGAAAGCTTTAGTCAAGCGTAGCTTCGTGCTGGCGCTTGTTCGGCATTGCATTGCTTCAGTCTCAGTCGCTTTTTAATTTCTAACGGTAACGGGTTCGCTGCGCGCTGTCGCATCCAAAGCTTGCGTCTCCGCCGTAGCTTTCTGCTACACAAACAATAATAATAAAAAAAAGCACTAGACGAAATAATAATAGTTAACTGACTCGCTGCAGCTATTGCTGTTGCTACTTATGTTAGCAGTGTGTGCCCATTATTAAAAATATACATTTATCTGCAAAGTTTCAGCATTTAATAATAGCGCAAAGCCAGAGTGGTCGGGCGGTTGACCAAACATATTTATTCAATTCACTATTATTCACTCTCAACACACAAATGTCGAATGATGCTCACAAACAGTCGGTCGGTGTATTTATACTCTTTCAGCTACCTACTTCTTCAGGTTAGGGATGAACAGCAGCGCAGTAATTCAACGCGCAGTGGTGGATTTTAACATGAAAGCTTCGTCCAAACGATAGTATATAAGAGGAGCATTTTCTGTGTGCTGAACACACATTTGTGAAGTGAATTGAAGTGAGTGAACAAGTATGCCGCCGAAAACTAGTGGAAAGGCAGCCAAAAAGGCTGGGAAGGCTCAAAAGAACATCACCAAGAATGACAAGAAGTAGAAGCGCAAGAGGAAGGAAAGCTATGCCATCTACATTTACAAAGTGCTGAAGCAGGTCCATCCTGACACCGGCATTTCGTCAAAGGCGATGAGCATCATGAACAGCTTCGTGAACGATATTTTTGAGCGTATTGCTGCCGAGGCATCTCGTTTGGCCCACTACAACAAACGTTCTACCGTCACAAGTCGGGAAATCCAAACCGCTGTCCGTCTTTTACTGCCCGGAGAGTTGGCTAAGCACGCCGTCAGTGAGGGATCCAAAGCAGTCACCAAGTACACTAGCTCCAAGTAAATTGCAGCCAAAAATACCAGCTATCGGCTAGCAGCAAAAGGCCCTTTTCAGGGCCACAAATCATTCCTTTCAAAGAATTTAAAATATTGCAAACCGTAATAAACAATTTATCAGATTCTATTCTATTGATTATTATTATTAACACACGAAACAGATTGTTTGGTTTATTTACTCAATAAGTATATGGATTAAATATATGGGAATATAACTTCTAAAAGGCAAAAACAGATACTATACAATTCATGAAATATTTTTCTGAAAAGGGATTTGTTAAAATGCCAATTTCATAATTCATAATACATTGTGAAATTCGCTTCTACTCTGATGAGTATGTATTTTACATTATTTCTTGGCGGCAGATGCAGATGCAGTCTTTGCCTTCGGCTTCTTGGGAGTAGCTTTTTTCGGTGTCGCTGCCTTTGCCTTTGCGTGCTTTGGCTTGGCACTTGCGGCTTGTGTCTTAGGCTTTGATCCCTTTGCCTTGGCTGCGCTTGTTTTGGCCTTTGCCTCTGCAGTGGTGGGCTTGGCCTTTACTGTACCCGTTTTCTTAGCATCCTTTGCTGTTGCCTTTAATTTTTGCGTTATCTGCCTTCGTTTTCTCAGCGCTCTTTTTGCTGGGTGGGGCTACCTTTGATCGTCGTCGGGCGTACGGGTGGGCGCACGGGCGGGCGGTCAGGCGGGAGACCAGGCATTTTTAAAATAATTTAACCAAAATGTGCATTAATTGTGTATTTGTGCAACGGTTTTTTTAAAGTGTCAATTCCGCTAATAGCTAGCTGTTTTTTAGTTTTACTACCAGTAGATAAAATAGTTCAAATTTGGCGCCAACTAGTTGGAGCTACTCGCTCACAGCGTTGCCAGCTGTGCACACGTTATGGCAGCACTGCATTTGTTTTTGTGTAACACTTTAAATTAATGATGTGGCAGCACTGCACGCTCGACTGTTACTGAATAACTGTCGGCTGTTAACAGAATTAACTGCTACTGTTGCTGCCGGCCAAGCAATCGCAACACCAACACTAATACGCAACACCACCAAACGGCATAGACGCCAACGCCAACGCTAACGCTAACGCCGACAGTGAAAGCTTTAGTCAAGCGTAGCTTCGTGCTGGCGCTTGTTCGGCATTGCATTGCTTCAGTCTCAGTCGCTTTTTCATATCTAACGGTAACGGGTTCGCTGCGCGCTGTCGCATCCAAAGCTTGCGTCTCCGTCGCCGCCGTAGCTTTCTGCTACACAAACAATAATAATAAAAAAAAGCGCTAGACGAAATAATAATAGTTAACTGACTCGCTGCAGCTATTGCTGTTGCTACTTATGTTAGCAGTGTGTGCCCATTATTAAAAATATACATTTATCTGCAAAGTTTCAGCATTTAATAATAGCGCAAAGCCAGAGTGTAATAAAATAAAAATAAATTTACAGCGAAAATCCTTAGTACACACAGACATACACATGCGTCGCGTAGTTAATGTGCTTGTGTGCGTGAGTGTATAGAAATGCTGCTTCAGTGCAGTAAGTTTTAGCGCATGCGCAAAACGCCATTTATCCAAAGTTGCTGTTAACTTTTGCATTAATTGTTTTTTGTTGAGCCAAAAAAGCAGTTAAATTTACATACACTCAATCGACAAGGTATGTATAAATGGGAAGGGGAGGGGTGGGGGCTTATTTGTTGATAAACTTACAAACATTTGAATGGTAAGCGTTGCTTTGCTAGGCGATGTCATCAGCGTCGTTTGTTTAATTTGCCCCAATCCACAACCCACAACACCCAACAACCAGTCAAACCAGCCGCAATCGCACTCGCATCCGCCTCCCCGCTACCAGCATCTACTACTCTCTGCTCTCCACCTACACCCGCACTTTTACTACGCGCGCTTGCCGAAAAGCTTTTTCCAGTTGTGGGCTCTCTGCAGCAGCGCTGTCTGCCATTAGCGTAAGCTTTTTCTTTCATTCAAGAGCTTCGTCGACGCCGTCCTGGTTTCTGTCGCCGTCGCTGTCGACGTCGTTATGTTGCGTGAAAGTTAATTCCGTTTACTATCGGCATTCATCAACATCATCAGCGTTAGCGTTGGCGTTGCCACTTTGCCATCGTACCCTTGGCCCTTCACTTGCCATTCCCCTTACTTTCACGTTTCACATTCGCCACCTGTCAAAGCAGCGTCCTTCGACCACCAGCAACAGCAGCGTTTCGCCGGCTTTTTATGTTAAGCATTTAAGTCATAATTGACATGCATTTAACGATATATGTTGACAGATAACTGTAATTTCTTTTCTCTCTTTGCTGTGGCTTAGCAGCAGCTTTAGAAAGCTAAGAGCTTCATTTCCATTATAATTCTCAGAATGATGTCTATAATAAAAGCACAGAAATAGCTGTAGGAAATTTTGGTAAAGGACATTCATTTGGCAATTCGAGGGTCACTTTCAAATTCATCGCGTAAATTCCAGCTGCAAAGACATAATCCGCTTTTTAGCTTAGCATTTTCAGTTAGACAAAACATACAACGAGTGAGAGAGGGATGGAAGAAAACACTGAAATTGCGCCCAGCTTAACAAGAGCGACGTGCAATTACTTGCATTAGGGAATGAGAATGAGAATGGGAACTTTTCTGCTCATTCGCCGTATCATTCAGTTGGCTCAGTTGCATCTTGCTGCTTCTTAATGCCCCACTCAGTGCCCCCCTCCCTTGTTTGTAGCACCTTTTGTCATCGTGCCTTTCAGCAGCTCAACGAAACGAGGCAGAGCTGAGTAGACCAAGAAAGATATTGCACTTAATGAAGCTGCATCATCACATTTTGCATTTCAATCAGTCCCAGTCGCAGTCTCCTCACCTCTCCTTGTCTCTGCCACGTGAACAGATTCTTGACTTTTGTGGAACAATGGGCCGCACTTCAGCATTCAACAGACAAATGAGTGCAAATTATGCCAAGACACTGGCAATTAATAAGTGGAAAAGGCGACGCCATCATTGCTTGCCACCTGCCTTCAAAAGATTATCAACAACAGCACAACCCCATTTGCTGTATTTGCCACACATTTTGGCTGATTTGCATTTTCGCATTTTAAGGGGCAGGCGGCTCTTGTTTGCCAGCGATACAAAACATAATAATTCCAAAACATGGCCACAATTGGCATTCGGTAATTGTTATGTGTCAGGTCGGGTCTCTACCCCTTCGCTTCCCCCTTTCTGTTGTTTCTGCAGTTAATATACATAAACAGACACGCAAGGTGGACGCTCGCATTGGAATTAGGCGCACACACGACAATCAATATAAACGAATTTTCATAATTAATCAATGCTGAATAATTTGTCAGGCCAGGTCAAGTCAGCTAGTTAGTTGCCCCAGGCACACAATGGGTAGAGTACTATATATATATATATATAATATATCTATAGCTGTGGGTAGGTAGGTGTGTGTGGTTTGTTTTTGGCTTTTATCGGACGCAGTGGCGGCTTTGTGGTTACCCACATAATATATCAATATGAAAACACACAAACCGATTTATTTCGGTGCCTACGTGGGCAACAATAGCAAACAAAGGTTAACAATGATTAAAGTCAAATATGTTGCTTGGCCTGTCAGTTTGCATTATTATTTATGCATTATGACAGATTTTTTTTACAACCCAAGCTACTTACTATCGGTTGCATGAAGCATGAAAAAGGTTTATCTCTACTCTAAAAGTATCTTTCGAGTCAAGCAAAGAAAAAAGTTGTTTGTTTGAAAACAAGCGTTTGAAATTAATCAATCAGTCAAGGCAAAAATAATTGAGATACGAATTATAATTATAATTAACATGTTTCATATTTAGCTCTAAATAAAATTGAAACTGCTCTTTCAGGTCTTGACTGTCGTGCAGCTCGTGTTGCAACAACGGCAACTGAATAATTAAATCATCCAACTAAATTTAAGCAACTACACACACACGCTCATACACACACACACACACTCCTTACCACCTTTGCAAATTCCTCACGTGTGTCAGTAAATTGTGCTTAATATATATATTTAAAGATCATTAGTGTGCAATATTCTGATACTTAATATTTTATATGTGCAAAAACATATCGATTTCCACCAGCTGAGCAACAAGCTCAACGCGAACACCAAACCAGGCACCATTGTTAAGAATGATTAAGAGGTTCGCCGCACGGTTTGGCTGCGAACTCGAACTTTAGACTGTGGGGCAACTGTGGCTGGTGACAGGTGGCAAGCGAAGTCTGCAATTTTTGTTTTGCAATTATCGACATTTAATGACAGGCGTTTATACCGAAACGCGACCTGCAAAATGTGCTCAACGAAAGTTAAATTAATAGCAGCGCAATGAGAGTTAAGTTTATTGAATTTTATTTATTTAATGACCACTAAAAGACTGATGATGCATCCATGTGGCTGTTCCTAATATATCCCATTGCAAACTCAATCAGAGCTTATCTGATGAGTGGATTGCAATTCCGCTTCGATATTACGTGCGAGTGCACAAAGTCAATTGAACCGTTTTATCTAGTGAAGAGATTGCGAACGGAAAAGGCAAAATCCGTTTGCCAAGGTTCCCATCAAATTAATGGTATCAAATGGCCACAACGCGGAGAGGACAACATGGTTGGCTGCTGTGCCACCAGCAGACATGACTGTAATGAAGCGGGGGCTTACACACACATACACACAGCCACACACAGAGACACACACACACACACTTTCTGTTTGATAAATTCCGCAAATGCTGCCGGCTGAAAGGCGCAACAGCAAAGGAGCAAACCATAAATATTTTTTGAAATAAATTCTCGTTTACAAATTATGATTTTATGACTTTTTGATGGCGCAGCTACAATACACACTTCCACACACACATACATCAACACCCAGCACAAACACACACACACACCAGCGTACTTGTATATGTAGATACATACATAGCATGCAGCGCCAGATGAGGTGTGAGGGGCGCGGCATGCCACACTTTGTCGTCGGATACGTTTGCGTATTTATTGCCACCTCGTTCGCTCTTCTTCTTATAGACACACACACACACTTCCACATACACATATCAATATAAAAAACGCATACATACTTTACACATTTTACATTTGAAAAAAAGATAGAAAAAACTGAAAAGTTGGCACAAAAAACAAACTGCTGCACAGAAAACCTTTAAAAAAGCGTTATTACTGAAAAGCGCGAGTTGAATGCAACTTGCAAATATAAGCGTGTGTGTGTCTGTGTGTGTGTGCTTCTGTGTTTGCTGCAGCAGCTGCTGCCATTTTCAAGGCTTTAAATAATTTTTTGTGCTATTTTGGTTGCCTACTTTTCGGGGCCGCATAATTTATGACCGCCTAGCATTACATTAGCCAAAGCGCAGCATGAAAAATGGCTCCGGCAAGTGGCAAGTGGCATGCGGCAGCAGGCAGCAGGCAGCAGTCTGTGGCAGCGCCAGTTGGAGCAACGACAAGCAACGTCCGGTGCTTATTAGGCGTATACAAACATAAAATGAAAAAAAAAAAATTAATAACACCTAGCCCCATTCGAGAGTGAACGAATGCCGCAAGCTATTAATATTTCGGATTTTGATTTGGGACTGTTGTCGTTGCACAGACTGGCTCTAATTAGTCACAGCGCGTTCCTTAACCGAAAGGGCTAATCTGGCTTTTTGGCTGGCTGCCAGGCATTAAGTGGCCAACAATATGCAAAATATTGCCATTGGTTTTCATTGTGTTAATGTTCAGGGCACTTCAAGCTGCAGCTAGCCCCAATTTTAGATACTCATTAAGAATCAGAAAAGGGTAAAATGAAGTTGTGCAAAATAGATATATTCTTGAGCAGGCTTAAAAGATTTCCAATGGCAATAAAAGTCACAATTGTCAAAATAAAGCCTTTCAATTATATTTTCTGCACCTGAATTGTTGTTAAACTGTATTTTATTCAGATTGGAAGATAAACACAGATTTTGTTAACCAAAACGTATTTTAATAAATCTATTTTCATATCAGATAAAAAAAGAATTAATATATTTATCAGCTATTTGACAATTTATCTTGCTTTAATAGCTATTGATTTTTTTTGCTATTTTTCTAATATTTATAATGCCAATTTAAAGACCAAATATAGAACTGAAAACTAAAAGTTCTACAAATATGTTTGAAGACCTCTTTTAATAATGGAAATGGGTATTTAGCTGTCTCCAAGTCAAACTTGAAGTGGGTCAGTATCAATGTCAAAATTTATTCTACGATAAATTTCGAATTCCCTCGGGATTTGAACTTAAAGTTAATTAAAGTTCCACAAGTTAGCAGCCAAACTTTATATTTGCGGATTCTTAGATGCAGTTTACGGAATGTGATTACTTATGCGCTAGTCAGAGTTATGCTTGGCTTATTTTATTGGCTGGAACTGATGATTTTTGACTGACGTATTAAACTGCCCTCATGGCAAGTATCAAGTGTGTATCTTCAACACATACGATGTGGCTGCTTGTGTATGTGTGTGTGTGGGTGTGTGTGTGTGTGTTATTTGTTTGTGTTTACTTACAATTATGAGTGTGTTGTCATCTTCGTCGTTGTCGTCGTCTTCCACTCCGCGTTCATTGCCGTCTCAAGGATTCGCACACTTGGCGCGTTTCAGAAACTTTTTGCCAGCCTTGCTGCCTGCAGGCTTGTGGCAGTTGCAGGGGCATTGACTGAGTCTGAGACTGAGGCTGATGCTGAGGCTGAGGCTGACGGCAGTTGTAGTCTTCGCAGTCTTGCAATAATAATTACAAATGTTGCACAATAAATTGCAAAGTAAACAGACGCCGCCGACGTCAACGCCAACGTCGACGCTGGCAGCGGCAGCGATAACGACAGAGGCAGCGACGTGGACTTACAGCAGTGGCAAAATTACTTCCTGCTCAAGCGTCAGCGGAAACGTACATACAAATGCCACACACACACACACACAACTGAGAAGGATGCTGTGCTGCTGGCTGTGTGTATCGGGGTTGGCCGTAGTATTGTAGGCGATGGGGACGTCGGTGCGGGGAGCACACACAGGGGAACACAGTCACTTGTCAAAAACAAAATCAGACAAAAACTCCCTGCATCCCTCCTCCAGCGGCGGCGGCGACAAGATGCGTAATTGCAACTGCTACCGACTTTTGCTGCAAAGGATGTGAATACGCTGCTTGCACAGGATGCGCACAATTCGCTGCATTTGCATTTCATTTTCATTTCCCTCTCCCCCATTCTCGCTCCCTCTCTCTCTCTCTGCCTCTCTCTCTCTCTCTCTTTCTCTGTCTCTATCTCTCCGTCTCTCGTTTCCTCTCAGTCTCTCATTTTGGGTTTAGATTGTTGCTCTACCAGTAGTTCTTGGAACTTAATGCTGAATGCGCAATAAATCTTGGCCAGCAAAACAATGACAAATGTTGTGGCGTGATGTCCAAATGTGCGGTTGCTTTGTGGACACTTCATTGGAGACCCGTTCACCTCTGACAGCCGACTGTCCAATATAATATTGAGCTGACTAATGCTCTATGTGTCACATGACCACAAAATTAACTTGTCAATTAGCTCTGCACATTTCCACATTGATTCCACATTGTTTACGTAAAGCGGCAAGCAACTAAATCCGTTAAGAATCAGAGACAGGCGGAGTCCATAGTTAATATTCTTGCTGTATATCTTTGTTGAATAAGATTTGAGTTATGGAAGAAGAAGAGTTGTGTATGCTTTAAGGCTTATGCCTTATGCCTTAAGGCTTAAACCTTAGGCAAACAGTTGCAATTATTAGCAGACTTTAGTAAAGGATGGACTCATTAAAGCTATAGTGACTTTTTTCTTCTTCTTATCCTTATCAAAACAATAAATTCAAAACAGTATTGTCTTGCTCATTTCAGCTTGCAATGTAGATTGTTGTGCGTGTGTGTGGCAAGGATTCAAAGCTAGCGACATGGTGGAATCGTCGAGTTTGGGGCGTGCGCCGCCAGCGGCACAGCAGCCCATACCGCAGCAGAATTCGCCGTCGCCGTCGGGTTTGCGTTGCGGCAATTTAGAGACGCGAGTGCGTGGCTCCTGGTATCGAGTGATGGTAACGCTCGAAACGGACTTTCTAGCCATCAGTCTGGATGAGTCGTGCGAGTCGTCGCAGCATTCCAGCGATGGCCAGTCCACAACCCTAAATGGCACGCTGGGGTAAGTTAAGTGGAGAGATTACTAGTTTCAGCCACTAATCTTTATCTCATTGCAGAAGCAATCATAGCGGTGGAGGAGGTGCCGCTCAGAATGGCACGCTGCCCAGCTCTGCATCGCTACAAGGCATGGTTGTTCAGGATACCGAACTGGATGGCACTGGGACGGGCACTGGTAATGGGACTGGCACTGGCAATGGAACGGGCAACGGCACCAGCAATGACAACAACGGTGATCTTTGCCTGAACAACAACAACAATGCGGACGCTGTTGGTCTGGACATGTGCGATGTACCTGATCATGTGGCCAATCAGAAGCGTCATGTGCGCATCATCAAGTCCGACAACAATGGCCTGGGCATCTCAATCAAAGGTGGGCGCGAGAATCGCATGCCCATTCTCATCTCGAAGATCTTTCGTGGCATGGCCGCTGATCAGGCCAAGGGACTCTACGTGGGCGATGCCATTCTCACGGTGAACGGCGAGGAGCTGCGCGATGCCACCCACGATGAGGCGGTGCGTGCTCTCAAGCGTGCCGGTCGCGTCGTAGATCTGGAAGGTAGGTTCACCTCTATACCCACTTTTTGGTCACTTTGGTTATTTGAGCAAAGCTGAGAGAGTTAGAGCTTGGGATATAGAGTGCCACTCAGCCAGTCAAAGTATTGTGAGCTTGGAGATAGCCAAATAGGAAACTAAATTGCATAATTTTTGAAGAGTATATTCAGAACTGAAGATTTTTGAATATGTCCAATCATTTTTTAAGATTTTCTTACCTTATTTCTTATATGGCCTTTACAAAGAAAAAATGTAATTTTTGGGCAAGCAATTTGTTGAGCTTGTTGGCTTGATGTCCCCTATTTTTGCCAGTGTAGCTGAAATGGTGCATACGTTGGATTAGTGTGCACCACTTGCAAGTTACTACCGGCTGATGCTGTTGCTGTTGCTCTTGTTGCTGCTGCTGTTGCTGATGCTGATGATATTGCACGTTGCAGCTGTGTACTGTTATAAATCCCATATCAACAATAACAACAGCAACCAATCTCCCATACATCCCCCCCCCACTGATACCCTCTCGCCACGCTGCACACAATTTGCCTCCTTTGCCTGTTGACTCTTAGCTGTTGACTGCCGTTAGTTGGATTGTTGGCTTGGCTCTTTGGTTAGCTCGTCGGTTCGTTGGATTGCTTGTTTGCCTTGGCTTGGCAATGAGTAATGAGAAAAGTTTTCTTTCCATTTGATCAAATGGCTCCAAAATACATAGTTGCCATTGCCATTGGGCGGTGTGCGACCGGGGGCGTGGCAACTGCCGTGCGAATTAAAATGAATGCTACGCACTACATTTTCCTTCGCCTGCATAGAATAGAAATTCTGGATTCACTATGGTGGCAATCACACAAAGGAACTTCTACGATAATTATTCCACGAAGTTACTCAAGCCTGAAATTCTTCTTCTTCTTCTTTGCTTGACTTTTAGTAGATTAAAATGTGCATAACAAATGGTTAAAAGATCCAACAATGTTTTCTGCCCAGTTGATGGTTAGTTTCTCATATAAAATGCGGCTCTTAAGGATAATTTTATAAATGGAAAGATTTTAACTTTAATTTTAAAGATAAGTTGAGACTTTCCACTCAGAACTAACTATTTCTGAATCAATTTCAAAGTGGTTCGCAATTGGATGCAAGGAAACAGATGAGACAGGTTGGTGGGTGGTGCTGGGTTGCCAAGGCAAACAATTACGCACATGCAATGCATTGAACCATAAGCAAAAACTTGGATTGACTTTGATGCAGCCAATTCCATTTCCGCAGCAGCAGCTGCTGCCAACTGAGGAAAGCTGCTTTAAGCGAATAAACAAATAGAGGCGGACGCAGAGAGAAAAAAAAGAGAAGAAAGACAAGTGCTTAGAGGAGGATAAACACAATATTTATTACCAATGCAAGTTCGTCAACTGGAGAGTTTACTGTTGGATTTGGCTTAGTTGCGGCGTCGCAAACGTTCGCTACGAATGCGTTGGCGTCCGAGTTGCTGCTTGGGCTGCTCCACGGCCAGAATGAGTCGTCCGAATCGGGTGCCGGCGGCATTAATGGGCAGCAGAATCAAGCGACCGCTGTTTAGGTTGAGAGCCTCTGCAGCAGCAGCAGCCTTCTCTTCGTTGATTAGCTCCTGTTCGGCCTCCTCGACCAACTCCACCTGTGACTCCTCCGTTTCCAGTTCGTTGGCGATGGGCTCCTCGAGCTCAGGTGGGCCATAGTTGTTGGCGGGCGTGTTGGGCGCACCGTAGGTGCTGGCAGGTGTTGCTTGTGCCGCCTTGGCAGCGACCTCAGTCTCAGTTTCAGTCTGTTGCTCATCCTCATCGCTCAGCGGCGTCTCGACCTTGTCCAGGGCAGGCAAATCAGCAACAGGCTGCTGCTCATCAGCAACGCCATCAATGGCAACAGCGGCAAAATCCTCCACAGCATCGCGTACGGGTGGCTGAAAGTCTTGAGCTGGCGCCGGAGCACCCACCACTTCAACTGTGTCATCTGTCTGCTCGGGTGCACCATAAGTAGTTGCAGGTGTGCGCGGATTGACCTCCACGTCAGCTGTCGGCTCCTGCTCCGGCTGCTGTTCAATCAACTCGGTGGTGCTCGTTGCTTCCTCTACGGCAATCTTGACAGTTGCCGCTGTTGTTGGCAGCTCCACCTTAGGCTCTTGCTCGCCGGGCAGCTCGAAGGGTATTTTTGGCCGAAAGCCAGCTGCCGGATACGGTGTGCTTGCCAACTCCACTTGACGCTGACTCTTCTGCTGGCGATGGCGGCGTTGTGGCATGGCTGAGATGCATGCAGCCAGCAGCAGCATCAGCATAACGATTCCCGTAAATGTCTTCATGTTGCGCGTTCAACGAATGTTAACGGTATGTGACTGGCTGCTGTGCCGCCAGTCGCTTATATAGGCCACTATATATTTAAGTGGGGGGATTCTACATCAGAATTCAGTAACGGTCGCAAGGTCAGCAGCATTAATTTCTGTTGTTTTTGTTGTTGTTGTTGTTGTTGTACTTGTTTTTGGGCTATGATAACTATAACTCTTGCTCGGTCAATGCAAATGGGACACAAGTCGCAATATTTGCGCATTTAAAAACGTATCGAATCCCATCAA
Organism: Drosophila nr. perissopoda 5 BK-2023a; assembly: GCA_035044105.1. Classification (NCBI taxonomy): domain Eukaryota; kingdom Metazoa; phylum Arthropoda; class Insecta; order Diptera; family Drosophilidae; genus Drosophila; species Drosophila nr. perissopoda 5 BK-2023a. The sequence continues at coordinate 5,979,983 of JAWNMK010000124.1, forward strand.
AAGTAGCCATCAAGCTCAATGTTATCGCCGCTTTAATATGATACCCAACCTCAGTGCCCCCAAAAGGCACGTTTCATTCGTTTCCATGCCCATGACGACGACTTCAACGACGGCTTCATAGTCGTCATCGTCATCATTTAGCCAACGTGAGTTGCATGCTACTCAGCACCAACTCGCACACATGTCGTTGATCCATTTCGCCAAAGTTTTGTCGCCCCAAAAAAATAAAGAGCGAATAAATTCCGAAAAACTAACCAAATTGCACTTGTCGCCTAGCGGATGCTCTAACTGTAGTTGGTTGTGTCGAGCACCAATATATCAAATATATATAATAGATTTATATATATATATATATAAGTAAAAACAATTAATTTAATTCCTATAGTTTTGTCTAAAATAATACCATATATATAACATCCACTTTTCAGTTATAATATTATATTACCATCTTCATTGCATAATCACACGATCCTTTGCAAAATGTTTCAGTTTTTGGTTTTTGTATTTGCGCATATTTAGTCAGCTTTCATAATTTTGATTTCGAGTTGGGCAGTTCATTACAGTAAAGTGGCCCAAATCTATAAGCACGTAAAGTGGCTCAAGCATCCCCATTAACAGCACCATGACAATCACATTCCGAATCAGAGCCACAATAAGCCGTGAATAGGCGTGATGACATGCTTAACAGCAATCCGCTCCAGCAACGGTTTCAGCTGCAATGTTCGGGCTTAGGTCCAGGTACAGGGACCCCGTCCCGGACCCGGACTCCCTCCCCCCTATATTGTCTTTGGCTTGAACTTCAATTTACAACTTGGCCAAGTTGTTTGCCAGATTTGGGCGTTCGCCTCTATCAACTTGGTCCAAAGCAGCAGCATCTCGGCCGCCTGATTGTAATTTAAATAAGCTGGTGGCTTGGGTAACTTGGGATTCGGGGCGCCAACTTTTGCACAAAATCCAAACTCCAACTGCCAAATGTCAACGGCAGATTTCGTCGCCCAGGCAAAAGGCGTCGACGACAGTTGGCTGTGGCTATGGTTTAGCTTCCATTTCCATCCCCCCCTTCTTTCATCTTGGTATGCCAACCAAAAGTCCATTAGCAATGGTTTTTACAGCTTGGAATACTTTTGTGTGCATGCCAACCATTTTCTACCCAGCCCGCATTCATTCGCCTGCGGCTCCATCTCCACCTCCCGCTTCCCCTTTGCCACTTCCTGCACAACGCAGCGCGTGAGATTTTACTCTAAAAAAAACTTTGAGCAAAGTTTTAACGCACGATTTGCGAGCAACGTCGCCTGCACTTGATATCATATTTGTGCACCCATGGACACGCCCATTTTGGCTACTTTCCGGCTTGATTTATACAGGCGGTCATGTGCCGGTCTCACTTCGCTTGCCAAAGGTGTAAAAAACTTACCCACCTGACTGCTGCCCCACCCAAGCACAACTTACTTATCTAAACTCAATTTTTAGCTCTACTCTAAATGAGTTTGTGGTTTTATTTATTGTGCAATTGTTTGCTGTTCATTGGATTAATTGAAGTATTTTTGATATAGAAAAGTTACCTACTTTAATTTATCCGACATTAAACTGTGTAATTTATCATATTAGTCCCTCCGGCAGAGTCTTACACATCTACGAGCATAATACTCTGAACGACTTCAATCTCTCAGCCCATATTTAAGCCACTTATTAAAACAATAAATAAAGTTTACTGAAAAAATGAAAATGATTTATTCGCAAATGCTCATTTGAACTGAATAATTTTAATTATGTTGATTAAATGAAAATTTGTGCATAATTTCGTGGAATATTTGTGAACTTATGCGTGTATAATGAATAATTATCCATCGTTTGGCTTATGATATGGGTTCAGATCATGTACATTTATTTGCATACATACATATATTAGGGATAGTCCAGAGTATTATAGATTACAGTTTACAGTTTACAGTTTGGCTTACAGCATTTTTTGTCGCTTGATTGTTTTATTTCTGTTATCGCTGCAACTGCAACTTTATTTGCACTCAAATACAAAAAATTTACACAACTTATTAGAGATGTTATTGTTGTTATTGTAGTTATTGTTGTTGTTGTTGTTCCTAAACTTTTGCGTTGCGTTGCATTTGGTTTCGCTTGGTTTGTTTGCATTTTAGTGCACTTCAAGCTTACCAATTCTCGTGCTTCTCAGTTCCCAGCACCAGATGCCTGTTCCCAGTAGCGCCTGACGCTATGCAATCATTTTTTTCCGCTTGCTTGTTTGTTTTTTGTTGTTGTTGTTGTTGTTGCTTGTTTGTTTGTTAGTTGTCGGTTGCATATTTCTGTATGTAAATGTTTACTGAGCTCCGAGCTTAGGCAACGGCAACGACAACGTCCACTCGTAACCCTTTGGTGCACGTAAATGCCAAGCAATTAGTGAGAGCCAATGGGACGACCAGAGGGGCAAGTGTTTGCTTAGCAGCGGGGGGGAGTCTGTGAGTCTGTGGGCTTGTGAGACGATTATGTCAGCCCAGGCGCAGTCTGCTCTAATTAGTTGGGCTAAGCACACGAATTGAGTCGCCTAAGGTGAACCGACCCAAAAATGTGACAGGCTCCGCTGCCAACAGTTGGCATTAAGTGTGAAAATTGAATTTCCAAATCACTCGAAAGACTACAACATCGCCGAAGGAAATGTGCAAATTTTGTGGGTGGCATACATACACACAAACCCACACAGATACACACACCCACACCCAAAGCGTACTTCACCGTCTCTCCTACAAGCCACCTGGCTTCAGAATTTGCATAGTCTGCACAGTAGCGCAAATCACTTTGAAATCCTTGTGAATAAACCTTAAAATAACAATAAGCCAGCATTTGCGCCACTGTGCGACAGTAGCTTCTGTCCTGGGAGTGTGTGTGTGTGTGTGTGTGTGGAGTGAGTGGGTGTGCAAATCGAATAAAAATGGAGCGGAAACTCTAATGAATTTATGCCGCAACGTTTATGTTTGACGATGCTGACGATGGCAAGGATGAACTGATTGAGCGCTGTGCTGATGTGTTGATGTCACCACATCCTGTGTGCCAATGTGGCGGTGTGTGTGTGTGTGTGTTTGTGTGTGTGAAGCAAACCCTTTGGGCATGCATATTCATGTGCTGCAATATATGTATATTGATATTGATGTCTGTATTTGCAGTTAAATTCCTGCGCGAAGTGACGCCCTACTTTCGGAAGGCGAGCATCATTTCCGAGGTAGGCTGGGAACTGCAGCGCGCATTCCTCTGCCCACTGGGTCCGGGTGCGCCAACATCCCCGCCAGCACCGACGCCAAAGACAACGCCTCGTGCAGATACGCGCTACATTCCGCTGCAGCTGACGCATTTGGCGCGCAATCTCAAATACGTCGATCCGGGTAAGTGGAGAGGAGCACCCAAAAGCTTAGTTGCAATTTTAAACATTTGCAGAGAATCGCTGCCTGGAGCTGCACTCGCCGGATGGGGTGCACTCGTGCATTTTGCGTGCGGCCGACTCTGCGGAAGCCCTGGTCTGGTTCAATGCGCTCCACTCGGCCATGGGCAGCAGCACGCAGCGAGCTTTGGTCGAGGCCAATCATGCGTTGATGGCGCTCATCGGTGAGCTGAAGCACATTGGTTGGCTGAGCAAGCGCCTAAATGGGACTGGTAGTTCTGGCAGTGCCGGCGGTGGCGGAGGCGGCAGTGGTGCAGCCAGTGGCGGTAGTGGCACGTCGAATAGCGGAGGCGTCGCCGGTGAGGTGGTAAGTGTATGTTGCAAATTCCCAACCAAAATTCAAACTTCGCTTTGTCGTCAACCAAGTCAAAGCTGCTGCAAATGGTTCAGAAAATCTCTCAAGAATTAAAATAACTTACTTATAGCCCAGCGGTCGCTCCAGCTCAGAGAGCTCTGATGAGAGCGACAAGTGGCTGCCCATTTTTGTGGCAGTGACAGAGCGGGAGTTTCGGATATACGAGAGTGCACCCTGGTCCGTGGAGGCATGGAGCCGCCCGCTGGAGAGCTATGCACTGGCCACCACACGCCTGGCGGGCGCTGGCAACAATTCATCACTAAATGTGAGTTGACATTTAAAATGGGAAACGAGAACGACTTAAATTTCCAATTTACAGGGCCAACAGACGACGGTGTTCTGTGTGAGATGTGGCACGGCTCGCGGTGTTCTGGTTTATTGGTTGCGCTCGGAGACGCATCGGGATATGGCCGCGTGGGCGCGTGCTCTTGTCCAGGGCTCCCATCAGGCGGTCAACTTGCAGCGCGAGTTCTCGTTCCGCTGCCTCTATCAAGGCAGGCAGTGTCAATTGGTTGTGCACATAAATCGCGGCTTCTTTTTGTACGATTGCGGTGGCTTTGCCTCGTCCACGCCAACATCGGTGGCGGTGGCCAACAAAACGCAGCTCTGGCAATTCCCATTTGATAAATTGAAAGGCTCAGCAGACGATGGAGCCCGTCTTTTATATTTGGATTTTGGCGATGATGGCGAAATTGTAAGTGCTAATAAATGGATAGTTGGCCGGCTGAATCAACAACTCATCGTTTATTTCTCTATCTGTAGGAACTCGACATGGAGTGCTGTCCAAAGCCGGTTGTGTTCGTGGTGCACAATTGCCTATCGGCCAAGGTGCACAATATTGCCTAGGCACACATATTTTTTCATTGGCCTCAATCGTATCGGAAGATGGGCGAGATTCTCTCAAGCGTATTATAAATCCAAAAATTTATATTACAAAATAATAAGAAATTTATTTCTACGCATTTTTTGATCGATAGTCTAAATTTAAAAAATGAAAATATCAATTAGAAGCTTTTTATACGATTGTGTTTTCTAGAAAACATTTCTAGTTAAATTATGATTTAATGTACTTGCACTTTAGAGGTGAGTATCCCTTGAGGATACCACGTAAACGACCTGTTAAGTGCACTGCAGAAGCAAGCTGAGAAATAAAGAGAAAGAGAGAGAGAGAGAGAGAAATAGAAAAAGAAAGTGAGAGCATTACGTGCTTCCTGTTGGCAATTGGGCTATTTGTAAGTTTAGCAAAAACGAAGTTAAGTCCTTCGATGGACAACTAAAACAAATACCGACAAGCACAAACCAAAACATTTTTTACATTGTAAGTAGACGTAAATTCATTTTATACGTGCGTGTGTCATATACACACAGGATACCATCTAAATACAATAAATCTAATATTAAATCAAATACGAAAACGAATATCTAAAACCAAATCTGATATCTGCATTGAATATACGTTGAACAATAATAATCGTAATTGTACTTAACTAATTGTATCTTGTATCTAAACGAAGCACACATATCTCGATGTACTAGGCTCTAACATATCGCGTCGATATCGATATATAAATACATGTGTATGCTATATATACGTAGTATACGTACATATGTACATACATACATAGATATATATACTTATGAATACGAGTATTTCCAAGCCATTTCGTGACTCCTCCCACTCTACTACTTGTACAACAGCGATCGATCATATGCAATTATTATACATTATACCAACATATAAACATGACATATTCGTTTTATGAAATTAGAAATTTCGTTAAAAACAAAAGAAGACACCCCCAGAAACCATGAAAATCAACATAAAATCATAAACTTAAGACGTACAATATTTTTAACGTAAGTAGTGTTGAATCTTCGATAATAAACTTATATATAATACAAATAATATAAATACAAAACGTTTTTTACTTTACTGCGAACATGGATTTCAGCAGGAGGAATTTAAATTCCGACAACATTCTAGTAATTACAGACAGTCAGTTGTCTAGACAAACAAAATGGTTAATCCATCATTAAACACAATTTATATGCCTCAGCAAATAAGTTTTATTTGTTTATTTACTCAATGACACAGTAATTTATTCAGGAAATATCGGCTTATACTATTTTTGCTTAAATTCTATGCAAATTTCATACAGCTCCAAAATTCTTAGAAAATTCTAGCAAAAAAATAATAAAACAAAATGCGAAAACAAGTTCGAATTCAAGAATTAGAGTCGAGATAGGTTGACTAGCAAATACTCTGTAACCAGCTCGTAAATATATTCATTTATTTAATCACTGGTTGACAAATCTAAAAAGTTCTATATAGCAATAGGTTCTGATTAAATAATCTTTGTTTCCTATATTATATAAATATTTAAAGTTGATAAAGTTGTTATTTATATACTCACGAATCGAGGACAGTTATTGATGAAATGAAAGAAACCGAATCTGTGCAGGGTATAAGAAGACTTATTTTACCAATTAGAAATCAATAGCTTTTGTAGTCTCTGGGATCAGGTGATTCATGCAGATGGACTTGGCTGTTTGTTGCTCAAGCATACCTTTTCCCATTTTTGAATTGGTTATTAATATAAATATAATCTTTGGCTGTGGCTGGGAGTTTCCCTTGAGGTTAATTAAAAAACATATCATTTCAGTCTCTTTGACGTCTACAGCATTTGTGCAGTATCTATCGATGCACATATATATACACATATATTATATATATATATTTATATATTTAATATATATGTGTACAAGAACATGTGGCTATTTATTTCAATTTTCTCAATTCGCATTTAAGACGAAAACAAAGTCACCAAAAGTACGTGACCAGCATGGCGAACAACAACTGGCAACAACTGGCACTGGTCAGCCACAAGCTTTGCTCATCACCAACACAAAGTTAAATCGGCTGCCAGGCAAACATGCAACAACTACAACAAGTAAAGAGTACTACTCGTAGAGTCGAGCAGATGTCGGAAACGGATGGGGGACATGTAAAGCGATTTTGGGTCTGACTCTGTGACCATCATTGCGGTCAACGGGGCAGGTTTAAGGTGTAACGAACGATGTTCGCCTTTTGGCCTCCCTGTTGACACGATGACCACGACGGAGACACTGTGCGAAGCAGCCACCCACACATCCACACACACATATTTGGAATTACATTTCCGGACGGGACGGCATGCGGAAGCAGCGTGTCGATTTGGCCGCTTCAGGGCTAAAATTATGACAGCTGCCGGGGATCGCGTACCCCACTGGCCACTGGCTGCTAGGAATTGTTAAACAGCTATAAATACGCTCGGCTGGAAAATGTCAACGCTTAGTAGCACATTCAAACAGTTGACCAAATAAACAAAGCAGTCAGCAGCAGCAAATATGTGGAAAGGATTTGGTATTTATGTGGCGTTTGCTTTGATGCTGTGCCTGGCGAGCGTCCAGGCTGCCGTCATACGTCCCGAGGAACAACAGGAGACAACAACCACAACAATCAGCGAAATGCTTGAGCATGAAGTTACCACAGTGGAGCCAGAAGTGAGTGTTCCACTGAGCCGTGATACGAATGCAACCGTGCAAGTTGGCCTGGCCAGTGTTGATCCTGCGCCCGGCGAGCTGAGTGGGCCTGATGTGGTCAAGCCGCAAACAAAGTTGGCTAAGCTGTTGTTGCTCAGCACGCCGGGCAAACGACCCGCCGAAATGGAACATCAGCTTGAGGAGCTGGACGAGAGGTACGCTGCCACCGGCGAAGGCAGTGGCGAGTCCATTGTGCCAACTACAACGCTAAGCAATGAGCAGGAACAACATGATGCCACTACAACAGAGGCAACAACAAGCGATAGTGGTGAATCAACAACAACAACAACAACTGAGAGCAGCGACCGCAAGGCTGAGACAACAAAGCTGTTTGCCATCAATGCGACAATGTCCGTGTCAGAGGACTCGACTAAGCCCAACTTGGCCGTTGCCGTGGCCACAGACAACACCACAATTACGATTGCCGAACAGCCGCAGGCAGCTGGCAACAACAATGCGGCCATTGCGCTGGCTCTTGTCGAGCCCGAGGCGGAGTATGTGCTGGTCGAGGCTGGAACTGACCTCGAACTCGAACTGACATACCCAACGACACACGATGAACTACAGCTGGGCAGCTTCACGCACATTGACAGCGATGTCCACTTGCAGCCGGTGGTCCATTCCGTGGAAATTGTGCCCACGAGTCTCGACGATCCCTTGATTGTTAACTATGTCCACAATTTGCGCTGACTTCCGACTCTGAAGCCACATTGAAATTGTTTCGAGTTACATTTTGTTTTTCTATTTTTAAATACGTAAATACTAAAATACTTACGCATTTTATTTAAGCATTAAAATTGACTGTAAGAAATAAAATATTCATTTGCAACAAATCAATGCAATTGGCAAGATAAGATTCGATTAATTATGCATGCGGCAGCGAGAGGAGTGAATCACTTGCCTCAAAACAACAAAGGAATTTCTGGGCGCAATACTTCCGTGATAAGATATACAACTGAGGATTTTGCGAATATCATTCAAATCCAAGAATACAATAACAGATAATACAAATAAAACTGGACAGTTTTTAAGGATCATCGTGATGAAAATCAAATAAAACGATGCAGTTCAAAAATTTGTAATTCAATTGTATAAATTGAAATCAGAAAACATGTAATTAATTATTTAGAACGATTTTGTATTTTTTTTTCAACTTTTGAGATTGCTTTCTGGTATAAATACACAAACAAAAATGAAGCCAATTAACAAATACAAATAAAACTTTATTAAAATCAAATGAAATTATTAATTCTACGCAGGTAACAATAAGATGAAGGATGCACTGCCTCACCAGCGCTGCTCCACATGCGTGGTGTAGACAAATCCTCGTGCCGGCGCCTGAATTAACTGTTGCGAGCGTATCGGAATGGCCACCGGAATGCTAGATCTGGGTGCACTGGCAACAATGACAGCTGGTCCCAGATTGGCAGTAATTAACACATTTTCAGCATCGGGTTCAGCCGCGGAGCCAGGCTCTGGTGTCGGCTTCAATGGGTTTGTGCTGACACCGCACACGGGATTATTGGCATTGCTATCTGGTGCCGCAGATTTCACAGATGAATTACTAGCTTCTGCCTGCTGCCGCTGCTGCTGCTGCTGCTGCTCCAGATTCAGTTCGGTGGGCAGTAGAAAAGCTCGACTTGGGCGATATCCCGCAGCCGGATAGGGTGCTTTAACATAGGCGCGACCAGATCGAAACTCAATGGGTGACAATGTGGTTGTGGCATCTACGGAGTCCACTGTTGTTGTCGTACTCAAATCGAGTGCTTCTGTTGTGCTGCTTATCGTCGTGGTATCCAGCGGCAGTTCCGTTGTTGTGGTGCTCTCATCGAAACTAGATTGTGCACCTGAGCCTGAGGCAGAAGCCTCGCCTGGCAGCCAGAATGCGCGTCCCTCCGGTCTATAGCCAGCCGCTGGATATGGAGTGGGCTTTAGCTCCCTCACCAGAGCCTGCTGAACGTCATCCTCCTGTACGCTGACTGCATATCGATTGATGCGTATCTGGCGCGATTCCGCGTAGATGCCAAATGCCCCGAGGCATGCGACCAAGCCAAGTATCCACTGCATTCTGTATATCGTAACTCTCCCAAATATATATTTCAACTGATTTACGCAGCGGATGCGTCTGCTCTTTTTATACAATGTTCTCGAGCTATCTAAGGTCTGTTTATCGACTGCCAATGAAAGCGAGAGTCGTTCCATCTCGTTCCGTAAAATCGATATATATATATATATGTATATATATATGTATGTATATATATTAACTGACATATCTATAGACATTAGGCGCACAGTTATCACATTTAATGATTTATTTTATATTTTTTGTTTTGTTTTTCTGGGATTTGCTTGCCAGCTTATCCACGTCCACCACGTCCGAATCGTCGCCATGTTCTATGGAAATAAAATGCGTTTCCTACGTGATCCGAAATTTAAGAGAGTATCGAACTCACTAAGCCATTGACAAGTTGCCCACATCAATTGAAAGCGAAAACTTGCTGCCAATTGCATTATGTCTGGTTTTGAGTGTTAGAATTTTATATTAAACACTTATAATCGATATTTATGCGAGCAGCGACTGTGTAAGGTGACCGTCAAGGGCAGCTCTGAGTGGCTAACTATCCGCTCACGTCTGACTATATCAACGCAATTGCTTTTATGCGTAATAAGGCCCTCATCGATTACAGATTACTGACTCTTGTTAATTTGGTATAGAGTATCATAAATTTCCCAAATTTCTGGTCTATTTTAAAATCGTTTCATTCTTTTCACAAAGCTATAAATGCAACTGGAACACATTTCAATGTCAAGCGCAGTATTATGGATCTGCACTAAAGGTATTCGGTCCGGTTTTGGATTGATTAATGGCGGAACTATAAATTTGGAGCTTCCAGCTCTTCTGCTACCTCTTTCTTGTCACGTCGTTTGCCCATAAACCCACCGATCACCCACTCACAACAGTGCCGCCGACGTCAGAGCAGACGCCAAAAAAGGATGTCCAAGCTTGGATTATGCGACAACGCCCCGCACACTAAGCAGCTGGAACAGTGGCGCTTCCAACGGTCCTAGCTATAAAAGCACCTTGCTCGCCCAACAAATGCAGCAGTCGTCGGCTTCAGGTTCCTAGATACACTTACAACATAATCGCTATGGCCAAGTTCCAAGTTCTGTTAGTGATCGCCTGCGCCTGCCTAGTGGCAGTTGGTGAGGCACAGGTGCTACGTCAGCGCATCTCCACCCAGCGTCTCAGCCGTGGACGTTCGCGATCCTTTGCACGCCAGGAGTTGGCGCCAGCAGCGGATGCGGATGCCGCCGTCACGCCGTATCCATCGGCTGACGAACTAAAACCGGAGGTGCCATTCGATGAGGTAGCCGCACCAGCTGTCGCAGACCCAACGCCCGATGCCGTCTACGGGCCGCCAGATGCGGCACCAGCGGCCAACAATGTGCCCGACGAGGTTTACGGTCCGCCCGATGTTGTCAGCAATGATTTGCCCGCCGCCGCCGATGTGCCCGCCGAGCAGGCGCGTCTAGTGGCTGCCAGGCGTGCAGCGAACCTTCGCCGCGCCCAACCCATCCGTCGTGCGGCATCTGCAGTGGCACGCCCCGCCAAGCTGAGCGCTGTTCGTCGGGTAGTGAGACGCATCTAGATATCTTACCAGATGCAAACGCGTACATTCCCTAAAGCCATGACGACCGAATGACTAAACAATGCTCCATGATGACGGCATGTCTACTACTATATATACACACAGAGACACACCCAATGCACACACACACACACACACACACACACAATTTATAGCATAAAATGAACTTCGCACTGTAAGCAATTGCAAAATAAAATGTTTGGGAAACATAACAAAAGTTCTCAGTGCCCGATTGTTTCAGACTTTCTGTCTGTCTGTCTCCATGAATCACAATGGGCGGGGGCGCGGGTTGCTCCCAGATCGTTTGGATCATTATTTCAGCACTACAAATCAAACCGAAACCGGTTGCGGAGCAAAATGCGTGCGCGTCATGAAACAAGAAATTGATGACGAGCCACAGCAAAGAGATTACAGCTGCTTTGGGTATCTCCCAAACCGCAAGTAAACAAGAATGTCAAGTATACCCTAGCAATTGTCAAAACTCTACCCTCATACTATTTTGGATAAACAAGAAATGTATAATGTATATTCACTCAAAACCAGTCATTAAACTGCACTTAACTTTTTTAATTAAAATACAAAAGCACTTAAAATAATTACGTATCATCAAAGACCACACGGATAACTTTATAGTAACTTTACAGGCTTTGGTTAATATATATAATATATATACTATTTTGGTTAATGACGCAGTTCAACTTTGGATATCTCTCATACGGCTATATATGTTTGTATACTCTACTATACTCTAGCATTTTTAAGAAACTTTTGAGTTTTCACATTTTCGACAGCATTGCTTGCAATTACCGCTATTTATTTATAGCGAGATATATTTTAAGATGGAAATACACCCAAGTCAAAACACTAAGAGAGATTATCAAGCTCGAGTTAAGTTCGATGGGGCAAGACTGGGTATCAATACAACAGATAAGCAAACACAAACTGCCTCAGCTGGTCTCTGTCTCAGCCTCAGTTGCTGCCTCTGCCGCTCCCTCTCTCTCTTTCTCTCCCTCTCTCTGTCACTTTATGGACTGAGTCAGTTGAACATTCGTCGCACAGCATCTTGGGAGCTTATTTAAATAATCGCCAAATGCTTTCAACTCTCAGTCGCCACAAGCATATCAACAACAGAGCAACGTGACGCGTTTCACTTAATCTTCGCATAACGTGAAATTCGCATTTTCAAATTGAATAACAAAAAATAATACAAAATGTTGAAGAATTTGTGCTACGTGATGATGTTCATTGGGCTACTTGAACTGTCGCAGGCGCAACGGCCATCGTTTGCTGGAGCGCGTCCGCCTGGTGGACTCAGCCAGTTGGACAAATATCATGCCACACAAAATACGGCTGTAGAGAATATAACTGGTGTGGACATTGCCACACGATTTGGCGCAGATGCTGTGCCCCAACCGCCTCAATCAATTGACTTGCCCTATGGCGCATCCCAAAAGCCACCAATGGGTGTGCCTCTGGTGTTTCCCGTCGGCAATTTTGTGCCAATTACCGCAATAAATGCACCCGTTGATTTTGCAAATCGAGTTGGTGGCATAAATGACAATGTCATCCCCACTGGAAGTGGCAGCTTTCGTCCCGCCAGCAGCATTAGCAGTGACAGCTTTCGTCCCACCAGCAGCAGTAGCAGTGGCAGCAACAGCGGCAGCAGCAGCGGCAGCAACAGCTTCATCAACAGCTTCAGCAACAGCGGCAGCAGCAGCAGCATCGGCGGCAGCAGCGGCAGCAGCAACGGCAACAGCAACCGCAATCCGCCCATTTCGAATGCATTGCCCATCGATGCACATGGGGATCAGGATTATGTCGATCATCTGAGTAACCTGCCTTTGGATAATCAGCCATTCTGGTTTATCAACTATCAGGCCATCGAAGCGCTGAGAAATAATCCGAGGCCAAATGTTGGTGCGCTCGAGACGCGGGGATCTTTCTTTGCAGGGTAAAACTTGCTGCCCAGCCCAAAAAGCAATACTCATAGTATTGTTCATAAATAAATACATACATACATACATACATATATAAAAAACAATGTTATCTCTAAAATTCTGAGGAAATACCAAAAACGTGGGGAATGAAATGTGATTTTTCATGCGATGAGATTTCAATAATAATTTGTTGCTTAATTAATTTTAAATACTTATTGTATTTAAATCAATAAAATTTCATAACTGATTAACATATGCTATAATCACGGAATACTATTTATTTATAATAAATAAATTCTTACAGCTTTTATTCCATTGTTTTTGGGCTTATGAACATTTGTGATGACTTGACAAAATTGGGTTTATTTCCATAATCTACGATTCCCCAATACATGTGTTGGTTACTATTTGACTCTGTTATCGAGTTAAGTTATTGCCAATTGAAAAATCTTCCTTTTTTAAAGCGTGTTTACATTTAAAGTTGAAAACGAATTTTCGGAAGACAAGTAAAAATTATAGCCCGAAAATCGATATATCGGTGTATGAACATAGGTCGAAACTTCAAAATGCCATAACTTCGTCAAAACTCAACTGATTTTAAAAAGCAAGGGCTTTTTGATCATAGTTTTGCCCCTAAATCAATCGTACATTTAAAGTTAAAAATGAAATTTGAGGTCATAAGACAAGTAAAAATTATAGCCCGAAAATCGATATATCGGTGTATGGGCATAGGTCGAAACTTCAAAATGCCATAACTTCGTCAAAACTCAACTGATTTTAAAAATCAAGGGCTTTTTGATCATAGTTTTGCCCCTAAATCAATCGTACATTTAAAGTTAAGAATGAAATTTGAGGTCGGAAGACAAGTAAAAATTATAGCCTGAAAATCGATGTATCGATATATGGGCATAGGTCGAAACTTCAAAATGCCATAACTTCGTCAAAACTCAACTGATTTTAAAAAGCAAGGGCTTTTTGATCATAGTTTTGCCCCTAAATCAATCGTACATTTAAAGTTAAAAATGAAATTTGAGGTCGGAAGACAAGTTAAAATTATAGCCCGAAAATCGATATATCGGTGTATGGGCATAGGTCGAAACTTCAAAATGCCATAACTTCGTCAAAACTCAACTGATTTTAAAAAGCAAGGGCTTTTTTATCATAGTTTTGCCCCTAAATCAATCGTACATTTAAAGTTGAAAACGAAATTTGAGGTCGGAAGTCAAGTAAAAATTATAGCCCGAAAATCGATATATCGGTGTATGGGCATAGGTCGAAACTTCAAAATGCCATAACTTCGTCAAAACTCAACTGATTTTAAAAAGCAAGGGCTTTTTGATCATAGTTTTACCCCTAAATCAATCGTACATTTAAAGTTGAAAACGAAATTTGAGGTCGGAAGACAAGTAAAAATTATAGCCCGAAAATCGATATATCGGTGTATGGGCATAGGTCGAAACTTCAAAATGCCATAGCTTCGTCAAAACTCAACTTATCTTCAAAAGCGAAGGCTTTTTGGTAATAGTTTTGCCCCTAAATCAATCGTACATTTAAAGTTGAAAACGAAATTTGAGGTCGGAAGACAAGTAAAAATTATAGCCTGACACATTTTCACCAGCTTGGAGCAGCACCTAATGCCACCATCAAAGTTGGTAGCTTCAATATTGAATTTCTTGTTGAATGCAAACAAAAATCAAAATTTTGTCTTTTAGATTTTTTTTTTCTCCTCGATGACTTTCAAATTTGAATCCTCATTTTGTTTCTTTAGATTTTGTTTAGTCTTCTTTTTTGTTTCCATTACTTTTAATGTTTATGTCGAGGCAAAAATAAGAGAAAGAACCTCCGTGACGTGGCCAGTAGGAACCACCTAACGAGAGGCAAACAGAAGCAACTTGAAGACACTGAATGAACATGGAACCCAACAATGCAAAGTGCTGGCCAAAAGCAGCAGCTCATTGAGTTTCCTGGAGCGCTTGTTAATGGCAAATGATTTGCAAAAATTGCGAAAAGTGTCAACGATACTCCACAAGAGAAGAAAAAAAGTCGTAAATCAATTTGCAATTATTTTTTACGTTGTTTAATAGACAAAAACAAAATGTATGCAAAAAGATAAACACACATCAATAACAATCAATTAGTTCCCGGACAGATTACCAAGCCAGCTGCTGGTTAGCCGGATTGTAGGCAACCAAATAGGCCTGCTGCTGCTGGCCACCAACATAGTAAAATTGGGGAGCTGCCAGCAGTGGTGCTTCAGCGGGTAGTGGGACCGCCTCTAGGCGAGCAATACGCTGACGCTTGGGCTGCACCTTGGCCAGCTGCAGTTTGGCCAATCTCTGGGGGCTGCTGATGCGCAGACGAGCGAAAGCTGCCGGCGTTGTCAGCTCCGGTGCGGTCTCCTCATTGTCCAGCGGTTCGACATAATCGACATCCACGTCGGTCTCGGCGTTAGGCTGAAAGCTATTCTTTGGCAGCTCCTGCTCAGCGGGCAGCTCATCCACATCCGTTGCCGGTGGTGGGCCATAGATGAGCACCGGCACCTCCGGCTTCAGCTCCTCCGCCGTGGGATATGGCGTCGGTTGAATCTCCAGCCTGGCAAACGCGGCCTGACGCTGGCGATTGAAACGCAATCGCCGAGGCGCCGCGGCTGTCGTCTGGGCCACCAAGATGACCAGACCAAGCAGCAGGGAGCCAATGAGTTGATAACGTGCCATGATCGTCTAAGTTGCTGGGACGCTTTGTTGCCATTCGTTTATGGAGCTATTACTTTTATACTAGAGTTGGGCCAGTGGCCCCGACTGCAGCGATTCTAGACCCGACCACAACGTTCCGCATATAAAGCAGTCAATCATTTCATAGCCAACTCCCAAAAAATAAAAACAAGCAAAAGCAAAAACCCATTGACCTGCATGACAAACAGGCGCCGCACAGTGCTTTGAAAACAAATTAAAATTGTCTTTCTGCTTTTTTATTCATTATGAAGAGATCGATCATAAAATATGTTTAAACAAAAAAGACTGAACCAAAATTAAGTTACAATCAATAATCAAATTAATAAACAAAGTTTCATATTCAGTTCAATCAGTGGACTTGTTCAAAAGTACTTTATGAATTCAATGCATATTGCACCACTGTGCGTGTGGTGAGTGAAGTTCAGAGATAAGTGGCCAAAACAACTTAATGGCTATTGGTTATGGCTTAGACATGGGCCCTTGACTAAATATTGTCACGTAAACGTATATAAATTAACACATAGATATTATCGGAAGGGTGTCCCTCGCATTGCCATTTTGGATTGGCGAAACTGTTGGGTATATAAGCTCGACGATCGCTATGCAAAATCAACATTCTAACAACAATCAGCAATTGTACAACATGGCTTTCAAGTTTACCAGCGCTGTGCTTCTCCTGGCTGCCATTGCAGCTGTGGCACTGGCGGAGCCAGCGGCTCGTCTGCGCAGCCGCTCATCCCGTTTTAGGTTGGCTCGCCAGGAGGCCGCTCCACCGGCACCGGCAGTGGATCCCGCACTGGACATTGCACCAACGCCCGCTTCAGCTCCGTATCCGCCTGCTGGTGTTACGCCCGCCATAGCCTTTGACCTGCCCACCGAGACGGAGGCGCAACCCGATCTGACCTATGGCCCACCGGACCTCACCTATGGTCCACCTGCAGAGCCAGACAACACCTACGGGCCACCTGCAGAGCCCGACAACACCTACGGTCCACCTGCCGACGCTGCAGCTGATCAGGCGGATCTGGCGCCAATCGATGCGGATCTGGCGCCAGTCGATGCGGACCCGGCCTCTGAGCCCATTCCCGCTCGCCTGATTCAACAGTTCAACGGACGCCTGCGTCGTCGTCGTCCTGTGTCAGAGAAACTGCGCTCCGCTCAGATCATTCGCTCCCAGCCTGTTCTAGTCTACACCATCTAAGGATTGAATTGTCAGGAATCTTTTTTACGAACTACGATTTAAATATTTGTTATTCATGAAATAAATGAAATCTTTGTTATTATAATTCAAACATGTTTCAATTCAAATGGCAACTCAAGCTGCAGGATTCAGATTTATGGCTCCGCTAACAACCGAGAGAATTTTAGATGAATTTCAACAAAGGATCGAGTTTCTAATTTCGCATCTAGATGCTAAGCCACTATCAAAAAGTCCTGCCTCTGTAAATCGTTTGAATTTTGACGAAGTTGGGAAATTTGAAACTCTCCCCAACTCGATATTTTGGGATAGAATTTAAACATGAATTTCAACAAGGAATCGCGCTTCGAAAGTTTTTTCGAAGTTATGGCATTGGAAAGTTTGGAACTGTCTACATGTGGTTCTTTTGGAATAGAATTGTGAATTTCGACCAATTTCGCAGTATTAATCTGGATGCCAAACCAGGATTAAAATGGGAAATTTGAAAATTGGTTCAGAGTTGTCGCGGCTATGGCAGTGGAAAGTTTGGAATCGTCCTTGACGTTATTTTGCGATATAATTTTAAGATTAATTGCAACCAAGAATCGAGCTTCTAATTTGAATGCAGTTTGAATCTAGATGCCAAACGATAATCAAGTGAATATTGCTTTTGAAAATTGGTTGAGTTTTGACTAAATTATGGATGTGGAAAATTGGGAACCATTTCCAAGTGGACTTAACGTACGTACAAAGACAATCCTTCACGCAGTAGCTAGTTAGTTGCACTTTTCTATTTTGATTTGAGAAAACTTTTAAACATTTTATCCCAAACTGAAATACATGATTGTTGTAAATATTTCATGTTTTTCTGTTCACGAAAGAACACAATTGAAACCAATAATGGAGTATTTATCCGACCATTGGGCTTGACCTAGTTGAGAATTATGCCTAATGGGGCGCTCCTCCGAACACGTTTCTATCAAGGCCCCCAGATATGAATATTAAACGAATCAAATAAAACTATGAATAGCCAAGAACCCACAAAAAAAGCAACAAACATCCAGAGTTACTTCAATTACGGCGTGAAGCTCATTGGAATAGTCGTCGCCAGCGCGTTAATGAAGAGGCGCAGAGAGACGGGCATTTGTCACTTGGCTAGCATTGAGCCGCTTGAATTGGGAAAAGGGTCACGTAGCCAGCATTAAAACAGAAATCGCCGGCCGACTCGATCGGGGCAACATAATCAACATGCCGAGCCGGGAAAAGCGGAAAGAAACCGAAAGTGACGAGCATAATTAAACAAAACAAAACAAACACACAACATATCTGCCGGGAGGCGACTATAAATAAGCACAGGCACTGGGCAACTCAGAACATAAGTCGCACAAGCTTCAAAATGATAAAAGCTGTCTCTGCAATCATGCTGCTGGGCCTGGCCGTGCTGGCCAATGCGGAGCCACTGCGTCAAAGATTCGTGCCGCGACGTGGTCTGGCGCGTCAGGAGCAGGCAGCGCTGCCGAATGCAGCGCCCACAGGTTATCCGGCGGCGGGCGTAACACCCGAGGTGCCCTTCGATTTGCCAAGCTCCACTGTGCAGCCGGAAGTAAGCTATCTGCCGCCGGATAACACATATGGGCCACCGGCTGATGAGGCACCGCAACCAGCTGATGAGGCACCGCTACCGGTTGAGGAGCCATCGCCAGAAACGGACGACCTACCATTTCCAGTGGATGATGAAACCAGGCAGCTGCCAACAGATGTGACCGAGGATGATGTACTTGTGCAGGTGGCCGAAGATGGCACAGTGATCGCCGTGTCCACGTCACTCGATCAGCCGGCACAGGACAGCAGCAAGTCAGCGAGGTTCTATCAACGCTTCCCCCAATCAAGTCGGGGCCAGCAGCCGGTCCCTCAGCGCTTGGTGCTGCTCAATTTGTAACCAGAGTCATGTAAATGCAATTTAATAAAGTTTCCGAGCATATTCTTTTTGGCTCGACACGTAATTGTGGCTTACTCACGTATACGCTCGGGTTTGCCGCATAAGTCATCGTTGCGGCCTTGTCTGCAGTTTTGGGCCACAAGGTCGCCTATTGGCCTGTTGTATTTATAGCCGCCAATTGGCAGTACGCAGCAGCAGTTCCAGTTGTGACAGCAAAATGTTTAGTGCTAGCGGCTTACTGATGGCGCTCTGCGCGTTGCTTAGCCTCCATGCGGGGGCTGGATTGCGATTTCCGGGACCACGTCTGCAGCGACAAGAGGCAGCAGCAGCAGCAGCACCGTATCCACCAGCTGGCTTAATGCCTGATCCACCATTCGAGTTGCCCACGGAGCAGGCGGCTGACTTTCCCCAACCGGACTTAACCTATGGTGCGCCCGAGGAGCAGCCCGAGCTGACTTACGGACCACCCGATGAGGTCTACGGTCCACCCGATGAGGTCTACGGCCCGCCAGCCATCGAAGAAGTGCCAGATCAGACATATGGACCGCCGGACCTGCCCGCGAGCAGTCCACCACAGAGCGCAGCCACCATAAGCCTGGCCAGTTTGCGGCCCCAGCTGCAGTTCGTCCTGCCGCTGGTTCAACGCTTTACCTCCTTCCGCCAGTTGGTGCGTCCCTTGGTGCAGTCGCAA
Source organism: Drosophila nr. perissopoda 5 BK-2023a (assembly GCA_035044105.1). Classification (NCBI taxonomy): domain Eukaryota; kingdom Metazoa; phylum Arthropoda; class Insecta; order Diptera; family Drosophilidae; genus Drosophila; species Drosophila nr. perissopoda 5 BK-2023a. The sequence continues at coordinate 5,999,491 of JAWNMK010000124.1, forward strand.
AGGCGACCCGCAAAACTGACAGCACGTCCGCAGCGCAGGAGGCCCGCCAAGATAATCAATAGAGTTACTGCTGCCTTTCCGGCGACACAATTGACGCTACCATTTGTGGAGCGACGCATTCCATTTAAAGCTTTTAATTCTGAACGTTTAATTCTTAATGCACCTTTGCAAAGGAAGCCCGCCAAACTACAAGCTGGGCCCACCATTGCGCAGTTGACGCCCGCCATACGTAGGCCAATATATTCGGGCGGTCGCATTATTGCCTATTCTGATCAAGTGCAGAATTGGTAAATGATGAATGAATTATAAATGTGAATATGATATTAATAAAAAATAAAACGCTTCACATTTGAAATGTTTGAATTAAGTGTATTGTGAACGCATGAACTTATCGCATCTGGCAGCACTCTTCACATTGATGTATCGAAAGTGCTGACATATCGGCTTACCACCACAAATTAACATTGTCCAAATCACGCAGCCCTGGATGAAGCACGCTGAGGCAAAGGCCGACGATGTCTTATTTTTACTAAATATTTAACAAAAGTAATAAAATCTGGCACATAACTAAAACAATTAAGTTCGGAATATTGACTAGATTGTGCTTAACTTAAAATCACATTTTTAACCCATCAGCAGCGAAGACTTAACTCAAGGTAAACTTTTGGCGGCCAGCAATAAATGAGTCGAGTTAAAGAACTATTTTTTAGATAAAATGGCTGGTGTGTTATTTGAGGACATATTCAACGTGAAGGACATGGATCCCGAGGGTAAAAAGTTCGATCGCGTTTCCCGCCTGCACTGCGAATCCGAATCCTTCAAAATGGATCTCATCTTGGACATCAACTCGTGGCTCTATCCCATGGAATTGGGCGACAAATTCCGCCTGGTGCTGGCCACGACGCTCCGCGAAGACGGCTGCCCCGACAGCGGCGAATACAATCCCATGGAGCACGAAGGCACACGGGCCGACAGCTTCGAGTATGTAATGTATGGAAAGATCTATCGCATCGAGGGCGATGAGGCTCACAACGAATCCTCGCGTCTCTCGGCGTACGTTTCGTTTGGGGGCCTGCTGATGCGTCTGCAGGGCGATGCAAACAATTTGCACGGCTTCGAAGTGGACCAACACATGTACCTACTAATGAAACGTCTGGCGTTTTGAATTCCGTACAATAAATGTTTTACTAAAAAAAAAAGGGTTTCTCATTTTAATTCGAAATAATTGCGATTGCAGTGTTACCGTATGCAACAAAGACACTGGAATACAATAATACAGAAATACCAAATCGATTGAAAGTAGTAACTTTTCGGTATACTTATATCGAACTAGTTCCATCACCATCATGTTTGAGTAATAAACACCACACAGCTGCATTGGAAAATTAATGAAATTTTGTCAAACAAAAACATTGTATGGATTTAGTCTGCGAAATGTAATGCTTAATAAAGAGAAATGCATTAACCCATTTGTTGGAATTTGCCAAATGTTGTTTGCTGGCCTGCTGACGAAGGTAAAGAAATGCTGAAATGTGCAGTGAAAATGGGCGTTTGTTTTGAATTAAAGCCATAATGCAGCGAGATTGTGTGTATGCATGCGTGCGTGCGTGCGTGTGAGTCTATATGTGTGTGCGTATGTTCAGATTCAAGGTTTGCAATGCTGCTCTTTCTATACATTCGCTGTCCACTGCGGGTAAGTCGCCTTTTTCCTATTCTGTTGTGGTTGTTCTTGATTTGCCTAACAATGCGAATTAACAGTGGTGATGGCACTTGCATACATGCATATGGAATGTATGCTTATGTTATTTATTATTGTACTATTGAATGTAAACAATTGGTGCTGGTTTTGGTCTTACTAACATTCTGTTCTTGCTGTAGAATCTGTTCTTTTTTAACTGCGACATAAACAAAAGACTTCAATTTTGAACCCCCTCACTGCAAGTGCTGCTGCTTCTCTGACTTCTGCTGCTGCTGATTTGCCTATTTAGCATTACAAAACTGCTGTTTTTGTATTCTTTTCACACACACACACTCACATACTTTTTTTTTTGTGAGTTTTCGCTGTCGTTCGTGCTTTTTCCAACGTTCTCTTTCAATTTAATGAATCGTTCGTTGGCTACCGTACGACCAGAGTCGCTGTCAACAGCAGCGTCGCGACGCTGCAGTCGTTACAGTTAAAGCTCTTTGAAAGTGTTTCTAAGGTTTGGTTTTTTGTTTTTTTTTTTTTCATTTTTCGCGCTTTCAATTCGCTTTTTTCAATACAGTTTTCAGTTTCGTTTTACGCTTCATTTGCGTAACGTGCAGCTGTCAACGTGAACTGTGTGGCCCTGTGGCCCTGCCCCTGCACTTGGTTATTTGTACTCCAACATCATGCTTCAATGCTGTTGTCGAGTTAGTTCACAAAAAATTCAATACTGTGAGTGAGTTTGACCGCCCTTTATTTCTACATGATGTGTTCATTACTACGATACTTTTGGGCAGCGCCAATCAAGCGACGCCAAAGGTCTAAAAATCTTCTGGCTGTATGTTATATATATATATATATATATATATGTATGTGTGGTCATATGAGCAATCTGGCCACCAGATGTGTGTTTATTTCGTTTGCATTTCGCGCTAACTGTTCCCAGGGTCGATATTGTTGCTGTACTTGATTTTTACAGTTTTTCTTTGTTTCGCATGCAGTTTTCCCTGCTGCATTTCATTACAAGACTCAAGCAACAGCAGCAGAAGCAGCAACAACAGCACTTTAATAATGAAAAAAAGTTACATTCTATAAGAAGTTAACTGTTATCTGTGTCTTCGTCAAGGTGCTCACCAAGCAGTGTCTTATCAGTTTATTGCCTTTGTCGCGCGCTTATCAGCTTTTCTTGAGAGCTATTGCTCTCTATCTCTTGTCTGTATCTCGCTCTCTCTCTCTCGCGCATTGAAAACAAAAGATTGAGAAAACAAACTAAACAACTATTCAGCAATGTGCTTACGATTATCAGTCCCCCCCCATGTGTGTGTGTGAGTGTACCTGGAAATCGTAGCTGATAAAGTGATAAAAACAATAGGAATATTTGTACACAGCGAAAAATTGATGCTCAATTCCAAGAAACCTTGCATTTCAATAGTGACAAAATATTAAAAAAAAAAATGGCATACAGTTATTTAATATTTTTCTAGGTACTCTAGTAATGAGCACACATAAAGCTAATCGTTTTCGCTCCGTGTATGTGGGTAGGTAGGTATGTTCATTGCTCCCCGCCCCATTCAAAATTGCTCTTATCGTTTTTAACGTCAGTTTTTTAAAGTTCGGTGGACACAGCTGAAATTGTTCTTATTGTTCGCTTTTGTGTTCTGTGTTCTGTGAGTTGTTTTTGAACGTGGCATTGCAAGCTAAATAAATAAACGAGCTCTTCAACTTTTTCTTGCAGCGAAACTATAACTAAATCGCTATAACAATCCAAGGTGTTTGGGAACCTCTATTAGCTAAAGTAGACCAAAGTAAAATATAATATCCTAGAAATCGAAAAAAAAAAACAAACAAAAAAAACCTATCGTAGAAACATTAACCCCAAGTAAATAAGCATCTGGTGCCGGGTGCAGGAAGCTCTGTAAAATAGCCATAAGACTAACTCAGCATGGTACGCAGTCGTCGCAGCCTCTCCAAAGAGGATGCCGCCTCGGTGCTTACGGACAGTGGCATTTCGCTCTCATCGCCGCCGGCGGCACGAGAATCCTCGCCACAAGCAACAGGTGGCGTCAAGCGACGCAAGCGAAGTGTCAACAGTGTACAGGATGTGTATGCGGCTGATGTGGAGTCAGAAACTCAACCGGACTTCTCCGATGACGACACGGATGCCGATGCGGATTACGTTCAGCCGGTGGCAAAGAGATCGCGCAAAGCGGATACAGGCAAACGCAAGCAGCACGTGTGCAGTCATTGCTCAAAGGAATTCGGTGGCAGGACAGATCTGCTGCGGCACATGCTCATCCACTCGGATCTGCGACCGCACAAGTGCAGCGAGTGCGGCAAATGCTATCGGCAGGCCGTCAATCTGAAAAATCACATTACCACCGCCCACGAGCGCAAGAAACAGTTCGCCTGCACCGAATGCCCCAAATCGTTTGCTCTAAAGGAACGCCTAAAATTGCACATGCGTCTGCATTCGGGCGAGAAACCATATCCATGCTCACTCTGCGATAAACGTTTCGCACGTGGTGGCCAGGTGAGTGGTGGATATCATTTAATGAACATTTAAATTCAGACTTATGCTTCCTTTCCTTACACACAGTTGCAACAGCATGTGGTATCGCATCACAAGACGAGCATACAGCAATTCAATTGTACCAACTGCTCAGCCAGCTTCTCGACGAATGCCAATCTGCGCGTGCACATGGAACGGCACGAGCAGGGCATGGAATACAGATGCTTCGTATGCAAGAGTGAGTTTCCAACCGAATTGGCGCTGCGTATGCACATCAATAAGGAGCACCACAAACTGCGGCAATTCGATTGTCAAATATGCCAGAAGACCATCGATACGGATGAGGACCTGGCCAGCCACCTGAAGAAGCATTCATCGGTTAAGACTCACGTTTGCGAGGTGTGTAATTCGTATTTTACCCAAAAGTCCCAATACAATGTCCATATGCGAATGCACACGGGAGAGCGACCATATCAGTGTCGGGTGAGTCGAGAATTAAACCTGCTTAAACCAAGAATATTGAGTAATTTCTTTTTCCCCACAGATCTGTTCACAGACATTTGCTCATTCCAGCGTGCTGAAGCTGCACATACGCAAACATACCGGTGAGAAGCCGTTTCGTTGCCTGCTGTGCACGGATGAGGTGGCCTTCTCGCAGTTGGCGCATCTCAAGAATCACATGAAGAAGATACACAAACAGCAAAAGCCCTACATGTGTCCAACCTGCCATGAGTTCTTCAAGATCAAAGTGGAGCTGCAGGCGCATTCTGTACGGAGCACCAAATGCCAGTCAACGGAGGAGCTCAACGGTGGAGATCAGACTGCAGATATGCAGACGTTATCCAGCATACGCTTCAATATGGCCGTGGTGCTAAAGAAGATTAGCACGGCACAGAAACTGCGTCAGCTGGGCTATGAGAAGCGTTTAATTGATAACGTTATCATTGCCTCACTGAAACTCGCACAGCGTCCGTGCCATGACGATGCGACACTGACACCCTTGGCCAGGCTCCGTCTGAATGTGGAGGAGTTTCTCAAATGGATTGTGCCGGCGCAAACCATGCAAAAGTTTCAAGAGGAGGAACTGCTCTCGGTCGATACGATACTCGACAAGATTGCGTCCAACTACATGAAACAAAAATAGAGTGCAATCATTCTTTCTGCTTTTCACCAGAGCAACTGTGCCATAGAGAGAGAAAGGGAAAGTAAACACCGTTTAGAATTAGTTCTTGCCATTTAATTTAGCTTACACCCAATAAGTTAAATAGAAAATTCTACCAAATGATTTTACCCAAAGATGTGAAGATTTTTAAGCACTGATACTTTGAATTTACATATATCAACTCAGTTTTACTATTACTAAAAACAAAATACCGAAAATATGTTCCGTTTTATGAAAACTTGCCAGAACAGAGCTTAAGGCTTTGATGTTATTTTAAGTTGAATTTTAAATACATTCATTGTGGCCATGCTCATTAACCTACATACGGATGTAATTGAGACGCATTTGAATTTCGCTGCATTAGCGTTAGTATTTATTAATTGCAGACCCATTAACGATACCAAATATAAACCATTGTGTAACCGCTAATTAGACTAAGAATTTCAAATCTAAATGTTAAGAAATGGAAACCATTAGAAGGTGTGCAACAACAACAAAACCAAAATCCAAATACAAAATGAAATAAATGCTATTGAATGTTTAAAATCCGTTCAGTTTGTAGCTGTGTTAACAATTTTCGATAAAAAAAGCATGCATTAATTAAGCATTGCATAATTTAAGATCCTTGTTGCCTTTGTAATTAGGCCAAAGTCAAAGTTTGCTGTTTGTTCAAAAATTGTAGCTGATGTTTTTCTCTTGACAAAATCAAGGCAAGAACTGTTTTGTTGGCCCAAAAAGCGTTGCGAAGTCTATTGGTTAAATAGCAAACACAGCAAGAAAAACAACTGTCCAACTGGCCAACAACTAGCCAACAAGCCACAATAACAGTTATGTACAACTGGCAGTTGCTGGTTGGTGGTCTGCCCCTGCCCCCATGGACCCATGCCTCAATGCTATATATGGTCGCGTTTGTGCAAATTTATAAGCCACTCACATTAAGGCGGCAAATATTTTTATGGCCATGGCACAACTGCAGGGGCATCCTCAGTATTAGCAGCTAGCAGCGAGCAGCTCACCTGCTGCCCAGCATCGGTTGGCGGTTGCATGTGTGAGGCTCGCTCCCCCAATGGCGATTAATGAAATTTCCGCAGCGAACTTATTGAAACGCTCGTAAATGTCTGCTGGGCAGCAAAGTTGCGCGCGAAATATATGGCAAATTTTATATATCTAATATATAGTGTATGTAATATGGATGATATGGACGTGGCTGGACATTGGCTCTGCTGTTTGTCCATTGCGTGTCACTCGTTGTTAAGGTGCGCCTCGTCTGAGTCTACGGTTTAGCCAGCCACAGCCAGAATAGTTTAATGTCTACATTTGTTCTGGCCATTGCGTGCTCGGTGGCTGCCCTTTCCTTTTACTAAGCTTCCCCCAACCCCAGGTGCAGCTCCTCGCTGCAAGGGCTCCGGCATCAGATGCTACTGCTGCCAAGGCGCATTAGAACAAATTGTTCTTGTTACTATAGTAGGATGGACATGCCTTTTCCCATGTTCGGACCGATGGACAGAATGGCACCGCCAATTGCCCTCATATACCCTACAAATTGAGCACTTTAGCAAGGATAGCCAACTGCTGTTAAGTAAATCAAAATAGTTATATGTTCGCTTTAATCATTTCATCATATGTGAAAATGTGTAAATTGAAGAAGTAATTCTTTATACTGTATACCAATACTATATTATAAATATTTGCAAACGTTAATAATAGATTAATAGGATATTGAAAAGCTGCGCATGCCGCACCATTAGTTTCCACGTTGAAGAGATGTTTGTTATTTCTCTTTCATGGAGTTAAATGCGCTGCGAATTCGTGAAACAAATAGTCCCAGACGCAAGAGCTGTGCAAGTAAATACGCATGTTTCTTGGTCGGCTTAACTTCATCTCCAAGCCGATTTTGTCCGGGCAATGTTAATGATGGGAAAAATGTGTGTTTGCTTGAATTGAAGAGAAGTAGGTGGAGGGGATGTCTGCCTAACTGCCTGCCTGCCTGCCTGCCTGCTCGGCTGCTGAGCTGTCTGGCAGTCTAACTGCCTACGGTATGCAGATTCATTCCCAGTATCAAAGACACTGCCTGTGACGATTCTCGTTCTCGTTCTCGTTTTCATTTTGTGGACCGCAGCAAATTGATTCGGTTTGGTTTTGGATTTCTGTGCTACCCAAGCATTTGACGTTGTCAGTTTGATACTCGCATTATATAATGTGCATATATAATTCTTTTGTTGTCTGCTGCTAATTTGCAATTTTTGCGCTGACATTGAGGTAATGTCATAGCTGAAATCGCTGGACGATGCTGATTCTGAGCCTGGACAAAAAGAAACGGAGGCAGTAATCATGGGCAGTTGACCAGCTTAAACGTTGACTGACATCTAATTGTGTGTGATTTGTGTGAGGAGTTGGCGTAGCAAAAAGAAGCCCAGCTAATTGGCTGCTTATTTAGCTGTAAGTGGTCTGTTGTGGACGGACTCACCAAATTGCAGTCGTCCACTTAAAGTAATCCCTTGATTGGCTCTATTTATTTTGCTATAATGATGGAAAGTTGAACTTAACTCTGAATTTCATATGTTAAACAAAATCAGTTTTACAGTTTGATGATTATTTGAATAATTAATTATGCTCAGGTTGCTCCACTAGGTTTGTGTATATATAATCTTGAGAAGTAATTGTTTAACTAGCAGTTGGTTGCAGCTGTTGTTCCTAAACTTAATTTGACTGTAAAGATCGTTTGTTACCTTGAAGTCATCTGATAGACATGGATCTTGACCATGGATTTTGGATACAATTCATCTGGCAGCAAATGTGTGGGTCATTCAACTCAACCTGACCAAAGTCAAAGGCAAGTCAAAAGTCATAAAAGATATGCAAGCACACCGAATGCCTCTCTATATGAGCATAAATATGTATGCATGTACACGCCGCACACTTATATGTATGTATGTACATATATGTATGTACAAAGATACATATGTTGGAGTAGTAATCCTTGGCCGTGGATGCCCTTTGTGGCAGCAACAGCAACAGCAGCAGCAACAACAATTACAAATGAACGACTTCTTTGTTCTGTCAGCAGCAATGGTTGGGCCCAAGTTCGAGTTCGAGCTGCGGTAGCAGCCAAAAGAGGGGGCGTCTTCAGCGTCTCTACACTGCTCTACAGTGGCCAGCAGCTGCTACGCATAAAGCATAAGCCATTTGGCCATTTGCTGCTGCTGATTCTGTTGCTGCTGCTGCGGATGCATCCGTTTGGAGCGTGGGGCGTGTTGCGTTGTTGTTGCGTTCCTGTTGTTACTGGACAAAACAAATAGACGAGGATGCTGATGGAGAGGAGAGGACAGTTCAGGAGAGAGCCTGGTCAGCAAAATGTGCAACGTTATCATAACTAAGTGCATGCGATGCGTGTGCACCCCGAAAGCGCCTGCATATGCATAATTCATACTATTGAACCCTCTGCTCCACACACACACCTACAAGCAGACAACGGACCAAACTGCAGGCAAGAGGGAGGGAGAGATAGAGATAGCGAGAGAGAAAGACAGAGAGAGAGAGAGAGTGAGAGAGAGAAAGAGAGAGAGAGAGAGAGAGAGGTTACATGCAGACTGGACCTCATGGACATCATGGACGTCATGGACATGGACACGAACCTGGAGTGGCTGTGCGGCCTGGCTAGAAAAATTATAATTTCACAAGTCATAATAGGATTTGCAATTCAAATGCGAACGCAGACTCAAATACACAGATATAGAAACAGCCACAGACACAGACACAGATGCAGATGCAGACGCAAATACAGAACTCTCAACTCCTTGAGTCGAGTTGCACAAATTTCTGTGGAAGGCGCAGTCAACAAATGACGACAACAATGTGCCTCTCACAGAGCCGACGCAGACAACTGGGAACAGGGAACAGGGAACATAAGACAGCAGACTGTGGACAGCAAGCAGCCTTAGGTCCAGCCATGAGGCACTAGCACTAGACAATGGTTGGACCAGCAATGCAGCAACACAGCAAACCAGCACACGGCACATAGCCAATATGTCAAAAATATTAAGAGACATGGCCATCGAGCGAGGCATAAATATGCAAAACGATAAGACGCTTGCTCGCCTCTATAAAGTTGTAAAATTGACAAGCGTTGCGATGCCAAAGTCTCAAATAAAGCAATAAAATGCGCTAAAACATCGCCATCGACATCGACATCGTTGCCCCATCGATGGACGGTAGCCGATCCCACAGTGGTCCAAATGCAAAAATTAGAAATGAAAGCCAGCGGGTTGCCTGCCTAGAATTTATGCCAGTTGGGATTGGGCTTTGGCTTTGCCACTGGAACTGCAGCACAAATTATGCTGCCAGCGGTGGGACAGTCATAGCTGACTCAATCAGTGGAGGAGGATGAGCATTCAAAGCTCTTGACCATCTATTGAAGATCAATGCATACGAGTCTGTGTGTGCCTGGGCAAGTATCGACGGCTGCATTTTCTAAGGAAGTGCAGCTCAAGTATCATACACAGATAACTAATGCGCTGGCAATGCTAAATATCGTAATAATGTCAAATGGATGCAGCCGATGGTGCACAATGGGGACACTGGCCAATGGGCTCCTACTCTATGTGCTCGTCGACGGTTAATCTTAAGTAGGAAGTGAGAGTTTAGCATTTGAGTTTCGCCCTCAGAATAACTAAGTATGCTTACAGAAGGTAAAGCAATTTAGTTGGCAAGTTGTCAGTTATCATTGCTATCAGCGTCTTCTTCTTCTTTTTCTTATTGCTCTTATAATTATTTCACGTAGAGAACCAGCTCAATTATCAGTTATTCATTCATTACATACTCTATTGCTAGTGACACGCTGCATGCATTTATTTATAGAATATTTACTTCAAGAGCAAAACTAATAATAAAATATTATCACACAAATACTGCTACAAACGTATTTATTTTTCAAAATATTGGGTATCCGTCCGAGAGTCACTAGCACTAATTTTCAATGCCCATATTTTATGACATAAAAATTTGTTAAGCTTAAGAAAAAAAAAAATGAGACAAAAGACTTAGGCAACGAACTTGAAAATTTTCTTACGAAATGGCAGCGAACCGTTTTGATTAAGGCTTAAGCCCAGACTGTGCTCAACCGCTGCGTCATAAATATTTGATGATAATGATGATATTGCCAGGCGCAAGCCACGTTCCATAGCTCCATGGCCATAGAATAGCCTTGATCTTAGCCTTTGGCTTTGGCTTTAACTTCAATTTAAATCAAATGTGCGCTCCGATGCCTTCGCCGCTATGGGGCTTTACCCTTTATTTTTAGCATAAGCATATGACCGACACTCACAGATGCATACACACACACACACACACACAAACAACACACTCCCATAATAGGTGTGTTTGTGTGTGCTATTTTTAGAGTTGCATTTAAGTGGCGACCGCATTTGCGGTCTGAACTCTAGCTAAAATATGTCCCGCTGTGAATTATGTGTCTACATAAATTATCAGGCCAGGAATTAATCATTTTTTTATGCAGGACTGTAAACAACCAATGGAGCTCTGGTACTGACACTGGCCCTGGCACTGGTTTTGACTCCACTTCAGTCCTGGCTGCCGATGCTGTCCATTAGGTACCAAAGCGCAGCTAAATCTACAGACACAGTTTGGCACTGACTCTAACTGGTCCAGGCTTGTGGGCACTTAAAGTCGCTTTGAATTTTTGTCTTTGTCTTAGGATTGGTTATGGCACCGGACTAGATTGCTGACCATTGCTGTTGGCGCCCGCAATACGCTGCGGCGCACAAAAATATGCAAATGCATTAAATAGCCCCTGGCTAAGTTGCAGGCGCTTGTGAAATTATGATGGCTATATCTATTAGCGAATATGAATACATTTTAATTTTATTATCTTAAGATTATATTGCCTAAAATTGTGTATACTTAAATGTAATATTACACTATGTCCCTAATCAATTGAGCAGCATCGTCATTTGGTTCCAGAGCAATTCACATGTGTGCCCTTAACCAATAATTTGATGTCTCTGGCCATATTGAGATTGTGCTTAGGTTGTTCTTGTTGTTGTTGTTATTATTGTTACTGTTGCCTATAATTGATACGTGTTGCACTGTGCGCAAAGACAAAATCTGGCTGGGGGCTATTTGCTTTGGCTCCCCGGTTGGTGGTGTATCTGCTACACGAGTGGGGCGTGGCACTGCAGGCTGTGGCTGTTGCTGTTGCTGTTTCTCTTGCTGTTGCCGATGCTGAGGTTAAGACCAGGACTGAGTTGCTGTTTCTGCTGCTTTGTGGCCGACAGTTGAACCGCCCCACTGCGTCTGCAGTTGCATTGCATAAATGTCAAGGAAATCGCATGTCCACCCTCGTTGCCGGGCAATTTTATTGCAGTAAGGCAGGGCTGAGGCCTGAGAGCTGAGAGGTGGAGGCGTGGCAGTCTGAAACCCAATGGCCCGACCCACTTGTAAAGCATTTTATAATTTAATTTTCATACATATGCACGAATAAATACGTTGGCCGTCGTCTGTCTGGCTATCAAGTGGGTGTTGCTATCGATTGTTATCGATTACTTTGGAGCTTGGCAAGCATAAATCAGTTCGTCCTATAGGGTCCCACCCGAACTACCTGCTTTCAACCTTTCAGCAGTTCACTTATCACTCGCAAATGATAAATTGGCGTAAAAGAAAACAAAAGACTTGAACAACAAACTAATTACAGCCTGTCTTCTAATATTCCCATCTGTCGCCTGTCCGTCTTCTTCTACTATTACTATTGCTGTTGCTGCTGTTGCTGCGGTACCATCCGGCAACAAAAGTGATAATGAATGTGTAAGCTGAGTACCCGACCAAATTCATACCTGCATCCTGGTCAAGGCAAACAAAATTGTCAACAGTGGATGCTGCTATGGGAAGGGGGGGAACTTAGCTCCAATCCACTCTGCATGCTAACCGAGGTGCTGACACTAATCACTTGTCACCCAGCCACAGTCGAAGCTCCTGCTACAGCATGCGTGTGTCAGATTCAGCCTCTGATTCCATGGGTCTGCCACTGTCTGGGGTTGTCTCATGCAGCTGGACAAATTGCAGTTGTCGTCGTTGTTGTTGTTGTTGTTGCTGGAGTTGCTGGAGTTGCCAGAGTTACTGCCGTTGCCTCCGTTGGGGCACTCTTATTATATATGTATTCCTGCTGGCTTCTGCTCGTTGCTATGTGCGTAGTTATGCAAACAGTGGCCAGCCAGAAACAAGTTGTTGCTCTTGTGTTTGTCACTGCTTTGGTTGTCGTAATTAAAGGTCAACATTTGTGCATGTTGTCAAGTGATTTCCGCTTAAAATGAGCATTTGCTGCTGTTATATACAAACCTCTGACATTGGGCTATAAAGTATATTTAGAATTTACGTAGAAGAGTGATTCTTTTTTTTTGTAATTATTAAGGACTGTACTCTTAATCAATACTGTAGCTTTCATTAAAAACCAGACGTACAACTAAATTATTGGTTTTTTGCAAGTTTCAGGAACTGATCATGTTTTTATGTTTTTGCAATATATGGGAAGTATGAAGGCGTGTAATGCATTAGCTTGGCCAACTTTGACTGTCAATGTGATTGACAATGACTCTTAGCTGTAGCCTTGGATTTGGCACGCTCATTTCCAATTTATATAAAAGCTAATTTTCATCATGATTACTGCTTAGGCATCGGCATTGGCATCGGCTGCGGTTGATGTTGATGTTGCTAATTTTGTTGTTGTAACTGTCGATTTTCAATTGCTTATGGGCTGCAAAGAAGGCAGCACTGAGAAAATCAGCAACAAAATCAACGTCATCAGGTGAAATTTTCACTTTTGTGGCTCGGTTTTGTTTTGAACGCGGCGCACTTAACATTATTACTATTGTTATTCAACCAAAATACAAATTTTAATGAAACTGGCCAAGTTGCTGCTCCATTGCTTGCACAAATTGCAATCTGTTCTGCGGCCTTCTCTTTTCTGCATACAAATTTAACTGCTGCTTTGACTTCGTCATGCTTTCTTTGTTTTTGTGCACAATGTGCATTGTGCGATATTTCATTGTAGTTGTGGCTGTTGCTGTGGCAGTGGCTGTTGTTTTTCTTATTGTTATTGTTGCTGTTGATTTTTCCCTGCGCCAATTATAGCTAGCTGGCTTGGCTTTTGTGATTGATTGCAAGTGCAATGTTTCGCCATATCTACTAGCTGTCGGGCTGGGTCTGCTCCCATGAAGCGTGGCACGTGTTGCGTTTAATGTGCAGTTTCTATTACTCTCGCGCAATCGAAAGTGAAACCTTACTTTATGAGCTGCGCTGGTTAGAGTACTATTCGTTAAGGCCCAGACTCAGGATTGGCAACAACTTGCACTTTTGGCTGCGGCCCATTGATAATTGACCTCATTTAAGATGCTTCTGCCCCGATAAGGCGATAGGAATTAAAAGCGGCATCCACTAATTTAGCCAGGACTATTGCCGTCCTATGTCTGATGCCGATGCGGAGCTCAGCTAGCTGCCAGCAAGGCTGTGATGCTTATCGAGCGGCCCTTAAGCCTAGACCAAAGACGTTGACTAGCTGCTGCTGTTGCTGCTGCTGCTGCCGTTGCCAATTGCCAATCGCGTCCAGCAATCGCGCCACGCTAACGAGATGACGTCGACAACATGCTGCAGGCACTACCAGCGAGGGATACTATACAACTTCACTTGAAAATGTTGCTAATTAATTGGCTGACATAATTATTGCACTTAAAAAAAATGTATAAATATATATGTATGTGCAGATTAATGTGCCATAATCTTATAGACGTGATCAATTGAAAACATTTAATTTATCTCAATTTGACTTGGCGAAAATTGCTAAACCAACCCTCGTCCATTTGGTAGAATCTAAAGAGCTGAAACTGAGATGCGCCTTGCGGTGGCTGCCGCTGCATAAGCATCTGTAACTTTTCGCGCTTATCTAAGCAATAAATCTTCGATTGCGGTGGCAAGTCCCAACTCGCAAACTGCACAGTTCAAGTTTAAGTCGTGCGGGCGTTGCCTTTGCCTTTGCCACTGCCACTGCCACTGGCAGTGGCTTAGCCAGCCACTTGATGGCTAAGTGACTGAGCCGCAGACTTCTGACTGACAATCAAGTCGATGCTTGATTCGCGTTTCGCGATTCGCGATTCCCGATGCCAGATGCCAGATGCCGCGACCGGCCAACTTCTCTAATGGGCTAATGTCACACTTCCCTATACCATCTAACAATAAGCCAGACCAAGTGGCAATCGATGCTGCTGACTAACAAATGCGACCCACATACGCGACCAGTTGGCTGACCAAATTTTGCATCGCCCTCTCCATTCCCTCCCCATTCCACCGTCGTCGACCCCCTCTTAAAGCATCGTATGTTGCGTTTGTTACGGAACTCGCATGCATTTCCAGTGGCTCATTGGCAATAAATTTCAATTTGCTGGCTAGCCTCAGCCGGAGCCAGAGCCAGAGTCAGAGCCTTTGCCTAGGACTGTGTCTGCGTCTGCAGTGTCTCGCCAGGCTGCCTAGCAACAATGCAATGCGGAGGTAAAATGATAAAAATTCGATTACATTCAGGTGTGAAACTTACATATATCGCAGCGATTTACTTGTTTGTACACTACACACTGGAATTGAGGCTTGCCGGCTAGCCCAGCACGGAAGTCCCAACTGATACTACTCCTAGGAGCATATATTTTATTAGATGAGACACAAATGTGTTTTGCTGTAGATGAAAAATGCACATGACTATAATTTAAATGTTCAAGAGGAAGTATCATGTGGACATTTTGCACAAGTTATTAAATTATATTTATTATCAAATAGCTGTCAACGGTAACTTAAATGATTTCAATTTTATAAGAAAATATTGGATTTTTTTGGCAAGTTGAAATTAAGTGGAAATTTCGTTAGATTTTTTTTTTGGGATAGCTTGTTGTGGGAACATTCGAAACAGAAAGCAATACAAAAATGTTGTCATGGCGCATAGAATCAGTGGCAGCAATCTTTCCATCTGAGCCCGAGTTAGCCACTGCAGTAGCTCATTGGAGAATCGGCTCAAATATCATTTGCCCGTTTGCCAGTCGACGGTACTCGAGCTGTGGTAACTCTGTGCTGTGCTGTGCTAGAGTGCAAGCCAATTGCCAACCAGTCGAAGCTAAGGCTTGCTGGCATCCTTTTTTTACACGACTTCCATTTGGGATTGGCCCCGGCCCTTGTTGGTCATTAATCATGCGCCTGTGAACGACAAGCGTATAAGTTACTAGCGCATTGGCCCAAAAAAGGCCAATGGAATGAGCTCAAGCCCTGTTTCAGGTAGTAGTCGTCGTCGTTATTGTTGTTGCTGTTGTTGCTGTTGCTGTTGTTGGGTATTCATCGCCCCCGCGTCCAGGACGAGAAAGAAAGCACACAAAGCGGCAGCGCTCACCTAATACCTAATTGGATGCAGATGTATAACGGGCCCAACAAAATAGAAAAAGAAAACTAATGCAAGAGATGAGGCAAACGTATTCGCTTCGCTGGTTTTTGGCTATTTGTGGCGTGCAATGGATTTGTGTCATAATTGAAACGTTGTTGCAGGCGAATTCGCCCAGCACCTCACGCGATCTGCAGCGCATCACTGCATCGACTGCAACGTAAGAGCGGCTGGAAGCTATGCAGCAATTAAAACCAGTTTTCACTTTTACACCACAACAACAGCAACAAGTAGACAGCCCAGATGCAACATAATTTTCTCCATCTCTCTGTGTTTCTCTCTCTCTCCATGTGAACTTTATTTGTTATTTCAATGAGAACATTAACTCTGGAATTTCTGTGTACAACACCCACAATGGACATTAAGTTCTCAGTATTCACTATTCAGTACTTAATACTCAGTACTCAGTACTCAGTATTCAATACTGTACGTTTGTTAAGCCGTCAACAGCCATTAGCACTTTGGCACATAATTGATACGTGGTTGGGCCATAAAGCAAAATGTATAGACATCGAAATCCACTTGGACATCGACATCGACATCGACTGTGGACCTGAACATAGACACTTGGATCACAGCAGATGACGTTGTAAAAATGGCAGAACGTTGAGCGGCATTTTCATGCTGTGTTCCTGTACAGATTTTCCTATACAACACCTCGGGGGCGTTTTGTGCCGTTTGCCATACGACACCAAGATGCTGCACAGCAACAGCAACAGCAACAAGAACTGAAAAAGGGCTGGGACCAGGTATGGAGTATGAGATCTCTTGCTGCAACGTAACTAACAATTTATTTAATACGCTGTACGTGCGCTTTAATAAAAGGCTCAATCAATCTGTGCGCGAAGAACTAAACAACAACATCAACAAAAGCCCCTAAAAAAAAGTCAAATATGTGCGCACATTAAATCAATTGCTGCTCGACTTGGAGATGCTCTTGTCAACTCACTTAAAGTACATCCATCAAATATACTAGCTTTCAATATCTGAACAAATTAACCATTAAATCTATATAATATTCGAGAAAAAAAGTTAATTTACAGAGTTTTATTATGATTTTATTAATCAACCCATTTTGCAATTATTTGAAATGATTTATGTGTTATAAAAATTTAAATACCAAGGGTATAAAGTTTGATTATGTAACCAAAAACATTTATGACTTAAATCGCTTACTCGGATTTTTTAATAAGCCCTGACAGCCTTGTCATTGTTGATTTTGGATTTTGACAATATTCATAAAAATAAAACTTAAATAAACAATTAATTTATAATTGTTTAGTTCATTTTTACCAAACGTAAATATTTTTGTTTATCCTTTAGATCTTTTTAATGGTGTAAATGTTTCGGTTACATAAGCATTCCAGAGAGAAACCACTCCACTTTGCATAAGGCACAAGGGCATTAAAAATAACCTCTTTGAAGAGGGCATACAATGTCTCAAGTGCTTGGGGCCTGCTGAATGATGTGATGTGATGCTGTAGTGACAGAGAGAAAGAGAGAGAGAGAGAGTGAGCGGGAGAAAGAGAGAGAGAGGGAAAAGCAGCGACGATGTCTTTTGACGACTGCATCGATGTCGATCCTTTTGGCGCTGCTTACAGACAGCATGTCGAATGTGTTATGTGGATGATGGTTGTGATGGTGCTGGTTGTGGTGATGGTGGTGGTGGTGGTGGTGGTTCTGTTGCATACATAGCTTGGAGTGGGGCGTTTTGGTTGCTGAACGGCATTTCGCTAATGAAGCCATAAAGATATGTATTATTCTTATGCCATAAATTTAGCTAAGCCGCCTTGCGCTTTTGCTATGACACCCACATGGAAATTGAACAGGGAGGGGACATGAGAGGGAACAAGAAAATTACCTCTGTGTTTAAGTTGGTTGTGTTTCCCTTTGCATGTGGCAAGTCGCCGCATTGATTACCTAGCAGTGTTTATGTGCATTTGACTATGGTGCTGCATTTAATTTTAACAACAATTAGCCACGCAAATGCTAAAGCCACAACAGTGGAAAGGTGGAGCAGCGACAACAGCAGCAGAGGGAAGAGTTTTTTTTTTGTGCCTTTGGCTAAAAGCTACGTTCCTGCTGTTGGCCATGTCTAACCCTGTAGTTGTTGTTGTTGTTGCCAGTTTGCGGCCTCTCGACTCTCTCAAACGCCTAACAAGGTGTCAATATCTTAAAAATGTTATCTTTCTGCACATAAAACTCAAGCGGATCATAGTAAATCAGCCTTTGGTAGGCAGACGATGGCCTAGCCTCAGTCGCCGTCGCAGTCGCAGTTCTCGTCTAACCGAACCGAACCCAACCCAACCGAGCTTCGACTCCAAGTCAGAAGACCCACAACAATGGCCGTCTGCCTGACCAATGGAGCGCGCAATGTGCCTCTTATACGGCGGATTTACGAGCCAAGCCGACGACGTCGTGGCGAAGAAATATTCGATGGCCAAGCAACGATTAAAACGGACTCTTCACGCATGCGCGCACACATACAACAGCACTCGGGCAAAGCTGCTGCATAATGGCCATCACAGCCTACTATGCGGGGCACCCATATAGGGATAGAAGAAACACCTTAACCATATCTCTAAACAATATTTTTTCAATTTTTATATATTCTGAACACTTGAATAATTGCCCTAAATTATGCTCACCGAAAAGCTGTCTTAAGACAGTCGCTACCAGTCACTATTAAGTCACAGCTTCTATTTGGACTCTCTCTACTTTCTCAAATCCCAACTAGTTGCAAATGTTAGAAGAGTTAGAACTCTACTCATGTATAATCATCTTTATTAGGTATACTTGTTGTCCATTCTGATGTTGATATACTTATTCTGTAATAATTATGAATATCTCTAACAATTTAAAATGCTAATGTCCCATTATATTATAGATTGTCTAGCCTAATGTCTTGATTAAGCTATTCAAGTAATGATAATAATATGGTTTCTATTAAACTCACCCGCACAGTAAAAAGGGGCTCGCTAGCTTGGCTGGCTGACTGGCTGGGTGTTTGCCCTGGCAGCATTTTCAACACCAGACCGGCATCATCGACATGAGCATCGGCATCGGAGCTGAGCTCGAGCTTGAGCTTGAGCTTGAGGCATGGGGCATGCATGGAGTATTGGGATTGGGGAGCAGTCGCATCATGTGCGCATTGCACGCACGTGATTAAAGCGCAGCCCCGTTGTGCAAGGGGAGCGGCAGAACGGGCGCGATGCATGCTTATAAATCAGAATTCAGTTTTGCTCCCAATGACGTCGACAATGAACTGAATGGCCGTCGAGTGTGAGGGGTGAGGGCGGCGGTGGCTGTGGGTACGCACCACATATTGATAAATAAATAAGTTCGCCAAAGGCTTTTGTCTTTATGTGTAGTTGGGCAATAAGTTCAGCTTTTTTGTTCGAGTTCATTGCACTTTTCCAACTGGTTTAAATTAAAAATTTGAAAATGCATTTTGAATGATTTATGGGCAGCATCTTTCGCGCTGCACGTTGCCATTGAATTGCCGAAATTAATATCAGAATACTTTGCGATCCAAATTGAATAAGAACCTGGCCAACAATCACAACTCAAACGGCGTCCATTTCTGACTCTTAACCCTGGCGCCGTCGCGTCTTGTAGCCAATAAATTTAGGCGTTCAAAGATATGCCGCAAGCAGCCGAAGCTAGCCAACAAAATCCGCATTTCTATTGACCATAAATTTGGCTAAGCTACAAGATGCCCTAGATCAGAATAGTTGCAAAGCGGAAAGATTGAAATTATCTGTTATTACGACAGAACCATCTCTTACCATCATCATCAATGTTAGTAAGAACCGCAAAGATTTGTTCTTGGCTCGCATATTTATCTTATAAATTACAGAGCGGTCAGAAAACAATCAAAAATGCAAATGAAACATGTTGTCGTCCTGTCTAAGTCAGTTGTGGCATAATCCCAGCTTAAGCCATGTTGATATCAGCCTTCTCAGTCAACTGTTTAATTAAAGTGTCGCCTGGCTGTTAGTCTGGAAAATTTGAATACTTTCAAGCCTTTAGCATTTGCATTAGCATAATCCTCAACTTTAACTCCATCTTAGTCCAATATTACAAAATTCTTGCTGGCATTCAGTCATCTCTGTAAGTATGACTTAAGACTGCGGTTTAGCAGCCTGGTTAGCTGGATCAAATTTCAATATGGCCCATTGACAAACTTGAGACATATTGCGTTAATAACTGATGACTGCACATGGACAGGATTTGTACGTCATCTGCATCGACATTTATGGCTCGTGCGCAGGCAAAGAGTTGATTATCTTTGGCTCACATTTCATTTGGTCCATTGGCCAAACTTCATCGACTACCTTTCAGATCGGGTAGCAACCGCCTTAAGTATTTGATGTCCATTACCGCCTGGCGCCTGCTTTACGTTCTCTCTTCGGCTGAGGCTCACTGATTGATTTCAAGTGAATTTGATGTCTGATCGCAATTTCGCAATAAATGGATAAACTTTTAACTCCAATGGAGTTTGCGCATCAATGTGAATTACTTTATTGACTTTAAGAACTACTTACACATAATAATCAATATTTTAAAATTTAATTATTGCTTTATTGTTACCAAGTGTTTTCCATTGAAAAATCTTGCTTTTGTTTGAACTGAATTTAAAAAAAAAAAGTATATTCTATCAGCATCAATAGTAGAATTAGAATATAAATAAGAATAGCTGACACCTCAAACTGCCCATCACTCATACACAGTACACACTAAAAAGTGTGAAGTCGAGTGTTTGTGGCAGCAACGACGCACAATTTGGACTACACCTACATTTGTGTGTCGGGACTGAAGTGTGTTGGGGCATGCCGAAAGGTTATTTACCCGCCTTTGCGTCAATAATGGAGAATAAGGCGAACTGTCTGACAGCCGAACGCAGTTCAGTTTTAGACAGATCTCCACTAACGATACCGTATGCGGGACAGTCTCTGACTCTCCTTGCCACCCCACCCCAACCACCAACCACCAATCAGCAACCGCTAACAGAGCGAGCCGACTCGACACGATCTACATACCATTTGCTATGGCTAATGGCTCGATGTGTGCTGTGCCAAATATAGTTGGTAAAATGGGCATTGAGTTGTACAGGGATTTCAAGAGGGATTTGTATCTAGTTGACCAATGGATAAAATATAATAATAATATCCAGCTGAACTGTTTACTTAATATTTTTAATATTTCTTTGAATTAATAATGTAAATAAGAAGGCAAAATATATTTTATCTTATAATTCTTTTTAGTTAGGAGTTGCTTAAAACTAAATATTTGCACATATGAAGACAGTATAAAATGTGAAATATTTGTAAAAGTTGTCTTTTGGATTAGTGAATGAAATTTCTAATGGGATTTTTCTCTTTTCGAAATTGGAGGCAGATGATAATGGATTTGCAAGTGTAAGCTTCGCTTAACTCTAACGGTGCTCCGAAACAATAAAAACAAATAAAGAAATAAACTGTGAAGAACAGAATATTTACCGCTGTTCGGGGCCGCCGCTGAGCGCACTATATCGATATATCATTAGCCGGCATTTTATTTACAATCGCCTTTGTTTGTTATTTTGGCTTTTGTTGCGCCAATTTTGGCGAGTGGTAAGCTTAGTAAATGTATCTCTGTCTGCAGCTAATAGCACTTTCCAGCCAAACAAAAAACAAAAAAAATCAAAAAAAAAAAAAGAAAAAAAAAACAAAAACTATTCACATGTGCAGAACGAATGAAAGTGTTCTCTATAACAAGCTCCAATTCGCTCCCAGACACTCGAAGCAGATCTGAGCAGAGGCGAACCGAACCGAGGCGAGCAGCATTGGAGTTGAAGTTGAAGCAGGCCGCACCAAAGGCATTTGTATGAGTATGAGTTGCAAGTGGCTTCAAACTTGGCTCAAACGTCTCGCAGACGAATCGAAACCAAACCAAAGCCGAACTTGCAGAGCGTGCCAAGGCGACGGCAACCAGCAGTCGATGTTGAATGGGCCTGGCGAGCGGACGTCTGAGCGCGTTTTGAACGAACCTCGAACTAAGCAAAAGACGAACGTGAAGCGTAAAAGCGAAACGAGCCAAATCGCGACTGTGCAAGTGAGTGTGTTTGCCAGTGAGTGCAAGTGTGTGTGTGTGTGCAAGTGTGCAAGTGTGCGTGTATGCGAGCATGTGCAGCTTTTGAGTTAACGGCAAAAACGCGTCTTCGATCCAAATGGCCAATTGGTCACCACCGGCTTGTTGCAGGATCGAGGCCAGCAGGCTACTGCTGCTGCTGCTCTTCATCCTGCAGATTATCGCTCTAACACCAGCGGCACGCAATCCCAACGCAAACAACAACAATAATAACAATAATAATAATAATAATATTTGGCGTCGCGTTCGTTTGGTGACCAGCGTTAGCGCCAGTTCTGCGCAGGAGCGCGAACGCAATGCCTATCAGTTGCTCAAAGCAAATAACAGCACCAGCACTACTAGCACCAGCACCACAACTAGCACCACCAGCACCACAACGACGCCTGCACCACGTCGCAGTGGGAAGCAGCTGATGCTGCGTCGCGAGGATCTCAATGTGCTGGAGAGTAATATTTCGAGTGCGGCCAGATTGGAAATGTCCACCGAGTTCTTTGTGGTGCCAACGCTAACGGCAAGCACCACAACCACCACCAGGAGCAACAGCCGTAGCAGAGACAGTAAAAACAGTACCACCTCCAAGACTTCACCCACTCGCAGTCAGGGCGCTCGAGCACGAGCCGCGAATACACCCCGTGCCACACAAGGTGGCAATGCGACACCGCCGAGCATTGTGTCCACCACACAACTGCCGTTCGCCGGTCTCCGAAAGGAGGTTTGGGTGGTGCCAGTCCTGGTGCTGGCCAGCCTCACCATGCTGATGATGGGCGCCTTCGAGATCTTTGTGCTCTTCAAGGCCTGGCGCACATCGCCATCGCGCCGTCATCTGTTTCTGGGTCAGATGCTGCTGCTCGGACTATTCGCCTGCGCTGGATTGGGTGCAGTGATCACGGCACAGCCCACTTTGCTCAGCTGTGGCGCCATACGCTTTGGTGTGGGCGTGGCATATGCTCTGGTATTTGCCGCACTGCTCGTCAAGTGTGTGTTCCTCATTAGTTTGAATGGTGGCGTCTACTTGCCAGCACCTTATCAAGGATTGCTGCTGCTCTTCGCGCTGCTCATTCAGGTGGCGATTGGCGCACAGTGGCTGCTGACACAGCCACCAGAGATATATACGACAAGCGTGCCGGTGATGGGCAGTGGTTTCCTATCAACCACAGTCGCATCGCAGACAAACTATTCGGCGCTGTTCTATCCGACATCGTACACAACGCTGGATGGTACGCCGGAGATCTACACGAGAATTGCGGCAGTGAGCACCGTGCTAATACCGTTATGCAAGACTCAGTTCTCGGAGCTGCTATTCTCGCTGATCTATATTGTGTTCCTCATTGTGTTCATTGCGGTGCTGGCGATCAAATCGCGTGGCATACGCGACAATTATCGGGAGGCAACCTACATTGGCCTGGCCATTGGTGGTGCAATACCCATCTGGCTGGGCTGGATGCTGTGCGGCCTTGCAGTCGCTGAGCGGCACAAGGATGCGTGCATCGCGTTTGGTTTGGTGGCAACGTCGGCCACCGTATTCCTGGTCATGTTTATGCCCAAGGGCAGGCAACTGGCGGCCATGGGCAAGGAGGGACTGTATGTGGAAGATCGCGAGGAGCAGTTTAGTTCGCTGAGTCGCGCTGGATCCGGCTATTCGCCTTCGTTCTTCCACTTCAAGCCCATCAAGTATGGCGTGATGAGCGGCTGTGGCTTGCCCAATTCCGCAACGAATACGGGCCAGGGACTCAGCTCCAAGCACTGCTCCAGTGCCAATAATGGCGGAGGTGAGTTTTGTCTTTTGATTTTGAAACAAAAATAATAATAGATACGGCGTAAATTCGATCATTTCATTATTTTGTCACAATTGTCTGCAACGAATCACAGTTGTCGGTTCAGCCCGGCCTTAACTGCAGGGTGTCCCTTGTCAGCTGTCAGTTTCTGTTCATTTTGTAATAACTTTCTTTTCTTGCCTCACATGTCGACGAAGAGTAGAGCCTACGGGGTGTGGTAGGGTGGAACGCGGCAAAGCTCGGGGCGAACTCTTGAACTGTTGTTTATCTGTACGTTCGCTTTTTCTAAAAACAACAGCCGAAGAAAAGCAAAAGTCTTAACTTTCATAGCTAAAATACAAAACGGTAGCCAACAGCACAGCACAGTGGCACAAAACAAAAGCTATGCCTTAAATAAATTAGGCTTTGACAAAAAAAAAATCAGAGTTAAGCTAAGAATATGTATTTTGGAATATGCAAATGTTCCTACTAAACTACCAAAAGTTATTTGACAAAATATCAAATGACTTAGGCAACGAACTCGAATTTAATTGCTCAACAAAAATATCACATTTAAATCAATTTCCTTTCAAATATTGCACAAAACTTTCCTTTAAAAAGTATTCCCCATTAATCATAGTTTTATCTATATAAATACAAGTAATTTACTTAAATTTTGGCCGCACTGTACAGCGACATTAACTGGGCTTAAAATTGTTTTACCATGTCTTGGAATTGTTTGGTATATTAATTTTCTCGAGGCCGTCGTGTAAGCCAAGTGTAAAAGTGCATGCATGGAGCAGTTATCCATCTGTCTATCTGCCAGTCTAACTGTCTTTCTGTCTGGCTATCTGACTAACTATCTCCATGTTCATTTGTCTGTCTGGCTCTGCTTGCGCGCCTGGCTGCTTTCATTTTCGTTGGTGAGAACGTCGCGAAGGTTGAGTCTGTTGATTTAGTTGCTTTGGCGGCTTTCTTAATCATTTTTGATAACTTCCCCGTTGGTGATGCTCTTGTTGTTCTTGTTGCTGCTATTGTGCAAATTAAGCCATCAATGACACCATATTTTTATTGGCCAAATTTCACATCTGGTCGTTAAGAGGTGTTAAATGTCATTGTCATCTTCAATTTATAGCGATTGGTCACAACCCCGGCAACGGCTGCCAAATGATTAGCACATTGTCAAAGCGCAAGTGAAACGTTGTAAGAGCCACATCAAATAACATCAAAGGAGACCAACATAACGGAGATGTTGCGATTTATGATCCAGCCCAACAAAAATATTTGACAACATTTTTTTGTTTAACTTCTCTAAACAACAACAGCCAGCAACAAAGCCTTCTGTGCTGGCTTTCTAATGAAAGCAAAAACAGTTGGGTGAGTTGTGCAAGAGGGGTAGATAGACAGGGGCAAGTAATTCATATGTGCGTGTCCAAAACATGTAACACACTCTTTACACGTTTACGTAATTTAATTAATGAACAATTATAAATTGTATGATTACATCAAACATTCAAAAGTTATTTAAAGACAATTGAAACTAAGCGATCGAAATCAAAGTCGATTTTTTAATGCACTTTCTACGAATGCAGCTTACATATCTCCACGAGCATTTAGTTTATTTTCTTCTTCTATTACGAAAAACAATTTTAATCTTCGGAAAATATGTACGGATACGGGTATGCGTGAAATTGATTATTTGGCATGCTTACTCGCGTCATCTAAAATCTTGCAAGCAACTTATGCAACAATTCCTTTTGGTAAGGGTATAAATGTTGCAATAATTTACCAAATTATAACAATGAGCCGCTGGGCGTAAGTAGGAAGCATTTTACATGGCAGCTACTTGACGACGACGACGACTGTGTGAGTATATGTATGTGTATATAAAGCTCTTGCCACGCATGAAAGCAAATACAAGCGATACCAAGGTACAGCCGGAGCTGGAGCTGGAGCTAGAGCCCAAGTTGGCGCTGGTGCTGGTGCTGGTGCTGCTGGAGCCACACAGCCCACAGCTAAAACTCACGCCAAGTGCCTGTGGGCAGCCTCACTCTGCGTCTTGGTCACGGTGCTATCGGTGCATAAAGAAAGCAAGACAGCCACAGCAGACAAACAGATAGACAAACCGACAGACAGACAGACAGACAGACAGACAAGAAAATATAGGTAGGTACGTATATATAGATAGATTAATGAAAGATATAGTACTTTTGCCAGCTACATATATACGTCAAACTGTCTGCAATTGAAAGTGCATTTGAGGGTAACAACAGCAACGAGCATGACAAAAAAAGAGACCCAGAGACAAATGTCTGGAGACACAGAGCTTAAAATCAAAGTTGGCACACGGCTTAACAAGCGAACGGAGCAACGAGAGCTGATCCGAGCTGAGCTGACATTATCGGTCCCGTCCCCCAGCTCCGGACTATGGCCTGTGTGTGTGGGTTGTGGTTGTGATTTGAGCCAAGCCAAGCCAAGTTGAGTGAAGTGCGACTGAGGTACAGGCAAAAGGGTTTTTCGCTTGATTAAGGGCAAAAAAATTGAACATGAAAAAAAAATAATGAAAAAAAACCGGAGCTGTACGTGGGCTGCTAAAGCAAATAAAAAACAAATAAATTTACATAAAGCAAAAGTTTGCTGTTCGCCTCTTGGATAATAAAAGACTCAGGCAACAAATCGAAAGAGTCACATTTCAGTCGTATATATTGAAAAATCAAAGTATAATCAATTCTTTACCATATGGACACTTGGCTCCATTAAGAATAATATGACATGCCGAGTCAAATTATAATTTTTATGCTAATTAAGTCTGGTATATCAGTCCGATAAATTATCAGTGTAGTTTTAAGCCTTTTACGTGTTCATTCTTCAGAAGAAGTTTAGTAATTAAATTGAAATGTTAAATTTGCCTTAAGCATACAGAACTAACCGTTCGTATAGGTAAGGCAGAACCCACAGTCAAATGGTTTCTAATAAAACCCACCATATCAAATTTCCTGTCAAACCCTGTCCCATAGCACATACACAAATATATGTTTAAATATCTATATATATATATATATATATAAATGTATGTGTGTGTGTGTGTGGTCGTTCCCAGTAAGCAGTTCGGCACATAATTCACTGAGCAATTTGCAACAA
Organism: Drosophila nr. perissopoda 5 BK-2023a; assembly: GCA_035044105.1. Lineage (NCBI taxonomy): Eukaryota > Metazoa > Arthropoda > Insecta > Diptera > Drosophilidae > Drosophila > Drosophila nr. perissopoda 5 BK-2023a. The sequence continues at coordinate 6,026,353 of JAWNMK010000124.1, forward strand.
TAAACTAAACGACAGCTAACGGCGTTGACGCCAAGGAATGAGCCAAAGCCGGACCCGTACTCGGAGCAGAGGCCGCGCTCAATGATTGCCGAGGCAAAGGCAAAGGCAACAGCAACGGCAACGGCAAAGGCAAAAGGCGAGGAACGCAGATTGACAGCTTCAGCTTCGGTTTCAGCTTGGCAGAGCTCACTAGTCTGGTTGTTGCTGTTGTTATTGTTAGCTGTTGTTATTGTTGTTGGCGACGCGTCGCCAACATGGCCAAGGATCGGCAAGCTGCTGACTCGCGATATGGCCGATATGAGCAGTCGTGGTTGCCGTTGATTGAACGCGCATAAGCCGCTTGAAAAGAGTTCAAGGTTGTTTGCTTTAATTGAAGGCGCATTGTTGTAACAACTACAACACTAACAGCCTGGGCCAACATGACAACGATGATGATGACGAAGACGACGACAGCAGCAGCAGCAGCAGCAGCAGCAGGGAGCAACTGAACAAACGGCGCGTTGACAGGCGTAGTCACAAAAATAGGTACCCAGAGGGAGGTTCGCCCAGTATCTGGTTTCACTATAAAAAGAAATGGAAATGAAAAATATGGAAAATATTTTGATGAGAACACTAAAAGAATTGTAATTTTCACTACAAGCGGTAGAGATAAGCGAATTATCACAAAAGACAAAATCAATATTCAAAACTGCAAGCTAATCATTTCCTTTTTTGCACACTCAAGTTCTTACTCTTCTCGTTAACCTTGTTAACAACAGTTAGATGCGAACCAAAATCAGCAAATCATCAGCGTCGTAAATACATCAATTGTTGTATGGGTTTAAGGTGACTAAGTACTTAATGAAACACCCTATTATTTATGTAGGTACTTCCGCCGCTGTTGCATGAAGAAAAACGTTGTTTTTGTTTTGTTGTTTTGTATTTGTCTTATTGTTGTTTTTTCAATGATGTGTCGTCTTCGTCGTCAGGCACTTGAACTGACGATGGCCACTTGGTCAGTAAGGTAGAGATGAGGTAGATGCATCTGCCTTTGGCCTTTGTTCTATGCGACAGCGAATTTTTTCGTAATTTTATTGAGTGACTTTATGCCAGGCCGCTACATACATAAAATCAATCATTCATGCCAATGATGGAACGACAACAATAACAATAACAGCAATCACAATAATAACAGCAACAGCAGCGACAACAGCTACAGCAACAGCAACAACAACAACACTGCTAATTCAGTGACTTGTGTTGTTGTCAACTTGGGGTACCTTGGAAGGTTAAGCAGAGCTTGCCGAGCTGTGCGGAAGTTTTTTGCCTTGCTCGAATGTTTATCTATGGGATATGTCAATACTTATGGTTACCTACAATAAGCCGCGCCACGCCAGAGGAGGCCATAATGGGATATCGATTTAACTGTGCCGACTTTGAGAGCTAACACTCGAGAAGCTGATCGATTTTTTCTATGATTTTGTAGCGCAGCACACAGCATTTAGAAACTTGAAAAGAAAGTTCTGGTATTCTCGTAATTAGCATATTTTGCAGAATTATTCATAATCGAATCGACTTAACCTACATGATGCATATCAAATAATAAGTTTGTATTTTAAATTCTTTTGTTAAACAAATTGCAAGCATTAAGAAAATAATGCCAAAGTTATCAACTGTTACTTACGTTCTAATCATCTTGATGATTGTATTTGGGATAGATAAAACTGATACTCAATCTCTCCCAGAACAGAAACGATTCTCAATAAAAACAATTATGTGTTATATACTTATAAATTTAACGTCTTCTTCAAATGTTTTACAAAAGAGTTGTTTTTTCTAAAGAAACCAAAAAAAATTAAACAAGTTTTGTACGAAACTCATTTTAGCTGCTTGTGAAAGATTTTGTATAATCGTGCAACACAATCGGCAAACTTTATTGACCTTCGGGTTGCTTTCTTAAGCTTGTTGCCACATAATTAATAAGCTGTTGATACATGGATTGTTAAAGGCCGTCAAAAAACGTTTGTTAATGGAACTTGTTTCCTGAAGTTAGCTAGCAATAATTAATAATTAACAGAAAAGTGATCCTTCGCAAAAAAAACAAATAGATTTGAAAGTTAGATATTTTTTTTCATATTTTATGTTTGACAGTGCTTACAAATATTTATATATTATATTCAGGAAAAAGATTCTCAAATTTCAATTAAATATCAGTAGATAGTTTTCAAAATATATAATTATTTGTCCAATTCTCCAATATTAAAGCAAGAAAAAAGAGCACAAATCGCTTCGAGTGGTTTATTGAATTGCTTTGACCCAGCAGCAGCTGTCAAAAAAGCAGCAAATATGGTAAAAACAAAAAAATCGATTAGCCTCAATTGTTCTAAGCCCTCTTCAAAGCACACACAAAACCAAAGACTTAGGCAACGAACTTGAAATTGAAAAACACAAATACAAATTGAATTGAACAGAATATGGACCGCAAAGAATCGACGATGACGATGGCGTAACGTACAAATCTGTGAAGTACGTGCTGCTGAGTATCTGCAGGGTGTATTGCCATGCTTGTGTGTGTGTCTTCGTAACTTAATATATGAGTCGGGTAAATGCTGCAGCACGTGCTTGAAACGATCGTCTCTGTATATTACCACAAAATTATAGCGGTTTTGCAATAACAGCAATCGCAGCGCCCCTCTCAAAGTCGCAGCCTGAACCTCTAGTTCTGGATGATATTTAAGTTTTGCCTAGGAGTAGCTGCCACAACAGCAGCCGCAGCCGCAGCCAACGACTTCGACTTGGTCTTGGACAACGACGACGACGACCACGATGTAAACGTAATCGATAACCAGTTCCGAATTGTTGCAATGAAACCGAAAGCGGAAAAGCCAAGCGATTGAAGTCGCAGTCAGCCAGGCACTTAGCCAAGCGAGTGGAGCAGCAGCCACAGCCATAGCCACAGCCAATGAGCCATGCCAACAGCATACGTTAAATTATTACGCTAAATTGGCCAAGACGCTGGCGACGGCGACTGCGTACGGTATCCAGGCACGGCTTCGATTGTTAGCGGCTGTTTTGCGGTTGATGCACAGCACGCATATAATGCAAATTGAATTGTAGCAATTTGAAGGTCATACGCCCTTAGCCGAAATATGCAAATTGTAGCACTGAGTGGTTGTGGGCATGTGAGAAAATGCTTTTCTTCCGCCAAGACCAAGGCTGAATTGGTGGTTTGAAGCGCTCGCTTGCAAGCAGGCGCACCACCGTCATGACAATGAACTCTCTACTACAAACACACACACACACACACAGAGAGAGGATCTAGCTCCCAACGAACGTGGCCAATTAGTTATAATGCTGCTTCGTGATATCACAACATCTGGCAACTCACTCTCGAAGTACACTCACACACATAAACACACACACACACACACACACACATAGGCATCGACATAGACATAGCAGAGAACTCAGAGAAAACAGACCCCAGAACTTAGACAACAGAGACCCCAGAGCTGTACTTGGAGTTAGAGCCGGAGCCGGAGCCAATAAGGAAAAACTCGACGCTCGCCAAGGAAATTACTCAACTCTGAAAAACTATGTAGCAACAAACAACAACAATAAGAATACCTTGCAATACGGATAGAACAGCGACAACAACAGCAACAACAACAAGAGCGAACAATGACAATCTGCACGTAGCAATCAGTCAACGTGCGGCAGTTGGTTTAACTTTAACTTGTTGCCAGCGATAGTATTACTAAGTGTGAGTGAGAGGCTTAAAGAGTGTGAGGGACGGCCGGTTAGATCCGAGAACTTCCCGTAAACGACAACTACAAAATGCAAAACGTGGAAAAAAGTTTAGCAGTTAGTTGACTGTCAACAGAGATGAGCAATCCCGTGATTTCCATACACATTGTGGATAGAAGAAAATGTCAAAAAATTTAATTAAAATTGAATTAAATCTTGATGTCATTTTTATTATTACTATTAATTCTTATCATTCATGGTTCAATTGAATAATAGCAATAATTTTAAATTAATTTGAAATTTCCAATTTACTTTTAAGGATATGCAGATTTCTAAACCAAAACGAAATATCTCTTAAAACTTCTATAAACCAAATGAATGTTAGATTTAGCCATTGAGTGTCATTATTGATTGCATTTCAAGTTGCTAAAACTCAATTGTTGCCAGCAAAATGCCAGTTTCTGGCAGTCACTGAGTAACAGAGCAGATCACTTCCAGTCGCTGTCATCTCTAGCGAACTGTGACTTGACGCCCACACATGCGAACACGGATGCACCAACACAGATGCGCTGCGGAACACGCACGAACAGCCGCATTGTTGAGCCTGGTCATACATATTTGCACCTAATTAGCCGTTTATTCTTGTTTTTTTGTTTTGGCTGCTTTTCTTTTAGTCCATTTTAGTATTTTCTTTGCTCTCTGCGTAAGTGTCAGGAGCCGCTAACGTGCATATTTTATGCAAGCGAGCATAATTCATAATTGTAAAGTGAGCTGACAGACACTTTAGCTGAAAAGCTAAAACTGCTGGAAGTACGTAGGACAGCTCATTTGCCAAGTGGCAAATGGAATCAGGCACCAGCCATCGTCTCAGAATTAAGCCAAATTTGCCGCTTCAGCTGGCGGCAAACAGCAGCCGTTGTTAGAAACTAGTTTGCAAATGTGCATGCAACGTAGAAACAAACAAACATACATACGTACATACATAAAGAGACTCACAGGCGCATATACACATGTATTTTCATTTTCTGACACATAATTCCAGATTCACAGCTCGTGCGCTGCCAGAGCAGCAAGCAGAAACAAGCGAGCTTAATTGCAGTATTTGTTCTAAGTTAATTAGAAAACTAAGACTCAGCCAGCATGCGGACGGAGGAGGCTGAGGGGAGCTTTGGCATTGCTGCAACCGTGGCAAAAGCTAAATAAAAGCCAACAGACATATAGATGGCGCATGTGTGTAACTGCTGCATTTAACACTGTCAAGAGTTCAGCTGGCTACCGCAGTTGCTGCCACAGCCCCAGACTCAGTCGCAGTCTCAGTGCCCAGTTTAGAAATTCTCGAGTCAACGTTTTTTATCTCAGTCTCTGTTATTTTTGTTCGGTTTTTATGTCATTAACATAGTTTGCAGTGTGTGTACCACATGTGTGTGCGTGTGTGTGTGTGTGTGCCGTTTTCTTACTTTGTTGGGCCTGCAAGCTGCTGAAAATAAAATAATCATAATTTATAAGCATGTCTGAAAAATCGGGCAGCAACAGCTTGTGGTTCATTTCTGGCCAGGCTTGCGTTGCTGATTGGCTCACATTTGTTTGGCTTTGCATGCAAATTCATTTATTTATAAACGTACTTACATATGTATACATGTATTTACGTGTACCAGTCCGTTTTGCTCTAATGATAAGCTCGAGTTCAGTCAAAAATATAACTTAAAGTTCCGCCAATCAAAAGACTTAGGCAACAAACGTGAGTGACTAGCTTGTTAATTACGACAAGTTAGTCGGCTTTTTTTTAAATTTCAGTGTAAAATTGAGATTTATTCTCGAAATATAGGTCATTATAATCTGACTACTGTGAGAAATATTATGTTAATATGTATAAAAACTTTAAATAAAATGAAAGATTGTTTAAAGATTGCACTTTATGAGATTTTTGTAGTTTCACTAAATGTAGCCATCAATCTACCTGTAAATATATAGAGACGAAACCCAGTTCAGTGGACCGTGTTGAGTGCAATATATCTTGCGTGCTTGTGTGAACAATAAATGGTCACGAGAGTGTCTTCTAAAACGATGTGCTGTTAACGACCTTGTCGCAGAAAACCGTAATAAGCAAAACCATATTTAAATTCCAATGAAAACGCTTAGGGTTTTGCACAATCTGAAAAACAAGCTATAATCAACGATGCCGAACGAGCCAAAGCCAAAGACTTTCTCTATGGCTTGAGGGTGTTATAATGTTGGCCCATTGACACGAAAGGTTTTAACTCTATTCGCGCACAGATTTGGCATCATTAAGCTCATAAATTGTTACTTAGCTGGCGCTTTGGCAAATGCAAAAGTGTGAAATATGGCAGAGTAATTTAAAAAATGTAGGTTGAGTTACCCAGTTAGGTCAGTGGTCAGCGGTTAGGGCCGCAATGTGTCCCCAATGCAGAGATTGTGACATCTTTTTGAGATACAAAATCTTTTTATATTATAAGCTTTAGATCTAAGCTGCCTTGCACTCAATTCACATTTACAATTTGTCAACATATACTTATATCCATTTTTCTACTATATTTTTGTCCACCGATCACACATCATCATCGTCATCACATTATCATCAACATACACACAAAAAAAAAAACACCATCATTGCAACGGCTACATCATAAAAATCCAATGGTCTACCTCATCGAATATGTCAACATCATTCCATACAAAATTCTTGTCACGCTCACGACTCTCACACATACACATACACAAACACACACACTCGCACACAACATACATTACATAATCTTTTCATATTGTTTTTGTAATTTGTTTTATTTTATTCATCAATCATTTTGAATACTTCTGCTCATTTTTGGTTATGTTTCCGGTATTTTACCTTATTGAAATTTAATTAAATTTACATTTATCGTTAAAATAATACATACATGTGTATATGTATGAATATTTTATGAATGTGTGGCACAACCAAAATAATAATTACTGTACATATATTTACCCCCTATATATACAAATATAAATATGTTTATTGTCTGTGTGTGTGTCACGGCTGGGTTTGATTTTGGGTTTTGTTTGGAATGGCTATCGATAAAACGCACACATGCACACGTGCACCCCCACACACCCACACACACACATACTCCAATATCAACAAACCCTTGCACACCAATTGTGGGTTCCGGGCCAGCAGATCGAGTCGCTTTGGTCACCGCCGCACCGCCGAGCTATACACGTATGTATCACTATTTTCCAGCACATTTGAGCCCGCACCCGTTCTGCTATTACCCACCCGCACCACCACTACCACCACCGCCTGCACCGCCCACACAGCTGGCGACACCGTTGACCCTAAAACAGCTGGGTAACTCGCTCACCTCCATGACACAGGCGGCGCAGTTGGCCAAAACGCTACGTTATGCGCCAGGTAATAACAATCTTGCTTAGTTCTACATAGTTGTAAATCAATATTATCTTAATCTAACTATAAATAAATACTACTCTACTTAAAAAGAGAATGTTCCACACAAAAATACCTACAACAAATTAAAGCGTTTGTGTCTTATCTTTTAGAGTAAGAATAAGAATAAATTTCAAGTTTCTAAATATATTTGTAATGTGGAGATTAGCTTTGTTTAATAACAAACAAGATTTTTAAACAGAATAAAAATATTTTAGTTCTTTTGACAATTTAATAAACAAACTTAGTAATTAATACATGACCCTTATTTGACATATCTTCATATCTTCCTTAGGCATGTTTATTCGTCCCGATGAAACGAATCTCTACACAACGCTGGAGCCCACATTGAGCAGCAATCCGAATGTTTATTTCCAGCGCAGCGGCGCTGTGCATCCGGGCATATTGTATTGACTAGAGGAGCAGAATAGAGCAGAGAGCCACTGGAGCTATCGAGAACACTGGAACTGAGTATTTTTTCTTAATATAAGCTACAGCACATAGCGCTCCCCTCACAACCCTAATACGGCTCCCAAGGAGCAGCAATAAGTGAATGAATCGGATTAAATAGTGTAAAACTTTTGTCATAATGTCTAAGCTTCTAGTTTATAAGAGAAAATATAATATGTATGCTTAAGTGCGATATATGATATATGGTAAAGCTCACTCAGAAAAAAATCGCTTTCTCTTATTGTTAACTAAACTAACTCAATGATCGAACATGTCAAATTCTCTTTAACTATGAAATTCTGATCTTTGTTAAATAAGTCTTACGAATATTAACGATTCGAACTAGAAATGGATTTGCAATTTCTACTCTAATAAGTATATGAAACACAACTTTCACCATTTACACAGGCCATATTTGTATGTACTTACGTTGATCTAATCATATTGACTAAAGCTATTCTCATTTTAGTCTGCAATAATGGTGAAAAGAAGGCATATTGTAGATATCGGTAGTATCAGTAAACACTCTAAATTCTTTTTTTTTTTTGTTATACTTAAAGCTGTATTTCAAATTCAACTAGCAAATAGTTTTCTTAATTATAATGATTTTATCATAAACATGATTTCATCCTGTCAAAAAATGGCAGTCGATATGTTTATGCGATAAGTATAAGATATTGTTTAAATAAATGAAGTCTATCTAATTTTAAAAATGCTTCAAAGAGGTGCAAATCTGGTTAAAGATAAGATGATTTTTGTAATATTTTCAATGTTTATTTAAAATTCTTAATTAGTTGCGAAACAGAAAAAAAAAACACCTCTTTTTCTTTGCAGTAGTTCTTAAATGATTTATGCCTCTATAAGCAATTAGGCCCGAATAACAAGCGAAACAATTAGAGAGGAAAAAGAAACAAAAAATAAAATATTTCTTTAGCCAAGTAAACAATCGTTTAAGTCAACACGAAAATGTTATGTATATAATGCCCGCAGGCACACACACGATGAGCAAATACACTCAATAAAAACCGATGCAAGAAAAAATAATACGAAAATTATCGAAAGAGGTGAAATGATAAAGTGATGAGGAAAACAACTTGCGCTCACACTCAATTACGAGTTGTTGTTGTTGTTGTTGTTGTACTCTATAACGATTACAATTACAATTAAGTATAATTGCGAATTATTGTCATAGCAGCGCCTATTAACGCCTTCAAACAGCAACAGCTGCTCGGACTTGGATGTAACTGGTATTGGAAATATGTATGTATGTATGTAATTGGTATGTGTGTATATCGGGGGGTATATTATTGGATGCCGTTGCGCCAGCGCCGCTGCATGTTTCAAATAATTTGTTAACGCTTTTGCCAACCGCTTGCGATTGGGTGCCAGCTGAGTAAACGTTAATGTTAAGCTATTATCGCCAGGCTCTAAATATAAGTGCCTTACAGCAATTCCATTACACGACCAACGCCTATCACTTGACCCTATATGGGCAATACACACACACACATACACACGCAAATGCATGCCTAGGGCGTGTATAGAGCGACATGAAGTGAGCCTCGCATTAATTAAGTGCAACAATGCAGTTGAGAACCCAGTGCTGCCTGAAGATGGACACATACGTAGTACTTGAATAGTTTACTAGAACCACATCCACATCCACACACTTACACACAACACAACACGTCGTTCGTATTAATGACATTTCTCACGAACATTTTGCCAGAGCTAGCGACAGAACACACTGAGAGACTGAGAGACAGTGTCATGTCCAGTGTATCCAGTCTCCAAGGCATGTCAGTGTCTGCATCTCAGTCTCAGTTGCAGTTGCAGTCGCAGTCTCGGTCGTAGTCTCAGTCTCTGACTGGCTGGCCTCGCTTCAATTAGGCGCGCCTTCAAATCACAAGTCAATCAAAGTTGTTAGATTTGCCGTCCTTTTTGCCGTTGGTACTGACTCTGACTCTGACTCTGACTCCGACTCTGTCTGGGACCAATTCCAATCGTATACTGCGCTGCGCTGGTTGACATCTGTGACATGGTACAGCGGCGGCATCAATTACAACATCTATGACAGCACAGCGTGAAATGTTTGTACATGTCTCGGCGGCGCTTCCGATGGGACCAATTAGCCCTAAGTAGGCATTTCAATGGACTCTGCAATTAGCCAAAATCGAAAGCAAACAATTTCATTTCATCATGTCGATCATCATTATCGGCGATCAATATGAAATCCCAATTCAATGCATTTCCATTACTGCATTTCTCTTAACCCAGGGGGTGTCCCCAGTACTTACGTGCAAATGGCGTTTGGCAACGCTTTATGCTATAATGGGGCAACACGATTTCATTGCCCCCAATGCTGTTACAGATCACAGCAAATAGGTGCGGTTCACAGGACGGCAGCGGTATTCTCTCTGTCTGCCAGAGATGAGCAATGCATTTGCAAAAGCTGTGACTCTTCACTGAATATTTTAAAGAAACAAAAAATACAATGATCGATTGTCTATATTTTAAAAATATTTCAGAGTCAAAATTTCTTGTATAACATAACATAATTTAGATGTTCTGCAATTTAATTGGTAATTTGGTAAAAAAAAAACACTCTGAATACATTTGTTAATCAAGTAGCTCGTAAAGTAAATTTTCATCTCAAACTCTTCCTGGATTGGAAATCCAATTTTACAACGCACTTTGAAGAAAACTGCATCTCAATTGAGATGCCAACACCTTGGGAGCAATAACAATCGTCATAAAATATGCTTTTGAAGAGCCCTGCACAGTTTTGAGTGATGTGTAGCCTAGACTTTTAGTTGTTGAACGATTTTTAAGCACAGTTTTTACTAGAGTCTCTCTCAGTTTTGTTCCTTGTTATTGCATGTGTTCTTATTGTTTGTTATTGGTCTTAAACCTGTCAGTTTATGAGGCAAGATAAATTTACACTAAACTCACCAGCGATCACCGTTTTAGTTCACCTCCCAACTCAGATGCGAAAGACGACTGTGGCCCAAAGGCAACTCAGGAATTCTGAGTCTGTGGCTCCGTCTATCTATCTATCTATGTAACTATCGGTATGTCTGTCTGGGATTTTTCTTTTATTTTTTATGTTAAGAGTTTTGGGTAACTTTAATGATAAGTCGTGTTGCGGGCACGTTGGCAAATTAAATAACGAATACCGAACCGTAATATTATCCTTGAATGAAAGAAGCTGTGCCACAATTTAAGGCGACTCCAGGCACTCAGTTACTATTACTACTATTATTGCGGTGCAAATGTTATGGCAGCGTGTTAATATATATATCTATATATATATAGAGAGAAATTTATATATATATACATAAATTTGACGGGAATGAGCATAACACTTTTATGGGGCCCAAGGGCAGCATCACGTTGCTGATTTGATGGGCTTGGTGGGTCGATGCAGATTAAAAAAATGTTGAGATGGCGATGTGAAGATTGAGATGGAGTTGCAGTTGAAGTTGGTCTGCCGATCGGCTGTTGATAAGCTCAAGCTAAAGTTGAAGCTGAAACTGAAGCTGAAGCAGAACTGGTAATGCGTGCATTGACCGCAGCCCTGAAGCTGAAGCTGGATCACAGCTGACGTAAGTTGAAATTAAATTTGAGGTAAGGCTGCAAAGCATATTGGCCCGTTTGCCTGGGCAGTGAGTACAGTTAACCTCGTTTAAGTGCGCCACGCACAGCCTGATGGGCAGCCAAACAGTGGACTTGGGACAGTTGGACAGTTGGTGAGTCGGTGAGTTGGTGAATTGGAGCTGGCGAGCTGGACTGGCACGCCAGTGTAAGTCCAATTAACAGTGCCCAGAGACGTCGCTCTAACTATGTGTCGTGCCTGTCGCGTCCCGTCCTGAAGGAAGTCACAGTGACTTGGACGGCATTTGTCGCATGCTCCTGCTTATAGCAAATATAACTGGTTCTGGCGACCGACAGACCGAGCAACCAAACAACCAGGCAACCAACCAAGCAACCAACTAACCAACCAGCCACTCAAGTAACCAAGCCAAGTAAAACCAACCAACACCTAAGCTTAGAACCGGCAAAAGCCGGCATACAAGTTTATAGCGGATGCGTAAACGCATTTGGCTCAAATGCCGTTAGGGCCTCTGACTAAATTGCATGGCCATGGACAGGGCCTCTTCGCCTTCGGCTACAGCTCATACTGTGGATGCGACTTTGACTGCGACGGCAACTGCGACTGCGACTGCGACAGAGGCAGCACCAACTGTGGCAGCGGTATTTGCATGCGCAACCAAAGACGATCGCCAGGGAGCATATTTCAAGTAACGAGATTTGCCATTGACTTGGCATCTTGAGCAATGTTAATGCATTGCGAGTAAAACAGCCGCCGCCCAGATTGTTCGATCCCCATTTGACGTAATCAACACAATGGCCCAAAATGTTTGGGTCATTGAATTCTTTGCAGCCTATCGTTGAATCTTAACGGTTTACTTTCTTAGTGGCGCGAGATCAATGTACCTGCCTCTGCTTCTGGTTCGGCTTCTGCTTCTGCTTCTGGCTCTGGCTCTGGCTCTAGAGTATCATTCAGTGGCTCTCATTCCCTTTTATGTACACGCTCCATTGATTAAATAATCCCAGCAAAGTGAAGTTGATGCTCAACACTGAACATGAAATACGCTATCTGCGGGAGTATTAGCTTCAAAACTAAGCCAAAGTACTTTTAAAGATTTTTCAGAGCAGCACAAACATTTTTTACTAAATAAAACACATATATGAAAATTTGATAAATATACTCCAATTGTAAAGGCTTAAAATTTAAAAGTTCCACAAAAAAACACCAAGATTTTTTGCAGTCTTGAAAGTTGCGAGCGTAGAAGACTGAATGTGAAATGCACTTAGATAAAGACAGATCTCGGTTGCCCATTGGAGAGAAAGAGCATTACGCAATTGTAAACGAAGTACCAGGTCTGTAATTATTTTTTATGATCTTCAGTGAAATGGCTACCGACTCATCTCTCATCTCTCTATTCTGGCCTCGTAACTTATCTGTATGCCATTACTTTTGGTTTGCTTTCGTGTAGTTGAACTTTAAATGCTTGGAATTGTTGTATTCAATTGGGCCAAAGTGTTTCAGCCACGTTAAGAAGATTGAAATGAGTGTGTTTGTTTCTATTTTTCCTTTTTTTTTTTGTTTATTTTTTTTTACTGCCTCAAGCGACGAAATGCAAGTTCACCGGGTACTTGTTGTGGTTTTTGTTATGTTGTTGCTGTTAATGTTGGATTTGGTGATTGAGATGTTGAAAGGAATGTGTGGGGAGCGAGGAGTGGGAGAGGTTGTTGAAGATGCCGTTTAATTGTGATTTATGTCTAAAGAAAGTTGTTTTTTCGTCCCGTCTTACAGTAAACACTTACCACAATGGAATTTTCCTAGAAAAAAGAATTGATTTGCAATTGAGAAATGTAAAATTGTGTCGATTTATTATTATCAATTAAAGGATTCATTTGGTAATCGTGATGATGCGGTAATAAAGTGGTTGTTAAGTCTGCATCAGCGATTAAACTTCATTGATCGTTGGTAAATTTTAGGACTAAATCACGATTTCCGCAAGCATCTGTTAATCCAAATCATCTATTGGAAATGATCTTCTGTTCTCTAAGCTACCAGTTCTCCTGTGGTTCCAGCCATTGTATGCAAAAGGCCTCAAAACGTGCGCTAAATATTAAATTTAATATTGCCGCCTGACTTACATAAATATATGTGCTTTCCACTCCTATTTTGAGCCAAATGATGGTTGGTGCTTCTGTTCTTAGCTAAAAGCTTAAGAGTTCAAGTGCCTACAGGTTTGGGGTTATTTGCTGATTTTTTACGACTCCTTTTGTATCTTAAAGATACAAGTTTATTTATGGGCAGCGCCAGGTTCACGATGTTCTGGCCGTAAAGTGCAAAAAGTGCATAAAATGCAACGAATGACATTGCAACACCCGGCACACGAGGACGCATCAGCGTCAGAATCCCAATCACAGAATCAGCCACTAAAGATGCAGCTTATATACGTACATCTCTTATGCACATGAATGTGTGTCTCTCTGTGTGTGTGTGTGTGTGTGTGAGTGTGTGTGTGAGTGGGTAAGTTGAATTTAATGTAGTTTGCCTGCTAAATGCAAACGCACAGCAGCCAGACACAAGAGCCACCGTGGCCACCGTCGCAGCTGAATGCTAAAAGGGTTTTGGCTTGGATTCGTTTATTTTATTTAGTTTATTTCTTTATTTTTTCCTTTGCTTTATTTACTGTGCTGCCCCTCGTTGATGCGCCTCATTAGGAGTGGCTGGAAACCAGTTTCAGGGGCACAAATCGCAGACAATTGACAATTTAAACGAATTTCTTCCAAACACAGCACTGACATGGCCCAGGCACATATGACGAATAGTCAGTCGCAGCTACGCCGCCTGGGGCCGAAGTTTACGCATGAAAAATGCAGCTCAAGCCATTTGGCCACCACCTCCACCACCATCGCCACCACCAACAGACGACAGGAAGCAGGAGGCAGAGTAGCAGCTAGAACCGACAGCCGCCTGTATGAAGTGTCATTCATCTGCCCATAAACGCATTATTCAATATACTTGTACTGTGTAGATGGTACACTGCAAAAATAAATATGTGCCACGATCATTTTCAATACAGCACTAAATTAAACACCAGAAGTCACAAACATTTTCCGTTTAGTAGAAACGTAAACTTACTTGCCTAGATTGGCGTTCCCAAAAATATGTTGTTTATTTTTAATTGCTGCTAATTTTAATATTTCCAAATATTTAACATTTTAAAACTTTCTTTCAGTTAGAAATTTTATTGTCTACATTTTAGAGATATCTTAATGAAATGGAGAAATGATGGGCCTGCTGTTTAGAGAGACAAATTACCTTTAATATAATTAGATATAGCTTGGAGTCATTAGCAATTTGCGAACTTGTCGGGTATGTATATTTCCGAGTGTCGGAGGCAGGCAACATCATCCAGCAGGCAGCGGGAAGAGCGGGGAGTCAGATAGTTGGAGGACTGCCGCAGCTAGACAAACGAGTGATCGGCAGACGAACAACAACGGCGACGTCTGACTAAATGCCTCATACTGCGCTTGCGATCTTGTGGGGCTGCTGCCGTTGCTGTTGCTGCTGATGCTGCTGCTGCTGTTGCTGGTCCTGCCAGGCACTTGGCCAACTCTCTGTCTGTTTGTCAGTGTGTCCGTTTCGTTCGTTTGTCTGCTTAGTTTCAAGGTTAACAAGTTGCATTTGCAATTTGGGACTAGCACTGTGGCAAGACGACCGACGACCCTTCGACTGAGAACCGGCATCAATCGCTTTGGTGAGAATTAAATGTTTATGGCTTTGGTGTTTGCCCAGAACCAATTTAATGAGCGACCTCAACCAATGCCCAATAAACCCTCACCCTGACCCTCCCCCTTGACCAGCCATGTACAGCAAAAAGCACTCTCCGTCACAGCAATTGATATCCTTGGCCAATTCCAATCGTTTGCAGCCATCTTAATGTTAAAATGTTGCTGAAATTAAAGTTGCAACAGTCAAAAAAAAAAAACAAAAAAAACAATGTTGTAGCTCTTTACGACTAAAGACTAAAGACATACGATTTGGGTAATCAAACTGCATGAGATCTCTAAGTACATACTTAGTATTTTTCATTAAATTAGTATAAGAAAAAAAGTCTATTAGAATGCTGCCATAAAAAATGCATTTGCTGTTTTCCACATTTATGTGCCCATAGCGGTGCCCATTACAGCATGGTGTAAAAATAAGAGCAGTCTTTAATAATTGCACAACTATTACAAAGGTTAGAATTCAGATAATCAAAATATATAAGTACAGATATAAAATGCACTCAAATTCCCATTAAACTTTGAGTATAACAACTAGAATCGTAGTGTCAAAAATGCGATTGACCGCTGATGGCAAAGGGCAGTAACGAGCAGTCGGCGATAATGCGACGCTGATCTATTATTCACCAGATTGTAAAAAGTAAAAATCACGCTTTCGTGTTGTGTATAAATTGAATGCAATTTATAAATGTCCAGGCGTTGAATTAAATCCCAGGCCGCCACATGGCCACGATGTTCGACAGGGCGTCTCTCTCTGCGGTTGGTGATTTTTCAAAATAAACAACCTTGAGCCGGAGCAGCGGAGAACAATTGCCCAGTGCAACAACAGCAACAACAACAGCAACAACAACAGCTAGATCAACAGGCACAATAGACAACAACAGCAGCAGCAGCAACCGCATCAGCAACAGCAGCAAAGGATCCGCGGTTCCCCTTAAAGGCACTGGGAACGATGAAAAATTGCGCCAATTGAATTTGGCCAACAATTGTGCCCTGCCACAAAGGCGGAAGGAAGAGCGACGTTTGGGTGCAAATCTACTGGGCGGTCGCTTAGTTTTCAACGCATTTATCAATACCCAAGTGGCCGTTGCGACTATGGAACGTGGAGCGCAACCTTACCCACAACCAGCATCACTACCAGTGTACCCAATGCCGATGCCAGTGTTTAGGACCAGACGTTGACAATGCCAACTTGTATATGTATGTAGAAAAAAGGTTCCTCCGCCGACGATGCTTAAATTGTGAGCAGTGGTAATGTGAATAATCGATTTGACTTGACTTCAAACATCTGTTGTGGCCCTCTAGATAAATATCTTACCAACATTGCAACTAATAAGGCACTTCAGCAAGAGCATTTAGCTTTATAAAATATATATCTCATGTTTGAATGCAAAGTGTACAATTGAAAAAAATACATGTTTTTGAATAATATATTTTATATAGAATTAATTAGGTTGAAATTACGGGGAAATATTTTCTTAAAGTTAATGAAAAACACTGCATACTTTCGGGATTAATCATATTCCCTGTCTCTTATTACTAGTAATTATTAGTAATGTTTCTTGTGTATATTCAAAAATGTAAACTCATTTGTTTCAATTGTGAAAATAATATATATAAATAAATACAAAAATTAACATGATATTGGCATATTATAAAGCCTATTCGAATGAATTTAATGTAGATACAGAGTTCGCTATAGTCTTAAGTTTAATTCAGTTCGGGAAGATTGAAAGAAGAATTTTCATAAAATATATGTAAACTGTGGGACTAGTTAACCAGGAAGTAGTTAGGTGGGTTATTCATAAATTGCGTTGGATGACAAATTCATAGAATTGAACGCTCCAAATGAGAAAATTAACAAACATAAATAGCTTCTTTTGGAAAGATGATAACACAAAACAAAAACATAAAGATAACAAATTAAGTATGTTAATAACTAGTACGAAAAAAATATTTACTAAACTAAGAGCTACTAATTATGCTAGTTGACTACATTAAATGGATATGGCTGACTTTTAGCCGCTTAAGTTTTTTCTGCCACGGCGCGCAGCTCATCCATTAACGATGGCACGGCCTCTGAATGTGTTGAGCTGGACTCCAGACCGGCCAACAGCTTGGTGAGATCGAGCATATTTTCACGACAAGCGGACACGTCCTCGCTTAATTGGCACAAATTTGGCTGGCTGCGATGACTGCGCTCGATCAGCTCCAGTATATAGCTATTGCGTGGCCGGCCCGTCTCTTGCGCAGTTTGTTGAATGAGCTTAAGGAAAAACATTTCACAAAGTGAATTGGTAAATATTTTATTGACGGGTTACCTTTTTGTAGTCATCAATAAGATTGGCGACCTCATGCGCCGGCTCCAATGGGGTTGAACTTGCAGTCGATTTGCCAGAATCCGAAGCCTCAAAGTGAGCTCGTTCCGCGGCCAGAGTCTGCTCCAATGACTACAGGGACAGGCATAACATGATAAAGTTAATTAGTAGCTATTAATGACAGCGACTGTGGGACTTATAAATCAGTTTTAGCTCACCTTAATTTTGGCCAGCGCTTGCTCGTATTTTCCACCGACTTTGGCTAGCTTCAATCTCAGCGTTGGGATCTCTGCTGCTGCTTTGCCTGCACGCAACTCCTGTCGTAGCATTTTGGTCAACTGCGACCAATTCTTGACATGCTGCAGCTTGCGACCCGTTTCCATTTCCAGCACTTGCACCATGCTAGTGTGCTGCTTTCTAGGAGCGATTTCGCGCTCCTTGACCAGCTCCTGTACCTGAGCTTGCAGCTGGCTGAGATTCACTGCGTCTTGCGCTTGTGCCTTTCTGAGTTGCAGCAGCTCGTTACTGTTTTTGGTTTCATGGGCCCGACTAAGCCGTTGCAACTGCTGCAGCTGGTCATTTTGTTGTTCGAACAGCTCATTGAGCTGCTGCAGCTCATCGGCTTTCTGCTGTAGCTGCTGTTCCATTTGTAGTTCCATTTGCTGGGTGGCTTGGAGGGCTTCGAGCAGCTGTTGCCAATCTGCTTCCATTTCATTTGTGTTTCTAATTTTTTCGTTCTGCTGCAGGAGCAGTTGCTGCAACAGCGCAACAGTTTGTTGCTTTTGATTATTGACAGCCAACAGCTGCTGCTCCAGCGACTCAATACGCTGCTCCAGAAGAGAACTATCCTCTATTGTTTGGGTGCCATCGGTCACCAGCTGCTTCTGATGCACTTCCTGCTGTTGCTTCATTGTGGAGTTAAGCTGACTGCATTGCTGAACATAAACCGCGAGCTGTTCACGCAGTTCATTCAGTTGCTGCTCTTGATCAGCATTCTGACTTTGTTGCACTTCTAATTGCCATTTGCTCTGCTCGCATTTGGCGCAAGTCTCCGCGTTTTGTTTGTGCAGTTCAAAAAGCTGCTGCTCCAAGTTTTGCAGCGTTTGCTGCGACTCCTGCAGCTGGTGTTCGATTTCAGTTTTCTCCGTCATCAAATTGTTAAGTTTAGCATCCTTTAGGGCCTGCTCCAATTGTTGCGCCTCCAACTGGAAGTTCAACTGTTCAAGTTGTCGTTGCTGCTCCTCGTTCTGTGCCTGCAGCTTGGACATAAGCAACAGCTCTGTTTGTAGCTCAAACAGTGCGTGCTTCAGTTTTCCTATTTCACTAGTCTTGGCAATGATCTCGCCATGGAATGCCATGCTATACTTGTGCATTGCATCAATGCTGCACTCGCTGCTCAGTTTCGCCTGATAGTGTTGCTTTAACTCCAGGAATTCGCTCTCTTTCAGCGCCAGCAGCTGCTCTTGGGTCTGCAGCGTTTCATTCAGCTCCGCGATAACCTGACGCAATTGCTCCCGCTCCGCTGTCACGCTGCGAAGCGAGGTTGCCTTCAGCTCCAGCTTGTGCGCCAGTTCGCGCTGTGCATCGATCAGCTGCTTGCACTGACGCGTCATGTGCTTGTTCTCCAACTCAACACCTGCAAGCTGGCGCTGCAATTGCATCTGCTTGCTGTCATGCTCCAGACTCATCCGCTGTATGTCCGCCAGCAGCAGTTTCTTTTGCTTGCGCAATACTTCGGTGAGCTGGCACTGATCCGCCAGCTTCGCCTGATGCTGTTGCGCCTCGAAGGAATCGCAGTCGCCGCTGCCTGGCTGTGCCTGTGCGGTGGCTGACAGCAAAGCAGTTGCAGATGTTGTTGCAGTAGTTTCTACTGTCGCTCTTTCTCCTCCTGCCGGCTGTCCGCCACTTTCCAGTGCGGCGCATTTGGCTTGAAGACGCTGCGATTCCTGTTGTAAACGCTGATTCTCTAGCATGTACTTTCGCTCCTGGGCGTACAAACGCTCTAGAGTTTCAAGACGATTGTGCTTCTGGGACTGCAGTTCCTGTTTGTACCACTGCTCCGATTTGCTAAGGCGCTCAACTTCACTGCGCGACTTGCGCAACTCCTGCGAGACCAGAAACAGCGACTCTGTGACTGGCTCCTGGTCTCGCTCAAGTTGCTGTTTCCATGTAGTGTCATCATTTGCCACCGATTCATCTGCATCACTGCTGCAGCTGAAGAGGCCAGAGTCATCGGCCAAGGCAACGCCCCCAGAGCTATCCAAGTCCATTGCGTGGCAGGCGAGCTGCGACGAACCCACCTAGTCAAGGTCAAGGTCTGCTCATACAATACGTGTGCTCACGAGCTGGCTGTTGTCGCAGCGTTGCCAAAAATGTTTATGCAATACTTGGTGCGTTAGTTTGTTGCAGAGTGAAGACAAGTCTACATTTTTGGCGTTGTATACAAAAAACTACAATTTAACAATCTCTGCCAACTGCACAGCTGTTAGCGCAGTAGAAGTGTGACCGTGCTAGTGCTACTATAAAATCTGTAAGTAAATAAAATACCAGCACAATGCAGCTCAAGGTTGGAACAAGAGTGATCAAATTTTGTAATGCGTTCATTTTATAAAAACTGTTTAATAATTTACAGAAACAATATTGAAGATTATCATTGGATGACTTTGCATATATATTACTTTTATGAATATGAAAGGACGTGACAAAAGCAAAAGCGATTACACTACATCATGCTGACTAGTGTTAGTTTTGTGGTATTCGCTGTCGCTACTACGGTCACACTTGCTAGCGAAACCATCACAAATAATATACTTATTAGAAGTTTGCAAATTTTAAATGCTGTAGAATTTTATCAAATTATTTGCTATTTGCGCAGCAGTATCAATTAAACAAAAATCGATAAAATGTGCTCATAGAATGCATTAAGCATTTGAGCATAATGATATGCGTAATATGTGTAAATAGAGTTTAATTAGTTTAGTTTGCAATTGCGTGTTACAAAACAACAACAAAAACAATAACAAAGACGTCGAAGCGCAAGCAGAAGAAGCAGCAGCATGTCCAGCTCCAGTTCCAGTGGAGGAGCAAGTGAATCTGGCGAAGCTTTCGTCGTCTATTACGAGGGCAAACCGCTGCAGCTGCATTGGAAGGGAGTGCCACCATTGACCCGTTCCCCTGCATTGCGTCTCTGCTGCATGGGCAGCTATGCAGAGGGAAACAAAGAAATCGATCCCACTGCTACGGTCCAATTTGAGTCCAATTGGATGCTGCTGCTGACGGCAGATCAATCACTCTATTCGGCGGAGCTGTTGAAGCTGCATGGCATCAATACTCTGGAGCTGAGTCTGCTGCGCACGGACATCGTTGATGTGGATTTCTGTCGTGGCAGCTGCCAACTGTTTGTGGTGCTTACTAATGGCAGCGTGCAACGTCAGCTGATCACCTCCGGCGGCGGCGGTTATCGGGCGAGTGCATGGCAAACGCTCAGCTTTGATCCGCTCGAGCTGCACGACGAGGGCGTCTGCATGCGACGTGTCTGCTGCTCTGAGCAGGGCGTCGTCTTTGTCAGTCTCAACGGGGACACCTATGTCCTAGGCAGCTGTGGCGAGGTCTTCAACGCCGAGCAGCCGCGTCACATGCGTCTCTGTGATGAGGGTAAACAGCTGTTGGACCTGGCCGCTGGGAATGAGCATTTTGTGCTGCTTGTGGCGTCCCATCAACTGGCCGACGATGTGCTGCAGCTGCAGCAGGAGCACAGCAGCGCGGGGGAGCAGGGCTCGCTCAAATCCCTGCAGAGTGGCAGCTCGGAGCGCAGCTTTACGGCCAACACGCGTCATCTACTGCATCAGGGCTTTGCATTACTGCACACGCAACTGTACACATTTGCTGCCTCCAATGGTGGCCTGCTGGGCACCGGGGATCACATACGACGCGCTCACGTTGCCCGTCTGGAGAAACTGGATGGCATGGGCGTTTGCAGCATTGCGGCTGGCAGGCATCACAGTGTGGCACGCACTCTGGATGGTCGTCTCTATCACTGGGGCATCAACAGTCGCCAGCAGCTTGGCGAGGATCTCAGCTCGCCCACCGAAATCTGTTTGTCCGAACAACTGACGCCGGAACAGCACACCGCGCTGGAGGCGACCTGCGGAGATTATCGCACGCTGCTTCTCAATGCAGCGGGCCAAATTCAAACGGTGGCCCAGGCTCCCTCACAAGCCAGCACCTATGAACAGACAGTGCTGCATTTGCAGTTGGGCGTCGCCTGGCCACGTCAGATGCGTCTGCTGCACTGTGCCGGCGGCTACACGCTCCAGAATTGCCGTCAATTCCAGCGGCAATATCACTACTTCCTCAGCCATTTGCAGTCACAGTTGCAGTTGCTGTTGAAGCAACGGCAGGCGGTGGAGACTCTGCTCAGGTGGAAGCTGCCCGCCTTGGCACCGCTGCTCCTCAACTGGGAGCGAATTGTCTGCCTGGTGGCGGCCACCCTGCACTCGCTGGAGGGCTTCTATCGTGCGGACTATGTGCAGCCGGCGGACTTACTCTTCATCTGCTATTATCGCGAGTATATCGAACTATTCGAGGGCTACACGCGTTCCTATTGCGATGTGCTGTCGGTGAATGGATTTGGTGAGGCAGTGGATGCTATTGGACAGCCGCCATTGAGCATTCTCAATTCGCTGGCGGAGCTTGGCGAGGAGAGCTATCTGATGCGGCTGTTCCAGCAGCCGTTTGGCATCTATCAGCTGTTTATGCAGTTCATGGAGCTGCTGGTGAAGACGCAGCCCGAATACGAAGAGCATCATGTCGCCTGGTCAGAGTTTGCTCGCATGGGCTGCATTAGCCAGGAGCTGGCCATCAATACCAAAGAGTTCTGGAGCGGCAAGGAGTGCACGCCGCGCATTGCCCATCTGCGACATCGTCAGCGACGTGTGATCCTCACATCAGCCCGCGTGCCGCTCAAGCTGGCGAGCAGCGGTCTGAGCATATCAAGTCACAGCTTTATACTCTTCTCCGACTTTCTCTGCCAGCTGGGCAGCCATGCACTCCACTCGTATCCGCTGAGCGCCTTGTGGGTCTGGTCAGAGGGCGAACTGGGGCTGCGCATCGTGACGCCCGAGAAGAGCTTTCTGCTGATGACGCGCAAGGCGGAGTCGCGCAAAGTGTGGCTCGATCAGTTGCAGTCGAGCATTGTGGCCGCTTTGGGGCGTCCACTGGGCAGTCCGGTGCCTAGTGCTCGGTCCACTGCCTATGAGTATAGTCGCGAGCATCCAAAGTTTGCCCGGACCAAGGCCTGTGGCACGTGGCGCAAGGGCATCCTGCATGGCAACTGCTATCTGGAGTATCCCGATGGCACCGTCTACTGCGGTGAGGTGCATCATGGCATCATCGAAGGTGAGCAGCTCAAGGATTAAAACATATTCTTTAACTGATAGCTTCTTATTATTTATAGGCTATGGAAAAATGGTAATACCCTCGACCGGTGTCTACGTGGGCAACTTTAAAGGCGGCCGCTTTCACGGATTTGGTGTCTATGAGCTCAATGGCAGCAGTGGCCACGACAGCGAGGTCTATGAGGGTAACTTCTGTGAGGGTCTCTTTCACGGTCACGGCATGATGCGTAACAATCGCTACATCTACGTGGGCGAGTACGTGGCGAATGCCCGCAATGGGTACGGCGTCATGGAGGATCTGATCAGTGGCGACAAGTTCATGGGCATGTTTGCTGACAACAAGCGCTGCGGCATCGGCAGCTGCATCACGAATCGTGGTCATTACTTCGAGGGCAACTTTGCCGCCGACGATCTCTGTGGCAGCGGTGTGGCAGTCTTCGAGAACGACTACTACTACGAGGGTGAACTGACGCTGCAGGGACCCAATGGACGTGGCGACTACTATATGCCCAGCGGTGATGCTGGCTGCAGTGTTTTGGGTGCCGCCGATCAGGACGATGACAACTGTGAGCTAATTGGCAACAAGATGTTTGGCCATCTCAGCGGCAGCTGGGAAACGGTGCGCATACAAAACGGTGAACTAGCGCTCAATCGGTGCTTCTCCAAGTATCCCAGGTGAATATGTCTGAAAGGTATTCAAACTGCAGCAGTAGTTGTTAAAAGTTATTTTCTAATTATTATTTCAGTTCACTTGGTCGCATGGTGGTGGATCACAATCGCAAATGGCGCGCATTGTTCCACAACTTTGAGTCGGACGTGGCGAATTGCAGTTCGGCAGCCAGTAGTCATAACGCCTTGGCTGGCATTACGGGAGGCACGCTCAAGAAAGCAGCGAAATCCACACTGAGCACGGCACAGCTGTGGAGCTGCATTGCCGTCTACATGAACAAGCAGCGATCGCGGGATGGCAGTAAGCCCGGCAACTATTTCAATAACATTCTGCTCAGTCTGCCGCTGCCACAAAAGTCGCCTGTGCAGCCGGCGAGGAGCAGTACGCCGACGTCGCAGGCATCGCTGGTGTCCGGCAAGCAAACGTCCACACTGGATCTGCTCAGCTCAACGCCGCGGCGCATTCACTCGCAAGAGACACTGTGCAGGAAATTGGACAGCTTGCAGCGCTCGGATAGTTTGCTCTCGATTGGCCACAACTCGACGATAGACACGAGAAGTTTGGTCAGCTTTAGCCTGAACGAGAGTCTGCTGGATCGCAGCTTCAATGGCGAGCCTGTGCCTGTGGGCAATTTGAGCAGCAGCTTTGGCAACATGTCCCACAATCATAACAACAACAGCAACAACGCCACCAACAATAACAACAACATATCCAAGCATAGGAACAGCAGCAACTGTTCGATTACGTCGACAACATCCACGGGCAGCACAATGCTGGAGCAGGTGCCCAGCTTTGGCATGGCAACCACTCTTGGCGAGCACGATGTGAGCTGCATCCGATCGTATTTAGAGCAGGCCTTCAAGGATCGCTATCATCCGCTGTATGCGTTAAACGAGCGCATTGTCAACTGCTTCAATTACTCTTATGGCTATTGGAAGGTGAAGCCAACACCGATTCTGGCCAAGCAGGCGATGCGTGAATGGGAATCAATAACCCGACGGATCTATCGATTCGTGCGTAAAATGTTTCCCGCACTGCCCGAGGAATACTGTCATCTCGATGCCACCAGAGAGGTCATCTCTCACATCACCCTCCTCTATCCGCTGGTCCTGTCCGAGGGCATTTACTCAACGCTCTTTGTGCTCTATGCCAACAAATACAGTCGCAAGGATGAGCTCTATAGGCAAAATTTGAACCATGCCGAAAAGTTGAACAATGAGGAACTGGTCGAGCTGCTCGGACACGACAGGTAAGCAAACTGAATACAAAGCTTATCTCCATTCACATTTCATTTGTTTGTGAGTCACAAACATGATTCACATTTTTTTTTTTGGGATGCATGCCATAAACAATTTTAAATTACGAGTGCCGCTTTATTAGTTAATGAAATGAGATATTTTATTTAAATTTTGGATGAATCAACAGAATGCGTGAAATCAGATATATAATTAGAAAATATTAATTTATTTACTACAAAGATATAGTCAATACTTCTTCAATGGAAGGTGCGTTCTTTTCAAAACACAGCTATAAAAGTTCAGTATTAATTAAAATTCAAATCTATAGCTAACAATAACTGGTTTCACTAATCAGATTCTTATCATAATAAACTCGTTTTTCGTGTTATCTTTTATTCATGATAATTTGTGTGTTTACAGCTGTCTCATCGCTGTGATGCTGGACACGCAATTTGAGGCGTCTGTGGTGACGCTGAAGCAGCTGCAGGAGAAATTCAGTCCCCAGGATATGTTGACTGTGATACAGCGCAGCATGGAGCTGCTGACGGAGGCTTATGAGCACGCCATGGCCAGTGAGTATTTGATTAGCCAGCTTCGACTGACTGTTCCTACTATTTCTATATTCCTTTGGCATATTGCAGCGAATGGCGCACAACTCAATGCGGACAACATGATTCCACTGACAATGCTGAGCATGCTGCGTGCCGCTGTGCCACATTTGGGTGCAGAGCTGGCGTTGCTGGACGATCTGACGGGCGGGCCCAATTTTCAGGCCGAAATGAACGGAATGGCAGGATATTGCTATACGACCCTGAAGGCTGCCTACGAGCATGTCACAATGCGAGCTCTGCAGCAAAGGACGTCTTAAACTCGAAAAAAAAAAACCAAAACTAGAACGGCTCAATTAATTTTGTTCGTTGAAATTGTTATGGCTTTTAATGCAACGATCAATTTAATGTTATTTTTTGCCTATTGCATGTGCATTATATAAGTAAACTGTTGAAATAGTTATATAGACTGTATATAGGAAAAATGTGCAACTGTCCTCGTATAGGCATAAGCCTTAGCTTAGGCTTGTTATTTAAATGTACAGTCGTTGAGGGTATTTGCGGTGATCTGTTTATAATGTATGTATGTATATGTAACTATACCTCTATTATAATACTTCATGTTAGATTCGACTTTAAGTTTAACACATTCCCATTAAATAAAAGATTTATCGACACAATATTTATTCCATAGTTATATTAATTTTCATTTGAATTCATCTCTTACAATCGATTGAAACTTGCAATAACGTAAATTTCACAGCCAACAACAAATGCTAAACATGCTTGAAGCCTGCAGTATTTGTTCCCGGCCTAGCCGATGGAAACAAAGATTCGGATATGTGCTGCACAAAGTGCTCTTTGTGAAAGGTATAGATTAGATAATTCTCGGGAAACGTTGTGCCCGACGCATAATTATAAACCAAAATAACCTTATCACCGTGCTTGACAATACGAAGCGACGACAAATAGGCGAGAGCAAATACGGTCTTTCGAAAGATATTGCGCTGATGGCTGATAAAGTTTGTGGAGCGGAACGAGAGCATCGTGACATTATGGTACAGCGACACATAGTCCTCAGCGGAGCGCATGTGACTGACAAATAAGATGGGTGCCTTCGGCCTAAAGTGCGATATCTTTTGCACCATCCGTGTGGTCACGCCACAGACGACAATGGCTTTAGCATCCAGCTCCAAGGATGCGGTTGCAACGGCACGTGCCAATCCATCGGCGCCCGTGTGCGAGCTATCGCATTGGGGCATCTTGGCCAGCGCCACCGGCAAGATCTGTTCAAAAATGGCACTCTGCAGAAAGCTAAAATAAAAGGCACTCCGATACTGTTGGGACTTGACAACAAATTTGTCCGGATAGAAGAAGGTATAGTAATAATGAGCGGGATCAACGCGCAGACGCTGCTCATTAATGGGGCCGACATCCAATAAGATGGGCTTCTTGGCGGCGTAGGCCAACTGTATGATACATTCAGCGTTCGGACATAATCGCATTATGTCTGGCACTATTTCTGGCTCTGTCAGTTCCACCAGAAGGCCATCGTAGCGTTGGGCAATCCAGTTCAGTGCGCCATCGCAGCCGTATATATCATTTAGGAGCACGCGGGCATAGAGCCTGATATGTTCGCTCTGCAGCGATACTGCAACTCTTTCCAGATCATCCAGATATTTTTCAGTTCCGGCTATATTAGAGACCAGCACATTGATACCCACCTCGCGGGCAAACGTGATGTCCTCCACCTCCTCGTACGATATGCGGAATCTGCTGCAGCGTGCCGGCAAAAGCACCGGCATATAGGATGTAAGTTTGCCTTCGCGGCAGACGCAACAATTGAGATGATCCTGGCGCACGGAGCGCACCATCAGCTGTAGTTCCTCGCCAATGAGTATGATATCGTATGGACGAATGTCGCAGAGCAGAAAACGCGCATTCACATAAATCAAACGGGATGTACAGCTAGCCGAATAACTGCGATCAACAGTCAAGAAGACTTTGTAACCCTTAAGCATTGGGATGGGACCCTTCTCGTCCGGAGCCAAATAGCCGGAGTACTGATGACGCGGCGACATTTTGGCAATGATGGTGGAAACAACGGGAAAACTAAACTGTTTGGACACACATATCTCCGCCTCGCGTAGTTTCACAACCACATCTTGGTTCTCGCGCAGCGGACAACAAAACAAATCGATCATAAAACAACGAACTCCAGACACTGTACACATATACTATATGTATTATATATTCGATATATATTATTAGGCTACACTCACACAAATACGCATGCAGGTCATCGTCGAAATTTCCGGAGCCCAGCTCAATGCACTTGCTATTCTCATTGGCATCGAGGACCTCTGGTGTGCTCAATATCTGAAAGCCAGGAAAGAAATTACCCCAACGCTCCTCATCGAAGGGCATCTGGCATATATCCTCGCTCATTTCATCAGCTTCCGTGTCTGTTGCGAATGACATTTTTCTCAGGCTGTGCAATGAAGTCAGCCTTTGCAAGTCCTCTGGGTTTTTATGAATGGATGATTCGTCATCCAGCCCAATCAGATTAATAAATGCTGTGCGCCGCTGCAGCGATGAAAGCAGCTCCTTGGCCCGGAGCACCCTGTCCACATCGATCGTGACTATTTTGAGACGTTTGCAAATATCCTCGATAACACTTCCTCTCTTCGAGGCGGTGCTTATCCTTATTAGCTCGGTCAAATCGGATACATTGTCGTTGTCTACCTCAATTTCGGTCATATTGATTCAAATAAATTTACTTTGGGTAAATATATAAATAAATTCTAAATAAATTTATTCGCTAATTGGAAATACAGAAATTGAACTCAGTAAAATATACATACTGTCATAAATATTTGTGAGATTGTAGAAACGACAAAAATATCAAATGTAGAGATGTTAAATGAAATGAAAATAGTTTACTGGAGAATGTTGTAAGCACAGGCCACATATGTGTGTGTATTGGGAAGATCTGACAAATCAAAAATGAGTTCATACTTTCAATAAATGAAATATTTTAATTCTGTGAGGCATAGCTTTTGATGTTATAAATATTATTATTATTATTACTAATATAAATGGGAAGAGTTTATTTTTTTAATTTCAAATTTAAACTGATACATATATATCCGTAAAAAATTATCTAACTTCAGAATTACTTACGTATAGTTGAAAATAAGTCACGCTGAAAATTTTGAAAATTCCAATTCAAACTTGTTTAGGGAAATCTATTGGTCTTAAGGTGAGGCCTCATTTCTATCTTTTCTATATTTTTTATTTATGCAAAACTACCTAGGAATTGGCGGTTCCTTGAAATGCCTTTTATTTCGTTTTCAACTGTCAGGCGATGGAAAAAAGAGTGTAATTCAAAGCACAGGTACAATTTTGAATGTTTCGTTGTTTTAGGTTTGTTTATTTCCCTAATTTATTTGGTTGTTTTGTGAAGCCTGAATGTTAAATTTAGCAACGCGTCGAATGAAATGTTTACAATCTGAGAAAGAAAGTCAAATGGAAGCTGGCAACTAGGGATAGCTATGAATTTTCCGAGTTTCCAACGGCAAAAAGTACTTGAGCAGTAGCATCAGTAGCCCAGCATCCCAGCAACCCAGCATCATCATCTGCGGCCCCGAACACATAAACAGTCGGAATGTTTAGAGAATAAAAATTCATATTCCAGGCGAACATACATATCTGAGTTTAGTTCTGTTTTTTTTTTGTGTTTTTTTTTGTTTTTTTGTTTTCATCTGCTCTGTTCTTTGGTTTGGTTTTTGCTTTTTTGTTGTTGTTTATTTTTGCTGAGAACTGACAGATAGACGGTGCTCTGCTCTTGGGTGTGGCCAGTGCATGTTTAGTCTAAACAACAACGGGGCAGAGCATTTCATTTCCTTTTGCTACCTAATCAGTCGAGTGCAGGCAGCTTGAACTTTGACGTGAACTGCAGCCGTCGGATCTGGCACTCTTGCTGGGAGTGGGACTCCTCCTCCCTAATAAGCTATTTTGTCCGTTTTTAGAAACAATTTCTATGCCACAAGGCGGCAAACGGCAACAGCAGCAGCGGAAACGTGTGCGTGGGTGGAGATGATGTATAGAGGTGGGGATATGGGCGATGGTATAGGGGTATTAGACGACTACGACTACTACAACAACTGCTACTACTACTATGAGACCATGGGAGGCCAGCTGCTGAGCATCGAACATGAATTGCCGTGCTTGCTCGTAGATCGTTCGTGCACTTGAGTTCCGGGCCGCTCGCTCGCTTGTCCGTTTCTTTTTTTCGCTGCCCTCTCGCTCGCACTGCTCCCCAAAACATGTTCCGTCTCTTACAGTTCGTCTCGTTTCGTGTCGGCATTTCATTATTTTTCTTTTTCTGCTTCTTCAACTATTTTTTTTTTCTTTTTTTTTGGTTTTTGAATAGAATTTTTCAACAATTTGGCTGTCTTAGAGTTTTCGAAATTTTGGAGCGTAGGTGCAGTGTGTCGCGACGCGTCAGCGTGTTCAGATCGGTCGGCTATATTTCCCCCCAAATCGAAAATAAGGAATTTAAAAATATTGAAAATCAATTTTATATATTTGAAAAAAAGGAGAACTTTTAATGATTTGTGGTGCTGCATAACAGTTCAAGTTGAATTTGTACTGAAAGTGTTTTCTAAATATCAGGATATTTGGTATGGAGTGTTTCTTTTTACTGCGGAAGTGGGCGGATTCGCTTGTTGTTGCCAAGTTCCATATACGTGTACGTGTACATTTATAGACATATATATATGTATGTATATATATATACATTTGTACACACATAAATATGTGTACACAATTTTCGGCTTTCCAATATTTTACTCTTCTCTGCCTTTGGCTAAAAATATTTTCCGTTAAAAACGTAGAAAATCCAAAATAAAAAAAAAAAATAAAAATATAGAAAAAAATATCCACTTGTCTCAGTGCTGCCGTCTGCTTTTCATAATTTTCATTTTTATTTATTTATTCGTATACATGAATTTTCGCTCTCGAAAATTTGCCACTGCATTGCGTTTCTCATTTTGATTTTCGCATGTCGTCATTTTTGTTTACTCCCGCACATTTTCACAGTTTTCGCGGCCTTTGTTGTTGGTAGGAGGAGCAGAAGGAAAAGCACTGCCTGCCCAATGAAACAAATAACAATTTAATAGACACAGCGCTTAGTTTACAACTTCCTTGATTCTATGCCCAGCCACACATGTATGCAGTACATAAAGCAGTACAAAGTATAAGAAAAAAGTATGAATGTACATGCGAATATGTGTGGCATGGGAAGACAGCTGTGTGCTCTTTGGCAGATGCCATGCTGCGTATGTGGGGGAAGTCCATAAAATATAAAACAGGAAAAAAAAGAAACACAAACGAAACCAGCGCACAGTTATAAAAATAAAACTATTTTTGTATAGCATGCGTGTAGAGCAATCGATGATCAGAAGAGCATTTGGCTTTTTGCCTCTTGGCACATATTTCCAGAATCCCCCACCACCGTACATAAATCAATCATGGCAGATTCAATTAATTCAATTTAAATACGAAATTAAATCTCTTTTTATATCTAGATGCCCAAGAGCAATGTGTTTTTACCAGAGACTAAACATTTTGTGCATAAGTGTGGTACGATTCAGCAATCTTCAGCGTTCTAGTCGATTTGTCTTTTTCCGCTTACTGGCGTTTTATTGAGCAACGACAGGAAAGGGAAAAAGGCGTATTTACTACGAACGTAATCAGCAAAACTATTCAAATACCTATAAAGCTAGAACAACTGGTGAGTAATACTCTATGTGTACCTTCACATTGCCCTTTTACAAAGATGTTTGCAACTCGCTCATCAGAACCGACATCTGAATCGACGCATGTAAGCAATTTTACGCCCAATAAAATGATTCATCTTAATTATGAGAAAATAATATTTGATGAGAAGAGAACCTTTTGAAAGTCAATCATAATTTTGTATTAAAAGCATACTTGAGCAGCAAATCAATCAGAAGAGGAGATTTTTCATTTCTTTTTGCTTTTGATCTATTGATACATAATGATTTATTTGAACGCATTATTTATATTCTTTGTATAAAATTCGTAATATTTGCTCTTGATGATTAAGTGTTCAAATTGATTTATTTTAAACATACAAAACGAAACCAATTTGTTTTTATTAATATTTATACTAACTTCGAATGCTAGCTGCATTTAGGAGGCTATAAATTATAGCTTGGACTTGAATGTTAAGTAAACATTATGCAAATTCGTGTAGCATCCTTCGAAATTATGCCATATGTTTTGAAATATTTCTAAAAATACAGCAAATCAATTCAGTTCATGTACTAAATTTAACCAACCAAATTAATGATCCAAAATATACATAATTGAAACAAATTGTTACCGATTTACTTTGCAATTAAAACCAGAATGAAATATTCGAGCTACGAAATTACAATCGTATTTAAAACAAACAAAACAAGTAAGCAAAAATCAAATTAATTTTCAAATTTGAACATATATCGAAGTATTTCCAGTTTCTTGTATATACTTTTGAATTGTGGAGGCTATGCCAAACCAAAAATATATAGTATGTGAATATATAGAAACATACCACCCCCAATCACAGACCCTGATATTTTTGTAGCATTTCAAATGAATCGAAATTAAATGTATAATTTATTGTTGCATAAACAAAAGCCACGAAACCGCATCGAATATCGAACAAAACGCAACCGAAACGCATGTGGCACCTTTAAGTATTTCAATTTGTGTCTCTCTTCCCCCCAAACCATTTCGATAGTCTACACTCGAATACTAACTCTATACCCCACATTGCCCGATCTGGCCAATGGTCTCTGTGGAACGCATTGTATTTAGCAGGGGCTGGAAAATTTAATGTGCTCCCCGCACGAACTGAGCCAAAAATAACAATCGGTTGCGAGGGCGCAATTGGATAAAGATGGAGGAGATGTGAGCGGTGTGAAAGAGCAGAGATTTGTTTATAGTTTTCCATATAAACATTTCGCAATTGAGAAATCATTGTTCGAGAAAAATCGGCAAAAGTCGGTGCTGAAAAATGGCCAAGATCGTTGCGAAATTCGCAAGCATTCAATTATTCCAATTCCAAATCGAATTCCAATTCCAGTGTTCGTTCTAAAAAAAAAAATACACACACTCACAAATAAAAAAATGAAATTAAAAACTGAAGAGGAGGAGAAACAATGCATGCAGAAATGTTGGCATACCGCATCATCATACCATATAATAACATAATCATACCAAGTAATGAATGCAAACTGAAGCGCAACTGGGATGGCGTTAAGAGCAAAGTAAACAAGTGCAAAGAATGCGATCGGTTGACTGGGGAATCTGAATACCCAATTCTCATGAATACTTATGAGCATTTATGAACGAGTACTTATGGCTCTGAGTTTATGTGTGTGTATCTGTATATGCAATTTTAGGGCGTATACATACAATTAAATCTGAAATTTATTCTTAGAACGAGTTTCGGCTTAAACAATTTTAGCAACTTAATATATGTCACACTGGGAATAAAACCGGTAAGGATGATGACCACAAAAATGTGGTTATTTTGCGTTATATAAGGCGCATCTGTAACTGGACAAGAATCAAACCGAGCAGAGCTGACGAACAAACCACAACAACATGTTGAAGCTTGTAAGTAGCCTTCTTTAATGGATTATGCATGATAATCTTTAAACACTCCCCACATCGTGTCAAGCAGATAATTAGCATTTTTGGATGTTGCCTGATCTGTGCACTGGCTGCACCCGTTGATGTTCAACCGAGCTCAACGATGGCACCGGTGGCTATTGTTGACTCCGGACTGGAGAAGCATGAAGATGGCTCCTATAGTTTCTTCTATCAAGGCGAGGACGGCACACATCGCGAGGAGACGGCAGTGGTTCACAATGCCGGCACTGAGAATGAATTTCTGGAGGTAACAGGCTCCTATTCGTACATCGATGTCAATGGCAAGGAGATTGTGGTGCACTATAAGGCCGATGATCACGGCTTTGTGCCCGAGGGCGGCAACATACTGCCACAGATAGCGGAGGCCGCCAAGCTGACCAGTAAGCTAAAGCCGCAGATGCCCGAAAAGGATAATGAATAACCCCAGAAACAATAATACAATAAACACTGTGCAAAACGGATCTAAAGAAAAAACACAATGGAGTCTTTATTTTTGATTTCATTTTTTTTTTTTGGGTTTTCTTACGATTAATGCAGAAACAATTTCAACTAACTACAGGTTGCTACACAGGATACAGGATACACGTTATCTAGCATTTAAAATTTAAATTAACAGTGCGCTGAACAAGTTGAGAGTACGAATACAACTACAAGTACTATATTAGGGATAGCTCTAGGGATAGGGCGTTATAATACATACGAACGAGTACGAGCTCAATGAATTCGATTAAAAACAATGCAATAAATATGACATAAGACAGGCATATATATGGTTGCCTCTATATATGGTAGACTGGTTACTGCTACTTCTTCACTGGCGTCGCCGGCGGCGAGCGGTAGGAGTTGACCAATCCTCCAGCATTCGGTTTGCGAGTCTTTAGACGCTGCTGCAGCGTCTGCAGCAGGCCGGCGAGGACATCATGATTTGGTATCTTCTTGGCAAACAACAAACGCTTAACTGAATCATCGTAAGTCAGCAGCGCGACCATGTTCTGTAGCAAAAAGCATTGGCAATACTCAAGCAGATTGTTGGCATTATAAACCTAAGGGAAACATTCATTAGAATTCCACATTTATTAGGAACTGTTAGCGGTAACCCACCTTAGCATGTATATACATGGCCACCACATTGTCCACATCGACCATTTCGGAGCAGCGAGCCTCTGTGTAGCGCAGCAGTGCCTCCAGCTGAAAGAAGCTAGCGGCAGCCATCAGTTCCAGCACATCGCCATGCGACACATCCAGAGCCCCACATCCGCCACTGTAGAGAAACTGCATAACCATCTGGAAGATGTGGTAGCGTATATCGTTGATCTGCACTGTGGGCGTGGCACTGGCCTCACTCAGCTTTGAGCTGAGCATGCTCTGGAAACGTGGCGAGGCCGTGACCAATACTATTTTGTGGCCATAAAAGATTTTGCCCTCGACGCTGCAATAAAATGTGTTGATTTTTTTAAATCGACTCAGTTTCAGAAGTTTTGGGATAGAATTTTAATATGAATTCCAATCGCGTTACCAAGCTAAAAAGTCTGCTTTTTGAATTTGGATCAGTTTTAATCCAGGATTTTTCAGGAGTTGCCTTGTTGACTTACCGAAAGGTGACATCGCTCAGTTCTGGATTGTTGACAAACTTTGGATCGATGCGAGTGCCCTGAACTGGCTGCAGTGCCGGCTGCTCTTTCAGTGGATGCAGTGCCTCCCAGCCAAAGCATGTGGCGAATATATCGGCCAGGAGCAGTGTGGTGCCCTCGTTCTTATTGCGAAAGATGTTGAAGAGCAAGGGCAGGCACTCGCTGACAAACTGGGCGCTGTAGTCATCCGGACAGACCTGCAGAAAATCCTGCAGCAGCTGATCAATCACTGCATCCAGACGCAGCTCATGGGCCGCAGACAGGGCGTGCATCCAGCAGTGCAAGGTCCAGGGGACACCCAGCTTGCGCAGCTCTATGGTAATGTCTGCAGACGGATAAAGAGAGTCCGCATCAGTAAGTTGCCTTTAAGTATATTTGTTTGGTGAATTGATTGATTAACTCACCCAGATGATTGTTTTCGGCACTGTGATACATGGCCTCCTGGAGTCGCTTGATCTGTGTCTTGTTGAGCAGCGGCAGCAGATCATCGCCAGCAACGCTGGCTGCAGCAGTGTTAGAAGAGCCACGACCCACACCGACCACATCGCCCTCCGCGAGCATCTCCTCCAGCGAAAGCACATCCCTTGTACCCGGGGAAACCGGGTGTGTGAGCAACTTTCGCAGACACGAGCGATGCCCATGCGCCGCTGCCACGGAGATGGCGCAGAAGCAACCCTTCTGCGCGGCGCCCGCAAAGCAGAGCGTGTCTTTCTGCTGTGTGGACATAAATGCATTGGCGCCATGTGCCAGCAGCAGTGCCACCATCTCGAGATTGCCAGTGCCTGCGGCCAGTTGTAGCGGCGTTAGTGTACACTTCTCCTCGCTGCTCCGTGCTCCCCCCTCCACTTTGCCGCCACGCTCCAGCAAGATGCGCAGCGCCACATAGTTAGCTCTGCTGGCCGCAAAGCTCAGAGCCGTCCAGTGTTGCGTGTCCGGCTGTATGGCCGGATAGCCCGCGCTACCCGTTGCCGGCACCTCCACATTGGGATCACAGCCGGCATCGAGGAGGGCATGCAAAGCCACCTCATCACTCCGTATGCTGGCAATCATCAATGCGGTCAGTCCAGCACTGTTCTGTGTATCGTAGCGCGTAGTCGGTGGCAACAGTTGTGCAGCCTGCGCCAGCAATTCAGCGCGACCCGTTAGCAGCAACTTGAAGGCGACGCCAACTGTGGCCCGCCTGCCGAGCTCCGAGGTGTCCTCGCCAATGCTGCTCACAGCGGGTGTGCTGCAGCTGCTGGCCGTGCCCGTTGTACCTGCTGCGCCCGGACTGCTGCTGCTGCTGCTGTTGCCAAAGTGCGTCTTTTTTGTGGGCAGCTCCTCATCATGGGCCACGGGGCGTATGGGGCAATCAACACCAGGCAGCAAGAGACGTGCAGCCTGCAATAGGGAAGAGATCAAGAAAATGATCATTTTGGAAACATATTCCAAGCAACCTAAGCAATCTAAGTGACTCAACAATTCGCTCAAATGCCACCTACCTGTAAAATATCATCCTTATCAATCATGATGCCATTGCGATGATCAGCATGTGCGGATGCCACACGCAGCCACTCGGCCAGCGGGGGTAGGACGACGTAGGCGCGTTCGTAGCACAGTTCCTGAACGTTTTGGGTTCCACTGTTGGGTGGCGCTCGTCCGGCCGTTGAACTCTGGGCGGCCAGCTCTGTGTGCTCCAGCTGGGAGCAGCGCATGAAATAGAACAGTGCACTGAGCGCCGCATTCGAGAGGGCGGCGGAATGTTGGAACTCCTGCTGGGTGCGTAGTGCCTTCTCCTTCAGCTCACGTATGCTACCCACACAGGTGGCCAGCGAGAAGGGGCTCGCCCAGCGTGGCATGGCCAGGGCGCCGGAGGCGATGCGTCCGGCATTCAAGTGGGCAAACGGCTGCAACAGGCCCCAGAAATCACCCGAGCTGGCAATGCTCTGATCGAGAGCCGGCGCCGTTGAGCTGTTGCCGCCACACTGCAGCATGATCTCTTCAAGGAGATTCTCAATGCCAGCACACAGATAGACGGCAGCATACTCGTGAATGAACTTGCCCAGTCGTGCATCGGTCATCCATCTGAAGAAACTTCCCACGGACAACTGGAGTCCGGCCCGTGATGATTTGCTCTGTTTCAGGGCACTCTCGCCGGGCACCGCGAACATAGCGGCGGCACGCAGACACGCCTTGGTGCAGGAGTCGGCAAGTGTGGAGCAGAGCACCACCTTGAAGGCACCGGCCACCTCCTGTTTAGAGCACAGACCCAAGCCCGCCGAGAAGCGCTGAATCTCCCGAGCGATGCGCACCAGTGACCGCTGCAGCAGATAACCCAGCCTGGAGATGACCTCGACGGAAACATGCTCCGCCTGTTGCTTGCAGCGACCATTGCGCAGCACTCGCATAATGCACTGTTGGCTCCACGGCGGATGCTGCAGCTCCACCAGTCGATTGTGCGAGTCCACCCACACAAACTCATCCGCACTGGTGCTGGTGATGACCGTCTCCAGGGATGAATAACGACCCAGACGCCTGGCTGGCTCCGAGCTCTCCGAACCAGCACTCAGGCTGCTGTAGGTGCTGCTGCTTGTCTGCGATCGCATCGTCAGCTGCTGTATGGCCAACTTGATGTCCTCCAACCCACTGCCGCTCCACGGCGCCTTGCCAGCGGGCATTATGCCGCGATGACGCCTCGAGCGCGTACTCCGATTGGTCACTCCAGCGGCCAAGCGATCCTCGGGCAGTGGTCCCAGGGTCATACCACCAGCCGGAGACGAACTATGCCCGCCCGTATCCGACATGCTGGCATGCCCCGAGCTCCGATTCTCATCCGACGAACTGTGGCACTCTTGCACGCGCTGCAGAGCCCTAAACTGTTCATGCGGATGCGTCCGCGCCGTCGCTGTTGGAATGCCCAAGGTGGCGCGACTCGGAGAGCTCTGCAAACTGCCGCTCAACTGCGGCGGCTGCGACTTGACCGGTGTGCTCTGCACGGTCAGGCGAGCGGGTCCGGCCACGGCGCGTTGCGGCATGCCTGCCTTGGAGACGGGCGATGTCAGTTGATGATGTGGCAGTGGGCTAGTCATCAGCGGCACTGGCAGCACATTCGCTGGTATCTTACCATTGCCCACTGGCACCTTGTTCGGCTGCTGTGCCAGCTCCTTGAAGATGCGTGGCGCTGGCGTTGCCATTGCCACCGCCAAACCGCACTGTGGTGCTATATGTGGTGCATTACCGAGCGCCGATTGCGACTGTTGCGGCTGCAGTGGCACAGGCGGCAATCCTGATGTCTGCACGGGCGCCTGCTGCCCAGCAAAGCTTGGCGGCAAGTTTCCCGTGGGTCTGCAAGTGAATAAAACAAAAGAGTGAGGTTAAATATATATAATATATATAATATACATTTATATATCTTAGTTAACAGTTTTTATATGTACTCTGCTATAGTTCAGTATCATGAGATTTCGCGGTATTTACGATAATATAAGAAGCAGAACAAACAAGTTGGATATTTAAGAACTATCATTTTTATTTACTTGACCCAATTTGAGCAGCAGCCTATTAGTTATGCAACTAATTAGAATTCATAAGAATTAAAGAATTTTTATTTAGTTTCTGGGTACCGGAATCGGCAAGTCCGCGGTGTACAATGTGTACAGGGCAGGTCCAAGGACACTACCCGGCGGTACACCCGCTCAGATGCGGCGGATGTTTGATCGCTCGCCCCTAACTTCCACCATAAAAGAACGGCCAAGCAGGTAGGACCTGAGCAGTAAATACTGCGCCGAAGGTAGTAGGGACTTAAGCTTAAAAAGCAGGCCATCATGCCATACGCGATCAAACGCTGGATATCCAGGAAGACAGCAGAGCTGTACTGCTTATTTTCCAAGGCCTCGAGGACATGCTGAACTACTCGATGAAGTTGCTCTGGTGTACCATGGTGATGCCCAAAGCCAAACTGATGATCAGGAATGGCACTCTGGAAGCCACTTACTGCCGACAATCTTAGATTATACGGCCTGCCAGGTTTCGGAATCATCGCAATCACAGCACACTTCCACGGAGTGGGGAAGTGGTGGAAGTAAGAATTATAGCCTGAAAATCGATATATGGGCATAGATCGAAACTTCAAAATGCCATAACTTCGTCAAAACTCAACTGATTTTAAAAAGCAAGGGCTTTTTGATCATAGTTTTGCCCCTAAATCAATCGTACATTTAAAGTTAAAAATGAAATTTGAGGTCGGAAGACAAGTAAAAATTATAGCCTGAAAATCGGTATACCGGTATATGGGCATAGGTCGAAATTTCAAAATGCCATAACTTCGTCAAAACTCAACTGATTTTAAAAAGCGAGGGATTTTTGATCATAGTTTTGCCCCTAAATCAATCGTACATTTAAAGTTGAAAACGAAATTTGAGGTCGGAAGACAAGTAAAAAATATAGCCTGAAAATCGGTATACCGGTATATGGGCATAGGTCGAATCTTCAAAATGCCATAACTTCGTCAAAGCTCAACTGATTTTAAAAAGGGAGGGCTTTTTGATCATAGTTTTGCCCTTAAATCAATCGTACATTTAAAGTTGAAAACGAAATTTGAGGTCGGAAGACAAGTAAAAAATATAGCCTGAAAATCGGTATACCGGTATATGGGCATAGGTCGAAATTTCAAAATGCCATAACTTCGTCAAAACTCAACTGATTTTAAAAAGCGAGGGCTTTTTGATCATAGTTTTGCCCCTAAATCAATCGTACATTTAAAGTTGAAAACGAAATTTGAGGTCGGAAGACAAGTAAAAAATATAGCCTGAAAATCGGTATACCGGTATATGGGCATAGGTCGAATCTTCAAAATGCCATAACTTCGTCAAAACTCAACTGATTTTAAAAAGCGAGGGCTTTTTGATCATAGTTTTGCCCCTAAATCAATCGTACATTTAAAGTTGAAAACGAAATTTGAGGTCGGAAGACAAGTAAAAAATATAGCCTGAAAATCGGTATACCGGTATATGGGCATAGGTCGAATCTTCAAAATGCCATAACTTCGTCAAAACTCAACTGATTTTAAAAAGCAAGGGCTTTTTGATCATAGTTTTGCCCCTAAATCAATCGTACATTTAAAGTTAAAAATGAAATTTGAGGTCGGAAGACAAGTAAAAAATATAGCCTGAAAATCGGTATACCGGTATATGGGCATAGGTCGAAATTTCAAAATGCCATAACTTCGTCAAAACTCAACTGATTTTAAAAAGCGAGGGCTTTTTGATCATAGTTTTGCCCCTAAATCAATCGTACATTTAAAGTTGAAAATGAAATTTGAGGTCGGAAGACAAGTAAAAAATATAGCCTGAAAATCGGTATACCGGTATATGGGCATAGGTCGAATCTTCAAAATGCCATAACTTCGTCAAAACTCAACTGATTTTAAAAAGCGAGGGCTTTTTGATCATAGTTTTGCCCCTAAATCAATCGTACATTTAAAGTTGAAAACGAAATTTGAGGTCGGAAGACAAGTAAAAATTATAGCCTGAAAATCGGTATACCGGTATATGGGCATAGGTCGAAATTTCAAAATGCCATAACTTCGTCAAAACTCAACTGATTTTAAAAAGCGAGGGCTTTTTGATCATAGTTTTGCCCCTAAATCAATCGTACATTTAAAGTTGAAAACGAAATTTGAGGTCGGAAGACAAGTAAAAAATATAGCCTGAAAATCGGTATACCGGTATATGGGCATAGGTCGAATCTTCAAAATGCCATAACTTCGTCAAAACTCAACTGATTTTAAAAAGCGAGGGCTTTTTGATAATAGTTTTGCCCCTAAATCAATCGTACATTTAAAGTTGAAAACGAAATTTGAGGTCGGAAGACAAGTAAAAAATATAGCCTGAAAATCGGTATACCGGTATATGGGCATAGGTCGAAATTTCAAAATGCCATAACTTCGTCAAAACTCAACTGATTTTAAAAAGCGAGGGCTTTTTGATCATAGTTTTGCCCCTAAATCAATCGTACATTTAAAGTTGAAAACGAAATTTGAGGTCGGAAGACAAGTAAAAAATATAGCCTGAAAATCGGTATACCGGTATATGGGCATAGGTCGAATCTTCAAAATGCCATAACTTCGTCAAAACTCAACTGATTTTAAAAAGCGAGGGCTTTTTGATCATAGTTTTGCCCCTAAATCAATCGTACATTTAAAGTTGAAAACGAAATTTGAGGTCGGAAGACAAGTAAAAAATATAGCCTGAAAATCGGTATACCGATATATGGGCATAGGTCGAAACTTCAAAATGCCATAACTTCGTCAAAACTCAACTGATTTTAAAAAGCGAGGGCTTTTTGATCATAGTTTTGCCCCTAAATCAATCGTACATTTAAAGTTGAAAACGAAATTTGAGGTCGGAAGACAAGTAAAAAATATAGCCTGAAAATCGGTATACCGATATATGGGCATAGGTCGAAACTTCAAACTGCCATAACTTCGTCAAAACTCAACTGATTTTAAAAAGCGAGGGCTTTTTGATCATAGTTTTGCCCCTAAATCAATCGTACATTTAAAGTTGAAAACGAAATTTGAGGTCGGAAGACAAGTAAAAATTATAGCCTGAAAATCGGTATACCGATATATGGGCATAGGTCGAAATTTCAAAATGCCATAACTTCGTCAAAACTCAACTGATTTTAAAAAGCGAGGGCTTTTTGATCATAGTTTTGCCCCTAAATCAATCGTACATTTAAAGTTAAAAATGAAATTTGAGGTCGGAAGACAAGTAAAAATTA
This sequence comes from Drosophila nr. perissopoda 5 BK-2023a, assembly GCA_035044105.1. Taxonomy (NCBI): domain Eukaryota; kingdom Metazoa; phylum Arthropoda; class Insecta; order Diptera; family Drosophilidae; genus Drosophila; species Drosophila nr. perissopoda 5 BK-2023a. The sequence goes on from JAWNMK010000124.1 coordinate 6,067,633, forward strand.
TAGCCTGAAAATCGGTATACCGATATATGGGCATAGGTCGAAACTTCAAAATGCCATAACTTCGTCAAAACTCAACTGATTTTAAAAAGCGAGGGCTTTTTGATCATAGTTTTGCCCCTAAATCAATCGTACATTTAAAGTTGAAAATGAAATTTGAGGTCGGAAGACAAGTAAAAATTATAGCCTGAAAATCGGTATACCGGTATATGGGCATAGGTCGAAACTTCAAAATGCCATAACTTCGTCAAAACTCAACTGATTTTAAAAAGCAAGGGCTTTTTGATCATAGTTTTGCCCCTAAATCAATCGTACATTTAAAGTTGAAAACGAAATTTGAGGTCGGAAGACAAGTAAAAATTATAGCCTGAAAATCGATATATCGGTGTATGGGCATAGGTCGAAACTTCAAAATGCCATAACTTCGTCAAAACTCAACTGATTTTAAAAAGCAAGGGCTTTTTGATCATAGTTTTGCCCCTAAATCAATCGTACATTTAAAGTTGAAAACGAAATTTGAGGTCGGAAGACAAGTAAAAATTATAGCCTGAAAATCGGTATACCGGTATATGGGCATAGGTCGAAACTTCAAAATGCCATAACTTCGTCAAAACTCAACTGATTTTAAAAAGCAAGGGCTTTTTGATCATAGTTTTGCCCCTAAATCAATCGTACATTTAAAGTTGAAAACGAAATTTGAGGTCGGAAGACAAGTAAAAATTATAGCCTGAAAATCGGTATATCGATATATGGGCATAGGTCGAAACTTCAAAATGCCATAACTTCGTCAAAACTCAACTGATTTTAAAAAGCGAGGGCTTTTTGATCATAGTTTTGCCCCTAAATCAATCGTACATTTAAAGTTGAAAACGAAATTTGAGGTCGGAAGACAAGTAAAAATTATAGCCTGAAAATCGGTATATCGGTGTATGGGCATAGGTCGAAACTTCAAAATGCCATAACTTCGTCAAAACTCAACTGATTTTAAAAAGCAAGGTCTTTTTGATCATAGTTTTGCCCCTAAATCAATCGTACATTTAAAGTTGAAAACGAAATTTGAGGTCGGAAGACAAGTAAAAATTATAGCCTGAAAATCGATGTACCATATATGGGCATAGATCGAAACTTCAAAATGCCATAACTTCGTCAAAACTCAACTGATTTTAAAAAGCAAGGGCTTTTTGATCATAGTTTTGCCCCTAAATCAATCGTACATTTAAAGTTGAAAACGAAATTTGAGGTCGGAAGACAAGTAAAAATTATAGCCTGAAAATCGGTATACCGGTATATGGGCATAGGTCGAAACTTCAAAATGCCATAACTTCGTCAAAACTCAACTGATTTTAAAAAGCGAGGGCTTTTTGATCATAGTTTTGCCCCTAAATCAATCGTACATTTAAAGTTGAAAACGAAATTTGAGGTCGGAAGACAAGTAAAAATTATAGCCTGAAAATCGATATATCGGTGTATGGGCATAGGTCGAAACTTCAAAATGCCATAACTTCGTCAAAACTCAACTGATTTTAAAAAGCGAGGGCTTTTTGATCATAGTTTTGCCCCTAAATCAATCGTACATTTAAAGTTGAAAACGAAATTTGAGGTCGGAAGACAAGTAAAAATTATAGCCTGAAAATCGGTATACCGGTATATGGGCATAGGTCGAAACTTCAAAATGCCATAACTTCGTCAAAACTCAACTGATTTTAAAAAGCGAGGGCTTTTTGATCATAGTTTTGCCCCTAAATCAATCGTACATTTAAAGTTGAAAACGAAATTTGAGGTCGGAAGACAAGTAAAAATTATAGCCTGAAAATCGATGTACCATATATGGGCATAGATCGAAACTTCAAAATGCCATAACTTCGTCAAAACTCAACTGATTTTAAAAAGCAAGGGCTTTTTGATCATAGTTTTGCCCCTAAATCAATCGTACATTTAAAGTTGAAAACGAAATTTGAGGTCGGAAGACAAGTAAAAATTATAGCCTGAAAATCGATGTACCGATATATGGGCATAGATCGAAACTTCAAAATGCCATAACTTCGTCAAAACTCAACTGATTTTAAAAAGCAAGGGCTTTTTGATCATAGTTTTGCCCCTAAATCAATCGTACATTTAAAGTTGAAAACGAAATTTGAGGTCGGAAGACAAGTAAAAATTATAGCCTGAAAATCGATGTATCGATATATGGGCATAGATCGAAACTTCAAAATGCCATAACTTCGTCAAAACTCAACTGATTTTAAAAAGCAAGGGCTTTTTGATCATAGTTTTGCCCCTAAATCAATCGTACATTTAAAGTTGAAAACGAAATTTGAGGTCGGAAGACAAGTAAAAATTATAGCCTGAAAATCGATATATCGATATATGGGCATAGATCGAAACTTCAAAATGCCATAACTTCGTCAAAACTCAACTGATTTTAAAAAGCAAGGGCTTTTTGATCATAGTTTTGCCCCTAAATCAATCGTACATTTAAAGATGAAAACGAAATTTGAGGTCGGAAGACAAGTAAAAATTATGGCCTGAAAATCGATGTATCGATATATGGGCATAGATCGAAACTTCAAAATGCCATAACTTCGTCAAAACTCAACTGATTTTAAAAAGCGAGGGCTTTTTGATCATAGTTTTGCCCCTAAATCAATCGTACATTTAAAGTTGAAAACGAAATTTGAGGTCGGAAGACAAGTAAAAATTATAGCCTGAAAATCGATATATCGATATATGGGCATAGGTCGAAACTTCAAAATGCCATAACTTCGTCAAAACTCAACTGATTTTAAAAAGCAAGGGCTTTTTGATCATAGTTTTGCCCCTAAATCAATCGTACATTTAAAGTTGAAAACGAAATTTGAGGTCGGAAGACAAGTAAAAATTATAGCCTGAAAATCGATATATCGATATATGGGCATAGATCGAAACTTCAAAATGCCATAACTTCGTCAAAACTCAACTGATTTTAAAAAGCAAGGGCTTTTTGATCATAGTTTTGCCCCTAAATCAATCGTACATTTAAAGTTGAAAACGAAATTTGAGGTCGGAAGACAAGTAAAAATTATGGCCTGAAAATCGATGTATCGATATATGGGCATAGATCGAAACTTCAAAATGCCATAACTTCGTCAAAACTCAACTGATTTTAAAAAGCAAGGGCTTTTTGATCATAGTTTTGCCCCTAAATCAATCGTACATTTAAAGTTGAAAACGAAATTTGAGGTCGGAAGACAAGTAAAAATTATAGCCTGAAAATCGATGTATCCATATATGGGCATAGATCGAAACTTCAAAATGCCATAACTTCGTCAAAACTCAACTGATTTTAAAAAGCAAGGGCTTTTTGATCATAGTTTTGCCCCTAAATCAATCGTACATTTAAAGTTGAAAACGAAATTTGAGGTCGGAAGACAAGTAAAAATTATAGCCTGAAAATCGATATACCGATATATGGGCATAGGTCGAAACTTCAAAATGCCATAACTTCGTCAAAACTCAACTGATTTTAAAAAGCGAGGGCTTTTTGATCATAGTTTTGCCCCTAAATCAATCGTACATTTAAAGTTGAAAACGAAATTTGAGGTCGGAAGACAAGTAAAAATTATAGCCTGAAAATCGATGTATCCGATATATGGGCATAGGTCGAAACTTCAAAATGCCATAACTTCGTCAAAACTCAACTGATTTTAAAAAGCAAGGGCTTTTTGATCATAGTTTTGCCCCTAAATCAATCGTACATTTAAAGTTGAAAACGAAATTTGAGGTCGGAAGACAAGTAAAAATTATAGCCTGAAAATCTGTATTCCGATATATGGGCATAGGTCGAAATTTCAAAATGCCATAACTTCGTCAAAACTCAACTGATTTTAAAAAGCGAGGGCTTTTTGATCATAGTTTTGCCCCTAAATCAATCGTACATTGAAAGTTGAAAACGAATTTTGAGGTCGGAAGACAAGTAAAAATTATAGTCTGAAAATCTGTATTCCGATATATGGGCATAGGTCGAAATTTCAAAATGCCATAACTTCGTCAAAACTCAACTGATTTTAAAAAGCGAGGGCTTTTTGATCATAGTTTTGCCCCTAAATCAATCGTACATTTAAAGTTGAAAACGAATTTTGAGGTCGGAAGATAAGTAAAAATTAAAGCCTGAAAATCGGTTAAATATATATAATATATATAATATACATTTATATATCTTAGTTAACAGTTTTTAAATGTACTCTGCTATAGTTCAGTATCATGAGATTTCGCGGTATTTACGATAATAGAAGAAGCAGAACAAACAAGTTGGATATTTACGAACTATCATTTTTATTTACTTGACCCAATTTGAGCAGCAGCCTATTAGTTATGCAACTAATTAGAATTCATCAGAATTAAAGAATGTCACCAAAAATAAACAAAGCACCTGCTAACGGACGAGCTGAGGTTGCTGTCATAAATAATTTATCTGTCATATTACCGCTTATCTTTCACACTGTCTTGCCAATCTACTAGGTCATCTTTGCATTTTCAATGTATGTAAAATATCTTTCTCTTTGTGTGTGTGTGTCTCTAAACGAAGCGTGGTCTTGAGCTTGAGCTTGGGAGGTGCCACCTAATTAAAAGCAGAGATACACAGATAGAGATCCGGAGGTCGTTGCTGAGCTTGCAAATCTTTGTCAATCACTTTTCGCACCTTGAACAACAAAGAGGGGATTACGATTTGCTGATGCTGTTTGTGGTGGTAAGATGCGAGCCCGTTAGAATTATGTCATGATCAAACTCGTGTCTGCAAAGATCTATTAAATAATAATCTTGAATTGGAAGCAAATAATCAAAGCTTTATTTTATTGGTCTTGGACAAATTAATTTGTATTTTGTCGTAAAATTTATGATAATTCCCCAATAGTTGAAACAAAGCGAACCATTTTAAACTTTGGTTAGAGTATGCCAACTTCTGTGTGCCAAATGAGATTAACGTTTCCTTTTGTTTTGTTTATGAAAGTGGGTTGCCATTCGTTCTCACAATTCTGCACTGTCGTTGGCTAAAACAACAACAAAAACGAACAGCAAAAACCTCCATCTAACTGGGTTCGGTCAAAAACCAAAATTAAGAGCCACTTACGACCACTCATTTGCATGCCGCAGAGAATCAAGTTGAATCGTTTGCTTTTATTATGATTTTTGATTTAATGCTGTAACATAAAACGTCGTTATTATATTTGATTGACCCAGAATTTAGCAGAGGTTTTGTATTTTTTCAAAAATTGTCCATTGTTCTTTTCATAGCAATGGACAACATGTGTCTGTTGCGCTAAATACGATTTATTGCTTGAATTGTCTTACAATGCTGTGACATGATCCCATTATCGAGCTCTCGATTAGACGTTGCGGTAACGATCAGTGACCTCTTGACATTGTTGGTGAACTGACAAAACATACTCTTAAACTAAACCTAATAATACAGATTTTATTCTGAACATCTATATATATATATATGTCTGCACGTCAAGTTAGTTTTTCTTTACCATAGAATTTAAGTTAAGCACTTGTTAAATTAAACCTTTCCAAAAATTGAGTAATAAATTACAGTTTGTTTTAATAACAAACAAATTTCTTTAGTTTGAAATAGTGGATTATACAAACTCTTTCAATTTCCTTAGAAACTGTAAGTAAACCCATCATGACTTTTCCCTTTTGCAAGCATACATATGTATATTCGATGTAATTCGCTTTTCATGCATATAAACAGAGGGGAAAAAAGGTAAAGCCGAAAAGTTTTCACTTGCTACTCCAATGGGCAAACCCTCATCTGTCATGGCTTTCACAACACTAGAATGGGAGCCCCGACAGCAACAATTGTTGCAAAAACCAATAGGAAAAACAACAACAGAATTGGGCAAAAACGAAAAACAAAAAAAGTAAAATACTGGCAAATCATTTGAAGTATTTTCACTACCGTCTCGCAGCTCGTCGCCACTCCTGAACGTAGCTCCAATCGCATGAATCTGACTGACTGGCGGTCTCTGCATCGTGGCCAGGGTTGCTGTCATCGTCGTCATCGTCATCATCATCATCATCATCGAGAACATCAGCTCTGCTGTCAGCAGCATCGGATTTCATTTGGCCAACAACAGCAAGAGTTGGCTTTGCCACCGTTTCCACCAGAGCACTGGCGCGCCGGTAATTGCCTTCAATTTTGATATTAATTACGCCATTCTGCACGCTCTCAATGTAGGGCGGCAGTTCATCATCAATGTTTGCCTCCCCAGACTCCACAGCCACCTTAGCCTCGGCAGTCATCACTGCCTCCTCCACTGGCTCCGGTTTGGCTTTTGCATTGGCCTGCAGTTTGTGGGACATCTCCTGCAGCAGCTGTGAGTGCAGATTGGCTGCATCTGCGGGCATCAGCTTCGATGCGGGTTGTTGCTGCTGTGGATGCTGTGGCAGCTGAGCTCGATTCATGGAGTCACCAAAATAGATGACCACCTTGTGATTTGGTTTGACCTCGCGATCGCCTAGATTTCCATTCCCATTCTCATTGCCATTCTCATTGCTCTTGGCTTTGCCATCGCGATCTCGTTCCCGCCTGCGCTGTGTGGCCGCCCAATCGGGCAGCTCCTCGATGGGCGTGGGTGATGGTGTCTGCGCTGGGCGTGGCACATCGCGCGGCTGCGGCTGGCACATTTCGCTATTGCGCAGTGATTGCGGCTGAAAGTTCTTCAGCGAGATGCCACGACGTCTCAGTATAAAATTCTCATTTAGCATGCGACCCAGCAGGGAACTGGGCGGAGTTCCCTTGCCCCCCAACTTGCCCGATTTGCTCTTCGTGGGCAACTGGAGCTGTAACTGTGGCTGTGGCTGCTGTGCCAGCAGCGGCTTCTTGGAGCTTAGTTTATAGTCGCGCAGCTCTCGACACAAGCGGCAGGCGCAATCTTTGGTGCAATACATGATGACGATGATGATGATGCGGATGAAGAAGTTTGAATTTAAATTCGAAATTCGAAATTTACAATTTAGCTACAACTTTTGCTTTGGTTTCATTTCACTTTGCACAGCAATTGCGATTACTGACATACACAATTTAATACACAAAATAATAATAACAACAATTATGCAAATTATAAATTTTCATTGCTCTAGCGCCGTGCGCAGCGTTGCGTGTCCGACGCCACAACGTATCCCAATCCGAATTCGACTCCGACTCTGAATCCGAATCTACACTCCGATTTTTACAGTTCTGCTCTCGATTTTTTTTGTTTCGCGTTTTCTAGACGCTACCGCTCACGCTCACACATCAAGCTCGACTGAAGCTTGCCAACTGCGAGACGGCGTTTCAAAGCCAAACTCTATTGCTGCCACTGATGTTGCTGTTGCTGCTTCTGCTGCTGCTGATGTCGACGCCGGCATCGCTGTCGAGTCATTGTCTCTGAGCGGCGGCAACGTCTACTTTTCCTGATTTTCACAGAGTGTACGTACGTAGTATAGTATATAGGCATAGGCCTTTGGGGCCCATGCCACCTTGCAGGTCTTTGGCTTGGGTAATTTCAGCTGCCGTGAGTTGTTGTTTCTCAGCTGTGTGACCAAAACAATGGCACAACTGTAACATTCAACATTTAGCCAGCAGACAACAGCAGGCAGCAGCAGCAGCAGGCAGCAGCAGCAACAGCAGGCAGCAGCAAACAGCAACAGCAGGCGGAGATTTACTCCAGGGCAGATCCCATCAGGTCTGAGTAATGAAAGCGATATCGCTGGCCCCTTCAAATCACTGTGACGGGAAGATTACTTTTCAATTAATTGAAATTTTATGAAGATCAGGAAGTACTTATAAATATTTTAATTATATGAAAAGTTAATAGAACAGAATTTAGATCACTTCTATCAATCTGAAAACACTTAAAGATATTATAAAATCTAAGTAGAAGTGTTCCAAATAATCAATATTTTCCAAAGTGATGAATGTGATCTTAAAATCAAAGTATATAACTGTGTTTAACTGTGATTTTATAATCATAGTAGCTTAAGACATTACTTCCCTCCAAATTCAAGTAGATAAAACTTATGTGTTCTTTAGTATTCGTATTTCTAGAATCTAAATCCATATAAAGCATAATAAATAAGACTTAAAGACGTCTCTTAAAAAGATTAATTTATAATACTGAAGTAAGCTCTAAAAAAAATGCTCACAGTCGTATAATAATATTCAACAAGTTCAGACAAATTGCTCATCTCTATTCGTAGGCTTTGTGAATTTAATTATATACAATAGTTGAGAGGCCGAGTGCTGTGGCCTGGGACGCACTCGAAGGTTATACAATCTTGACACTTATCAGATCGTTTTGCTAGCTTCCTTCCGCGCCTGGGCTCAAGCTCACGTTTTATGTTCTGAGCGTGTGCAGACACGCGTAGGTTTAGAAGATATTTATGTCTGTACATCATCTAGATAGATTTCATGTGTAGCATAGATAAATCGCTGAGCGTAACCTGCTTCTAATGATTTATAACAGCTCAACTTGTTGATGTAACGGCTTTCAGTTTGTTAGAGGTTTGTTGTTTTTTTTTTCTTCACAAAGTTCTTTTGTTGTTCAAGAATTAACTGCGATCGCATCCTAGGGTCGTGCCGCTTAAACCACAAATGAACGCCATCGCAATTAGAAAGTTATGACCAATAGCTGGTCATTTGGTCAAATGCCAGTCAGCGTGTTTTTCAAAAACACCGAAAGAAAAACGCCCACGTAATGCGGAAAAGCCAAAACATAGCCGTAGTCCGAAGACGATCAACTAAAGGCACTACTCGGCACTCTCAAACTGTTGGATTATACAATATAATAATAATAACTTTCTTCATTTCTCTGGTTTGTTTAAGTTTCTAGCCAAACGTGCTTGCTTGGTTTGTTAATTATTAAAAACATTATGCTCCGAACAATTTGCGCATTAAAAAGTTAAATATACGGAATCGTAATGACAGACTATAAATAAGTCTGCTTACACCCATTAAGCGTAAAGAGCCGAAAAGCAAAAGTATAGCAAAGAGTTTAATGTAATATTTGCGTGCTTATAAAATAACTCAACCAACATGTGGAACAACTAGCCGAAGGCGGCAACTGCATTTCAAAAGAGCCAAAAACAGCCACAAAAGCAATACCTAAAAACCTATTAGTTGTGCCCAGCCCAGCCCGGCCCGGCCTTTTGGGTTGCAGCGTTATACCAAGCTTTATATTTATATATGTATATACTTATATATATGAAATATCCAAACAATCCAAAAATTGTGTGTCATTTTAGTTGGCTAACTAATGAGATTTGCTTGCAATGGGTTGAAGACCCAAAAACCAACCAAGCCCATCGTGTTTAAGGAACTTTCGTTTTTTATGCCGACTCTTGGACAGGAAATTGTTTTCGGTATTTCGTCTTAGATTATTGTAGATCATTAGAACTCGCTCGTCAAGTAAGTCGTTTGTGGCCGGGCCATTAATAATTTTGGGTACTAGCATCGTTAAGATATGCATAAATACAAATGGTAATGAATGCTAAGGTTCTGACAAGGTTAGTTAGATGGCTTAGCTGATTTACAGACATATTTTGATTAGACCACTTCAAATCAAAGCTGTCCGCTGTTGGTTTGGTTTTCAACTCATCTTTGACATTAATTTTTCGACCAGTCATGTCTGGGAACGGAAAGCCCGAGAAAATATTTATGCACATACAGTTTCTTATAAGTAGTAAGAAACTTTTTCAAAGAATATCACTTCACTTTTCAGATAGAAAGGGTTGATGTCCAAGCCACATATCGAGAGTGAGTAAAATTCAATATTCCACATCAAATGAAGAGTGGCAAACAGGTAAAAGAAAATTGAAGCAAACGTGTTAAATCGTTACCATATTTGCAGCTACAACAATTGATTGTTCAATGTAGAAGCAATTAATTCAATTAATCATAATGATAAGCATTGATCATTGGTAATTCGACACACTGATTAGTAAAATATACACATTAATGCATTTGTGTACCATCTAAAACCGGAAATGTAAAAGGGGTCAAAGACCACAGACTTTGATGTTTGCTGCTTGCTGCTTGCTGCTTGATCTGAGTTTTGTATTTTAGTATTTTGTGGATGTTTGTTTATGCAGCTAATTGCAGTAGTAGTTGTTGCTGCTCAATGCTTATATAAACACCATAACCAAAGCAATCAACTTATGCTGTATATAAAACTTGGATTTCTTATTTTTCATTTTTATTTTGCGGCTCTTATGAAGCACCACACGTATGCATTAGTGGGCTTAACAAAAAAACCCAGTCCTATCATTATTACATGTTATGACGCTCCACCTGCTTTGTAGATACATATAGATAAGTAGGCGCTGATTGTGCGTGGCGCTAACAAGATTTCCGCATTTGTTGCCGCTTCACATTGTCCATTAACCACAGGGCCCAAGAGAGCAAGATAGCAAGCCCCTCAGCAGATGCGGTCAATGGATGCGACTTCGACTTACTTTGCTTCCGTTTTTGGGGTCCAACTTGAACTCACATTTGGCTTCAACAGCTTAATTAGTCGAGCGAGTGACGTTGCGACGTCTGTCTATCTGCCCCATCAACTACACCTGGCTTCGGATATCCCCAGCATGTGGCAGACAACTACAAGCAACAGCTGACGGCAGCATGCGACTCCCACACTTTCGCGTCTAGTACTTTTTTTTATATTATTGCTCTACCCTGTACACATTAAAGTTGTGGAAAAAGTGCTTAAGAAGTTGCACTACCTTGTTTCGTTCAGGTATAATTAGATACATATATGTATAGTTATATTATTATATATGTATGCTCAATATATAGTCATTGTCGAGGAACTAGAGACATTAAGCTGAGTTCAAAGGTCAAAAGATTATGAAACATTTCTAATAAATTTCCAAAGTTATTGTTACCCACTTAGCAGACAGACTTTGTGTACAGGGTAGCTACAAGTCAAGTCGATTTCGCCAAGAGAATTCACACTGTTTTTTTCCTGACTATTCGGCGATTAAAATCGTTAAAAGTATCTCATAGATACGTATAGGTAATGTGTCTGGTTTCGTTGTGCTTGACTTCTATGTGTATGTGTGTGTGTGTGTGAAAGAAAGTGCTTGCACTCTGCAGAGGCACGGGCACAGGTAAAAAGGTAACAACATTTTCACTTGCCTCGTGTCGTCGCGTTTTTAATGCTGCACTGAAGATGCTTTAAAGAAAAAATGTAACAACCATGGAGGTTTATTGCCCTCTACTCCAGACCGAGGCCCAGACCCCAGACTCGAGACCTCAGATACCAGGCGCTATGCCCAGGCCCGTTCCATTGTCATTGGCGTGGATGTTGATGTTAATATGGCAGCCATAGATACAGATATAATGTGGTTGTTGTTGTTTGATGTTTGTTGTTGATATTGTTATTGTTATTATTGCTACCTAGCTGGCAAATTGTGTGGCGAATTTTTGTTTTGTAAAATTTTTCCTATTTCAGTTCGTTTGCTTTGTACATTATATTGTTTGCAGCTAATTATTCACATTTTGCCATTTTCACTTTCATTTGTGTGAATTTCTACGATTGTCATTTGTTTGTTGTTACACGTATTTCAAAACTTTTAATTGTTTGTCCATGCAAAAAGTTTCCAAAATGCCAGTCATATTTCGGCTTCCTGTGACCATACATTACACCTTTATATACACACACTTACACACACATTGAAATCACATTCAATCGGCAATTGTTGCGGCATTGTTTGATTGAGAAATCGAGTATGAAATTGGAATACCTTCAGCTCCAGTTTCAATTTGATTGAATTAGTCTGGCTTGTATGGGTCGAGCACTGAATTCCTCTTTTAATATTCATCTAAGCTTTCATAACCTTAAGTCAGCAGAGTTTTGTTTTGAAATATATTTTTAGATATTTTGGCACACATCCGCTGACCAAGTGATCTTCTGCTCCATTCGTCTGACACTGACAATAACTGCGGCATTAATTTTCCCTAAATTAACCTTGACCGGCTTCACAATGCGACTGAAAAAAAATATCTAGACATCTTGTGCCCGTTTCTTCTTTTTCTTCTAGTTCAACAGCAATAACAATTCAAACATTTCCGAATACCGTCTACTACCAGCATTTGCCCTTCTTTCGGTATTACTAATACTACTACTACTTCCGAAAAGAAGAAGTTGACCGCCCCAGAACGAAAAAAGAACACAAAAGTTTATTGTCCATTCAACTTCAGACGCTTCACGCTTTTGTGCACAATTGTGCATGCAAGTGTCCAAGACCAAAAATAGTATCCATTGTTTGGCGTAGACCCTCGCTCGTATCGGAAACAACAGATAGAAGCAGAAGCAAAAACCCAAAACAAGAATCTGATTGAAAAGCCATCTCCCAACAAGTCGTAACGAAATTTACATACTCTTGTCCAAAGGTCTTAATTACTGCATCAGGAAGATTCTTGGTAAACAAATAAATATGCTTAGTTAAAGAAGCCCTTATTTATTTCTTTAAATTACTATATTCAATTTTAGTTAGGTACTTTACTTATATACTTATTTAGATATAATTCAGTGTATACAAAAAAATAAAATAAAAATGGTTTAAACTGTGGAAGAGAGAGTTACAAAAGTTTGTAATTATATTCCTGCAATAACATATATATTTAATATAAGCACATCTTTCAAAGTTATAAATGTTTCAAAAAGAGGTTTTTCAAGAACAATTTTCAAAAATAATACATGTAAAAATTGCAGAAGGGAAATTAATGCCATTCACTCAAATCAGTTAGCACAAATATGCATTTTATATAAAATAAGCAGAAAGCTCCTTTAGCCATAGAAGTATTCAGTAATGCATATAAATATATATTAAATGCAAAGAAAATTATATTAAATGTCACGAATTTTTTTTCTTAAATTCATCGTTTATGTCAGACACAAAATTATTGCATGCTTTTAGGTGTTGCTGGTAAATTCCACAGCGCCATCTAACGTTCGTTATTATGCTATTCCAAATAACTTCTATTGCTAAATGCGAAGCAAAATTTTATGAATGATATTGGTTAACATTTACTAGTTTGTACTTAATTCATAAACAAATTGAATATAGAAAAATAATTGTTATGCATTACCTGCGCGGTTTTGGCCTTAATATCTCATGATTGGCATCGGTTATGCAGAGTGGACTTAGAGCGCCTGCCAAATGTGCCACGCCCACACGCTCCTTATCCCAATTGTGGCGAGTGGGCATTTTTGGAACAGATATGTGTAGTTGCGACTTTATAGTATCAGCTGCTGCATTTTTGTTGCCCTGAAAGAAGTTAGAAAAACAAACAGCACATTAAAAATTTGATTGAAATGGATTGACAACGTGCAGACATAAAGTGGGAAGTAAGGCAGACAAGTTATAGGTGTCTAGTCGGCCGGTTCTACAAATTAAGCAGGCACCCCGACCGCAATTAGCTGCTGCCGGCTTTTCGTCGTCTCCACTTCCTCTGCTCATAATAATTAAGGCAACGTTGCCAGAGAAAGCCAAGAAACCAAGTCGCAGACACTCTGCCTAAGTATTGAGACAAGGAGCTAGCAGTTTGAATATTTATATGGATAGCGGAGAGAGTTGGTGGGGATAGGTGGTGATGTTGCGTGCTTTGCGTCATTGCCTTGAAAGTCATGATCGTTTCTTGATCGTCTTGGTACTCTATAAATGGTTACTTGTCTGGCTCTAGCTGCAGGTGTCAGTCAAGAACTTTGGAGCCACATCGGCATGCAATCAATGCCGTTCGTTTTCATTTTGCTCAAATAGCCAGGCGATTTCTGCAATAAATGTTTATTTACCCAGATATCCCATGAAACAAGTTTCAAATTGTGGTATTTGTGCTTCAAATTCAAACTCATCTGTAGCTCAGACTTTAGTCAAACATTGATTGACCAGTTAATGGTAATGTAGAAGAGCACAATTGCACATCCTAAGATTGAGAACATGTTTCTCCAGTTATAGAGTAAGAAGAGCAAAACTATCGACAGAGTATCAAATAGTTGGTTATTATCATTAGTTGATTCACACATACCACTTGTTATGTAGCCTGTTGTTTAATCGTTCCCTGTAAAATTGCTCCAGGTTCAGGCAAATGGCAGAGGGCTGAACCGACTGCCTTCTGTTCTCAATTCTATTGAACGCTGGGGCGATCTTATCGGAAGTGCCCAAGGGGACGGCTGAGATGTGTGTGAGCTGAAGTGAGATGAGAATGCATTGCCAACGCTTTATGGCTAACCAAACACAGACATTGATGCCAAAGATGCCAATGCATCACTTTTCTCCTTCAACAGCTTCCAACAAAAGTCTTTCACACATCAGGGATCGGCTAACGATCCGTTAGCAATATGTATCTACACTTTGAACGCTGCCACATGATTAATGACTTGGGTTAGTAGCAGCAAATACGACCTTGTTGCCATACACAAGTTGAGTTTCATAATTTTAGCCCAGCTTCATTATGGATTGTGCGGGCTTCCGCTGAACACATTTGTATATACACTGATTTGAAGAGCACTACTGGAGTTCATATTAACCTCGGCGAACTTACAAATTTTCAATATTTGCTCTGGCCCCTTATCGCTTTTGGGGTCATCTCTTGAGTCTCTCAGAGGTTTCTTTTCAAGATTTTTTTAACATTTTTTTTTTTGTATTGTTTTTTAGTTTTTTTTTTATGACTTCTTCTCTTGGTGCGCATTAATTAACATGGCTGGTTGGCTGGTTGTCACTCGATAATCGAAAGAACGACGACTGATACCCATATAAAAGCATTCAAAGTGCCTTATTTTATGCGGAATTAGTCGTAGTATTTCCAGCTGTTCAAATGCTATTTAACAGATTTATCGCACTAAACGAGAAAGCTCTGTGAAATCAAGAAACGTGTCTGTTTAGTCAGTGATATCAATTTACAGTTTTATTGGCTGCTAGCATTTTTTATTTTCAGGCATTTTACTACTAATTTTATGTCTTTTCCCAACTGCGTTTTCAGTTGGAGATATTCTGGAAACATTCTTAAGCTATCAACATTTTAATGGCATTAATGTGCGAAAAGATCATATTACAATTTTTTGCACAGTCATTCGGGGAAAAGAACTGAGTAATGAGTATGCGTTAGACTTAAAGACAGTTTGCCAACAACTTTAAGTATGATTTAGATATCTGTAATATTCTTAAAGGAGAGTTTCAAGTTAACCGAGAGCGACAAACTAGCAGAAATCCCGAAAACTGTGTGTTGTTTGTATAATATATATCTATTGCAGGGAAGCCGTTGAATAGAGAAAATTTCAATAAACTTAATGTATGAGTATGCCAACTTCACTGAAGCCATCCATCCAATTTGAGCAATATTTCATTGAGGGAATTATTTTAGGTTGTGTATAAAAGAGCAATCATTCGAAATACAATGTTAACTTAAATATAACCTACACTCCATGGTTGAGGTCTGCAGTTTAATATCCCTTAACGATCGATACCCATATACCTCATTTATTTACATCAGCATTTTATATAATATGTGATGTCGTTTATTATGTTTCTTGTAGCAAATTGCGAAACTGCCTCAGCAAATATTTGACCGAATCTGATTGCACTGCTTACTGCTAAATGGAATCCGAACTGACTGGCTTGTTTTTTATGTGCTTTATGGGCTGCTTTTCGCGGCTACCGCATTCCAAAGTGAAAGGCCAGAAAGTCAGAGAAAGACCGTGAAAGATACTTACACATACGTACATATGCATGCATACAAACATACACGCACGCATATGCACACGCACATGCAAAGATTCACAGACACGCAGGAGTTTTGTTGCCCAGCAAGAAATTTCATAATTAATATGCCGCACATGGAACATGGAACTAACTGTTTGCAGCTGGCATGCCGCATTAATATATGCAACAACAATGTAGCGACCTGGCCAGG
Source organism: Drosophila nr. perissopoda 5 BK-2023a (assembly GCA_035044105.1). Classification (NCBI taxonomy): domain Eukaryota; kingdom Metazoa; phylum Arthropoda; class Insecta; order Diptera; family Drosophilidae; genus Drosophila; species Drosophila nr. perissopoda 5 BK-2023a. Next base: position 6,083,564 of record JAWNMK010000124.1, read on the forward strand.
CAGAGTCTCCGTTGTTATCGGTTCTCTGTTCTAGCCGCATCGACGTGACATTAATAGATGTGGCCTTCTACGCCCTTAATAATCATTTAAATACTCATATATTTAGAAACTCTGTCCCTTCGATAAGCCGAGCTTAGCTCGCTGGGCAACAACGAATCTGTGTGTTTTTTATGTTTTTTGTTGCTTTCATTCATTAATCATGCTAGAGATTCACGCTGAAAATATAATATAATTTTCGTGCCTCTGGCTTGATTTGTGTTTAGGTTTTGGTTTTGGTCTCGGTTCGGTTTCTAGTTATTACAAAGATTAATTGCGTTGTTTATGCAAATCGATTGTCATTAGCCAATTATGGACAGATGCGGTGGCAGTTGCATATATCGATTTAGATACAGATACAGATACAGATTGGCAATTTAGCTTTTATTCGAAATCGGGCAGTGTGCAAATGCTGCAAAGCCTATCTAAGTAATTTAATCGATATATTTATAACTAATTTGGTTGGCATTCATTACTATGTGCCAAAAAGTATCTGATTTCTTGACAATTGTCTTTGCGACTCATTCACCGTCCACTCTATTGAATGCCCTGCCTGTCTATCTGTCTGACTCTCTGTCTATCTGTCTGACTCTCTGTCTATTTGTCCGTCTGTCTGTTTGGCTCATTTATGGCCGGAGGGGCGCAAGCGCGTGTTAAACTGGCTCAAAACAAACAAATGGGCAACGATAAACGATCCGAAATTACTTTTCCAATGGACAACGGCGCAGTGAGGCAGCAAAAATTGAAATGTTTTGTAACTGATACTCTCAAGGAATTTCATCGGCTGCGCTTTGCTGTCAAGTATAGTGCAAACACTTGAAAATGGAACGAGTTTCGGTCGACTCGAACCAACATTGTACGCCATTCAAGACATTTTAAAGTTTTTAACTCGATTCGTGTAACTTCGCCTTGATTGGAGCATTTTATGGGTCTACGCTACTCTGGCAACCAAGAATCAAAATCTATCTGCGTAGAGCCATATATTTACCTATAAGCTAAGAATTTGAGATTTCATAGATGGAATTTCAAATGCAGCTGTTGAATTCCAAACATATCAATTTCATTAGCCGTACTAAATGGAATTTAAAATATGATGTCCATTATTTTTTATATGGATTTCTACTAGTTGTTAAGAGTTGTTAAACTATATCTTGAATGAATTTTGTTTTTAGTTTCATAAGTAAGACTTCTTAATGATAACAGATGATCGTAACATGCATAACTTGCCGGCCAATTAAATTACTTTAAAGTATAAGACAGACTGATGTTTTATACATCTGGCTAAGATCAAATGACGTTACAAGAATGCAATCATTTTATGCAGTCTTTCCTCATCTTCTCATCACTCTTATCCCCCTCTCATGCAATGCGAAATTCGAAGTTGATTGTTATTTTTTTTGTGCTGAAAAGAAAAAAGAAAAGTTAGCACTGCCTTATTTATCATGCGTTTAAGAATCTCAATCTATAACGTGCCTAATTATTATACGATCTGCTTTCAACCTGAACTTGATTATACACATACCAACGTATAAATTATTTTTGTATATGAGAGCAGACAATGTTTTGATTAATGTCAAAACGAACGAACCAAATGATTTTGCCTGCTGCCGTCGCATGCTTGTATATTTTTTTTCGTTAATAAATTCAAAATTAAATTTTCTCTTAATTGCAGACAGTCGTCTGTCCACCAGAGATCGGCCAGAACCCGATCAAGAGAAAGTGTTTATGTTTCAAAGCTCAACTCGATGAGCTGCGAGATGCGGGTTGCGGGTTCCGACCTGCTGCAGTGGCAACTCAAAATCGGGTCACTCTGGTCTCCCAGCTCCCAGCTGTTTGGTTTGGTTTAGTTTGGTTTGCTGTCTGCTCTTTCGCTCGCTGACATTTAAATTATGTTGAAGCATTTCGTGTACATTTATTATTGGGGCCACTAAAAAATGCCACCGAAACAGCTATGTATATATATATATTTTTTTTTTTTGCTGCTCGGGTGACGCGTGGGGGCAAATAGCTTATAAAAGGAATACAGAGACCACAATAACTCTGACAGTGAAAAATATGTTTTACTCGCAGCTTATGCAATCGGAGAGCAGGCCAAAGTTGGAGAGACGGCTGCACTTAATGGACAATTGACTGATAGACAAAAGGCCGCTCCCCGCTTAACATACACACATCCACACACACCTATGCATATGGGCTGACAGCTTCAAGTAGGGCAGTATCAAGTTGTCTCCTCAACGCAGCATAACGGTGTCGATTATGCGCCCATCAAACACCCAAAATAACAAATGACAAAAACAACAATAAATAGCTTCATTGGTAATTAAAACCTAACAGAATCTGTGATCTTTGATTGGAGCTGACAAAGGTGTATGTTATTTTTTTCCCCTTTCGCTTTGATTGCGGCCCTATAAAATGATCTCATATTGATCTGGTCGCTGTTGAGTCACCTAGTTGACTCTCAGGTGTGTCGGCACGAGCGTTTTTTTTTAATTTTGGTCTCCCCACTCCAGCCCACAAGCACAAGACACGAAATCTCAAATGGGCATCTGGACCAGTTGAGTTTTTGACCTTAATTTACCAGAATATTCAATGAATTTCGATTCAACTGGCTTCACTCATTGGTCAAAGTTATTAAAATATAATATTACACTTAAGATAAGTTTGAAAAGTAAGCCATTTAATTCACTTAGCACACTTTTAAGCGCATGTTAAGCAGAAGGAAATTGAACTTATTTGATGTCTATGGAAATATGCGTAAAATACGTACGTAATTTATTGAAATTTCTCTTTCTTTTCTATATTGTCTTATGTTTAGATGGGTAAATTCGATTTGCATATAAAAAATCTTTAAATAGCTTATTTAAACATCGTTTTCTTAAGACTTGATTATGTTTTTCCTGTTTTGAACATACTTTACATGACTAAACTTAAAAACAGGTCTCTCCCATGGCTTGAGATCGTAAACAAAAGCGCAAAGGTGTCAAGCTAAAGTCAATAAAAATAGTTTACCATTTGTTGTGGGCATACATTTATATGAATAAATGCCTTTGTGTTGCAGACCATTTGAGCGGTTGTTTGTGTTCCACTTAAAAACAGAACAGCAAAAAGAGCAAAAGTATCTTTCAGATTTGCGACATATTTTCCGCTTACTGCCAAAAAGGCGGCTTGGCCATTCATATGCTTCACATAAATTGCCAGAAAAATTTCGAACAATCTCTTAGATCTGGGTTTCGAGTTATGCAAAACTTTTGAGCCGTTGTAAGCATCCACATTTGCATAAATATATTCAAATTTGACCTAAACATTGCTACTAAGCAGTAAGCATATCCACATTTCATAAAATTAGACTAAGAATTAACTCATTAGACATGGATATTTGGGTGTGGAAGCCAATTTGCTACTTGACTAAATATATGCTAAAAACTGCACAAATGTTTTGTCTATTTAGTGTTTATTACTGTTTAAGTGGCTCATATGTTGCATATATGATCCGATAGCGTATTCTTGCAAAGCTAATCGGATCAGGCACCTAACAAAATGAGTTATTTTTAAGAGGTTAAACTTTCTTTCCGTGATAATCATTATTTTGCTAATGATCTACTAAAAGCGTTATTATTCGAGAAACGTTGGATCGCTTATCGCAATCTGTAATCGTAGAAACATACAAAACCCTTTTTTTCTCTTTAGATATTTATCTACTATTTTTACTCACCGCCAACAGTTTAATCCATTCAGTTCTTTCAGGCAGTAACAATCCAATAAATGAACTCTCGCAACGCTTGCTAGCTGCACTGATTATCCAAAAAGAAACCGCTTTCAGTTATGTTCACACTGTCACTGGCACTCCTTAACAAATCGGTAAGTTAATGCAAGACGTTAGCTTAAACTTGACACACAAATCTGCTGGCTTCATAAAGACACTCGCGTGCAATTAATTAAACAAATTGCTTTACTTTCACCTCGACAAACAATTATACACGTAGCACTTTGAATTTGCATATTTACGAGTACATACTTTGATCTGCTAAACATTTAGCATTTAGCACATCACAAACTTGCACTCGACACCAAAATTTATTTATGTTGCATGCATATTTGTTGTTGTTGTTGTTGTTGCTGCTGCTGCTGCAGTTTTGGCAGGTTTCGTTAACAGGAAAATTGACTTTATATACAATGATGTTTGTATGCACACACATAGGTATAGATATACATACTAAGCATACAGCAGTATGAGAAGTAGCGAAAACAACTTTTCGCGAATATTACACACTATTACACACACACACATACATGCATATACACTCACACACACGTTACACATACATCGGCAAAACGCCCGCGGCTCCAGCGTTTTTTGGCGTCGGATTTTACGCACGTAGAGAGAAGAATCGTTCTGCACGACGAAAAGTCAAAAACACAACTGAAACTTCTTTGGGAAAAAGTATTTTTACAGCACCACGGCACGCGCAATAGACCAACAATGGGTCTTGTGCTTGGGTCTCTCAACAGGTCTTGAGCACTCAACATTTTGAGTGAGTTTTTTTTTGGTTTTCTTTCTTGTAGTTGGTTGGCTGTTTGAAACCAGTTGATCTTGTTTCTGAGCCAAATTTACTGCTGCCGCTGCTGCTGCTGCTGTCTGCTGCTGCTGCTGCGAATGCTGATGTTACATGACTCGAGTCTCGCTGTTCGTTGTGGCTCCTTTGGTAAGTTCGTGTCCTAAGTCTTTTGTTTTGCCTGCATTGCAATTGCCTTTGACTCGCCAAATGCATGGGCATTATTATCTATGAGTTATTTACGCTTTGCATTTTTGCTCTTGTTATGACCAGACGTGGCTATATTGCTCGGTTGTCGCCGTTGCCGTCGTTGTTGTCGCTGCTGTCGTGGGCTTGGCACACGCTCGACCTCAACCCGCGGCCCAGGAATGTCCATGGCGACGGCGACAGGTTTCGCAGCGCTCGTTCTCTCTCTGCAGCGATCCCCAGCAGTTGGCACATTTGGCGTAAAAATATTGGCTACTGTTTCCAGTTGGCAGTTGCCAAATGTGCATTTTTTTTACTTTTTTTATTGTTTGCTCAGGATTTAGATTTTATGGTGTGGGAGTAGCTGGTTCAATGAACCGAGCCTGCCAAATCAATGAGTGATTGAGTGAGGGATAGAAGAGAGAGAGAGAGAGAGAGGGGAAAGAGGGAGATTGAGGCACTGAAACGACCTTGTCGTGTGTGTGCAGAGTTTCAAAGATTTGTGTTGGCACCGTCTCAAGTCTCAACTTATTTTGAATTTATTGGCCTGGCCGTTGCTCAGCTCAGCTTGGTTTAGTTTAGTGTGCCATTGTTCTGACTGTCGGTTCTTTTTGAATCTTACGACAATAAAGAGCAGCGCGGCAACTGCGATCGCGGCGTTTTTCCCCTGCCTTTTTTTATATATACTTATCCATACATATTTATATTTTGCTTGAAGCTGCCGCAAAGTGGAAACCAGTCGCGGTCCGTGGTCTGTGCTCAGTGCTCTGCTCCTGCCAATGCCCCAATCGCGTACCGAACCCAAACCGAACGCCAGGGCAGTCACTTGATCAACTGGCAGCCAACTGGTTAAGACTTGCTGAAAAGCATGCGCCAAAGAATTTAGCCAGCAATTTTTGGAATGTTTTCAATGTACCAAGTGTGCAAACACCAAAAACAAAACAAAAACGAAAAATATACCCAACCGAAAACTTCCATTCCCAAGATTGCGCAAAACCACCGCTGATGTTGACATGCTCTACTCAAGATAAATCTTAGTATCTATCAAATTTAATTTTATATGAAATCTGACTTACTTACTTAGATAAGTACCAAAACATCGACACTTCGTGTATATCAATAAGTTTTCATAATAATAATTGCAAACTTAATGACAAACGCGGTATGCCCATCGCCTGTAAGTGTGTGCAAAGGAATGACGGCTGCAAGAAGTGCATTTGAAGGCACCTGAAGAACACACATAGAAGAGAGTCTTGCGAAGATAATTATTAACTTATTATAAACAGACATTGAATGAGTGAATGCTAATTACTATTATTAACTCAACAATTTGTAATGCATAAAGTTGCAGCTAATCGAATACCAATGAAAATTTTATTTAACTTGAGTTGTGAATTTCATTTTCAAATCGATTTTCAAAGTCGAACCAATAACTAGCTGATGGGGGCACAATATACCTTATAGGTCGCAGTGCTGGTTCCCCAATCATAATAACTAGCTGATAATTACACATTAGCACCAAGGAATCTTGCCTATTGGTGGTGTGGCAAACTTAAGGGCAACAGAGGAGGCAACAGCTGTTACTTGTCTGAGGTAATTTGAACTGCATTAGCGCTAATAATTTGCTTTTACCTACACTGCTTGGACTGCCACAGACCTGCAGTGGTAATCTCTTGAAAATCATCATTGGGCAAGGACGTGACTGTGTCGCTGACGTTTATTGTGACAGCGGCGCAGTGATTGCCGTTTTGGGTACTCACCTACCCTGCAGACCCTTTGCGTTTGGGTTTCTCAGTTAGGTCTCGGTTCCGTTCCTCCTGTGTCGCTGCATGGGGCATAAATCAACACGAGGCACAAAATGCAACCGCAACAAAGCAAAAGGCATAACGCAGGTAGCGACACCAACCACGACGACGACGACGACGACAACGACAACAACACCAAATTCCAAAGACTCCACCTAACAAACGCAACGTTCCGTTTCCCGACCCAGCTCTAAACTCAATTAGAGCTTGTGTGTATTTGAGTGTGTGTGTTTGTGTTGCATTCTTTGCATGCCAATGTGGCATTTGATTGATAATTTTGTTACGCCTTGAACATGTTTCAAAATACATTTTGATAACTTTGGGTTGTCGTTCTTGAGATTTATGACATGTGTGTTGTTTTGAGTCTCTATTGTTATTGTTATTGTTGATTTTAGTGTTATTGGAAAGCGTTAGACTGATATTTGTCGCTGATTCGCTTCGAGCATGACTAAGTACCCGCATTTGAGTGGACTCTCTTATTCACGGGGCCCAAATGTAAGCCTTGTCTTTTCTTTGTTTCTCATCAGTTGTACAATTGGGTTAGAGTGCAACAGAAGCTATAGAACCGTTATCATCTGTTCTAGATTGATACTCCCATTATTTGATCATGAAATATTCGTGCATAATCAATTTCTCCCGTTGATTAGTTTAGCTGATTGCTTTGTAACCTTAAGACTAGGCAAGACGACGGAATCCAAACTCATTTAATAACTTCAGTAATGTTAAGGTTTGCGCAACGAATTGTTTATTTCATAATTTATAATCTTATAGATCGCAAAATGTTAAAATTTGTATTTATTTATGTATATTGTAATTATGATATATCATAAGAAGGTTATTGGCATATATTTGTATTGATTAGCTGAACTACATTGGAAATATTTAAAATATTTCTAAATATTTTGTTTAAGGCAAATATTTGATAAATTGCTTTCACTACTTAGCTATTAGAAATTGAATTTTAAATTCTGAATCTAATGTTGTATAACTTTTTAAATCTATATATATTTTCTCCTTGAGCTACGACAATTCAATAATCAACTACTTAAAATTTGGAGCAAGAGTAAATTCAGATGCAAACTTTGTAGATAAGTTCCTCATATCATTCTCATCATTTGGATAAATGTATAAATATTATTGCTGATTATATCATTCATTTCATTGAACGTATGGGTGCACCATCACACTGTATTTTAAATGATTTGCTGCAGATGTTCCACTTTTAATGACAATGACATCAACGGCAACGGCAATGATTATATCCATTTGGGGATTCTTTGCTCAGTTAAACTTCAAGTTTCAGTTTGCCGTATTTCTGAAACTTGCTGAAAAACTCGTCTCATTTTTTCACCCCGATGTATGAAACCGATTTGCCAGTCTTGCGCAGCTGTTCCATGAGTTCATCGGACGATAAGTTTGAGGTGACGCTCACTGTTCTTTCATCCAGATTGACGCTAACTTTTTCCACCTTATCTATGAAATGCAAAAAATAAAATAAAATTAAAGCCTTTTGTTGGAAACCGCAACTAAACCAAAAGCAACGACTAACTGATAAGGGGCCGTGGAACCTTCTCCAGTATTGATATGTACTTAAGCATGTACACATGTTTAATACCAGAACAAAGCCCAACAATCCCTATTATTGATATGTATTCTTATATTTTCGTACTTACCACCCAATTTTCCCAAGACTCGTTCCACAGCGCTGGCACAGCCGCCACAGGTCATCTCCACTTTGAATTCGTGCACCTACGTGGAATACATGTAGAAAATATATGCCAATTAGTAGCTGTAACTAGCAGAAACAGAGACTCGTACTTAAGTACATCTGTATACACATATGTAAATAAGTATCTCTGTGTGCGTGTGTACGTAAAAACATACGGTCATCCTGCTAATGCTGCTGCTTGGACGACTCAAGTCTGCCGTCGTATGCTTATAAATTTGCGGTAAATTGAACAGCTTGAAGGCGGTTGCTTGATTTTTTTTCTTTGGTTTATTTTATGGACGTGGCACACGCAGTTCTCACAAGTACTGTTTAATTAAACAACTGTCTTTCTTTTTTTGTTTGCGCTGGGTTTTGGACAATCGATGCAACTCGATTGCTTGCCGTTTATATCGATTTATCGTTTTGTCAACAAATATCTGGATACAGTGTTGTGTTCCTATTTATCGAATACAAAGACCGTTAATAATTCGAAACATTTTAAGTTGCACTTTATTTTAAATGAATATATGAATTTATTCAAATGAAATTTTATATTCGTTTTGGACATGCCCCAAATCTGAAGACCACCTGATGATCATACAATTGACCCGGATTTATGATGACTGTTGGAAAGGTCGCATTATTCATCGAGTCTGGATACTTTTGAGTCTGCATAGAGAAAGCGCCATGTTTTACATAATGGGCACCATCCTTCCCAATATTGGGAATATCGCCCCGCTCCTCATCGGGCAGGCTATTCGCTGTATAAAACTGTAATCCAGGCTGATTCGTATGGACTTCCATAAATCGACCGGTACAAGGATGCACTGCCCGGGCTACTAGCTTCACTTGATTTGGATCCACGTTGACGCAGTAATTGTTATCAAAGCCACAGATAGGGCATCGATAGACTTGATTCAACCGCTTGCCCAAGTTAGTTAAAGTGCTGAAATCATAGGGTGTATTACGCACAGGCATTAGCTTGCCAGTAGGCAGCTGCTCCTGATCAGTGTCCACAATTGAATTAGCCTTAATCATTGCCATGTGCTGGAAGAGCGTTTCCCTGCCCGTACCATGACCAGCGAGATTAAAGTAAGCATGGTTGCTTATATTGATGCAGGTAGTTGCCTTGGCGCGCGCCTCTATTCGCATGCCAAAGCACCCCATTTCATTCAGCGAGAAATTAATGTTGACTGTCACTTCGCCCGGATAGCCCTCGTGGCCATCAGGAGAAACGTGCTGCAGCGTTATGCCATCCTTGTGTATGCCTACCACGTCCCAGATGACGGAATCGAAGCCCACATAGCCTCCATGCAGGTGGTGTCTGTCCTTCAGGTTACGGGTGATATTAACATCCTTGCCACACAATTTGAAATTGCCGTGGGCAACACGATTTGCCACACGACCAATGGTGGCCCCAAAATAGGATTGCTGATTGCGATAGTAGCCGGCGACGTCGTCATAGCCAAGACAAACATCTTCGAGCTTGCCATTAAAGTCGGGCACCTTCACGCTTTGTATTATGGCACCCAGTGTCAATATTGCCACAGACATCTCCTTCTCTGTGCTCAATGTGAAACGACGCACATGCTCCGTTTTCTGCGTCATGGGATTGACGGCAATGCCAAAAACATCTTCAATTACGCGTACCATCTTTAGCCTAAAATGTTTGCTAAACTTAAATTTTGAATATCATGAATCAAAATCAAATTTTTCGATGTAATAAATGTTTACAAATTAAATCTGGCGCACCTGATATTTAGAAGCCTACTGAAAAATCCCAAAAAGTTACTGGAAGGTTCGAATCACTCATGGCAAAGTCTGCAGTAAAAATTCAAATAATTTACAAGTATTTGCACAATATAATGATTTACTCATTTGAATTTATTAACTGTAAGCAACAAACAAAAAAACTAATTTGGACCAAGCATATTTTCGGGGCGCACCCAGTCGTCAAAATCCTTCTCCAAGATGCCAACCTTGATGGCCTCCTCCTTCAGTGTGGTGCCATTATTATGCGCGCTCTTGGCGATCTCAGCCGCCTTTTCGTAGCCAATATGTGGATTAAGTGCTGTCACAAGCATCAGAGACTCGTTCACTGCCTTGGCTATGCGATCCTCGTTTGCCTTAATGCCATCAACGCAATTCTTGGCAAAAGAGTTGCATCCATCAGCTGCAAATACAAAAGGATTAAGTCAGTCATGCACATCTGAAATCGAAACTCAACTTACTCAGCAGCTTTATCGAACGTAGAACATTGGACAAGATCAGAGGCTTGAATGTATTCAGTTCAAAGTGTCCATTGGACCCACCAACAGACACAGCCACATGATTGCCCATGACCTGAGCACAAATCATTGTCAAAGCCTCGCATTGTGTGGGATTCACTTTGCCCGGCATTATTGAGCTGCCCGGCTCATTTGACGGCAAGATGAGCTCGCCCAAACCACAGCGTGGCCCAGAGCCCAAGAAGCGTATGTCATTGGCAATCTTCATGAGGCTGACAGCGATGGTATTCAATGCACCATGCACCTCCACCATAGCGTCCCTAGCGCCTAAGGCCTCAAAAAAGTTGGGTGCACTAACAAATGGCAATGATGTCAGTTGGGCAACGCGATTGGCGGCCTTCTCAGCAAAGCCCTTGCGAGTATTCAGACCGGTGCCGACGGCGGTGCCGCCCAGTGCCACTTGATAGACATGCGGGAGGACAGCATTAATCCTATCCAGACCATTAGTTAGCTGTTGTGTGTATCCGCTAAACTCTTGGCCCAATGTCATTGGCACTGCATCCTGTGTATGGGTGCGTCCAATTTTGATAATGTTCTTCCACTCGATTGACTTTTTATGGAGTGCATCACGCAGCTGGGTCAAAGCTGGCAACAGGCTCTTCACCAGCTCAATGCCCACAGCGATGTGTATGGCCGTTGGAAAAGTGTCATTGGAGCTCTGTGATTTGTTCACATGATCAATGGCATGCACTGGAGTATTGGAGCCCAGTTCGCCACCGAGCATTTCAATGCAACGATTACCAATCACCTCGTTGATATTCATATTGGTCTGTGTGCCCGATCCCGTTTGCCATATGGGCAACGGAAAATGGCCCTCATCATAGAGTTTACCACTAATCACCTCATCGCAGGCACTCGAAATCGCTTTACTAATCTTACTATCCAGCCCGAATTCGACGTTAACCTCAGCGGCGGCCTTCTTCACAATGCCCATGGCCTGAATAACGGACTTCTGTGGATGTTTAAAAGGATTAAAGGTCGAGTCAAAAACAAGAGTGGAATCATTCTGTTACCGGCATGCGTTCATCCATGCCGCCAATAGGAAAGTTGAGAACGCAACGCATTGTCTGAGCGCCATAGTAACGATCCCCGGGCACCTCCATTTGTCCAAGCGTGTCGCTCTCAATGCGCATAGACATCTTAGATGCGGGCTGGTTGCTTGTTCTTTTCATTATGCGATTTTAATACCAACAAAAATGTATAGCTATGTATGTATATATATATATATTTACTTGTGAAAGAGGACTATGAATTTTTAGGTAACTGCCTACTTGGCTTAAAACGATTGCTTTCTTAGAAACAAATACATACATATATTGAGAAGATAATTTCATACATAAGTTGAACTTTATTCTCATTTTGGTTCATTGGGTCCCAGCATTTCTGACGGTCGCACCCACGACTCAAACTCAAAATCTGAAATGCCTATTTTTAATGCCTCCTGCTTCAGAGTGGTTCCATTTTGAAGTGCGGCCACGGCAAGTTTCACAGCCTTATTATAGCCAATATGAGGATCGAGTGCTGTTGCCAGCATTAGGGACTTTTTCATAAACGTATCAATTTTGCTTGAATTTGCCTGAGCACCTTCCAGGCAATTGGCCACAAATGCCTTCAGGCCATCGCTTAACAGTTCAATGGAGCGCAGCACATTCGAGGCGATCAGCGGCATGAAGGAATTGAGCTCAAAGTGACCATTGAAGCCACCGACTGTGACGGCCACCTGGTTGCCCATGATCTGAGCACAAATCATTGTCAAAGCCTCGCATTGTGTGGGATTCACTTTGCCCGGCATTATTGAGCTGCCCGGCTCATTTGACGGCAAGATGAGCTCGCCCAGGCCACAGCGTGGCCCGGAGCCCAAGAAGCGTATGTCATTGGCTATCTTCATGGTGCTCACTGCAATGCAGTTGAGCTCACCATGCACTTCGATCAAGCAGTCTCGTGCACTCAGAGCCTCATGTAAATTGGGTGCAGAAACAAACGGCAGCCCTGTGATTTGCTCAATTTCTTTGACGCATTGATATCCAAAGTCCGGCTGACAACTTGGTGCTGTACACAGTGTGGCGGCACCTAGAGACAGCTGATACAAACGCTCCATCGAGGAGTAGAGTCTGGTCTGACAGTTGCTCATCATTTGTTTATAGCCACTGAACTCCTGACCCAGTGTCAACGGCACTTCATCCATCAGATGGGCGCGACCGACCTTTATGACATCCTTCCACAGAATCTCCTTCTTCTCCAGGGTCTCAATTATCAGTGCGAGTAATGGAAATAGCTTCTCTTTTAGCTGCATTGCAACCGCTATATTTGTAGCCGAGGCGAAGCAATCATTAGAGTTCTGCGACATATTAACATGTAGGTTGGGATCCACCGGAGAATTGCTGCCCAGCTGACCGCCCATAATTTCAATGGCACGATTGCCAATCACCTCATTGACATTCACATTGGTCTGGTTGCCTGCTCCCGTCTGCCAGATGGTTAAAGGAAAGTGATCCTCATCATACAACTTGCCGGAGATGACATCATCAGCCGCACTTGAAATCGCACCAGAGATGCCAGGGTCCAAACCGAATTCCTTGTTGACCTCCGCGCCGGCTTTCTTCAATATGCCCATCGCAATAATAATGGGTCGCTATTGGAACAGATTTGGTGACACTGGACTGCTTGGCTCAATGCGGCACAAATACTTACCGGAATGCGCTCCTCTATGCCACCAATGGGTGTATTCATAACAGAACGCATTGTGGTTGGTCCGAACATGCGATCCAATGGAATACTCACTGCACCCATGTCATCGTATTCGACTCGGGTGTCCGCCACCGTTAGACGTGCCAGTTTGTACATCAGATTGAAGACTTCCTTTTGGTCGAACGACATCTTAGATTATAAATTTAATATTGAATGCCTAGCACTGAGAATAAGTGCTTTGAAAATGAGATGGAATCAATTGTGTATTAAGGCTACTCGGATTTAGTTTTATTATCAATTATGTATTTGTTTGTCTTTTTAACTTTTTTAATTTTTCGCAATACATAGAAAATAGTCAGCTTTAATTGTTTATTTGTTGTTACAACAGCATTTCCATGACTCTTCTACATTAAACTTATAAATGACCTCATGCAAATATTTATCGCCTGGATTGAGGAAGATTGATGGAAAGTCTGGATGGTTCATTGAATTGGGAAACTTTTCAGTTTCCACACAGAAAGAGCCATGCTTGCGATAATGGGTGCAGTCCTTTCCAATCATTGGCGTATCACCTTTCTCCTCGTCCGGCAAGTTGTTGGCCGTGTAAAATTGCAGACCCGGCTGATTGGAATAGATTTCCATGGCACGTCCGCTCGGCGGATGCAACAGTTTGGCCACCAGATTAATGCCCGTATCTTTGTTCTCGTTGACCACAAAGCAATTGTCATAGCCGTTAATCAGACGATTATCGAATTGCTTGAGGCGATCACCCAGTAGAACTGGTATCCGCATATCGAAGACTGTGTCGTTTACATCCAAAAAGTTTCCCGTCGGAATTTGATGGTCATCCGTATCAACAATCTTGGAGGATATTATCTCCACTCTATGCTCGGCGAGTCCCTTGGGACCAGAAGCGTGACCAGCCAAGTTAAAGTACGCATGATTCGATAAGTTAACCGGGGTCGTTTTTGTCGTGATCGCCTCGAAGCGCACTCCGAGACGATTGCTATTGTCCAGCCAGTAGGTTATCGTGGCCGTTAGCTGACCGGGATAACCCTCGTGGCCGTCGGGTGACACATGCTTGAAGGTAATACCCAAATCTGAGGCGCGCACGACCTCCCAAATGACGCTATCAAAGCCAACGAAGCCACCATGCAACTGATATGCGTCCTGGAAATTCTTGGTCAGCGCGTATTTTGTTTCACCCACGACGTACTCGCCATTGGCCACACGATTCGCCACACGGCCCAAGGTGCCGCCGATGTAGGCTGCTTTCGTATTGACATAGCTGGCAATGTCGTCAAAACCGAGACATACATCCTCAATCTTCTGATAAGCATCCGGCATACATACGCTCTGTATAATGGCGCCCAACTGAATAACCGATACGGACATCTGATTCTTGTTGATCATTGTGAAGCGACGCACCATTTCTGGTACATTGGTAAACGGATTCTTGGCCAGACCAAAGATTTCCTCATTGATTTTGATAGACATGCCGCTGCAGTTTAACTGGAAAATTTTCAATGTGTTTTACTCAAAAAACAATAATGTAACAATTACTGCATGGCAGTCTAACCCACTTCTTACTATTGTACTTGAAAATTGCTAAGGTCGCGAGCTGTTTACTGCAAAGTCACAAAAGGGCGATAGATAGATGGACGGCGCTAACTCAACTGATGCATTTTGCAATGCCAACGGTTTTTTTTATAATTGTAGAACTGATTGTTTGCTGATATCACATATATATGCACATCAATTGATGTATGTGCATACGAGTTGTGCCAGACAGCACAAGTAACTAAATTGCGCACTCTAGAAAAGCTATATTAATTGAGCTGAGCGCGAAAAGTCATGAGAACTTAAGAGATAACACGCACTCATAGAATTCTCATCTCATTAGTTATCTCATTGCCTGTTACAGAAATTTACACAATTATATATATTTTATATGAGTATAACGGCGCCGTATACAGAAGTATATTTACACGAATCCAATATCAATTAAAAAGCCAGCAATCTGCTCAGTCTATTATCTACATATAAATAGTATATACAATTGGCTTATTCACTGATAAGCCGCCCTGTCCAATCCGCAAGCAAATTAACTATTTAGTACTTATTAATGTTAAACAATCGAACGCCGTGGAATTGTGGCAGCTTTGGCAGCGTGACCACAACCAGCGATATAAAATTGGCAATGAAATGTTCCGTGCTGTTGCGTGTGTATAGGCAAGTTAAGAGGAAGCTGTAAGAGATAAATGCTTAAACATGGTATCCCATGACAAATGTAGATAAATGCAGACTCACAGTATGATTGGAACAGCGGTTAAAAACTTGCGAGTTGGCGTCATTTGAACGCCGTCATCTATTTGCTCCCAGTGTGTCCATTGCCGGCTTGCGTCATTCTCGATGCTCATCCAGGGAGCACCTTTAATGATGTGCAGAAAGTACAGATGCACCTAGCAGAAACATTTAGCACTACGGTGACAAACGGGTTTTGGGTATTGATTACTCACTGTGTTATGCAGCAAATTGGTTACTGTCCAGGCAACAGGTATCGTCACAAATGGCACTGATAACAGTAGCAAGTGCAGAAATAGAAGACCAAGAAAATAAGCCAGCCAGAAACCGCGGGCACTCAGCCAAGAGCTATTGGGATTTGTTTCCCCATGTCCTCCGGCAATTGATGTCATTTTTAAATGGAATCGCAGTGTTTACGCTCTGTATTTCTTCAAATTGCTGTAGACAATAGAGATGAGCTGATCAGAACTGTGACAGAATAATTGATTGCGAAAAATTACTGTGTTTATCGATAACATACATGAATAGACGAACTACTGGTTCCGCTCAGACGAACCAGTTGTGGTGAATGTCAAGTTTTGCCAAATAGCGTTGCTTGCTGAAAAATATTAACGAATATCAAAAGTTGTTTGAAATGCAGTTAATTGTATTTATGCAACTCTAAAATCGATTTTTACAATATGTCAGCTTAAAATAGTATAAAAGAAGAGAAAAATGAGCGGAAACCATGCAAAAAACAATTCAGGTAAGTTTCATCAACTGCTGACCAAAAATGCAGAAAGTTTATGTTCAATTTGTTGGTATGTGTTTCACACAGGCGGGTATGGAAGCCACACTGCGGTGGCGATACCCATACCCAGCATTGAGGAGAAGAATAAGCAAATGCAGCAGGAGACGATGATGGAGAAGCTGCGCGCCAAGTACCGCAACAAGCCGAAGAGCTACGAGGATATCAAGAAATCTGTGCGCATGTACTTCATAGAAAAGCACTATCCGTTGGATCCGCTTTGCAAGGCAGCGCTGCAGTCGGCACTGGACAAACTGCAGCACTACATCAAGGTGACCTCGAGGCACGGACTCGTGGAGCGCTTGGAGAGCCTGTCCCGGCAACTAGGTCTCAAGTTCATGGAGGATCAGCAGCTCCTCTTTATTTCCACGGACATGTTCTACGTGGAGATACTGCTGGATGCCAGCGGTAACCTCAACGATGTCAAGGTACACCACGAATGCAAGATTGAGCAGCAGTCCAATTCGAGCGCCAGTTCCCGTGAGCTGCTCAACTGCCTCAAAGCGGGCGACTTTGCCGACTTCACAGTTCAACTGGAGGGGCTCTCCTCCATTTACCAGCTAAACGCCGAGCCCAAAGTAAAGAAGAAAGCCTTTGTGGCACTGCAGGCCATGGAAACGGACATTTCCAACGTGTATCAGCAGTACCTGCAGAAACAGCAACAGATAAGTGGAAACAGCGATAGCTACTATATCATGAACAACTCCCCGCTGGGTCTGGTCTTGGAGCGACGTGGCGGGCATCCAATGAAGCTGACTTACTTCTGCCCACCACTCCAGCTCATCGAGAAGAAGGCAAAGGGGGAGAAGCTGGCCACTGCAAGTGCAAGTGGAACTGCGAGCAGAGACTTCAGCATTGAACAGGTGATGAAAAGCCCCAACGGACTTAGTGCCACGCTCAATCTGGAGGGCTCCTCTGCGAACAAGCTGCAAATACTGCCCATTGTCAGCTTCACCAGCGAGTCCGGTCTGCCACTGGATCAGCCCAGCTATGCGCCTCTCACGCAGAACAACTCGATGCTGATGCCGGCCACTTATGTCCTGCGCCTCAACAAACCCATGCCGGTCTGCATTGAGTCTCTGCGAGCCTTGGCTCTGCCTGGCCTTGGTTCCTTAGGTGTATCAGGCGAGGGAACAACTACTGTGATGAATCTGATTGTACAGACTGCGTCGAGGCAGCTGATAAAGAGCACCCAGAAGGGCTTGTATGTCAATCTGCCAAAGGAGACGCACTGCTACTTCTTCACGGACAACCGCCGGATGCAGGGCAAACTAATATCGACGCTGCCGTTCACGGAGCCTGCGCAGGTGCCCAGGATAATAGCGTTCCTAAAGAAGCAGGCGCTCTTCTGCACTCTCCTCTCCAGCTGCGTCAGGGAGCAGCAGAAGCAATACAACGGTGAGTCCATCATATCCCAGAAATGGTATAGCAGATATTAATTTAATTCCACTCCAGACATGGACAGTACCGTTATTCTGGAGGTAACTGCTGTTTCACTCAGCCAGATCACTGTGGAGCTGCAGCATCCCTACGAGGAGTCGCTGGCCACTGTCGACTTTCTGCTGGAGGACGGGCAGCCGACCTGCACCATTTACTGTCTGAGCAACGACTACGAAGCGCTCTCCCAGAAGCTGACGAGGACAGTGCGCCAGGTGATGTCTATACCCATGGTTATATATAAGTTGCTGAAGTGCTGGGACGAGGATCATCAGCAGAAGCTGCATGGCGCCATTGCTCCAGGAGCAGGCTCAGGCGCTGGCAGTGGCACTGCAGGTGGTTTCAGCGGCACTGGAGGAGGTGGAGGGATGCACGGGACAAGCAACTTTGGGCAGTTTGCCATGGAGACGGGTGGTGGCGAGAGCAGCAGCGGAGTTGGCGGCGGTTTCAACAGTGTCGGCAATCTCAAAATGGACTCCAAGGTGCGCTCCCTGGCAGATGAGTTCGCTGCGTCCACCTCGGCGGCTGCGGCCATTGCGGGTCTGATGAATCTGAAGCGTGAAACGGATCCACAGCTGGGCGAAGGCAACATTCCAATCCTCAGCTCCTCCAGTTCCTCTGCATGCGCAACCAAGGTCAGCGAGAATGAGATCGCCGACAAGTACAAGAATATTTGGAAGGACAAGACGCCAAACTTGAAGCACTGTGTCAGCATCACGCCCATTGCCGGCGATGGCAAGGCACCTCTCCAGCAACAGGTGGATGTACAGCGTACGGGCGGCATTGAGATCATTCCACTGAATGCGCCAGGCTCTGTTGGAGCCACTGCAAGCGCTGGCTCCCCAGCCACAACGATTACCATAACACCCATCACTGGAGTTGGCAAGGAGCTCTCTAAGGAGGCAAAGAAGTCTGTGTCGAGTGGAAGTGCCACCAAGCGACCCCATGAGAGCAGCTCATCCTCCTCATCCTCGTCGAACTCAAACTCGAACTCGAGCAACAGCAGTAGCAGCAGCAACTCCTCGAGCGACACGCAGAAGGAGAAGAAGCGCAAGAAGAAGCGAGATGACTCGCCCATGGGTCCTCCCGAGAAGGTATACTCTCGCCAGAATTCGCCCGCTGGTGGCGGGATGTCGGATCCTGTGGCGGGGAGCGGCGTGGTGCGCAAGTTCTCGTCGCCCTCAGCTTCATCATCGTCTTCGCCCAAGGCGGGTGGGGCCGGAGGGGGAGGTGGAGCTGGAGCTGCTCTGGGTCTTATGAGCGCGCAGCCAGCGCGTCCAAGTCCGAAGCACTCGCCTGTCTACAGCAGTCCCAAGCACAACAGCACCAGCAACACTGCCTCGAACAGCCCCAAGTCGCCTTTCGGCACCCTCTCGCCCAAGCATGGATCTTCCGGCAAGCCGAGCATGTCCACTCTCAAGAGTGCGACGGCGGCCACCGGTCTCAGCCTCAGTCCCAAGGCTGAGAAGAATCTCGCTGCCACTGGAGGTGGAGGTGGTTCCAATGCAGCCCATCCTCTTCCTCTTGCGCCCACAGCATCCGGCCCAAGCTCTGGCGCTAATCCCTCGATGATACGACCCGTGCCGCCATTGGCTAGCACGATCAGTGGCATCAGTAGCATTGGCAGCCAGTTGCCGGCTGGCTTGAAGAAGGACAAGACCAACGCCAACAGCTCCGCAACTGGCGCCCCGCCGGCAGTCGTTGCTGCTGCAGTGGCTGCCTTGAAAAATTCCCAGCAGCAACTGAAGCCATCTGTGGCCAGTTTATCGCATCTGGCAGCAGGTGGCAATCTGAGCAGCTATGCGGCTCCCACCGTGGCCGCCCTGGAGCTCAATGCCCTGCGCAAGGGATTGTCAGGAGCGGGAGTGGGACCGGGAATGGGCGCAGCTGCGGGTGCGGTAGGTGCGGTAAGTCCGTTTTCATTTTATGAGTAGCTCTCGTTGTGTGCCCACCTACAATCCCAACTCCAACTGCACCTTTAACCCTCATTCTCTGATTGAATCTCTGTTTTTATTTTTGCATACAACTAAAACTTTAATTTGATTAATTCAATTAATCAACTTTAGTTGATTATTAATTGTAATACTGTAATAGTATCGCCGCTGTAGGTTTTGATATAATTTACTTTGTGTTTTGTTTGTAAATATATTTACTATTACCTATTTTCTAACTGCATCCGTTTTATTTATTTTGTTTCCTATTCTTAATCCCTGTGATGGGTTCTATTGCTAATGTTGCCCCAGAGGATCCTCACTATTAATTTAAAACACACCTGCATGACCAATGACACACATATACCCTGTAACTTGGAGTGGCCAGTGCTATCAATTCAACTCAACAGTCTGCAAAAGAGCGTCACTAATATTCCCATTCAATTTTAATGTTATTCAGCAGATTTTTTATGTTTATTTGTGTGTATCTGAGAAGTTGCTTCTTTACTTGCACTCCTTATTAAATATAGTAATATGCATTTTTTGAACCACTGATAAACATTATACTAACGGGTTACCTTTCTCCCTCTCGATTTCGATCTCCTTGGTTTCGCTCTCTCTCTCTCTCTCTCTCTTGAACACTCACTGATCCCTTTGCATGATTCGGGAATTAATGATTAACCCACAATCGACACTTGTGCTGTTTTGATTGCTTTAATTGCTTTCTTGGTTCGATTCTCATTTGTTTGTCTCCACGCACACACACACACCCACCCACACGCACACACCACGCGCTTCCTTTGTCAGGTTAGTTTGATGACGTCGACGGCAGCTTCAACGGCAACCATCCAAACAACAACCACAACCTCAACCTCAAGCACAACAACGGCAGTGGATTCACCGGTCACAGCAGCAGCAACAACAGCAGCAGCAGCAGCAGTAGTGGAAGCGGGAGTGTTAGTGGGAGCAGTCACACCAATAGCACCAATAGCAACACCAACAGCAGCAACACAGCAACAGCAGGCAGCGGGGCCACATAGTACCGACAACTACAGCTCGAGCTCTGCCAGCAACAGCAACAGTATCATTCCTGGAACAGTCTCAGGCCTGTCCACTGGATACATGGTGAAGCCGAGCAGCCAGGAGGGCCTAAAGCTGACTATCAATAAGACAGGCAGTGGAAAGAGGGAAAGCAAGGGCGGAACTACTGCCTCATCCTCATCCACATCATCGTCGGCGTCTTCCTCCACTGGTGTTAAGAAGCAGCACACGGGATTGAAGCCGGGCGTCAACAGTGGACCAGCCTCTAAGAAGGCAACTTCAGCAGCTGCTGGATCCAGCAAGCACCTCTTCCAAAAGGCCAACTCTTCTGGCAACCTGAGCAGCAAGCTAGGCGGATCCAGCACTTCCACTTCTGGCGGGGGTTTGCCTCTGACCAAAAGCAACAGCACCAACTCCTTCCAGGAGCACAGTGTGCCCAGGCGACGGCCCAGCATGGGCGGCAACATTAGTGGAGGCGCAGTTCAGCGCAAGGCACAATTAACGCCTTCTGCATCGGCATCTGGATCTGGAATGGGATCATCTGTGGGCGCAGGTAGAATGTCACCAGCAGCGATGAGCGGGTCGATGTCACAGCCGCCGCCGCGTTTCGATCATCCCACGGACATGATGACTATTCTGCAGTACGCCTCGCCCACCATGGCAGCCAGCATGGAGGGCTTCATCAAGGGACTGCACAACAAGTTTCAGATACCTAAATTGTCTCAGCGACAAAGTGGCAACAGCAGCAGCTCAGTTGGACACAGTCTGCCCAACACAGATCAGGTGCAATCGCAATCAGCTGCCTCCACCTCCTCCTCCTCGGGGGAGCAGCAGCAGCAGCAGATGAGTGCATTGGCATCCAGTCTAACAGCTACTACGCCAAGTGGCAACAGTGGAGTGCTGAAGCCATCACCAGTTGCTTCTACTTCTGGATCTGCAGCAAACGCAAACGATTTGCTGCTCAACCTGAGCAGCAGTGGTTCAATAGGTGATGGCATCGACGAGGAGTTGCTCGCCAGTTTGGCAGGCGAATGACATCTCGAACTGCATCTCACTGCAATCCTAAGTTAGCCTTCGACTGCACCCACTTGTTGTTTGTTATATGTCAGTAGTAAATAGATCATGATAGATGTAAGTGTCTCATACATGATGACATGTATTCGTACGCTTAAGAAGTTGCTGCCTTAAATTAAATACAAAATAAATGAATTACATCCATATGGGATGGTAATCTAATCTATGTGGTTTACTGCTGGAGGATTGTGGTTTTATGCTCACAGCCACACCCACAGCTACAACACATAAATACGTCAAAAGCATGCAAAACAAGTAGGGGTTCAGTTCAAGGAACTCGACCTTATTGGATGCTGCAGCGATAAGCACTGGGTGTAAACAAGGAGCTACGTCATTACAAGGTGTGTGAATGTATTTGTCTGCTTCAAGCTATGCGGATGATAAAGTGTGGAAACAACAAACGAGTGCTGATTAGATATTTAGTTGCACGTTCTGGACGCTCTTGAGGGCGTCACTGTAGCGGGCCAGCACTGGCTGCACCTCCTCGGCGATGAACTCGTCCACCTGCTCGCTGGCACGGCCAGTGAAGGTGCTGGCATCCAGGATGTGCTCCAGCTTATCGAGGATGGGTGCAAAGTAGGAGTCGTTGCGTACACGATCCACCAAATCGTTGTCCTTGCCATACTGCTTGACCTGGGCGCCAGCCTCCTGGGAGAGAACGCGAATCTTCTCGTGGCACACCTGGCGATCGCCGCCGGCCTTAACCATGGCCATGATAATGTTCTCCGTGGACATAAAGGGCAGCTCCTGGGCAATGTGCCGCTCAATGACTCGCGGATAGACGACCAGTCCCTGTGAGATGTTCAGCAGCGTGAGCAGAGCTGCATCCGCAGCCAGGAATCCCTCCGACAGCGTCAGTCGCCTGTTCGCCGAGTCATCCAGAGTGCGTTCCATCCACTGCGTGGCGTGCGTATTCGCTGCATTGCTGAACAGCGTGATCAGATGCCGGGCCAGGGCGCAGCACCGTTCCGAGCGCATTGGATTGCGCTTGTACGGCATTGCCGACGAGCCAATCTGGGTGCTCTCGAAAGGCTCCTCCAGCTCCTTGCGCGAGGCGAGTATGCGCAGATCGGAGCACATCTTGTGAATGCTGCAGCCCAGGCTGGCCAGTGCAGCCATCACCTCGACGTCCACCTTGCGCGTATAGGTCTGGCCGGTGACAGCGTAGGGCTTGCTGAATCCAGCCAGTTGGGTGACCAGCTTGTCCAGCTGCTTCACTTTCTGCCCATCGCCGTTGAAGAGCTCCAGGAACGAGGCCTGTGTGCCGGTGGTGCCCTTGACGCCGCGGAAGCGCAAGTCCTCCAGGCAGCGACGCAGCGCACGCTCGTCCATCAGCAGATCCTGCATCCACAGGCAGGTCCGCTTGCCCACTGTGGTCAGCTGCGCCGGCTGCAGATGCGTGAATCCCAGAGTCGGCAGCGCTTTGTACGTCTCGGCGAACTCCTTCAACCGACTCACTACACTTGCCACGCGCGGCAGCAGCAGCTGCAATGCATCACGTAGCACAATAAGATCCGTATTGTCGCCCACATAGCACGAGGTGGCACCGAGGTGAATCACTGGTGCCGCCGCCGGGCACTGCTTGGCAAAAACATGCACGTGAGCCATAACATCGTGTCTCGTTAGTCGCTCCTCGGCTGCCGCCGCCACAAAGTCAATGTCTTTGATGTGTAGCTCCATTTGGGCTATCTGTTCCTCCGTGATGTCCAGGCCGAGCGTGTGTTCCGCTTTGGCTAGCCAGACCCACAGCTGGCGCCAAGTGGAGAACTTGTTCTGGTCACTGAACAGAAACTGCATTTCCTTGCTGGCATAGCGTGTGCTCAGCGGCGATTTGTAGCCCTCGTAATCGCTGGACATTTTCATATATTTTTTTCAAGCACTTAGCACTTTAGCAACAACCCACCTGTGGCAATTTCAACTTCTCAACTGAGAGAAAATTTACACATGTTGCACTCTTTTCGCGTTCCAGTGTGACCTGAGCTTAGCATACACAAAATACATAAGTTAGCAAAACTTGATTTATTGATCGATCCACCGCTTCGACTTATGGACTGCGATAAATCGTCAAATCGATAAAAAAAACAAAAACTTGCATCAGGTGCTTGCTGAGACTCTTGACCAGGACGACGTCGAAGACCCATCGAAAATTGTTCAGGGGTCCCGTGTCGAACAGCGAACGTAGATCATCATTTCCCTTAACATAGCTGCGACAACATTGAGAAATTGAGAATTACTTTACCGTCCTTTAGACGGCACGGTTTGAACTCGGGCTAACCCGCCGGGTTTCATCTCTCTGAACTAGTCAACCTATTAAGCGGTCGACAACTAAACCCAACTAAGTGAATGCCATCTAGCGATGGTTAACTTAAAGCATTTTTTATTTCTCATTGAATGCCAAGCGGCATCTAGTGTTCATAAACATACACAGAACCTTTGCATACTTTAGGTGAAAAATTGTTCAAATACTCTTCCCCTTTGCCATTAAATTTGTGGGAGCGCACTTTTAAATAGAGTATGCAATAACTTTATCTAATTATCTTATCGGTTCAGCGGATGTTTGTTTAGATGCCAAAACACTCGAAAGTTAAAAAAAGCTAGTTGCAAAAGCCAAAAATAAGTAGCCCACTTGATCTAATCCAAAAGCCAAATTGTGTGTATATATATATAAATCCCCATAAAATCTTTTCTGATAATGGACAAACAAAGTACTCCATAATACAAGAAATGTGATTGCACTTCACCAGCCTTAATCAAGGAAACAGCAGTGGAAGGATACAAAAAATTCGAATACCCTTCACTACATTGTTGGATTGTTATCAATTTAAATTCAAACAGAAACTTTGTGCTCCCTCGAGAGAGAGAACAAGAGTTGAGAGCAGGAGCCGCAAGCCCAGAACATTGGTGTCTCTCAACTCTTCAGCCAAGCGCTGCTTCTTCGCAGCAAAGAGAGCGGCACATAATGCGCATTTTAAGTAGACACGCAGCGTTGAATTGGAGCTCAGTTCGTCGCCGCTCGCAAAGCAAACGCAACGTACTTGAGGAGCTGGAGCTTTAGGTTCCGTACACATTCGGTTTCGGCACTTGTTTATCTTATACTTATTCTACTACAAACAAGCATTGAAAGCCAAATTGGCGCCGTATTTGGTTTCGGTTTCAAGTGTGCAATTGTTTGTATAATTATTGTTATTACACGATCAGTTGGAGGTCGTCTGTGTGTTAAATAATAAACGACAAAATAATTGCGCTCAAGATATGCAAAAGCAAAAATAACAATAACAATAGCTACGCAAGCGTAGAAAGTTTATATTGTTATTATTTTTAAAGCCAACAAAACACCAAATTCAAAGCTAAAAACCGAAGCATCATCAAATTTTTTGCGTGTGAAACCGAAAAAAGAGCCACGAAAAAAAGAAATCCAACTTGTGGAGTTGTGTGCGTGCGTGTGTGTGTATGTGTGTGTGCGTTATAACAATTTTGGTGAAATAAATAAAAATATAAATAATGTCTGGTCCACTGCCCGAAATCAGCGCTGAGCAGCGCAAAACATTGGCACAGGTGAGAGCGATAACATTTTTGAGAAAAGCTGCTCTTCCACAGCACTCACTCTCTCTCTTTCTCTATCTCTCTCGCACTCTCTTCGAATCAGCCGAAGTGTGGGCGAACACGCGAAAACCTTTATAATAATAGTTATTTGAAAGAACAGTCAATAATTACCGCTTAGCACAATCTGAAATACCTGGTATTTCCGTTATAGTTGCATTACGAAACGACTAACAGCACATTATCATACAAGCATTGGTTTCTTTGGCCTTGTGATAAAAACAAGATAAAAGACAACAAAAAAAAAACACAAATGATTAATTGCGCATTTAAATACGCTTAGGAGTTGGGTAAATATGAGTAGATCGATGAAGCGTGTCTCATGGAAATGAGATTGCGTTAACTTGTCGATTTTTATATTTTGCATGCATGCATCTGTCAGACTGAGCCGTCGGGCAATAGGCCATAACGAATGGTTAACAATAACTTGTTCTGGCCATTGCTCTTTCCGCAGCTGTGTGTTGTTCTTGTCTCGCTTGGCCAGCAAATTGTCTAGGCCAGCAAATCTGCATATCGTTTAGACGCAAGCCATCGGCACGCCCTCATTCGAAGAGTGCAATGGCCAACGACCCACAAACTTGGCCAAAATAAATACAGCTGAAAACGAAAACGAAACTCAACCGGTTGAAAATTTTGCCTCCGGTTGCTTTTTGCCTGCATTCTCGGCAGATGCTTTATGTGAACGTCTGGCCCCTCAACCCACTCTGCAATTAACTTTATTAACTTACGGTTCAAAAGTGATTTGTCAAAGCGATCTCTTAACCCGGAGTCAACAACAACTGAGGAGGAGGTTGTTCACAATAAGATTAATACTGATATGAATATATGCCCAGAAATGTATATGCAGTGAGTGCTTGCACATACAAATGCTAATGAGTTTTGCTTGCTTGCTCTTAACAACTGGTTTCTGGTCACGGAATGGGAAAAATATATTGAGAACAAATACGTTTAAGGTTTAAGCTAACAAGTAGCTGCCTCAAGTGTATGAAAGCAGTTACAATGAGTTTGAACTTTTCATACTTAAACTTTTGAAACGTCATTCTATCTGGAGGAAGTCAATTTAGTCTTTCCGTCTTAATGAGAGCTCAAAGTTTATGAATTGTAACTTTTTGTATTAAAACTCGCACTTCAAAAGCATTGCTAAAAGCATAATAATAAATTCTTAGCCTGGTAGATATATATTTTTTATATATTTTTTAGCTATATGAAATTTACAAACTTGGTCAAGTTGCATTGAAAACAAAGAACAAAGCAAAGTAGCCAATAGGCAGCGACGCGTTCGTTATGAGGAAGTTGATCAAAAACGTTCAGCGCTAACGAAAACCAGTAAAAAATCCCCCTTCCAACCGTTCACCAAGCCAGCTAAATGACCACGTTTTCAAAATAAAGCGTCTTGGCCTGCAGTTCAGGCCAAAAGCAAATCCAAAAACTTAGCAGTTGGCCTCGTTATTAAATTTCAAGTGCCTAACTAACTGAGGTTAGCCAAATATAGTAGGGCCAAGTAATTGTCGATAGTTTTTGGTTGATACTAAACAGTAAATTGACCTTAAGCTTATTTGTTTTTATGTTAAGTACACTAAACAATGCTAGTACGAGTCTTCATTTCAGTTGTATTATATATCAATATTAATCATATTTTTGTACCTTAGTATATGCAATTAACAACCTGATTAATAAGCAATTACTAATGCAATTGAGTGCAATTAATTTCCCTCTTCT
Source organism: Drosophila nr. perissopoda 5 BK-2023a (assembly GCA_035044105.1). Taxonomy (NCBI): domain Eukaryota; kingdom Metazoa; phylum Arthropoda; class Insecta; order Diptera; family Drosophilidae; genus Drosophila; species Drosophila nr. perissopoda 5 BK-2023a. The sequence goes on from JAWNMK010000124.1 coordinate 6,110,721, forward strand.
GCTGTCAAGTTGATTGATCTTAAATCTAATAACTATTTGCCGACTCATGTTTTTTATGACAAAAAAAAAACCTTCAAACCGAACACTGGATAACATTCACCCATTAAAAGTTTTGCACGAGAGCTTACACGACTTTAAGTTGCTTGAAAAGCATTTAGAACAACAATATGTGTGACAAACATGATTTCCTAATTAAAACTATACCCTATAGAAAATTCCTATAGTAGCTGCAATTTAATACCCCATTTCAATCAAAATTGTCAGATTATAATCTAATTAAATAAACTCCCGTCACAATAACGTACAGGGTATTTAAATTGACCTTGATTCAGGTAGAAATTAACAGCTATTAAGGCAATCAACTTTTAGACCACAAGCAACACAAAGTTAACATCGCAATTTCTGATAGAGAACGAACCGCAGCCAGCTCATGATTATCGGCTCAGACAAAAATAGTATTTATGGGGTGATTACTGACTGATTAAAGATAGAATAAATCCAAGGTCTCAACTCGAGTTTAAATTAACATTTTCAACTGCATTTTACAGTTCCGTAAACTGATGAACGATGAACTCAAAGACACGCATGATGATTACTTTCTGCTCCGCTGGCTACTAGGCAAGTCCAATATGATGGAATGTGTTGCGTAGAACAAAAAACAAACAATTAACTTACTCTGATCTCTGTTTGACAGCTCGCAAATGGAACATTGAAGCGGCGGAGAAAATGCTTAAAGCGGTAAGTGAAAATCGTTTATCAGAGTTTCATCATTTTTCTAATCTCAACTCGCAATCTCAACAGAGTCTCAAGACACGCGCCATGTGGAACGTGGACAACATTGAGAAATGGGATGCGCCGCAAGCCCTGCGCGAATATCTGCCCTATGGCCTAATGGGTTACGACAATGAGGGTTCACCGGGTGAGTGACATATAAATTGCATAGATATTCGCCTCAGTTATGCAACTCGCTTTATCTCATTCTCTGCAGTGATTGTGTGCCCCTTTCACACCCTAGACATGTGGGGCTTGATGCACTGTGTGACACGTTTCGAGTTCCAAAAGTATTTGGTGCTGCTGCTGGAGCGTTTCACGAAGTTGGCCTATGAGCAGAGCCTGAAGCATGGCTGGAAGGCACGGCAGCTGGTCGTCTTCTTTGACTGTGAATCGATGAACCTGAAACAGTTCGCTTGGCGGCCAGCGGCCGAGTGCGTCATATCATCGGTGAAGGAGTATGAGGGAAACTTTCCAGAGCTGCTCAAGAGGTGTTATATTATCAATGCGCCCAAGCTGTTCGCCGTTGCATTTAACATAGTCAAGAAGTTCTTGGACGAGAACACCACCAGCAAGATACTCATCTACAAGACCGGAGCGGACAAATGGCAGCAGCAGCTGTTCGCACACGTCGATCCGACGAACTTCCCCAAATGCTGGGGCGGTCAGCTGGTGGACGAGCATGGGGATCCCCAGTGCAAGTCCATGATGGTGTGGGGCGGCAAGTTGCCCGAGTCGCTATTCGTCGACCAGAACAACCAAGAGAGCGACAAGGATTTCACCGATACCCACGTAGCCAAGGGTGATAAACTGAAGCTGGACTTCAAGGTGAAGGGCCAAGCGGAGCAGCTGCTGTCATGGAATTTCCGCACCCTTGACCACGACATCAAGTTCGGCATTTACAGCGTGGACGCAAAGACGGGCGAGAAGCGCAGCGAAATCCCCCTCGGCACTGTCCACTCCCACGAAATGGACGAGGTTGGCTACATCTCCACGCGACCCAACACTATGTGTGAGTACACTTATCAATCCAGACAGTGCTCGCCATTCTTATCCGTTCTTTCTATCTTTATCGACATACAGACACTGTTGTATTTGACAACTCGTCAAGCTATTTGCGCAGCAAGCAGTTGCGCTACTGGGTCGATCTCATCTCCGGCGATGAGGAGGAGAGCGTCAGTCAGCTGACCACCGAAATGGAGAGCACACAAATTGTGGCACAGCAGTGATATATTGCGACAACAGCAGCAACTCAGCCAAAAACTCAGCAAGCACATTGAAGAGTATTTAAATTCGGCACAGCCGAATTTTCTATACCATTGCCCGAAGATTATGATAACAGTTATCGTCTATTTAGTAGAAACAAGTTTCTACTTATCTCTAAACACCTGAAATGATGTGGTATTATTTGGCTTTGCCCTTTTTTTTGGAATTTACTGGTAATGCAGCTTTCCTCTTTTCCTCAATAAATCAGATAATAGATAATACTCTCTAGATCTTCGGCAGGAGTATATGCTATAACAACCATATATACTAACCTCGGTGAAAGTAGTCACAAATATGCTCGACAGTTGGCAGCAGGCAACTGTCGTTGCTAGAAACATATGTGATAACAGAAAACAACAATAAAAATAATAATAAAAATAAATAGAAATGAGCACTTTACGTTTAGAGTAGTTAAGTTAGTAAGTGCTTTATTGCGTGTACTTGCTGAGTGCACTTGAGTACAGTAGTGTATTTTTCTTTATTGTAATCATTATTCGTGGTCAGGATACTAGAGTTTGAGTTTGTAACGTGATCCTGATAATGATCTTGATCTTGACTTGCATCACATGCACAAGACGCATGTTGAATGTACAATTAACTTTGTCTGGTATTTAACAAATAAATAAAATGGATGATGATTGGGAATACCGTCTGTGTTTTTGGTCGCAATTGCGCCAGGATGCCGCCTCACGGCTGTACCGAGGAGGCGCGGCGCTTGCGCCTTCATCACTGCGGACCACCGGGATTTGGCCCGAGCTGTGGACCATGTCCACCAACCTGCGGCTGCAGCTGCTGCATCGGCATCATCGCATTCGGACTGGCGCCCACAACGCCGACACCAACGCCGACACCCACGCCTACACCCACTGGCGGTCCAATGGACTGATTGGGTGGCGGTGGCGGTAAATCCGTTGTCGGCTGCAGATTGGTCAGCAGTTCGGTGATGGCCGGGAAGAGCGAGCACTGGTTCTGCTGCACACCAAAGTCGGCAAAGCGACGAAGCAATGTGCTCGCCGCTGTCATAATCGGTGATTGGACCTGTTCCCGCTTCTCGGCCACTTGCGTCAGATTGGTAGCAATGTCATGGACAATGGGCAGAACCAGCGAGTCCTTGCCATTGTACGGTATGCGTGTGATGTGCAAGAAGAATAAGATTTTCATGCGGCCGAGCACCACACAAGCATTGCCAATGGGCACAATGGGCATGGCCGATGGCGGCACCCGCATGCACATCTGCACGGTCCATTTGAGATGATCGCCGCCCAGCTCGGGTTTCAGCTCCAGTCGCATGATCTGCACGAAATCCTTGAGCACATGACCGGGCAGATTCAACAGCCGGCAGATGCTGTGCAGCGCATTGGGGCGATAGGGTGGAGCAGCGACTCGGGTGTCAAAGTACTGCTCGATCACGAGCAGATCGTCGAGGATCAGCGGGAAGGTGTTCTTGTCGGGCATTGGGGGCAGTTGGGTGACCTTCAGATGCAAGGATTGCATGTGCATCTGATTGAGCATCACCTGACACTGCAGGCCATCCACCTTAAAGAGCACCACACCCGGCTCCGTTGAGTTAAGTGCCGTCAATGTCTCTTCGCTCTGGATGTTGCGATGAAGCTGGCGACGCATGTAGACACACCCCAGGAAACGCTCCAGTGGACTCATGTCGGCCACATTGATGTCTTTGTTGGGATGCGGACTGGGACGGCACAGCGTCTCCAATGCCTCATGAGTCAGTAGCGTTGGCACAGCGCCAGCCCAGGGCCGGTTGAGGGTGCCACGAGTGACGCTCCGATCACCCGCTCCACCCACACCCGGATTGGCGCCACCTGTGCTTCTGTGCTCGGGACTCTGGCCAGGACGGGGCGAGGGCCGCGGCATGCTCGGCGATCCCGGCCAGTTATTATTCGCCGGCGACATGGCTGTGAACGGCGAATCCTGATGGCTTTGCATGTACAGCGTATTGGGTCCCGGACTGTGCACCATGTGCGGACTGGGCTGTGGATTTAACGGCGATGAGGGCATTAGTCCACCGGGTGAGGGATGAGGCATATGCGGCGCTGGTGGCGATGTCAAATTGAAGTTGGCATGACTCTGTGCACCACCACCGGCGCCACCGCCGCCAGCGCTCGGATGCGGACTGGCCGGTGTGTGCGGATTTGAGCTAGATGGCGGCGTATGTGGTGCTGGAAACCGTAATCCACTATCTCGCGGCGACTGTGGACCACGCATGCCCGCGCTCAAAAACGGCGATGAGCCGCCTGCACTAACACCCGTCACACTGCTCGGACCGCCAAAGTTATCCTCGAGGCCCATGGGCGACAGCGGATTGTCATCCTCATGCGGTGCACGTCCTCGGTACATAGCCGACTCATCCGCGTACTTGGACAGGAATGCCTTCAAACCCTGTATGGGCGTAAACTCCTCGATAACATTGCGATCAAAACGGTTGCTGGCACCATCACGTATGGAGACAAGGCGATTGGCACGGAAACGCAGCTCCAGACAGTAAACCGCCTGGTAGGCCAACCGCATCAAGCATGGCGACTGTGGCAGCATACAGAACGACAACACGGGCACTTGAGGACGCTACAAACATGACGTGATGTTAATTATGTAATATATTCATATTACAATATCTCAGTACTAGCTTCTTACCGGTATGCCCAGCAGGGGGATCACAGGCAGCTTGGCAATGGAGCTCATCGGATTGTATGTCTCGTGCAGTATGTGAGCAATGGTCGTGAGGCTGTGTTGCTGATTGAGATGCTGGGCGAGCTGATCCCGCATCATGGAATGCGCATTCACCGCCGAGATGCCGCCCACAAAAGTCAGCCGAAATCCATGCGACTGCACCGACCAGTATATGCTGCAGGTGACCTCCTTCTTGGGTCCATATCCCAGCAGAAGATTCACATAATTGAAGGACTTGACAACCAGCATATCGCCCAGAGTAAGACGCTCTATGAATGTATCATGTAAAACAATTTGTAAAATACAAGAGTATGCCACTTACTGTTGCCCAACTGCTCGGCAAAGTCGTGAACGAGCGTATAGAGATAGACAATCTTGGACCAGTCGTTGAGCAGATCTTCGACTGTTTTGGAGAAGTCATGATTGGCCTGTTCGTAGGTCAGATAGACGGTGCGACGGCTACCTTGCTCCTTCTGGTGTGTACTCTGCAGCGGTGTGCTGTAGAACACAAACTCTACCACCCAGATGCGCACCTGACTGTTCTTGTTGGTCTGCGAGCGCATCGATATGGACAAGACACGTCGCATTAGATCATCCCACACATGTGACTCGATCTTGGGCAGCGCTGTCGATGTGTTTGGTGCAGTTGCTGGCATTGGCTTGCCGGGCTCACCAGTTGCAGCTGCTGCTGCTGTTGCTGCTGGCTGACTGGAGCCCGGTTTGGGTAGTGCCAGAATCTTTAGGACCAGCGAAGTGGCGTTCGCCTCTACTTGCAGGCCGCTATGCGGTATGCGGTACTTGGAGAGCGCTTGCGCAAGATTGAGGAACGGTATCTTCTCATCGCACATGGCCACAACGTGCGCCAATTCTGGTATAAAGTATGCGGGAAAAATTGTCTTTTGTTGCTTGGCAGGTGGTGCTAAAATATCGCCATTTGATTTGCGTTTATGTGGTGATACCTCTGCTAGAAGCGGAAATCAGTTGATTAATTTTTTGACATCTGGTAAATGGTGAATGCACTCCGGGAACTTACCATCGACCTCAGTGCCGGGTCCGTGGGTGGCCACAAACGTGTCAAATTCGATGAGACGCACCAGCTTTGTGTAGAATTTGGGTATATCTGATGGCGTTTGCGCCACAATGGACACCAGCTGCTTGGCCGAGTCATCCACAACATCGTTCTCATCCTTTTGAAAGACGACAAAGCCCAAATGGAACGTATACTCCATCTCGTTAGGCATTGCGGACTTCTCCTTTAGCTGAACCACCTGAAAATTATGAAATATGAGAAGAGCTGCTCAAAAAAATACACTATTTACATTGCTGCTTACCAGTATAATGTTTGGATGGCGATGCAGTTTCACGTAGATCTTATGACGACCTGTCTGCAACAGTTCCTGTTCGGGCAGCATGAGGAAGGGTAGCGTCTCGGTGGCCGTCGCAGGCAGATGCTGCAGCGTTTTCTCGCAGCGACGATGGGTAATCCAGTAGCGTAGCTCTGAAAGCAACATTGGCAGTTTGCTGCGATCGCCATTTAAACAGTCCTGCATCTCATCCGTAATGGGGCAATCCAGATGCTTGGGCACATGGCAGCGGAACATGCCCGTGTGCGTATCAATGGTAATGTGGATCTGCTCTGCACGCAGGCAGGGTGACAGCACGGGCACAGTCAGAATAGCCGGAGTGCCTTGCAAATTAACTGAAGGAGGGAATCACAATCAGTAACTTTAACAAATAATAACGAAATTAAATAGATCCAAACTGGAAAATGCAGGACTTAAGATCTTTTCCCGCCGCGGACAACATTTACACTCACAGTCAACGTCCTTGAGGAACGCCTGGAACTCGAGCTTAAGATCACTCAATCGGGACACGGATCGTATGTAGACGGTGTGCACAATCAGACGTTCCATGGACAGATGCTCAGAGCGCACAGCACGATCAGCCACCTCAGCGGACTCCTTGGCACCCAGCGAGGGCACATGAACAACCGCCAGAGGACGACCAATTTCACTAGGATCTGACTGAACGGTGAGCCGATAGCCCAGCTCCGACTTGAGATCACGCCAATAAGAGACGGTTAGCTTGACGCCCGGTACATAGTCCTCCACATTGACATTGTTATCGTCCAGACGCTCGTAGTTAAGGCGCAACGTCTGTGTGTAAAGCACCTCCAGCTGCAACGACTGGCAGAAATAGTGTAGACAATTGTAGACCTCACTCAAGGCATTGGGATTCTCGACGAGACGCGCCTGAATCAGTTGGTGAATATAGTTGACCTGCAGCGGATGCACCAACGACTTGCCATCTACGGACAGATTAAGTACAATAAGATTAACGTTTAGTTGGTAAGAGTGCATATATATATGTAGTTACCGCCCGTCTCCTTGTCCTCAACGAGAACATCAATGTCCAGAAGGCGCCAGGGTACAGTCGGACTGTCGCCCATGACGGTGAGGGCCACGCTGAATTCGTGCTTCACCTCGAATGTGACGCGTCCGTTGCGTATGCGAAACTCCCGCATCTGCGGTAGCAATTTACCCGTGACCAGCCGATGCTGTATGACCTGGTTGAGACGCAAGAGGGTTTGCTTCTTCTCTGCCGGCGTAATGGCATCCGGCGGCACAATTCGTTCGCGTATGCATGTAGGCAGCCGGTTGTAGGTGCCCGTGGTGAGAACCTCAACGGCAGCCGGTATGTGAAAGTTGGGCAGGCGTGCTCGCACCAACGTCTCACGCGACATGCGCGCCAACATATCGGCAGTCTCCACAAACAGCATGTTTTGCTTGTCTAGGAAACTCATAATCTGGGAGCTCTTATCCACCTTAGACACGGAGTTGCCCCACTTGACCAAAGCGTTGAGCCGCGTAAAGAGATGACGCGTGCGTGCCGCATACGCATAGATTTCTACCTTGCGCTCCATATCCGTCTTGCGTGGCAATCTGTGGATCAGAGTTTATATCATGCTATAGGCTACAGTCTAAGAATCTAGTTAAATTAGTTTTACTCACAGTTCGGCGAGGACCATTAGCTCGTGGTAGGTGCGCTGGATAATGAAATCGATCAGCACCGACATGGACATGGTATTGATGCGCGGTCCTCCCTCCTGCCCGGCTGGCAAATAGCCAGCATTTGCGGCGGGCATTTGCTCCAATGGCAACGGAGTGGGCGCCATGTTTTTTTTTTTTTTGCTTGCAAATTCTCTTTGTTTGCTGCAAAGATTGCCAAGTCAACTTTGCAAACGGTTTGTTTGAGTATTTCAAGTTTGTTTTTTTAACGCCAGCAAGTCCAACGCATATTTTTTTTAACTTCTCTTTGCGCGAAATATCAACAATTTGTTAATTATTATACACGGCCCAGAGCGACATTGTTTCCCACAAAAATCTATCGCAATTGGTGATGGTCTTCAGCAACGAATGAATGTAATCGATTTGTTTGAGATATCGATAGCTTAGCACATTATGTTAGTACTCGTTATCATTTGGACCCAGTTAACAGCTGTTAAATGTTAATTTAAAAAATACTGTTAAAAGATTCGGGCTGTGACAGGCTTTGAAAAACACTTTATAAAAATAAATGTAAAAATTAAATAACTTTTTCCAAATTAACCTTGAGGGGTCAAACTTTATGACTGTACTTTCATCACAATGTATTACGACCCTAACGATGAGCGATCATATATGTATTATGTTAAATTACCTCAAATCGAGCAGAAGTTTGCCCTAGGATGTAAGAACCTTCGTTCAGCAACCGTCGGCTATATAGTCGATTTGGGTAAGCTAAAATAGAATCAATTATTTGTTAAAGTATATCTAGTTATATATATGCATACATAAATAGCTAAAGACGTGGCCGAAAGAATGAAATTTAATTATACGGAAGAGCCCACTGTGTACTGTACGGATATTAATAAAATCATTATTGATAATACTGCGCTGGCGTACTGCATATCGAAAGGATATGATTTTGAGGTTTTCAACGGTATACAGGCGGTGTTTAAGGTACCAAGCCATGAGAGCAAGGTATTATTGAGCTTAGTATTGTCAAAAAATAAGTAAATATAATGTCAATCATGCCTGTTAGATCATCCCGGTCGCTATCCACCCTGAAGGTTATTATACTTAATTATTTAAAGACATAATATTATTAGCAACAATAAATTTGATTTGTCATGCATTTGCTTCTATAATTTACTATTGCGAGTTGCAAATGAGACTGTTAACTCAGGCTGCAACGCGAAAATGAAAGTCACATTTAAAATAAAAGGTGAGAATTGAATTCAGATTTTATTACAATTAAAAACAAACGCCAAAGACACAAGTTCAATGACCTAAACATCCAGGCACAATGATGATGATGTGGATGAGGATGATGTTTTAGCTTTTCGCTTGTGGCTGTTCAAAATAAAAGAAAACACCAACATTTCCGCTTTTGTTTCTTTGAATCTTAACACGATCGTTGGTGGGAAATGTACTCAAATACTTATATATATTTACATATGGCATTCAATCGTATCTTTAGGCTGTGTGTAGGCTGCAGGTTGCTCTCGCATATACTGCAGATGCACATGCATTGCAAACTCTTTGCCTGACGCGTGCTACATGTTGCTTCCTACCACCACACCCGTCCCTCAAGTTGCGGCACATGCCACATGTCCGCCCGTGCTTCGCCCGCCTAGCGCAAAGTGGCTGCCACCTATGGATTCGTTGGTCGTTTCACTTGCACTTCAAATTCAAATTTAGCCGACGCGCATTTGGAGTTCAAACCCCCCTTTTCCCCTCTCACCCCCCTCTCTCTCTCTCTCTATCAACAACTCCCCCCAATTTGAGTCCGCCTGTCGTGTGTTTTCAGCGGCATTAAAAATAGAACTTTATGATGTTTTTTGCCTCTTTGAAAAGACGACCCCGACTTTTGACTTGGCGCTGGAATTACAAGCATATCCGGCCCGGAGCTGGAGGCTCTGGAGAGCGACCACTTCACATTTCAATGTTTTGAGTAATGAGTCCGTAACACAAACAATCCAATGCCATCCTGTAAACAGGACGCTGTATTTTTGTTTTATTAGGTGACGAGCTAAAAAAGTATGTTCGGCAATCGGAAAGATCTCAGAACTGAGCAAATAATTATCGAATTAATTTGGACAAAGATGCGATTCAGAGGGAGCGGGAGGCCTGATTCCGGGAAAAGGGCAATTATATAGAGCTACCACTGCGATCGTGGTGCAAACGAACTCTGAGCAATTCAATAAAGATTAACAGATAATTAATGTGGAGCCTCAGGCCGCCAGGCTTTCATTTGAAATCGATTATAAAAATAATTTACACAAAAGAGAGAAATGCGAAAATATTTCTTTTTGGGATTGTGGTTTATTTTTTTTTTAATTCGCTGCCTGTTGAATTTCACATTAAGGCGATTTCGCTTATTTATCTGCTTGTAAATAAATGGAAAAGCTGTGTGGAATTTATGGCCGCATCTCTGCTGCTGCTCTGCCGCTCTGCCGCACAGCTGCACTGTTTGTTACCTACGCAAAGAACCGTTGTTCAGCCCAGCAGTTAAAAATAAAAAATAACAACAAAAAAAAAGAAGAAAAAGAATCGTCACTGCACTAGCAACAATTGCGCAGCATGCAGACCCCCGACGCCCGCAGTTCCCCGGATTGGGAGATTGGCTGGAGAATGCAGCGCAACCAGGACCAAAATAGATTTATGGCCTGCAAGTCGCGTCGGTTTCAGTTTCAGTTTCAAGAATCGCAGCGCTCTGGGTGATGCGCTAGCTGATTGAGCTTCTCCTCCGTCTCCAACCCTTGCTGCTGCGCCTCCTTTGTGCCTGGTGTGCCTGCTAAAATCCATGGCCAGACTTGAAGCTACTCTCTTTTATTAATTGCCGTGATTAAAGTCGACGTGGCTGCCACAAATGTCTTTAGCACATGTCACATTGTTCTTTAGCCCCCCCTCCCTCTCTATAAAGAGTACATCCCCAACCAACCACTGGGCCACCCTACGTAGGCGCTTTGTCGCCAAAAACTCAACTGCTCTTGCTGTGATGCATGGCACTGGCCCAACTTGACCCTACCATTCAAATTGCATTTCCATGTTGACGCCAGACAACTTACATATGTATATACATAGATGTACATACATATATATATCATCTTAATCCATTCGGATTTCTTTGTTGCCCGTATTGCGTGGGTCGAGGACACAAAAGTGTGAAAATGGCCATCAGCCATTCTGCATATGCATATATATATATATATATATATATATATATATATATAAATAGTATAATGTATTTAAATCTGTTCTATTTGCCGTACATCATGAAATACAATTTTTGAACATGGGAAATTGCATTTGCACCTATTTTTCGGATTGATTGCAAATAAAAAATTAATTGTTCAGTCAAAAAAATCACATAAATTTCTCGACCTACTTGCGATATCCATTCCATACATATACATATTCGAATATCCCGGATTTTATCACTCACCAGACCTTGTTGACCTCCGAATATCAAACCAATAAATTGAAGAAATTGTATTAAATCTTTCACGGCTAGTAGTAAACTTTCTTATTACCGAATGCATATTTTTATCGTCAATAAAGTTCTTGAATTTTTGTTGTTTTTCTATTTTCGTTAATTACTTTATGTGTTTTTTTAAGCATTTTGATGAAATGTTTGATGCGTGCAACTGCAACGGCAACAACAAAATCCACTTAGAAAAAGAAACAAAATCAAGGCGACGGCAACAACAAGTCTACGCGAGACATAAATCATATATAGCATTTATGCTATAAAAATGCGCTAAATGATTATACGTAAGAGCCCATGTTCAACACACATAAAGTCGGGGAGAGCACCCTCTGCTCATCCCTCATCCATCGAGCCGGAGCGGAGACCGTGCAACACCTGACAGAGCGACATTAAGTTCATTACGCTTGAAAAAGTCAAATGTTGAGAGCTGCAGCGACAACAACACCTGTGATAAATCCGTAAATCGCTTGCAATAGGGATAGGGGCCAGTCGCGAAGGGTAGGAGGGGAGGCGGCGGCAGCAGCAGGTGAGAGATTCTATTTTGAATAATTTACGGCGTAAAGTACAAACGGCAAAATGCCATATTGCCCGACTGCGTCACTGCATTAGCCCCCAGTATTCGAATCCGAATCCGAATCCAACCGGCAAAGCTGCCAACCACGGCGATGCCCTCTCTGTCTCTCTCTCTCTCTCTCTTTCTCATTCTCGCGAGCAAATCTCTTTCTCTATCTCTTAGGATAGGGTTCGAAGCGGCATGGGGCAGCAGCAGCAGCAGCGATCTGTGAGGTTTTTGACACTGGCTGGCGTTCTGGCTGCCAACTTGACGCTGATGCTGCTGCTGCTGCTGCGTTAGAAAATGCTGCGCAGTGGTCCTTGTCCCGCCAGCAGCAGCGAAAATGTGTTTTCCCTTTTCTATATGTGTGTGGAAAATGTGCGCGACCCAAAGTTGCGGCGTCAGCGAGAGAGTGAGAGAGAGAGGAAGAGAGCAATAAAAACTTTATTTTCGATTTATTTTTAAACAGCACACACTTGTTCCAAATGGGGCGAGCACGCTCTGCTCTCTGCTCTCTTGTCTCTTGTCTCTGGTCTCCGAGAGACGCACTCGGGCGATCCTCGGAAAACAGCTGCTAGCTGTCGGCCCAGCGACGCGTCACCTCCTCAACGGCAGCAGCGATGTAAAAACTGTAAGTGGCATGCCAAAGAAAGTTCAGTTCTTCCTGAGATCTCGCTGCGTTCGTTTACTATAAAACCAAAAAAAGAGCCAAAAAGAATTAGAGAGAGAACGAACGCGATCGTCGCCCCCCTTTTGTATCTCGACATCTCGACATTGCCTGCCTGATCCGTACTAGTGAGGATCGGGCCCAAAACACTTGTGCATTACGCGGTATCTCGAATTGAATCTTTGTATCACTTTATCTGGTACACATTACTTCGTCTTCGTCGCTTCTGATGAAATTCGTGAAAATCGCTTGCGAACACATCATTCTATAGGGTTGCTCGGGGTGGGGCGGAGCGTGGTGCGTAGTGATATATTATTGATTTCGCATCGACATCCAACATTCGCAGCTGAGTCATCTACACAACACATACACACAAGGCTACAGATTCCATTTCCATTGGACACGCTTTGGTTAATATACCCCCAAGAAGGGGGGCAGATTTGACGGATTTGATTCCTGATTCGCACAGCAATCGCTTCGGCCAGGGTAAGTAATCATTACATTTGATATAATTAGTCAAGCCGACTATACGAATTACACAATTCCTCCAAATGCGAAATATTTCTCGTGTCTTCTTCTATCTATAGTATATATCGAAAAAAAAATCACGTAAATGCAAATATCGTAGAGATGAGCAAATTGCAAATTTTTATCGCCGACAACGACCCACAAAGAGAGATCTCGCGTACGAACCACACTTGTTAAATTAATATTATGATTTCTTTGATATTTTGACATTTACGTGAGAAATGTGTTTTCATTGGCAATGATCGGCCAAGCAGATGGATGCCACCATATGAATGCCCTACAATATATATATCTATATATATGTTCATATATATATATATATATGTATATGTCTCTGTCACTCTTAGTGTCTCTAGATAGTTCGTTGCGTAAATAGTTGGAATATGATGATAAATATTTGTTCATATGTACTATAGGTAATATTTTCTCCTAGTCATGCAATAACAAAACACTGCGTAGAACTCAATGGAAAGAAATGAATAAGAAAATTTATAAAATTACATATCTTGAATAGTGTATACATTATGATAGTATAGTCTCTAGGTGTGATTAATCTCTGGCTGCGACTAATTGGGCTATGGGCAGAGGTGTGGCATAAACAGAAGCAAGAACAACCCATTCTCGCCACTGATCCTTTGTGTCCCCTTTGTTGCCTGTACTGGCATTGTTTACACAATTTGGTAGCGTAAACAGTTCCCAAATGAGACCAGCGTTGATTGAGCAGGGCAGCTTTCCGATGTAAACAATTTAACTAAAAACAAAAACAAAAACAACAACAAAAAGATCATCAGCTATTAACAAACCATAAAAGGGGGGGAAAGAGACGCATCGGCTGGGAATTGAGGAAGTCCTGTCTTGTTGGTTAACGTTGCGTGGCATTGACACTTGACCCGCACAGTGGGCGCCCCCGTTTCCTCGACTCCGCCACCGTCGTTGCGTCTCTCCGTCCGTCCGAACGATTTGTTTATTGTGCATTTGTGCATTTTTCAAGTTTGAACTAAAATGTAAACTATGCGCGTGTTTCTCCTGCACTGGCTGCATTTTAAAAATAGTCCAACCAATCTCTCACAGCCACTGGCCACGTCGACGCCAGCCAACGCCAGCCAAACGCCTCCACTTCCACCGACACCGACACCTCCGCCAACGCCACCATCACCATCACCACCAACGCCACCGCCACCTTCACCTCTGCCATCTCCCTCCTCGCTGGCATCAGCCATTAACATTTCTTTGCTTTGTGTACATTAACAGGACTTTGAACTTTCTTCGGGCCAGCAGCGAACGCATTTTGCGCAGATTTCTACCCGTCAATATACGTGTGTATGCATGTATGTACACAAAGAGTGTTTTCATGTCCATTGTGCGTTGCACTTTGGGGAGGGTCACTCGATTTCGTATACCCAGAGCTAATGCCAGCCAGCATGTGCCATATACACACATATTTATTAATTTGCCACACCAATAGAACTAGGAGCTGATTTATTTGGTATAATAAATTAAAATCAATGGTAGACATCATGTCGCTCGCTTTCAAAGCTGACAAGTAGCCCAAACGAATACCTTTTGCCAATATATATATATATATATATGTATGTATATACTTAAGCACATACATTTTACTTTGCCAAGAGACATTTTGAGTTCCTCTTTGTGCATTGTTCGTAAACGTTTTGATTAGCTGCGTTTGCTTTAGTTTCACACTTGAATTCGATTTTAGTTTTCTTGTTGTGTATTTTTTTTGTATGCCAAAAGTAAATTTGAAGAGCTTTGCTTTATTTATGCCGTATCTTAAAGCAAATGACACTTTAATTCATTTATAATTATCTTTAAATTGGCTGAGCCAAATTCGATTGGAATTAAGCAACATGTGCCACATGTTGTACGTCCCCCCTCCACTCCACGCTCCCCTCTTTTGCTCCTGTTTCCCTTGTTGAAGGGGCTGCACCAATTAGCGTTTGCAGTGCATTTTCCTGCTCTTTGAGAGATGTCATATGCGATCATTACCGATCTGCTATCTGCAATCTGCGATCTTCAATCTGCACGGGCCAACAAATAATTAATTAACGGCCTGTCACAGAAACATGCGATTTTCGGACTTTTCTCTGGTCTTCTGACATCCCAAATATTGCACAGACTTGTCCCTCGCTTTTGCCACAATGTTTCCCATATGTCACCTGTTACAAAATGTGTATTTGCGCGAGTGTGTGTGTGCCTCTGTATGTGTGTGAGAAAATATTTAAGAATGAGCAACAAAGTTTCAGCCGAACATCTTGGTTAAATTATAAATAATTTTTTTTTTTTGGCTGTTTTTCTGTGGAACAGGTTGAATGTTGAAATGGGAAAAATTAACACACGAACCATGCCAACCAGGTGGTTGAGGGGAATATGTGGTTGAGAGGTGCTCCATTTGTTGAATACTTATAAATAAATACTTAAGTCACAAATAATGTATATACATCTGGATGTCTGGCAATATCTATGGGCCAATTTTGCCATAGTTCGAAATACTTGCGCATACCTATATAAATAATTTCTCATCGGGGGCGCCTCACACACAAAAACAATTTTTGCCACCTGCCCGTTGCTCACATCCAGCTACAAAAACAACAACAAATTTTATGACCACAAACATTTTGATGTACTCTTCGAATTGAATTCGTTTTGATCGTTTGCACAACTAGAAAATAACAACAAATACGAGAATTTTGCCGCCACGAAGGCGCAACAGGTTGCAATATTCTTTTTTGCCGAAATTTATATGGGGTTGAGCGAGCGAGGGGGGAAGAGTGGGCAGGGGCAGGCAGTTGTTGCTACAGCCCACGCATTGCGGTGCTGATCTCAGGCCTCAGCAGACCAAACAAACGGAAAAACGGCAGCCGCACTACAAGAAAATGAAAATAAACAAAAAGCCATCGCGCACATGACCTCCTCAACGCGAACATTCCCCACAGCACCCTTAAATCCATCTCTCTCCCAGTTTCCACCCACCCTCCTGCCCCACACATTGCGGCTGATGTTGTGGCAATAAAAATAAATCGATTGTTTAGAGCATTACTAAGAATAATGGGAAAACGTTCAGTAACGTTCAGTTATTTTATTGCCTGGAAAAATTTAATAGCTCATCTGCAAATATTGTTGGGAAAAAAATGGTTGTGAGTAGGCAACAAAAAACAAATATTTTCCCAAATCTAATGTTCAGCAAGTATTAATTAAAAGCTTAAATTAGTCTGAAATAGTCTTTCAAATTGAAAAAACATTTCATATTCCTCTTAAATAGAACAAATAGAACTAAAATACTGAGAAACTTTTGTGTATTTTCTTAAGATTTGAGACCCAAGCAGAACTAATACAAATTTTGAGAGGTGCTTATTTTGACATAGGTATTGTCAAGACTCTAAAAATTGGCCAAGATATTTTATATTTATTTGTCAATCACAAAATATTTAGTTATTATGTAGAAAAGCAAAGAAAGAGATATGGAAACATAATGTTGTCGATCCATGGTAGATGGAATAAAAAATAAATAAATAAGTATAAAATATAGGTAAAATGAGGAGCGTTATATGACGAGCCACCTGCTTGCCCGTCTGCCTGCCTGTCTGATTGTCTACCGTTGTGCATATAGATGGGGCGGATTGTGTTTGTCAGGGGTGGCAATTACGTGCGATATTAATCAATGCCAAGACAACATGCACAAATTATGCGCAGCCCGACGTGAATTTATTTCTTTGAAACGCGAATGAGCAGCAGCCAACAAGTGCGATTGCGATTGCGATTGCGATTTCGATTGCAAATTGCAAATGCGAATGCGAATGCCGGTGCGGTGCTTGCTGACGTTAATCATACGCCCGGTGTGGCAGCAAGCGAGTTGCAGGCAACCTCAAGCACAAAGCGACAAGGTGACGACAATGATGCAGACGACTTTGGCTCTGCTTTGCCTGGCCTCTTGGCTCGTCCTTAATTATAAATTGATGAATATTCACATAAATAAATATGAATTACGCCAGCGGCACAACGAACGCCAAATGCTCTAACCGTTTCTGTGTTATTCAGCCCGAGTGATGGACCGAATATACCCCAATGAGTTATAGCACCCATAGCTCATCAAAGAATGTATTAGTTTTGTCTGCGACAAATATATTTATTATGTTGAATTTTGAATTTATTCCGATTTCTGTTTCTTGGCTGGTTTTTGTGGTCTGTCATCGTTGGTAACAATGACGCATGCGGTGCACATTTAGCAGGTTGCCTCATCATTCTTTCCCATACGTCACACACAGAGAATCTCGTTGTTGATGTCGCTAAATGCTCGATTCTTGCTTATTTGCAGACGACATGACGAAGGATCAGCAGGTGACGCCCATACCCGAGGAGCTGTACAATCTCACCCAGCTGGCGAATGTGACACTGGCGGCAGGACCGCTCACCACACCAGCCAAGCCTAGTCCCATGTCTGCCACCACCACCACCAACAACAACAACAGCAACAACATGTTCTACGCATCATCGGATGATGACTCCACTTACAACTCGTACAGCCACAAGGTGTTCGATCGCAGGAAACTGCGTCGCTGCACCATTTCCGACTCCAATTCCTGTGCCAGCAGCACTACCAGCAACAGCAGCAGCAGCCGCCACTCCAGCGAGCAATCACTTCATGCCCAGGACAACAGTGGTCTAACAATGCTGGACGATGAGCACATTTGTCCTGAGTGCGGCAAGAAGTATTCCACCTCCTCAAATCTGGCGCGCCATAGACAAACCCACAGGTGAGATTCTCACCTGGTAGCTAAATAAATAAATTAAAGCCAATATTATTTACTGTTAGTGTACTTACCCTCGATTCATTTTGTAGGTCGATTATGGACAAGAAGGCGCGTCACTGTCCGTATTGTGAGAAGGTGTACGTCTCAATGCCAGCATTCTCGATGCATGTGCGTACGCACAACCAGGGCTGCGAGTGCAAATACTGTGGCAAGTGCTTCTCGCGTCCCTGGCTACTCCAGGGCCATATACGCACCCATACCGGCGAGAAGCCGTTCAAGTGCAGCGTCTGTAACAAAGCCTTCGCCGACAAGTCCAATCTTCGCGCTCACATTCAGACACACTCGAACACGAAGCCGCACACGTGTGCCCGCTGTGGCAAGGCCTTTGCCCTCAAGTCGTATCTGTACAAGCACGAGGAGTCCTCATGCATGAAGAATCGCAACAACAGCAGCAGCAGCAGCAGCAGTAGCAACGAAGCAGCATCAGTGCAGCAACAGCAGCAGCAACCAGAACTGGAAGCAACGACTGCAAAAACAACACCATCAGGTGGTCAATCCTTGCCAGACTCGGCCAAGTCAACGCTGGCGCACAAGTTGCTGCAGAAGGAGAAGGATCGCAGGCAGGCGCAGGCTGTAGCTCAGGCTCAGGCACAGGCTGCTCTGGCTTATGGCTATCCCGGGCATGCTGGCCATGCATCCCGACTTGGCAATCTGGATCATTATGATAGCTACAAGCGCACTGGCATCATTCAGCCCACCGTGCTGCAGCATCCCAGTGCACTGTATCAGGAGCATATGCTGCCACTACCGCTGCCGCTGCCACTGCCCCTGCCCATGGCCTATCCGCAGCAGCAGCAACAGGATCAAGAGCAACCCGTGGACTTTTCGCCCAAGAACAATTTTACGCACTCGGCCAAGACGAGTCCGTTCGAGCTGACCGGCAATTATGCAACAATGGTCGCCTAGCCACGCCCCCCAGGCAGACGCCCAGTCTGATTGTAAAAGACAACTGAGAGACAGATTTCGAATTTGAGATGCCAAAAAACAACAAGAAAACGAACCCAAAAAAAGAAAGATGAAAAAAGAAAACCCATTTTGCATTCGATTTTAGGAGCTTACTGTAGTAAACAAATATGTGATAAATATGAAAAAGAGCAAAAGTACCGTTAGAGAGTAGTCGATTCCAAATATGCAAATGATCACAGAACTTAATTACAAACATTACTTACACCCACATACACACACATACATACATACATACATACATACATAAATACATACATATAATCGATCTTCATTTTAGTTGTAACGAGGATTTAGAGACTTGCAAAAACATGTAACCAGTATTTTCTTAGCACTACTTTAACCACATTATATACATGCATGCAAACATACGATATAAATATATATATATATCTATATATATATGTATGTGTGTATGTGCCACATACGGATACGATTTATATACACCATATGATTTACATAAATGTTAATTGTGAATTTTGTCAACGATGACCTTCACTGATTTTAGAATTTACACACATATACATATACATATACATACACTTACATATACATATACATATACATAACATTTATATACATTTATTATTTTGCCATATACTTACTTACCAATTACGTTAAATACGATTTAAAATTCTTTTGTTTTAAGGCATTGCGATTTCCTGCATCTGCACGGAAGTCCAACGAGCGAATCTCTAGTCTTGTATCTTTAAAATGCAGCATGTCAGGTCGCTTCACTCCCTCTTCCCCCCCCCCCCTTCCACCCACACATAGAGAGGGGGAGGGGGTGGGGGTTGGTCGGGGTTGGTGAGGCGTATTCCCGCACATGTGTCGCATTATTTTAGGCACTTTACGGCCGCACGTCGTGCAATAATAATTGACATAACTATTTCACTAATTAGCATCTACACGCACACACACACACGCACAGAAACTTATATATATATATATATTTTATATATTTGCTATAATTTTCTATTATTTTTGTACATTTTTGTGTAGTCCATATATCTATTATGTATTTCTCTTATATTAGCTATTTAAATTATTACTTTACTGATTTCAATATTATTTTGATTTTGATTTTGATTTCGATTTTGATTTCGATTTTGATTTTGATTTTATTTTCTTCTGTTTCATTTTGCGTTGTTGTAGAAAAACTCAGTGCATTTTGTATAATCAACAGAACCTACAGCTAAACAGACCAAAGATATTCGAATATTGTATATTGTATACATACATATATATGTATGTATATAGCGAGTACATTATGTATTATAGAAACGCACATTTATTCAAATTAAACGAGTGATCCAACGATCCCTGAAATTAAGAAATGCCAATTTTGGGTTTTGTATTCTTCTTTATTCCATTTCAGAATCTTGATGGAGGCATTTAAGTTCAATTAAATTACTTCTATATATACAGCAAGTATTTTGAACAAGGTAGATATTTTGATATATATATATTTAAAGAACTTTATCGTTGCAAAAATGTATTTTGTATATTTATAATATTAATTTTGGGCATTGAGTAAAAGCAGATCATTTAACTAATTTAACTGAAACATTTTTATTGCATTTTTTTGCAAAACAAAGCCAAAAAAAAGAAATGGAAAAATAAATCGAAACGAATACAAGGAACCAAGATTCGGCCTTCAGGCGTTCTTCGTCAGTTGATACTGTGGATACAGAGGATGCACAGGCAGTGAGATTAAACTGAACAATTCTTAAATTAAAGCCAACCAGATACATACCTTAAGATTTGGGCCAACAACATCGCCCACACCCGATCCAAGGGATGATTGCTTAGAGCCGCCACAGCGCACGATGAGATCTTCATAGGGTCTATTGTGCAGCAGGCAGACGATGATGACGGTCATATTGTCGCCGCCAAGGTAGTTGTAGCAATCGGGCGCCAGGCAGTAGGTCATCAGATGCTCACAGATCAGATCCGGTTGTATGCCGGCTGCGATGCGTTCGCGCACAAACTCCATCACCTGGCTGCTGCTCATCACATCCCAGATGCCATCGCAGGCCAGCACCACAAACTCCCAATTCTCAGTGATATCAAAGACCTGAATATCCGGATCGGCGGTAACAATTTGCTCCTCCGGCTGCTTGCTCTCGTTGCGCTTATACATGAAATCGCCCAGGGCACGTGACAGCGCCAGATTTCCATTGACGCGATTGTTCTTCACAAAACCACCAGCAGCAATAATGCGTCGCAGCTCAGATTCATTGGTGGGCTTATGGTCAAAGGAGAGGGCTCGTGCTATGCCCCCAACGCTGGCAATGGCTCGAGAGTCTCCCGCATTGGCGCAGAAGAGTTGCTGCTCCTTGATCAGGACAACAATGGCCGTGGAGCCAGACATCGTTTCGCTCCAGCTAACGTTGTGCAGCATCTCGCCATCGATTTCGAGGAAGGCCCCCTTCATGGCCAGCTCCACGCAACCGCAAAAATATTCCGGCCGCTTTGTGATGAACTTGTGTAAATGCCTGCCAGCAAACTTTGCCACCGCTGAACCACCGTGTCCATCGTAGACCCCAAAGAAGGCAGACCCTTGATCATCGGGCAGCGATAGAATATGAGTGTGTGCATCCTCCATATCGACACGCCAGCCCTGCATGCAGCTACTACCCACGAAGTACGAGGCATTCATGGCACGTGATGTATCCTTGGTGGTCACCGGTTCCGACAAGGTTTGCCCCATCTTCAGCTTCTTTTAGTTCACGCACCGGGATTATATAACTATATATTTTTCTAACTATTCAGATATTCTATATTTGTCGTTTCTATCGGCAAACTAAAGTTGATTTTGAATTTTGCAGGCTGAACTGACATTGGCTACTATTACTATACATTTCCCTAAAACTTTCAAAAATATTCGTTTTGTTGCTAGAGTTTTACATTTGGTTTTTGAAAATCGGATCACTTTTGACAAAGTTATGAGCTTGGAAAGCACCGCACCAATACTTTTTGGACGTATAATTTCAACATGAAAATCGAGCCAGAATCGCGTTTCCAACTTTGAATGTAGTATTAATCTATAAGTCAAATCCTGCGTAAGAAGCGCTGATTTTTGAAAATCAGATCACTTCTCAAGGAGTTATAGCAGATAAAAAGATTTAAAAAAAAGGGTTAATTTCCCCAAGGAAAGCCGTCGATTTGTTGTAGAAAGAAAACACTTTTTTATCATTTGATAATTTTGGTTTTTTTTGTTGTATTTGGTTTTTGTTTTGATGGATTTTTGTTTTTTTGTTTTTTGTTTTTTTTTTTTAATCTTTGTATTTCATATTTTCCATATACATAATATATATATAGACATTTATTTTGTAATGTTTACTTGACGTAGATTACTACACGTTTATCCTTTTAGGCATATGTACGAGTATGTATCATAATTTGTATGTAAACGTATTTATATATCCGTATCCGTAACTGTGTATCTATGTGTGTGTATATGTATCTGTTGCCACATGTGTGTGTGTGTGTGTGTGTGAGTGATGCTTATACGAATATTGGCGCCATAGCCAACTACATTCAATTATACTTAGTTAAGTTTTTTCTTGTATATACTCTTTAAAGTGTAAAGACACTAAATTTCACAATTTTCGTTTGTTTTTGTTTTTTTGGTTTTTAATTTTTGAGTTTTTGGTTTTTTGGTTTTTTCTTTTGTTGTTGCTGCTGCTCTCTATACGCTACAAAAATCACTCCCGGCTTGCTAGCAGAGTGCCGATTGGAGCGGAGGGTTTCATCATGCCAGAGTTTATCGAAAACCGGAGTAAGAGATTGAGATTAAGATAGAGATACACATAGAGAAAGATATTAAGAGAAATCGAGTTTAAGTTAGGGTCTGTCCCACAGGACTCTTTGTTTCCAGAGTATCCACTTTCCACATTCTACGGACTACATAAAAATTGAGTTTCTATGGGCAATACGTCATGTGTGTAAGTGTGTGTGTGTATGTGTTGAGTACATGTATTTATGTAAATAATTTACGAAAAGTGTACGGTTTATATCGTAAGTAGTATGTATGTATATCGTTAGTATATGTATTATAAAATCTCTAAACAGCCATAAAAGTCAAAAGTTCTTAATCAATATTATCAATTATCTAAACGCGTTTAGGTTTTATCATTTATGTAATGCCATCTTCTATACTTCTAGAAGTTGCATGTAACACGTGTGTGTGTGTGTGTGTCCTATATTTTACTTTGAAATCGGAACTCGATTGTTATAGGTTTTTACTTCTGGGAATTATACATATAAATACAAATTTGCGGCTCATTGTGTTACAATTGATTTGGTCTTGAGACGGTGTACATACGTATAACCCTCACTCCATCCAATATGCTCGTCTAAGAGGCAAAAGGGGGAGGGCATCCTTGTTGTAGTGTATACTATATTCGATTCACAATTTGATGCTGACTTTGCAAATAACATTGAATTAGTTGCCTAAAAAGGTACGCAAATCTGGATAATCTATATATATGTGTATATATATATATATGAATATAACTCGTTAGTTAATTTATATATATATATGTTTGTTGAATAATTTGTCAGATTTAGCTTATCAATATACACATATATATATATATTCATATTCCATATTCATGCTAAATGTATCGGTGTGCTTGGTTTTTGATATAAGTAATTCCGTTTGAACGCTTACATTAAGACTCTCATTTGCTTACAAAAAGGACACCAAGTAAAAACATTCAGTACACATCGATAGTTACAAAAAAAGTGCTAGTTTTAAGATTTTTTTTTGGTTTTTGTTTTTTTTTTTGGATGAGTCGGCACACAAAAAACTAGATCGCTCTAATTGGCTTATCCAATATATGTTATAGATTAGCAGGCGGGCGATCCAACAAATTAGTAAAAGGATCCACATCCGCATCGTTGGTGATCGAAATAATTATATATATATATATAATTTAACTTTGCAATTGGCTTACGCGGGGGGGAAAGGCCCAGGGAATGTACAGGTTCAATATTTTCATTTCTTTTTTTCTTAAATCCCGATTTGCCCGGCAATTCGTTGTCTAACCCATGCACTTATCTAATCTAAAAAAATCTCTTCACTCCGTTCCTAGTTTACATTTTAAATCGCACACTTAATTATCTCTGAGGTACATGCTATAAAAAGGAGAAATTCTTTGTAAATACCATACACATATATATGTATTTATATATATATATATATATATGTATATTTATCGAGTATGAATTAAACCTGGTGCCCATAAAGAAAAATCGTTTCCTCTAATCCTATGTATATACTATATATATATATATATAGTGTATATACTTATGTGCGCTCTTTGATTATCGTTCTTTGGTTTAAACTTGTTGTTTTTCTTGTTGTTGTTGTTTTTGTTGTAATACATATAATATGCCTTCTAGAGGATATCAGCATATATCCTTAACTACGGTCTCTATTGGCTATTTGTTATCGATTTTAGTTTGCATATAAAAATATTTAAATTCTTCATTTTGAAACGGCGCAATATGATACTAATGCTAAAAATACACCCAAACACACACACATATATATGTATATATATGTATTTGTGTGATTTATCTCTAGTACATACTGTATACATACATATAAAAAGCAAATCCCATTAAAGTGCCATCATCTATTTGCATTTGTTACTGGCTATTAAATATATATATGTATATATACATATATATATGTATGTATATATATTTAAAACATATTGTTTCGATTACGGTTTGCATCACCCATCACACTAAATACAAGAGATTTTAATGCATATATGTGTGTATATACTATATATTTAATTTACTTTAGTTTTTAGTTGTTAAACTATTTTCCCATTTAAATCAGCAAAAAGGTACGATTCAATTTGTTAGACGCTTTTTAAATTCAATATCGGTTCAATATCGGTTCAATATCGGTTCAATATCGTTTCAATATCGTTTCAATATCGGTTCAATATCTATATCTTAGTTAGACTCGTGAGAATGCGTATGATTTCAGCTCTAGCTGCTAGTTAATTACCACATATATATATATATATATATATATATATATATTTATATATATATCTCGTTATAACGTGTATTGGTTTGTTTTTCGTTATCGTTATCGCTATCGTTATCGCTATCGTTTCATTCATTTTTTGTTTGTTTTCGTTTTGGTTTTTAGGTAGGAAATATACTAGTCTTATAAATTTCACACATCAACATTTTTTTCTTTTGGTTATGTTTATTCTTTCGAAATATTTTGTATTTAATAAAATATATATGTATATATGTTTTTCAATTTAAATTTTCTTTAGTTTTAATATGTATTTGTATTTTGCATTGTGTGTGTGTGTATGTGTCTGTGTGTGTGTAGGTATATATGTAAATATATCGTACTTAGTTTTAGTCAATTATTTTAAAACACCTAATTTCAATTTGAATGTGTTTTTTGGTTTTTTGTTTTTTGGTTTTTCGGTTTTTTTTTTGCTAGTTTGAATGAAATTGAAATTTATTCTAATCATACAAATATTGATTCAAGTCAAAGAAACACGAAGAGAGTGTGTATATAACTATGATATAATCTAATAGAGTTTATTCCGCCGACAATTACTATTATATATATAAATGTGTATATATACTATGTGTGTCACTATTTATATGTGGAGTCAAATTCCGAATCGAATTTTGAATTTGTGATTCGATTACTCATATGTTGTTGTTGTTGTTGTTGTTGTTTGTTTGTTTGTTTCTTAAAAGAACGAAATCTAATTATGGACGGGTTCTTATCAATCTTGTGTGTCAGCGTTTGTCAAATTTTCTAATCGCTTTCGGATCCATTCAATCAAATTTTTTTGTTTAATAATACGACCATCCAATTCCTGGTTCCAAATATGGTTCGGTTGGTTTTTTGTTGTTTTTGTTTTTCAAAACTATCTGTTGTTGGTTTTAAAACACTACCTAATCATACTATTATTATAATTAATACGTGGCATGTACTATATATACTTAATAAATAATTATTGATATTTGTTTTTGTTGTTGTTGTTGTTGTTGTTGTGGTTATCTTCTGCTTGATAAATGCACATAACTTGCGTATGAAACACATTCCAAAGCGACAAATTATTTATAAAAGCTCATTAATTGTTCGTCTTTGAGAATTTGGTCAACCGACTTAGATCCAAAATACATATATCCTATAGTTCTGGGATAGAAGTGTTTGTTTTTTTTTCTTTCGATAATTAACAATCTATTGGCAACTACAGAAACCTGATTACCCATTTAACTAAACATTAAACATTTTTTTTAGCTGCTGCCAGAGGGCCTCAATAGGTCAAAAGTAAACTCTATCCCTAAACCAGTTTTGCGATCCATCAGTTTCTGATGAGCTAACACATAAACTAAAATGTAATGCTAATTATCATATATATATATATCATGTATATATATCATAGATTGCAAAATATTACTGATAAATTCAGACATACGTAAGTAGCTATTATTTAATGTTTGTTGTTGTTGTTGTTTTTGTCCCTTTATTTTGTGTATAGCTATTTAATTATTTAAAATTAATTTGGTGGGATATATTTGTTGTATTTGTTGTTGTTCTTCTTCTTGATTTTGTTCAAACATTTTATTTTGATTAGCTTCAACTAGTTGCTAAAAAAGAAAAAGAGGAAATAAAAAACGAAGAAATCAATAAGTAAAAAAGAAAAAAACACAAGCAGCTATGCTTCCGATAATAATAATATATATATATATATATGTATTTGTATGGTTTGCATTTAGGACATAAGTAAATATTATAATCATTTATGATAATAGTAAGTTATGTAGGTATATGCATGTTGTTGTTGTTGTTGTTGTTGTGGCTATGTTTAAATGGTATACAATATAAAAAATTATGCGTGTGTGTGTGTGTATCAGTGTGTAAAATACAATTCGAAAGTGACAAAGTAAAAGTTAAACAAATTTATAATATGATAATAAGAAAATAAAGACAAATCATTGAAGTACATTGAAATATTGTACGTAATAAACACCGATCGATCATATATTTTAAGTATAGATATAGATATCTATATATATATATAGTATAGTACATACATAGTATTTGTAAATTAATTTCAAGGCTACACAGTTAAAACATTGTTATTT
The DNA here is from genome assembly GCA_035044105.1 of Drosophila nr. perissopoda 5 BK-2023a. NCBI lineage: Eukaryota > Metazoa > Arthropoda > Insecta > Diptera > Drosophilidae > Drosophila > Drosophila nr. perissopoda 5 BK-2023a. The sequence continues at coordinate 6,137,671 of JAWNMK010000124.1, forward strand.
TAAAATGTTCTCTTACAATACAAAACGATTTATGCATATATATATATATATATGTATATATCTATGTCTGATTCTGTGTGTGTGTGTGTGTGTGTTAGTTAGTGAGTGTTATTAATATATATATATATATTTTTTGTTTTTGTTGTTGTTGTTGTTTAAGTCTATTAACGTTTCGTTTTTGTTACATTTAAAGCGTTCTTGATTTATCTGGTTGCTTCTCTAAAAACATTGAGTAGAAATTGAAAAGTTTATTATCTTTTAACTTGTTCAGTTTTAATAATATATAATAGTTAATTACTAATATATATATATATATATATATATACTTTATGTTTATGTACATATATGTATATATAAAAAAAGGAAAACGATTAAATAAACAAGTTGCAAGCACAAACATCAAACGCTTAGATTAAAGACTTGTTTTCATTGTTTATCGCTTTGATGCAATAAATTGCTATGCTTCTTCTTCTTCTTCTTCTTGTTGCTGTTGTTGTTGTTGTTGTAGTTTCCTTTATTAATGGTCCATAAAATTTCTATAAAATTTATTTAATGCCGTTACGCTTAATTACTCGACTTTGATCTCTAAGAAGAAGAAAACCAACAACAAAAATGAAAAACACAAAAGGCCAGCGAAATTTCGCTTTTGGCTTTGAATTCAGTTGCCACAAAACAACAGTTAGCTGTTGGCTGTTGTTGTTGTTGTTGTATACATATATACATATGCCATCAACCATCAGCCATCAATCCATACCCATCGTGATCTCCTACATAGCTACATATCCATTCTACGCATCCCTTATCGCGTATATATGTTTGTTTGCTTGTTTGTTTGTTTGTTTGTTTGTTTGTTTGTTTGTTTGTTAGAAAGTATGTACGATTAATCGTTATAGTCACAACACTAATGTTTTCTTAATTCACGCCTAAAGCTGCTAATTAAACGTTCCATTAGTTTACTAGTCTACTACAAAAATGTTGATATTTCAGGAAATGAAAATCGTATTGAATAAAAATTAAATATTTTTCTTTTTCTTATTTTGCCTTTTTGCTTAGTCATTTGTTTGTTTGTTTGTTTGTTTGTTTTGCGTACTAAATAGTTAACATATATAATATTTAATATTAATATTATTATTGTTATTATTAGTTAGTTGTATTCATAAGCCGCATTGCTAAACGGTATTGATTAAACATAGAATTAATTAGTAATTTGTAATTTGTAATTTGTAATTTGTTTGCGTTTTGTTAATTTTTCTTTACTGGCTAAATTACGACAAGGACAAAAATTCCGACGACAATTTCAAATTTGTATTTTTGCATCGATTTTTTAAAAACTACATCACAATAATTATATGCTAGACTTTCAAATATATCTTGTTGCATATATATATATATATGTGTATATATATATATATATATATGTATGTATGTTTAATTTGTTACAATTATTTAGTGCACAGCTGATTAATTATCATATATATATTCATGCGTTATGTTCGAATCATAAGTTTTGATTTGTTTACTTCTATCAATAATTACAATAATGATAATTACAATAATGATAATAATGATAATAATAAGACGAATTCTCTGTTCACCATTTAAACTGGTACATCAAAACGTGTATGTGTGTGTGTGTGTATGTGTATATTGTGTGTGTTGGGATTATAGGAAGTGACCACATTGCTAAACACTACAAAAAAAAAGTGGTTCACAAAAAAAGGGGAAAATATAAAGAAATAGCGACAAAGTTACGGCTAACTACAAAATACGTTAAGAAACCTAATTAACAAGAACATTATTCAATATGTGTATATATAGGTAGATAGTAGTGTATATATATATCATGTATCATATGTGTAGATAGTATGTGTAGCATAAGGTTTATAGCATATAGTTTATAGCAACGGTTTCATACAATTCCAAAAAACCGTTCATTTTATAGTACAATACATGGAAAACTATCGAAGAATGAAAATCTCTGCGTTTAATTACAAAGAAAAGAAAGAAAAAGGGGGAAAAATATGGATTAAATACGTGCACACACAGCATAAAAATACAAATAAAAATACAGCTAAATTAGAAATTGGAAATTAGAATTCTTTTCGATTATTGCTAGATTGCTTGCCTTTTTTGTACTTTAGTGAATATTCCCTCAAGTGTTTTTATATCTTTTATATTTTCAATATCTTTTGAAAATTCAGTTGAAACCCTCAGTAAACAAGACAAGGACTTAAACGCAGAGTTATCCAGGGAACTAAACACAAAATACAAGGATTCTTATCGTTTTAGAGGAGTAAATAATGAACATGCTACACGGACTAAAATCGAAGCGATGTTAATAAGTATTTGACGCAATATATATAGGTATATATATAATTTGCTTGTTGGTGTCTTATATATACTACAACTGACCTGATATCTAATCTTGATTTTAAAATCGATTATTAATAGTTAGTTATCGCTAAATACAATGCATCTAATTTTTGTTATATTCTTTTGTACAAATCCCCAGAAGTATTCTAATTACTCCGTTTTGTGGGTCAACTTATGCTGTAAGTTCTATGACAGTGGGTTTTCATTATGTATTTGTATATATATATATGTTGTGTGTATATTGTTGTTTGTTAAAAACAAAAAAAAATCTGTATAAGTCTATGTTTATATTAGCTATAATATATCGCATGTTCAGTTATCAGTTTATATTCAGATATCGCTAGGGTTTTCCTACAGTATTGTTAATATATGTTCTGCTTTGTTTGCTAGTAAGGTTTTTGCGGTATTATATATCATTTTTCGTAGTTTATGATTATCTCACTAATTTTATTTTCTTCTTTCTTTTTTGCTTTTTTTTGTGTATACACTATTTTATTTTAGATTTTTTTTTTGTTGTTATTTATTTATTTTGTTGTTTGTAAAAGGCAATTTTGCATAACATTATTTTGTTTGTTTTGTTGCTGCTGCTGTGGCTGCTTCGTGGTGTTTTTGTTGTTGCATATTTTGTTTTTTTTTTCGATTTTTTTTTTTATTTTTTTCTCTTGAGGTACTTGCTAAAAAGAGTCTAAAAAAAAGTTGCTATAACTTTTGCACTACATTTTTTTGCTGTTGCTGCTGCTGCTGCTTTTGTTGTTGGTGTTGTTGTTGTTGTTGCTGTTGTTGTTGTGTACAATAACATGTTGCATTAACTTTGTAATTTTTGCATTATTTGTTTGTTTGTTTGTTGTATGTATAATAATAGTAGTATTCATAGTATTAGAGTTAGTTTAGTTTAGTTTTACATATGTATGTATTATGCATGTAGTACTTAGGCGTATCGTAATATAGAATACATATTTATCGTAGTTATATGTGTAACTGTATATATATATATATATTTAGATATATATATAGGTATGTACTTAGAAGTTCTAATAAAAAATATACAACACACATTTAATGAAACGCTTTAGTTTTGGAGTAAACTTCAAAATTTGTATATAGAAAGTGTTGCGCCTATTTTTGTTGTTGTTGTTGTTGTTATATCTTAGCAAAGTCTGTGTTTGTAAGTGTGTGTGTGTGTGTGTTCATTACTTATGTGTATGTAAAATTAAGCACTTTACACTTCAAGCTGTGTGTAGAAAATGCTTCACATTTTTCTTAAAACAAAAAAAAAAAGAAAACAAACAAAATTCATAATTCAGTTAAGTGAATCACGAAACAATCGACAATCTCCTCCTCCTCGAGGATTGACGTTATTAAAAAATTGCAGTTTGTGGGTGGGGACAAGGGGGCGGACGAGTTATCAACGCTTGCGGCGCCTTTTAGTGTTGTTGCTGCATTTCACATTTGTGTTGGTTGTTGTTGTTGTTGGTTCTGTTGTTGTTGTGGCTGTTGTTGTTGTGGCTGTTGTTGTTGTGGCTGCTGTTGTTGTTGTTGAATCGTGCAACATGCTGCTGTTGCGCTGTATAATGCTTTGTTGCATGAGCATCATAAACCACCAGCAATGCGTTAGCTGCAACTGCTGCAATTCCTGATCCTCCGCATTGTTGTTGCTGTTGTTGCTGTTGTTGCTCCTGCTGCTGCTGTTGTTGTTGCTGTTTGGGGTGTCGCCACCGTCAGCCGAGGCCATTAAAGATCTAAATTGGGTTGCAAGCAAAAAGGATTTTTATTAATAAATCTGTTCATTGGCTGTAAAATAAATCAGTTTTCAAATTGGCGCCTTTTGCAATTAGCTTTTAGGCCATCAATCTGGCATTATCGACTCACTCGAGCATCAATCAATCATCAATCAATCAAGTTCGAGGATGCACGGAGAGAGAGAGTGGTGATTGGTGGTGGTTATAATATGGTGGGGCTGTGGTGTTGTTGCTGTATTAGTCAGTGATGGTAGTGGTGGTGGTGGTGGTGGTTGTCAGTTGTTGGCCTCTGACAATCCTCGTCCAACCCTCGTTCAACCCTCTGCAAGCTACTCAGCACCATACCATATGTTGGCGGGCGCAAAGTGCGCCGCATGCTTGCTGGCAGCTACCTGGGCGGGACTGAGCGGCCCAAATTGGCTATACTGCGTCGGTATCTGTATGTGTGCCGGCAGCGGATGCGATGGTATCACCTATCAAATTAGAACAAAAAATCGTTTATAATTTGTATATCAATGATTAAATACATTTAATTACTTTTAATTATCAAAGTAATTAGCAATTTGGTAATTGAATAGGAAATATAATTGTAATTAAAAGCAGCTAAACAACATAATTGAAAATCAAACGGAAGTAGTGCCTGGCACCCACCTGGCGACTGGAGCTGTTGTGTGCTGGCGGCGGTGCAACCACCGCTCGGTTCGCGTAGGCGTACGTCGGCGCCGCCTGGGACACATAGACAGTGGGACGACGATACATGTCGCCTTGGGCGTAGATGTCCGTTTGCAACATTGCCGCAGCCGCTGTCGATGAGGGCGAGCCGCCCAGCGGCGTGCCGGCCTGATGATGATGATGATGACTGTGGCTGTGGCTGCTGTGATGATGATGCGGCGGCGGTACCACCGCTGATGTTGCCACAGCCGCAATCGTCGCTGGTGGTGGCTGCGATGGTTGGCGATACACTTGCGGTGGACCCCACGACGGTGGACCCACGCTGGCGGCAGCAGCAGCAGCTGCCGCTGCAGCGGCCGCAGCACTAATCGATGACGACGAGGAGCTCGAGCCGCTCTTCGAGTGGGCGAGCGGTGGCGCCACAGCCTGTGCCACATAACTAACGGGCGCCACAGAGGGTGCCTCCCGCTTGGGATGTGCCAGTGGCATTGCCGATGCACTAACCGAACTGGCTGCCCACGAGCTGCGCTTCGCTTCCAATTGTAGCTGTTGCTGCTGCTGCTGTTGCTGCTGTTGTTGTTGCTGCTGTTGTTGTTGCTGCGGCGGCGGCGGCTGCTGTGCGTATTCCGGATAGAACTCGGGTGGTTCCTGCTTAGTGGGTATGTGCGGCAAACTGACGACTGGTGGTGGCGCTGGCTGCTGCTGGTGCTGTTGTTGCTGTTGCTGTTGCTGCTGCTGTTGCTGCTGCTGTTGCTGCTGATGCTGCTGCACTTGTATCTGCACCTGCTGTGGCTGCGGCTGATAGTTGCACTCGCTTTGGGCCATGGCCAAAATGCGCTTCTTTTGCGATTGACCCGGTTCATATTTAATATTCGGCTGCGGCTGCGGCTGTTGCTGTTGTTGCTGCTGTTGTTGTTGTTGGAGCTGCGGCTGGGGTTGTGGTTGTGGCTGATAGTGCGGCGTCTGCTGTGCCGGCTGCACCTGATGATGTGCGTGTGGATGATGATGATGATGCTTGGGACTGCCACCGCTGGAGACGACAGAGAGGGCGGCCGCGGCGGCGGCATGATGGCGTCGTCTTGCATCCTCCGGATCGTGATCACCTACGGTAACGCATGGAATTACTAGATGGACGTGTTGTTGCGTTGGCTTATGACGACTGAGATGCGACTGACTTGTGGATGGGGGTGGCAGGGGTAGGGGTAAGGGCAAGGGCAGGGGCGCTGGGGCAGAGACGGGTACGGGGACGGGCAGAGAGACAGGTGGCTGAGTGAGACAGGCGGATGAGGATGAGAGGGAAATGGGTGTGCTAAATTGTGTGCTTGTTGTGCTGGATATGGAATGGGGGGCGTTGTTAAGCTGAAGACTATGATGGTTATGGTGATGTGGTGGTTGTGGTTGTTGTTGTTGTTGGTTGGAAGTGGAAGCAGAATTGGAATTGGTGTTGTGATGACTGTTGTTGTTGTTGTTGTTGCTTGGCTGAAAGCATTGCTGTTGCTGTTGTTGCTGCTGCTGTTGCTGTTGTTGCTGCTGCTGTTGTGGCTGTAGCGAGCAGTTGTTGTCGAGGACGACAGCAGCACCAAATCCATTTCCACTTCCGCTTCCGCCCATCGACGACGACGACGATAAAGACGCTGTATGATGATGATGATGATTATTGCTACTGTTACTGCTACTGCTACTGCTACTGTGGTTTGGCGGCGGCGGCGGCGGCGGCAACTGCTGACTGCTACTGTTACTGTTAATGTTACTGTTATTGTTACTGTTACTGTTATTATTACTGCTACTGTTGCTGTTGCCGTTGCTGCTGCTGCTGCTGTTGTTGCTGCTGCTGCTGCCATGATGGTGCTGATTTTGCTGTTGTTGTTGGCTGTGGTTGTGGTTGTGGTGGTGGTGGTGACTATGGTGACTATGGTGACTATGATGGCTATGATGACTAGCTCCGCTGCCGCCCAGCTGGCTGCTACATTTGCTGGCCAAACGATTACTGCTGCCGCTGCTGGCATTGGCGGAGGAGGAGCTGATGGACATGGAAATGTGAGCATTACCATAATTAACCGCCTGCTGCTGCTGCTGTTGCTGCTGTTGCTGAGTGTGCGACACATGCAACGGTTGTGCACTGCTGCGACAATGCAACGAACTGGATGAATTGCTGCTCGAGTGTTGCTGCTGCTGCTGCGGATGATGATGTTGCTGTTGCTGTTGTTGTTGCTGCTGCTGCTGCTGTGGATGTTGTTGTTGTTGTTGTTGTTGCTGCTGCTGTTGATGTTGATGTTGATGCTGTTGCATCAGGCTGCTGCTTGTCTGCGACTGTGCATGAGCATGGGCACGCTGCTTGACCGGCGCCACAGCAGTTGCTGCCACTGCTGCAGCTGTTGTTGTTGCTGCAGTGATTATTGCCGGTGGTCCATCGGCGCCTTCGTCCTCGCTGTCCGATATGGTAATGACATCGCCCACAACTGCCGTCGGCGAGGGCGTGTCATGGATGGTGATCGTCGGCTGCTTCACATGCGGCTGCTGGTGCGCATGCAACGGCGGCTGGCTGCTGGCATGATAGCCCACTGCGGGGCCATTGCCGAGACAATTGTTGACCACAATGTGATGGCCAACAATGTTGTAGGGACCGCCACTGCTGCTGCTGCCACCGTGTGGGGCATGTGCCACAGGCGCGTGATTATGATGAGAACTCGATGAGCTGCTGCCACTCGCATTGATAATATCTAAGTGAACAGAATGGAAGGATTAAAATCATTGTTATTATAATTGGACAGCTAGCCGGGATCAACTCACTGCTGGCTGATGAGGCCGAGCTGGCCACAACGGGACCAGCATTGATGGCGCCATAGCCACCGCCATAGTTGCAATTATGATGGGCATGATACTGTGGCGAGACATGAGCGGCACGCTGATAGCGCTGCTGATGCGGCGGCGAGCTCTCCTTGACGCGCTTCTTCACCGGCGACAGCTGCTGGTGTTCCTTCTTCTCGTGACGCGGCACACGATAAGAGTTGCCCTTGCTACATTGTTAAGCATGCAAATAGTTGATTAAATAACGCCATTAAAAGATTACTTTGTGGAATACGCACGCTAAATGATGAACCGGCGACTCCTTCTTGAGATCGTTGCGCGGCAAGTTGAGATGATGCTTGGGATAGATCTCCTCCACATTGAACAGCGGCGTCGAGTCGACAATTAGCGAATGTGCCGGCGCCTGTTGTGGCCACGATGGCACCAGAGCCATTTGCCGACCAGTTTGTGGCCAGGCAACGCCACTGGCCTGCACACGATTGGTGAGCAACATGCGCTGACCCGAACTGGGCTCCACCACCGAGACGGGCACAGGCACATTAACATACTGCTGCGGCGGCACCTGCAACGGCGGCTGCATTGTAGCACTGCCCACAACAACATGCTTGGTGGGACTGGGCATCGCCTGATACGATGGCGGACAGAGTATGTTCGACACCAGCTGATGCTGGAACGTATCGGTGCGCGCCTGCGGATATTGCCGGGCCACATTGCGACCACCGTAGATCTGGTAGAGACCCTCGTAGGCCAGGGGGCGACCATCGCGCACCAAGCGCTGCACCTGACTGGTCAGCTGATTGTTGATGGTGAAGGTCATGTTCTCGGTGCTGCTCGGCACAAAGTTGGTGACCAGCGTCGGTGCTGGTTGTACACTGCAAAAAAACAAGTCATTATTAAGTTTTAAATACAAGAAAATTTATATTGATCAACTCACGTGTGGAAGTCGCCGCGACGACACACTTCCATCATTTGGACAGAGGCCTTGACATTGTTGCAATACACATAATCGACCAGATGGGTGAGCCTCGTGAAGCTGTGATTCAGTGCCTCCGTTGGGGTTAAGCGTCGCTCCTGATCAATGGTGAGCATACGCTTGAGCAGATCAATGAATTCACGTCGATCCGTCTTCTCGGCCAGCAGTTGACCACCCTCCAGATCCGTTGGCACATTCACCTGCCCAATGTCATCCAGACAATTGAAGATGTATTTGCGTGCTTCCTTGCTCTTGGTGTTCGTCTCCGCCTCATGCTCCTCGGTGGTCTTCAGACGCCAGAACGGATACGTGGAGTCCACATCACGATAAAAGAACTTGGACGTCTTCGATGCGCTATTCAACATATGCTCCGTGGGCAGACCCTGTGTTTGCGATATATACCGTATCTGATCGAACTCCGAGCTGCCCGGATACAGCGGCCAGCCGAGAAAGAGTTCGGCGACCACACAGCCCAGCGACCACATATCGATGGCCTCACAGAAGGGCAGACCCAAGATGATCTCGGGTGCGCGATAATATCGCGATTGCAGATACGTGTTGCAAACGGTTTTGCTCACATGCGAGGCGCTGCCAAAATCGATGACCTTAACCCGATACGGCTGGCGCACCGGATCGACCAGCATTATGTTCTCCGGCTTCAAATCGGCGTGAATCAGGCCCAGTTGCTTCAGCTTCAACAGGGCAGTCAGCACCTGCAACAATGACAAGGAATTAGAGATACTTTTAGAGATTCAATCTCTCCGTTGACTTTTCATACCTGCTCCAGAATGGGACGTATATATTTAAGAGGCAGCGGTGAAAATTTGTTCTGCTTGAGAAAATCGTAGAGATTCTGTTCGAGCATCTCAAAGACGAGGCAGGTGTGATTCTTGTGCTGAAAGCATTCGAATGCCCGCACAAAATTGAACTCGTCCGCATTCTCCTGACTCAGACGCGACAATATGGACACCTCGATCTGACCCTGTCGCGCATATGATGGATGATTCTTTAGTATCTTAATGGCAACAATTTCGGAGGTGCCGCGCTTCCAACACTTGACCACCTGGCCAAAGGTGCCGCGACCCAAAAACTCCAGAACCTAAACGAGAAATCGAAACGAAGCCAATTAGATGAATTCAGATCAAACAAAATGTGGATACTTGCCTCATATTCAGCCGAGAGGGAATAGAGCACCTCGTGCTGGACCAACTGGTAGTCACCATCGGCGCCGCTGCTGGAACGTTTGCTGGGGGGTTGCGTATTTGCATGCCCCCCCGATGTGGCGACCTTTGCGTGCGCCGTCTTGAGGCTGCTGCTGTTCACTACGTTTTGGATGGCTGCCACTTCCTGCGCCAGGCCGTGCCGCACCTCAACGCCGCCGCCGCTGCTGCTGCTGCCGCCGCCGCCTCCGCTGCTGCCGTTGTACGTGTCCACGCAGCCGCAATCGCAATCTGCACAAAATAAGAATCGTAAAATTTTGCTTAGTTTTGGTTGTAAGTCAATAAAAAAAAACCTTTTACCTCGTCGCCTGAGTAAGCGCCTAATTACTAAGGATATCATTTGCTGACTAATCAGAAAGATATATATATATATATATATAAATAAAATTCTCCTGAGGCAACTGTGCTCAGCACAGTTCAACAAGCAATTTCACAATGCGACTGCTGAACGCACAGTTTGCGTTGCAATCGGACAAAGTCAGATATAGCTATATATATGTATATATATATATATATAGATATATATATGTACACTCAGCATTGAACTTGTCATCACGCTGACAAAGAAAGTGGCGACAAAAGTGGCAAGTCGCATTTTGGCCAACTCAAACACAGCAAATGACAATATTTGTATAATTACAAAACAAATATTACGACGACAGCAACAACAACAACAGCAACAACAACAGCAACAACAAACAAAGAAGAATACAATTGCCATAAGGAAGGAAGCAGTGCAGCAGCAACAATTATTACCTCGGGAGATGTAGCACCATTGTTGCAGGTACACAAAAGTCATCTTGGGGCTTGCTTCAGGTACGAATCGTTAAATATCTTTCAATATATACATCAGATATATATATATATATATATGTGTGTATATATAAATCGAAATATGAAAAGCGCCAGCTTTGTTTGGTGTGTGCACAAAGTTTTCAATATAGAATTATCGAAAATTTTGGACTGCTTGGATTTAGTTTCCAGATTCCAGATCTTCCAAATGAAGACAAAGGTTGAAAGTTGAAAAAGCAGATGAAAACTTAAAAGATTCTTTAGAAAAACTCCGATTACGGCATAAATAGCGCGGCTACTTTCAGGAGTCAAGTTATACCATATCAAATTGTTGCCCAAGAGACATCCTTGTACATAATATCCTTGGGCGTGGTGCGCCGCCTTGGGGCATTTAGTTGGAATCCACCCTTTTCATTATCCTGGTATTTTTAGCATTTATTTTATGATTTTATTTGTACACGGCATGTCGAAGAATTCCCACTCAAACAAGTTAATCATCTAATGGACAAAGGACATTGCTTATAAATTGCCAAATTTCCAAGAAGAAGAAGACCCAAACGGTATAATTTTTACTTGTCTTCCGACCTCATATCACGTTTTCAACTTTAAATGTACGATTGATTTAGGGGCAAAACTATGATCAAAAAGCCCTTCCTTTTTAAAATCAGATGAGTTTTGACGAAGTTATGGCATTTTGAAGTTTCGACCTATGCCCATACACCGATATATCGATTTTCAGGCTATAATTTTTACTTGTCTTCCGACCTTAAATTTCATTTTTAACTTTAAATGTACGATTGATTTAGGGGCAAAACTATGATCAAAAAGCCCTTCCTTTTTAAAATCAGATGAGTTTTGACGAAGTTATGGCATTTTGAAGTTTCGACCTATGCCCATATACCGGTATACCGATTTTCAGGCTATAATTTTTACTTGTCTTCCGACCTCAAATTTCGTTTTCAACTTTAAATGTACGATTGATTTAGGGGCAAAACTATGATCAAAAAGCCCTTCCTTTTTAAAATCAGATGAGTTTTGACGAAGTTATGGTATTTTGAAGTTTCGACCTATGCCCATGTATCGATATATCGATTTTCAGGCTATAATTTTTACTTGTCTTCCGACCTCAAATTTCATTTTCAACTTTAAATGTACGATTGATTTAGGGGCAAAACTATGATCAAAAAGCCCTTCCTTTTTAAAATCAGATGAGTTTTGACGAAGTTATGGCATTTTGAAGTTTCGACCTATGCCCATACACCGATATATCGATTTTCGGGCTATAATTTTTACTTGTCTTCCGACCTCAAATTTCATTTTCAACTTTAAATGTACGATTGATTTAGGAGCAAAACTATGATCAAAAAGCCCTAGCTTTTTAAAATCAGTGGAGTTTTGACGAAGTTATGGCATTTTGAAGTTTCGACCTATGCCCATGTATCGATATATAGATTTTCAGGCTATAATTTTTACTTGTCTTCCGACCTCAAATTTCATTTTCAACTTTAAATGTACGATTGATTTAGGGGCAAAACTATGATCAAAAAGCCCTAGCTTTTTAAAATCAGATGAGTTTTCGCGAAGTTATGGCATTTTGAAGTTTCGACCTATGTACATATTTCGATATATCGATTTTCGGGCTATAATTTTTACTTGTCTTCCGACCTCAAATTTCGTTTTCAACTTTAAATGTACGATTGATTTAGGGGCAAAACTATGATCAAAAAGCCCTTCCTTTTTAACATCAGATGAGTTTTGACGAAGTTATGGCATTTTGAAGTTTCGACCTATGCCCATACACCGATATATCGATTTTCGGTCTATAATTTTTACTTGTCTTCCGACCTCAAATTTCGTTTTCAACTTTAAATGTACGATTGATTTAGGGGCAAAACTATGATCAAAAAGCCCTTCCTTTTTAAAATCAGATGAGTTTTGACGAAGTTATGGCATTTTGAAGTTTCGACCTATGCCCATACACCGATATATCGATTTTCGGGCTATAATTTTTACTTGTCTTCCGACCTCAAATTTCGTTTTCAACTTTAAATGTACGATTGATTTAGGGGCAAAACTATGATCAAAAAGCCCTTCCTTTTTAAAATCAGATGAGTTTTGACGAAGTTATGGCATTTTGAAGTTTCGACCTATGCCCATATACCGGTATACCGATTTTCAGGCTATAATTTTTACTTGTCTTCCGACCTCAAATTTCGTTTTCAACTTTAAATGTACGATTGATTTAGGGGCAAAACTATGATCAAAAAGCCCTTGCTTTTTAAAATCAGTTGAGTTTTGACGAAGTTATGGCATTTTGAAGTTTCGACCTATGCCCATATATCGATCTATCGATTTTCGGGCTATAATTTTTACTTGTCTTCCGACCTCAAATTTCGTTTTCAACTTTAAATGTACGATTGATTTAGGGGCAAAACTATGATCAAAAAGCCCTTCCTTTTTAAAATCAGATGAGTTTTGACGAAGTTATGGCATTTTGAAGTTTCGACCTATGCCCATATACCGGTATACCGATTTTCAGGCTATAATTTTTACTTGTCTTCCGACCTCAAATTTCGTTTTCAACTTTAAATGTACGATTGATTTAGGGGCAAAACTATGATCAAAAAGCCCTAGCTTTTTAAAATCAGATGAGTTTTGACGAAGTTATGGCATTTTGAAGTTTCGACCTATGCCCATATTTCGATATATCGATTTTCGGGCTATAATTTTTACTTGTCTTCCGACCTCAAATTTCGTTTTCAACTTTAAATGTACGATTGATTTAGGGGCAAAACTATGATCAAAAAGCCCTAGCTTTTTAAAATCAGTGGAGTTTTGACGAAGTTATGGCATTTTGAAGTTTCGACCTATGCCCATGTATCGATATATAGATTTTCGGGCTATAATTTTTACTTGTCTTCCGACCTCAAATTTCGTTTTCAACTTTAAATGTACGATTGATTTAGGGGCAAAACTATGATCAAAAAGCCCTAGCTTTTTAAAATCAGTGGAGTTTTGACGAAGTTATGGCATTTTGAAGTTTCGACCTATGCCCATATATCGATCTATCGATTTTCAGGCTATAATTCTTACTTCCACCACTTCCCCATCTAATCTAAGATTGTCGGCAGTAAGTGGCTTCAAGAGTGCCATTCCTGATCATCAGTTTGGCTTTGGGCATCCCCATGGTACACCAGAGCAGCTTCATCGAGTAGTTCAGCATGTCCTCGAGGCCTTGGAAAATAAGCAGTACAGCTCTGCTGTCTTCCTGGATATCCAGCAAGCGTTTGATCGCGTATGGCATGATGGCCTGCTTTTTAAGCTCAAGTCCCTACTACCTTCGGCGCAGTATTTACTGCTCAGGTCCTACCTCTTTCAGGAGTCAAGTTATACCATATCAAATTGTTGCCCAAGAGACATCCTTGTACATAATATCCTTAGGCGTGGTGCGCCGCCTTGGGGCATTTAGTTGGAATCCACCCTTTTCATTATCCTGGTATTTTTAGCATTTATTTTATGATTTTATTTGTACACGGCATGCCGAAGGATTCCCACTCAAACAAGTTAAGCATCTAATGGACAAAGGACATTGCTTATAAATTGCCAAATTTCCAAGAAGAAGACCCAAACGGTAAAAAAGGACTAAACACACACACACACACACACACACACACACACACACACACACTTTAACCCAGTTGTGGCATTTTATTTGCATTCGCCTTTATTTCATTCACCATAATTGTCGCAGCAAAGTTCACATTGTAATCTGCAACTAAATTTAGAACTGGTTAAGTGGGCACTGCCCCACCCACATGCTCCCAATCCACGCGTGCTGCCTTGCCCACACGCAAGCCTATTATATTATTTAATTAATTTGCCTCAGAGGACATTCGATACGAATTGACATAACAAGAAAACAAAGACTTGCAAAGGCACAACGAATGTTAGATACCCTTTCAGAATGTGCCTAATGTGAAATTTCCCATGGGAACTATATGATATAGTGCTCCGATGTAGATGATACGATGTTCAATTGAGGAGCAAGCATAGCTGTTCTTTTAAAGATAACTTTGTCATCATTCAACAAGGATATAGCTGGAACAACTTGTATAATCATGCTTATCCAGAAAATATATAGATACTCTTCTGGGATCGGAAAAGCCTACTCAGATAGTTCACAAACTTAAGGACATAGTCGTAATACCCTCTTGCCAGGCACTGCTAAAATAGCTAAAGAGGAAGCCGGATGCCATACACACAATAAATGTAGGAAAACACGGAAAATAATAAAAAGAGAAAAATGGAAAAATAGGAAAAGGGAAAATAATAATAAAATAGTAGTCAAGAGGCAGGGGAAAACCCCATGCGCGCTCCTGGAAATTGTATGGCAACAGCAACTGAAGGTCACTCCGTGGGGGGCACGAGGGCGTAGGGGGGAGGGGGAGGAGTCGCGTTAGCTGGACAGCAACTCTTGGTTCGCTGGAATCGCTGCTCGACTGTAATCAAAACTGAATTTAAGGACACTTTAGTACCGAATAGGAGACGTGGGGGAGGGGGGAGGCGGTAGGGGGGTGTAGCCAACATTTGGTTTTTGTGTGTGGGAAAATTTATGGCAGCGCTGAATGAAAACTAAATGCAATAAATTATGCAAAAACCCGAAGAGAGAAAACGCACAAATCGAAAAGTCAAATTGAAAATGAAATTGAACAGTTGGCAAATGCAACAAGCAGCAGAAGCACGACTAACTGATACCCTGCACTGTGCTTGAAAATAAATAATAGGATATTAATTAATCGATATTTATCGATAGTTATCATAAATATATACATATATACATCAATAATGATCGGTCGTCTAGATTTATTAATCGAAAATCATAATCAAACTGCGTCTGCCTGGGACAAGCTAGAGTCTCCAGTTTTAGATATATATATACATAGATATATCCATCAACATTTCGACTGTAGTCTTCTTCTTCCCGTTACAAGCTGCATGTAGCAACAATACTCCCTTTTAGGATAAAGAAGACAAACCGAGTTAGCTACCAAGGTCAAACGTCGGACAATCGTTGAAATTGAGTCACCAAAAACACCCACCAACAAACACCCACACACAGACACACACACACACACCAGCCACACACTCATCCAGCTGCTTACCTTATGGACTCGTCGTTAGTGCGTTAACTGCCACCAACGCCTGCCTCAGGGGCAAGTCAATGGCAACAACAACAACAACAACGAGTTTGGCAATGACAAGGACATTTGCATAGCACATTGCGTTCACGTGGCGCCATCACGTGGCAAGGAGGGGCCTGCACTTGCAACGCACCACCAAATGCCACACACAAATTGGTTTGTTTGTTGCAACAAGTTACGAGATGTAACGGTTCGACAGCCATTTACATACATCTACTATTTATTTGTTTGCCACGTTGCACAATCCAAAAACGAATTCGCTTACGCAAATCTCAGCAGCAGCAGCAGCAGCAGCAGCAGCAACAGTCTCTCGCATTCAACGTCAAAGTTGCAACGTGACGCAGTTTGGCAAAACGAATTGAAGCTTTTTTTGTTTGTTTCTTTTGTTGCGTTTGCCCCGCTCACCCACGGCTGCTTGTTGCATAAAAGGCGAGCCAACCAACTGTAAAGGTGCAAACAGAATAGTTGTGTGTGGGTGGAAGTGGGGGCAATATGGGTTTTCTATGGGGGCGTGGATGGGGAGGGTGGCAACTTCCTACAAATTTGCGAGCAGAAGTAACTGTAACTACTGCTGACGCAAAAGAAAAAGAAATGCCTTGGGGGCAACTAAATGGCCATGGTTATGCCACGCGTTATTAGAACTTTTCCAACTCTGCAAGCAACAGTTACTTATGAGATTTCACCCAAGGTTGACACATTCTTGCGAATAAATAAATCACAAACAAAACACTTTATAATAAAAATAAAACCAGAAACTTTTTTGTTTCCACTTCGTTTAAGATATGGATGAAAAGCGTTTTGACAGCTCTAAGACATAGAAGACCGATGTTGATAATATTCTAGATAGAAAACACTCTCAACTAGCAAGTTTTACTGTGATATCTTGGATAACAATGAATTGAAATGATATATGGTTGTTTGATAAGTCTTCTATATCGTCTGTAATATCAACCATTTGATATTTCTCAACCCATTCCATATCTCTCCACAAACCACATCTTTTATGCATCATTCAATGTTGTGCAACTTGAATTCTTTTATTACAGAACATGACCACAACACTGCGAGAGTTCATTTTTATCATGGCCTTGGGCATTATCGGTTAATGCTGTTGGTTTGTTCGGGGGCACATTCAATATCTCAATACTGGGAACTTAGTTCACAATCACATTTCAACAGCAAAAGTGCACAATTAGATAGCAGCTCGAATGACAAAAGCTGCTTTAAAAGCGCAGTTCTATTTATGGAACGCATATTGCAACAGTCGCCACGTGCCCCGTCGCTTATAAAACATTGATAAAGGGGTTCATTTTGCCATTAATTATATAAAGTGAATTATTAGATTAGGCTGCACTAGAATCGTTTAGTTTATGTGGAGAAAGTTGGCGCACAACTTTCCAAAACAAAATGTGTGTGGATACCAATTGATGTTGCATGTTGCAGCGTTTGGTGAAAACGGCAGCGGAAGTGTACAAAAGAGTGCTGCATGCTGCCTTAAAGAAACGCGATAAATGATTATTTAAAACGCAAGTCGCTAAACGGAAGCGGAAAGATTATGGAGACGGTTCAAGAGATACGCGCAACAAATTCAGAAAGAAATAACAACAAAACAACAAAAATGAGACAATATAATGTACAGAAAAGAAGCAACAGGTTAAATGTATATGGTAGATGTAGATAATTTGAACGGGCCCGACGACTAGCGACTGATTAATAGGCGCAAACAATAAAACAAGGCAAGGGAGCGACCAAAATCGGGGGCAAAACCACGTACAAGGAATGTTGCCAAGACAGATCAGTGGGGGGTGTGGGGAGGAGGCGAGTACGGTGTATGTTGCCTGTTGGAGTTGTGCACATATTTGTCGCTACACAATGAGAGCAATGCACGCAAAAGCATTTTCCACTTGACTCCACGCACCTGACAACAACAACAAAACAACAAGTTCCAGTGTGTGAGAGAGAGCGCAACAATGTTGCTACATATCTGTGTGCTTTTGTTGCCAGTGCATACAAAGTAAATGAGAGCGCGCCAGCCGCCGTCCTTCTCCCAAAATGGCAGAAGAACAACGGGAGAAAGTTAAGCGAATATGGTGGCAACGCTGCTGTAACCATACAGCAATAATTGGGCGAATTCCAGTTATTGCTGACTGTGCATGTTAAATTATGCACTGTACTCTTCTTATTTTCAGTGTTTGTGTGTGTGAGAGAGGCAAATGAATATTTAAGCTGCATATTTAACACTGGACGCAAGCGCAGCAGCATCATTTACATAACACAAAATATCAGAAACAACAACAGCAATAACTCATGCTTTGTTCGCTGCACACTTCAGCGAGCAGAACATTTAGCTGAACAAAATATTGCAAGCAAAAAGCAAAATAAAAACTGGCACACATACAAAATGGCAGCCTGGCAACACGCAGCAGCAGCAACATGTAGACGTTGCAAAAATGTCGCCAATTGCCTTTCTAAAAAAAAAAGACCAAGTAAAATGCCTTTTATGTACTTTCACGACAGCAAAAAATAAATAAATAAATACGTACAACCAAATAAATGAAAACCAGCTCAAACTTGAAAAATCAAAAAGGCGATTAAATGACAACAACAAGTAACAACCGCAACAAGTCAGCAACAAAGTGGAAGCCAAATAAAAGCTGCAAGGAGGAGAGGGACTGCAGCAGCAGTAGCGGCATTTTATCGATATCGATAACCAAAATCAAACATGTAGCGAGAGAGAGCGCGCACGCTTTTGGCAACATGTTGCTGAACAACATTTGCATATTTGGTTTTTTATTGTATTGCAATCGGAAATTAACTTTACGCATTTTGCACACTTAGCCGGATGGGAAAATACAATGTGTAAATAAAAAATAAAAAAAGGCGAAATGCTGAAAATGCATCTAATTTTGTTTTCTTTTATAATAGTATATAATGTGGCTATTGTTGTTGTTGTGATTTGTGTAATTGCATTGCACACTTGATTGCACGCAGCGCCAACGACTACAAATGACGCCAATAAACTTATGCATGGCAACAACAGCAGCAGCAGCAGCAGCAGCAACAACACTCTCTCTCCCTCTCGCTATCTTACTCTCACTCTTACATATTTTTTTTAAGTTGTGGCGATTAAATTTTTTTATTGTTCATACATTTTTGCGATTGTGATTGTGTGTGAGGAGTGCATTAACAGCAGCTGTGCTGCGGCGACAACAAAATAACAGAATCAATTGCAAATTAAATGCAAAACGAATGTATAATCGAGAAACAACACGAAACAGCCCAAACAAGCAGCCAGCAAGAAAAATTCATTTTTTTCAAGAGCTACTGTTGCAGCTTTTTTGATGTTTTATCGATTGTTTTTTTTTTTGGCGAAACGAATTTTCACTTATACAGCAAAAGAAATACAAATGCAATTTAAATTTAAATTTGCGCGGATTTACGCCAGCATGGTTTTTAAACAGTTTCGACAAGTAGCAAGCAACAAAGGCAGCGCTGCAATAAAACGTAAATGAGGTAAAAGCACACAGCAATACAGAGACACATACACAACACACACAGGCACTTGAACATGTGGAACGCATGCAAGAAATGTGGGAGGTTTTTCAAACGACATATTTCTTCTTCTTCTTCGTCGTCTTCTGCTTGTGGACCATATATGTTCGTACGTATGTGAAAGCTCCGCCGACAATCGCTGGCTTTTGATGCGCCGTCGCCGCCGCCGCTGCTGCTTGTCTAACGTCGCCGCGGCGCGCTCATTTATTTTTGATCTTGTTTTCTTTTTCGGTGGATTTTTTCTTTTTCGTTTAAATGTTGCATGCAGTTGACAAGACGACAGTGCGACAGACAAAAAAAAAAAACAACAAAAAATAAACATGAAGGGAAATCTTTCCACTTGCATTGCAGATTTTTCGCTAATGCTTGGTGAAAGTTTTTATTTATATATATATATATATTTATATACAAACATATATCATATATCTAACAAAGTATATTTTAAACTAATGACTATAAGTCGAATAATTATTCAATATATGCACAAACATATGTTTAATTATTTTTTGTCTATTTTAAAGTTTAAACATTTGCGATTCGATTCTCAAGTAAACAACAAATGTTGACGTACGACGCCAGCAGCGCTGCCCGCTTGGAGGTCGACGCCAACGGTCCACGGACGTTCAGCTAGTCTGCTCAGCTAGCATAACTAGCTGTTATTAGAAGCAGCAGCACAAAGCGAACTTAGCATTGGAAGTCAGTGTTACTAATGAAGCTATTTTTGTTCCCTTAATTCTAACTTTGATAGCAATGACCATTTCTTGTCTACTTTAATATGTACAATTTATACCAAAGTAAGCAGCGGTGGCTAGTATTAACATATCTTAAAACATCAAAACAGATGCCATATTATTTTAGCTGAAGCTTTCGCCTTCAACTCATTTAATGGTTTTTACTTGTACCCCACGTCTAAAACTAGCTTGTTTCTTTTTTTCTTGGTTATTTAAAAGTGGGGGCAACACTATTGATGGTGACGTTGAGAACGAGAACAACAATAACAATAGCAGCCGCAGCAGCGACGACGGCGACGGCGGCACTTTAGACGACGTCCTTCAAGCGAGCGTTAGAAGTGACGGCGGCGACGTCAGCTGCAATGACCTAAAGTAACCCACCAATGGGAAGGCGAACGCGGCGAGTATTGCACAATGCACACGACGAGGCGAAGAACAGAGAGGAGGGAGTGGAGCGAAGAGACGAGGCGAGGCGTGCAATAGCGAGGCGTGGAGAGTCACAGAACCGGCAAAGAGCAACGGAAATGGGCGAGTGGCTTCTGCGTATGTATTTTTGTGCATATGGATAAGTACAAACATATGTATGCATTTATGTGTGTGTGTGTATGCGTGTGTGTATGTGTTCTTGATGTATGCATTTTGAGTGTGGGCGTGGCATATGGCGTGTCAGTTGACGGCGCAGCAGTTTGGCAGCTGCATAAAAAAAGCTAAAAACTAAAACAGTCAAAACATAACCAATATGACGTAAAAGATGAGCAGAGAGAGTGAAGTGAGTGAAAGGAGAGGCGCAAACAAACAACTATATGTATAACAATGGCAACAAAAGCGAGACAAACAGTGCTCGACTAAAAGTTACCCAGTAAACAAATTTATATTCGTGCACTCCCAAGAATTATTTTCTTCTTACTGATAACAATACTCCTAAAGCCCATTTCTAAGGGGTACAACACATAGATATATCTAGAATGAAGCATATGCAACATATTCGACTTGACAGCACTCACTTGCCACCCTCTGTCTCCCTGTCTCCCATTCGCCACTCCCTTTATACAACTGCAACTCCTGTATAAGCTAAAAATCGTTGCATGCATGATATTTTTATAACTGACATCTCTATTTTGCTTTTGTTTTTGTTGGTTGTTGTTGTTCTTGCAGGCGAGCAAGCAACTTCAATTGAGGTCAACACTTTGCGAACGTCTCAGACTGCCACTGATAGTTAATGGCACCAGGGAGAGTAGCAGGGGGTGTAGTGACTGTTCAACCGTCCAAGTCGCAAACAGATAGTAGCAGCAGCAGCAGCTGGAAGTCGTCACTCAACAGGCACTGGAAAGGGGGGGGGGGGGGGTGGGGGGAAGGGGCAGCAGGCAGTGCGACAAGTTTAACAAGTCAGTCCACAACTGGAACAACCAGTGCAACATCAACAAAAACAACAACATTCTGACGCACATCGAGAGCAAAAAAAAATAAAAACAACTGTATAAATGATCTACAGTTTGTTGCGGCTTAAATACACTTTCAGAACTTTGCAACACTTAAGTCAACAAAATTACAGTTGTGATGCGTTAATTCGCTTATTGGTCAAAAAAAAAATATCGATAAATTGCAGGGATCTTGCTCAAAATGGTAAACAACTTGCTTATCGGTTCAGTTATCTGAGTACGAAGTGAAAAGCTTTTGTGTCACAGAACAGTTTCTTATCTTAGTTTCCTTCGTTCTCTCTATCTTTCTTCATTGCTCTCTCTTCATACATATAACTATCTTTAAGCTTGCTCTTGCTTCTTATCGACTAAGAATTCGTTGATTATAACATTTCTTGCTCTTTAAGCATAGATAGTTCATTTAACATACACACACACTCGCACGCATAATCAACAACATTCCCAACTGACCCCAACAAAGCGAAGGAACTAGAAAAACAAAATCCCATGGAAAAACCCAATGGAAATAGCACTAGCAACAACAAGAAGAATAACGACAACAAAAACAACAACAGCTCGATTAGTGAATGATTCAAGGCGAGTTTCCAACGTAATTTAAATGCAAATAAAACGTATCAGAGGCAAAATGGAAAGCGTAGCTTGTGAGCGGATGGCAGGCAGGGAGGAGCGTTGTTGGGGGTAGCTAACGCAGGGCAATAAGCAAAGCCAAGGATGCGGGGGAGCGGGGAGCGAGAGGTGTGGGGGAAAGCGTGTCAATTTGATTGGCCAAAATGCAGGGCACTAAAACCGAGAAATGAAAAGCGCAAGCAGCAAACAGAAAGCAAGGAGGAGCAGCAGAAAGAGGATTAGAGAGAGAGGGTGAGAAAGAGGAGTTGAGGACTGAAATTAAATCTCAAATTGCATTTCAAGCGTTAAACAAAAAAAAAAGAGTGGGAAAAAAAGCTACAGCAAAACAATAACAGCAACAATAATAATAATAATAGTAGCAACAAAAACAACAAGAAAAAACATGATTTTTTTAAGATTATTGATTCGCATTCCATTGATTTGCTGCTGTCTGTTTTCGTTGTTGCTGTTGCGTTTGTTGTTGTTGTTGTTGCTGTCTATCTTGTTGCAATTGAAAAATGACCTAACAAGGCGAATTGCACTTTGCAAACCACCCCCTCCTGCCACCTCCCCTATAAGAGTGTAGAGCTGGCAACATGTTCATAACTCAATTTGATGAATTTTGATGCGAAACGACGCAATTTGTTTGAGCTGCATGAAAACACATGAGATATTTATCATGCTTTGCATTTATTATTGAAAATGCTGGAAAATTGTATCGTGAGTTGTGCCAAACCAACTCCGAACCCATATAAATAAAGAATAATAACCCACGGTTGTGTTTTAATTAGTTTGTTGTATTTATTTTTGAACTGTCATTTTAATTATTAATTTTATTTACTCTTTTTATTTATTTATTATATTTTAAATTATAATTTTAATTGTTTTTTAATATCAAAAAGAAAAACTAAAAGCTATTTCTTACTTATCTTAAACTTTTATTTAAGAGTTAAACAATTTCTTTCATTTCTTTGTTAATGGAAAAACCCATTACACAAAATCTTTCCATGCCATGTCTGGAAATTTCTGTGGCCTGGAATGAAATCATTTGAAGATCCTTATCAGTTATGCATGTCCTGCTGTTGCATTGTGTGTGGTGTTGTCCGTGCCCGTTTGTTTATTTGTACCCCAACTGACTGACTGACTGTGACTGTGTGAGTGCAACGACATTAGCGTCGTCTGCCTCCCCTCTTCGCTCTTCGCCCATCACTCTTCTTCGCTCACCCCACCGCCCATTCCCCCCTTCTGATGCAGGCAGCGGCGTCTAAGCACACTCATCGCTTTGGTTCCCCCACTGTGTAAATGAACGAAATTTGTGTCGTGTAGAGTGCTTTTTACAACAACAACAACAACAACAACGACAACAACACCAACAACAAACCAACCAACAAGCAAAAGCAGGCAACAAAAAAAAAAACACCAACAACAAACTTAGACAACGTTGCATTTTGCATGACTGCGGTGAGGTTTTAATACCCTGTAAAATACATGTATAACGGGTATGCAGCCCAAGTGCTAAGCTTTGACTTTAAGTCTACACATTACAATTTGATTTAAGCTATCTTAAAAAATACATGTACCAAGAGTATGAATCGAACAAATCCAGTTTAGTTGCGCTCACGTACAGGGTATATTCGAGTGTTGCACACACTTTGCCAATTTTGCAATACACTTTACCGTTTCTTTTTTTTTTTGGGTGGCTTTTGCCATTTTGGTTGGCCGCAAATATTTGAAATGCATAAATGCAATTTTCGGCTTAACATTTAAAGTGCTTAGCGAAGAAGAGTGGGAGGGGCAGGGGGGAGGAAAGAAGGTGTGGAAAAAGGGTAGGCAAAAAAAGGGAAGGGATTGGTTTGCTGTCTAGCGATAAGAAAAACGTAAAAAAAAAAATGTGAATGCAAGGAGGAAATTTAATTCATAGAAATCAACACATTTGAAGGGTAATTTATTGCTTGGTGGGGTGTATTAGTTTGCACAACAAATGTGCAACACTCGAAGTGAAGAAGAATGGGAATAGATAAGTAAGCATGTAGAATTTGTAGGAATTTTGTAGAATTTCACTTTGCAAGCATGCAAAATAATTGGAAAATATAAAAATAGTGCATTAAATATTCGTCTTCTTCTTTTATTTACTATCGCTAGTTGATTTTGTTGTCTGAGTGCATTGATAAGCAGCAGTAACTCTAAAAGCTGACACAGCTGTCAATTAAAATTGCAATGCTCAACAAGCAACGAGTGTTGATAAGATTCTGGAGGGGCTGACTAACAGTGTTTATGGGTGGGGGGCGTGGCAGCATCTGTTTTCGTACGACATTATCAGGCAATAACAGTATCTGCTTGCTATTAAAGAGGTTAATGAGGCTGCAATTATCTATCAAGCCATATATGAATATATGGACCACTCGTACGATTTCTAGAATGTTGAATTTGCCACACTGTGCGGCACAGTTGCAACTCGCTTGCCTGCTGCTGCTGTTGTATTATTCAGTTTGTTGCTGCCTCTTTAATAAATATGGATCGATACAATTGAGGCGTGTGTTGTCTGCATCGACTGGCTATGGGCGTGACTGGTTCGCCTTATAAATTTATAAGTGCAGAATATTCAAATGCGACCCATTTGGCAATATTCTCATTTAACCAATTTAGCCAACTATTACTAATGCTCGAACAACTGTTACTTTTCTAGCGTTTTTTTTGATTAGTTTTGCTGGCGCGAGACTTTTGCACAATGAAACCGAAATGCGTTAATAAACGAGCAATAAACATAAAACAGTGTGTTTCATTTCAGTCAACAACAGCTACAGGAATTAAATTCGCAACGGCAACAATAAAATCAACAGCAACAAAAGCAACACATTATATTTTATGAGCCGCAAAAACGCCAACAAGTTCACTGACCCCCAAGGAAAAGTTCTAAAAGTTTCCAAATGGGTAGGTGTGGGACAAAGGGAAGGGAAAAGTTGTTTGGGGCAGCCCCACCTGTGCCTCGCATCCTGTCAGTGGGGAGGGTGGTCATAAATGGGTAAAATAGTTCAACGGAAATGAAAGCTGCAAGTTTCCGAGCTTGTGGCAAAAAAAAAATATAAGACAAAAGTGAAATTAAGTAACTTTAACGAATGCCCAATACCCTAAGAAACATATAAATGTTGACAAAAAAGCTACAACAATACAGACAGTTTGTTTAGCTGATCTTGAGTATATATATAAAACTGAATATACCCTCAGTATACCCTGTATAAATCACAAGCATTAAAGCCAACTGAAAACACCCTCAGTGTAAGGGTAGTAAGAGAAAACTTACGAAATTGGTATGAATATATTTGCAACTGGCACGAAATAAGAATGAATAAATGTAAGCACTGAATAAAGGACTGCAAGAGGATGGGTAAATAGTGGTAACTAGCAACTACTGTGGCTTATCGAGTGGCCAGCTATAAAAGGAAGAAGCAGAAAAAAGGAAGTGGTAAAATTGCTCATAAATTTAATAAAAATAAAAATAAATAACCAAAAAATGTTAAACTAGCACACAACACGAGTTGCGGGCCAAGAACTTTATGAATGGTTCTCTCTCTCTCTTTCGCGCGCTCTTAAAGAGCCAAGAGGAAAGAGAGAGAACAAGAAGAAGTGGAGAAGAATCAGCAGCAGCAGCAAGGATGTAGTTGTGGGCGGAATATTAAAAAAGGAAAACCAAAATACAAAAGTTTGGCTGCTGACCACACAAAAGCTAGTCAAAACAAAGCATTGAAAAGCTGTCAAGGACATAAAAAGCTAGAAAGAGACGGAGAGAGAGAGAGAGGGAGGGTAAGCAAGTTTATATACCCTAGATTACAGATTGAATCAAAATCGATTGACTAAAATTGAATTAGGATGCAAAAAAAATAAAAGTAAGAAAAAGAACAGCAACGTTATTTCCGCAGCTTAAACAAATTTGCAGCACGTCTGCTTAAACAATAAATGTTAAAGGCTAAACAGTTAAACGACGACGTCATCGTAGAAGGGACGTAGGGGTAAGTAGAAGGCAGCATTTTGCCAATGACTAATCGCAACTATAAATGTAAAACAAAACTGAGCGAAAAATATATAAAAAAAAAAAGCTGCAGCAGCATTTGAAGTGGGCAGCGTCGCGTCGACAGCGAGAAGCAAACAAACAACAAGAAGCGAATAACAAACCAAACAAAAACAAGATGAGTCAGAAGCAGAGGCAGCAGAAGAAGAAAAGCAGATGATAATGATGATGAAAAGAGAGCAGAGCAGCTTAGCAAAGTGCTTTAAGCGGAAGCTCAAGGAGAGAAATGGGTTGGGTTGGGGTGAACGGAGGGAATGGAACAAAAGCCAGACGCTATTATGAGTAGGGAGAGGAAGAGAGTGTGCGGAAGAGAAGTTGAATATCGTCGAGGGGACAGCGGCGCAGCTATAAGCTGTAAAGAGGAGTTGGCAGCATCGACAACTATTCAATTTGGGTTGTGACACTTGCCGGGCGCTTCGCTGCTGACGTCAACGTCGCCGTCGCTTGAGTGCAGCTCTTTGCCAAATCTTCACCAAGTCGAAAAGCAGCCGACAACAACAACGAAGCTGGAAGGGGGCGTTAAGCTTTTCATATAATCCAGTTAACAAGCAAATGCTGCTGCTCATTAAATATTATCAATTAATATGGCATAAGTGATACATCATGTTTTAATTAATGTTGAGCCTTTAATTATATTACACATAATTAATAAGTTGTTGCTGTTGCCATAGATTATATTGCTGGAATATATTTAATGAGTTTTCCGCACGAAATTTCAAAGTGAAATGTAAAACCCAAATTTGTTGGAAAATTAAAAGAGTTTTTTGTTTCACGAATGTTTGAAAACCCAGCTGAGATGACCTTAATAAATAAATTTTTTATTAAATAGAAATTTAAGCTAAATGCGCTCAAACACTTTTTTCTTAACTCAATAGAAGTCTTTCATTAGATTTAACACAATCAAATTCACACAAATGTGTGAAAGAAAGCTACTCAAATCTGGAATTGAGAACGTTGATCATAATTCCAATTGAAAGTTTTTCTTGTCAGCAGTTCCAATGCTGGATGGAATACAAACATTAGGAAAAAGAGCTATGTTTCAAAATAGAATTCTACGCAAAGTGTTCTATTCAGGCAAACAACACAAAACAGCCGCGTGCAACGAAGCCATTTACATATCCATATGCCACGACAAACAACAACAAGAACAACAGTAACAATATGAAATGCCCTACTCAGCGGTCAACAACAGGCAGCGACGTTGGCGCCTCTGTCGCACACACAAATAAAAACAGAAAGAAGCCATGAGAAGAGAAGAAGCAAACGAATGAATATTTTCAGCTTAATTACGATTATATGCAAAGCAAACACAAAAACAGCTACAACAACAAGAGAAGATACACGCGGAAGTTGCCAGCTACAATAACAGAAAATAACAACAACAACTAGAAACGCAACTTTAACTTTTGTTGCTGCTGCTCAGTAAGAGCAGAGAGGTGAAGTAAAGAAGAGATGGAGGTGAATATGGAGTGGTGGGTCGGCGCAGGGGTGGGTCGGTGTGAGTGTTTCGACAGCATTTTTAAATAAACGACACACTTAACGGAAGAAATGCTGTAATAAGCCAAGAATATTTTCAATAGGAAAAGCGAATAGAAAGCAAAGCTACAAACTTAAAAATAAATGTAAAAAAAACACCATCAGCAACAAAGTTGCTTAATGCAATTTTGCGCATCGCATTTTATGGACGAGTTCCAACACGAGAATTTTACATAAAATTGCAGACAGAAAGAGGGATGGGGGGAAAGTAAAGAGTAAAGAGTATGGCTGCTGCTTGAGGTCCGTGTCCGTCCGTCCAATCAGTGCCAGCAACATTTGTGTCGCATAACTTGGCCGTGTTGTTTTCATTTTAATATTATTCAGGTTTTGAAAATTAAAGCAGACAACAGGCAACAGTTGCAGTTGCTGCAGCCTGATAAACTTAAAGATGCCCTATACACAAAATATTCATAAATAAATGAGACAAACATATGCAAAAGTATCCTCAACAAAGCGATTGACAAAGATATACCCCGGAAAAGTTTAAGTTCATATCTTTCAAAGGAACAACGATGGCTTTAAATAAAGAGTATTTAATTTATACATAACATCACTTGTTTTAGTTGCTGGGGCAACCATTTATGTAAATTAATGCATTCAAATTATAGTCTTCAGCTGGCGACAATAATTTGTGTAATGCTCGATTAAATTTAGAAATTTATCTTGCATCGTTCGTCGCATATAAATAAGTACGAATTTAATTTAAATAAGCATGCAAGATGATTTAAATGCTCGACTTTTCAAATAGTTTGATAAATAATGTGGGTATTTTTTTTTATGTTTTGTTTTTGATAATGAAGCGGAAATTCCACAGAATATCTTTTAAAAATATTCATATACGATTTGTGGCCTTCAGTTATAGAAAACTAAAATCGTATTTACACAAAACTCTTCAGATAAATATCCGCATTTTGATTGTTGCCCAAATACAAAAAAAAAACAAGCCATACAAAAGATAAACTTAAAAAAAAAACTGGGCGAAGAACTTGCGCAAATAAACTTGGAATACAACGCATGGAAATGACCAAATTAGATATATTGAAGCCAATTTGAGCAGGGCAGTAACTAAAAACAACAACAACAAAGCCTTAGAAACGTCAGTTAAAACTTGTTTGTGTTTTGCACACTCAGTAATAATTGCAATAGCAACACAAGCAACCACAACAAACAACAAAAAATAACCATTAGTCATCGCTGCTGCAGCGACGCCGACTGCGGCAGCGTGCACACCTGTAGAAAGCAAAGCAAAGCGCAAACAAACAATAAAACTCACAGCATACAGTCCATAATAAGAAAATAATAATTTCAAGCCCAGCAGGCTGCGAGAGAGAGAGAGAGAGAGAGAGTAGAGCAAGGAGAGGGAGAGCAACAAAGCATGCAAAGAGTGAATCTGCGGATTAGAGTTGACAGTTGTGAGAAGCTTTAGGAGCACTAAGCTGCTGAAAAGCCAGAGCCGATAACGGAACAAAAAGCAGCAGCAGCTCTCCTTCAGTGTGTGTGTGTGTGTGTGGGTGAAAAAGCTGCTCAATGGCAAAAAGGATTAATTTACAGTGGGTTGTGGTAGTTTGAAGCGCATGCGAAAAGAAATTAGAAATGAGGGAAGGGAGAAGCGGATTTTGCTGTTGTTTGTCGCCCACACGCTTTGAAGCGTAGTCAAACTCTTAAGAGGGGGAAGGGGACAACCCGTCGCTAGGCGCAAGCGACTTTGACGTCGGCGGTTTTTCTTTTCAACTCCCGCGCAATTTGCTCATTGCTGCTGTTGTTGTTGCTGCTCGTTTCTCAATTGACTTTCTATAATTGCGTTTAATGTGTTGTGACGGAACCGCACTCGCAATTACCCTACCCCATAACCCATCCCACCTCGCCTCTCCCCCTTCCCAGCACTACATGCCACGTTCGCGTTGTGCAACTTAGTATGTAATTCTATTTTTGTTCAATTTTCTGTGTGTGTGTGTCTGTCTCTGGCGTCTTTTTTATGGCACATTTCGCTGCAAAGCGCTTTTCATTTTCACAAAAGATTTCCACCCACCCCACCCTTATTCAAATTCGTGCCCTTTTCAAGTCCCAACCAACTTAAGCAGCTTTGATATTATTTAATTTGATTTTTTTCGCTTGTGTTTCGCACCTTTTTTCCCTTTTGGATGATTTGCGTAATCTATGCAAAACAGGTCGCCAGGTGGCGCCACACAACAGCAGCCGGCGATGATTTTATTAAGATTAATCTCAAATTGATGGAAGAAAGCGACAAACAAGACGAAACGGGAAACGCGGGAAACTTAATATGTAAGATGATTAGTGGAATGAATGGAAGAAGTTAAGAAGCTTTTTCTAAGGCTATTGTTTTAACTTGTGTTAACTATCTTCATTTGTTTTATTTACATATAATATTATTTACATTATCTACAGCGAATTGTTGCAAAGTTGCAAGAAGAATGCCAGCCCTACGCATATTGGGTTGCCTTTTAGAGATACTTTTACACAGACATCTTTTTTTATATACATATTAGCAGCAATAACGGGACTATGTGTTTACTGTACTTTGCTTTTGTTCGCTTCGCTTTGCTTTGCTCAGTGGCCGCGTTGCATTCACTGGGCTTGGGAATTGTCCATTAACACTTGTTAACCCAATTTAGATTCAATTTCCATAGATGGTCGCACGTCGTGTGTGTGTATGAGTGTGTTTGTTTGTGTGTGTGAGGCATGGAACGTTGAACGACTCACAAAATAACTAGCAATGCCCTGCATTGTCACTCAAAGCATACACACACACACACACACACATGCAGAGATAGTAGTTACGTGCTGCAGCAAGAACGATAATAAAAAAAATAAGTGACGCAAACGTCGACGTCGCTGCCTTTAACAAAGCAAACAACAGACGCAATAATAGCTTCAAGGCAAGCGACAGAGGCAGAGAGAGAGAGGTAGCTCAAACAGCACATACTTTTATGAGCGCCCCCTGTTGTTGATCAGCGCCAGATTTGGCAAATTTTCTCTTCAGCTGTGCTGCTTCTTGGTGCGTTTCTCTTGTTGTTGTGCCTTTAACTTTTTTGGATCTGACCTCCATTCGTCGTCGTCGACGTCGCCGCCGCCCTGAGGGTCGAACAGTTGAAGCTGAAGTTGGAGTTGTTGCAGCAGGCCGGTTGTTGGAGGCCGGTGTGGCCGCAGCTCAATTAAAAAAAAAAAAATAGCTCCAAAAAAGCATAGCTCATAGCAACACAGACAGTTGAATTGCGATGAATTGTGCAAGTGTGTACAATAAAAACACAAATACAAATACAGAAAAACAGAGAAACGAGTTCTCAAACGAAAAAAGAAACTGGTCCAGCGAACATTTTGAAATCAATTCAATGAGTTTGTGGGGAGGGGAAAACAGGGTGACAGTTGTCGATATATATATATATATATATTATTTTTTGAAAAGTAATCAGCCATGAGACGAAACAATTCTGCCATTAATAATAAAACCTAAGAGTAAGTTGAGTAAGATTCACACAGCCCCCGCCACACATATCAATATTGAATACAGGGACTTATTAATATTTAAGCTTTTAACTCACAGAGTACATTTTTGCCGAGTTGTTGAAAAAGAGACACATTTGCTTACCTGCAAGAAGAACAAAGGAAAATACATGGATTACAATTTATACAAATTGCAGCTGTTAAGTCGTACATTAATGATTCAAATGATTCATCTTTTATTCCCATCCATCTTACTTGCACAATATTTATATTTATATATATATAGAGAAATATAATACATATGAATTTGTGTAATAGTCGAGACTGTTCTAGGCCCAAATAAAAGTGAAACTGACAGAAAAGGCCGTCGGGTAAATCGCTTAATTGAATTTCGCTAGAACAGCAAAATGTCAAAACCAAAATGCATAAGGGAATTGAAATATAAAAGCATAAAAAGTGCTGCTCTACGTGTATATACCCAGTAAATTTTGGTTTACAACAGATATGAAAACTACAACTTTAACTTATTTTTTTTATGTTATGTATGAAAGGTTCTGTTTGTGTTGGTTTATCGAAATGATTTACACACACACACACACACACACTTGCACTTGGATTAGTACAGACCAACGGGCAGCTGCTCTATCTCACACAACATGTTTAGCAACATCTGCATAGAGTTATACGAGCTGTATACATATAAGTTATGTACATATGTTTATATGCATGTGTGTATGCATGTTTTATGCAGTTACCTTTCGCACTCGGCCTTCCCTTAACCTTAGCTTGAGCTCAGCTCAACAGTAACTGTCGATGTTTCTGTTTTAGCCACAAGGTTCGCAGCACAGTTGTAGTAATGAAGCGAGCGATGTTTTTTTTTCATTTTTGTATTGCATTTATCGATTGCTAATAGCGCCTTCCACACCTTCCACGCCTTTCACTTCCAGTGGAATCGATCACGCTTTGTGCTTTTGAATTTCACTCGTTGCATTAATTTGTTGGCAATTAACGCATCGCCTAGGCCTAAATGTCACATATACATGCACATATACACATACATACATATATAGTACAATGGGGTCGGTCGTTAACACTTCTGCTCTCTTTGTTTACAACGAAATTAACATTTGACTGTCGTGGAATTTCGCAGTCGTGTGCGCTTTAAAGCTACGTGATGTCTTCCATGAATATTTACACATTTACATTTCGTCTTTTTTTTTACATGTTCTCTATCTCTCTCTCTCTCTATCTTGTACATAAATATGTACATAAATATGGGCAACAAAAATAACTTTGTCATTGGAAGTGCGACGAGTAAATACAAAAACTAAATCGAACTTTGTTGACAGCCAAAAAAACAAACAACACACACACATACAGAGACAACTACGCAGCACCTTTGATTGGCATATGAGCTTTTCTGCCTTGCTCTACTCTCTCACGCACTTTTTTTCTCTCTCTCTTTCTTTCTTTCTCTCTCTTTCTCTATCTCTCTATCTTTCTTTCTCTCTCTCTCTTTCTGTCTCTCTCTATCTTTCTTTCTTTCTTCCTCTCTCTTTATTTCTTTCTTTCTCTCTCTTTCTTTCTTTCTCTCTTTCTTTCTCTCTCTCTCTATCTTAACAAAAAGTTTGTTTTTCGTGCGTGCGTGGGTGGAATGTCTTTGATATTAACTTCGACTCAAAGGCAAAGAGCAGGTGGGGAAAAGAGATTAAGGAGCGAGGTGAGATACGAATAAGAAGCCGAAGTAAGAGCAACAACTGCAGATTCTGGTTTTAGGAAAAAAAGAGTGTAGCTGCAAGCACCAGTTATACCTGTCTCTGCTTGTGTGCTACTGAGAGAGGGAGACAGAGAGAGAGAGATAGATACCAACTTGAGTGAAATTGCAACAAAACTAAACTGCAAGTTTGCCGGATTGCCGTCTAACTCCTTTCACCCACTCACTAAGCAAGCCTGAATAATAGGGCAAGTAGCACGAGCAGCAGCAGCAGCAACAAACAATGTATGATCACAAATTGTGATCTCTTGGCAATTTGTTGTACAAAGATTTATGGGAGAAAGTACTGCATCAACAATAGCAACAGGAAGCTTCAGAATTGAAAAAGACAACAAAAAAATAAACAACAAAAAATACTGAGAGCTGTAAGTGAAGGCAAAAAAAAGGTGAGTACAAAAGTATGTCATTCTGATGAAAAGAACAGATTTTTCAACTTTCTAGAACTGGGAAGAAGTTCTTACTTCTTAATAAAATGAGTAAAAAAGAGAGGGAGAGAGTGTGGTTTAATAGTTTTGGCTAAATTAATTTCTAGGCATTTTACAGGGTTTTTTTTGTTTAACTAATATCTAATTTATAAACTTAATCATATAAAAATTATCTTTCAGATCTGGATATTGAACTTTCCGTTTAGTTGCAGCATTAAAAGGAATGATCAGATGTCAGAAAAAAAAAACAGGTTATGTGAATGGTTGTCGGGAAAATCCGCCAGTTGCTATAAGAACAAAATAGTTTTTTTTTATTAGTGCACACACGCAAGGCGATATAAAAATGACTAATGGATATTAAACTGTTATTTTGAGTGGTAAACATCATGGGCGGCACCTAAAAACAGAAAATAAAATAGGCAAAACTAGCACTATTTGCGGTTTCTCTTATCGAGTTTTTTTTTTCAGACACACCAACAAAAAAGAACCCTAAAAGAACAGTATTTAAACGTATTATCCCGATAAAAAGCCAACAATAAGAACAAAACAGACAAAAACTCGAAAAACAAAAAGCATAAATAAATAAAAAAGGGGAAAAAAATGCCAGCGACGCTGATGACGATAATAACAGCAAATGGAGAAATACAAACAACAATTTATAAGTCGCAATAAGCGCGAATACAACAAAATAAAAGCAACAAAAAAGAAGGAAAATAAAAATTACACATTAACTTTCATAGGGAGAAAAACAATTGCGACTGCTTATAAATGGTCAATGTTAGGCGTTATCTTCAGATTTAGATTAACTGTACAAATTAAGGAATATATTATCATATATATGTTCTTGATCAACATTAAAAGCTGACTCGTTTTAGCCAAGTTCATGTCTCCAGAGAGAAGTGTATCAGGGTATCTGTTAGTCGAGCAAACTTATTTGTTTATCTCATCAAAGGTAAAACTTTTGTAAACAAAAAGAACAAGCAAAGAAGTCAACAAGTTTTGATTAAGCTGCTTTTCAATTAGAACTGGAAAAGTGGCACTGAAATATAAACTTTTAAAAGTCTCGCATTTCATTGAGTTTTCACCTTCTCCCCACAGCTTTTACGATAGTTTAAGTATATGTTGTATGTGTGTGTGTGTGTGTGTGTGTGTGTATGATATGCAATAATAGCATTAGCTCTTGAAAAAATAAAAGCGAAAACAGCAAAACAAATAATAAACCAAAGCGTAGGGGGAAATGAAACAAAAAAAGAAAAATAACCAAAAACAAATAAAAAAAAAAAACTTTAATAGATAGCCAAAAAGAAAAAAAACAAGTGGGGGGGGGACAATAAAACCATCAACAAACTCAAGACAGCAAACATGTCTGAACTTGCAAAGTAATCAGAGACAAACATCAAGAATGGCTGAACAAAATGAAGACATAGAAAAAGAGTAGAGAAGGAGCAGAGGGGGAGAGGTATAAAAGAGAGAGAAAGAAAGATAGGCGTCTGGGCTTTACACACACACAGAAACACAGTCAGGCAAGAAGGGAGTGTGGTGTGTGGTGATTTTTTGTTGCTGTCTTTCGCCATTTGCAACGCATTCAATTGAAGCCAAGTGACAAAAACAACAATAAAATATCAACACAGTTTCGCATGGTTTCTCGTGGCGTTTATTGTTTGATTATCAATAGAGCCAGAGTACTTGACAAAGGGGGAGCAGGGCACACACGCGCTCCCCTCACCACTTGATAAGCCTCAAGTGATGAAGAGCAAGCATAGGCAGAAGAAGAAGAAGGCATACGACAACCAAAAATAACCATATATGAAATATAATCAGCGCAAGTCGTGTTTGTCGCCAGGCGCCATTTTTGTGTGCTCGATAAAAAGATAACGATAGACGATAATCAGAGTTAAAAATCGCATTGCACATAGTCAAGTTATCGGTATAAAATTCCTATTGAAATTCCTATGAAAATATTTAAATAATTTATCATAAGAACAATCGAAATGTAAGTAGAAACAATTTCTCAGTTCACTTTTACAATTGCAATTGTCTTAACAATAATTAGATTATTAAAAGTGCAGCAATGCGATGCACAAATGACTTTTGCCCATTGCTCAAGATAATAAATATGTATTAATCATAATAAATACATAAATTAGAGCTGATGAAATAGCTCACAGCAGATGCATCAGACATTCTATGGGGCTCCAAGTTGAATCTGTCTGCCAGATGAAATACTTGTTGCATTTGTTCACCTTCAAAATGTTTATTTGCAAGACTGCATTTAACTTCTGAAAGATCTGTAAACAACACCCAGTCGAGCTCTCTCGACTGCAGCATTCCAACTTGATTTACTCAGAATATATTCTTGATACTAAAGACTTTAATAGTTGCAAGGCTGCATTTCGATTTGTTTTGATACATATTATTAAGTATATGCTCTAGATCTAGGATATATTCCATATCTTCATTTAAAAGGAACTCACCTGTTTCGCGCTTTCGCTTGCTGTTGGCCGCTGCTCCAGACTTGGACAACGTTCGCTGCTGTTGTTGTTGATGATCCTGCTGCTTGATGATGACACTACGCTGACGCTGCTGCTGCTGCTGCTGTTGATGCTGAGTGTTCGCGTCAAGATGGTAGACGATGGGCTTCAACAGATCGCAACTGATGCCTCCTCGGATGCTTCTGATTTGTTGTTCGACGGTTGGCTTTATGTCCACATCGCTCTGACGGCGGCCCGGCTGATAGAAGTGTGCTGCTGCTGCTGCTGGCTGATGATGATGATGATGCTGCTGCTGCTGGTGGAATCCGGAACCGGAAACCGAAGTTGCGGTTGCTGTAGCAGAACCGGAACCGGCGGCAACGACGGCGTAGTCGACGACGAAATCGGACGCGTGCGAAAGATGCAACGTTTTCATTGGCGCATGCGAATTAATTCAACGGATCCTCTGGTGCTCTCTCTCTCTTTCTATCTCATTCACTCACACTCTCCGCATCTAACTCTCTCTCTTTCTCTCTATCTCTCTCTCTCTTTCGTTCGTTACGCTCGTGTAGTTTCTTTTATTGCCGTTTGCTCTTCTTTTTTGGCGCTTCTGCTTCAGTTTCTTCTTCTTGTTTTATTTGTTGATTTTTCAATTCGCTTCTAATTGGATTTGATTAGATTTGGTTGTTGTTGTTGGTCTCTTTCTTCTTCTTTTCCGTCTTCGTGTTTACTTTTGTTGTTGTTGTTATTGTTGCCTAGGCTTCAATATTAATTGGAATTGTCGCCTTCTTACAAATTTAATTTACTGTACAAAAATTAAGGCTGCAAATTGAGACGTGACCAAAATGTTGATGTCGACCAACAGCTTTTGTTTTGTTTTTGTTTTTACTTATAGACTGTTATATTTGAAGAATTATTATTTACAAATACTATTGACAAATTGACGTCAATTTAGAAGAGAATCTGCAATTAGAGAAAATTATGACAATTAGCAGAGAGTTTAAGTAAAAAGATAAAATGTGCGATATGCTCATTAAAATTAGGCAAAACCGGTATAATGGGATAGTGCAAAGGTATGTAAATCATATATATATATTTTTGGCCAGCATCAATAGCCAAGGCATTAAATTTAAAATGTAAGTTCTTGCATACCCCTAGCAGTTTAAGTTTATTTTATTTTACCAACAACTGCACTCATTTTGTAACTATCGATAACAATCGATTTACGATGGCAATAAAATAAATAATTTAAAAGGTATAGCTTCCTTATCTGGTTGACTATACCTTGCCATTATAATTATCATCTGTGAAAGTTTAAACAAAATTTAAAAATTAATATATATTTATTATATATATACGAGCTCTCTCGACTAGCACATTCTAACTTGTTGCTCATTTTTAAGTCGATCAACAATTTAAAGTAAGAAACACTAAACACTAATTAGTTGTTTAAACTATATATTAATTGTTTGCATTCGTTGAACGGAACCAAACTAATTTCTAGCTTTGGGTCCAGCATTTTCGCACACTCTACCACACAGTGTTGTACACGGAACAATTTTCGCTGTTGAAATTTTCCATTCGAGAATCTTTTGTGCAAACAACAACAATAAAATTATCGCTGCTGACAGGCGGCCAATTTTGGGTTTTTGTTTTTATTTACATATCTGCCTCATTTTTATTTTGGTGCGTCGCTTTTGGGTGTGTGATAGTGTGAGTGTGTATGTGTGTGCGTGTCGGCCGAATTATAAAACTACGCAAAAACTATAAAAACTTGTGGCCAAAGCAAAACAACGTAAAACAATAGCAACAAACAAGAGCTAAAAAAAAAAATAAAAAAATTTCTAGATTACGCACGCAGGCAGGCAGAGCGACAGAGATCGCGATAACAATTATTCTACGCACTTTTTGCACGCAAGCCAAGCGAACAGAAAAGGAAATTAAAAAATAAAGTTCTTTGAACATAAATGGTTGTTGTTGTGCAATTGGCAACTTTCGTTTGAAGTTGCGCATGGTTAAAACAAAATTAACAACTTGTTGGCCTGGGCAGATTGGTAAGTGGAGGGGAGAGGAGCAAACACGCCAAAATAATAATGAATATGTGCGGCGAGAAAAACACAAAAATTAAAGCAAACAAAAAGCCGGTTCTCGCACACACACACACACACATGCTCAAAAGCCGAGAAAAAGTTTGCAAAGATGCTGTCGACGTTGACGTCGCTGCTCAATAAAAAGCGACGAGAAGTTGCAGCTGCCCAAAAGCGAACGGCAAACATAACAAACAAATGTGTGCACACACACACGCACACAGGCACACTCGCAGCAGGCAGCACCAACGTCAGCGCCACATCGACCGGCGCAGACGTCAACACAGCGAAATTGAGCCGAAGCCAGAGAAAGAGAGAGAGAGCGGCAGAGGAGCGAATTTAAGGCGGCGACGGCGAAACGAGTTTTGTGTTTTTTTTTATTTTGTTTTTGTTTTTTTGTTGTTTAATTTTATTTGCTGTGGTTTTTTTGCTCAGTTGATTTTTGTTAATACTGGGCGAGCCGCAAATAACAGCAATAACTACAACCACTACAACAAATCTAAACTCGTATGTATTAATAAATAAATTGACTTTGTTTGC
Source organism: Drosophila nr. perissopoda 5 BK-2023a (assembly GCA_035044105.1). Taxonomy (NCBI): domain Eukaryota; kingdom Metazoa; phylum Arthropoda; class Insecta; order Diptera; family Drosophilidae; genus Drosophila; species Drosophila nr. perissopoda 5 BK-2023a. Next base: position 6,176,138 of record JAWNMK010000124.1, read on the forward strand.
AAATTGCGACATTTATCTATTTTTTTGTTTAAGTTTCTCACAGTCACACACATACACAGAAATATGTTGCAAAACACTTCTCAGTCTATTATTAGATTTATGTATAATTTCTTATATTTTTCTGTTGTGCACCTTCCGCTGCTGCAGACGAGCCTTGTCCTTAAACTTTTCTATGGATAATACTATTTTTTGTTGGCTGCTGCTGCTGGCCGCGTCCAACGACTGTTTGAGACGCCGTTTGCTGAGACTCTGAGACCATGCTGACTCTGACTGCCAGGCAGCTGCTGCTGCTGCTGCTGAAGGCTGCGACGCTGGCTTTCGCCGTTACGTTTGTTTGTTGGGCGCCTGCGCAAGCGCCAGCAGCGGCGTCGACGTCACGCTCTCTCTCTCTCTCTCCTTCTCACTCTCTTGCTGCTGCCCGGGGGATTCGCGAAATTGTCGCTTTTTTTTTTGCTGACGTGGGCGCGCCACCTTGGGTGAGGCAGGGAGGTGTGGTGCGGTGGAACTGGGCTGATTATTTCAGCAGACACGTAAGGATTTACGTAGTTCGCATTTCAGCAGAGTGGATTACGGACGCGTCAGAAATAGTTTCTTTTGCACAATCAACGCGAAGGGGTTGGGGATGTGAAAGTGGGGGGCTTAGTTAGGAGACTGCTTTGGCCGGCGGCAAAACGCAAAATGTTGCGTTTGTGGGCAAAGTTAATTTCACACACATACATAAAAGTTAACTACTCACACATATGCAAATAAATATATACACATGTATTTATAGCACAGAATATGGCACATTTTTAAGGAGCTTCAAAGTTGAGGCAGGCCTGGGGGGTGCTAACATATGTTTGCATATGTGTGTGTGTAAATATGCTTGTGTGTGTATTTAGCTTTCGTGGGTAAAAAGTCAAAAGATTAAGAAAACCTAAAATACAACATAATGAGAATCAAATAAGCAAAAAGAAGGCAAAACAAAAACTGCGCAATTTGTAAAAAGCTTTAGGCAGTTAATATGTGGGCGTGGCAAACGGTATATATAATTTTGTTTGGCTTGATTGTGCTTGTCTAAACTTGTTTTTATTTTTGTCCTGCTACCTTTTTTTTTGTTAGCTTTCTCTTCCTAAGTAAAAACATAAGCGGCTGGAACGAAACGAACTGAGGAACTGGAATCGGCTTGGAATTGATGGAAGTGATTTACAGTTTTGGAAATACAAGATGAATTCTCGTGGCTTCTTTGAAACAGTGTTAAATTTTAAGTTCACTAAGTAAAAGCAACTTAATATTTAATTAAAGCTAAAAATTAACTTAAATCAAAATTAGAAAAATCTCTATTATTGATAAGAGTTTGGTGAATAATAATAAAAAAACAATACCAAAACATATCAAAAATAAATACTCAATATGTTATCCCTAAACCTTAATTATAATTGCTCATTGTATGTAGGGAGACTGACCACTCTGTCCCCCACCCACCCACAATCCCATTGGTTAGTTTATTGAACAGCTGTCGCCTTGTTTTTGCTGCGGTTCCTTGAATTCCTTGAGCGAGAGAGAGAGAGAGAGCAATTCTTGCTCTTTTAACAGATTAAAGTTTGCTCGAATTTGGCTTAAATCGCTTACATCAAAAATTGTGTAAGTTAACGACGCGAGCAGCGACGCAAGCAGCAGCAGCGCTGTCGACGCAGCAGTAATTGTTTTCAGTATCCTTCGCATGAATGACAAACCAGAGCGAGCGAGCACTCTCTCACACGCACACGCCGACTCTCTAGTCAAACTCAAAATTGTCACTCTCTCTCAAACGCAGACCGGCAACGCTGGCGGCGGCGTTTCTTTCATGTCAATAATGACGCAGCGCTGAACACCAGCAAGGAAGCAAACACAACCACACACATATATAGAAGTAGCCCACGACAGCAGCAACAACAGCAAACGGACTCGATAAACAGTGAATGAATATTGCGTATGAAATTTCATTACAATGAAAAAGAGCATTAACAACAGTTAAAGGAATAAGGAAGCAGAGAAAATAAGAGAGAACAAACAGCCCGCATTTGCCCCCATATGCCAACGTTGACAATTTTTTGTAAGGCGCATATGTAAAAAATAAAAAAAAAACAGGCAACAGCAACTCGAAAATATACAAATAAATAAATAAAAATTATAATTAAATATGAGGGAGGGCAAATCACATACAAAAACACAATGCGTCAGCATGTATTATTATTAAATTTGTTTTTTGTTTAACGCAATGAATACACACAACAATGTTCGTAGCCAAAAAAAAAAACAAAAACAAGTTAAAAATGCAATTGAAAACGTGCATAATTCGCTCTCACACACACACACACATATAGATGCCTACGTGAGCTACTTTGAGTTCATCGTTTTCAATTCGCTTTGAGTTTCTCTCGGTGTGCTGCCTGCTGCTTGTTCTTCTTGTTGCCACTTGAATAAAGCAAACAGTACAAATACAAAACACACTCAAATTCACACACACACACATATACACACACTACGCTACACGCACAGTTGCACTCAATGCAAGTGTATTTGTGTGCTTACTTTTCATTATTTTGATGATGGGGCGGGCTGCAGTAGAAAAATAAGGGATAAAGCATTCACACTCCGCGCAAACACTTTGGCCGCATTACGTTTTGAAACACAAAAATTGAATTATAGAAAGTGTAGTAATTGAATTTTCGTTATTAAAACACTCGCCATGATTCGCTCGCTCGCTCTTTTCTCACTCACGCACACGCAAGCATGAATCACAATAAATTTATTTTGCTCACTTTTACACGAGCCCGAGAACGACCGACCAATCGTCCGCTTTATACAGAGAGTTTTAGTAGACTAGATGGACAAGCGTGACCGATGATAGCAAGTCTAAAAAATATCACATATGCGAATGCGACTATAAATACCAGCCTGACAAAAATTAGGCACAAATTTGAAGTATATATTTGAGCTGGTTACACCGTATTTGTTTATCGTTGTCGTTTGTGACATCGGCATTTGGCGGAATATTTAAATTACATATATATTTGTTATTAATTCTAATTTCAGATTTACAATATTGAATATAATAAAAGTGACTAGCAATGTGATCTAATGGAATGCTATGCTCAGAGAAAAGCACATGGAGAGTCATCGATATCCTGCTGAAATGCAGCGGCCAGCTCCATTCCTCCGACGCTGGCTTCATCCTACATGCTGCTATCGAGCATATCCACAAGCCGCTTTATCTCGCGACTGCAATTGAAATATGTAATCGATATGTCAGCTTATCGAATATATTTAATACTCACATGCGCTGGCTTAGCTGCTCGGTGGGTCGCATCGACTTGGAGATCTCCTCCGTTTTGGCCAGCAATTGATACTGGCACTTAATGTTCGCATCCAAGGCATCGGTGAGCTTCTTCACCGCATTCTTGTGCACCTCCACGTTATCGGCGGTTATCGATGAGATCGAGTGCAGCAGATTGCCCAGATTCTCAACGAGATTATCCACGGAGGTGGCCAAATACTGTGCCTCAAGCTCAATATCACTCAGAACATTGCCATCCACCTCGGGAACATTGCGCGACTGGAGGAATCTCGAGATCGGCGCCGTAGACAGCGATGGCGTCGTGTGCTCCGAGCTAATATTATAGTCCGTGGCGGCACGCAACTTCGACTCCAGATTGTGGGCCACGAAATGGTGCATGGTACCCGTGCTGCTGGTCGCACCTTCGCCCTCTAGCTCATACGGAAAATCTGCAAGGATACCCAAGTGAAAAACTTAACCATAAAATTAACTTTAAGCAATTCCAATGCTGCACTCACTGGACTGAAGTGACTTGGGTCGTTCCGTTGTCTTGCCCAGCTCGCTGGAGCTGTCCTTGGAATTGCTATTGCTCTGTTCCTCCTCCTCGTCGTCGTCGTCATCGTTATCGTCCTCGCCCGAGTCCAGATTCACGTAACTCTCATTGGCCAGCGGAGCTGCCTGTCTGCTAGCTGTGGGCGTGATATCCTGCAGCACATGCTCTGGCACTGGGCCAGCGTATTGGGCCAGGAATGGGATCTCGGAGTAGGAGGCGGGTGTTCCACAATTGTTTCGCTGCTGCGCTTTGCTTTGGCCAGCGGCAGACTCTTCGCCCTCGGCTTCGTCTGTGTAGCCGTACCGTGGTCTTATGGGTATGTCCTGGCTGCGTCGCGCCATCCTTAAAATCGATATTATCAGGATTTATGCTTATTATCGCAAAAATGTCTGAACAACAAACTTTTTGTTGATATATTTTAGCTATCGTTTTGACAGCTGCTAGAATGTGGCGGGTGGTCGGTCAACAATTTCGATACCATCGACCATCGTCATGTTGAACATGCGATATTTTCTCACGCAGCTCAGCGCATCGATGTTATCGATTGTCTCAATGTTTTTTTTTATTGGCAAGCGTACCGCATTATAGAGGAAATTGTTCATTTCTGTCGTATAAATCGCCGTAAAGTGCTCAAGTGTTTGGCCTTCGAGCCACGCCAGCTGCAATCATGTCCACATGCATCGAAATTCCGCTGCAGGACACAGATGAGGTGAGTAGCACTGAATTAAAATTTGATGAACGCGTATGCAATAAAAAAAAATATTAAAATGCTTACAGGTCATTGAAGTGGACCCGGATCAATTGCCGGAATGTTCCGAGGTGTTTAGCATACTGCTGCAGGAGCGTGCGCCGCTCCATGTCTGGGTCAATGTGGCCGTAAGTGATATATTTGCAGATACCCACATGGTTTATATAAATATATATATAATTTATGTATATTCTTCTTCAGTTGGCGTACTACAAGCAGAAGAAGACTGATGACTTCATTATGCTGCTGGAGGCAGCTCGGGAGAAGGGCACTGTTGACTATCGTGACTTTAAGACGGATCAAATGCGTGCCCTGGACATGCTGGCCGCTCACTATGTACAGGAGGCGTATCGGGAGAAGTCCAAGGATAAGAAGCGAGAGCTCTTCATGAAGGCCACCAATTTGTATACGAATGCGGACAAGATCATTATGTACGATCAAAGCCATTTGCTGGGCCGTGCCTATTTCTGTCTGCTCGAGGGCGACAAAATGGATCAGGCAGATGCCCAGTTCAATTTTGTGCTCAATCAGTCGCCATCGAATATACCATCGCTGCTGGGCAAGGCGTGCATCGCCTTCAATCGCAAGGATTATCGCGGTGCGATGGCCTTCTACAAGAAGGCGTTGCGCACGAATCCCAATTGTCCGGCGAATGTTCGGATTGGCATGGCGCACTGTTTCCTCAAGATGGGCAATGCAGAGAAGGCCAAGTTGGCCTTTGAGCGTGCCCTCCAGCTGGATCAGCAATGTGTGGGCGCCTTAATTGGCCTCGCTGTACTAAAACTGAATCAATTGGAGCCGGAATCCAATAAGTTGGGCGTACAAATGCTCTCCAAGGCCTACACCATTGACAATGCCAATCCAATGGTGCTCAATCATTTGGCCAATCATTTCTTTTTCAAGAAGGATTATCAGAAGGTGCATCATCTCGCCCTGCACGCCTTCCACAACACGGAGAACGAGGCGATGCGTGCCGAGAGTTGCTATCAGTTGGCGCGCAGTTTCCATGCCCAGAGCGACTATGATCAGGCCTTCCAGTACTACTATCAATCCACACAGATTGCGCCCGCCAACTTTGTGCTGCCCCATTATGGTCTCGGCCAGATGTACATCTATCGCGGCGATACGGAAAATGTATGCGATTTACGACTATTCTCTTATTAAAATATTATTAATATGCTTATCAATTTCAAGGCAGCTCAGTGTTTTGAGAAGGTGCTCAAGATTCAGCCGGGCAACTATGAGACCATGAAGATACTGGGCTCACTGTATGCCCACTCCAATTCGCAGACCAAGCGTGACATGGCCAAGACCCACCTGAAGAAGGTCACCGAGCAGTTCCCTGAGGATATTGAGGCATGGATTGAGTTGGCACAGATCTTGGAGCAGAATGACTTGCAGGCATCTTTAAATGCTTATGGGACCGCGTCGAGCATATTGCGGGACAAAGCCAAGTATGAGATTCCTGCCGAGATACAGAATAATGTGGCATCGCTCTATTATCGACTGGGCAATCTGAAAATGGCCAAGAATACGCTGGAGTCGGCACTGAAACATGCCAGCTCCGAGATGGAGAAGGATGTGAAGTACTATGAGTCCATACAGGTGACCATGAAATATAATTTGGCCCGTTTGAATGAGGCGATGAGCAGCTTTGATGTCGCCGACAAGCTGTACAAGGAGATCCTCAAGGAGCATCCCAACTACATTGATTGCTATCTGCGTCTGGGTTGCATGGCCCGCGACAAGGGTTTGATTTTTGTTGCCTCGGATTTCTTCAAGGATGCCCTCAATATCAACAACGATAATCCGGATGCTCGATCACTGCTGGGCAATCTGCATTTGGCCAAGATGCAGTTCGCATTGGGTCAAAAGAATTTTGAGACCATTCTGAAGAATCCGGCCACTGGTTCCGATTCCTATTCACTGATTGCGCTGGGCAACTTCTCGCTGCAGACACTCCATCAGCCGAGCCGCGACAAGGAGAAGGAGCGCAAGCATCAGGAGAAGGCCCTGGCCATTTACAAGCAGGTGACTGGGAATGGGCAGCCATTATTGTTATTATTAAGATTACTCATCCAAAACACTTCCAGGTGCTGCGCACCGATCCCCGTAACATTTGGGCCACCAATGGCATTGGCGCCGTGCTAGCCCACAAGGGCTGTGTGATCGAGGCACGCGACATCTTTGCCCAGGTGCGCGAGGCAACCGCTGACTTCAGCGACGTGTGGCTAAACATTGCACATGTCTATGTGGAGCAGAAGCAATACATCAGCGCCATCCAGATGTACGAGAATTGCATGAAGAAGTTCTACAAGCACAACAATGTCGAAGTGATGCAGTACCTCGCCCGTGCCTATCTCCGTGCCAATAAGCTCGTCGAGGCGAAATCGGTTCTGCTACGCGCGCGCCGTGTTGCCCCCCAAGACACCGTGCTGCTGTTCAACATTGCCGTGGTGCTCTCCCGCCTGGCCATGGCCATACTCAAGGATGAGAAGTCCACGCTGGAGATCGTCTTGCAAGCGGTGCACGAATTGGAGCTGGCTCACAAGTGAGTGAGAGAAATCTTAAATGTATTCCAATTATAACATGTAAACCAATCCCTTTGTAGATACTTCCAATACCTGTCCGTGAATGGCGACAAGACGCGCTTCAATATTGAGGTCGCCGCCGTGGAGTCCAACACGTGCCAGGATCTGCTCTCGCAGGCCCAATACCATGTGGGACGTGCCCGGCGCATCGATGAGGAGGAGCGTACATTGCGCCGCCGCCAGGAGGAGGAGCGCGAAGCGTTCAAGCTGAAGCTAGCCGAGCAGCGCAAGAAACGCGAGGAAGATGCGCAATCTTCTCGCGATCAGTTGCTTGCCAAGCGGCAGGAGTACGTGGAGAAGACAAAGAATATGCTCATCATTGCCGATGCGCCCACCGAACGGGAGCGCAAAAAGGGCAGCGGCCGACCACGCAAGGATGATTACATCTCCGGCACGGATAGCGGTGATGGTGCGCCTGGCGAGGGTGCCGAACGTCAGGCTAAGAAGAAGAGGAGCAAAGGTGAGCGGAAGAAGGGCAGCGGACGCAAGCGCAAGTCTGAGAAATATGAGAGCGATAGCGATGAGGAATCCGCCGGTGGCAATCGGGACAACAAAAGTAAGCAGAAAAAGAAGAAGCAGCAGCAGCAAAAGAATGCTAAGGACTCCAAGGAGAAACTGTCCGCGAAGCAGCGCCTCAAAATCGTCTCCAAGGAGACTATCTCTACGAGCGAATCCGAGAGCGATGGCAAACGCAGTCGCAGCAGAAGTCGCAGTCGTAGTCGGCGCCAGAGCAAATCCGGCAGTGGCAGTCGCTCTGGCAGCGCCAGCGGCAGCAGTCGCAGCCGTTCCGGCAGCAGGCAGAAGAGCGGCAGCCGGAGTCGCAGTGGCAGTCGCTCGGGCAGCGGCAGCGTGGATCGTGGACGCAAGCGCAGCCGGAATCGCGGCAGTGGCAGTGGCAGCGGCAGTGATGCGGAAGTTGCTCAACGCAAGCGCGCCAAGAATCGCATCGATTCTGGCGGCGAATCGGACAAGTCCCGATCACGTTCCAGATCACGTTCCAAGTCTGGTTCACGTTCGCGCTCCAAGTCGGCATCCGGTTCGCGCTCACGTTCCGTCAGCCGTTCCAAATCAAAATCCAAGTCCAGATCGAAGTCACCATCGAAGTCTCGATCCCGATCCCGATCCCGTTCTCACTCTCGCTCACGTTCTCACTCCAAATCCAAGTCCAAGTCGCGCTCACGTTCCCGCTCCGGTTCCGGTTCGCGTTCACCCTCGCGCAGCCGTTCACGTTCCCGCTCCGGTTCAGCGGCCAGCAATTAGAAGTTAAATTCTATAAGCCACTCCACATTGAGCAGTTGATCAACTTGAACTTTAAACTTTATTTGTAAATTGTGACTGCAAAATATATGAAATGTGTTGCAACAATAAGCTTTTATTTGAACTACATAAATTGAAGTTGTGCAGGAGCTGTTCCGAATCCCCTTTAGAATAGAAAACATTTGCTGAGTCCACTTAAAATATACAATTATCTACGGCATTCCACATTTGCATCGATTAATTATTTGCACCTTATCTGCAATTCCAATTCGTACATTGTACCCAGTGAAATACATGCTTAACAACTAAAGATTAGGCAACAAATTGGCTAACTGCGAGCAAAACTTAAGCGAAGCATTTCTAGTTTAAATTCTCCTTTATCATGTTGCTGACAATGCTTGCCATGGGCTTCGAGTGCCGGAGCACAAATGCGTGTGCGATTCCCTTGTCGTCCAGCTGTGCATCCACTTGGGGAAATTCGAGTTTGAGATTATCATAATAGGAGATGGGCACCCAGCCATCGGTTTTGCCATAGTAGAACTTTAGCAGTGGCAATTGATCCTCGATGTGCTTGTGCTGCAGGAAGCGAACGCGGGCCATTTCATCGTCGGCCAGAAAGATGACCTTCTCAGCCACCGATGGCTTCGAGTATTGCAGGGCGGTGTCCATGAAGCGGTTTGGAATCGAAAACACGAAAAAATAGATTTGAATGAAAAAGATGCGCAGCCAAACGGGCAGCGCATTGAAGAAATTGAAGAAAACATAACCAAAGACGGAATACAAAGGCATTGCGATCTTGGTAAATGTCCAACCGTTGGGTGATTCAATCATGCGCTCTACGGTGGGGAACAGCATGTAGCACTTCTTGACACGGCTGCGAATCTCCTGGTCTTCGAGCAGTTGCAGTATCATCCAGGCGCCAATCGAATGGCCAATTAAATGGATTTTCACATGACTCGGCACATACTTCTTGATGAAGTCCAACTTGTGCTCCAGCTGTCCGTTCAGATTGAATAGCTCCTCGTTGCCGCTGAGCTGAGGCACCTCGCGAATGCTCGCCTCTGGTGGATCCTCATGACCAGCATGGCCTATAAAAATCAATAAATAATAGTTGTTGGTGACTGCAAATCATTTACCACTCACCTATCACCCAGACGGGCAGGTTTTGCAGCTCCTGCTGCAGTGCAGCGCCGAATTCGGTGTAGAAACCAGGCAATCCCGGATTACCCGTTATGCAAATGACCAGCTCCTTGACATCGGTCAACGACTCCTCGATCCACTTGCCCCACGTAATAATGTTCGTGGGTATGCGATTTATATTCACAAAGGCCGTATGCATTCTACTGCTGTTGCTGCTGCTGCTGCTCGCGTGGCAGCAATCGGTTGAAAATCAATGAATTTTCCACTTTCTCAGCACAACAGAAAAAAAGTCGTCCAATTTGAAGCAACTGGTTTTTTGTTGTTCGTCTGACAATAACTGTGGCTCAAATGCTCTTATCAGATTTTGAATTTTCAATAGCGCGCTTTATCTGGTATTATCATCCCGTGTTGTGTATGTAAATTGCTTTATTCCGCTATTCGCAGTTTAATTGCGCACTAAAGTTCAGAGTTCAGCCATCAGCCTTAGTTACCGGCAATAATTCGCTAACGGGTCTAACGGCCCTGTCCACTCTCCCAAAACTAAGCAAACATTGCGTGCACATTGCACAAATTATGTGGCCATTTAATTTTATTGAGTGTCATGGAAAAATTGTCTAGCATACTTCGAAATTACTACAAGCCAAAACGAAAATTTGTACTCTCGCTTCCTGCACCAGCAATTATCGATAAATTATCGATGGCATGAACATGCCATTGCGAGTAGTGTGTATAGGCCATAAAAGCTTGCAAATCAATTGGCAGCCCTATTATTATTTATTGGTTTCATTAGTTGTTGTTGTTGCGGTTTTTATTTGTTATAATTTGTTATTTTTGTTATAGAAAAGAGTTTTCTGTCGAAATATAAGCAACATTCCGGTTATAAGCACACTCAATGCCTGCATAAAATAAATAATGTAAAAGAAACATTCGAACTTCAGCTCAGAACGGACGAAGATAAGAAATGTTTCTATCCAAAAGCCTCTCGAATATTCTGTAAAATACCCAAAGGCAAATTGAGCAAGTTGAAAGATAATAATAGAAGCAAAACAAGCCAAAAAACAACGGAAAAAACGACAAGCGAGAGAGTTCTGGAGGTCGAGCAGCACAGTCATGGAATTATATTGCTGGGGCAATGCATCGCATGGTCAGCTGGGTCTTGGCGGCGTCGAGGATGAACAGGTGGTGACTAAGTGGAAGATAACAGTAAAGTACACAGGTCATTGAGATTGTAATTTGTATTTGCTTATAGATATTGACGCCCAGTAAGATACCGTGGCAGCCAGATTCATCGGTTAATCAGATTGCGTGCGGACATCGGCATACGCTCTTCCTCACTGCCAGCGGCAAGGTGTATGCATGCGGGAGCAATGATTATGCCCAGCTGGGACATGAGTTGTCCACAAAAAGGCCACGTATGTCGCCCTTTCGTACGTACATATATTCCATTCTCGTTTGTACACTGTCGCTCTCCTCACCCCTCGCACCACATTGTCGCACAAGTCGCATCCAGTCAAATCTGTTGCTCTGCCTCTGCGATTCATGCCATTCATTGTTTGTTGCCTTGTTCGTTTGCAGTGCAGATACCAGAACTAAAGGATTGTGTGATCACGCAAATCGCTTGCGGCAGTCGCCATTCGATGGCGCTCACCGAATGGGGCCAGGTGCTCAGCTGGGGTGACAATGAGTGCGGCCAGTTGGGTCATGCCAGCGATCAGGATGTCGTCCAGATACCAAAAATTGTACGCGCTCTTGTATCCAAGGCAGTGGTGCAAATCGCCTGCGGCAACAATCACAGCCTGGCGCTCACATGCTGTAAGTAATCCGGACTAACGTTGGGCACTCGTCCTAATCCTACATAAACGTTTTCAGGTGGCGAGCTGTATGCGTGGGGCTCCAATATCTATGGCCAGCTGGGCGTCAAGGCACCCAGTGAGCTGGGTCAGTGCAACTCGCCCTTGCTATTGACCACACTGCTGGGGATACCAGTCAGGGCGATTACCTGTGGCGGCAATCACTCGTTTTTTATCTCCAAGTCGAGTGCGGTCTTTGGCTGGGGTCGCAACAATTGCGGCCAGTTGGGCTTGAATGATGAGACGAATCGTGCCTATCCCACCCAGCTGAAGACACTGCGTACGCTTGGCGTCCGTTTTGTGGCCTGCGGCGATGAGTTTTCCGTTTTCCTTACCAACGAGGGCGGTGTTTTCACGTGTGGTGCTGGTACCTATGGACAGTTGGGTCACGGCTTCTGCAGCAATGAGATGCTGCCACGCATGGTCATGGAGCTGATGGGCAGCACCATATCGCAGGTGGCGTGCGGCAATCGTCATACATTTGCCATGGTGCCGGCATGTGGTCGCATCTACGGCTTTGGACTGGGCAGCTCGGGGCAGCTGGGCACGCGCAACACCAAAAGCTTAAATCTGCCACAGTTAGTCATCGGACCTTGGGTATCGCCGAAAAGTTCAGCTCTTCTGCAGTCCAGCGATGCACAGATCGCCGTTGTCATTCGACAGATATTCTCGGGAGGCGATCAAACGATAGTGACCACATCGCTCTATTTGGACAAAAAACCGCCAGTCGACTGCCGTTACTATGAGTAAATCAACTTAAATTTGGAGTCCTTACAATAATTGTTAAAACTGCTCAGATCAGGCATATATGTTATACTCTAGCTACATATCTACTTCTATTGCTTACTTACATACCTTTTCGCTTTGCAGACCGAAATCACAGATTCTAGTGCTTACGGCGGAGGCGACCAGTCAATGTGCTCGGTTCAAGGAGGGCGATCGAAGCGATTTGGACTTATTGAATTCCATGGAGCTGATATTCAAGAGTCAGGCCTGCCTCAATGGCTCCTTTCTGCTGCAGCAGGACAAGCACTTTGGTTGTTCCGCGCGTAACTATGGCCTCGACCTGAAAGCTGCACAGCTGGCGTTCGATAATCTGCGCAAGGTGGAGAATCAGGGCATCAAACAAGTCGTAAGATAAATTCAAATATTTGTAGAATGTTGCAAATGAATTGATGTTGATTTTAGATCTGGGATAATCTGACGAAAGAGCTGCTTGGCTCGCTGGTACCGTCGCCGGCGGATGTGGAGAGTATGCGCCTCTATCTATTGCTGCCACTCTATCATGAGTTTGTTAATTCTAAGCACTACAAGGCACTGCATGTACCCTTTGCCAATGCCACCTTCAAGCTGACAGAGAACCCGCGCAAGGTGCTGGAAAAATGGTGGGGTCAAACACCCTCGGAGTATTTTGAGCAAATGGTGAACAGTTTTCTACATGTTGCGATGCACATCATCAGCTTCAAGATGGGCATCGAGGTGATCAATAGCAATGAGCCGCGCAAGAAAAGAGTAAGAATTTGGCAATCAAACCGCAAACCGGGCTCATCTGTAATACTTCTCTTAGGTTCTGCCCTACAACAGTGATCTGGAGGCTGTGCTGCGTCTGTTGGCGCATCTGTGTCACGTCAATGATCAGCGCGACGAGCGTCTCAACTATCAGCTCTTCTATTGGCCCGATCTATCCGACTATGTGGATGTGCAGCAAGAGTATTTGAGTTGGCTAATGTCAGATTCAGGTAGCGAGTTTAACATTTGCAATTTCCCATTCCTTTTCGATGCGTCCGCCAAAACGTCTCTGCTCCAAGTGGATCAGATGCTCCAAAAGCACACGGCCATGTCGAACGCCTCCAATGTACGTTACGATCTATATCTATAATTCTTAAATTTATAATTATACTCTTCTGATTCCAGGCATTTCACAATCTGTTCAACTTTGGCAACGTTTCGCAGTACATCGTTTTGAATGTGACGCGAGAGAATTTGGTGCGGGATTCGTTGCGTGAGCTGGAGCGTTATACTCAAATGGATCTCAAGAAACCGCTGAAAATCAAATTTCAGGACGAGGAGGCCGAGGATGCGGGCGGTGTCCGAAAGGAGTTCTTTATGCTGTTGCTAAAGGATCTCATCGATCCCAAGTATGGCATGTTTAAGGAATTTGAAGATTCACGCGTCATGTGGTTCGCCGACATCACCTTCGAGTTGGACGACATGTATCTCCTGATTGGCGTCCTCTGCGGCTTGGCCATATATAATTTTACCATCATTAATCTGCCCTTCCCACTGGCTCTCTACAAAAAATTGCTGAAGAAACCGGTGGATTTGACTGATCTGCGTGAGATGTCGCCAACAGAAGCGAATTCGATGCAGGCACTGCTCGACTATGAAGGTGACGACTTTGAAGACACCTTCGATTTGACGTTTGAGATAACGCGCGACATTTACGGGGAGCCCAAGACTCAGCCATTGAAACCCAATGGCAACAACATTGCTGTCACAAAGGATAACAGGTCTGCCTTAGAATTCGAGTGTATTTTTCGTTATTGCTAATCAAGATGATGCTTCCAGGGAGGAGTTTGTAAATCTCTATGTTGATTTCGTATTTAATAAATCGGTGGAGGTACATTATCGCGCCTTCCACGACGGTTTCATGAAGGTGTGCTCGGGCCGTGTGCTGGAGATATTTCAGCCAGAGGAACTGATGGCTGTTGTCGTCGGCAACGAGGAGTACGATTGGCAGGCGCTCGAGGACAATTGCGAGTACAAGAAGGATTATACGTCCGGCGATGAAACGGTAGGTATATAAAAATAAAGACAAATCGAAATATCTATAAAACTATATTCTTCATAGGTTAAATGGTTCTGGGAAGTGTTTCACGATCTGTCCGAAGCGGAGAAGAAAAGCTTCCTGCTCTATTTGACGGGTAGTGATCGTATACCCATTCAGGGCATGAAAGCCATTAAGGTATATAGAATGAGAGTTATTCCATTTAATTGTTTATATAATTGTTTGCTTGACAGATTATTATACAACCGACGCCTGATGAACGCTTCCTGCCCGTCGCACACACCTGCTTTAATCTGTTGGATCTGCCGCGATATAAGACCAGGGAACGACTCAAGTATAAACTACTGCAAGCCATACAGCAAACACAGGGCTTTAGTCTGGTCTAAACATTGAGAGAAGAGAGTACACATATTTGAATTTGGTTCATTTCTAAACACATTTTGCACTTTACATTGGATTGTAAGTAAATAAAGGAAATTATAAAATATAAAACACAATTTACTTTCAGCGATCAAATCATCTGAAAACATATTGTGTTGCTTTAGTAAATGTCATAAGTATAGTTAATATATTGTTATAATGATCAAATGGTGTATCAACAATAAAAATAAATGTGAAAAGTTGAATTGACAGCTGCTGTTATATTTTTCCAGCTTATCGTTTTGATCAACGGAGTTGCCACCTGCACGCATTGTACCGCGCATGCAATCGATAAGCGATTAATCTGTTTTCACACTCATCGATATTGTTGCGGCTGTTGTTGTTGCGGCGCTCTGTGGTGGGCTATGCGAAATGTGGCGGCAAAGTAACACCACACTTCAGTTAGGTTTTAACATTTGCAAGGTGCGTTTGTCGTCTCGCCGGTGCTCTGCTCTCAACTATTAATGTTATTGCAGCTGGCAGCTCAAGAACATTTGTGTTTTTTGGGCTCATGATAATTTGAATGCGGAACGCGTGCCAAAGCTAAAAACAGAATAACAACGACTACAAACACATAACAAGTGTTCGCGGCCATAGAAGCAACAAGTGTCGATTTTTCGTAATATTTTTGTAGGACGTCGCTGTTGCCGCCGACAGCGGCGGGTCAATCTAACGGTACCCCCAATCAAAATCAAAAAAGAAATTCAAACAACGGCTGACAGTGAGTGAAATTATTTGTACTTGCTTTCATTTATTAAACGTGTAGAGATGTTTATTGGGTTCGAGTTCCTTGTCACGACGACGATCACAGATAATTAGCCATTGCGGACATGTAGTCGACAAATGTAATGATAAAAACTGATTAGTGCGTCAATTTTTTGCATATGAAAAACGAGCTCTGTGTTTTTTGGCATCCTTAATAGATGACAGTGGGCAAATGCAGGCAAGGCAAAGAAGACACCAAAGACGCAAAAAAAAAAGACAAACAAAATAAAAATGAAGAGTTATAAAGATCGTCGCTAAAAAGCGGTTCTGCCGGTTTGCCCATGTCGTGATCCATCCGCTGTTGCTGACTGGCTCTCTGGCTGGCTGTGGCTGACAGCGCGACTTTCTTTCCTTTTGCACAATTTGAACTTGGACACCACAAAAATAAAAAAAAATAATCAGAAAAAAAAAACCAAGACGACAACGAGCACATATCTGGTTTATGTTTATACTACGCACGTCTACTAATAAAGCGGCATTTACGATATGTGGCGGTTGCCTCTTTGCTGCCACTTTGGTGGTGGTTTGGTTTTACTTTAGTTTGGTTTGTGGCAAAAGCAACACATCAAAGAGCGACACCTTAACCTCCAGCCAGCCAGCTATCTACCATTTGCTTTTAGGCGACTGCTTCGCTTCCTGGACACTTCCTTTCGAATGCCTGCTCTGCTCTGCTCTACTTCTTCCTGAGTTTGTTAATTTTGTTTGCACACTTTTTACAGCAGGAACAAACAAAAACACAAAGCGGGTCAACTTTTGACATAACAGCCATCGTTTCCGATGGTAAATGCAAACCGCACTTTGTTTCAATCTATCTACTACAGTATAATTGTCTGCATTACATAGGCATGGAAATGTTAATGCCTCACTCTTTTTTTTTATTATTGTTGTTATCAACGCCCCATTGCAATTTGTATTGAATTTCATTTTTCAATTTCAATTTCAATGGCTTGCGCTCTATTGATTTGACCCATTTTTCAATTGTGTATCTGTGGCAATAAGTCGGTGGAATGGTAAGCCGCTTAGCCTGCACTCCGATCGGCAAAAGTAGCGTACTTCCCCTCCTCCTCCTCCTTCGCCAGCCATCAGCAGAGCGTTACCTTCAATGTCATTGCCTCATAGACTCTTTTTCAACTAGCTGGAACAAAAAACAAGCTAAAAAGACCACTTTAAAGCAAGCGCTTCTAATGGTAATGATGTAATTCTTGCATATAAATCTCGAACAATGAGCAACAAAGAAAAATAAACAAAAAGACCGACTTATACTATATATATATATATATATATATACAGAGTCTTA
Organism: Drosophila nr. perissopoda 5 BK-2023a; assembly: GCA_035044105.1. Lineage (NCBI taxonomy): Eukaryota > Metazoa > Arthropoda > Insecta > Diptera > Drosophilidae > Drosophila > Drosophila nr. perissopoda 5 BK-2023a. The sequence continues at coordinate 6,192,845 of JAWNMK010000124.1, forward strand.
GACCTCAAAATTGCACGCATTTTAGTTGGCTTAATTACGGGGCTTTATCATGTGCACCACTTTATATATATATATATATATATATATATATGTATAAAATATTTGTGGGTGATTTATTCGATATGTCAAACATTGATTTGTGTTAATTACGAACTGGCCACATTTTCGGTTTGTGAGCACATGCAATGTTAAGCGTTCAGTTATCGCCGAGGACAATGGTTCGTTATCTATTATCGACTTCAACTAAAATTTTAGTGATAAACATGAAGTTGCCATTTTATTGTATATTTTTCTGTAGAACTCTAATGGTTCGATTTATACAGGGTGTTCCCACTGGTGGAATTTCATTTATTACATTTGTGGTTTCTTTCAATGGTTTGCCAAGCAAACATTACTCTGATAAGATAATAATCATATACATACAAATGGGGACTGTCCATATGATGACTCAAGCATTAAGCTCTGCCAACAGACAACATACACAATGAACGTGATCTTCAACGAGGTCGCCGCGACATATGTTGTATACTCTACACAAAATACAAAAAAAAAGAATGTGGAATCATAAAATAAATTATTTTTAGTTGTTTCCTTATTCTGCATCTGATGTTAATTAATATAAATATAAAATATAATATTAAAAATCATTTTAACTAGCTGATCTGATGGAAAATTGAACAACTGAAAATTGGGTCACCTATTGCAAGTTATAAAAAAACATAGCAAATCATAAATTTGGTTTACGTCGATACGAAGGCAATAATTCAATACTTTGTACAGCGACATGCAGTTTTTTTATATTACTACTTTTATTCTTTGACATTATCAAGTAATGGCACTTGGCGATCCATTGTTGAAACGACAATCGGTCGAACAAGAACGTGTGTGGACTGGAGCTTTAGATTACCGAATCGCCGGCGACGTCAAGTGTTTTCTGCAAAGTGTCAACTAAGGTCTTTTCGTGGAAGTGAACAATAAGAAAGAAAGCAAAAACTGAACATCGAATTACTCGAACATATTCACTCATAAAACCCAGAAAGAAACAAAAAGGTAAATGCGAAACAGTTTTGCTTGGCTTGAAACAGCTTTTTGCAATTGCAAAGTTAAAGTTGCGCGCAAGATCAGTCACCAATCAAACCGAACAAACAAAAAGCCAGCGAAATATGTATGAATTTGAAAATCAGTTGCTCATTGTCTCTATTTGTTGATCAAAAAACCTGCTATGCGTCAGACGTGGCCTTAGCTTGGATCACTGGACAAATATGAGTCATCAAAGTCAGCCCGAGATTGTTCCCCGATTTCTTGTTTGCCTTTTTTGCATACATCCAAATGAAATGAAGGCGTGTGTGTGTTTTTTAATTCAAGAGTCGAGAAGCTAACGATCATTAAGATCTGAGCCAACAGACCGTCGGCCATTGACGCGCTTTTTTTTTTTTTTGCTTTATTTTGTTTTATGTTTTTTTTTTTTGCTTAAATACCGAACGACATATGGCGTTATCGATTTGTTATTATATCTCAAAATGCCAACACATTGATATATCTGAAGATCGGTTGCTCTTATGACTTGTTTCAAATTTGTTGTATGCGTCTTACTTATGTGGCAACTTTGGTATATAATTTTGTTGTTCAAGCTTTAACAAAACTGAACCATTTTTCAACAGCAACACAATTTGGACTATATATTAGTCTCTAGGTTAATACTGCATTTAAACTTGAAATACCAATTGGACCATGCCACATTAATCTTCACATTCATCCGCATCAATTCGAATTTGAAGTGAAAAAATGTTTATACTTAAAATACGATTATATTTTTTTTATTTTCATGAAATATGACAGTTTGTGAGTGTGTAATGAAGTTGTCAGCTCCAGGTGTAGCCTAGAGTCTAGCCACATTGAGGAGCTGATAGAGGGGCAATACATTGCCGCTGCTTTTGCCGGGGATGAGGTTGCCTGTTGAGGCCAGAACGCGTGCCTGATAGCTGCCAGGAATGGTGCGAGTTGGTGGCTCTGTTTGAATCGCTCCATCTTCGCCCTCCTCGTTTTCCGCTGAGCGAATGAAAGGGTAGCCAGGATATAGATAAGGTGGATAGCCAGGATAGCCGGGATAGCCAGGATAGCCAGGGTAGATGGGATAGCGTGGGTAACCGGGATAGCCAGGATAACCGGGATAGCCAGGATAACCAGGGAAGCCAGGAAAGCCGGGACCGCCAGGAAATCCTCCGCCAGGAAAGCCTCCGCCAGGGAAGCCTCCGCCAGGGAAACCTCCGCCAGGCGGACCCGAATTACCCCAGCCATATGGCCAGGTACTATAGGGCGGCCGGTTTGGTATTCCCGGCCAGAACATCTGACGAGGATTCTCGTTGCCTTCTGCATTATAATAGTAATGGTGCTGATGTTGGTCTGTCGGTTTGGTTACAGTCTTTTGGTTGGTGACGACCCCAAAGTGTTTGGTAAAGTCGAGGACACGTGCAGAATCCTCAACTATGCCAACTCCATTTCCTCCGAGCTGTGGTGGCTGCTGCTGTTGCTGCTGTTGCTGCTGCTGATGTTGCTGCTGCTGATGTTGCTGCTGGTGCAAACTATCGCTGCGTGTCTGCACCAGACTTGGCTGCTTTGGCCCCTTCTCCTGGAAGGCGTAACCAATGCTCAGCAAGGATAGCAGTGCTGCGAATATGATTTGATTTCGAAATCAACCATTTGGTTTCCTTAAGACACAACCAGCTCAGCTGCACAGCACACTCACCTATCCAAAGCATTGATGCTCTGTGTTCCATGATTGCCTTAGGAATATGCTGGCGTTGCACTGAGTCAACCTTTATATAGCCAGCTCCAAAACTGAATCCCCCACCCACTCAGCAGCTGCATAGTGCATCTTCTTTATCGATTCTTATGCGCTAACGTTTTTCTCATTATAATATTCGAAATGCATGCGTTTTTCCAACTTTGCCCCAATCTCGAAAGAGGCCCAATTTTGACAACGTTTGCTTTCACCTCTTGGCTAGACGACTATTTTTAGTTCTTTGTAGTAGACGTGACTATCAAGAACAGAATAGTGTCTAATTTGCATATAAATATAAATATTCTTGGACTTTGTTTTCGCCTACATCAATTTTTGGAGCTGTGAATGCATTCCAGTAATCTTTGCTCAGCGATCGATCGATTGCCCAGAGCATTATTATGCTTAAAGTGGAGGAAGTTCAATAGCCCCCATCAATCTCGTAATTTCTGTGTGTTTGTATCATATTGTGACCCTTTCCAGCTAACTGACTGACTGACTGACTGGTTTCCCAAGCTGGTTATCCACTTTTTATGTAATTGACCCCCGTCCAGTTTTAAATGCCGCCCCAGAGGTCAATACGAGCTTAAGCAAAAGTTAAGCTCAGCGTTCTTTAAAGGAACCCACCAGTTACAGTGTTGAAAGCACATAAAGGTGTTCCCAAGTCAAAAAGCAACATACAACAACAACAACAACAACATACATACAACAATAACCAGTATACACGCATACGCAATACCTGTGTCAAGTGTCAATGACATCTTCGAATTTGGCGAAAAAAATGCGGCATAACTTCAGGCATCAACTATTTAATGCGACGAGTTCTATAAACAGCTCAAATTTGATGCTCTTTCAGTGGCAATAAATCTTTATCAGGCATGTGATTGAGTGTTGTTGAAAATAAATAAATAATAAATAAAGCGTGGAGGAATCCTCAATGCACATAATGCGTCTTAATTAGAAAAAGATGCAGCATCCTCGGGAAGCATGTCATAAAGCCCAAGGACACAGAAACCCTCAACCCAACAAAGATTCTAGCATTCGTGCAGGAGCTGGGGTTGATGGAGGAGCTGTAGGCTCAGAAGGCGGCAAAATAGACCATATAGTTCGCAGTGCTGGTTCCCCAATTATAATAATAACTTAGTTTGATAGCTTGCAACTGTATAACAATAACAATAAATATTTATTTACATGTTAACCAAATCTACAGTACAATTTTTACTAAATATCATTTTCTCTGTTATATTATAAATATCTGCAGAAAATCAAAAATTTAATTTTAATTTTAAGAATTTAAAAAAGAGAAACGGATCACATGAAACTTGTATAAATTTTGTTGTACATTTTTTATAATTGACAAAAATTGAATTTATATATTTTTACACACATACGTTTTCAACATTCGTCATACTTTTTGTATGCATAATTTCCGGTCCGGCCAGATAACTCGCTGCTTTACTCTGTTTGCTCCCGTTGCAGTTAGGGAATTCATGCCACTTAAGTTGAGCTATTGAAATGTCGCTATTCAAATTACGTGCATTAAACAAAATATGTGACAAATTGAATTTACTATCGAAGTCTGTTGGGCATGGCCATGGATGGATGTGATATCGACTTGGAATTGGAAAATGGCACATCAAATGAAAAGCACATTGTGTAATTAGTTAAACATGTCGTTGTTTGTTCACAACTGATAATAAATCGGACAAGTGTAAATACCCCTTCACCTTTTCACAATTGTGTAGTATAAGTTGCATTGAAGGAACACATGTATGCAGCACTGAATGACTTATTATTTGGTTCACTGATAAGAGCAGCGCTAAGTGGACCGACTGATTGAAGCTGCTGGCCAGCCTAAGGCGCTTAGAATGCAAACAAAACTTGTGACTCAGAACTGGCACAGTTCTTGAATTTCCACAGTATGCTTGAAGCACTCGAATCGTGATCATATTGTAAAAAACTCGCACATTGCCACAAAATTCGGTTCGCAAGTGAATGAATAAAGTTGATATCTTTATAGCTACTTAATTAGTTTCGGTTTGATAAAGATACCCGATTGTCTTCGTACTGAGTTATCTGGCAGCGTTTCAAGTTTGCTCTCAACGGATCGGTTTTAATATACCTTGTATAAACTTATATTTGAATATATATTTATATATATGATGTGTACTTAATGAGTGAATGCCTGCAGATACGTAAACGCACTATCTAATCGGCTGTTGATTGGGCCATTCCTTGGCTCTTTGCGGAGTGCTCTCCGCGTAGCTAAATCGTTGTTGATAACGACAGCGACGACAGCGACAACTATAGCAATTGAATATTGATGGTTAAAACGTTATTGCCAACTCCAGATCCAGTTAGTTTCTCAACGCAGTCGTTGACGTGCGGAATACGTGCGTAAACTGACAGTAGCCAATACCCCAAAACGAGAGCACAGTGTAAAGTGCCACGAATCTTGCAAGGATAGTCCCATAAACAACCAAACATGTCCAGGTATATATTTATCAAACGAGCCACCGAATTTGGACTTATCTAGGGCTTTAATTGGCCTCTAATGTGTTGTTTGATTATGTTCGATTTAATGAAGAACCACTTCAGTTTCAATTTGTCAATTTAAAGTGTTTATCAGTTTATCAATATCAGGGAGTTCTTCAACAATTTCCCCCTCCGAATATCCTCAATGAAACTAAACTTATATTTATAGAATATAGAATGTATACCTGATCCGGTCATGGAAAAAAAAAATTGAACTCATTGCGTAATCGACACATTTGGATTTGCCAACCTCATATTATCGCTGTCTGCAACCAATTCGAGAGTTGTTGCCCACAATAAACTATAGATATGAAATATGGTTTGATAAGCCGGAATGCGAATTGCACCTAGACAACTTTTGGTTCTATTTTGGGAATGCTTTCATTAAATGCTATTGAATCTTTATAATATACATTAACCGACTAATTAATCAATATTGTAGATGCAAATTTCGAAAGTTGCTTATCTGTTGATTTATTTTCTTTAGCAAGGAACTTGTTAGTTGAGTGCTATAAATTTTGTACATATAAATCTTATCAATTGCACAAATCTATTTTTATTTTATTATATGTTTGCTTTTGTGTGTTGGGCTTTTCCAATCGTACCCAGCAACTGATGGCCCAGCTACTCAGCCTTAGTAACTCAAGTGGCATCACGCCAATTCTTTCTATGGATTACAAAGACCTCAAATTATACGTAACTTTTTTGTTTCTTCTAGTAGCACGAATTTACCCAACATGGAGACGGGTTTGCACGAACGCGATCGGGCGGGAGTACAGGACTTTGTGCTGCTCGAGAACTACGAGAGCGAGGTCGCATTCATTGATAATCTGAAGAAGCGCTTCCAGGAGAACCTCATCTATGTAAGATTCTTCCGCTCACTTTCTCTTATCTCTATCACCTGCCTTTCACTCTATAACTTTTGTATCTATTTGTGTAACCGTCTCCGTCTCTGTCTCTATTTATATCTTTTCACACGCATCCACTCCTCTAAAATGTTGTACGCAATTTTTAGACCGGATGTTGGCTCTGTGTAAGCTCTTCTAAGTCATTTAATTGTCAAAAATTTTAAAGTATCTCATTTTACTAAATGCTTCACTTTTCATTTGCAGACGTACATCGGTCAAGTGCTGATCTCGGTGAATCCCTACAAGCAGCTGCCCATCTACTCAGATGTCCACATCAAGGAGTACCGAAACAAGCACTTCTATGAGATGCCGCCCCATGTGTAAGTCGGAATTGCTTTTAGAAACTTCAAAATCTGATTGATTGTTGAATCCTCTTTAGTTTTGCTGTGACGGATAATGCATTTCGCTCGCTGATCGAGGAGAATAGCGGCCAGTGTGTGCTCATTTCGGGTGAGAGTGGCTCTGGCAAGACGGAGGCCTCCAAGAAGGTGCTGCAATACATTGCCGCCTGTTCCGGCCATCAGACGACGGTTGAGGGCGTCAAGGATAAACTATTGAAGAGTAATCCTGTGCTGGAGGCCTTTGGCAATGCCAAAACGAATCGCAATGATAACTCCTCGCGCTTTGGCAAGTACATGGACATCCAGTTCGATTACAAGGGTGTGCCAATTGGTGGCAACATTCTCAACTATTTGCTGGAGAAGTCGCGTGTGGTGGCTCAGATGGCTGGCGAACGTAATTTCCACATCTTCTATCAGCTGCTGGCGGGCGCCGATGAAACCTTGTTGCAGGAACTGAACTTGGAGCGCGCTCTAGATAGTTATAGCTATCTGACCGATGGGGTAAGTTAGCCTCGATTTTTGGTTATATCTTTAACTAATTGTTTACCCTTCTTTCAGCTCAAGGGCACCGTAAGCAGCATCAATGATGCGGAGAACTTTAAGCAGGTTCAGCAGGCATTGGGCGTCATCGATTTTACGGCGGAGGAGCAGCGTGAGATTTTTGCCATTATTGGCAGCATATTGCATTTGGGCAACGTGGGCTTCGAGGAGGTAGAGGGCAATGCTCAGGTGAATAGTCGTGATCTGGTTGTCACCATCTCGCGTCTGCTGGGCGTTAATGCTAGCGAACTGGGCGCGGCTCTGACACATCGCACCATCGATGCTCGGGGAGATGTGGTCACGTCGCCACTTAATCAAGAACTGGCTGTCTATGCCAGAGATGCTCTGGCGAAGGCTGTTTACGATCGCATGTTCTCGTGGCTGGTGCAGCGTTTGAATATCTCGCTGCAGGCAAAGGACACGCACGGTGCAAGGAACAATGTGATGGGCATCCTGGATATCTATGGCTTTGAGATCTTCAAGACGAACAACTTTGAGCAGTTCTGCATCAATTTCTGCAATGAGAAGCTGCAGCAGTTGTTTATTGAGTTGACATTGAAGTCGGAACAGGATGAATATAGACGCGAGGGCATTGAGTGGGTTCCAGTGGAGTATTTTGATAATAAGGTCATTTGCAACCTGATTGAGGAGAAGCATAAGGGCATTATATCCATATTGGATGAGGAGTGCCTGCGTCCCGGTGAGCCTACTGATCGCACCTTCCTCGAGAAGCTAACCCAAAATCTGGAGAAGCATGATCATTATGTGTGTCACGAGAAGGCACCCATTCAGGTGCAAAAGATAATGGGACGCGATGAGTTCCGTCTGGTGCACTATGCCGGCGAGGTGACGTACTCCGTCAATGGGTTCCTTGATAAGAACAACGATTTGCTTTTCCGCGATCTTAAGGAAACGTTGAGCAAATCCGGCAATAACATTGTTCGCTCTTGCTTCCCCGAACAGGAGCTAAGCAGCAAGAAGCGACCCGAGACGGCCATCACCCAGTTCAAAACCTCGCTGAACAACCTGATGGACATACTGATGTGCAAGGAGCCCAGCTATATACGCTGCATTAAGCCCAACGATCTGCAATCGGCGGGCATCTTCAACGACGACCTCGTGCTGCACCAGGTCAAGTATCTTGGTTTAATGGAGAATCTGCGTGTGCGTCGCGCCGGTTTTGCCTATCGTCGCACCTATGAGCTCTTCTTGGAGCGCTACAAGTGCCTGAGCAAATCCACCTGGCCGAACTATAAGGGTAATGGCGGTGCCAAGGCAGGTGTTCAACTGCTCGTCAAGGATTTGGGCTACACCAACGAACACTTCAAGCTAGGCGAAACAAAGTTGTTCATCCGCTATCCGCGCACCCTTTTCGACACTGAGGATGCGTATCAGGCCAAAAAGCACGATATTGCTTCGATCATTCAGGCGCACTGGAAGGGTCTGCTGCAGCGACGCAAATACCTGAAGCTGCGCGCTCAGGTCATTGTCATGCAAAGCTATTGTCGTCGCCGTTTGGCCCAGCAGGCGGCCCAAGAACGTCGCGAAGCGGCTGTTAAAATCCGTGCCTTCATCAAGGGATTCATAACGCGCAACGATCCGCCCAATGGCTATAATGATGAATTCATTGCCAATGCAAAGCGTATGTGGCTGCTGCGACTGGCCAAGGAGCTGCCCAGCAAGGTGCTTGATAAGAGTTGGCCCCCAGCGCCGGGACACTGCGAGGAGGCCTCCAACAATCTGCATCGTTTGCACCGTTTGCATTTGGGCAGGATCTATCGCCTGAAATTGACGGCGACAAGTAAGCGGCAGTTTGAGTTGAAGGTTCTCGCCGAGAAGGTGTTCCTGAACAAGAAGAACAACTATGCGAGCAGTGTGCCCGATTGGTTCCAGCACGATCGCATACCCCAGGAGCATATACAGCGTGTCAATGATTTTGTGGCCAGCACCTTTGGCAGCGAGCAACTCAAATATCAATCTGCCTGCACAAAATTCGACAGACACGGCTACAAGTCCCGCGAACGCTTCATTCTGCTGAGCAACAAGGCCATCTATGTGGTGGATGGCAAGACCTACAAGCAGAAGCATCGCCTGCCGCTCGAGAAGATTGACTTTACGCTGACGAACCACAACGATGACCTGATGGTCATACGCATACCGCTCGAGCTGAAAAAGGATAAGGGCGATTTGATTTTAATCATTCCACACATCATCGAGTTTAGCACCTATATCATTGACACAGTGGGCACCGCCCAAATAGTATCCATTGTGGACAGAGCTTCGTAAGTGCAAGATTCAAATTTTTTATGAAAATCTTTTACTAAATTATATTATTTTTCTCTGCAGTTTGGAACACAATGTGGTCAAGGGCAAGGGTGGCGTTATTGAGCTCCAAACGGGCGCTGAGCCCGGCGTTGTGCGTGATAAGAGCGGCCATCTTGTTGTTGTAAGTTAAAAATAATCGAATCACAATTTAAAAATAATCAAACATTTCATTCGTTGCAGATTGCTGGTCAATAAGGAATTTAATAAGGATATCCACCAAATGGCTTTAAATCAAACGACAATTGTTTTGTTATACTATTCGTGTAATTTATGCTGTATTTTTGTATTTTGTTACTGCAACGACGAGGCGTGTAATATTGATTTTATATGTACTTATTATGTTCCCAATTAAACGTATGCCTATTGTTTATATAAATCGTAAATACATCTATGAGAGCTGATATTGAATTTATCTAATTGCGCTTTTGTGATTATTATTGAACGATTACGTAACCGCTGACGTGGTTGCTCTATCTTATCTATGTTTCCATTGCATTACGGTATTTAATTGATTCTTGCTTTTATAAACGACAGCTACTTTAACAAGTTGTCTAACCTGATTACTTTTCTCTTGTTCTTGTAATTCATTCATACGCTGCTGGAATATTTGAATATTTTTGCTGCTCACTTGCAAGTTGTTCAAAATTGTGGCAACACCGAACAATAGTTTGTCAACAACAAACTTGTGATTTTCAGGTAGATGATATTTTTTTAATTTTCAACCAGGCCTGCCAACTTGTTGATTGCAATTTATTGCATATACAATTCTATGTAGTTGTACATTTTTATTGAAAGGAAAAATAATCATTTATTTTATTTAGAAAACGAATTTTTTCCATATTAGTAAAATTTATACATATTGTTAGGCAACCATGTCAATAAGCATTCAGAGCGAGCCGGCTACACGAAAATCATCGATACTTATCGCTGTGTTTGTATCGATGCTTATTCAACATCTGTGCTGCCTTGCTCCTCCAGAACTTTTACATAATCTGAGCTCCCGTTTCGACAGAAATTCGGTGTAAATATTTGCTTAAAACGCGTGCACTGAGCACAGGTATACATTCGGGACTCATACTATTTCATTTACATTGTAGGTAAACCAAAAGATGTCGTTAACACAAGTCGCACGTAGCTGCGGCCGATTTGCGGCTGCACTGACCACAGTTCGCATCGCTAGTGTCGCTGTTCAGACGCAGTCGAGGATGTTACATCGGATTGCTGTGCCTGCCATTGGCACTCAGCTCACCCAAGTAAGTCTACATCTATACAGTTTATGTTTTTGCAAAAGGTGACGGAATTTTAAAATAGTTATTTATTGCACCCTAACCTCATTGTCTCGACTGATTGCATTTATATGCAGAGATTTTTTTAAAGTCTACAACATTTTTGACCAAAAGATTGCGTCACTTATGTTTTTTGCTAAAACATGATTGTTATGAAAAGAAAAAGAAAACACTCGAGGTCGCACAAAAATATTAAGATAGGCGCCGGCAAATGCGACAAAGGTTAAATAAGTTCATCAATCATATCATTTCTCACAATCTTTCAGAAGTTCCTCACAATGCGCAACTATTCGGTAAGGAATACCATGGAAGAAATTGAGCACCGTGTTTTGAAAGTGGTTTCGGCCTATGACAAAGTGACAGCCGATAAGGTAATCCCATGAACTAACTTGGCTTGTTTTGTTCTTTTCTTTTTGGGGCGCACATATTCCCAGGAGAGCAGATGTCGCTGGCAAACGCAATCGGTGCGCAGTTATTCGGCGAAACCGCCATTGTCGCTGAAACTGATCAACGAGCGCGTGTTACTTGTGTTGAAGCTGTACGATAAGATCGATCCCAGCAAGGTAATGACCACGCTCATGGCAAGCCCTAGGCTTGTTTGATTCAATTGCCACAATTGCCTTTGCCAGTTGAATTTTTCTCTTTCTGTGCTCCTCCTCAAAAAGAAACAATCAAAACCACTCTTATTTCCAAAAGTATATTCACTATTTTATATTAATTATATTTATATTGCAGCTTAACGTGAACTCCCACTTCATCCAAGATCTGGGCTTGGACTCCCTGGATCACGTAGAGGTCATCATGGCCATGGAGGATGAGTTTGGCTTTGAGATTCCAGACTCCGATGCTGAGAAGCTTCTGAAACCTGCCGACATCATTAAATACGTCGCCGACAAGGAGGATGTGTATGAATAAATGTAATGCAAAAAAATTAAAAGATTACACTAATTTTAAATGAACAGATTCTAATTTGATTTGAACAATATGCAAAACTTGAATAAATCGCAACGTTAAACCAAATTTGAATCGATAAAGTGCAGTCCGATAATAGCACCTTATAATTAGCTCATATCGACCGATAACGATAACTTTGACAGCTGTGCGACAAGCAGACGCTTCACAGATTCAAAATGTCGGAAACAATTGACGAGTTATTGGCGAGCCTCGGTAATTATTTAATAAAATAGCAATGAGCTCAGCTTATTCTCCACTCCACTTCAACTATAGCCGCGGCACGCCAGACCATGCAAAGGCAAGTTGACAAGATCGGCGAAATTATGGAGAAATCCAACAGCACTCTATTGCACATCGAATCGCAAAATACTAATCTGCAGTCACTATCAACAACAACAGCAACGACGACTGCACAAAATGTGTACAATGTGAGCGCAAATTGTGAACAATCCGTGGTGAAAATATTGCTGCAATTCCAGCAGCTCATCAAACAAACTGCAGGCGGGGATAGCAACGCAGATGGGCAAAGCGCATTAAATAGCTGTCTGTCGAGTCGCCAGCGAATCGAGTTTCTGGGAAGCAGTGTGCGCAAACTCGTAGGTCTCTGCGATATTGTTGCACAGCTAAAGCAGAGTGTCGATGTTGAGCAACAGTTGAGCAAAGATGAGGAAGAGGATTTATATAGCGAATAAATACACATATTTAATAAATTCAATATTTATAATAGAACATAGAGCTTTAAGCATTATTGTAGCAGGTTATTTGCATCAGCGTATAATTGAGTACATCAACCAGAATTTCGATGCGTGGCGCTGCAGGATCCACTTGAGGCAGAGTGTGTCCGCGCAAGAAGTTCAATTGTTTCATGTTCTCGGCAATGGTGGTCAGCGTATTCTCTTCATCAGCTGTAAAAGCACTGGGTACCTCACGCTCATACGGTATCAGTTTCTCTAGCTGCTGGGCGAAGGTCTCCAGCTGGGCGATCTTGCTCAAGTATATCGATTGCGTTTTGGCCAATGGTGTCGCCTCATCCTGTAGCTGGCGCAGCTTCTGCTGGAACTTTTGAAAGTCGTTAAATATTTTCGTTGCCCTTGGCTGCTCCTCCAGGCGGTTAACCATCGATGCCAAAGACACGCTTGAGTTGCTCATCGCGAGTTGATCTTGAGTGGCATCATTTACTTTAAGGATTATAGAGTTAGTGCGTTGCAATTCGCGCTTTTTTGTCGTAGGCTGCAGATTAGTGGGGTATGTGTCGAATGCTTTGAACAGCTCTGCATACTCCTCAACGGTGCCCAGTTCTCTTTTTGGCGAAGTCATTGTCACCGTTGGCATCGTATTCTCCTCGAGATTCTTGAAGAAGACCGTCGGCTTAATAATTGACTTAGTGACGCACAGCTCCCTTAAGTTTAAGGGATTTTCAGCAAAGTATTTATCGCATTTTGCAGAAAATTCATTAAAGTTAAACCCGGTTTCGTTAGCTTCCATTTTTATCCGTTTGTTTGCCCTCAAATGTAATTTTCTCTATTGTTTTTGTAAACAAAGAAAGCGCGCGTCAATGCTGCGTTCTGACAGCACAATTGTATTCGATTAATTGAGCAACTTTCTGTTGTTATCGAAAACGCGAAATTTAAAAAGCCTTTAAAGCGATAATAGACAACAAAATGCGTCCTATCGCTTATCGATGCATATGGCCAAGCATAGAGGGAATATTAAAATTTATTGACTACCCGCTTAAATCCAACTATCAGACTTCGCTTTTATTTTTTATTTTTTTTGAGGGAAGCATCCGGACTAGCCGTACTCGGATTGCACTGACAGCGAGAATTGACCCCTGGGCATGGTGTTGGCATGGTACCAGATGCGCGTATCCACCAGAACGGCATCGCCTGGTTCCACATAAAAGAAGAACGATTGACACTGATGATCGCACTCCGGAGCCGGCGATAGGATCCAGCTTTTATTGCCCTGTAGCTGCGCCTGCCACATAAGACGCGGAATGTAATCCAGCTGTGAGTTGAGATTGAAACGCTTAAATATTTATAGTTTAACGTTAGTGCTAAAACATAAATTACATGCATAACGGCGCCCTGCTCGTAACCCATCAGTATAAAGTCGGTATTTGGCATTTCGGCATCAACCGGCAGAAAGTGAGGACGCGGATATAGTTTGCGCAGCTCCGCCAGAATCTGGGACTGGCAGACGCTCCAGCCGACAAACCATGGCGCACCCTCGCTCAGATTAGCGCGACTCGGCGGCATACTGAAGACGTCGCGCAAAGACTTGAGATTTGAATTGAAATGCTGAAACTGGCACACTGTCTCCACGGAGTCGGGCACGCTGTCATACAGCTGCTTAATAAAGGAGTAGTTGAGATATCGCTGCGCTGGCCAGTGCGCCACACCCTTCTTCACAATGATTGGCCGCGAAGAGTACGCAAATCGAGCAAACTCTTCGCGAGTCAGATTGGGCAATATTAGGGGCGCCGAAATACCCTTGCAGAACTCACAATCACTGATGGGCCGCGTCGCCTCCCAGACTAGATGGTTGTTGGGCAGAAAGCAGCGGACGCCCAGCAGAAACGAGATGGTCTCGTAGAAAACGGGCGTCGCAATCATAATAAAGAAGACGATGCCCAGCAGCCACAATAAATTTAGCCGGTTCTGATTGCTGTTCATGTCACGGGCCTTGCGATACGCCTCCTGCAGATCCCCCATGGATACCAGGCCAGTGCGCAGTGCATTTAGATGCAGTTCGTCCAGTTTGTCCATGAAATCATCGCCCAGGCGATCGCGGACGGCTCGTATACTATTGCCCAGCGTCCCCACGGGACGGCTCATAAACTGTAGCAGTAAATTGTGGACATTATTAACCAGTTGTCCCATAAATGTTTATTAGCTTACCAAAAACATGATAACTGCGTTTTTTTTTTTATTGTTGAACATCAGCTGTTGTGTCTACAGTTCATGCAGTATTTATCGGTTGTCTTGAATTTAATCATCGATAGATCATCTCATATCTATCTCTTCCCCAATAGCTATCGATTGCTAAGGCCGCCAATCAGTCTTTCCACTCACTTGCTGCATTGCACTTTGCTCGGTCGTAGTATCGCCCAGTAAAAATCCAATTAAATCGTTTATTTGTTGGATCTTTAATCCTTTAGTACAAAGTCAAAGCGACAATAATACAAATATGTATGCATAGTAGCCAGTGAATTTAAGCTTTCATTCATCGTTCCTCGGCGATACTCCGCAAAAGTTGTGACCTCAAAAAAACTGCTACTGGCTGCCTGCCTGTCCTCGAACATACACTTTCACTACAAACAACACAGACACACACGCCACTTAGAAACAATTGTGCAATATTGACAGAAACTTAAGATGTCTACACAGGAAAAGGATAAGGTTATTCGCGTTGGTTCACGCAAAAGCGAGGTAAGTTGTATCCAAATTCTATCTACATATGTATGTATGAATTCATGTGCTTGAATATGTGCATACGATTTAAACTTTCATTTGAATTTCAATCACATTCCGTCGTACGTCAACTGCGTGCAGTGTCTCTCTCTCGCATTTCCCCTCTCTTTCGCATGCTCATTCTCACATTTATGCAAGACTTGTGGACTTGTTGCTTGCCTGCTGCTCGCGCTGCTTTTGGTTTTTGTTTTTTTTTCGTTGGTTAGTGTTATACAATCGCAGCTCAGACCTCCGCACAGTGCTCTTACGCACTCTGTTGCCTGTCTGTGTATTTGTTGCTCACATTAAGAGACTGCAGTCCATCTGTCACTGGTCACCCCACTGCCTCTCACTCTCCTCGCTCTCTATCGCAACGGATGACTTGTGAGTGGTTTTTTTTTTTTGGATTACTTTGCACAAATTATTTTTTGTTAGCCACTCAAGTCGTGCTTGGGGCGGATTGGCTTGGCCTGGTCTGGCTTTATCAAGGCCACAATTGCTTCAGTATTTCAAATTACCGTGTTAATTGCCTCGTTTCATTTATTAAAATTTCAAATTCGAAATGCCAAATTGCAGTAACAACAACAAAAGTAACTCTGATTGGAAGCGGTGACTGCTGTTAATCACTCTCTCTCTCTCTCAGTGTCTTTATTTTTGCACTTAAAGTTCATTTACATATAGCATTAATATAGGCACTTAGGCCATTTACTTATTGTTTCTCTCTTTTTACATCTTTCTCCTTCATGTTTCTCTCTGTTGCAGTTGGCGCTCATTCAAACTAAACATGTCGTTGGACGATTGCAGAAACTCTATCCCAAGCAGAAGTTCGAGATACGTAAGTGAAAGTTTCTACACATATTTTCTGTGTACACATTTTATGATTTATTTACATTTTTCGTGTGAACAAGAAGATTTAAAAAAATTCTTGCAAGCATGACTTACAGTTATTTTTGAATTTTTATAATTTTTCATCATGACTAGTGATTTTGTCAAGCCAGCCATTCAACGTTATCTGGAACGAGTTTTAGCCCAGCCAAATTGTCTTATCAATTCGACAAATATTACGTGAAATATATTTAGATTACATAGCAGTGTATTACTGGCAAACCTGCCCCCATAGTTAAAAAACTCACTAAATCTAAATTGAGGCGTGATTCGTATCGAATAAACTAAGTTTTTGTTCCATTTTGTTGCTTTTATTTTTTGAGGCACTTTCGCGTGCCTTTTGCCAAATTGTTGCTCAATGTCAATGTTGGTTGGTATTGTTGTTTTTTGATTTCGCATAAACCTACAACAATTGTTCTACAGATTAAAAGCACACACTATCTTTATTATATGGTATAATTTCTTGACCAACGTGCTTTAACATGAATTGCTGCTGCCAACACAATATTAAAATCTAACGAATTAACTTTTTACTTATCTCTTGTGTTGATAATTAATGTACTTTAGTTCAGTACCCTTGATATGCCCAAGATATAGATTACAAATGATAGGAAATAGGAACTTCTCGCTTTCCACTTCCAAGTAATAAATTTCAAAATGTTTCTCTTACTTTCTACCAGCATAATTGAATTGGAACGACTACTTCTAAGCAAGACCACTCTTGAATCTATTTATACAGCAGCACAATTGTTAATCAATTCAAGCCACTGTTGGCCTTGTGCAACACGCAACATCCCCTTTAGATAATCCTGTCCCGTATAACTATAAAGTAGATATTCATATATATATATACTAACTGGATTTAAATTATGCCGAGTGGTAGGCAAATTAAGTGGCTGATAAGTTAAATAGTTCCATTGCGTGCTGATAAAAAATAAAAATAAAAAAAAAACTTAATTGGCGTTCGTGTTTTTTGCTTGATTGCACAGTAGCGTTTTTTTCATTTTATTTTTATCACTGACGGACATAAGATACGTAATCGAATGGAATGAGGAACTCTGCCGTAGATAAAATATTGATTTGCAAATTAATTTGTTGCAGATACCATGTCAACCTTTGGGGATCGTGTGCTGAACATTTCACTGCCAAAGATTGGTGAGAAGAGTCTTTTCACCCGAGACCTGGAGGATGCTTTGCGCAATGGTGGTGTTGATTTTGTCGTCCACTCTCTCAAGGATTTGCCAACGGCGCTGCCCACGGGCATGGCTGTCGGCGCGGTGTTAGAGCGTGAGGATGCCCGAGATGCGTTGGTGCTGCGCGAGAATCTAAAAGGTCACACGATAGCCAACCTGCCGAAGGGCAGTGTTATTGGTAAGTAACCCACCAGTTGGGCTGCTCCAATATCAAACTAATTATCAACGTATTCATTAGGCACCTCTTCGCTGCGACGCACGGCACAAATTCGTCGGCAGTATCCCGATTTGATTGTGTGCGACATACGTGGCAATCTGAATACACGTCTGGCCAAACTGGATGCCAAGGACTCCAAGTTTGCGGGCATTATACTCGCCCAGGCGGGTCTGGTGCGCATGGGATGGATGACGCGCATCAGCCAGGTGCTCGAACCCACCGATCTGCTCTATGCTGTGGGACAGGGCGCACTCGCCGTAGAGTGTCGTGCCAATGATAACCAGGTGTTGGCCATGCTGCAGAAGCTGATGTGCCTGAACACCACGTGTCGCATTCTGGCCGAACGCAGCTTTTTGAAGACGCTCGGCGGCGGCTGTTCGGCGCCAGTTGCAGTTTGGAGCAATTTGAATGGTGAACCAAGCACCATCAACCGGCAGCAGTTGCAGAAGCAGCAGCAAGAAGTTGGCTTATCGCTCACGGGTGCTGTTTGGAGTCTGGATGGTGCTATTGAAATACGCGAACATTTGGATTGTGCCCTCAATGATTGCGATGGGGATGTGCAGAGACGCAAGCGTGCCGCAAATGAGCAGCCAAAGCAGGAGCAGGAGCTGACGAATGGCAATCAAGACAACAGCAACAGTTGCGATTCACCGCCTGCAATGAAGCGCGCCAGGAATGGCAACAGCTCACCCGGAAATGCCAATGGCACCAGCTCGGGCTCAAGTCCGCGTTCTGATTCCAATTCGAGTAGTCCACGGCTGCAGGGCAGTCCGCCTGTCATTTGCGAAGATGCCGCCGTTACGGGTTACAGCATGGAGGAGTTGCTCGAGCGGCACATTGATTTGGCACGCAAGTGCCCCGTCATTGGTCACGATAATAATAATACTCAGGGTGCTGGCGGCGATGCTGGTGGCGGTGGCGATAATGCAAATGCACCAGCTCACTGTCCGCTACAGATGGAGGTCGGCCAGGACGTTATGGGCGAGTGCCCGTTCGTTAGCAATGAGGAGAAGATTTCGTATGCCAGTGCGGGGAAGTGTCCGATCACTCACACAGCAACGTTACCAACCCTACCAACGCCACCACCCGCCTCCGGCGATGAGCCCGACAATGCGACGACATCGTCCTCCAAGTGTCCATTTGCGGCGATGCATCAGGGCAGTGGACTGGAAGTGCCACAGGAGAAGACGGGTCACGCCAAATGCCCCTTTCTGCAGAAGACGGTGCAAATGTTCGACTATGCCGATGAGGAGCAACCGCAGCCACAGCAGCTCAAGCTGCCCGTGCTCATCGAGGATGCGGACAATCTGTTTTGCGGTCTCTATCAGCACGCCTGCCACAGCCGGGACATCTACGTTAAGGCCAGTATGTTGGGCCAAACATTGGCCGAGCAGCTCATCAAGCAGGGTGCACTCGATGTGATGAAGGTGGCTCAAGCGGAGATTCACAGCAAGGTGGGATCCTGAAACATCACCAGTACCCAGCCGCACCAGCAGCACCAACAATCGACATTATCATCATCATTCAAAACAAATTTAGGCATACGCATTAAGTAGAAAAGTGTAACTAGAAAATTGTGCTCTTCATTTATTTTATGTTTTCGTTACGCGCGGGTTCTGCGTAAATAAAAAATTTATTTTGGGTAACATCTTAAGTCTACTCATAAAACATATTGTATCGTCTCTAGAATAATTCGTGGCACAACGTACTCTGCCAGACGAACTGCTCTCAAATTGTTGTTGGTTTTCTTCTTGTACATTACAATGTGCATATTGTTTATGTTATTAAATGGATTATAACTAAAAAATATTAATGTGTTTTTCAAATGCAAATCTTAATTGTACTGTCTACAAAATTATAAAATTATTTTCAGACGGTTTCTTTCTCTGCTTTGTTATTATAAAGTAAAATTACATGAAATGATTACATATATTAAAAGTTGGACAATTTATATCCGATGGCCAAATTTCATATGCCCTTCGTAATATTCTTTTTCGAAAATAAAAAAAGAGTTTTCTATTTTAGAAGTCAGTTTCATGAAAGATATGCATAATGGGAAAATGAGCACTTAAAAATTGAAATCAAAACGCTTAGGAGTACTTGCAACTAGTGAATTTCTTAAGCTTAAAGTGTGTTCAAGCACGAACTTAGTTTTCATTTCATAATTCCAATGGGAACCTTATTATTAACTATATATATATGCATTAACAATATATATATATTTTTATGTTTAAAATTTTAGTAAGAAAGTAGAAAATATTATACCCACTGCATGGGTAAAAACTAACATAATTAAATTTCCTAAATATAATTGCCTCTTGCCAATTTATGTTATTAAGCTTTGTGTTTTTTTTTCAAGTGCGTACTCAGATAATTGAGTGAGAGGAAAACTTTGTCGCATTTGTGAATGCCGCACGGCAATCCGCCGTTCGGGTTGCAGGTGGGAAAGTGACTAATGTATTCATCGCTGGTAGTATGGGTCGTCTTGCACTTGGGGCACTTAAGCTGTGCGGCATGCCGTTTGTGCAAGTGCGAATCGAGACGCTTGCGGGAGACGACCACCTTGCTGCAAATGCTGCAGCTCAGCTCCGTCTCAGAAACGGATACGTTGAACGAGTCCAGTTTGACACGCTTGTGCGGCTTCACATGGGTATTGATTTCGTCCATTAAGTCAATGGTCTCGATTTCTGGGTTTGCCTCTGATTTGTTTGCTGGTGTGCTAAGCAGCTGCTCCTCATCGGCTGTGTCCTCCTGGGATAAGTTCTCCGGCTGCTTATCGGAGGCGTTGCGTTTGCGCTTCTTCTTTGGCTGCCCATTTGTGAAAGTTGCTGTAGACTGTGGAGAGTCCAGTACATCTGTATCCAACTTGGATTTCTGCTTTTTGCTTGGGGTGTCTTGCTTAAGACCACTGTTTTGTAGATTAGTGGGCGTAGCGGTAACCTGCTTGCCATTTTCTATTGAGTTACTCTTGCTTGGCGCCGCTGGCGATTCGACCGTAAATAATTCTTGAAGTCCTTTGGGCGTCTTTTGCTTCTTGGGTGTATCTGTGTCTTTGGGGAAAATTAAGGACTGCTCAAGCTGACTGTCCTCTTTTGGTTTGCGCTTTGTCGGCGAGGGTGTCTTAACCTGAGTGTGTTCTTCCTTGGGATGCTTATTGAGCTTCGTCGGCGAGGATGTCTTAACCTGAGTGTGTTCTTCCTTGGGAAGCTCACCGAGTTCGTCGAAGAGTGTCTCTAAACATTCAATGATGGTCTCCTCCTTGTCAATTTCTATTGAGTCACTCTTGCTTGGCGCTGCTGGCGATTCGGCCGTAAATAATTCTTGAAGCCCTTTGGGCGTCTTTTGCTTCTTGGGTGTAACTTTGTCTTTGGGAAAAATTAAGGACTGCGCAAGCTGACTGTCCTCTTTTGGTTTGCGCTTCGTCGGCGATGGTGTCTTAACCTGAGTGTGTTCTTCCTCAATGAGTTCGTCGAAGAGTGCCCCCAAACTTTCATCGATGGTCTCCTCCTTGTCCTCTTTTACCTGTGCTATCGGCTCAATTGCAACAGTTTTGCGTCTCTTTGTTATTTTTGCTGGATCATTTGAAGTTCCATTCGTTGTCTGGCGTCGCACTGTAATTTTCTGGGCTGCCTTGCTGTTTGTGGTCACCGCGTCAGGGCCGTGCTTATTTTTGAAGTGACGCTCCATGGTCGACTTGTGTTGAAATTGAGAATCACACTTCTCACACTTGAAGGATTTGAAATCACCATGAATCGTTTTCATGTGCTCTACCATGCTCTTAATCGTTTCAAATGGCATGTGGCATTTATTGCATGTATGTTTCGGTTGCTTCTCCGTAGCAGGTTTTGGCGTGGATGAGAGGGGGCCCGCTGAAGTCTTTGGTTCTTCAGCCTTTTCTTCAGTCATGTTGTGCTCCAAGAGATGTGCTTTGAGCGTTTTTAGGCGACCGAACCTTTTGGGGCACTTTAAGCAGATGTAGATTCGCGGACTCTTCTGTCCGTGCATTTCACGCAAATGCTTTTTAAAGGGATTCGGGTTAACGCTGGTATAGTCGCATAGAGTGCATTCGAAATAACTTCCTATATTCTTAGTGCCTGACTTCTTCATAACTGTTTCATTTTTATACTCATCGCTATCGTCGTCATCATCCTCCTCATCTCTCTCTTTTGTACAGCTGCCGTTGGAGCCAAACAACTGAATGAAGGCTTTCTTTTGGATTGGCACATCCTTGACGGGCGTTAGTTTCACCGCATTCTGCAGACTTTCAAATTGGGACAGCTTATTAGGAGAAGATAGAGATGCCAAGGGTGTGATTATCTCCGGCACGTTTGCTTTCTCGTCGTTCTTGACAGCAGCTTGAGTTCCGTTAGCAAAGGATTGATTTATTTCGTCTGTTTGCTTTTTAGCACTTTTTTGAACAATAGATGTCGCCACTATGTTTGCGTCTGCCACTTTTTCAGTTGCTGCTGCCACAAGGTTAGTTTCGGTGTTCGGCTTTTTGGCAGTCAGCGCGAGCAGTTGTGTGACAATTTCCTCGGCTTTTGTTATGGCGCCACATGCCACAAGCAACGTTGAGGCGCAATGGCTGCACAATTTGATGGGTATTGTTGCCGGAATCTGAAATTGAGATTGTCACATGGTACACATTGAGCATAAATTGTGTAGATTATGTGCTGTACTTACGCTGCGGTTTGTTACGGCTTGTAGAATATCAATGATTTTGCAGCCACCGAAGAGTTTTCTTGCGGTGTAGATGTAATTGGCATCTTTTTCGATTTTGCAATAATCACACTGGATATGCTCCTTTTTAGTCCTTGTAGCCATTTTTTAAGTAATTGTAAAGTTTTATATCGGAGCACGTTTCCATAAAATCCTACTTTCTGACTTCATCTGGGCACACTACGAACTCAAAGCGATTTGTAATTGCGATTGCAATGTTAACCAGGGCTGCGTAACCGATATATGAACTTTTTGCTTATCAAATATCGATAAAGCCGGAAAATCAGCTGTTTGGCTTATTTAAAAACTGCGCCAACAAGAAACGAACAACACAATGTCGGCTTATACCAATAACCTGCCCCTGACCAACGACAATTTGAAATTATCGCATGGCTAAAACATTCTTGTATACAACGCCTCGGGGCACTCGTACTTTGTTACGATTTCAATTAAAAAGCCATAATAGAAACGCGCCAATACATGCAGAAATGCTTATCTCTGGGCCAGTTAGCTGCTTGGCCACTCGTTAAGCCTAATTGTCGCCTTATTTGGCCATCGGGGCGAGAGTCGATGGACATTTTCGAGGTAGTTCCTCTGTTTCCATTTGCATTTTTGGCATGGAATTTCGATTCCGATTCCGCTCGACAGCAATTACGTCCAAATGGCTCAAGTTCGCAAAAAAAAAAAAAATGTTTTGATTTTAATGAAGGTCACATATTGTGTCATGCTCGTTCCTAATACCCAGCAGCAATTTTGTTGATTGATTTCTCGGCATGCGAAATCAATAAATAAGTGAGCGCCACCACTTTACAGTAGCAATATGACCTGCCTCAAACATGGCATAAGTACAGAGAGAGAAAAACGTTCGTATGAAATTCAATTAAATAAATTAGCAATTATATTCGATTATTTGTTGTTTTTTCTCTCTGTGTACATAAGTAGCGCATTGAAGATTTGCCAAAATGTATTAGCTTTAACAATTGACCAATGAAAAATTCAAAATATAATTTTGTGTACTTATCTGCATAATTGTTTTCAAGAATTTTCTGCAATTAATTTACCTTCAAACATAAAGTTTGTACTTGAACTCAAGCGTATAATTTTAAAGTTCATTTTAGCAATTAATTTATGTTCTCGTATAAGTAACTGTGTGTATTTAAAATTAACAGATGCTTCGCAGGAGGGAAAGGATGTACCCAAACACGGCACACTTAATTAACAGCTAGAGCAATATTCACTATTGTTATCAGCAAATTGTATGTTCGCTACTGACGCTTATGCCCTGAATGGGCCGTATGTAAACTTGAAATAACTTAACTTAACCCTAACAATGTGCCGACTGACCTCCAGCCCTGGCCAGCTGTGCTTGGCTTCAGCCGTCTTCTTCTTGGGCTTTTTGTTGCGGTTGTCATTGTGTAAAGCAGAATATAGTCGAAGTACTCGAATAGATACTGAAATATAGAAACCGAAACGGAGTTTCTCTCTAGCTCTGTGAAATCTGCCAAAGCTTGGCCAAAGGCCCAAGGCCAAGCAAATTACAACAGCGAACTGGCGGTCATTCGGCTATGGCTTAGAGCTTTGCATGCAGTAATTGAGTTCATTATCATAATAACCCAATGACCAACTTGTCAACTTCACAATAGCTGTAAACTTGACAGGGGGAAACGCCTCAGCAAAACATTTAGAATGCTCATACTTGAGCTCATACTTGAGCATTCAATTATAACGAAAGAACCAACAAGAGTTAACATATTAAAATACATATATATATGTATGTACGTTCTCGCCTAATTTCCACAAGGCAAATGAATATGTCACATCGAATCAATGCGCGATATAATTAATTGTTAAGCAGCCCAGTGGCATTAAAAGCTGCGTTTGCATAATAAGTGTAATTAATATACTTAATCACTTACAGAATTAATGGCCTGTCGTTAAGCATAAGCAACACAATCGTGTGCACACTTGACCCAAACCATTTAATACCCATTTTAAAGGTTTTAAATATGCGATTTCGACTCGAGTTCTAAACGGAGCCAAGTTTTGTATCTCTACAGAGCCAAGTACATTTTGACTTCCCACAATTGCGGAAGTGTGGATCCAACTTAAAGTTATAGTTAAAGCTAATTGTTAGCCATTATACACATATCTTACATTTATAAATAGAAGCCTTAATTCGGTGTGGTGAATTATTATTTTTAAAAATAGCATTATTCTGCTCGTCGTCCCAAGTCTGTGACTGTATATTGAATTTCTAAAAATACGCTAATGGCACATTGAGAAAGAAGGCAAAGAGGAGGCACAAGATTATTATCTGATGAACACATAAAGTTAATGAAATTGAATGTGTATTTCGCTAATAAATCTGTGCATTAAATTTAATTGCAAAACCTTAAACTTGTAATGAAGCAGTCAATTAGAAAAGCAATTCAAATATTCTACTCACTCGCGGTTCCTTTAGATAAGTTTATGGAAAATTTGTGTGTTGTTTTATATCTTCACAAAATCCAATTCAACAGAATCGTTGCAGTGATCTGTTTTAATAGTTAATCTTGTGGAAAAAACACAATGCGGAAGCATAAATATGTGTATCAAAATAACGTAGTAATGTTATTTAATTATCTAGGGCTGACCATTAAAGACAAAACGAATCTGACACAAAAGGTATGGCATACAGTTCTCAACTTTTCAACTTCAAGCCTCAATAACAATAGGCAAAGTTTGAGGAACCAGAATCAATAATAAACATATATACATACATGATGCGGTATCGATGCCACTGACAATATCATTAGCAACAAAGCGTACAAAAACTACAACAACAAACAAACAAACAACAAATAAAGCAGCTCCATGACAATATATGAAAGAAAAAAGAAAAAAAAACAAAAAAAATTCACTTGCCAGCATCATTTGGCAAATGCAGCCAGAAATGGAAAGATAAGTGGAAAAAAAAAATAAAAATCATTGAAAATATGTTTAACGCTTTATAATAAAAATATAACAAAAAATATTAGACTTTGTTTTTATTTGGAATCTACAGTTTTTAGGCAGTTGGCAACTCGATTTGTTACTGTGCAACTAAAAAAGGCAATTAACCAAATACATTTATATAAAAAGATTATATATATGTATGTATATCATAACAAGCAAAATTGTAGCTAAACAATTTACGAATATTTCTCCAAGGGTAATTCATAACTGGTCAAAATGTTATTGTTGTTGCTCAGCACTCAGCACTCAGCATTAAACATAAATCTTGTTGTAGTTTATGCTCCATTAACGAATGGAATTGGATCTGTTTGTGTAACTGCAGACAAAACGCACTTCCGGGTCAAGTGACTTTTGGGCTTTTTGGGGCGGCACAAAGCACAAAGTGTTCTCCGCTTCGCGTCGCGTGTAATTTGGAACTTGGATCGGTGTTCATTAGATAATTATTTTATTTTTTTGTTTGTTGCTTGCGACTTGACAAATAATTTGTTTTGCTTTTGTCAGGTTCCGTTCCGTTGCGTTTCGTTCCCTATTCCTTCCTTCCCTCCCCAATCCACACTTGAGCTCAGCTCAGCTCAGCTCCTTCAGCCAGATATGTGATTAATGATTGTTTGCATTTTTTTTTTGTTTTTTTTTATTTTTTAAACGTTTTGGCAGCAGGCCAAGCGAATTAGCCTTAATTGTTGACGGTATTTTGCTGTCATCAAATGGGAATGCAAAAAGGCGAGAATTGCGAACCGAGCGTGCGGCAATCGGGCGTTGTTGCTCCGGGCGCCGTACTCTTTTTGCTTTGGCGGCACATTCGCTTTATGGGTAGCCGCAATCCGTAATCTCTGGTTCCGCATTGCTATCAATCAGTAATTTATGACAGCTTCGTGAAGTTCGATCGATGGTAGCATCTTTGAACAACTTTAGCACAGTTGCAGGGACCACCCACCGCTATTCAGATTATTAAAAAACAATTAAGAAATTTCACAGCTCTCCAGAAAGACCATTTTCAGACATTTAAGTCCCATATTTTTGTCAAAACTTATTCGATTTTGTAAAGCAATACATCTGTTTGGTATCTAGATTAAAACTGCATTTGAATTTAGAAGCGTTTAGAATCCGTGCTATAAATAATATATAAAATAAACGTTCAGTTTGCTCTAGTTTTAAATTGACCTATAATACTGTGAAACAAATTAGTTATTTGACGTACACATCATTACCAAGTTGAAAAATGTGTTTTTTAAAGTCGTTTTAAATATTCTCCATAATTCGTTATGCAAGGTGCCTGCAAATGGAGCATAAGCTACGATTATATATATCTATATATATATATTTTTTTTACTTTAACAATGCCAATGGGGACGAGTCGCATTTTGTGTTTTTAGTTGAAGTGTTTCGGAATTTCTAATGAGCTGTGGAACCTTCAGCTGGGCCTGTGCCTGGGCTGTTGCTTCTAGAACTCGCAGCAATTTGTTGTTAGCTAAACAATAATTCTCAGCATAATTGCTAAGCCAATGACAACAACATCCAACATCCAAATATGAGACACATATTTTTTTAATGTTCGCGCTACTTTTGTGTGCACGTAGCGTACGCGAGGAAGTTCAATGTCATCGTTGCCACACAGGAAACGATTTGGAGCAAGCTCTTAACACAGTCCACAGTTGTGGCTAATATCAGCACTGGCCGCTTTATCAACGGTGTGTGTGGCCTGCTTGTCACTATCTAAATGAGTATCGCAATGTATTTAACAGTGTCGAGAATCTAACTTTGTGCTACTGTTTTCATGTTCAGGTATCTGATTTTTGTTTTATAGTAATTCGCATAAAAGTACAATTAATTATAGAAACAAATTCGGTTTCAGCTTCGATTTTATTTGCCATATCTGCACACAGATCAATAACATTGAAATTTATGAATGATCATTTGCAGTTTTCAATCTTTATTGATTTATAAATACCGTGCACGGAATTACAAAGTCACACACACCCACTCACACACACACACACAGAGAGAGACTAATCATGCGCTGATTTATATAACAAGTAGTTTCGCATAAGACTTGGTATGACCAAAATTAACTAGTGTTAGTATAACAAGAATTAACAATTCAAATTTGTTAAGGCTATTCATTGAATCATTCGTGTCACATGACTTTAGACATAACTCATTTAATTTGCACATGGAATGTGGTTATTATCTTGATTTCGCCAAAACTCAACTTATTTTAAAAAGCGAGGGCTTTTTGATCATAGTTTTGCCCCTAAATCAATCGTACATTTAAAGTTGAAAACGAAATTTGAGGTCGGAAGACAAGTAAAAATTATAGCCCGAAAATCGGTATACCGGTATATGGGCATAGGTCGAAACTTCAAAATGCCATAACTTCGTCAAAACTCTTCTTTTTTCAAAAAGCGAGGGCTTTTTGATCATAGTTTTGCCCCTAAATCAATCGTACATTTAAAGTTGAAAACGAAATTTGAGGTCGGAAGACAAGTAAAAATTATAGCCCGAAAATCGGTATACCGGTATATGGGCATAGGTCGAAACTTCAAAATGCCATAACTTCGTCAAAACTCTTCTTTTTTCAAAAAGCGAGGGCTTTTTGATCATAGTTTTGCCCCTAAATCAATCGTACATTTAAAGTTGAAAACGAAATTTGAGGTCGGAAGACAAGTAAAAATTATAGCCTGAAAATCGGTATACCGGTATATGGGCATAGGTCGAAACTTCAAAATGCCATAACTTCGTCAAAACTCATCTGATTTTAAAAAGCCAGGGCTTTTTGATCATAGTTTTGCCCCTAAATCAATCGTACATTTAAAGTTGAAAACGAAATTTGAGGTCGGAAGACAAGTAAAAATTATAGCCTGAAAATCGATATATCGGTGTATGGGCATAGGTCGAAACTTCAAAATGCCATAACTTCGTCAAAACTCATCTGATTTTAAAAAGGAAGGACTTTTTGATCATAGTTTTGCCCCTAAATCAATCGTACATTTAAAGTTGAAAACGAAATTTGAGGTCGGAAGACAAGTAAAAATTATAGCCCGAAAATCGATATATCGGTGTATGGGCATAGGTCGAAACTTCAAAATGCCATAACTTCGTCAAAACTCTTCTTTTTTCAAAAAGCCAGGGCTTTTTGATCATAGTTTTGCCCCTAAATCAATCGTACATTTAAAGTTGAAAACGAAATTTGAGGTCGGAAGACAAGTAAAAATTATAGCCTGAAAATCGATATATCGGTGTATGGGCATAGGTCGAAACTTCAAAATGCCATAACTTCGTCAAAACTCATCTGATTTTAAAAAGCCAGGGCTTTTTGATCATAGTTTTGCCCCTAAATCAATCGTACATTTAAAGTTGAAAACGAAATTTGAGGTCGGAAGACAAGTAAAAATTATAGCCTGAAAATCGGTATACCGGTATATGGGCATAGGTCGAAACTTCAAAATGCCATAACTTCGTCAAAACTCTTCTTTTTTCAAAAAGCGAGGGCTTTTTGATCATAGTTTTGGCCCTAAATCAATCGTACATTTAAAGATGAAAACGAAATTTGAGGTCGGAAGACAAGTAAAAATTATAGCCTGAAAATCGGTATACCGGTATATGGGCATAGGTCGAAACTTCAAAATGCCATAACTTCGTCAAAACTCTTCTTTTTTCAAAAAGCGAGGGCTTTTTGATCATAGTTTTGCCCCTAAATCAATCGTACATTTAAAGTTGAAAACGAAATTTGAGGTCGGAAGACAAGTAAAAATTATAGCCCGAAAATCGATATATCGGTGTATGGGCATAGGTCGAAACTTCAAAATGCCATAACTTCGTCAAAACTCTTCTTTTTTCAAAAAGCGAGGGCTTTTTGATCATAGTTTTGGCCCTAAATCAATCGTACATTTAAAGATGAAAACGAAATTTGAGGTCGGAAGACAAGTAAAAATTATAGCCTGAAAATCGGTATACCGGTATATGGGCATAGGTCGAAACTTCAAAATGCCATAACTTCGTCAAAACTCTTCTTTTTTCAAAAAGCGAGGGCTTTTTGATCATAGTTTTGCCCCTAAATCAATCGTACATTTAAAGTTGAAAACGAAATTTGAGGTCGGAAGACAAGTAAAAATTATAGCCTGAAAATCGGTATACCGGTATATGGGCATAGGTCGAAACTTCAAAATGCCATAACTTCGTCAAAACTCTTCTTTTTTCAAAAAGCCAGGGCTTTTTGATCATAGTTTTGGCCCTAAATCAATCGTACATTTAAAGATGAAAACGAAATTTGAGGTCGGAAGACAAGTAAAAATTATAGCCTGAAAATCGGTATACCGGTATATGGGCATAGGTCGAAACTTCAAAATGCCATAACTTCGTCAAAACTCATCTGATTTTAAAAAGGAAGGGCTTTTTGATCATAGTTTTGCCCCTAAATCAATCGTACATTTAAAGTTGAAAACGAAATTTGAGGTCGGAAGACAAGTAAAAATTATAGCCTGAAAATCGGTATACCGGTATATGGGCATAGGTCGAAACTTCAAAATGCCATAACTTCGTCAAAACTCTTCTTTTTTCAAAAAGCGAGGGCTTTTTGATCATAGTTTTGCCCCTAAATCAATCGTACATTTAAAGTTGAAAACGAAATTTGAGGTCGGAAGACAAGTAAAAATTATAGCCCGAAAATCGATATATCGGTGTATGGGCATAGGTCGAAACTTCAAAATGCCATAACTTCGTCAAAACTCTTCTTTTTTCAAAAAGCGAGGGCTTTTTGATCATAGTTTTGCCTCTAAATCAATCGTACATTTAAAGTTGAAAACGAAATTTGAGGTCGGAAGACAAGTAAAAATTATAGCCTGAAAATCGGTATACCGGTATATGGGCATAGGTCGAAACTTCAAAATGCCATAACTTCGTCAAAACTCATCTGATTTTAAAAAGGAAGGGCTTTTTGATCATAGTTTTGCCCCTAAATCAATCGTACATTTAAAGTTGAAAACGAAATTTGAGGTCGGAAGACAAGTAAAAATTATAGCCCGAAAATCGATATATCGGTGTATGGGCATAGGTCGAAACTTCAAAATGCCATAACTTCGTCAAAACTCTTCTTTTTTCAAAAAGCGAGGGCTTTTTGATCATAGTTTTGCCCCTAAATCAATCGTACATTTAAAGTTGAAAACGAAATTTGAGGTCGGAAGACAAGTAAAAATTATAGCCTGAAAATCGGTATACCGGTATATGGGCATAGGTCGAAACTTCAAAATGCCATAACTTCGTCAAAACTCTTCTTTTTTCAAAAAGCGAGGGCTTTTTGATCATAGTTTTGCCCCTAAATCAATCGTACATTTAAAGTTGAAAACGAAATTTGAGGTCGGAAGACAAGTAAAAATTATAGCCTGAAAATCGGTATACCGGTATATGGGCATAGGTCGAAACTTCAAAATGCCATAACTTCGTCAAAACTCTTCTTTTTTCAAAAAGCCAGGGCTTTTTGATCATAGTTTTGCCCCTAAATCAATCGTACATTTAAAGTTGAAAACGAAATTTGAGGTCGGAAGACAAGTAAAAATTATAGCCCGAAAATCGATATATCGGTGTATGGGCATAGGTCGAAACTTCAAAATGCCATAACTTCGTTAAAACTCAACTTATCTTAAAAAGCGAGGGCTTTTTAAAGTTGAAAACGTGATTTTATTCAAATTTTTGGCAATATTTGTTGTCTTCATATTTATTATTATAAGCTGCAAAAAATGTAAAAAAAATTCTTAGTTGTATATTTGCAGAGTAAAAATAGCTAGCAAATAAGGTGAGTTAACTTCCGGCCATGCAGCCATCCCGGCCATCTCTCAAGGCTCTTGATAACAAAAGACTTAGGTAGCGAACTTGCTGCTCGATTCTAGACTCTAAACGAATAATTACTGACAAAACGCCGACCTCTGTGCCCAGCTGGCAACAGACAGTCATGTGTATTATTTTGGGAGAACTCCCTCTGGCCTCCTCAACTGTCGCACACACGCATTGACAGTTGTGGCACGTAATCGTAAATCGATGCAAAGTGGACTGAGTATTTTTTGAGTGTACGTGCGGCAAACAGTCGCCGCCACGTCATCAGGTGGACGTCATCGCGCACGGAATGCAAGGCGAAAAGAATTCGTTGCGCTCTTGGGCTGTCCCTCTACGGGTCTACGCTGAGACTGTCCGGTTCCCTCTAAGCAGCAATCAAGAAGCTCGCGCACGTACAAGTACATAGCACAAATGTAAATTAAATGAAAAATTGATGAGCTGCGCTGCTGTTTGTCAAATCATAAAAACCAAATGCAAAATACAGAAAATATATATTTCGAAGCTTTGTCGCGTTTATTTGGCCATTAAACGCTTCGAATGAATGACAGTTGTGGATTGTCGTTGCCCGGCTACGGCGGCTCATCAAATTTCGCGCAATGTTGTAAAATCGCATAACCAAATCGCAAAACATAAAAATTTAATACAAAAACGTAGAAAAAGCAAAAGAAACAAAAACCCTTTTAAAAGGCGTGACGCTCTTTAAAGTGCATGAGGCTATCTTCCAAAAACACATATTGCAAAATCTATAAAACACACTTCAAGTGTATTTTTGTTTAACAACAACAACGACAACAACAACAACAACAACAGCAGCATCCATCAGCTAACGAGGCAAGTAAAACCAAAAGAAAAGAAAAAATAACCACAAGAATCATAAAAATAACAATAATAATTTGAGCAAATAAAACAGTCAAATTTGAAGTTTGAGTCGTGAACTTTATGTCTATTAGTAGCAATTTATGCGTATTTATATATAATTAAAAAATATTCACAATTTAATTATACATTTTGATGACTTTGAAGAATAGCAAACATACGCAGCGCACTACGATATCTAAGATTGAAATACCGAAACTAGAAATGAAGTTATAAGCAAACGCGTTCATTGACCAACAATAACAATAACAACTACGTCACGCTCCACTCTAACAACAAATACTAAAAAAACATACATAATAAAATGAATTTAAAGTTTGTCGAATTTTTTATACACTTGAAGTATCTAGTTTTACAAGCATCTAAAAACCTTAAGCGCTTGAATAAGTTCTTATAAAGTATAAAAAATGGCCAACAGGTTATTTTTAATCAAACCGCATGATAAACTTAAGAGACTCTGCGTTGAGTGTATATTTAAATAAGATGTGATGAATTAATTTTTGGCTGAGTGGTTTTTTTGTTGTTGTTGTATTTGTTTAATTCGTTGGCGCCAGTTGCGCCAGTTTGAAATGCGAGATTTCCAAAGAATGCGCACAAGAATTTCACAACAAAACAACTCTTAAAATATTTGTGCGAATTTGCATATTATTGAGTCATCACATAATTAGATGCATATTGAAGCGGAAAGGGATTGTGCGAGTGTGTGTATGGGAGGGGGGGGGGGGGGGGGGGGGTATGTGTGCCTGTCCGGTAGCTGTATGCACTTGCAATTGAAATTTCATTACACAACTCGATTGGAGCTCAAGGTTGAGTCGCAGCCAAAGCAAAGCTGCATAGTTAAATTCTCGATTTTATGTGGAATGATTGATATATAATTTGTGTGTTCAACTTGACAAGGCCTGGGGGCAGTTGCAAGGGGTTGGTGGGTGGACAGCTGTGGAGGGGAGAGTGTGTGATAAACGCTGCCAGCTGTTTCACAGCTCAATAAATATAAATCTACAATTGAAATGTGCACAGCTGTGCCCTAGACAAGCCAGCCAAACGCCTCCCCCCTTTGCAACCATTGCCCCTCTCCTACTCCTAACGCCAATTAGCAGAAAAAGGGTAACCGATGCAAATCATTCAAATGGCAATCAGCTCCCCGCTCGCTAATGAATTCAAAGTTTGCGCCGTCATCTGCGATCGCTTATATGAGATATATCTATATATATATATATCTATATACATATACGTATATATACATATATATACAGGTATATTATATTCTAAACTTTTATACTCGTAATGCTCGGCATAGATCTGCATTTAGTTTTGTGACTCGAATCGTGTTTGGCTATAATCGTGTCTAATTTGCTGTGTCGCTGGTGCTGCTGTTGTTGCTGTCGTTGTTGTTGTTGTTGCTGTTGTCGATGGGGGCACATCTGTTGCTGATGCACTACATCGATAGATACGGCCAACTGTCAGCTAAGTTGCACATTGCACATTTGCATTCATAACTCAACAGATGCAACAACAAAACCAATAAAAACAACAAAAATTGTTGCGTTGGCCAAATGACACATATTTGAATTTCGAATTAGTTACAAATTACACTGCATTTTCTACACTAAACAACAAGAAT
Organism: Drosophila nr. perissopoda 5 BK-2023a; assembly: GCA_035044105.1. NCBI lineage: Eukaryota > Metazoa > Arthropoda > Insecta > Diptera > Drosophilidae > Drosophila > Drosophila nr. perissopoda 5 BK-2023a. The sequence continues at coordinate 6,226,296 of JAWNMK010000124.1, forward strand.
TGCAACCATACATATGAAGAGGACATATATATATCTATGTATATATATTCTATATATTCTCATAATTACAGATACATTTTTTTAATGTAGCCACAATCCTTATGAAAAGAGGTCAATTAAAAAACAACTTGCATTCTGTGAACTCGTCTGACTGCACTTTCTCTTGGCCCTAAACACCATTTCTTGCAGCACAGTGTAAATTAGCTCAACTAGCAACAGCAGCAGTTGAAATCAAAGCTAAATCCGCAACACCTGTTGTATACTGCAATGGTAGAGACTCCCTGACAGTGTCTCTTTCTGAGACTGAATAATTAATACATGTAACCAACTAATTTTGTAGCATTTTCGAATAGGTGACGAGGTGGATGATGAGGGGGTAAGTTAAGGGGGGTTCATGTGGCCGTGGCCTGCACGTAATTCTAATGATTTGCAGTAGTTGAATCGCAATCACATCACATGAGATCACAACTAACCATTGCAGTGGCCCTTTTCCTTTGCTGCTGCATAAGATTGTCAATCTGTGTGCTTAATGCCTGATTGACTGACTGTCTGACTCTGACGGACTGACTGACTCTCCGACTCCGACTGATTGACTGGCCTGGCTGATTGCCTAACAACAGATGTTCCACAAATGGCAATGATTTAGAACCGTATTGGTTTACAATAGAACCGAGTAAAGCAATTACAAACTTGAAACTGTCTGATGTTTATTTATAAACTGAGGCGAAAGATGATTTAGATGCGGCTGGCTATCAACGTCAAGTGGGATTTGGATTTATTGGATTGGATAAGCACAAGCCCTCAATAATTAAATGAATGCTCAAATACTCGAAATCACAATCGGCGTGGGAATCAATTTGAATGTTGTTGTATTTGTAATACTCATTGCAGATGTTTTTTTTTTTAATGAATTTTAATGATGACAGCTTTCGAATGCTTCGTTGCACAATTGAAGTCTAATTGAAACGAGGAAGCGGAAACTGGAAACTTAGAAGTGGAAGTGGATTACATTAGGCGCCATTAACTAACTAACTGAATATTGTAATTAATCAACAATACGCCCAGACCGGCAAAGACAAAGACATCAGCTCATCGAGGGCAGCGACGAGTCGGCGCTTCCAGTTCCGCATTTAGGTGCGTGTCCAGCCGAGTGAGACTTGCGCCTGCACCCTGGTCGCAACATCAACACCACCCCTTCCCCTCTCCTTCTTCTTCTTCACACCAACAACAAACCGCGAAGGTCGCTGGCAATATTAAGTATACGTAAATGAAGAACACCATTAAGCGGGCAGTGAAGCACTTTTTTTTGAATGCTTAATAAAATTGAGCATTAGCTTGGCTCTGCAACAACACAGAGCAGGAACAACAATTTGCAAATTATTAACAAATGCTTAAGGTGTTTAACAGCAACATATTTTTTTTTTTTATATTCAAATGCCGCAAATTGTAACATGGCCAAAAAGGCGAAAAAAAAGCAATATCGAATAAATGCTTGAAGCGTTAATTAAGCATCGTGAAATTAGCAAAGATTAAGCGCGCCAAAAGGGGGGTTGGGATGAAGGCAGAGGGGGATTGCTTGTGGCATATAACAATATCAATGTCGCATTGCTTATCGGTTATTGAACGTGCGAATTTATTGCAAATGGAAAATCGATTAGCGACGCTCGCTTAACTAATAAATAATATATTAATAAATAATAAATAAATTGGCTTGGCATGCATGAAAATGAACAACATGACATGCAGCTGTGTCTAGAAGGTAATGATGAAGAAGGAAGGAGCGTATCTGAGGCATGCTTCATATGTATGTTCGGTAGCAAAACGCCAGCTGGTCACAAATAACAGCAACAATTATGTTGCCAAATTATTTATATTGATATGCATCAAATTGTTCGGCTCGCAAAACCTTCAACTGTGGTTAGCATTTACGTAGAATGTGTATCTGTATTTTTTTCAACATTTTAATTGGCTGCCCTTCAACAGTGACAAAAAACAAAAATTGCTTGCGGGCTAAGGAAAGCTGAATTTGTTGGCATTCAGGGGGGGGAGCGAGGTAATGAACTGCTTGAAGGATAAACCAAATGAGAACTTAATAATTGTGAGCAATTTTCAAATATTTGTCGTTAAGCTATGATTACGAGTATGCTTGAGCCAAGTATGACAAGTCGAAATATAACACTTATGTGTATAACAGTCTTGCTACCTTTAAGTACAACACTTACCATTATAACTGTACCAAATAGACATTTGCAAATATGCTTAAGGCAAGTAAAACTCTTATGTGTATAACAGTCTTAGCTTTACCAGATATTCATTATCACAGTTGATTGTATGTACACAAGTATGTATAACAGTTGTTCACCCTGGTGTGCTCATTAGTCAATCAAAAGACTTAGGCAACGAACTTGGTCGCTTTTGTTGATCTATGCAAATGTCAGTCACAGGCGCGACACCGTTAACCAGAATAACTGTAATTAAAGCTACCAACACCAGCACTAGCACCAGCGCCATCATCGTCTCGGACGGCAAACCACAGCTGGTTAGTGGCTCAACCCACTAAGCCGCCAACAAGGCCACTGGCATTTATGAAAAGCGTCTTTAACGCCTCACAAGAGCCAGGGAATGGTAATCATGTCCAGCGCTGTGCTCGGCTTGAAACCCAACCTGAGTGACATTAATGCGCCGCTCCAAAGGAAAAATAACATTATTTTATTTATTTTGTTTGTAATTTGCATTTACATGCAGTTAGCTTCAAGGTTCTTGAGGGGAGTGGGGGGGGGTCTGCCTCTTCGCGTAGCTCTTGTCATGGATTGCGTTGTTGTCTGGCATTGGCCACTTGGCAAATTTGATGGCCGTCGTCGGCTGCGGCTGCTGATGCTCCACTTAGTGCCGCAAATATTTTAACAAATATTTTAAAGTGGCGCGAAAAAATTAGCAACAATTTGCAAGTGAACGTGAACTTAGCCGTTTAAATATTTTAGAGTCTGGCATCAACTAAATATTTAATTAAGATAAATCGCAAAAATGGGCGAACAAAAGTGGGCGGAACGACAGGTTTGCCCTGGAAAATGCGCTGTGTCATTGGCAAACAAAACAAAACTGACCATCAGCAACAAATAACAAACGAACAGTCCGAATGATAAACAAAAATTTTTTTTTGGTTAAGATGACAAAACGAATGTGCGGAGAGGCGGGAGGAGCGGGATGGGGTGAACAGAGCAGGCAGCTGACTGGGTTTTACCATGCAGCATTATCGGATTGTAGCTTCTCAGTTAATATTATGAAATTGCCGCCATGAGATATTGATGTCGATTGCCTCGTTTTAATGTATTGTTTGTATTTGCCAAATATGCGAAATAAGAGTTGAGTTAACTCAAATTGGGTTAGCCAAATGAGAGCATGTTGAACCCATTGCCTGGTGTATACCGCAAAATTTAAGTCATTTTGGGCATAAAATGTCATTTTGCAGTCTTACTTAAGCCACAAAAAAATATTTCATGTTGGTCCTTAACATATTTAGACATATTTTATGTATTCACTTTTTGCATGTCTATTTTTTTATTTTTCTTAGCATGTTGACAATTAAATGCTCAAATAAACGATTAAAGTAGGATGGTCCAATTCAAATGTTTATCTCTTATATCTTTTTCATACCTCACTTATTACTATTGTTGTGTTTTATATCTTTATTCGGATTAACAAAATTTGAGTCTTTTTAACAACGCCAACAATCAAGTTCGTCGCTTGAGTCTTTTGTTTGCAATTGCATTTGCATAGCAACTGCTTTCAACTGGGTCGTTGACATTACTGAAACTGAATACGCCCCGTTCTGGGAAATGTGTCAAGGTCGTCTTTGCTCTACTCTCCGCTCTCTCCCTCTCACTTTTCACGCCTCTGCGCTGCGTACGTGCTCAGCGATAGCTGAGAAATTTCACAACGGAACAAAAAATTACTCATCTCTAAAGCTTCTGCCCCTTGGGGCTAGCTGCTCAGACAATTAAAAATGCATTACACAATTGTGGCGCATAAATCAAATAGTGCCGAGCATTCGTTGAAAAAACTCAAAACGGAAACCAGCCCAAGATGACCTTGCGAGCCGCTATTGTTCTGCATGAAGACTGTAAAATCAGCTGCAATTGCGGCTGTTGTGATTGTAGCTGGGCTCCAACACCACCCACTAGCAATGCGCCGGCTGCTGCTGAGCGTTGAGTGCGGCAGCAGCAGCAACCAACCAACCACCCACTGCCATAGCCACTTCCTTTTCCACCACTCAAAAAAAAAACACAATAAAAAAGGTATTGAAAAATTTGCTACGTTTGTTGTTTGCTTTTTGGCATTAACGCAAAGTTCAGATCTGTTCAGTTGGTTATGTGTGTGGGACTCTGGCTCTGCGTCTGGGTCTACGCTAGTGGCAACACACACACACACACATACACACACACACAATACAACAAACACAACAACAATGCACGGTAATGTTTAATGCTTTTTAATACTTGAGACGTCGGGCCGTCGGCGTCTCAGTTAGTCTCAGCACAGCCGCAACGGAGTGTGCACGCGAAGCAGCAGCACCCATAGCAGCAGCCAGCATTCAGTCAGTCAGTCAGCCAGTCAGTCAGTCAGTTTCAGTTATCAACAACGGTTGGCAGTCTCGAACGCAAACGCACTAGCAAATTTTTCGAAAAATCCCAACAAGTTTATTTATCCGGCTGGGAATGCGAAAATTTGTCCAAGTCTTGCCTAAAAGTTGAAGTGCATCGATTGACAACAACAATAACACAAACAGCAACAGCAAAGCTAATAATAACAGTAACAAGAACAAGTTGCAAGTCAAGTCAAAGTTGTTTTTTTCGACGCTGCTGCTGCAAGTTTCGCAAAGAGCGATAAACAGTCAACAATTTATTGCAAAAAAAAAAGGAAACAAACCACAAAATATACGAAAAATCGAACGACAAATAAAAAGTAACGACAAGTGACACACATAAATGACAAAAACAACCACAACAACAACAACAGCAAAAGTGGCTATTCGTGTATGCCCTTCAAATCCAAATTACAACTAAAGATTACAAACAATCAACAACAACAACGAAAAAAACCCAATAACAAAGTTAACAATAAAACTTACAAGAAAAACACAACTCAAAAATAAGCACACACCCACTCAAAAAAAAAGTTGAAACACAAAACATAAAACGCGCAAAGTGTTCAATAAGTGACTCTACCTAACTAGCCATATCTCTCCCCACATCTATATATATATCCTACACACATTTCTCAACGATGGATGCGCCTGCAAAACAGGTAAACAAAAATTCCACGAATATTCCAAAATAGTATAGCAAAAAAAAAAGTTTGTTTTGGTTTTTTTTTGTTGGACAACTTAACTAGGCTAAGTAACAATAGCAACAACAATATACAACAAGCAACAGCTGACATTAAAAAGTGTGTGACAAGTTATTGAACATTATGTTGTAGTTGCGCCCTACCACACACCCCGCCCATCTCCCCTCCCTCGGCTCATTAAACGTGTTTACAATTTGGTTTGTTTTGCCCATGTCTGAACATCATCATTAACATCATCGTAAACAACATCTTTGCCGTTGCGCTTGCCACTTCTTCACTTGCCGTTTTAGCTTTGCTGATTGGTAGGCGCATAAAATGCAGTACATGCCCAATGAAGTAATATAATTAATGATTTTTTAAATTCATTCTCTTTACACTGCAAATTTGTACATATTAAAAACAGATTTTCTCAACTCTGTTAACTCATTTTCTAATTTAAATATTTTATTTGTGGTTAAGTAAAATAAAATAAATCATTTGCATAAGTTTTCCTTTTTGTGGCTTTTCAGCTGCTTTTCTTCTATTTTCACATGCTAAAAATATTTGTTAATTCATTGGAATAAATTCAAAGCTATGAATATGTTCCTTTCAATTTAGGCATGTTAAAGAGCAGCTTCAATCAAATTATAATCGTGCATAAACCATTTGTATGATGCAATTATCTTATTAAACACTTAAGAACAGGTGCACAGCATAAATGTTCTTAGCTTTGCTTGGACAACGTGTCTTTTCAGTAAATTAAAACGCGCCCAAAAATCGAATTTGCCTTAAAGTGAAAAAGTTACTTTGGTTCACAAAATTGCATTGCGGTTATTAAAATTGCTAAACAAAAGGCAACCCAAAAATGTTTAAGCCTTTTGGCTTTCAATGCAAACTTTAATTGCATTCAATTTAATTCTGCTGTCGTTGTTGTTGTTGGTGTTTGTTAACCTTGTGCACAATTCACAGGCCAAAAAATAACAACAACAAAAATTATGCGGCCAAAGTAAATGTTAAATGTTGGGCAATTTCGAATAGGCAATTTTTTTTCTTCTTATTATTTGGCGTTTCGTATTTTGTTGTTGTTGTTTGCTGTCTGATTTTAAATAACAATTCAATTGTTCGCACATAATAATTATGAATTGTCCAGTTCCTCAATTTGCTTTGACATTTTTATCAATTGGGAAAGCCAAAAAAATTTATATATTTAAAAATAACAAATCTTACCGAATTTTACACGTGTCTCCCAAGTTTGATCGCATTCCCAGACAGTCTGAAACTGAGTCTGAATTCGCCTTCACTTTGCCAATCAGAAGCAGACGTTCACAATTGACTAACTGAACAACAACAACAACAACAACGACAACGACAAGAAACACACACACACGTACACACTTACAACGCCCACTGGGTCAATAACTTTTTTGGTCCCGAGTGGAAATGAGGCACATCAGAAACGCGAATGGGGAAGCAGCATTGACAAAAGCGGCTCAAAATCAGAATGCGGCAGCCAACGGAGAATCCAATTTAAGATGTGAAACAGAAACAAAAAGTAAACTGTAAGAGATACACAAATAAACATTTTCAAGAGTCTGGCTGGCTCCTTTTTTGTGCAGTTGATACTGAGATTCTGACATCGGAATACGAATCTGTCGCTTTTCACTTTCAAAATCCAATTAAATATTTTATTATCGTTTTTTTTTCTCATTTTGGGCAATTCAAATATGGGCAAGTTTGTGTCTTAAGTCTGTTGATTGAAGGGGAAGTCTTTAATTATATTATTAACTGGAGTGGTGTAGAACAGGAAAGGAGTAATCTAAGGAGAAGATCTATTAGATTAAAGTTTGACTGAGAGTTTTCTTGTGGCAAGTCCAAATTCTAATGGAAGATATTTTCAATTTATTCTAATGACTTTGCATAATCCTTGAAGGGTTCATTACAATTTGATCTATCCAGTTTCGTTTTAATCTGAATGACAACATATTTTTGTAAGAGTTTTGGCATATGGAGCCTAATTCTGGTCACATTCTAACACTTTTAAGCCGTTTAATTAGCCATAAACCAGCTTTATATGTCATTCCATTTCAATGAATATGCAAATGAATTGTCAATTTTAGTGCGCTTTATTTTTTTTTAATTAATGAAAAAACCACGGTAAGATAGAGAGAGCTCTAAAATGGAATTATTCTATGCATATTTATGAAATCTTTCCACGTGCCTCCAATAAAAACAATCGCATGCCATCTGTATTTTCAATGTGTTAACCAATTAATAATAGGAATTTAACGAAAACGAATGAAATGAAAATTAATTAGGGTTCCCATTGTCTGGATGGATGGATTTGCCAGCCAGCTTGGCTCGATGGGTGATCGTGTCTGGCATTCTGTATGAGTCAAAAATGTCGGCAACAGCAACTTTGATCAACATGGATCATATTGTGCATTCCATATAGTTCCCATTTGCGATTCAATATTTGAATTTTATTAATTTTAGACAACTTTTTTTTTATTAGCATTTTTGATTCTATTTATATTTGTCCAGTTATGCAATTTGGTTGTGTACATATTTGCATTTTAATTTTAATGTTTGCACATAGCTAAAGTTCAGAGCATGAGATTCTTGGATTCGCTGCTTGCTCAATTGTTGCTCTGCCAGCGTCAGCAGCGAGACGTCGACGCCGACTGCGCTTTTTAGTTTGGCCCCGCACTTGAGTTGGAATGAGTTATTACACGAGTCTCTCTCGAGCTCATGGGCTGACTCTCTCGCTCGTTCGCTCTCTTTAGCTGCCGTCGTCGACGTCGTCGTCGTCACACATGTTCATGTCCCCACTCCCCATTATTTGGTTGGGGTCGCCCCCGCCTCATTTGTTTGCTTTTCTGTTATGAAACAAAATTGTGTCAAGGTCAAATTTACATGAACACGCTAAGCGCCGGCGAGGGAGACGCCAGTCGCTGTCGCAGCTGTCTCTGCCCGCTGCTGTCGCTATCTCTGCCCGCTGCTCTCAGCTGTTCTGCCAGCGTTTTTTGCATACGCTTAGTTGTGCTCTTTTCCACACGTATATTTGCTATGCAAATGTCGTGATAGCGCAACAGAGAGCGAGACAAACTGACAGGCAGAGTGATGGACTGACAGCCAGAAAAGGTGTCAAAGCAAATAGAAAATTGTTGCTGTAAAGCAAACAGACAGCTAAGGAAAAACTTATGCTGCCAAACCGATTTTGCTTATACACTCAAAATAAATCAATTGATATAAAAAAAATAGTAAATATGCAAAACGGTGATCGGAAACTGAAACTTTGCATAAAATGCATTTGAGCAAATAATTTATTTCAGTTGCAAAATTTCAAACTTTGACTGTGGTATTCCAGGGTCGAATTTCAACATGTACTTTGGCCAAACTCAATCAGTCTATCACAGTACAAACTTGTTGTATATTTCATCTCCCAGCCAATCAGCCTCACAAAGCAAACTTATCCGCCCATTATAGCTAAAAAGATTGCCCGTTGGAACAGCCACAGTATTTACACGCTGAGTTAGCACACGCATTAGGCGACATCTCTTCGAGTTGGGTCCCTGAACTGTGTGTGGCCAGTTGTTACCTCAGCTGTGCCTTGGGGGCATTTCCCGGCTTAGGTTGAAGTGAATTTCTCATTAAACTTAAGTGCTTGGATCACTTATGCATTTAACTGGCATAAGATAACATTGCTTATGAAAGCAAATTGAGTTTGTTGATTAATTACACTGGGAGTGGTAGCTATTACTCTAAGGCAATGAATGTGTTAAGTAATGCCATCAAGTGTCTAATTAGGTGGTATTAACAAAGGTAAGCAAACGCGGTTAGAACTGTATGTAGAATAATGTACAATACAATCGGAGTCATAACGAGCGATCTCTGTGATAATTTACTGGTACAAACATACCATTAATTAAACAGGTTCCACAAAAAATCACAAAATTCTGGTTAGACATTGTTACTCATGGATAATTTTGAACCTAACTCTTTTCAAATTTCTAATCATCTCTCAATATAGTCAAGTTATGTAAATTTCATATTTCATATAACTTCCCCTTGAGAATTACTCAAGATTGTTGTATAATATTTAATAGTTTAATCAACATTTCTTCCGCAAATAACTGTAGTTATTCCCCCCGATTATTCATTGAATTCGATACGAAAGTGAGTTCTGTTGAATTATGCTGGAAAGCATTAGTAATCGCATCTTCATTAGCATTTATATTGCAACCAAATCGAATTGGATGCATCATCAGCATCATTCTCATCGTTTCAGTGCCTTTCACAACATTCCCAAACGATTAGCGCCAACATAAGCAATCCGAAATGAACAGCAAAACCTATTTGCAAATGATATTTTTGTTCATTGTTCCATTAATAATGTGCGATTTATCTACACTATACAATATACAATATACATTTATCGACGCTACCACCCACGAACTCTCTAAATAACAAGACATTTGTCTTTGGATATAATATAGGCATAACAATAAACATTTGGCCAGCACTCAAAATACCATCGGCTTAGTCATAGTTCAGATAAAATAACAGCAAACAAAAGCCACGCCAAAAATGGCTAATCTATTAATAAATCTCACAGTAGCCCACAATTGTGGGGCAGCTGCTTAATAGGAATTGTAGGCCAGGTGGCAAGAGGCAATGAGTTGGAATTAGTGCTACATGCAAAACTATTCGCAATAAAAACTAATGTTTATCTTAAGAAAAGAAAAGTATAACAGCTGTCACAACTGTTATACTGTTTCTGATACTGATTTTTAAGCACCCAATAAACACTGCCACAACTTATGCCCAGTTGATTTGCATCCTGCTTGTTTGTATAACAGTTTGTGCTTAGACTTTTCAACTTTTATAAATGCTAGCAACCCGCGCTTTTAGGCCGAGATTTGCCTTCACTTATAGCACATTAGCAATGCAAATGCAGCAGGCGATAACCAAAACTAATTGCAAAAGTTCCTGTAGGCAATCAAGTCAAGCAAAGTGAATGGAATTCGCCAGAGATTGGCATCGACTACAAATATATATAGAAATGCATATGTGGTCGACTGCTTGAGTAGGTCCGGGAACTCAGCTAGAGTTGGAGCCAAAGACCAAGCCGGAGCCGGATCTGTGCATTGGCATACAAATCAATGAGTAGAACATTTGTCTGATGAAATTGTGAGCGACAAAAGCGACAAACACACAAAACTGTCATTAATCTCGAGCGCATCTGTGACATGGACTACTGGCTGTCAACATTTGCATGCCAAAACGGTGACAATCAACGGTAGCTCAGACAGCTCAACAGTTCATTGGCGCCGTGACAAGCCCACCAACAGAGAGGCAGCAGGGCGAAACTCGGCAACAGACAACCAACAAGCGACAACCAACAGCAGCCAGCAGACTCTCAACGCAGACACAACTCGCGAGCCTCCAACGGCATTTTTTTGTCTGAATAATTCTACATGGGCTGGTCCACTACACAGCACGAAAAAATGCGCAATAAAAATGTAATATATAAAATGAACTAAGAACGGAATTTTTTGAAGATTAACCCATTTTTGTGGAAGCCAGAAAAAATTTCCTTTTGAGAGTCATATTCGGACTGGCTTCAAAAAGCGCACAAATATTTAATTACTTAAATTGATTAATTAAGTTCTTGAAAAATCAAAATCAAAAATCAATAATAAATAAATCAAAATAAATCAACTTTAGATATGCATTTTTAGCTGGCTCCAGGTCAAGGTCTCGACGTGATTGGAAATATATCGAAGTATATATAAAAAAACAATAACAAATAAAACTTGACCTGGAGCAAGCGAAAAACATATTTATATTATAAGAAAAGAGGTCACCAAGCAATAAATCGACTTTATTCTTTTTAAGCCATTAAATTTTGGAATTGTGAGATTTTTCTCGTTGTGTGGCTCAGGCTACACCTACACACATACCTTCACTGCCAACATCTCAATACCATCGCAGCTGCAGACATAAAAAATACACGCCCAAGTTTTCAAGTGATTCAGACATTTAGTGCAGTGGGGCTAACCTGGTGTTTTTTTTTCCTATTGGGGGGAGGGGCTTGTAAATTGAGTTAATTGTACGGTGCGCTTGGGTCACTTTTCCAGCAAATGCGCCAATGTTGACCTTCAAAATGTCAGCTCGAGTTTCCGTTTTACACGCAAGCCAATTAACTGGTGGCTGCTGACAACATAAAAGAAAATTATATTTCTAAACAAAGTTTGTTGCCTAAGTCTTTTGTTTGGACTTGGTGCTGGTGATGTAAGTGGGGTGAGGATTGTGCGGGTTGTGCCCGGCGGCATTTGTCAGCATGACGAGAGCATAAAAATAAACATCCCAGTCTGGCGGTCGACTGTTATAGTTAATGGGCCGCAGTGGCTACGCGCGACGGCATTAACAAGATTTAATGCTAAAAATAACAAATGAGAAGCAATTACCGACAGCCCAGACACTGGACTCGAAACGGCAACTCAGACTCTGACAAACTGTGAAATAACCCACGCGACCAGCGGCGAGTACGCCCCAAAGACACACACACACACACGAACATGTATATTTCGATGATGTGACTCGAAATAGCCAAAATTGAACAAATAAATATTATTAGCAGAAGAACATGGCAACATTTTGCTGGGGGGTTGGTGGGGGTTAATGCGGGGGAGTTGTAGACAGCCACTCAAGAGACAGAACGACAGTCATTCAGCCGGCACCCGGATTCGTTATTTATGAGAAGTTTTTATTTGATTGGGTTTGCCTGCCCGACTGCCTGCCCAGACACAATTCATCACGTGCGTCATTTGAAACAGTTCAACCGATTGTTGCCATTTTTCGGTAGATCAACGCATTGAAGGTCAACTAACGGCACACATTTTATTACTTATCATCCATCACAATGGTAGGCCTTACCTGCTGCTTTCAATCAGTTACGAATCATTTATAACAAACATGTTTTACCCAGTTCAATTGCATTTCAATAGCTATCTCTGGGTATCGATATCACTAACCGGTTCCTTAAGCTACTCTTCTAATTGCCAAAATCCCCAAAAACAACCAAAAAATAAAACGGAGCGCATCTTGTACTTTCGAGTTTGTGGAGCACCACAAACAAAACCAACGAAACGAAAACAAAGCAATTCTAAAGCACATCAAATCCGGTTGAAGCCCGGTTCCCAAAACTTGCTTGTTTAGGAACTTCTCGATCAGCAATTAATAATTTGTTACATTTTTCTTTTTTTAACCGAACGACACCCGCTGTGCGAAATTTGTCTGCATATAATTAATATAATTACTAATTTATTAATGGAAAGTTATTTGCACTTTTTTTTTTGGCTCTCCCAATGTTTCCCGCTTAAGCCATAAGTCTTTTGTGTCGATCGCGCAGTTAGAACCAATTTATCAATTAGCGGGCAATATTTTTCTTCTTTTTTTTGCGGTTTGTTGAACACTGTTTTGAATTTTAAAACAATTTACTTAATTAATGACCTATTAAACAACGACTTGCGTATGTACAACATAAAATACAATGTAGCTGGGCGTCCGTCTATTTTCGTTGTGGGTTGCGATCTAGAGATGAACATCGTAGCGGAACAGAACTGGGCAATCGGAAACAGTTTACTAAATAGTTTAATTGGCCTTGGCCACGCTCCGAAAGACAAATTGGTTGGTCAAGCGCCAGTCTCAAAGTAAACCTACTGTTTATGTTTAAGTATATATCTTTATAGACTAATCTTTCCATTCTGTAAAATATGTTTCACAAAAATAACGACTGCATTTTTTGCTTTAACTTTTTTATAGTTCTCTGAAATTTAAGGTGATAAAAAGTATTTTTCGGCTTTTTCAAAATTAATAATTAATGGATATATTTTATTATAAGCGATACATCGCACACTGGTTCATCTCTGCCTTGAGGCCTTAGATTTAGCTGGCGCGTGTCAGATTTTTAGCAACTGCAACTAATGGTTTGAATCGCTTGATTTGCGGTTGATAGCGAAACAAAAATAAAAAAAGGGCGGTTAACAAAAAAATTGCTTAGCACTTTACAGCTATAAAAACACAGAACACACAAAGAGCTGTTCGAAATTTATGCACAACCAGACCGAAAACGGGTTCAACGCGAATAAACAGCGAGGCAATGACCCAGAGAACTACTCAATATGCCGTCGACAGCAGCAGCAGCTCTGGAATGGTGGGATAAAGTCCTCAACAACCATCAAGCTATCTTGATATCTTGCACGACTCTCTCTTACAACTATCAAACTATATATCTATCTATATCTTGCTCCAAATCTTGTTCGAACAAATTCCACATAAAAGCCTGAGAACTTTATTAGCTCTGCTCTGAAATTGTTATCCCATTTTGCAAAAGATCTATGGCCACGAACAAAAGTCGAAACAAAATTGTCTGAGAGAACTTTGTGGTGGGTAAACAAATTAGCACGAAATTAATTGCATTTAAGCAGCAATAAAAATGAAAAATTACTTTAATCGCGATGTTAAGATCGTGTCTCTCTTTGTGGCACCCATCAAGCGAATAACTGAAACCCAAAACCGAGTTTGTATTTTAAATTTATTTCTTTCGTATGCGAGATTTAAAGCGGCGACCTGTGATCTGTCATGGAAACGTAGTCGCTTTCACTAATTCCCTCACCCAGCAATTACGATTACCATATGTAAATCCCAATCTTTGATTGTTTTTTTTAATTGTTAACAAATTTGCGGTACGTAATTTATTCGGTAATTGTTGGACAAATGCAATAGATACATTTCGAAATGTGTGTTCGATACTGATCGAAAACTTATAGAATATGAATGTGCTGCAAATGCGTTTCCTAATTAAACTTGCATTTGGTGAAGTCCATTTCGGGATGCTGCAGCTTGAATCTGCAATAAACGAGATGGATATAAGATGTGTATTATAGATGTGGAGTTGCACTTACTTCTCGAGTATATCTTGTTTCTTGCGATCTTCGCTGGTGGGCAGACCCATCTCCTTCTGGCGCTGATCGTACATCATTTTCTCGACCATGCCACGCGTTTCGCCATCCAAATCGGATAGCTTTGATGGCTCTGGATTGATTTTACGTGTGGATATTTCCGGATCGGTGGTCACCAAACGACTCCACCAGTTCATGCGATTGATTTTCTCCAAGGTGATGAGCACCGTTTTGCTATCTTGAAGCACCCAAACGGATTCCTCCTGCTTGACCTCGGCATGAAGCTCACCATCGATGATCGGCTCTTGACCTTTGAGGCCCACCTTCAATGTCTTCTTGCCAATGCTGACCACAATGTCGCGAGCACGCAAAGCGAACGAAACATTGAAGGGAATCTTCAGCTGCAATTATTAGAATGGATCAGAGAAGTTGATAACCAGTTAATGGTAATAACAATAATAATAATAACGCTGATGGATGATCGCTCTGCAGCAGCAGCAGCAGCAACTTCAATTGCAAACACAATTATAGGCACGTAACGGAGTCAACACCGTCTCCGGTTGTAATGTGATTTTGTGATTAATGATCCCGGGGGGTAGGAGAAGAAGGCTGAGGGGTATCTCTCCATCTCGAGACGTTCTAGTGGCCACACGTAACAAAGTAAACAATCGACGGCAACAATAATGCTGACGATGTTGATGATGTTGATGCCCAATGCTTTGGACAACCTTGGAGCAGCAGCTAATAACAACAATACAGAAACGATCTATAAATAAAGCACATACAGCAGTTTGTTGGCCAAGAGGCATGTCTTCGTATCAGGCAGCTGCAATCTGGCAATCTGGAGCTGCCCTTCACCAGATTGCCTTGCTCAAGGACTCCCTGTTGCCAGTTGTTTTCTGCAATCAACGGGAATTTAGACAAGACACAGAAACAGAGAGAGAGAGAGAGAGAGAGAGAGAGAGTTCAAGGACGCACAGCGGTTGTTTTTAATGATATCGAATACAGATCCGGTTGCAAGGTAGCAAAGGAGGGCTTGGAATGTTGCTCGACAGGTTGCTGCAGGCACAGGAATCACTATGAAGGAGGAGTTCAACAACAAATGCAACTTGAAGTTGAAGTTGGCCAATTTCAAGTTCAATGCAATTACAATGATGGACTGGCCATGCTTATGAACATATATTAGCACCTTTTTTCTATTATCTTATACCAAAAACTAAGCAAATTAAAATTAATAACTCGATTTTTACATGTGTGAGAATAAGCAACGGTGGCAGCAGAAGCATAATTAATGCCTAAGTTATTAGACACTCAGTTCGCGGAGCTGAGAACATTGCAATCAATTAGCAAACGGCAATAACGAGCAGCGACCCACTTGCCACAGAGTCACCGCAGCAGCAGTCTCGCATGTGGAAAGCAAAAGCAATAAACAAAAAACAAACAAAAAAACACAATGCAGCTTTTGGCGGCTCTTTAATTAAAATCACACAAAGCAAATGCGCCTCAAGGACGTTTGCGTTCAAGACAGAAGAAAAAAAAAACAGAAGTCAGCTGCTTGGCTTCCAACAAGCTGCACGACAAGATTCGTGCGTGCGCTTCTCCACTGTCTATGTGTGTGTTTGTGTGGGTAGCCAAGGTGCCACAAGACCAGCAACAACAGTAGCAAACACAACACAAGTTGTCGGTCATATCAGCAGCTAGAGATGAGCGTGACTTGGGCATTCCAGTAAGAAGCAAAAACATTCCAGTCGCATTCCACTCAATATAAGCAAGCATATTTGCAGTTTTTAATTTAACTAAAATATAGGTAAACATGACTGTGATTGGCCCATTCCAATAATAACCAAAAGCATTCCAATCACATTTAGGTAAATAATTGCAAGCGTACACTCCAATATAAAAAAAAAAACAACCGAACAATATCATTTACACGCCACCACCACGACCAACACGCTCATCTCTAGCGTAAGCTTCTGTTGAGCACTCAAGCGCACTTTGCAACAACAACGACAGCAAAAACAACAACAACAAGAGCGGCAAAGAGTCTTCAACAGTGTCGTGTCGCCGACGCATAGCTCAAACTTTTGACATATAGGATTTTGGAAAATGTGTCAAAACTGAAACTGAAGCGGATGGCAAATGGGGTTTTTGAAGCATTGCGACGCGGATGTAAATGGAGGCAATCAACAATGCGTGGGCGAACACAATTAGCAAGAATAACAGCAGGAACCCAATATGGCTGCTTGACAACAGCGGCAGCTGTGCGCATTAATCGATAGATGCACATATGTTAATTGCTAATCGATATTTGTTAATGGCATTTTGACGCGCGTCAATAGCTGCATTCATCGATAGATGCAAGTGTTAATTACTAATCAAAAAAAAAAGAAAACAGCTACTGATATAGGTTAATGGCCTTTCAACGTGTGGATTTGAAAGGGAATTTTTGTGAGTGTGCCAAAAAGCTTTCACAGTGAATTGCCAAGGCTATGCAAACAGGCAATTCTATTCTCCATACTCGAAACGCTGTGCTGTGACTTTGGATATGGGATTTGGGCTTACAAGTCGGAAATTTACACAAATCACAGCGCGACATATATCGCACAATGAGCACACACATTGAATCACGGCATCAAAATTAAAGATAAACAATGGTTCATGCAAATGGGCGTGCTGAAAGCAAAGAAGTCAAAAGCAAAAACGACAAACATGATGCGATAGAAAAATGTTGCCGACAACAACAACAACAAAAACAACAAGCAACAAAAGATAAACACAAACAGCAAGTAAGCACAACTATTTAGTCGTCTGTCAAAGTTCGCAGCACATGGAAAAGGTGTCGCATTTGAATTAATTAATAACAACATCGATACTGGCAAACATGGCACACTTATGAGCAGCAGCAAAGAGCGCTCGCATGAGAGACAAACAGAGAGAGAGAGAGCCAGAGAGAGATGGGCAAAGAAATCTATCAGGCATTTTGGTAGCCGACACAATGTCTGACAGTTGCCGATTATGCAAATATTTGTCGGCCTGCATCAATCGATAGTCAGCTAATCGATCATTCAGGGTCTCTGCACCAGTTCTTCAGCTGTAAATGATACAAGAAAAAACCGCGCTTGATTTCTTATTTTAGCTATGCAAATTTGCAGGGGCAAAAGAAATTTGAAAATGATGCTGACGTTTTCGACAAACGCTCAGCTGTTGTTGTTGTCGCGCTTTGTTTTGCTTAATACCACGGATTTCGAAATAAAAATTAACAACAATAACAATAACACCAACAAAAAATACAATTTGATTTTTCTTAAATATGTATGTGTGACGTATAATTTATGCTGATAGAAGCGGCACGGTGCCTGGCACGAAACCCCGATCTCCAAAGCAGCGTGGAAACAATCAAAAATGCCAAAAAAAAAACTAAATAAAAAATCAGAAAAAAAAATCATTTCGAAACTAGCGAGGCGAGTGAGTGGCTAGGTGACTGCGTCGATAACACATTATCAGAAAGACCAAAAACCATAGCTCGACTGAGGAAAAAAAAACCTGAAACTGAAAAAGAAACAGAAACAGAAAACGATGTCTCCCCAAAGTCGTAGTAAACATATGTATATATTGAAGAAGATCGGTGTCGTCGCCACTTGGGCCAGGCAAATCGTCAATTGAATGGCTTCAATCTGATTAGAATGGCAACTGGAAACTAGTTCTATAAAATAATACGCGGCATAAGCTTAAGCTTAAGCTCAAGTGTTTTGTATTTCAGCCAATTGAAATATTTGTGAGCAGAGCATTGTAAGCCCCAATAAGCTTGGGTATCTCATTCTGAGAGATCCGGTAGCAGTATTTAAGCCCCATAAACGGTTTCCCATAGTTTGTGCGACAGCTTAGTGGCCTACTTGGGAGACAAATTAACATAATCGATTGCGGTTGATCAGCTGTTTTTGATTGATAGCTGAACACAAAAAAAATTTTGATAAAAATCTGGCATATTAAGCAAATTGAAAACACAAAACATAAAAAAAAACAAGTTCATTTTGAACCAATGTAAATTCTCGCTAAAAACGGATCTCCGGCGTAAAAAAAAGCAACTATAGAAACGTAAAAGTTCATTTACCCATTTGGCTAAAAGAAAAAAAGATAGAGCTTTAACCCTCTGCTTGCAATTGTTTGTCATTGTTGAGGATCTTCCAGCAATATTTTTAGCGTTCTTCTGTCGACACTCTGCAGCGTCTGTACTCAAATTGAGGATTTAGTTTACATTAGTTTATGGCTTTATAACTAGTTGTTTAACGATCCCCATAAAGACGCCTCAGAGTGTAATAACGTATAGTATGTTTCATTTTTCTATTAACATTTTGTTGGTTTTGAGAAAAACCCATGAAATATATACATGAAGGCAACCTGACGTCATTGAGAATACCAGCGTAGTATTTCCGTTTCACCAGATGACTCAGCTCAGAAGCGCGCAGAATGTTTCAAGCATCATCGATTGCAGGCTGTTGTTTTGTTGTGTGTGTGTGTGTTTTAATATTAGCAACCAGACCCCGTGGGCAAATTTTCACTAAAGCGTTAATCTCCAAAATTAGCTCCGGCAAATGCTGTTATGCAGCCAGCAATTAGCTGAGAATTTGATGATAAAGTGCTGTTCTTTGTTATGCATAGTAGATATGCTGCTATCGGTTAAGTGTTTACGAATCGACTAATTAGCAATAAAATGGCATAAAAGTTAAATGGGCAATTAAAGGGAGGATCTTGGAAGTCAATCAAATAGCAAATAACTATTATATTATTATATTAACTATATCCGATAACTATTAAAAACAACTACATAAATTATTACATTATTATATTTAAGGCTAATGTAGAAAATGAAAAATATTAGCCGATTGTTGATTGATAATCGGCTAACACTCAATTATATAGTTATAAGCCAACGGAAACTTTAAAATATGTATTTGGGATATAATAATTACGGCTATTTCAGAAAACTTAAGTTGGCCATTTATTAAATGTCTTTTCTTTTTTTGATTATAGAGATTATATTTTTAGTTATTCTATGCCACAGTTGATTAAGAAATTAAGAACAATGGAATTATTTTAGCAGCCAATTAAAAATTAAAGTTGATTATGCAAAATGTTGGCTTTCATTCGATGCCCACACAAAAAGAGTGGTATTTAAAGTCGAGGCTATCGATTACTAATGAACAATTTATCGATGGCGTTATTATGGTTGACACTAAGGATGTTCCCTCAAATGATTAACGGCAAATTCATTCAAAATCTAATTAATTGCCCCCCTATTGAGTATACAAATTTTGAGCTAGCAAATTTTGTGTTGATTGTTTGCCTTTTTTTGGGGGAATACGAGGTGAGATGATGTGACAACCGTCACGGCTGCCAATTTGGACATGTGTGTGTGTGTGTAAAGTGGGGGTTTTCCCTTTGCTGATAGCACAGCGAATGGCATTACATGATTAAATCATTGTCACCACAAAATCTAAACGATGAGTTTATGAAATGCCAGGCATAACAAACAAAATGTACCCGTTTTACCGGCAGACTCGCGTCAATAGACACGATGGGCAATAAATTGATTTTTGCATTCTTAATTATATGCAAAAACAATAATAACAGCAGCAAGAACGGGCAGCAACAACAACGGGCAGCAACAACAATTGTTTGTTTTTGGACAAACGCGCAGCCAGCCACAACTCGATCTCTAAACAGTTTGGTGAATGTTGTTGATTTAACGTATTTCTTTGAATTGGTTGTGTTGTTGTTGTGGTTGTTGCTGCTGCTGTTCTTTTGATGGTTTGCTGTTTAGCAAGTGTTGCTGCCCCTGCTCAAGTGTATGGCAGTGAATAAAGCGTCCATGGATCACAGCTCAACTCGATCTCAGCTCATCTCAATTCCAAATGTTGGCTTGTCTGTTAGCTGAAGTGTCTGTTGTCAGTTTTGATTCTTGTTGCTGCTGGTAACTGGCAGTGTCAGGTAAATCTTTGTCAACTCAGCTGATTAAAACGCACAAACACAAATATATATATATAGATATATGTATATGTGTATATACTTTATAGAGACACAGTGCGACAGCATCTGGGGACCACTCACTTGTCTCACTTAAAAGGTGATAACAAGATGCTTGAAGTTGGTACACAGCAAAACAAAAACAAAAAGCAAAAAAAAAAGTGTTGAGACAAATTTGTTGCTGTTGTCGTTTTGTTGCTACCGTAGCTAAATAAATAAAATTGTAACAATATTACTTACTATATTAATTGGCGCAGTGTGACAAATGTTTGGCAAATTCTCATTTTTTGTGCATTAATTGCTTAATGATCTCATGTTTATTTAATTATCGCAAGCTATATTGAATTATGATGCAACAAACTGACGCTAGAAGCGAAACTTTGATTAATCAAATAAATTCACAAATTGGAAATATTTTAACAGCAAAAGCTACAAAATTTGAGCTTAGTGGTTCCACTGTGGTACATCATTAAACAAACGCCCCGATCAAGTTATGTTTCATTTTGATTAGTTGTTCTTTTGGAATGATCTATGTACAGGATATTACGATATATGGATATATCAGATTGCTTAGTCACAGTTTTGGCTAAATGTGCCAATTAGCCATTAATAACAAAAGGGTGTACGTTATGCAGGCCCCAAAATAATCATGTCTTATTAATCTTATGGCATTTTTTTTTGAGGAGCCGGATTTAGAAAAACCGCAACAACAACAAGACGCCCCCACTGAGTGCCCTTCAACAGGTATGTTGAAATCGTGTTGTTGTTGGTGTTGCTAGGCTGTGTTTTTTGGGATTCATTGCTCAAAGCTCGAAAAACCGATTAAGACAAAGTTGCAGCTCAATTTGCCAACCAATAAGTTGGAGGCCTCCGGGCAAACATAGCAAAAAATAAAACAATTAATAAAGGGCAACCAAATTGAGCAGAGACGAGCTGTCCGTCTATTTATAGAGATTTATAAAGCCTGAGAGATTCAAAACGAAAGTTGTCGAGAACATCAAAGTGTGACAGCGCCGCAAATAGAACGATAACCAACGGGGGGATTGGAGGTGTAGCGGGAGTGAAGTGGTATACATCCTGCCCACGCTTACCGGCAATTGCTCAGAGAAGGTTTGTACAAATATAGCACAATGAGTGAGACAGCAACAGCAGCAACAGCAGCCTATCGATTATGACATGCAAAATCCGGCAAGAAAGTTGCCAGAGAACAGAAAAAGCAGCAACCGCAACAGCAGCAGCAAAAAAGTTTGCGCAGCGAAGCAAACAACCTGCCGACAGCGTCCACGTCAATTCCAGCGTCACTAACAGCGCTGGCAGCGAGACGTCGACAGCAGCAGCGCCGTCAGCAGCGGCAGCAGCAGAAGTTGCTGTGGGCAGTTAGATTGAACGGCGCGCGCCGTTTGCTTCAGTTTGATTCTTGACGCCGTTTAGATCGGTTCTGTTTTTGGCGCGTGCTAAAACAAAAGTTAAAATACAGTCAAGAAGAAGACTTTGTACGGGCTACAAATCCGCTGGCATTGATACAGAAAAGCCAACAAAAGAAAATCCAGCGAGTTAACCTGACATATTAGGAACCAAAACAGCAACTGCCCCATTCAGTTGAGTGTTTTGTGCCCGCCCAAAAAAAAAAGTTTAAGATCAAATTTTAAGACTGAAAAACTGGCAAATTGAATATATATATATACATCAATTGTGATATTACAAATTTAGTTAATTGTGTGTGATATTTAAACTAAGTTAATTCTGCCAAAAATATACAACACATTCATAACAAGTAAGTAAAAATTACATTGGGCAAACTGGCTAAGCAAGTTAAGAAATAAAAAAAAAAAACAACCACAAAAATATATAAAACGAAAATTTGTCGAGTGCCGGGGCTTGAGATGCTGATAAGACTTCCGCATACTTAAGAAAAAAAAAATGATATTTACACAATATATGCTTAAATATAATAAATAACAAAGCGAGAAAAAATAAAACAGCTCAACAAATTTTCTGTGCACGAAAACAAAAGACTTAGGCAACGAACTTGATAAGTATTGTGTGTGTGTGACTGTATATATGTGTGTTGCTAGTCTGTGTTTGTGTGCGTGCAACCAATTTAGAATTAATTGCAATTAAACAACAATTAAAAATACAACATAGCAAAAATGTCATTTGCATTTGGACCGGCCAAAAGTGGTGCCAATAAAATGAGAAAGGCAAAAAATACCAACATAAAACTTAAGAAAAAAAAAAAAGAAGAAGCAAAAAACACAAGAGGAGTCCCATTAATAACAATAACAACAAAACTAGCTGAATAAATAATAGAATACAAATCTGCCTTTTAAAATACAGAGCCAGGCAAATATCAGTCCATAAATATCAAACGGGTTGCCACCAGAAGACTCGAAAGTTCACTTTTTATAACCACAAACCAAAAACTCAAAAATAAGAAGAAAAAAAATAAATTAAAGCGAAGAAAGAAAAAAAACGTTACCAAAAAGACTTAACTCGAGGACGGATTTGACAACTTTGGGGCAACTTGGGGCAACTTGGAGCAAATGTTGCTGGCATTAAAAGGGCAAATAATGATGGCCAAATTACAATTAGAAATATATTCGAGTTGTGAGTGGGGAAAGAGGAAAGGGTAATTAAGAAATATAAAAAAAAGTGGAGAACAAATCAAATCTGACAAGGAGACAACTTACACATTATAATGTGATTATATAGGAGATAAAGTAAAATTATTATTAAAAAGTTTTAAATATGAGAAAAGTGATTATGTAAGAACTAAAGTTCCTTATACATATATATATGAAAATATGAAAAGCTAAAGTTAAAAATAGTAGAGTATATCAGAAAAACCCAGAAAGGTGAAAGATGAAAACTTTTAAACCGATTATAATATAAGAAAGTTCCATTCGAATATGATAAAAAGGGCAAAACTCAGATATAAGATTTAAAACCAAAAATGGGAGATCCAACAAATACCGTTCAATAATAGTAATATATATTATATAAGATATAAGACAAATGATTAATCTATTATCTATTGTATTTGCAGATGCAGGATTATTGGCATATACCACGCGCTTCGCTCGTCTCCTCCAGCAGCTCGGCAATGAGCTCGGCGAGCTCATCGAAATCCTCGAACAAATCGAACTCAAATCCACCAACGCTGGCGCAGCGCAGCATTGTTTCGGCCAATTCGAATGCCACAAGTGCGGCAGTTACAGCTGCTGCGGCGGCAGCAGTGCTGGCAGCTGCCAAGCGAGGATCACGCTCCTCCCAGGGCTCCAGCGATAGCAACAATAGCACAAGGGTAAGTCAATCAAAGTGAAACTCAAACGGGAACAGCAACTAAATCAATTTCTTGGGCAATTATAGAGCGCCGCTTCTGGTTCACTGCTGCTGACGGCAGCGAATCTGGAACGTTTTGCGGAGATCCATAAGAAACAGGAGCATCAGCACAAAATGATGCTAACGGAGCAGCTGCCCAGTGTGCATGGGAATGGCACCAGCTCGGCCAACTACAACGCCAATCTGACATTGGGCAACAACAATGGCAACGACAACAAGGATGCCGTTATACCCATCGATGCTGATCCCAATCTGCAGTACGTACGAACCAAAGATCTGGACACCGTGTCCATAGCCAGCTCCATGCACTTTACCATGGTAAATGGCGAGCCAGGCGGCGCCAAGAAACCCAAACGTGGACTCTGCGATCGTGGTCGCCAGGTGACCGTGTTGATTGTCAGCATGAGCACAATCTTTCTGCTGCTCATCATGGGCATGGTCTATGCACTGGAGAGTAAGTATTTCTCAACTCTAACATATCTCTCGCACTCTCTCTAATACATTCTCTCTCTTTCGCTCTCTTTGCAGTGCGTGCTCGTGACATGCCCAAAAGCTAACACGTATATTGTGGGCGGGATCCTTCCCATATTTTTTTGGCTTCTTAGTTTATTATTTATTGTATGGATTTGCCGTCGTCAATTATTATTATTGTTATGTGTCGTCGTTCGTCATCGTTTAAGTTATTTATTATGAAAACAAATGTTTGAGAAGCGAAATTTTCGTATGGCCAGCCATGTCATACTAGTATTAAGCGAAATAGTACATCTAATTAGCGGTTAATTAATGGATACCAATCAACAAATTCCCAGACAATGATTGCAACTGAAGTGAATGCAACTAATTGAATATATACACAATATATATATATCCACTTATCGAAATAATTATAAAATCTGTGTATGAAAAAATTGAGAAGCAAGCGAAATGTATTTTTCTGTTAAAGAATTAAGTTATTTAGCCCTGTGATATGTCAAATAAACAGAATTAAAATGTGTATGCAAATTAAATGCAATTAAATGTTAAATTAATTATAAACACGCGATGCATCATCATCAACTAGACGGATGCTGAATGCTCTTGATGCTTGGGTTCAATAACCCTGCTGACGACATGAGTAAAACACATCTGGGCCCACAACACTTCACATATGACGCATTTAATCTTAACAAATATGCGAGAATTTCTGAAGAAGCTATTGTGTTTTTTTATAAATTGAAATGTGGTATTGGATGTAGGTGCCAAATGGTGCATGACTCATAAGCAGGAAAAGCTATCTTAGTCACGGCAGTCGAACGGAGTTCAGCTGCAGACATAAAAACTTTTGTTCGATGTTCAAAATATTACTTTTTGTAGGTTTTAACAAAATATAAATTTCATTGTTTTTTGTTTTACGACTCTCAGTGAGTTGAATACTCTACATTTGTGTAGTTATATTGCACCTGATCGAGAATATATATACTTTAAGGGACCGCAGATGTCTCCTTTAGTGCTTTACAAAAGTATAACACCTTCTACAATATTCGAAAGGTACAGCTTTTCAGAATTGATTTAATATTAGTATCTAAAATAATTCAACGTTTATGATGTAGAATTCCGAAGTGGAGAGAACTTTGTGGAAATATTAGCAGCATAATAACATTAGTAATTGGTAAGTTTGTTTAGAAAAAGCTGGTAAAGTTTGACAGAAGGTTTCTATGGAAATTAAAGGACGTCAAAGACCGATGCTGATAACATCTATTAGTATTTTTAGCTAATAGGGTTCTTCTTCAATGAATCACACACTTAATGAGAAACATATATGAAACTTTCAAGTTGTTTCTGCTGAGACTGCCATCACTTTAGCTATGCATAATCTCCCTGGCAACAGCATAAATTATCTCCTTGACAACATCACAAAAGTGTTTCCAAGTGGAGCAAACAAACTTTAAACTTCAAACATTAAACGTTCCCCACTCACCTCTAGCTCCTGCAGCGTTTGTGTCCACATGTATTTGTCGAGGGTGCAGCCATTGCCAGCATTGGGTTGCAGTTTGCCAACTTCAGACTTTTCGCTTTCATCATCCACCTTTTCGATGGGCTTGGACAGCTCCTCATTGGTGGCACTCAGCTTGGCCGAGTCGCCTCCAGCGCCAGCCAGCAGCGCCTGCCGTTTTCTAGAGCAATGAAAGAACAGAATCATTTAATTGGTTTTGCTTTTGTTGATTTCTTTTGAGGGGGATGACGAACTTGTCCTCCTGCTCCTTGATGATGGCAGCTGCCTCCTCGTCGCTAATATCACAAATCTTATTGTCATCCATTTCCTTTTGGCGCGTCTCTCGCTCCGCACGCTCCTTCTCCTCCTTTACACGCAGCGCAGCGTCGCGTGCCTTGACCTTCTCATCGTGGTCAGCCATGGCCAGTTTGGACTCCTTGCGAAACACATCGAGCAGCATTTTCTCCCACTCGGACTGTTTGGCGCCCGTATAAAAATCGGTTTTGCGGCGCAAAAAACTTGCCAATGTATGCAGAAACTGAAACAAGAAGCGTGCAAGCAACGTGTTTTTAAAGTTTGTAGAGCAAGAATTGTGGCTTAGCAAAGGAATAAAGAACAGAGACCACACTTTTCAGCATGAACGCAATATTCCTTTGTTTTCAGAAATTATCGTCAGCATGTTTTTCATATTTCTTGAGCATGCTTTTTGTTTTTTTTTTTTTTGGGGAAGTACTCACATCGGGTACGCCGCCTCTATGCTTCTCGGCCAAAGCCAGCAAAATGTTATCGAACTGTGCTTCGTCGGCGGACATTGTATTTGTATTCAAAACAAATAGCGTTTGATTTAAACTATTCTATTTGATTGTTTTCTGGAAATTTCCAAACACAATCTCAATTCTGAGTTGACTTGCGTGCCGGTGACTGACAGTGTGACCGAATCGACACGGCACAATAATGACAATTACTCAAAAGCGCTATAATATCGATAATTTTGCTCCTGACAACGATATTTGAACATATCAATCAGCCTTTGACACAGCGCAACGTACAGTAACGTTTTTGTAAAATAAAATGTGTTGCATAACGTTAGGCATTCTTACTATCGTTTAAGTGAAGAAAATTTTGGAAATATTCTTTTAGGAGGCGGGTATTCTGCTATACAAAACGCCGCTTAAAGTTGTATGAGAATTGCCTTTGTTTATTTGTACGTAAACATCTGCTTTTGCATAAAAGCTCTTTCAGCTGCTCACTCTTCTTACTCTCTTGCCACACGTTTCTCTCTGTGCATCGCATGAGTTTCGTCCTAGGCTCATTCGCTCATTCTCATTCGGTCTCTTGAAGGAATCAGTCGCATTCTGAATCCATCGGACGTTGGCAAAATAAACCAAATCGAAGTGCTTAAAGCAAACGGTTATACTGAAAAAATTATTCATTTTGTGCTTAATGTGAAAACAGTTTAACTCAGACAACAACAATAACGAAAAAGTAATGCAAAAATATGGAATTAAAAATAGAAGCAAAAGTGAATGGAATGCGTCAAAATAAATATTGTGCTTTAAAATTCTGACACCCTCATAATTGTTTCCTCTACTCCCAGAGGAGTTTTGAGTTTGCAAAAATCGATAAATTTAACACAGCGCATACACACACACTTGCATAATAAATATGTACACAAGTGGAAGCGGAAAGCATGAGGAAATTGGGAGAGCAGCAGCAGCGTCTGCTTACAGTGTTGTGTATACAATTAGAGAGACTCTGTCAATGCTTCTGAGCACTGAAAGTTATAAATAACTCTTGCCTTTCAGAGTGTGTACATAATTTGTTTGATTTACAGTGATAACTTAATGATTCTCCATTTATGAACGGCACATAAGCACTCCCTCCCATCTGCCATCTGCTTCTGTCCTGCAGCATTTCTTTCGCCCATGTCGCTGGCTAACCGAAGTTTTTTCTCTATCTGTGTGTGTGTGTTCTGTGTGCGTTTCTTTGTTTTGTATGCATTTGACAATGCTGATGAGAGTGCTCCAACCCCTTTTCTGAAGTTGCTTCGCATAACTATTTTTTTATTTATTTTTTTTATTCTGCTTTCTTGAATTCTTTGCACGCGACGACGATAATAAATACAGCTTTGTTCGCTATCTTACCATGTGCGCGCCAAAGCCGTTCCAGAACAGAACTGAGCATCGTAGAGTAGAGTAGAGTAGAGCATCGTAGAATAGAGTAGAGGCAGTCATCCAGTCAGCAGCCTGCTCCGTTTCAAGGTCAGTGTAAGGTTAGCTCAGTAATTGCGACGCGCAGAGCCAGAGGCAGCGGCCATGGCAATGATTTTGAACGCTGTGCGTTGGTCGCTGCTGTCAATGTGTTTGTGGTTGTGCTTCTTCTTCTCCTCGTTGTTGTTGTGCTTCTTTTATTTCGACACCAAACAGGCTGGCCCCGCAATCATTAACTGGTCATGTGTACACATGTTTGTGTGTGTGTTCTTGCGAGCATCCTTCGTCAAATATTTTGACATTTCCTTTGTCAATTTAATTTGTTTTTCTTGATATGCTAGCCAGCCAGCCTCCAACTGCGGATGTGACGTAGCATCAAAATGTCCCCTGTGTGTGTGTGTGCGTTGGTTTGTTTGTTTGTTTGTTTGTTTATGTGTGGGGGCGTGCGAAAAAGCTTTTGCAAATTCCTTTCTACGTCACTGCTGGTGTCGTTTGCACTTTGGCATTTATGTTGCCATATATGGAATTACCTCTGTGTGTATCTCTCCCTCTCTGTATACTTTCTCTCTCTGTGCGTATATGCGCAGCATCTCTCGCTCTTTTTCAGCACTTGCTCTGTCTTTTTAGCTAAGCTTACATAATCAGCTGCCAAAGTCTTTTGTCGCATTTTTCTCGAGTTCTTTTCACGCTGTCGAAGGACTTTCTAAGTGCACTCGAATTGAAAGGATAACAATGTTACCATTGTTAACCAACGACATAAAAGCCGTTTAAAGGCGGGTTTATCTTGGCGCTTCAGCGAATGCCTTAAATGGTCTTTAAGAGGGCAGTTGATTTTTATGGGGGCACAACAAGTTCTCTTATAGGGTTATATACCCTATATAGAACATATTGATTAGATATAAACCTTCCTGCCAGCTCAAATTCAGAAGACACCGTATATATATCATAGATTACGTACAGATATTATATACATATGCATATTATAAACAATTTCAATTTCTATTTCAATTACGACTAAACAAGTCTTGATTGCTTGATAAGGAATTGAGACTGAAATTGGATACTTTTTAGAGGTTAGGCGACAGGCGCCAAAGTCACCGCAATTCCATGCGGTTTCATGGCTCACTGATTTGTTGATTCAATTGCGTCGTAGCCAGGGAAATCTGCTCAAGCTTGCAATTCCAAAGTAACTGAAATCCCTACAATAATAAAAGCATATACTTCAGATAACAATTTATTGTTTTTGCTGCTGATTGAGTTCCATTCGCTGACGCCAATTTCCTTAAACATTTATGGTGTATTTAATGCCTTATGATTTATATATATACACAATGATGTATAATGCGTCAGAGTGCCTGGCCTGATATTCTATATTGTATAACAATGGAACGCCTGTTCGATTTCCTCTCTGATAAGCTCAGCATGCCGTCGACTCTTCCGACTGCATGCAATGAGAATTATTTTCAAATTAACTCGGACATCAGTGTGGACATGTGACGACATTCAAGCGTCCAAGTTTTCTTTCATTTGACGTGCTCCACTTACACAAGGAAGGGACAGTGGTGAAACCCAGCCCAAAGCTGGATAATTGATGATGCCTCAACGGTAGCCGCCTAAGCCATGATATGCAAAGCGAGAAAAAAAACTGCGACATTTGTTTATTGACTGCTAAGTGCAGTTTTCCATTGTCTAATTGACGGTCGCAGCGGGTCCGGGGAGCAGCCGCACCTTCCTCTCGAAGCGGAGAAACTATAAATAGACACAAACATGATATATGTATATATATTACTCTGGACACATGTGATGCGATGTGGGTGCAACTGAAAGCCCTCTATTGACATCTGTACACTGAAAGAAATTTAAATTTATTAAAAATTAAAAATGTATAAAAAAGTAGACTTGAAGCTCCCATAGAAGATCATCGATTTTCTATACAGAAATAATGCTGATTAATGCTAATTCTATGCTAATTGTACATTTAATATTGTTTTCCCCATTTTTTCCTAGAGTGCTTAATATAACGTTAGAAATGTCCTTCAATAACTTTTCGTGCTCATAACTTTGTGAAAACTTCATCGATCAAACAATTTTGTTCATGGCTTATACCACGATACTTATACAATGTATTGTCTGCTTATGGCTTATACTCTACAATAATCAGACATTTGAAATTGGTTTAGCTAATTTTTTTGCGATTTTGTTAGCCATAATAACTTTGCGAGACTCTTTTTTCAACGTCGCATGCTGTAGTGTTTTTATACATCTAAATTCTAGAGATCGTGCTTCCAGCCTTATCCACACAAGCTACTCAAAAATATATAAATATATGCAAAAAACAAAAAAATTTGAAAAGAAACAAGTTTTTTTGCACATGTCAATCGGAAAGTTCATTAAATCTGGAATGCAAAGTGTATTGGCTAGGTAATACAATACAATACCAGGCATACCAGACGATAACGATATATCCAGTTGCATTCTAAATAATCGTAACCAAGTCAAGGTAATTCTGAAACGCAATAAAAACTAAATAGAACTGAAATGCGGCTTTCTCTGTAAAACTGCAACGTTTGTCGCTAATTAAATGGGGCACGGTCTGCGGCACCTTAATTTCTCGCTAATGAAAACCAATTGTTACTATTTTTAACAATTTTATTTTTGCCCCCACCTGCCAAAGTGGACACAGAGCACTCATAATAATTGCTTTATCTAAATTAAAACTCAAATAAAATTTAGCGTCTACTTGGAGTACACAAACTCTGATAAGGCAAAGTCCAGTAGCTTTTATAAATACGGCGTAATTTTTTTAGTTTGTGTCGTAAATAGTTGAAAGCAGTCAAATCAGTCTTGGCCAAACATTAGATTTATTAATGGCACCATGAAAATGTATTTTCCATTTGCCCAACTCTTCTGCTTGGCGTCTATTTTTAAACTTGGCCGACACGCAACTTGTAAATGGACACGCAACTTTTATGTAGATTCTACGGTTATTTTCTGTTATTTTTTTTTATTTTGTGTTTGGTTTTTGTTTACCGCAAATTGATATTGTGCTTGTTTAACATTAATTCGCTGGGAGGTTATTGAAACTTGTTGCATTCAACGTAATGGCGCCGTTTGTTTGCATATTAAATATGTATGTTATAGGCCACATATGAATGTGTTTGAGTCGGTACAAATATAGACTGTATAGGCCTTCTTGCCTCGGACTTTGAACCCACGCACTGGAAGTGTGCCATCTCTCTCCTCTCCATTCTCTGCCATACACTCTTCTCACGGGTATTTACCAGTATCTTCTATATATTCCCGTCTCTGCGAATTTGTGTTTGTCTGTCTTTGCTCTCGTTGGTTGGGTGTTTGTATAATTTGTTGATGTTTACTTGAAGCTTCAGATGGTTATTTGCTTTTTTTTGGTTGACAATAACAAATATTTTCTAAATATAAATAGTAAAATTTTTAACACATTTATTTAGATTGCGCACAATTACCAAAATCTTTTATATACAATTTTTAGATTGCCCAAATATTTATTAATATGTATAAAATATTATATATGCTGAAATGATTTGTATTTCACCACAGATTTGTGTTTATCATATATACCAGTCACGAGTATCAGCTCTCTATTCTGGCTCATTCAACTAGTGTGTGACTCTCACGCATTAAACGGATGCGATCACTTATAAATCTCTGTCACATAAAAAATCGCCAAAAACTTTTCCACTGACTCTCGGTACATGGTCCGACCTACATCAAACTCGCGTGTACTAACAAAAAAAATGTTATCAAACTGTGCATTTCTCTCCCATTCATAAAATTTTTTTATTTAACATTCATTTGTAAGTAATAAATACAGACTCTCCCCTTGCTTCGCTATCACGCTAGAAAATCGTGAATATAATATTGCCAATTGATCGGTACAATCAGTGACTGACTGGAGTGGACTGAACAATTAATCTTTACTAGCATTTCTCTATAGATTATTGCGCAATTCGTTGGTGAAAAGTTCAGTGTGCCAAAAAAGTGCACGAACCCGTGTTCAGATAGGGGATCTTATCTTTCAAATGCGAGAATCAGAGGCAAGGGTCTGACGAAGACTATTCATAATTAAAGAAAGCAAACCTTTTAAGCTCTGCAGCCTGACTTTCAGATACTCTGTATATAGTTTGAGATTGAAAATACAAAAAGATTAAGCTAAAAACGAATCTAAACATTTGGTTTATATTGATCAATATAAATTTTATTGCTCAATATAAACCAAATGTTTAGGTTCGTTTTTAGCTAATCAATTCTGTTGCTCAATATAAACCAAACATTTAGGTTCGTTTTTAGCTTAGTGTATAAAGAGGAGATACCCTTCGCTTGTCTTGATGTTGGGTATTTTGGTAAAGAGCCTCACCCCTGACTCCGCCTCAGTTGCAGACATTCGCTGAGCACATGTTAGTCACCTGATAACAACAATAACAACAAACACACACGAATATTATCGCTTAAGAATTGCTTTTTCACGACTGCTGCCAAAAAACCAGTTTGAGTCTGTAGAGAATATTTTGACTATCTGTATTTCACGAATGTGTCACCGTCTTGCGTCGCCGCCTTTGCCTCTGCCTTTGCACAGAGTGACGTAGTCCGCCAGAGGACAGATAAGTTTGTGTATATCTCTTGCCGGCCGGCTGCGAGGGACTTTGCCCGCGCTAGTCGAGAGTGTGCTCAACTAGGCGATACCCTGAACTTTAGACTTTTGCTATACATGGAAAATCTTATTGAAATCTTAACAGATGTCTAGAAAGATATATCTTTATAACTGAGTATTGCGAACTATTATCGATTCTTATCGATATTGTGGAACAGTTGGACAGTTATGAATAAAATCAAATATACTTGACAAATATACGACAACTTACATTCCAAATTTGAAGTTACGTTTAAAACTATCGTTTTTATTACTAACGATAATCGTTTCTTATCCATATTGAGGTAAAAGATTGGAAGTTGTCGATTAAATTAAATAAACTTGGTCAGCAAATTGTATACGAGAATGTACTTTCTAAATCTCAGCTTCGTATAAACAGACGGAAGTATTCCATAGATCAAGAATATATATACTGCCTTCCGCATGTTACAAACATATCGCACAACTTTATTAGAGCATTCTTGCCCATCAATAGGTATAGGGTATAAAATGTGCGAATAACTCATGAATACATTCATATGTATGCATATGTATGTATATATGAGTGTTTTTTTCTGTCCGTCTGTCTGTTTTGTAGAAACAAAAACAGATTCAGTTGATAGTAGTACAACGCTGAGCCACTGGAAGCCATTTCACGCGTGTTTCATCGGATCGCTGAACTTGAACGCTTATCACGTTTGGGGCCCAGCATTGATTGATTCATTTGGGCAGTATTCATTAACATAAATGTCTACACACACACACCCACACACACATACACAAATAAATGGATAGATTGTTATCTCAACTAGCCCGTAGGCCACAATTTCTGCCCCATTATTGCGATTGTATTTCTCTCTGTTCTGATGGGGAGCGCGTGGCATGGAAAATTTTGTGTGCTATTTTATCGTTGCGAAATTCTCTTGCTGGTTCGACTTGGACTTTGTCAGAAACAAATTTGCATTTCATTTATAAATAGATGATCTTAAATTATCCCCATATATGTGTGTGTGTGAGAAGAAAATTCAAATTTAAATTGAAATGCAATGCTTAGCTAATATATATTTAGGAGCTGAGGTTGACAAACCCATCAAAATACAATTTATTTGACAGTCAAAGAATTATATATATTTATATATAATATTATGCGTCATTTGCTTGTTTTGTAGTATTCAAATATAAATTCTTCTGCTCTAAAAAGCCCTTAAGCTTACAGAAAAAAGCCGGGGAGAGTCAGTAAAATAAAATATTTATTATACTTTTTAAATACTGCAAAATTGGTAATGTGGCCTTGAGCTTTAAAACAAAATTTTATACTCTTGATTGCTTGTTTTTTTTTATGTATTTCGTGATTTTTATTTTCTAATTTATTTCAACTTTTTTCTCAACGTTAAATTAATCATTTACGTTGTTGTTGCTTATTACGGTTCAGTTAAACCTACGTATTTGGAATTGGTTGTTGTTGTTGTTTGTATATTTTGCCATTTCTCGTTTTGAGCTGTACTTATTTATATACCTGAAGCGTAAATGAACCAGTTGCGCATATAAAAGGCATTTGCTCCAGCCGAACAATAAATGTGTATAATAAAAATTATAAATTATTTATAAATTACAAGTTTTTCCCCATTTCGAGAGCGGTGAACAAACTCGGGTTCCTACTTTGATAAAAAAAAAAAACAATAATGCACCCCTTATGTGAATGGCTCTTGGTTATATTTATTAGTGTGGGTTGTTCAAAACTATCTCGTATTTGTCAAATAATTGAGTCAATATTGGAAACAATTGCTTCAAGTGCACATTTATTCTACGCAGCAGAACCGACGATAAACCATTTTTTTCGATAGACAGCAAATCAAACGCAAACGCAATGAGAATCGCATCAGCATGCAAGAACTATTGCAAAGGGTGTGAAAGAAAGAGCGATTGCAAATGCAATGAGAATCGAGTCGAAAGGCCGCTCTCTTAACTCATTGCAAAGGGAGAGAGAGAGATATCGATAGGAATCAGATAGAAATGCCTCTCACAGCATGCAGAAACTGCTGCAAAGGGTGACAGAGGAGCAAAGAAAAACAATTGCTTTGATGGCCGCTAATCGATAGATCATTGCTGGTTCTGCTCTGCTCCTGGCGCCTCTGCTGCTTTTGCCTCTGCTCTCAGCTCGCGTGTGCTGACTGTGTCTGTGTTCGGTTAGAAACTGTTGAGCGCTCCACAGTTGGAGCTCATTCGCTTGTGAGCAGCCGTCAGTGTCGCGTGTGCCCCAGCAAGCGTTCGTGAGCAATAAATAAATAAGTTGAGGCAAGCGCAAAAACCGTAACTGCATAATTTACATGCTTCTGTGTGTGTGTGTGTTGTGTCTGTATAAATATAATACGCAAAAATAGTGCAAACTAATAATTTGTAGTGCAAAAGTTGTTTTTAAATCAATTTGAACATGTTTTCAAATGGCTAATTTAATTTTTTTTTCTTTTTACAGCAAATACAATTTTAGTTTCTGTGCTTATAAAACTGTTAACAATATTAAGCACAAACAGTTGAAGTGAAAAAAAACAAACAAAAGCAATAAAGACTAAACAAAATAAGTAAATATTTAAAGAAAGAGCAAGGCAAAGCGAAAAGTATTTAAGCAAGTGCAACGGTAACAACGTATAATGGCACCAATAACCACTGACAATTGCGAATTTGAATGTGCAACAAGTGTTGATAGCAGCATCAATAACAATACTAACTTTGAAAACGCTATCGATAACGATAACGATAGCGTGAACGCGTCGCGTACGAACGAACAGTCGAATGAATTGGATTTGAATCAGGTGCAAGTGGAAGGTGATCATGTCGAGCAGGAGGTGGAGCAGCAGCAGCAGCAGATGCCCTGGGAGGCACCTGGCAAACAGGGTCTCTACGATCCGCAGAACGAGCACGAGGCATGCGGCGTTGGTTTCATTGTGGCCATCGATGGCAAACGCTCTCACAAGGTACATTAAACTCTTAATTAGTTTACTATTTCGATTACAGAAAAAACGAAAATTCTTTTAATTTGCGCAGATTCTACGTGATGCCCAGACCCTGTCAGAACGGATGAATCATCGGGGCGCCTGCGCCTGCGACAATGATACCGGCGATGGCGCTGGTGTATTGGCCTCCATTCCGCACCAACTCTATGCCAAGGCTCTGTAAGTTTACAACTACTCATAAATATATATATATATATAATATATGATATATAATATACATCATAGATATATATATATATAAATACATCTATTTGGGGGTTCATTTGCACTTGGCAGCGTTACAGCATTTCAGCCGGCTGCCATTGATAAGTGTTGTGTGTGTTGTCTGAGATCGCCGCGATCTCGTGCGCGAAATACACAAATAGTTGAAAGCTATCGTATCAGTCGTAAATGCCCTGCCCTGTCAGTTGGCTAGTGGGTATTACGACTATTACAGCCATGTAGCACACACCTGAGCTATCTAAAGGTCAGTCTGTGTTTTTGTGTGATCAGCTTATCTAATCTAAAATTCATTCAAGTGAACCAAATGTAAACAACATTGTGATAAAGCTAATAACATATAAAGTATCAAGAGATATGGCATATTATCTAATTTAATATAGATTAAAGTAAAAAAAAAATAAAATTATCTAATTTAATATAGATTAAAAATAAAATGACTGAGAAATGATGTGAAAATATCATAGAAAAGACTAAAGGATTTCCGTTGCTCTATGTGAAAATTAAATTTATATTTATAATTAGAATTGGAAAAGTTTTCTTTATTTCTTCCATTTCCCACATTTTGCTTACATTTAAGGGCATTAAGAATACGGCATTCCAACGAAAATAAACTTTTCATGTTATGTTTTTATTTGCATGTGTATTTATATTTGCCAATGTTGTTTGCTTCATTGGCTCCGCTCTGACATGAAAATAAAAATAAAAAAAATTAAAATAAAAATAAAAAATTAACACATCAGGCACATCAGGCGAGCGCACGTCAAAAATAGTTTTCTAGCATGAGGCACATACATAACCCATTGAATAAGTATGTATGTATAGATGTATACATGTATATGTAAAACTATATACTCTCAAATGCACCTAGAACCAAATTCTAGAATTCCTCTCTGCGCTCACTTGCTGTTTTTTCAATTGGAATTTTGTTTTTTATTGACACATTGCTGGCAAATCTGGGCAAACTGATTGTAGAGCGGTTGTAGCAGGGGTAGGGGGTTAATGTATATAATTTGTCGGTAATTACCGTTGTACAAATTATGGCATTAAATTCTTTAGCAGAAGCAGTCGAAACGAAAGAATACATTGACAAATTTGACACATGAATAATAAAAGGCTTTGTTTTATTCTTTTTTTACACCGCTTTTAATGCGATTTTTACAGTGAGTACAGATATACAGTTATGTATTTACATTGGGCTTAAAAGACATGCCACCGACTAACACAGACTTTAAGGATAAGATATAAAGGCAATCCAAAATAATAATCTCAGAAGCGAAAGTCATTCCGATTACTTAGTTAGTTTATGCTATAGATATAATTATTTATAGAACATTGTTGGCTTCTCTACAAAATTCTCCCATGATGACTTGAACATTTTGTTATTGTAATAAAACTGCACCGATTTGGGTTCGTTAACCTTGACAAGAGTGTAATTTTAATAATTGCACAAATTATACTCTCTGTTGAATGTACTATGAATGATTTTACAAATATACAGTGAGATAATTTATAGCTGGTCCAAATAGTGTAGTTAATAACTATATCTATACGGAAAACGGCATGTCATCAAAAGCTATAAATCTTGTTTAATTAACGCTTAGACGACGACAATAGGTCTAATTGATATGTCCCAAAATAAACTTTTGGACTCGTGTCAAAACTTAATGAAAAAACTATATAGCAGACGGTGAACATTAGTGGAATGGACACAAAAAAAAATAAACGATTTGAAATTCACACTTGACACGCACGTGCCGAGTGATTTCGACGGGGTCTCCGACTGATAGGAGACCAGCTGTGGTTGTGTGGAGCAACAGGTTGGCTTGTTGTAATGTCAAGTTCAAGGAAAACGCCTTGGGGGTCAGACAGTAGCATGTAATAAGCGGGTATACATTCCGCCAACTCACCATTGGGGGGCGGCACTCAACGTAATAGGAAAACAACTACAGCCCAGTCCAGCCCAGACACACTTCTCAACTCTATATATATATAACTTACATTTTGAATGACAAGCGGACAAACAGCCGATGCTGATTAACTGTTGTTTCCTCACATTCGTCACTTTTGACGCAATGGAATCCGCATCGCACTCACGATGATGAGTGGCGATAAATGAATAACAAATGACTCGAAACGAAAAGCAATGCATTTAATTTAATTGGAAAATTCAAACCCCTCACATTTTAATAGCTTTGCGTTGATTGTAATGTGCAATAAAGATTTGAGATGTTCGCTTCTAGTTTACTACACTCAACATACCCAAGAACATGAATGGAAAGCTTAAATTCGACTCTATAAAAATGCAGTTAAAGGTCGAAAACTTTCCCCTTACAAATCTTATGCGATTTTCAAAAAGCAGGTTTTTTTAGGCATGATTTGAATCCTAATAAAATATTACATTCAAAGTTAGAAACAAAAAACTAATTTTAGAAATAGGTCAAGATTTACAAAACCTTTCGTAAAACTAATCAGATTCTCGAGAACCATGGTTTTTTGATCATGTTTTGACCTCCAGATTAATATTATATTTAAAGTTAAAAAACTTTGACTTCAAAATTCGAATTCCGCGCTCAGCATGATAAAATATTGTAATAAAATATATTTCGAGTTTAACTCTACAAAATCAAGGAAACAAAACTTAATTTAAACAGCTTGAGTTCAATTAAATATAATATAATTGGAAATTTATTGGATAATGAAAATAAATTGAACTTGAGCATATATATATATTGTATATATTGTATATAATAATTTAAGCATGATTTCTCATTTTTGAAATTGTTCTTTCACATTTTTTATAGAGCTGCGCAGGGCGTAAGCTTGCTGGAGCTGGGCAACTATGCCACGGGCATCTTCTATTTGGATGAGGCGCAGCATGCCGCCGCCGAGTCGGAGTTCAATGCGCTGGCCAAGAGTCTCGGCTTGTCGGTGCTCGCCTGGCGCACAGTTCCGGCCAATCAGCAGGCCATCGGCATTGTTGCCCGCAAATCGGAGCCGTTGTCCCGTCAGGTTTTCGTCGCTCGTCCTGCTGGCAGCGATGAGAAGTCGTTTGAGCGTCAGGTGTTCGTGCTGAGGAAGCGGGCGTCTCATGAGCTGGGCAAGCCGGGCAGACGCTTCTATATCTGTTCGCTGTCGGATCGCACTGTCGTCTACAAGGGCCTGTTCACCTCGGATCAGCTGTGGGATTACTATACGGATCTCAAGAATCCCGATTTCGAGACGTATATGGCGCTGGTCCACACGCGCTTCTCAACCAACACCTTCCCCAGCTGGGAGCGTGCCCATCCGTTGCGAGTCCTTGCCCACAACGGGGAGATCAATACGCTGCGTGGCAATGTCAATTTGATGAAGGCCCGCGAAGGTGTTATGCAGTCCGATCTTTTTGGCGAGCAGCTCAAGAAACTGTATCCCGTCGTTGAGCCAAATCTCTCCGATTCGGGCTCCTTCGATTGTGTGCTGGAGTTCATTACAATGGCCAGCGATCGTTCGCTGCCGGAATCTGTTATGACCATGGTGCCGGAGGCATGGCAAAATGATCGCACCATGCCGCAGGAGAAGCGTGACTTCTATCAATGGGCCGCCTGTGTAATGGAGCCCTGGGATGGTCCGGCACTCATTAGTTTCACGGATGGTCGCTATATTGGCGCTGTACTGGATAGGAATGGATTGCGTCCGTCACGTTTCTATGTGACCAAGGAGAATGTGCTGGTCATGGCCTCCGAGGTGGGTGTCTACGATGTGGATCCATCTCAAGTGGCGCTCAAGAGTCGCTTGAAGCCCGGTCGCATGCTGCTCGTGGACACCAAGGAGCAGAAGCTAATCCAGGACATTGAGCTGAAGGCACGCATTGCCAAGTCGCGACCCCATTCGGACTGGCTGCAGCAGAAGGTGAGTGGGTTTAGAGGGATTCTTCAGGTATCAATTTATTTATATATACTCCACATGAGACACTTTTGAGCACAACAGCAACAACAACTGAATACATATTTATATTTGTATCGCTCAGTAATTGTTATTGCTCTCAATTTGTCCATTTCTCTCTGCCATGCTTACAATGCGATAATCGTTCCCCTGTGGACCAATCCAGATGGTGAGTTGACGGCTCTCTTTCTCCTTCTCTCCGCTTTCTCTCTCTCTCACTGAGTCGTTATAGCCGTGTTAGCTTTACTTTTGAGTTGCTTCGCATGTGTCCTAGTTCCAGAACTGCCTCAGAACTGTTGATTTAATCCCTTTCGCCACCTTTTTCCTTCGCCCAGATCACGCTGGATGAGATTCGCAATGCGAATATGCTGGTCACGCCCAGCGAGGAGCCAGCCAAGCCGCCAGCTTCGCAGCGCGGCATCTTTGATCCACGACTCTCGCTCTTTGGCTACACCACGGAGACGGTCAACATGCTGCTGATTCCCATGTTCAAGAACAAGTGAGTAAAAGAGAGAACTCAGCGAGGAAATGTTATTTTAACCATCTCCTTCCTCTCTCCCCTCACAGAAAGGAAGCACTTGGCTCCATGGGCAATGATGCACCGTTGGCTTGTTTGTCCGGCTTTCAGCCCATTCCGTATGAGTACTTTAAGCAGCTGTTCGCCCAGGTGACCAATCCACCGATTGATCCATTCCGCGAGAAGGTCGTCATGTCTATGCAGTGTCCCGTTGGGCCGGAGGCGAATCTGTTGCAGCCATCGGCACAGCAAGTGCATCGCATTTGGCTGCCCAATCCCATACTGAGCATTCCAGATACCCAGCTCCTGAAACGTAATACGCATCGCGGCTGGAAGACCAAGGTCCTGGACATTACATTCCCGTACAGTGATGGCTATCAGGGCTATCTCGATTGCATCGATCGCATCTGCCGCGAGGGCTTCAATGCCGCCCAGGCGGGCTATCAACTGCTCGTGATCTCGGATCGGGAAGCTGGCGTCAATGAGCATGTGGCGGTTTCCGCTTTACTCGCACTGGGTGCACTGCATCACCATCTGATCGAGACGCTGCAACGCATGAAGGTCGGCATCATTGTGGAGACGGCCGAGGCACGCGAAGTCCATCATGTGTGCGTCCTCCTGGGCTATGGCGCCGATGTCATTTGCCCCTATTTGGCTTTCGAGTTGGCCGAGGCGCTGCGAGATGATGGTGTCATTGCACCGGACACAACAAATAAGCAGATCTATGCCGCTTACGCTCAGGCCATAGATACGGGCATTGCCAAGGTGATGGCCAAGATGGGCATCAGTACGCTGCAGTCGTACAAGAGCGCCCAGATCTTCGAGGCAGTTGGCTTGGGCAAAGAGCTGATTGATAAGTGCTTCCGTGGCACACAGAGTCGCATTGGTGGCGTCACTCTGGAGATACTCGCCAAGGAGGGCCTCGAACGTTTCCAACTCACATATGGCAAGGTGTCGCCAGATACGCGCATTCTGCGTAATCCCGGACAGTATCACTGGCGCCATGGCGGCGAGGCCCACATCAATGAGCCCAGCTCCATTGGCAGTCTCCAGGAGGCGGCCGTCAACAACAACCAAAACGCCTTCGAGGCCTTCAAGAAGACCACCCTGGAGAGCGTCAAACAATGCGCCCTTCGTGGTCAACTAGAATTTGTAGATGATCGCCAGAAGATCAACATTGATGAAGTTGAGCCAGCTAGCGAGATTGTTAAACGGTATGTGGGATGGTTTTAATGTTTCCAACTGATCTTTAGCTTATTACCATTCATTCCCTGCTCAGATTCGCCACTGGTGCCATGA
The DNA here is from genome assembly GCA_035044105.1 of Drosophila nr. perissopoda 5 BK-2023a. Lineage (NCBI taxonomy): Eukaryota > Metazoa > Arthropoda > Insecta > Diptera > Drosophilidae > Drosophila > Drosophila nr. perissopoda 5 BK-2023a. Next base: position 6,267,771 of record JAWNMK010000124.1, read on the forward strand.
GTTTTGGCAGCATCTCGTTGGAGGCGCATCAGACACTTTCCATAACCATGAATCGCATTGGCGGCAAGAGCAACACCGGCGAAGGCGGCGAGGACTCTGATCGCTATCTCAGTAAGTCCAGGAGCGAGTTTTTATATTTGGGATGTATAAAATGAAAGTTCAACCAATTTGCAGATCAAGATCCGAATCACAGTCGTCGTTCGGCCATCAAGCAGGTGGCTTCGGGTCGCTTTGGTGTGACCGCTTCGTATCTGGCCAATGCAGATGATTTGCAGATCAAAATGGCTCAGGGTGCCAAGCCCGGCGAGGGTGGCGAGCTGCCCGGCTACAAGGTGACGAAGGATATTGCCAAGACCCGGAAATCGGTGCCGGGTGTGGGTTTAATATCGCCACCACCACATCACGATATCTACTCCATTGAGGATCTGGCTGAGTTGATCTACGATCTCAAGTGCTCCAATCCCAATGCACGCATCAGTGTCAAACTGGTCTCCGAGGTGGGAGTGGGCGTTGTAGCCTCTGGCGTGGCTAAGGTGAGTTCTTCAATTGAAGATGTGCTATTCCTTTACTGAAATACTCCTTATCCTCTTCCTTGCAGGGCAAAGCCGAGCATATTGTCATCTCTGGACATGACGGTGGCACCGGCGCCAGCTCTTGGACGGGCATTAAGAACGCTGGTCTGCCATGGGAGTTGGGCATTGCTGAAACGCATCAAGTACTTGTTTTGAATAATCTACGATCAAGGTAAGTTTCCGACCAGCAGAGCCCAAAACATGACCCCAAAAAAAACACACTCCAATCCCCCCACTTGTTACTAATCATGAAAGAAACATATTACTGAAGAGCGCCTGGTTATCCCAGATGACAGCGTTGGACGAGATTATAGAGATTAACTCGTTGATTATCTGATTGAGTTGCGGACCACCGATCAACAGATCAACAGATCAGTATTGCAATGGATAAAGGAAAGTGATCATAATTCCTACACACAAAACACACACAAGACTCGATGGTGTCGATATCGCTGCTGTGTTTCGAGATTGCTGAATTGAGATATATTCATATACATATATATAGCCTGATTGCTTACACAAATTATTGCAAAACCAACCGAATTGAACCGCTTTGAACCGATCGGTGTCCATCCTCGCTCACTTGCTCGCTCGCTCGCACGATCGTCGCGCCGCGCTGTGCTCCATTCGTAATTTCTTCTCATTACTTTGACCTGCTTGCTGAATCCTTGGTTAACATTGCATTCCTTTCTATGTCATATCTTCCTACTCCTCCACCTCAACCTGGGATCGTTGGCATCAATCAGAGTGGTCGTTCAGGCGGATGGGCAACTACGCACGGGCTTCGATGTCGTCGTCGCTGCCCTCCTTGGCGCCGATGAGTTTGGTTTCAGCACAGCCCCCCTGATTGTCATGGGTAAGCATGGAATACATGAACTTTAGGCCCTGTGCTCAAGTTGAATAATCTCTTCTTCTGCAGGCTGCACCATGATGCGCAAGTGTCATTTGAACACCTGTCCCGTGGGCATTGCCACACAGGATCCGGTGCTGCGCAAGAAGTTTACGGGCAAGCCGGAGCATGTGATTAACTTCTTCTTCATGCTCGCTGAGGATGTAGGTTATCTGTTTATTTTTTTTTAGTTAAATGATACATGTTCAAACTATGCTCCTACTAATTCCACACATCTCTCTGTCTCTCTTACAGATTCGTAAAATCATGGCCAATTTGGGCATACGCAAGTTCCAGGATCTAATTGGACGCACCGATCTGTTGCGTGTTGCCAGGCAACGCGATAACAAGGCTAGCAATCTTGATCTCAGCTTGCTTTTGAAGCCGGCGCTGGAGCTGCGTCCGGGCACGAATATTGTGGGTGGCTCTGTTAAGCAGGATTTCCAACTGGAGAATCGTGCCGATAATCAGTTGATTGCCCGCGTTCAGCAGATCTTCAACGGTGCCGAAGATAATATCACCATCAAGATGGGCATACACAATGAGGAGCGTGCATTTGGCTCCACGCTGAGCTATCACATAGCCTGCAAGTATGGCGAAGCTGGTCTGCCCAGTGGCAAGACCATGGATATCTTCCTGGAGGGATCGGCTGGCCAGAGTTTCTGCGCCTTCTTGGCGCGTGGCGTCAACGTCACCCTCAAGGGCGATGCCAACGATTATGTGGGCAAGGGTTTGTGTGGTGGCAACATAGTCATCAGTCCACCCGACACCGCACCCTTCGAGTCGCATCTCAATGTGATTGTGGGCAATGTGTGTCTCTATGGCGCCACCGAGGGCAACGCCTATTTCCGGGGCATTGCCGCCGAGCGCTTCTGTGTGCGCAATTCAGGTGTGACGGCCGTCGTCGAGGGTGTTGGTGATCATGGTTGTGAGTATATGACCGGTGGATTGGTTGTCATCCTTGGATTGACGGGACGCAACTTTGCCGCCGGCATGTCTGGTGGCATTGCCTATGTCTATGACATTGATGGCTCCTTCAAGCCCAAGGTTAATCCGGAGTCCGTGGAGCTGTTGCCACTGCAACTGGCCGAGGATGTGTTGCTGGTGAAGCAGCTACTCACTGACTTCATAGCCAAGACGAACTCGAAGGTGGCGCACGAGCTGCTCCAGAATTGGGGGCACGAGCAGTCCAAGTTTGTCAAGGTCTTCCCCTACGAGTATCAGAAGGCTCTCAAGGATATGGCCGAGCAGGCGGCCGTGGAGCAGCCGGTCAAGGTTTCGGCCATTGAGAATGGTAATGGCAAGCATGAGCCGCACATCAAGGACATCGAGGAGGCCATTCAGGATGTGGCCCTGGAGCAAAAGCGTGCCGATCGTGTCCTGGACAAGCTACATGGCTTCGTCAAATACAAGCGGGAAGCGGCCCCGTATCGCGACGCAGGCGCTCGTCAGCAGGACTGGAACGAGGTCTACAACTTGCCGCATGTGCGTAAGAACCTCAAGATGCAGGCGGCTCGCTGCATGGAGTGCGGTGTCCCATTCTGTCAGTCCAATTCGACGGGTTGTCCTTTGGGCAACATCATACCCAAGTGGAACGATCTCGTTTTCCATGGCGAATGGCAGGAGGCACTGCGTCAACTGTTGCAGACCAATAACTTCCCCGAGTTTACGGGTCGCGTCTGTCCGGCACCGTGCGAGGGCTCCTGTGTCCTCGGCATTTCGGAGCCGGCGGTGACCATCAAGAATATCGAATGTGCCATCATTGATCATGCCTTTGAGCAGGGCTGGATTAAGCCTGAGATCCCTGAGACACGTACCGGCAAACGGGTGGCTATTGTGGGATCCGGTCCCTCCGGCCTGGCTGCTGCTCAGCAACTGAACCGTGCTGGACACTTTGTGACGGTCTTTGAGCGCAATGATCGCGTCGGCGGACTGCTGCAGTATGGCATTCCAACGATGAAACTATCCAAGGAAGTGGTCAAGCGACGTGTCGATCTCATGGCCGATGAGGGCATCGAATTCCGTACCAATGTTCACATTGGCAAGGACACCAGCGCTGAGAAGTTGGTTCACGGGTGAGTTTTTTTCGAGATATAAAGTATGAATTTTTCTAAGTCTAATCCCAATCCCAAACAGCTATGATGCTGTGCTTCTAACCACTGGCTCCACCTGGCCAAGGGATCTGCCGCTGGCCAATCGGGATCTGCAGGGCATTCACTTTGCCATGGAGTTCCTCGAGGCGCAGCAGAAGAAGCAGCTGGGCGGCAAGAAGGAGATCATTTCGGCCGAGGGCAAGAATGTCATCATCATTGGTGGCGGCGACACTGGATGCGATTGCATTGCGACCTCGTTGCGTCAGGGCGCCAAGAGCATTACATCGTTTGAGATATTGCCAGAGCCGCCGGCAAAGCGTGCCGAGGATAATCCGTGGCCACAGTGGCCGAAGGTATTCCGTGTGGACTACGGGCACGAGGAGGTGCGTCTCAAGTTCGGAAAGGATCCACGTCAGTACTGCACCACGACCAAAGAGTTTGTGGGCGAGAATGGTCACATCAAGGGCGTCAACACCGTCGAGGTCGAGTGGACCAAGTCGGAGACGGGCCAGTGGCGCATGCAAGAAGTGGCCGGATCGGAGAAATACTTTGCCGCTGATCTGATATTGTTGGCCATGGGCTTCCTCGGGCCGGAGAAATCGGTGCCCAGTGAGCTTGGCCTGGAACTGGATCCGCGCGGTAACATCAAGGCCACCAATGGACAGTATGGCACCTCAAATTCCAAGGTCTTTGCAGCGGGCGGTAAGTCGATCAGCTTAGTTGAGTTGACTGGAACAGCATCTCTTAAGATTGCTCTCTATTGCAGATTGCCGGCGTGGTCAATCCTTGGTGGTGTGGGCCATTACGGAGGGTCGTCAGGCAGCGCGTCAAGTGGACTCATACCTCACGGGAAAACCAAGCGGGTTACCTGGTCCCGGCGGCGTCATTGATCCCACTGTACCCAGGTCCTAAGTACCTGATCACGATGATGATGTGGATGTCGATATGGATGAGGATGTTGATGTGGATGCGGGGAGTTTGTCTGTGTGCGTGCATCGTCTTTAGCTTAGAAAAATTCGTGGGTTTTCGCCTCGAAAACCAATTTGCAATTTGTGATTTTTATTTTCGCGATTTTAGTTTAGTTTACACACTACACAAAACAAAAACAAAAAAGACTTGAGTTTTTTTTACACTATTAAACACGATTTTCGCTTTTGGTTTTATTTTATGATGCGACGATGCCACGCCCACAAGGCGTTGCTGGCTATGCTAGCTGTTGGCGATGCCCTCCAAAAACAATGATCAAAATGTTGGAATGAGAGATTGAGTCAATTACGAGTGCAAAACGAATGTTTGGCAAAAAAATAATTAAACCCTAAAAATTGGGGGGTCTTACACCAATATCCAAATTTCAAGGACAATAACTAGAAATTAACCGTTTAAGCGTTACGTAAAAAAAGCTATAATATTACATAATCGATATATGCATTATTCTGTTCTAAAATTGATATTGTACTTATTTGATTTACGTTTCTAGAGCTGTTTTTGAAAAAAGAAAAATTGGTATGCTGAATTCCCAAATATTAATATTATTAATAACCGCACTGAACAAAAAAAAATATGTAACCAACCCAGCCTAAACAAGCAATTATATCGAATTGCATTTGTAGACGTTGTTTGTTTTTTGAGCTACAACTGATCGTTAAGTGCAAAGTACCTACATACTATTTACAATATGTATTATAATATTACTATTGGTATTTTTAAAGCCACGTGTTACATAAATGTCCCTTTGGCAAGCTACCATTCTATATATGTATACGTTTAACAAGCTTAATCTGAATTACAATATATACCTTCGATATATATTTACAAATATATATATATATATATATACAAACTTATATGTGAAATCAAATGGTGAAGTATTCAATATAATAAAGTGTTGCTAGCAAAAAATCAAAGTGCCTTCTGCTTTTGCGTGAATGTGTTGGCCGACGAAAAGTTCAGTGTTACAGCACTAGCCGATATATATCAGAGCATCGTTCAACTGGCATACTATCGATTGTCTTAAACGATATGTGTCGCTTGTCAGTGTGTACATGTGAAACACATCAAAATATAACATTTCTTTTCGCCAAAGGGCAGCACTGTGCGTCTTTTGCACGCGTATTTTTGTGCAGGTTTCGTGTGGAAATTTATAGGCTTTTGTTGTGAAAATATTTGGAAAAACAAGTGCAATCATGGCGCAATTCGACCTAACACGCATTAATTGTCAATATTTGGACAGACATCTGACTTTTCCGCTTCTGGAGTTTTTGTGCGGCAAGGAGGTTAGAAAAAAATCGCAGCTTCGTGTCGCCGTCATCATTGAAATTGCTAATCGGTCTTTGTTTTGTGCATGTATTCTTGCAGATCTACAATCAGCAGGAGCTGCTGGAGTACATTCTGGACACAGTGAACAAAACGAACATGATCGATTACACCATGGACACGCGCAAGCGTCTCAATCTAAGCCAGGATATGCCGGATGAGTTGGTCCAACGCAAATCCGATGTACTGGCCACATTGAAGCAGCTGCAGAATGAGGTGGCGCCTATCATGAAGGCCACCGACATCCTGAAGAACGGCGAGAGCATGAAGGATTCGAAGACCTTTGTGAATGCCCTGCAAAAGGACTACAACTTCAAGGTGGAGCATCTGGAGAGCGCCTACAAGTTGGCCAAATATTTGTATGAGTGCGGCAACTATCAGGAGTCCACTTCGTATTTGTATTTCTGCCTCATTGTCATGTCGCCCAATGATAAGGTGAGACCCATTTTGATTATTAGTCGGGGATTGTTTTCTCAACCGTTTCCCTTGCAGAACTATCTGAATGTGCTGTGGGGCAAGTTGGCTGCTGAGATTCTAACCCTCAATTGGAATACCGCGCTGGAGGATTTGACGCGTCTGCGTGACTACATTGATAGCGCCAATTTCTCGACCATTCAGGCGCTGCAGCAACGCACCTGGCTAATCCACTGGTCTGTGCTGGTCTTCTTCAATCATCCGAAGGGACGCGATCTCATCATTGAGATGTTCCTGTACAAGCCACTCTATCTGAACGCCATACAGACCATGTGTCCGCATATTATGCGTTATCTGGCCACCGCTGTCGTCATCAATCGTACGCGTCGCAATGCGCTCAAGGACTTGATAAAGGTCATACAGCAAGAGTCGTACACGTATCGGGATCCCATCACCGAATTCCTCGAGTGTCTCTATGTGAACTTTGATTTCGAGGGTGCTCGGTTGAAGCTGCATGAGTGCCAAACGGTTATTTTGAACGATTTCTTCATTGTCGCCTGCCTCAATGAGTTTGTGGAGGATGCCCGTCTGATGATCTTCGAGACATTCTGTCGCATTCATCAGTGCATCACCATTAGCATGTTGGCCGACAAGCTGAACATGAAGCCCAACGAGGCCGAATGCTGGATCGTCAATTTGATTCGTAATGCACGTCTCAATGCCAAGATCGATTCGAAGCTGGGCCATGTGGTGATGGGCACACAGCCGCTGAGTCCCTATCAGCAGCTGGTTGAGAAGATTGACTCGCTGTCGATGCGCTCGGAGCATTTGGCCGGTCTTATTGAGCGCAAGAGCAAACAAAAGAATCAAGAATCGGCCGACTCCTGGAAGTACTATTAAGCATTAGATAAACTATTATTTTCTGTATTTGAACCGTGGTAGGCAATGCCTGCCTGCAATCGTCACCTGGCGCGAATAAAACAACATCTCTATTCGCAGCCTGAATACCCTTTCCATACGCTTCTCTTCTCATATATACATAGCCATGTGGGCATTACTCAGCACTTTTTACACTCAACATATTGATTTTATTTCCACACGGAATATAATAAGTTACAAAACAATTGGGTTAGCGGATTCGGACCGCGGCTATTTGACATTTGACATTCCAATTTCTCTAGCCTATACATGAATAAGTTTCCTAGTCTATTTCCTAGCTGTGTTAGTAGTAGTTGTAGATCTGTAAATTGTACCAATGACTGTGCGCCTAGCGCCGGAACGGAGATCATACGATTAATTGCTACCTCAATTTATCCTTTGCCGCCGATGGCTTAACCACCATCCAGGCACGCGTTGGCAAATTCTGCAAATGGACGATCCATTTGCGGACGACCAGCAGCCAAATGATGCCATAGACGACGCACACCAGCGCCTCCATGTAGTAGCCATCAAAGGTGATCTCACACTTGCCAGCAACAGACAAACATGCCTGCAGAAGATAACCGAAATTAATCAAACTATTCAAATGGAACTGATGGCGGACGGGAGACTTGCCTGTTGTCCTTCCTTGTCGACGCAGAGATTGTCCGGCTGTGTGGTGCACTGCTTCAGCGTTAGCACATCCACCAGCCAGAGCACTACCGTGTTGGGCCAATTGCCACCCAGATTGCACAGAGTGTTAAGGAATGTCATGTAGGTGCCACCGACAGCAGGATCCGATATCTTGGCAAAGAATGCCATGGCGGCCACAAACATGGAATACAGAAATACCTGATAGCAGCCATAGCTGATGATGAGCATCACATAGTAATACAAAGGCACCTCGCCACCAGAGATTATATATGGCGTCGCATAAGCGATCATTGTGCCGACTGAAGCCAGCGCAATGCGATAGGGTATCGCCTTCAAATATACATCCATGGGACGCGGTCCATTTGTGTATTTGCCCACAAGAATGGGCAATATGAGCTGCAGTGGAATGATGGGAATTGCGAGCAAGGCCAGCTTCTCCTTGGGTACGCCAGCATCGATGAGCTTCAACGAAGTGACCGCATCAGATGCGGCAAATGTGACTTTCACTGTGAGCAGAATGCCGGCAAGGATTTGCACGGGTCGCTTGCGCACCATGTCCCACAGCACCTTGTAGCTCTCGTGGATGTTCAGCTCGTGCTCCACCTGGTAGCGGGCCTCCGTGTGCGCATCCTCAATGTCATTCTCACGCTTGAAGATTGCCACCAGTGTTGTGGCCACGATGAACACAATGCCCCAGAACCAGAGGAAACGTGGCAACGTTATCATGCCCACATCCTCGGGCACGCTGCGCAAATAGGAGTTGCAAAAGTCCTTCGACTCGAGCGCAATGAACACCACATAGCCAAAGAAGTACCCAGCCGTTTGGCCCACACTGTTGCAAGTGGAAGCGTAGCCAACGTTGCAACGCTTCAGCATCGTCAGGGCCCAACCATCAACGGCGATGTCCTGTGTGGCGGCTAGAAAGTTAAGCAGAAAGAAGAGCAGCGTCAGCAGCGGCACATTCGGATCCAAGCCATCGCCGCCCAGCCAGCGATCCACATGAGCCGACAGCAGCAGCATAAAGGCGCCCAACAGATACTGCACCGGCACCAGCCACGATTTGCGCCGTCCAAAGCGTCGCACATACAGCGAGTCCACAATTGGCGCCCACAGCAACTTGATGCTAAATGGCCAATAGGCAAAGGAGAATTCCGCTTGCTGTTTGTAGCTGGCTCCCCGATTCTGCAGCAGCATGGGAACAGCGGCGATGAGGCCAATGGGTATGCCCTGCAGTATGTAGAGGAACAGAAGGATGGCAATGTTGCGTTTATCGCCACATAAATCCGGCTTCTCTTCCTTATGCCCTGACTCGGACGCCGTTTCGACAAGCTCATGGCCATCTTTCGTTTGACCTCGACGACGCGCGGACATCTTGATGCCTGCCAATGTGAAATGAGCAATGTGTGGTTGTTTTTTGTAAACGATTAATTTCCCCTTACCCACAGCTGCTCTAATCACTATCAGTATTTAAATAATAATAATAACAACAACGAGCAGAAGGTCCACGTCAGTTAAAATCCGCAAGTGTTTTACAATCCACTCAAAATATGTTTATAGTTTTTCTATTTATATAATTGCAACCAATGCGCCTATATTGTCCATCGATGTTTAACAAATGAAGACAGATGTGGTTGGATTTGCAACGTGACGATGTGGCGACTGTTTGTTGACGTTTGCGTGTCGCTGAATGCAAGTACTTTTCATATTTAGTGCGACGATTCACCGATTCTATTGACCCTCATCAACGAATCGAAAGCTGCTGCCCAGTATCGATAGGTAAGTCGATAACACATTTAAAATGCACGACATAACGTCTGTTCGGATAAGCTAATTCAAATGTTGCAATGCACAGCGGATAACTGCAAATATCAATTTCTGCACTGAGTGTGTTTAATTTACCCATTTGTAGCTGCTGACAAGGCAAACACATTTATTCATTACCCCCATGAAAACACGCCATATTGTTATTTTATGTGACTCGGGCTTTTTCTTTGCTCATACATTTCTGTTTTCGAATACATATTGGTATAATTAAATTACAATCAAAACGTAAGTATTCATATGCTTTTACAGGCTCCAAAACGAAATCACGATTAACAGATTCCATTTTTAATACAAATTCATAATATTTTTAAAACAGATTTCAATCTGCTCTTTTTTAAAAAAAATGTCTAACACATTTGTGACTGAGTAACTTTTTGCTTAGCTTATCTAATAAAGATTTTTAATTGAGACTGGCTGGCTTGGCTGTGTGTGTGTGGTTGTGTGTATACGATTGATAAAGTAGCTTTTCTGCATGTTCTCTTTCATTTACTCTTATGGTTTTTACTGTTCAATTTTGTTTTTTTTTTCGTTTTTGTTTTTTAATGTTTTTTTTTTCAATCACTCTGCGCTCGCATGGCGTGCTCTAGTTAATTAAACTGTGGAAGGTTGCTGCAAATGATGACTCTGCTTCTTATTTAGCCGGGGAGCCACAGAAAACGGACTCCTCCCACTTGTGGTGCACCTCGGGCGTCAGATTGCTAATATGCACGTGCACGGCCTGATGTTTCTCGAACTTGGGCGGAATGGCGCACAACCGGTACTTGACCTCATCACCCTCCATGGGCACATATTCGCCTTCAATGCTGCGTTTTCCAAGAAAAATACACAAAAACACGAAAAAAATTTTGTAAATAGGAAAAAATTTCAAGGTGCATGTTTAATGGACTCACTCAGAAACATGACAGAAAACGTCCTCGCCGCCACCATTGGGCGTTATGAAGCCATGTCCTTTGGTGCGGCTAAAGGATTTTACAACACCGCAAACAACTGGATTTTCCATAGCCCGAGCCGAACTGTTGTTGTTGTTGTGCGCGCGCGCGTGTTTTTTTGTTTTTGTAAGCAAAATTGTGGAGCAAGGAGGAGAAGCAGACAATTAAATCAATGCCAGATGAGAACGAACAAGTAAAGAGGGCTGTTAAGGGGGGTGGGGAGGCGAGGACTTACGTCGAGGCCGTGCGTGTGCGTCGCGTGATTATTGGGCTCGGCAGCTGCAGCGAAGCGTTTGGACTATGGCTATTTTGATGGTAAATTGGCGGCTTGGCGGACAGCATCTTTTCGGGTGTTTTTGGCTCGGCCATTGCTGCCGTTGTTTCCTGTTAGTGGCAAGCGGGTGATGTAAGTGTTAGAAGTATTATGTTTTTGTTTATCGTTTTACACACTGACACAATAACACTCTGGCACACTCTATGTGGACAGCAGCCAAGTCTGTCAAATGCGAGATGTTGAGTTCAAGGCCACAACGGTTAGACAGCAGCAAATCGCTCAACACTCAATACACACAACACACATAAAATGTGTTTCAAATGTCGCTTACCTAAATCGGCAGTGATTATTAAATGAACGCACTTTCACCCAAAATGTAATGGCTCTCGTATTTCAATTCTCTGTAATTTATATCCAGTTAACTAATACTGATGCAATTTGGTTGGCAAACTATGCAATGGCAGTGTGCCGGCAATTGGCTAATACCGAAAAGCGCGCAACAATTTTACAATTTGTGTTTAGCTTTATGCTCACAATAAACTCTGCAACTGTTTTGGCGTAGTTTTCGCGCAATTCATGTGCTTAATAAGCAATTTAAATCGGTTCTTTTTCGTTCCAAAACCAAAAATGAATGGCGTCGGAGGCGTCAAAAAGGTTTGTAGAGCACCGATATTTCGATACCACACAATATGTACTCGATTATTTTTTGTTACGGGCAGTGCTGCCAGATGAGCAGCGCTGTCAGATGTCGATACTCAAACATCGACGCGCATTATTTACTAATTTTACTGTCTGTCTTGAAACACAAAAAAATTATAAGGACGCTAAGCCAATGGGCTATTTCTGTATTTTTATTGTATCAACATTGTTACCAACAGTATTTTGAGGATGAGCGACACAGATACATCTGAAGAGAGTGCCCGCATGCAGCGCATGCAGCGCAGGCCGCTCATGCAGCCCATGCAGCGCATGCAGCGCAACCCATTCAATCAAGATCCGGAACTCGGATCTTTGTTGGGCGAGTTGGTGCGACCAATGCCGCAACTCTTATTGACTGTGGAATCGGTCAGTGATCCAGCTGCATTGCGTGAACAATCCGATGATGAGGAGGCGCCAACTGTTGGGCAGGATGGTGCAATTCCCGTCGCTGCAGATGATGGTGATGATGACAATGATGATCAACCATCAACACCCGAACGAGCACAACCTGAACAGCACCAGCAGCCGCCAAATGAATCCTTAATAATTATCGATTCACAATCGCCACAAAAAAAAAGGAAGCGTCCATCGGATGTAACCAGTGGTAATATGGGCACACCAGTGGCCAAGCCAAACGATGATGAGGTTGACGATGGCATGACATGTCCAATCTGTCTGGAGTCGTGGGAGATGAGCGGTGATCATCGTTTGGTCTCGCTGCGTTGTGGCCACTTATTCGGCGACGTCTGCATTCGACGCTGGCTTATCGAGAGCCAACGCCAGTCATCCGTCAAGGTGTGTCCGCAGTGCAAGACGAAGGCCACTACACGCGATATCCGGTGCCTCTATGCAAAGCGTTTGCGTGCCATCGATCGCACCGAGGAGTATGAGATGCGACGCGATCTGGACGCTGAGCGTCGTCGCGTCCAGAATCTAGTCACGGAGCTGGCCACTGTAAAGATGGAACATTCGGTGACCGCTAGCAAATTGAAGGCTGTGCAGCTGGAATGCAATCGGTTGAGTTCGCTGGTGCGTGCCGACTGCAATCGGGGGGAAATTGACAATGAAGTGGGCGTTAAGGCTCTTAATCTGCTGCCCCGACATCGCCTGTATATGGAGAAGAACTTTGAAATTACCCGCGAACCTGGCTGCCGGGTGATGCTTTATTCGGCGCAGCACAGAATGTTTGTGGCCTCGCAGTGCAATCCACAAGCGATTTTCGCGGGCTACGGTTTGCGCTTTATCGATCCGTCCACCTTCAAACTGTTGAATTTCCTGCATACCTCGGTCTCCGTGGTGCGCGACTTAGCATTCAACGAGACCCAGCAGATGTTGGCGGTGGCCAGTCGGGAGATGCGCGTGAAGGCATTCGACACTCGGATGCGTACCTGCTGCAGCTCCGTCTCTGCCAACGGTAAGATTCTCTGGTCCTGTGCCGTGGATCGTGGCGCACGTGATCATATCCTGTATGCGGGTGATTTGCGCGGCGGCGTCTACATCTATGATGTTCGCTATCCGGAGATAATTCTCAACGAGTTTCAGTCATCGGGTAAGCATATTTGGACACATATATTGCCATATTCAGACTTTTATCCATCTTGTGCACAGATAACTTTAGTCCGGTGATCAACATAGCTGCGGTGCCACCTGGCAATACATTCCCTTATGGTGGCTTTCTCGTCTGTCAGCTGGGCATATTGACATTCTATGAGTATGTGCATGATACAGCGGTGCCCACGCGTCTGAATGTGATGGGTCCATTCATCTCCATGCAGTACGATGCTGTGCAGGATTCAGTGCTAATCTCGGCACGCAGCAATGCGCAGTATGAACAATCGCGTTTCATACTCGGCAAGCTGCTAAAAGTGGATGGAGTGCCAGTGCTCAAGATTAGGGCTACTGTTTTTGGCTCATCCGGAACGCCGTACATATCACGGCCCACACAGTTGTTCGTGGAAGATAATACGCTAATTGTGGGCTATCTGCAGGACAGTAAGCAGCTGATGATGTACGATGTGCTTCGCGAGGAACGCGTCCAAACGATGCCCGTCAACGATGTCGTCTACGATATCTGTCCGTTGCTTCACTCGACCGGCTCGTACCTGGCCGCTCTCAACGAGCGCAGGTGTCGCATCTACAATGTAAACAGCAGCCAAAACTGAAAAATCTGACAATTATTTTGCTGTGCAAAGGCTGTGGGCTAATTGACTGTTTTTCCACCAATTAGTCTAGCTTAGTTTAGTTAGTTGATAGTTAAAAGAATTGCATTATGTTTCCATTGTGACATTTTATTTAAACTTTCTCATGCTGTCGATTCACACACACAAACATTAAATATATATGTATATGTTATAATGTTTTTTTTTGTTTACTGTATCACTTTACACACAAGATGTGTTTAAAGACCTTTTTTTGATTCGAGTGTTTCAATTTGATTTTTCGTTTCATTTTGCGCGGACCTTGTCTAAACATTTCTAAGTAATTCATTTCGAATTTGATTATAGTTTCATTTCTTTTTTTTTTGTTTGTGATGAAAATGATCATAATAATAAACATGTATGGAAAAAAAACGTAGTGTGTTGGCATAAGTTGATAAATGTTATTATTAATATACATATAAAGCTATAGAAAAATTGTATTGCGCTGGCATAGATTCGAAGTGAATTTTAAACCAAAATAAATACAAATCGCAATGTCCGACTTTATATTTTAATTGTAGCCCATTGGGACAGTCTCAAAAGTTAAACACACGTTTAAATTGTTTATATATATTATTATTTGTTTTGATGCGTTCTCCTGTTTACTAAAACTAGTTGTTTGATTTTGTTATTATTATTGTTGTTATGTTGAGTCTTTTGGAGTAGTCCCCCGGTTACTATGTAAAATTTTATCAAAAAAGATCGTTGGTCAAAGGTTTTTAACTTGCTCGTTAAACCGCTCAGCTATATGGTTTGTATATACTATATATATATATATATATAATGAATATGTAGAGTTGAAGAATGTTTATGTGTGTGTGTGTGTGTTATATGGATAGTTAGATAGTTGAAAGACGCCGAATTTTGTCAATACTTTTCAAGTATATATTTTGTTTATGTTTTATTTGTGTGTGTGTGTGTGTTTTGGGTGTGTGTTAAGATTAAAGAATACATTATCATAGATATATGTATATATTTGTTTATGTTTATGTTTATGCTTTAGTCGAGACATACATATACTTAGATGAAGATGCTGCTGTGGAGTTACGCGTTATACTACTACATATATGTATATAGACGAGAACTTACAACTTAAATAATTGTCGAAGAACTAAATGTACAGTTATGTAATTCGTATATAAACACTAGATTCACTTAGGCTAAACTAAACTCGAAATGAAATTTTTTTTTTGGGGGGAGCTTATAAGCGAAAGGGGGAGAAACGAAACTCTTGCAAGGCTGTAATGAAATTCGCCAAACTTTGTCATAGCTGTTGTGTGATTTATAGTGGGAGTTTAGATTGGGATTGGTTTTTGATCGTGGCTTAATCGACGCGCGCATAGCGCGGCACAATATCCTTGCTAATCCAGTAGTTGCAGTGCTCCAGATCCTCCTGCGACTGCGCATCCTGCCCGACAATGATGACCCGGCGACGAGACTCAAATGTCTGAACCGTGCCATGGGAGACATAATAGTAGAAGAGCTGCTGCATCGCCGAGACAAAGCGTCGCTGTTCCACAGTATGTGGCTCGTAGCGTCCCAGTATGGCCTGGACATCGGCATCGACGGTCGCCAACTGATCATCGCCCTCGCCCTGGGTGACCACATAGAAGGGCACACTTGGCTGAAGGCGGGCATTTGTCAGCAGCGGGCAAACTGTTTGAATATCCGTTATGATGGCCACCAGTGCCGCATAATTGGTGGCATTATAACGCTGAATAATGTCATCAGTTAGTCCAAGTTCGCCCAGCTTGGAGGCCTGCAGATAGGAACGCACCTCATCCGCAGTCCAATTGGCGTGCCGTTCGCGCAGCTTCAACGTGTGCGCCTCGTGGGCGGTGGCGCCCATCACATAGCGTGGGTGCTGCAACTGGTTGGCGGTGGGCACCTGTTTCCAGGACTCAGATGGATGCT
This sequence comes from Drosophila nr. perissopoda 5 BK-2023a, assembly GCA_035044105.1. Lineage (NCBI taxonomy): Eukaryota > Metazoa > Arthropoda > Insecta > Diptera > Drosophilidae > Drosophila > Drosophila nr. perissopoda 5 BK-2023a. The sequence continues at coordinate 6,283,462 of JAWNMK010000124.1, forward strand.
GTTGCAGTATGTCGCCGTCGAGCACCAGCCACTCGTGACGATTGGCATTGCTCAGCTCGAGTTCTTGGGGCGATGTGGTCGGGAACTGGAACCAGGTGTCCGGTGTGGCTGCCCACAGTTTCTCGGTGGATGTCTCACGCAGGCAGGCCGCATCCTGGCACTCGAGCGTGGTCATTAGCTGTTGATTCGAACGCTCCGATTCGTGCAGCGGTTTGCCCGGAAAGATGGCCGATCCGGAGGAGGCCCAGGCGCGTGTATAGTATTCCTCCAACTTGGCCGAGCTGACCAGCGTCGATACCAAGGTGGCTCCAGCACGATGACCCAACAGTGTCACCGACTTAGGATCACCGCCAAAGTGCATAATGTTCCGCTGTATCCACTTGAGTGCGGCAACGATGTCCGTCAGCGCGTAGTTGCCCGATGTGCGTGGGTGCGACTCCTTGGTGAGTGCATCCAGCGCAAGGAAACCAAAGACACCCAATCGAAAATTAGGACGCACAAAGATCACATCGTGGGAGCGTGAATAGCGAGCCGATGGACGCAGAATTCCCGGCGAAGGACCCGTCAGCGATTCAGCACCGATGAGCACCACCACGGGCAGTGGATTCGTATAGCGTACATGTGGTGTGACCACATCCAAATATAAGCAGTCCTCATCGCCAATTGTTGTGCCATTGCCCAATCTCTGCGTGCACACCGTGCTCTCATTGTGCGTCTGCAACGTGCCATTCCAGCAATCGTCGATCTTCTCAATCAGCAGGGCGGGACGCCAGCGCAAATCGTCAACGGGCGCCTTGGCAAACGGTATGCCACGGAAGGCAAAGGCGCCATCCTCCTTGACGCCCTCGACCATGCCGCAGCTTGTCACCGCCGAGATGTAGCGTCCTTCGCGCAACGGTGGCGATGTTAGCGTCTCATGGGTCAGCACGTAGCCGATGACGGCGAGCAGCAGCATGAACAGCAATATGCCAAACACAATCAGTGCATCGTCCACGCTGCACTTGTAGCCGAGCAGGCGGCTCCAGAGAGAGATGGGACGATCTCGTTCCTCCTCCTCGGCGGCCAGCTTTTGCTCGGCGGCCAGTTTATCATCCTTTAAATCGCTTTTGAGCTCATCGGCGCCATTGGTTTTGAGTGGTGCACGATCAACGGTATCCTGATCCTTTAGTGAGTCATCCAGCGTCTCCATGGAAGCGAGACCAGCTTTGCCCAGACCCATTTCGACATCGTCACCGGCTTTCTTGCGTGGCATCATATTTGCAATGGGCAGCTTGATGGCATTGAGTAGACCACGTTTTGGTGGCGGTTCAGCATCCTCGACAGCGGCAGCTTCAGCGGTGGCTTCTGTTTGGGATTCGAGATTAGCAAGTGCATCAGTTTTCCGTTTGTTTTCTCCAAACTTACCCGACTTTGCATCCGCATCGCCATTGTTGAGTTGCTTCTTTTGCTGCTCCTTGTCCGCGGCGGGTTTGCGCACAAAGAAGCTGCGCAGACGCTGGCCGAGATTGGTGCGTGGCTTCTGCTCATCCTTGTTGGCTGGGGCTGCGGCATCGCCTCCATTCGCCTCCTTCTCCTCCTGCTCTTGCTCGTTGTCCTTCTCCAGCAGCTCACCCTCGGCACCGTCACCCTCCGCTTTTGGCTTGTTCTTCATGAAGAAACCTGGCAACTTGAGTCCACCAATCGGTATCTTCTTCGGCTTCACCTCGCGCTCCTCCTTGCTGATCTTCTTCTCATCGGCGACATCGATGACCGCGCTTGTTTTGTTGCCATTCTCCGTGGGTATATCGATGATCTCCTCACCATTGTTCAGCGGTTTTTCCACCACATTTTTGGATGCCCCCTGCAGCGGCACTTCTGGTGTCTTCTTGCCGGCATTTGGTGTACCCGGCTTGGAGGTCTGTGGACTTGGTGTCTTCTCCTTCTTGGCATTGAGCATTTTGTCCGTCTCCTTGGGCTCATCCAAGGTGGACTCCTGTGCCGGTGTCGATTCAGTCTGTGGCGTTTCCTTCTCCTCTAGTTCGCCCATCTTGCAGTCTCTGTGTGTTTAAAACGAGTCGCTTCGGATTTCTGGGATTACTTTAGAGAACTCTGTGTGAATTCTGAAAGAGAAGAATGAAAATTAGATTTTGCCTCCGTTATATCAATTTTTTCCAGCTGCTAACCTGGACTTAGTTTGATTTATTTATTTTTTTTGTTAACTATGTTAAACTTTGGCTTCAGTTTGTTTATATTTTTTATTTATATATTTTTGTGTAGTTGCTAGGCAGCTAAGGATCTAGGATCTATCACGATCGCTGGCTGATTTGCTTCTAGCTGCCACTGTCTGCAACGCATGACTTTTATATGAAATCAAGGAAAATCGCCGGGAAAATTGTCAATGCCGGCTGCAATTGCAGTTGCTTGCGCGATTTGTTGCTGCTACCTGAGAATGAGGTACGTGCCCTGCCTTGCCTTGCTTTGTCTACCTAGGACAGCGTCTCAGGTATGCGTGAAAATTCGCTTGCGTTGTCGCCCTGGCTGCCGCATGGCATTTTTCATTTTCCTTTTCGGGGCGGGAAGACCGCAAATTTTGTTAAACAGCCAGCTGCGCTCTCTCGCCCCTCTCCCTCTCTCCCTGTCTGACTGCCTGCCTGCACCCTAACCTTGCCCGTGTCCCTGCCACATACCTCACGCTACGTGCGCTTTGAAGCATTTCACACATTTCCCTAAGCAAAACTACAGTTGCCTTTTAATTACCGGAAAACTTCGAGCTCAACGTTTACGGGCCAAGAAACCCAAGGACATAGGCCAGATTGGCCTCTATCATTAAGCCTGACGCCGCTGGCTAGTCAAAAAAAAAAGAAACAAAGTGCCAGCCATTATTGCGACAGTAGCACGTTCGAGAGAGATTTGAGTTTGGCTAATTGACCACAGCGACAGGAGATGGGCGACAGAAGTCATGAGAAAGTCCTTTCAAAAAATTAACCTTTACGCAGTTTGTTTTTTTAATGAACAAACATGTGTATTGCATTAACAAGAAAACATTTAGGATTCAGGAAGGTTCCCTGATGAGCTCGTTAAAACGATATTAGCCAATATAAATAATACAGTTATATATATAATAAGACAGTTCAGATTTATGGGTCTATTAGAAAAGTATAATTAGAATATTCTCGTGCTTTCCAAACAGGCTATACTTATGGTCTACCTAACATTAGGCATGTGCTGCTATGGACGTATATTGACTTCAGATTGAAAGGTGTGTTGCAAAAGTATGTTGCAGCCAAATGTCTATTTCAATTATGCAATAGAGTTCATCAAATGTGAATAAAACTATAAAACATTCAATTCGATAAATATGTTAAAGACTCGACTATAGATTTATCGCAAAAGTATATCTGGATTCTAGCGGTTTCTATTAACTAGAACTGTACGAATTTAAAGTCTAATCTAGCATATGTATGGAAATCTAAATCTGGCTTTTGTTATATGCATTTCCTTATGCTTTGTCAACTTTTTATTAGTTGATTATTTTTGTCGTGATTCAACGAATATGGATCAGCTTTTTAGTAGCTGATAACGTTTCAGATTTGTTTCAATCAGTGTCGTTATCTTCTCATGACACACTCACTCTATTTTACCAGCCAGAAGAAGCCAAAACAAATCCCGAACAATCCTCAGCATGTATCTATGTGTATTTCTGTGTATATAGTATTTGAAGAGCCCTACGCATCAAAGGGGGAGAATGGAAATGAAAAAACGATGCCATGTCGCGACCTCGGCGCATGTAAATCAAACGAAATTCCATTAAAATGTGAACTTACGAGTTCAGATCGTTGCGTGCCATAATCTGTGGACATTATCGTTATCATTATCACATGGTGCACAGTGCGATGTTTGCTCAACTGCATCGAAATTGTGCAGTGTGGTGGAAAGCGCGAGAGGGAAAACTAAAAACAAAATGGAACACGAACAAGAAATGGAATGAAGAATGAATGCAACGCATGTTGTTGCGTATCGAAAGTGAAAAAAGTGTCACTTGTGGCATGGCACTTGCAATGAGAATGGAAATCCAATTGAAGCCGATTAGAAGTGGGAACAGAGGTGGAGGAGGAGGAGAAGGAGGAGGAGTAGACGGAGACGACTCTGTCTGGTAGTTTGGCCGTTACAGACTCGTTAACGGAAGCAGGTCAAAGTAATTATAGCGCGCTCCAAGTAAGCTACTAATACATGTATAGTTGAAGTATCTGTAGCTGCAACTGCAACTGCAACTGCAGTTGTATTTGTATTTGTATCTGTGTGCGGCATCTTTATTGCAATTGCTAAACGCAGCTGGAAAATGAGAAACAAAAAGCGAGTTCGTTCATAAACTTTTAAAAAAGTCATCATTGTTAATTAGCTGAGCAATGTGTTGAAAGTCTTTGACCATCATCATCATCTTCATCATGATCATCGTGGCAGACAGGGGGCCAAAGTTGACGCGCCCATCGTCACGCATGTCGCCACCACGGATATCTGACTACTATATATTGGTATGTACATAGCATGTGGCATTTGTGGCCAGTTGGTCTATAATTTGTCTTGCCTCATAAATTAAATCAAACTCGAAACTTGCGTTTGACATGCGATTCTATTTTCCTGTACTGTTTTTTTTATTTGCTCCATTCTCTTTTTGTTTTTTTTTAGTGGCGCATAACCAAAATTGCCGTTAAAACATTAATGTTTGGTGTCGACAAATGCGGCAACCATTTCTTTTCTTAGGGTGTGCACAGTGGTGTGAGGCACTTTATTTTGTGAAATATTTTACGAAGGCAGATATTTTTGAGTCAAATCGATCTAGCCATTTCCGTTTGTTCGTGCTTGGGACTCTAGTAGCGAGAGCAACATCGTTCCTATAGCATCGATCAAAATCGATTTCGAACTTCAATAAAAGCCGCCATTTGTACTATAAAGTAATCTGATTTGAAAAAGCTAAAGTGTGCTAAAGTCCTCTTAAATGCGCTTATTAATCGTATATGGCATCAAATATTCTAGCTGCTGTGTGAACCGTTATTCTGTTCAGAATTCGCTTGCTTTAAATTACGTTGTGCTTAAAAATGTTTAAATCACTGGCAGCAGCTGAGCTGAAAACGAACAAAGCAAAAGCAGAGAGAACAAGAAAATAACGGCATTATTTTTAAAGCGATAGCAAGCAGTGCAAATCCAAGCAGTGTAGGTTTTTATGTATTTCAAAGTGGCGAATCGGTGTCAACATAAGCAATTGAGAGAGAGGAAGAGAGAGAGAGGAAGAGAGAGAGAGAGAGAGTTGATTATTCCCAATTTTGTCATAATTCAATGTTACATTAAATATAAGTGAAAATATAAAAACAAATGTGCAAGCTCAAACATCTAAAAATGTTCACATATTTTATCGCTTTTTGTCTAAAATAATATTAATATTGTAAGTTTCCTCACGTTTCGGCCCACTGTAGTGCACTGTAAGATGCATACAACATTAAAGCTAAGCCACACATAAAAACTAATCTTACCCCTAGCCAGAAAAAGAAAAAACAGAAAACAATAAAAATAAGCAACAACTAGGCAAGCATTAGCCACAGTGTAAAAGCGTCTAATGTTCGACCCTTAATCAGCAAATAAATTTGAAATATCTTTAACATGCCCAGAAACACTTTGAAACGCATAAAAATGCAATTGTTGTGCACACCCAGAGAGTGTGTGTCATTTGGGTGTGGGAAAACACACAACTGCCATTGAAAGGTTTTTGTTTAGTTGTTGTTATTTGTTCTAACTGCCAACACAGGCGCAATCTATAAATGTTGAACCCTTGGTGCTTTACCTCCAAAAGTCAGCCAAGCATGAAATGAAATTCAAGAAGGAAATGACAGCAAACAGGCAACAGGGGTTTAAACAGCAGTCGATTTGATTGAAAGCAATGCGTCTCCCGCTGTTCTTGTTATTATTAGTGTTGTTGACTAACTCACGCAAAACTAAATTGAAGAGTTGCCGCTGTTGCCAACTCCCACCGCCAGATGGCGTGCGTGTTGACACGCAGTAAAGTCCAAAAACCAATTGGGGGGTAGCGAGTTTCCCAAGCCAGAGGCGTCAGCATGTGGGGAGGGGCAGACAATTAAGCCAGGATATTAGAAAAACGGCAGCAGGACTGCCATTAAAAATCATGATTGTGATCAAATTTCAGACAAACGCTTAAGCAGACGCCAAGTTATGATTATATACGAGGAAATGCAAGTCTAGACAGCGATAGCAGAGGCAGATAAACACAAATGGGTGCATGGTGGTGGTGGCAGGCGCACACACAACAAATGCAATTAACACTCGACACCAGGTGTGGGTGAAAAAGAAATCTGTCAGGTGGCAATTTTGAAGGCGCCAATTGGCTAGGTCTGAAATATTGCAACAGCAATCAGCGGCCTATTCAATAAACCTGCGGCATGAGCATTTTTCAATTTATATCAAACTCTCTCTGTCTCTATCTGTCGCTCCCTAGCTGTGTCTCTACATCTCTCATATTTGAATCGAGGCCTCTAACGAAGTCAATTTGTCATCCCAGACACCGACAGACAGGCGGATCCAATGAAGGGCCGACAATCGACAAGCCGACAACCGACAAACATGGCTAGCAGACACTCGATTTTGGCTAACAAGCTGCTGCTGCTGCCGTCGATGAGTTCAAGTACAAATGCCTCGAGGTGCTTTTGTGTAACTGAAAGATAGCCATTTATTAAGCGGTCCGCCCGCTCGAAATTAACTTTTAATAGCCTTGGCGTTGCTTGTGGTTCTCCTTGTTATTGTTAATTTCATGGCAATTTATCCACAGAACGTGTAGCAGAAGGGGAAGGGGACGGTGAAGGGGACGGTGAAGAGTTATGAGCCGAGCTGTTAATGAACTTGCGCCATTTGCCAATTGCGCTTCAATTGAAGTTCATTTGCATGTGTGCACCTGGCCAGAAAAAGGAAGAGTAACATAGGAGCAGGAACAGGAGCAGGCAAGCAGGAAATGTGGAATCAAAATAAACCCAAGTTTGGGAAACGACAAACGCAACCACAAGAGGAGAGCAACTGTGGTTAACTCTGCCTCTGCTCCGTGCACGTGCAAACAACTTCGACTTGCTTTCCGCACAGATGACTATCTTGAAGTTGGGCATAGGTAGAGCTACAAAAACCAACAACACACACACATCAAGGGGTGAAATATCCAGTGGAATAAACTAAACAACAACAGGGGCGCCATTTCGCCGAGGGATTTGAGACCACTCACCATTTTTTTATGATTTACAAATTGCGCTCGTGTGGCAATAAAAAAAGGACCTTGTTTTGCTTTGAAATACCCTGTACATAAACCGTTGGCAGAAGATACAACTGAATATTAGCTTAGGACTTTCAAAGTTTAGCGAATAACTGTCATTTTGAATATTCGATTTGAAGTTTATCAGCAACGAACTGATCATCAATATTTATCGATATAATGCCATAATCTTGAACAGCGCATTGCTGAAGATTCGAAATTAGAAGTTTCTACCTCTTGTACTCCCTGAAATCAAGTCGACTATTGATGGTGATCAAGCATATATATATATATATCTCTTATGGGGTCGCAGATGATGCCTGCCGCCTGTTCAGTAAGCCCTCCTCTGAGCAACCAGTAATATTAAGGAATATCAATTGTAGGGTATTTTGCAGTCGAACATTCTTTAGTTTCAGTTTCAACACAAAGTAAGTGTTTCGCTTCGCTTATCTACACATACATATATATAAAACGGATCAATCTAAGTTTTTATTGCGCATTTCAAGCAAACAAAAGATATCGTTTCAGATTTCTAAGCATCGCTCCATCTCGCTCGCACTCACACACACACTCTATAATTGTCAAGGATGCGTTAGTTGGGTTTTTTTTATGAGCCACACGATAAGGCAAAGATTGCCTCAACCAGATAAGCGAGTAGCACAAAAGGAAAACTCGAATTGAAGGGCACCACAGGACACTCAAAATGGAAGTTTAAGAGTGTAGGGTGTGCGTGTGTGTTGTGTGTGTTGTGCGTGTGTGTGCTGGTTTGGTTTTTGAGTTAGGAGCCAGTTTTGTTTTCTTATTTTTTACGTATTTCCTTTTTACTGTTTACTTTGTATGTCAACAGTTGGGACACTGAAATTTATGAGTTGTTTTCCAATGCTTGCCTCATTAGTCAGTGTCAATAGAGGAGTCGTCGAGTGGGGAGTGTGGAGAGGGATGAAGGGGGAGGGGCGTGAGTGCGATCTGTGCAACATTGTGGATCGATGAAGGATTTACCGAGCAGGAAAAGTCAATTGAAATTAAACATTTGACCGTGAACCAATGAAAAGCAGTATGTTGAATAGGGAGGGGGAATGTGGCAGGCAGTGTGGCACATTTGTTTATCTTAGAGTGAAAAGTGATGAAAATATGTTGTTTAGGTTTTTACCCCCCAAAATGAGTGACATCAAAACCTTTGGCCAGCCGTGGAAAATTAAAGTCTCTAATTGTTGTTTACAGTTGTGTGGTGAAAGCAGCCGTGCCGCCCCAACAAATATGGGGGGACCCTCTGCTACGCCCCTTCCACCTAGCAACCGCCCATTACATAAGAAATTTCAATTGAATTTAAAGCAACTTTTGATTACGCAGTGAAAATGGAAAAACATGAAGAAGAAAAAAAAAATAGGCAATGAAAAACTGAAAGCGGCTTTTGTCTTTGAAAGCTGGCAAAACAATTGGGCCATAGGGGGTGTGGGTGCTGATAGGTGATAGTTGGGGGTGGAGTTGGGGAAATAAAGATGCTCCACACTGGAACAGTCGCGGACCAATAAATCTTGAATGCAAATGTTGCCGCTTTCAGTGTTTTCCCCCCAAAGCTGTCAAGTCTTCTTTATGTAATTTTCACGAACTTTGCTTTGATTTTTGTTGGTTTTTTTTCTTCTTTTTTGTTGTTGATTGTGTGTTTTCTCTCTGATGATTCCCGGAAGTCATTTTCATTGTTTTCTTTGTTGCACAGCTGCGTGGAAACTGCCTCGCTTTCTTAATTACCACAGCGCCTATTAATTTATTATTGAATTATTGTCGAGCTGGAGGCTTTGGGTCCAAATTCCAATTTTGTTTACCATCTCCATTTCCATTCGGGATTTATTTTGATGGCTTGCATATTAATGAGGCCTACGCAGCTATTTTTGGCCAATGCCACCAGCACCAAAAAAAGGGGCAATAAGAAATATGAGCTTATTTTTATCGAGGGGATCTGATGCCTGATAGATAGATTGAAATATTTAATGACATTTAGTGGGTTTAACGCGCAATATATTTATGAAATTTTCAAAAGGATTTCGTATGCATTTTCTCCACACACTCACAACTGTGATTAATACGCTGCTAATGGAAATGTTCTCGAAACGAAGCCGGAGAATGAAAGGGATTTCACATTGTATATGCGAGGGGAGAAATTATTGTGGGGGAAGCAATGACACGAGCTATTAGTTTGAAGATGCTTAGGGTTTTATAAGGTGAAAGGGGGAGAGGTGCGAAGAAGGGTTTAAGCTGAAATAAATTGTTGAAAATTCGAATAAACTAAAACTAAAACTTCACTTTCCAATTGAAATAATTTAATTATCTTCCGCCAACTTAACTTCTATAAAACATTTATTAAAATATTTTATGATGATTATCAGCAAGTAGAGCAGGAAGCAGGTGCTAAGTAAATTAATTTATTTTCAAGTTTAAATTGACCTAAACTATGAAAAATTGGAATAATCCAAGTACGCAAAAAATTCACATTACAAATTAAGTATTTAACTTCGATTACCTTAATTTGTTTGGAATATTGTTAACATATTTAAAAAATGGTCAACAGAAACCTGTTTTTGTTTATGATGATATTTTCTTAAAAAAATATTTAACTTAAAAAAAAAACACTTTTGCTTATCAGCAATGTGAAAATAAATGAATTTCGGGTTGCTTACTTGTTTCACTTTAGACAAATCTATGGCAAAATATGGCAAGTGTGGATAATCCGAGTGTGCAGTATAAAGCATATGTGATAAATGCACAAAATCCGATGGCGAGTCTTGCAGGACACTTGGGTGTGTATAACATGCACAGATTGCTGGCTCAGTAGAGGACAGCAAAAACAAAATGTAACCAATTTGCACACAATTATTTGCCTTTGTTTTTGATTTTCTGTTTCACATTTATTTTGACACTTATTATCCTGGCAAATAGGAATAGAAAAAGATATCCTACACAAGGCCGGTTGTAGTTTTTTTTTTTTGTTTGCTTGCTTGTGTGTTTGATGGGAAGGGATATTGAGTGGAGAGCTGGAAAAGTGCTCGTCGCGTGCGCGTCAACTGAAGCAGAGGAACCGAAAGCGTGCGGCGTCTAGCAGAGCGTGGCTCAAACTGGCGGCCAGCAGCAGTCGCTTCCATGCACAGCACCAAATGAAAATCTTTACCAAACAACTGGAAGTGTGCGCTCTGCTCTGGGCTCTCTTTTGTGCGCTCTCTCTCTCCCGCTTGGCGCTCGCTCACTGGAAAGACTGGCAAGCAATGCACAACAGAAACTGAAAACTGCCGCCAGCATAGGGGTTGCCCATCGCATAAAAGCAGCCGGGCGCTCTTCGCACTCGTCTCTCCCTCTCTCTCCTTCTCGCTCGCTCTCGCTCTCTCTCCACTCTGCATTTGTCTTTCCCGGTCTCTCGCTTTTTTTTTCTATTTGTCTCGCGCCCTGCAGCAGGGATTGTGCATGGCAAACACAACAACAGCAACAACAACAACAACATGTGGCACATGGCGACGGCTTCGTTGAGGTTTTCATTTTTTGTTTTCATTTTTTTCATTTTTGTTTTTTTTGTTGTACAGTAAATGCAAAATACATTGTACGCAGTACAGTAAATGGTAGCGGGGTTGAGGAGCAAGCGGTTATTTTGTTGCTTGGCTGACAGTTCATTGGGATTCCGTTTGGAGATTCACCTCGAAAATGGCACAAGTGTTGACGTTGAGGATGCTGAGGCCCAAGCTAAACATCTGTCTGTCTATGAAAATCACGCAATTGATGCGTCATAATAACTTAACCAACCCCCCCTCCCCACTCCCCTCCCTTTTAACCCCTTTCGTTTGTCTATTGCCTACCCCTGAGAGCAAATATAACTTTTTATTTGTTATTACTTTGCCATTGTTGTTGCCGTTGTTGCCTTGCCATTTTTCATGTCAACTTGTGATGCGTGGCGAAAGTGACGAGACAGAGAGTGAGAGAGAGAGAGAGAGAGAGAGAGAGGAAAAGAAAGGAGAGGGGATACAACATCGACAGCCTGAAGTAGTAAGCGGTCACTTTAACCGTTTGAAAATTGTAAGCGGTTTAGCTTGATTAATGCAGATTTCAGCTTAAAGTCAACTCCTCGAATCCATCAAAAATTGTCAGATTAACGCATAAATTTTGATTTGTTCCGTAATTAAAGTTTTTAATTTCTATACTAACCATTACAAATCCAGTCAGCTCCTACCACCCCCCATCCCTGCCCTATTAGCCCACATGTTGACAAGATTCACGCCTAGCTTAGCTCGTCAGCAAATAGGGGTTTTCCCTCCCCATATGCTTAAAAATGTCGACAGTTTGTGGCTACTGAAGCATTTCATTTGAAAATTGTTTGTGGCAGCTGCAGCATACAGAATGCACCGCTATGTGCCACAAATGTTGGCCGATAAAGGAGAACGTGACATGAAATGCGTATCGAGTTACGCAGAGTTCGACAAAATGACGTATGCCTGTCACGTAATTTTTTGGCATACAGATCTAGAGGATCGAGAATCGAGGAAACCCACCAAATGCCGCAACGGGGGCGTGCCCAGCGGCAAGGAAGCGAAGTTGAGGCACATGTGGCATGTTGCTGTTGTGTGTCTGGATGTGGGTTGTGTTTGGTAATTAACAAGTTCATGTTTAATTTAAATTTGGATCAGACTCGCGTGGGTAACAGGAAATGCATTAAAATTGCCGTTCTTATAGGTATTCTTATTGCCATTGAGTCACTTTGAGTTGAGTCCTCCCCTCTACGCCCCTCTCTCTCTTCTCTCGTAATTCAATCTGCAAATTGTGCCCCCTTTTTCTATAGAGGATTGCTGTTAACAAAAAATAAATAAAACCGAAAGCCGCTTAATGTTCAAGCTCAATTATATGGCTTTTCTTCTTTTTCTTTTTTTTTTGGGTGTGTTTTTGTCTCTTTGTTGCAGCCGTAAGTGATTCCTGGCTTAAGCGCCTTAAAGTAGGCCATAAAAAAGCGCAACTACAAAAAACAGCGTCAACTTCAAAGCATAAAAACTTTTTGGCAAGCATTGCCACATCATAAAACCTTTATACAAAATGTCCTGCGGTAGTTTTTATGTACAACATAATAGTAGGGTGCACCTACCACCCAATACCACCCACATACCCACTCTACCACTCGCCCAGTTGACTGTGGCTGGCCACACACATAAAAGTAACTGTTTTATTTACTGAGCCAAAGGACATGGACAGAATGTGGACACATTTTGTGGTTGCTTGGAGTTTCATGTTGCCTGCTTGCTTGCCACATCAAACATGAGACCAGCAGCTTAAGTGTTCCTTGGAACTGAGGTTAAGCACCGCCTGCAAAAACGGCAAAAGGGTGAAATTGAGTACAATTATCTATACATGCATAAAACAATTGTTAAATGATAACTTAATGTCCACTTACCAAACATGCACAACTTGTACTTTTCTAGACTTTCCCTACACTCTAAAAAAAATACACCTAAGAACAATTTTTCTTTATTTTTAGAATAATTTCTAAAGTGTTGCCACAAAATAACCATTCTAAAAATGCGACGTTTTTCTTTTTTATAAATATTTTCTATTATCAAGAAAAATATTTGTTGAAATGAAAATCATCTTTTTAGAAAACCCTCTGCACCAAAAGTATGGCAATTTACTTAAATTCAAAGCGACGTTTTTTCTGAGTGTGGCAGAGTTGCGCTTTCTACAGCCGCATAGGGGTCAATGTGTGGCCAAATGGCTGCAATCAAAACAGGCAGCATTGTTTATCGGTTCAATGTCTGGGCAAAGATCGAGCAACTTACAGCTGCAAGTACTTGCAACAAAAGACCAAGAGTCTCAAGAGTCAGGAGAGAAGGTGAGGAGTGGTGGAGAGTTGCCTTAAGAGGCTCTGGCAGGGAAAAGCGATGAAAATGATGTTCGTGAATGGCTCTCGCTGTGATCTGTGTGCAAAGAGACAAACAACAGGCGCGACAAAGACCATTAAAACTTACTTAAAATTGTATAACAATTGTCCACACACACACACACACCCAAACACACACACATATGTGAGTGTGTGCGCGCACACTCAAGTGAGTGGAAAGAATCACAGAGAGAAAGACAGACAATAGAAGAAGAACAACAAACAACAACTGCTGCTTCGGCAGTTACCTACAACGACAGACAGACTGACTGAAGACTGGAGTCGCCTCCAAAGTGCGAAAGCAACTTGACAACGGTTAATAATTGACAATTCAGCTGCAGCTGCAGCTCTGGACATGCTGATGATCATGCTGATGCTGATGCGGATGATGATGATGATGCCGTTGGGGCTGTGGCAGATGCAACACTGTCGCTGCAACGTTTTTAAAGTGTTGCAAACACCCACTTGGAGCCATGGGGCAAACTGTACTTGGCCTTAGAGATGATCACGTGCTGACTTCTATACAACATAATAACATTAATTTATTTATATAAATTGGAGTCTTTATATAAATATTAAGAATATTTAACTTAATGTAAAATGTATTTAACTTAATGTAAAATGTATTTAACTTAATGTAAAGCTTATGAAAACATAGCAAGCTGCCTTGGCTATCATTTTTAGGATTTTGAACTATCGTTTTATGTTTGTGTTCGTGTCACGAGAGCCAAAGCACGACACGAGTTCAACTCCACTTTGTGTGCTGTGCGATTGGAGGGCGATGCTTCAATTGAGGCAGCGCCAGATTAACACACACAGAAAATTGAGGCAAGTTGCAGTTGGAAAGATACTTACTGCTTTCTGTTGCAGTTGATGTTGCTGTTGTGGCTGCTGCAGGGGTTTGGCCTGACATTGACATGCAGCAAGCAGCAGGCGAACTCCAGTCAATGTCTCCCCGTTGCATACAGTTTTGCGTGTGGGCGGCAAGCAGCACATTGTCGCCACAAAAGCATAATTTTAGCTATCTGTCTCTCTCTCTCTCTCTCTCTCTCTCTCTCTCTGTCTCTGTCCTCCTCCCTCTCCTTTGGTTTATAAATAATGTGAAACTTCCTACAATTTGTGCCACGAATGATGCGCAGCCCAAAAAAGGTTGGCTTTAATGCGACATAATTGATGCACAAAGCGCGTCCCATTCAGGTTTCATTATGCATACGCTCGAATCTCGAAATCTGCGCTGATTTGATTAACAAGCTGATGTGCGTGTGTATCTTTAGCTGTATTTCCATGACCATGGGAACAAAACAGACACAAACACACAACAGATACATATGCAGAGCTATAGATACAACAATAGCTCTAGATACTTTCGGTTGGATGTCAATTTATCGATTTTTGCTGCTGCTGCACTTAAAGCGCTACTCTGACTTGCAGATACTTTGTGTATCTGTGTTACTTTGAGTGTAACTGTGTCTGTGTGTGTGTATGTGTGTGTGGGCGGCATTTTCATTTTCAAGGAAGCCCTTCAAAGTTTTGTTTGCTTTATTTTGCAACATGACATCGGGGCAACGACAATTATCCGCTTAGCGTGTGCGGGCCAGTGCAGCAATGCGCAAAGTATCTTTAAGATACAATTGAGTTACAAGTTACTGAGCAGTTGTCTGACATAATTAAGCGCTTTTCCCAATTTGTTGATGAACGTCGGCTAGAAACAATTGGTTTTCCATCATCATTATCCGATACAAAGATACGATGATGCAGCTCTAATCAAGTTGCCGCAACGTCAGTTGTGCTGTGGCAGTTGCAGTTGCAGTTGATGATGCAGCGTAAAATTAAGAGCCACGCGGGCAGACAAAAGTATCTGACAGATTGTCGTTGAGCCGACAGCTGAGCGAGAGGGACAGCCGTAAAAGCGATAAATAATTACGAAAAACCAGCAAAATAAAAAAAAAACCGACTCAAAGCACAACGCGTGCTATTGAACTTTGCCAGCAGAGATACTTTTTTTTTTGCATCCGTCAGATACTTGAGCATAGTGTCAGGCAGATACTATTGTATCTGGCTGCAGCGTTTTCACGATTTGCACTTGACAATGTGCCGGAAATTGATTTTGTATTGCAGCCAGCTGCATACAGATACAAATGTATCTTATTTTTTGATGTGTGGGCGTTGCGGAGCAAAAAAAAGAATTGAAATTATGGGTCACATTACTGCAGATGCTGCTCGGGAACTCGGCTCGTGGAGCAGTACTCTGCTCTGTCCGGGTGGTCTCATTTAATTAAATTGCCAAATGAACGTCTGCGTGGGTGGTTTTTGTTCTCCTCTTTTTTCTGCAAAGCCTGCCTCAGACTGTGGCAGTTGGGATGAGGCTGTGCGAAGGCTGGCAACTTCAGCTTTGCTGGCACAATGAAACTTGCCAGCGGATGTGCAGCATCGCCTTATCAGTCTTAATGGCCAAAAAGAACCGTTCCAATAAGCGTCCAATGAGCGCATTTAAATGCAAATTTTGTATGGATACACACACACACACACACACACAACACGTGCAACAATATCAGTTGACCAGTTCCCAGGGGCTCAAGTGTTGAACGTCATTAGCGGGTTGTCGCCTCGCTGTCTGTTTTTGGAGTTGCAAGCTGGAAGTCGCTGCTGAAGCGTGCGAGAAAAAAACTAACAAAATGTTTTCATTGTTGATGTTGTTATTGTTGTTGTTGTTGTTGCAACCTTTGGAATTGGAGGGAATATATACATACATCCGTAAGTGGACGCTTGATGACCGGAAACGTTGTTCAGCCAAGTTGCAACACATGTGCCGACTGCCAAGCAACACCTGAGTTAAAGACAAAGCAACAGCTAATATTGAAAGGCCTCCCTATCTCTCTCTCTCTCTCTCTATCTCTCTCGCTTTCTCTGTGTTTGTGTCCCTCTCTCACTGTCTGCCAGAATTGGCGTGTCTTGGCGGAATTGATTGCCTCGCTTGCCCCTTGGCGACTCCCACACAAATCGAATGTGGATGAAGTGCAGCTGCATATATAGCAAATCAAGTTCAGAGGCAATTCAAGCGCAAAGCTGTCCAAAATTAACAAGCGCAGCAGCAGCAGAAGAAGAAGCAGAACTGTGCAATAACAACAACAAATGGGCCAACAACATGCAATTTTTGAAATCGCAGATGCAACAACGACGTTTAAAAATAGCTGCATGTCACCAGCAGCAACAAGAACAGCAACTGCATCAATGTGGCAATGATGCAGAAAGCGAATGAACTAAAAAACATAAAAAAAAGCAGAAAAAAACAACAACCAAATAAAAAGCAATCCCATCATGACTGCAAAATGTGCCTAACAAGCGGGAGACACAAGTAAACAACTGGATTTCTTTGGGCCAGGTTGATATGGTGAATGCCCTATAATATGATGACTATATGAAGAGAGTAGAGAATTAGTTAATTAATGTTATGGATATACAAACTGTAAAATAATTGAGTTCTTTATCGCTAAGCGAAGATGTGTTAAATTTTCTTTGTAGAGCATAAAGTTTTTCCAGTTAAAAGCTGCTGACATATGCTCTTAACAAGTTCTGAGAAACGGTGTAATAATTGTCATTATTTAAAAATTTGTAACGTATCTTTTTATGGCTCGACTTGTGAACACTTAAAGCTGTTAAGAGAAACAGGTTAATTTTGTTGTGCTGGCATTTAAGCCAGGCAAAATGACCATAGCAAACTTACGAAAGTTAAAAATAAATAATGATTTAGTCTGAAGCATAGCACCTGGCATCGTAACTGCATGTTTTCGGAATCAAACACTAAATTACAGAACAATTGAAGTTGAATTAAAGTGAGTCACTTTTGCGAGTAGTAGTAAACAACACAAAAGAATATGTGCCACAAACTTCCATCGCAGATAGCAGTGCTACGAAAAAGGGAAGAGCCCAAAACAATGGGGAGTAGTGCATCATAGTGCAGTCATAGTCCCATTTAGGCACCGCCCAAGGTGCTTCGACTTTGGCGGATCGTGACGTTACTTTGATGACTCTCTGATAATGTGCCCACCAATTGGCCCAACGGATGGTTGCAAGTTGCACAACTTGCACTGTCACTGACTGGCGCGAGTTGCCAGTGACGATTAGAAAGGATGACAAAACAGTAACGACAAGGGAAGGGGGGGAGCGGGGCATTGCAAGTCGAGGCATGTGCGTGATGCGCATGAGCGGCGCATCATTGCGCCTTAAATGGGAGCAGTGCAACAAGCAGCAGCCCTACTCGAGGAAAGGGAGTTTGGGGCATGCAGCAGCGGATGCAATACATTGCAATTTTTAGACATTTCTCATTGTTCTGTGGCATTTGTTTGGTGTGTGCGAATGCGCAGCGATGCGTTTATTAAAAACCATCGGACAACCAATGGGAGGAGGGAGGAGTAGCAGGAGAGCCTGCTGTTTTTATTGGGGGTGCTCTATGGAAAGAAGGAAGCGCGTTCAGGTTCAGCTTCAATACACTCACAAAAAAAATCGCTCTGATAGCTAGAAAGTTTTCAATGTTCGTGGAAACAATTTCTACATATAAGAAAAAAACTATACAAATTATTAAGTATTCGTTTTTAAAAAGTAGAAATGCAAACCACAATTTTTGGAAAAATGTCTACAATTTATTGAGATTTTTTTCGCAGTGTACGATTCAGTTTCGTTCCCCTTGCTAAAAATTGTCATTGCCTTTTTTGGCCAAGGCGCATTTTAATCGCGCACTGAAAATCAAAGGCGAAAAGTGGGCAACAACAACAGGAACAGCTGCTGCGACTTCTGCTGCTGCTGTTGCTGTTGCAAGGCTTTTGGGGTCGCTGCATTTTGAATGTCGGGGACTATAACTCTTTGGGGTCTGCCGTTGACGTTGCCTTTTGTGAATTATTGAAATTGCGCAGTTTCTGCGATTGATCTGAAAGCCAGAAGGAGGAGCAGCAAACAGCAAGCAGAAGCAGCAACCAACAGACAGAGACAGTCAGCGGTGGCTCCGCATTCGAATCCCAGTCTGAGTGACGCTGCTAGCAATCAATCAATCACTGAAATAGTCAAGATATTGCAGCAGTCGAGTTGGAGTACTCGCATTCGAATTCATCGTAATAGTTGTGTCTGCGGCTACCGTTTAAAGAGGAGTAGTACAGGAACTGCATGTCGGGTCATGCAGTCACATCGACAAGCAAAAAATACAAAAAAATAACAAAAGCCGCAGGAGCCACACGCGATTTATGATGAGCCCCCTATCTGTCTGTCTGACTGTCTGTTTCTCTCTTTGCATCTGTATCTGTTGCTGGCTGGTCACGAAGTGGGCGACAGTTGAGCACGTCACGAGAGCTACAAATGCTGGGGCGTGTCCAGAATCTAACATATACTTTAGTAATCGTTTGGAAATTAGAACTTACAGAAGCTACAATTGTGCAGATCCAGAAATAGCAGTTTAATAGTTTTCAAATCTACTTAGATTATTTTCCTATTATATATTATTTTCTGTTAAAAATAATCATAACAAAACTTCAAAAACCCATTACTTGAGCAAACTAATGCGATTTTCAATCCCGATACTGATTTGATAACAGTTTCTAGCCAAGATAGATTTAATGACACATAAATCTTTCCCTCACATTGTTTCAGGCTTGCTGCCATCAACCCATTATCCAAGTCATAAATTAATTTTCTACCTAATCAGAACATAGATCCCAGAGACATCATACAGAAGACCAACCGGATTGATGGTGCTGCATGATGTTGATGGAGATGCTGCTGGTGATGTGGATGCTGATGTTGATGCTACCAAAACGCAAGCACAACACAACCCAACACAACACGTGAAGAATTTTGCGCTGACTAAAAATAACATTTAATTTTTTGTTGATTCGTCCCCCCACAAAGGAATTCCATGGAATCGAAATGAAAACAAAACGAAAGCTGAGCACAAGTGTGAGGATGTTGATATTCAGCACAATTCAGTGCAACACAAATTGGGGGAGCAAAAGTTACACATTAATTGGCAGCCGGAAAGTTGAGGAACAAAACATACACAGAAATCTGGGAATGGGAATGGGAATGGTATGATGGTATGGGAATGAATTGAGACTGGGACACAGGTTATGATATGACGATGACAATTGGCCGAAACGTCATTTAATTCGCCTGACGAAGAATCTCAAGTGCTGAAGTGCTGGGAAAAAGCAAACTGAATACAAAAATTTTTCGGAGCAATGAAATGGTCAATTATGACAAATTTTTGAAATGAATGTTAATTTCCAGCTTGAGAGCGCGGCTCAACGTCATCATTAGCACCCGAAAATGTCAAGAGGCATGTCAAGCGACGCCGACCGAAGCCGACCCACTTCAGCCAACTCCATTCCGCTCCTGTTCCTAATGCTGGCATTTTGTCACACGCTGTTGGAGCTCTCCACCTACCTCCCCCCCCACACACACAGGTTCCACTTGAGAACGCCTTGGCCATGTTTTTAATGATTGTTAATTGCCAACGCTGCAGCGGGAGTTAACTGGGAAGACTTCCCGCTGCCAAAGTAATCTCAGCTGGGCATTTAGCCTACATTGTGAAGGCAATCTTCAAGTTCAGAGATTGTGGGTCAGTTGTGGAAGTCAATTTGCCTCGATCCTTGCATTATCAGCAATTACCCAGCTAGCCAAATTCACGACTTTTTCTTGTACCTGAAGATGGATCCGCGCTCCCGCTCCCGCTCCCGCCTGCAAATGGAACAAATTTATTTGCCCGTACCACAAGCGGCCATTAACAATTTTTTTGCTAGCTAGACTAATCGTGTGGCATCTTGTGGCTCTGGCTGTGGCTAATGCTTTTGGCTGCCAGTTGCTCGAGCTGCTCATAATTCACCCACCAATAACCGACGGTCATGTTCAGGGGCGAAATCTGATCGGGCTCGGGACTTTCCATTAGGATAAATTGCTGGCAAAATTGCCACATGGAAAATGTGCAATGTATAAAAATGTCAAAGATCGCATCGCAGACGGGCAGAGGAGTGGGAAGAGTAGATTGAAGGAGAGGAGTGAGGATGCTGGCGACTCTGTGGCAGATTAATGATCGTGCGGTGCCCGAGGATTATTGCGCTTCAGTTAGGTAGCTCCGCACTAATGACGTCATTATGAGCACAGCACAGCACGTGCTCCAATCGAAAGCCTAGGCCAACAGGCAACAGACCAAGTGGTAAGCGTGGCAAGTGGCAGCTTTGACTGGTGCCCGCGCGCACCACTAAACAGAAACATAAATAAAAATTCAAATTTAAATTCAAATTTTTTTTAATGCTTCCTCCGCTTGCCGGCGGCCAAGCAGGCGGCCAACCCGGCCATGAGAGGGTGTCAGATTTCATGAATATGCAAATTAGAGCCAGAGTATGGAAAAGCATCATAAAATATGGGGGCAGAATTCGCCGAGCACATGAATTGTAAATAAATTTATTGCGTGCGCTGATTTGTTGTCTTTTTACGACATACCCTCTAATCAGACTGGGCAACGTTGCTTGAGATTCACGTTTTTTTAATGAGCTAGAAAAGTGAAAAGTATAAGTTAAAAATGGAGCCCAAAGAAAGTAATCCTATTGAAGATTTGGAAATAGGCAGCTTGTAGGCTTCTAAAAGTACCATAAATATTCAAGTAAAGGGTATTTTCCAGCACAGCATTGCAAAATTTAAACAGCTTTGCATAGAATTTTTGTTACATGGTGCGTTCATGCAAAACATGAGCAAAAAGAAGAGCTCTGAGCCTGCATATTAAATGAGAGCTTGGCGGAATATGAATTATGAATGGCAAGCGGTCTGCTACTAGAGAGAGGGGCGGGGGGAAATGTTCAAGCCGTGGGCGGAGGGAGGTGGTCGAAAATTTGACAACACAAATATTAGCAAGTGATGAAAGAAGTAGAAGTGCTGCCAGCCAAATCCCGCGACAATTGATAAAGAAATGCTTGGAGATTTAAAACAACCAACCGGAGTAGAGTACAAGTTAGGATTAGTCTGGGTCTTGGTTAATTGGAAATAGGCGCAGCAGGATTAAATAACTTAAGTTGGTCAGGGGCAAAATGAAATGAGTGCCTCGAGTCTGACGTCTAGCATCTGGCATCTGGCATTTGGTATTTCAATTACAAGCATTCGCTGCGATATACCTAATTGATTGACTGGAGCTGCAACTGAATCTGTAGCTGAGCAGTTGAGATGGCCGAGGTGCTGATAATATTTATACCACGTTCAGCCGCAACGAGCGATTTAATTGCATTTTCCACAACGAACTGCAGCATCAGCAGCAGCAGCAAATAACAACGAGTCTGTGTGCCGCATTTCCACGCTTTAATGTTGCAGGCCGTGCACGTTTCTAGTTGGGGCCCATTACATAAACCATAAGCAACAGCATCGGGCAGCTCAGGCAGCTGTGCTCTCTGTGCATCGCTTTGCCCCCGATCCCCCCCTCCTCTCAACTCAAAGAGAGTCGTCGAAGCAGCGGCGAACTCTTGTTTATGCCACTTCGGGGCCATTTTCACAGTTTGCCATTTGGTCGGCTTGCAAAAAGTAAATTATCTGCAGGCAACGGTAAACGCCAGCACTTTTAAGCAATCTCTCTCTCTGCACCTCCTTTATAGCAATTCCCTCAGCTGAAAACAAGTGCAACGTGGCACATTTTCAGTGCAGCAGCAAACTCACGATTTTCACCCCAAGGCGGGGGAGTGCTTTGGTCGGGGGGATTAAGAATAACCCGCTAGGCAACTTTTTAATTCAGAATTATCCACAGCAAACAGCAACGGCAAC
Organism: Drosophila nr. perissopoda 5 BK-2023a; assembly: GCA_035044105.1. Taxonomy (NCBI): domain Eukaryota; kingdom Metazoa; phylum Arthropoda; class Insecta; order Diptera; family Drosophilidae; genus Drosophila; species Drosophila nr. perissopoda 5 BK-2023a. The sequence goes on from JAWNMK010000124.1 coordinate 6,305,433, forward strand.
AACAACAACAATAACTGCATCCATCAACTGGAGCGCCCTTACTTTGGTCTAGCAGTTGTCAACAAAACTTTCAACTAGGAAGCAAAAGCAAAACTTGCAACAAGCTAAAAAGAACCCAAAAGAGGCAACAAATCTCAACAGGCGGCGCCAGTTGAATGAACTCTCTCGGTTCCAAGAGAGTTGAAGTTTCCAGCTGCTGAAAAAAAAATGGTTCACTTTTTTTTTCGCTGTTTGTTGTTGTTGTTGTTGTTGGTCTGGCCCACAGGTAATGATGATGTTGCCAGGTCTCCCTGTGAAAGGAAGCGCAGAAGCGCAAAACGAGGCCACAACGACAGGCCAGACACATACACAAACGAACAAACAGGGAGCCACAGGGCCCAAACAAAGCGGCAGCAGGAAACGAGCCACAATAGACAACATGGTACAACAAACAGACAACCAGGCAACCAGGCAGCCAAGCAGCCAGGCAACTGGCAACTTGCAGCAGGCAACAGGAACTGTGCTGCGTCGCGTCTGTTAATCCGCAATCAATAGAAGAAGGAAAGCAACAACAACGCTCAACTCTCAACGGAGCGCAAATAATACGCCAAGAAAGCTGCAGATTTGCGATCGAAATTGATAGAGACGTGTGGTGCAGCAGATGAAGCACATCATGGGGCAAGCAACGGCAGCGGGGGCGGGGCGCGGCGAGTATGCAGCAGCAGCATTTCAACACATGTGCCGCAAAGTAGCAGCCAGCGTCCAACATCCAAACATAGGAGCGCCCATTTGTTACTCAATGGCGTGTAAAATAGCTGCCCGGCACAGCCAGCCGGACTAGCGAACGGATCCGACGGATGGACAAATGGACGTATTGCCAGCTGGACGTATTGACAGTGTATACAAAAGAGCAGGCGCTGCACAGAGATGAGCAATCGATCCGTGATTTGTAACCGTGATCAATACAGTGACTAGTAAACTGCAGCGAAAAAATGCTCCAACTCTGATTCTATCAAGTAGAAGTCAAAACTTTGTCAAATCTGATCCGATTTATAAAAACCATGGCTTGCTGATCATTGTTTAACGTCAAGATTAAATCGGCATTCAATGTGAGAAACGCGACTCTTGCTCAATATTGAGCCGATTTTGAAAAAATAAGTATTTTAGAGCAATATTCGACTTCTAGATTGAAACTACATTTAAAGTTTGAAATGCGATTTGAATTCGATTTCAATGTTAAAAAATCCAATATGAAATACATAGCATGGTAAAGATGGCTCAAACACAGCAGCTAATTCCAAATCTGGTCGATCATCCTATGGCTCCCAAATTGCACATCTCTGCCAGACTATCTCAAGTGTGAATCGAGTGTTGGCTAAGAAGAAAAGCAGCTGCTGTTCGATTTAGCGATCTACTTGGGCAGCGTTGATGATGATGATTATGATGTACTTTCCTGCCACTGCCAGTGTGCTAAAATTTAATAAGTGAAGAAATAATCGCTCGCTTTATGCAAGCTCTTAACGATTGTACTTATGCCTATTGTAGTTGTTGTTGTTGTTGTTCTTTTTGCTGTTGTTGTTGTTGTTGTATCTAGTTGCATTTGCTTGTGCGAGTTGAATGAACTGTTCTTGTTTCAGCTTTCGTGTGTGTGCATGTGTATAGCGTGTGTGTGTAATTCAAAGCGAAATTATAATGCTGCAAATTGGAGCTCAACAACGAGAACCAACAACAGCAACAACAACAGACAAAAACCAGTTGGAGTTGCAGCGACAAACATACATTTCCCCCCCCGATATTCCACTCCCTATTTCAGCAGCTCGCGCGTAAAATAATTTTTTATGACACGGAGACTTCTTGTCGCGTTTATTTTGTTGGCATTGTTGTCGCCGCATTTGTTGCTCTTGTAATTAAATAATGTTAAGTTTCGCGCTGCCAGCGACAACTTGACAAACTGACACGCGAACTCTGCCGGCCAATTTATGCAGCAATAGCCGCAGGGTATACAGGGTATATCTACATTGTGGGAAGGGGAGGGGCGAAGACACGACACGCATCTATCTAAATGGATAGCTACATGGAGAGTAGTAGAAGTCTTTAAATTGTGTGTAAAAGTAGTATGCGACATTTTTATGATGACTAGATGGTAAATTGAGTGGCATGCACTTGACATCCAGTCCAATTGGCCGCCTAATTGGATTAGCCTGCTGCATGCTGGCTAACAAAGAGTTCAGACTAGTAATTCTAGCTAGATGTAGATGACACTTTAAGGATCACATCGGGTTCAAGAATTAACTATTTCTCAGTAAGCAATAAGAAAGGCAGCGAGCAGATTTTAACTCAATTTTAGAGTTGAGTCTGACTCATGTGTTCTGTATTGAAAAGCAAAACAAAACATGAAAGTTCTAATTTCAGAGACAATTGAAAATTACGATGTTCAATTCGGAAAGTTGTCATTTCTTAGCGATCATTGCAATTGCAGTTTGTTTTAAGGTCTTGTGATAAAAAGAGTATCACAATTGAAATATCAAGAATAACAAATTGGCGGCACATTAGAAACGCATAAAACTTCATTAAGCTCGTATTCTACACGCACTTAAAAACAGTTACCAACTGCAGTTAACAATTAACTTGATATGAGGCCACAGATAGAAAGATGTTGCCCCCTGAAAAAAAACTTGGCCAGAGAAAGAAGTGGGCAGGGGGGTGAGAGAGGGGCTTACCAACAGCGCCGCTTGAGTGCTTCCAGCAACTGCAATGAATTGCAATGATAGAGTCAGCAACAACTATAAAAAATAAAAAAAAAAAAAAAATGGGGAACAAAAAACTAGAAGCAACAACAGAAACGTACAGAAAACACAATAAAATATTGTACAACAATGAGTTGAACGTCTGTCCGACTGTCTATCTGTCTGCCTGTCCATTTTCCAGGTCTGTTGATGTTTTCGCTTGTACCGCTCCACGTTGAAACTCCAGTGGGGGGTTAGCAAAGTGCACATGAAATTTGATTCTCGGAAGAGTTCATTTGTTGCTTACCAAGAAAGTTGCCAGGTAATGAAATTTACTGCCAGCTATATGCTGTGTGCTGTAGCTAACTTCATTAAATTACAAACAAACGTTACATACTTGCAGGGTTGCCATAGGTTACAAAAAAAAAAAAAAACCAAATAAGAAAAAAAAGATCTAACGCTGCCAGACCGCCCACCAGGCCAACTAACGGCACTTTGGGGAGTTTGACAGAACATCAACAAAAAAAAATATGTGCAAGCCATTAGAGTGCAATAACATTCAAATACTCGATAATAATAAAACGAGGGACGCTTTATTACAACTTGTAAATTTGATTTTGACAGACATTTTTCACTGCCAACTTTTTGCGTTTTTGTTTTTTGACATTGCATTGAGCTGTTATTGTCGTTGTCAGCGGCATTGTCATTGCATCCCCGTGGGAGCAGCCGGCGCCCAAAATTGCCCAGCCCCGGTGAGCAGCTCTACACATGTTGTGGCCCCCAAGCAAATTGTGGCCTTTTCTTTTTTCTTCATTCTTGGCTGGAACAAAGCGCGAAATGTTTGCTTTTGTTGCTGAGGATAATGCATTGATTTCTGGCTTTTACTGCTGCTGTTGATGTTGCTGCTGTTTCCATGGAAGCGTGAAGTAAGACAGAAGCTCTCAACTGGGGTGTGCGCAATTGTGTTTGTTGGTCTCCCCCCTGTGTGGGGTAGTCAACACTGATATGGGGTATCGCTAGAAAGCAGCCCTCTTTGTTTGTGCAATTCCCATTCAAGCAGCAGCAGTATTGTATTTATGTAATTGCAGCTGATACGATTGATTTACAGCGTTAAGTGGGAATTATAACCACTGTTGCTTGATCTAAGCTAACTCATATGTATCGATACTACAATGTTTAATATCGATAATAGCAACTGGAATCTAATTGGAACTTGGTTTACTAACCTGTGATGCTCAACACTGATGCTCGCTCGCTCGCTCTCTTCCTATTCACCGTTTGTCACACACATACACACAAGACACTCACATTCCGCTTTTCTACAAACTGCAAATTTTTATTTCTATTAATTTCCGTTCACTTTGGTTGTCTCTAACAACAGCACTTCGATTGGCAATTTTTTATATGCGCATTTAGTTAAACCAAATACAAATGTAAAACAATTCAATTGTGCACTTGCCCCGCAACGCGGAATAAACAGAACTTGCAACGATGCCAAACACAAAACGAATAAAGCCAACATACAAAAAATACACACCACACAGACAAAACAAAAAAGGGAGCGAAAGAGAGAGAGAGAGAGAGAGAGAGCGAGTGTGTATTTTTTTTATTGGCATGCAAATCGGTTTTTAGCTCTTCTTGATCGTGTCTGTCTTGCTTCGCTGCAAAAATAATACAATTTACCATTTGTTTTTTAACAATTTAATTGGAAAGTTCTCGCAGCAACAACAACAAGAACCACTTTGACCATTTTCGCCTGCTTTTTTTCAACCCCATTCGCAGAATTTATGCTGACCAAGCGAATAATAAGGGGCGAAAAACATTCGCATTGCATTTGCATGCTGAAAGGATTAGAAACCGGTTTTTTGGTTTGTGCCACAAAAGAGCTTAAATCGGCTGGTGGTGGTCAGTTGGCAACCACCCACTGTGTGTACTGGCTGTGATTTACTTAAGAGGGTGGCCGCGTCTACCATTTCACAGAGAGACAGAGATGGAGAGAGAGAGAGAGGGAGAATATTGAATGCAGTTGCGTCCGCACTTCAGTGTAATGGCCAAGCATTAGGGGGCGACACTTGAGTTCCTGTGCGCCGCATGTCAAAGTCAGGCAAGCAGCAGGACGAATCACCACCCCATCCACTTATGCAAATGCAAACAAAGCGACCGCCGCCCGGGCGGCAGACGCACGAAGTCACGTGCTGCCAACACCACCCAAAAGCAGAGCAAGAACAGAGCTAGAGTTGAACTGCACTAATAAGCGGCAAATAATTGGCAGACGAACTTGAGACTACCCCAATGCCTCAGTGGCCGAAGGGGCGACTCCTCCTCATCCTCCTTCTCTGTTGCTGCACGGCACTAGAAAATCGATACGACTGCCACCCCAAACAAAATAGAAGAAAATAAATAGCATGCGCCCGCTGCAGGTTGTCGATCCTTGTTGGAATGTTTTTGTTTGTAGTGGCCTGGACATGCAGCCGGCTTCCAGTCAACACAGATAGCGAGAGTGTGAGAGAGCGAGAGTGTGTGTGGAAGAGAGTGAGAGAGAGCGCACGCTCTGCTGCCATTTTCTCTCATAATTGCACATTTGCTGCATATGCAGGTAAGCCACAAATAAATTTATGTGACTCACATGCTTGGAAACATAAACCACTTTAACCCCACCACAAAAAAAAAAAAAACAAAAAAACCTAAAAGAAAAACCTCAACAGCAACAATTAGAGTTTCCGGCTATAAAATACTATAGCCCATAAAGAAAATTTAGAACAGTAAAAACGCGTTAGCCCAGAACCATGTCAGACTGTCCAATCTTTGTCAGTCTGTCACTCTGTCCGTCAGCTTGTCTGCGATTAGAACACTACACAGTGATCTGTCAGAAACTAGAACTAGTGGACTTAAAGATATAATTCAATCTATTTTCAAAAATGTTTTCAATAGAAACAGTACAACAAGCTTTTAATATTAAAAAAACACTTTTGTGATTTAAAACATATATTTTTGGTATTTATATTCTAGATAATTGTAAATTTATAAGCTCTCTGTGATCAAGATAATAGGTAATAATCAAAATGCTATTTATAAAATTCTTTATTCAGATAGTTCTAAATATTATTATTAATTCAAGCTGACTATCAAATTGGTTGCCTCTAATAGACCAACTTTACTACTATTATTATGTCAAAAGGTTCGCACTTGTGAGTGGCTACTGTAGCCACTGTAGTTGTATGTAAGTGTCAAACAAACCCATAGAACACGCCCGAAATAAAAGACAAGCGAACTGCGCGATAGACATCGCCTCGAGCAGCTCTCATTAATGGCCACGTAACCGATCATTATGAGGCACAGCACTCGTAATGTGTAATGCATGCTGCATTTGCCCCCGGCTGCATTCATCGGTGTCGCCCCCGCTTTGGCGGCAACGTCGCCGTGTGTTCAATGAGCCAAACGAGTGAGTTGCGACAATTAATTTGGTCAACGATGCGCATCTAATAATGTGACTACAATGACGACAATGGGTTGGTCTGCTCGCCGACACAACAAAGCTCGACTTGAACTCGCCTCCGACCCGATCGGTTGCCAGCTGGCAAGTGTGATATGTCTGCCCGTTCTAGCAATATATGCACATATATCATTCTGATACAGGGCCAGGGGGCACTTCTCTACCTTGGCCAACTAAAACAGCTCCATAAATTAACACCAGAGTCTGCAGTCTGCAGTCTGCCGCTCAGTGGGCGGTGACTGGGCCATAAATGACCCATACCAACAACTACAAATGAAAAACAATTAACCGTTGCATGTTTCGCAGATGCGAGAATGTGCCAGAGAGCGATGGAGAGAGAGAGAGAGGGATAAAGAGAGAATTTAGTCGGCAACTGGGAGGCTCAAACGTTCAGTGGCAGTGCGTGAGATCGCCCAAGAATGATAATGGGCCCTGAAATGGTAGTCGGACAAATTAGCGATCGTTAATCACAGTGGTAGGTGCGTGCTAATACGAACGAAAGGGGAAATTAAACAACAATCTGTTGCAAGAGATTTAGATTAGCTTAACAGACAATTAAGTGGGTTTGACTCTAAAAATGGTATATCACTGTTAACGATTAACTCTTCGCTTGCTAATTAGAAATTAAACTAATTATAATTGCGGTTCTTAATGCACAATGCACAATCAATATCAAAGGTGCATGTTGGTTTTACAAGATTCTAAATAAATATTCAATTAAATTGTAATTTAAATTGGATATTCTAAGTATTGAATACTTCAAAGTGATGATTTTTCTCAAATACTAAGTTTTATTGTAAGCTGTATCTGTCAAACTTCTATTAAACTACATTCCAAACCTTCTCTTAATGTTCTATCCTTCATATTTCCCATATTGCCATATATAGACTAACTGTTTATCGTTTACAAATCGCATGTCGTAATCATCGACCCTTATATAAGACTCACTTTTAGTGCGCACTGAGCCAAATCGGAGTCTGCGACAACAAATGCCAGTTAAGCTATAAAAACAAAAGTGAAACATGCTAAAATCAATGAACTTGAATTTCTCTTGCCATCAAAATATACAAATAATGGAAATTTTGTGACAAGATGTGCAGCAAATAAACCCCGAAATTCGAACCCAGAGCGACGAATTCCCAGCGCTACCAAAACTAAGGGTTGCAAAACAGAAAGCTACCCTCGACAATGGGCCAAAAACTGCAACTGCATGCAGTGCATGCAACAACAACAACATGCAACAACCCCTAAGCAGAACGACGGCCTCTTCCCCCCCTCAACCGGCGGGGTAGGAATACAATGGTGGCACATTTCAGGCAGTGACAAACAACAACAATAAAAATATACTAGGCGATATCGAGACGATCGATCAATAAGCAGTTACACACACACGCACATAAACACACTCGCACACACTGGCACACACACATGAGCATTGCGTGAAATTTTTAGACAAAGCGGCGCGCGACGTTACCTAAATGGGGCCTCCTCCCAGGCAGGCACAGATCTGGAACAGCTGCGCAGGCGCCACAGTCGTCACCAGACAGCGACAGCTTCTATTGGTGGTTGTTTTTCTTTTTTTCTTTTCTCTCTTTTGTTCTTCTGCCTATTTTTCGGTTTGCTTCCACTTTGGTACAGTTGCAGTAGCACTTCTCATCAGCTTTTCTAACTGTTGTTGGTGTTGCCCAAAAAAGGGGTGACGACAGCTCGTTTGTGCAATTTGTTGCGCAATCATTGTTCAGACAGTGGCCATTAAAAGCAGCCAACTGGCCATCAACTCGTTGCACGTCTTGTGAATTGCTAATTGGTTTCTCATTACGCTCTTCGTGGATGCGAGTGGAGCTTAAAATAAGTGAACTGGTTTAGTTGCCCTATTTTTGGTGTAGAGTTAATCTTTGACATAGTTCCACCAAGTTCCACCATTTTATTGAATTGATATTAGTTTTGAGGAACTTTTGTAATGGTTTGAATATATAGCCGAAACTTTTGAATAAGGTATGCCTAAATCGAGTAAAAATTAAGAAATAAGCATGAAGAACTTAATCAGAGGCTAAAACGGAGGTTTTATCTTACGAACATTTTTCTAAACAATTTAAAACTCAATATTCAAACTCTGCTCTGTTCTGCTTCCATCTCCACTGACGACGTTTTCGTAAACATTTTTGTAAACAATTTCAAACTCAAACTCTGTTTTGCTGTGATTGAAATTCCTTACTGGGTGCATTGAACTCCTTGTTATTTTACGTTTCAGCTGCCCTTCGATCTTGGCACGTTCTTGATCCTGTTGTGAGCCACCCTTGGCACCTTTTTCTGTTTTTCAAAGACCCAAACGAATGCCTGAATTTTAATTTATTGCCTTGCTTTTGCGTCGATCAAAATACAGCTGACGATTGAGGCCGCCCATTGTTCCATTGAAAATTTCCGGTTTCTCATTCTGTCTAAAATAAGTTTTTCCTGCGCAGCGGGTCCAAGGATCTGAAATCCAGTTTAGTTTTCAACACGCACTCTGCTTCACATACGTATGTATGTGTATTACAACATTTCCCATGCTCGTTTTCCGACTTCGCAAAAGATTTATGACAAAACCAATTTATATGCTAAGACCATTGATATCTCTTATGGGAGAGCTCGTAAAGTCAGGGCTTCCAAATGTCATCCGCTGAACTGCCCAAGCTTTGTTGTCCACGCCAATTACTAAACGACACTTGCTGCGGGACACAGCTTCTGATTCCAATTCAGATTCAGAGTGGGAGAGAGAGAGAGAACTCCATTGACATGGATAATATTTAACGAGTCGACAAAAGCACAACTCAATAAATGCAGCCGAAAGATACTTTATGGGCTACTTATCGCCAAAATGTATCTACGGAGGGTGCTGCTACGGGTACGTCTACGGCTAAGTGCTTTAATGTAATACACTGCCTGTGTCAGTGGAATGAGGATTGGAATGGTGGAGCTGCGGGGAACACAATTGTCAGTCATATGAGGGCAACACTTCCGAAGTGGCTTGGAGTCGTCTCGTCTGCACAGAATACTTCAATCAGCGGCGTGTATTCACAGCTGGAAGTGCTTTATTCGATTTCAGTGTTGAAAATTGTGCAATTAAATCTTTGATTGACTATTGAGAAAGGGTTAATCAATACGACTGGTCATATCTTATATCTATATACATATATCTGTATATGTACACACATAATAATCGAATGTTTTTCGCCCGCATGTAAAATTCTTTGAACTGCTGTGATTGCATTTCGGGTGTTAAATCAAATTAGTCACAATCGTAATCAATGTACACAATTATTATTTTTCGTATTTGTTGCGATTGAAAAACCATTATTCTTTATTGAAAGAAAATTGTGGGACAGCAGTTTCTATTTTCCTGCTGCACTTCCCCTTCTGAGTTGTCTGAGTTGTTTTTATTGCAATTCGCATGTCTGGAGTTGATAATTTTATTGTTATTTAATCCTTTTTTAGTGCCACTATTTATTCAGTTCACAGCACGTTCCAGCTGGCCAGATGTTTGACTAGCGCTCAAAATGCCTTGTTCGCAGGATTAGCATTAACCATTGATGTGGGTTGTTCAGCGGGTTGAAGAGGGGAGAGTTGTTCTTGTTGTCGCATGCAGCATGTGTGCTGATTTTTGCACTACTGTGGCATTTAATCCGTATTAATTTTCAATAAGTGCAATGAGGTCTATAAATGTTTGATAAATGGCTGCTGCTGCAATCACCCACAAGGCAACAACAAGCACGTGACCTGACTGGCAGCATCATGAATATGAAAATGTCGTTCCCAGAAAATAGCTGCTAACGAAGCTGCGCAGTTAACGACCCCAAAAAAATTAAATGCAGCAGATTTGACGTACAACCTTAAGATCTCTAAGAGCGCAACTCCTTGCAAAGTTTTCATTGTTTCATGTAGCATAGTTTTAGGCTCAGTCGAGAAAGAAAATACAATTCAAACTTTTTGCTGCATACTTTTGAGGGTAGCGCCTATGTTATGCATAACAGCGCCTTCACAGCAAAGTTTAAAATCAACAACATTTTTGAGGCGTGCAGCATTTGTCTTTTGGTGTAAATAATCTAGAAACAAACTTTGTACAACAAAAAAAAACCCCATTAAATACAGAATAAACTATGCAGCGGAGCTAGACGACATTCTTATTCCTAGTTATTCCACGTTTGTTGTAAGCCACATACTTCCATATATTTTGCGAGAAGTTCGTGCTGTAAATGGAGGCTGATGTAATGCATATTGTTAAATTGCATCAGAATTCAAAGTTTGCAAACTTCCAACTCGTCTCATCCTATTGTCGCTCGGTGTTGTTTGCTGTGTGGCCCCCCATCAAGTGTGTTGTGTTTTTATATGCATTTGTTTTAATAAACTTTAGTGCCGCACTTCAGTTCGGGGGTTGCTGGAATTATTTGCAACTGGGCGGCAGACTTGAAGCAACTGCTGTTGCAAACAACACACTGGCGTCACTCAGTGGGGGATGTTCTGAAGTACCATATTGTGTAAGACGAAAAAACAATGTCGGAAAACTGTTGGGTAAATGTCTTTTCGGTAGCTGATAAGAGATAAGTTTAATGAGATTCCGTCCGTCAATTTGGCATTGGTTGCAAATCGTTATCTTTCCGTGTCGCCAGAGACAGCCCTATATATGTATATATATATATATTATATGACTTTGTATAGAGCTGCTAAGAAAAACAAATAAGCTGAAGTACTCATTGGTCTATAATTTATCTTAATTAGTGTATATTATCTACAGGCAATAAAGTCCATACAAACTTTATTTATTTGCTAATTTCAGTTTGAAATATGGAATTTTTGATGGGTTAAACACCACTTCTAATAAGTGATTTTTAAATTTATAGTTAAGCCAAATTCATTCAAGTATGAATAATGATGGGAAAAACAAACAATTGACTCATTAGGAAATCAGTATTGTAATTTGAAATGCAGAACGTAAATTTGTTTATTGAACTTGCTTGTATATGGAAATGTGAAAAGTTGTACTTGATTATAGTAATTTAGATTCACAAAACTTAACTTTTCTATCCGTTTAGTATTCTATTATTAGTATATTTTACCCAGAAAGCAGGTTTTGTTTTGCAAATTGGAAACCCCGCTGCAACCGCAAGTTGTGGTAGCCCCCTTTGGTAAAAGACGCCCATGCACAGACTCAGCTGTAAGCAGAGGTAAACACTTCAGACACACAATGCTCCAGACTCGAAACAAACGTATATATAATTTACAATAAATTGTAGTTAGATTTGTAAATGGCAGGCGCCTTTCGCTCGCTCGCTCGCCCGCTCGTGACTCTCGCTCGACAACAGGTGCAACAGCAGCAAGCAGCGCACGCCACCACCTGGAGGTCGAGACTGGGGTAGACCTTTTGATTCCCCCACCCTCCAGCACCGCCCCACCCACCCCCAACCCCTTGTGGCTAAGAAATGTTGGCGTCTGGCATTGTCAATGGTTTTCCTATTTAAATTAGTAGTAGTTGATCAAAAGGCATTGGATTTTAATTTATGCCCAGTTTTTCGTGTGATTTCAAGCACCGAAACACGTAAATGTATATTATAATGAATATAAATGAAATAAAAAGAATAGAAGAGTCTGTGGGCGTTGTCCCAAATGAAAGGCAACTGGTTCTGGTTCCGCCTCAAACATTTATTCTATTTCTGGTCACTTGAAAACGCTTTTGAAAGTAAAAAGCAACAAATACCAAACAGAACAAACAGTTCTGTTTGATCTGTCGACTGCTGCAAGCGGATCTGACAAACGTAGATATACATATATATATTCATTTATTTATATATATGTATGTATGTATTGTATTGTAGAGGAGAACTAACCCAGAACTCGATCTCGGGATCAGTGAGCATTTCGACAATATGCCTTCATATGCATAAGTAAGCACGCCAACAATGATTTAATCAATTGCTAAAATGTATTTTATTATTCAGGTTCATGACATAAGTTCTTGCCGCCCCTACAATTAAATTGTTGCGATCCGTGAAGCAGCTGGGCTATCTATGGCATTACATAAGCAATGATCCGGGCTCATTGTGCTGTGGATAATAGTTAATGCTCAAACGATTCGAGAACAAGTGTCTTTTGTTCGTCATCCAGACAAAAGGCTGGCCAATTTACATTTTGACTCTGATTTTGATTTAGTTGCGGAAACATTTTTGAGACACTCTCGATTCTTTCTGCTAACTGCTTAATGAGCCACGCTTAATGTCTTTGACTTTTGATATGTAAAAGTTAATCGGATTATGCTTACGCTCCTAGCAAATAACTTGCTTTTAACTTGTCAACAATCACTTGACCACAAAACGTACCTGTGAACGGGTTTAAGAATTTATTTATAGTCAAGACGGAGGAGAAGTCGTCTGTTTGTCCTTGAATGCGCCAGAGTTCTTAGCACTCTTTAAGTAATTCAATCAGGAGGCTTGACATTAAAGGTCTTCTTATGGTGACATTACATTAAATAAGAATTAATGTGTCCCCGGGGATTAAATAGACCGCAATCATTTTTAGAAATTCCGTTTAATTTTCGATCTTTAATTTCATTTTGTTATCTGATTCCGCATCGTTTCTATTCCCCCTTTCCAGTTTGTGTTAAAAAAATACAAATAAAAACCTCATTCGAATTCATTATATCGCAAATATCACAACATTTGTTTTTATTCATTTTGAGTTGTTTTTTTTTATCATGTTTCTTAAATACGTATTAGAAATATGCACACAATAATTTCAATAGGGCAATCTTAGGGACTATGAGTAAAGAATACTTTGCAACAATATGTAGAAAGAGCGATTTGATGATTCTCTAGCAATGCCACGCCAGCACAACGCTCAGTAGCAGTGCCAGACTCCACTTTAGTCTTGCTCCTCCATTCTCCGCCGCCTGCTCCGCGGGCAGGCGAGCTGAGGCGACGAGCTGCTCATCGTTCAGTTTGGGACGAAAGCTCCAGTCGATGGTGTTCGTCTTGCAGATGTTGGCAAACACTCTTGCCGACACCTTGGGCGTACGTGTACGCTCTGGTGAACTGAAGTCAACATGGTAGAGACCAAATTTCTCTGTGTAGCCAGCCTTCCACTCGTAGCTATCCATCAAGCTCCAGGTAATATAACCCTTCACATTGGCGCCATCCTCCATTGCATCCAGCACGGCGGACAAGTATAAATTAAGGTAGTCCACACGGGCGTAATCCTCCAAACCGCCACGATCACTAACACCGTTCTCCGTGATAATCATCTCGGGTCCGTTATACTCGCGATGAATCCACATCAGCAAATTGTACATTCCCTTGGGATACACCTGCAAAGGGAACAAACCAATTGAGAATTGAGCAACAAGGGAAAACTGCTTTGGGGGTTCATTGAACTAACACCTGCCCAGCACAACCCTCAGTGTAAACCCAATTACGCCCATCCCCCTTTTGTGGCTGAGTCACCCCCATTTTAATACCCTTGTTGAGGGTTTCATAGTTTTCCTAAGAAATATGCAACAATTTGAAGGATATATTAATAATCTAAAGCCGGACCATTGGGTAAAATTTACTTGTGCTTAGCATAAACTTTCAGCATATCATGATTTGGATTAAGTATTTTTTCTTTAAACAAAGAGCATTTAAGCTGCGTCATCCCCAAAAAAAGTGACTTCTGTCTGTTTAATCTTGGCTAAGTAGTTTGTGCCACCCTCCCACGTGTGATAACCGCAAAACAGCTCGTCATTATTCACTTACTGACAAAGCTTCCGACATAAGTCGAATTGCGGTTTGCACCCCTCTCAATCGCTTAAGTCCCCCAAACCCCTAGCTCGAGTATTAGCTCATCCCAGTTAATTAGCGAGTTCGCTCGTGACTGTCGCAACACTTAATTATGGATTGTATAATATAAGTATGACTTACCTTTAGCCACACTGAACCCGAGCCGGGCCAGTCCACGTCCGCTTGGCTCTCGACGACGCCCATGTCGTGATTGAACGACGGTATCGGAAACTTGCCAGTGTTATTATGTCCATTTGGAGTCACCAGATTGCTGGTGTACGAGTTGATGCCAAAGAAATCGGAGGTGCCTTTAATGCGACGAATCTCCTCCGTTGTGAACTCGGGCAGACGTGAACGTGATCCAAAGCCCTGTTGCTTGCTCATGTTCTTGATGCGCTCGATCATTACCTTGGGATAGTTGCCATGCTTTGAAAAGATGGGATGTGCAAACCAACCAATATAGAACTGCATTGCCCGCTCGGATGCCTCACGATCCTCGGCGCTATCGGGATTCTTTGGCTCCGGCCACGAGGTGTCAACTGTGATGCCAATGCGACCACCCTGTCGCTGCTGGAACTGTTCCCGATACATGTGCACCACCTCCGCGTGCGCCTTGAGCAGATTGTGGCCACACAGATAGGCCGGGATGCCTGGGAAGTTATACGAGGGTGCCATATAATCAACACTATAGCCATGCTCGCACACATGCCATGGCTCGTTGATTGTGGTCCACAGTTTGACACGATCGCCATACATCTCTAGCACTAGGCGTGCATAATCCTTGAACAGTGGTATGATCTCGGGATTTGTCCAACCGCCCAGCTCCTGCAGCCGCTGCGGTATATCCCAATGATATATGGTAACCATGGGCGTGATATTATACTTGAGAAGCTCATCGATCAGATTGCTGTAGTACTTGATGCCAGCGGTGCTCACATGATTCATATAGCCACCGGGCATGATCCTTGACCAGGATAGCGAGAAACGATACGTAGTCACATGCAGTTCCCTAACCATTTGGACATCGCGTCGCCACTGCAAAATTCAATAATACACCATTCTACATCAGATATGCGACAAAAGAATGTCAAGAATTTGCTAACAACCAGTTGCCCTCAAAATCATTAACTCCACACACATCGGCCAGTGTCAAGACAGGGGCTTGTTTGTTTGTTTGTTTTTCTTATTATCATTTTAAATGGTTAATTCGACACGCTATAGTTGTTGGCCTACGAATCTGACTCGATGCCGACTCTAAGTCTGCTTCGATATGGGGGCGTCCAGTAGCTTGGATTCATTAGCTAAACACCTGCGGACAGTTCAATATGTGTCTAAATTTTGATGAAGTTGTGTTGTAGTCGATTTATTAGCGAATTATGCGCGCAAATGTGACATTTTAAGAATATGTTAAGCTACGTTAATTAGTCAACAAACAAGTATGCGTTAACATAGCCAGTGACATTGTTGCATACAATTAATTAATTAATCATTAATCAGTTGGTATCAAATTACACTTTGGGATATAATTGAGCAAGCTCTATATTATTATAAATACTACCTGTTAGTTGCTATAGCAATTTGGTGCAGCAATTTGCGTGGTAGTTTTATGTATTTTTTGTTAAATAACTTTAAAATGTTACAATGTTGCAAGTTCTTGTGACCTGTTCACGAAAAATCGTATGAAAAACTTGGGTCTCTCAAGGATTTTGCTATCTGACAATATTCTATAGATTTCAGAGTGTCATGGGTAAACCAGGTGACAATTAGAGAGACTAGCTTGAAGCATTTTACTTTGTTAATTATTTAGTTATTTATCTTTAGTATATTATCGAACTAGTTTTTTAAATAAGAGTATATTTATTTGATAAAAACACTATTCTAAAATCGAATAAATCGTTGAATTGCTTTCTTCCTTCTCATTTTAAAGATATTATCAAGATTTCGTAGTAATATACTGTGCAAATTCCTTGTAGTTGTAGAATTGCTTAATAAAATCTTTTTAATAACCTTCTCTGAGTATTTATTTGAGTCATAGTTTTTATGATTTTAAAGCTTTAACGACTTTGTTTAAAAGTCACTAAAATTTAAAGCAATTTTTTTTTATTAATGTTTATTATGAATTGCTTGGCTTGTTCATAATAAAACCAATTGATTACCCAATTGAGATGTGGAATCTGTTAGACGGAACAATTATTCACAGTCAATAGTCGTCAAATCATGGCAGCTACACTGTTCGGAATCATTAGCCAAAGTTGTTAATGGTAATTTGACAAGTAAGTACATACGATCACGTAGTGTATACGACAAGTAGCACACACTTGGCTCAAAAACACAGCTGACAAAGTTGACCCAAGTGCAGGCCATCAGTCAAGACTTAGCGACAGTTATTATTTGCATAGTTTAGTTTTTTTTTTTAGCATTTATTTATCTGTCTCTATTTCTGCTATTGGAAAAACGCATCAATTCTGAATCGGATACCCAAAGAAACACCTGTTGCTACTATCATGTTTGAGGTGAGATCTGTTTTCAGCACATTATTGAATAAATATCTATGACGGTGATTAATGGACTGTATGCAAATAATTAATGATTAGTTCAGCGTCCATATTTTATTCCAAAGAAATTTAAGTGGGCGCGTGTGTGGCACAACAATGGAACTGGACAACTGGAGATCCGGTCTCATTACAAATAATAGTAGTAATTGCTTACCTGATGATAGCTATCTGCTGATATGTCGCCATTGGATTGATCGGCAATCTTTTCGGGATTATTGTGTGTCAGAAAGTCCCAAATGGACTCGCCCTTATCATCCGCATTCCAGCCCCCCTCAATTTGATAGGACGAGGATCCGACGCCCCACAAGAAGTCACTGGGAAAATGACGTGCATTGCTCGTCGGATTGTTGTAGGTGCTGTGTGTAAAGGGAAAACAAAAATCAATCAAATATGTCAAAAATAGAGTTCAAATTGCGTCAAGTGTTAAAAAAGTTTGTCCTAATTGTTTAAAACTTGAAAGTAGCCGAAAGCCAGTTATCATGCAATATGTCTTGTATACAAGTCAAAAATAAATAGCGTGCGACAAAAGTCTTAATTCAAATTGATTTTATACAATTGCATTTAATGAAATTATGTGGATTTTAAAGACATGTAGTTTTCGATAATTGAAGGTCAAACCGAGCCATAATGGCTGAAAGAAATACGTATGCTAATAGGCCTTGGCTATAGCCAATCTTGGCAGCTCAAGGCATTTGTCAACTTGGTCAACTTATTCGATTTGGTGCTATCGAGCATACCAAATCTTAAACAAATTTTTGGACATTTTGTACACTTACGAGGCGGCTTCACAGCGTCCACTCTGCTCCAGCGCCAGCGACAGCAGCGCAATTTTCAATAGCATATGCCACATGTTAAAATATTTATTTAAACTATATATATATATATATATTCACAATATCCTTTATCACACTGCACTTAATCCTTTTCTTAGCGCGACACTTTGCACAACTTCAAGTAACTTCAGCGATGAAAACTATTCTCGTTGACTTCTTGATTATTGTTGGCACTTTTCGCGAGTTTTGCGATTTAGCGAGTATAAACCGAGCGTTTTGAGCTCGTCGCGAAACGCTGGCAAATGAACGCTACCGCTTTGTATCCTAGCGTTTTTAAAGCAAATCGCACTCAATGAGAACCGCAAAGCAAAGCAACGCAAAGCGAAGCACAGCAACTCACCTCCGAACGAGTTCTGCTCAGTAGCAGAAACAGCAGCAGCAGCAGCTCCCCAACAGGTGAGCTGTGATTGTTGTTGTTGCTGTTGCCGTTGTTGTTAGTGTTCTGACTGATATGAATATGATTGTTGTGATCACGAGAGACGTCATTTGGAGTTTGCTGGATTGTCTGGTTTATGGATGGGGTTCGATGTGAGAAATTCCCCGTTATGACGATTCACGCAATTCACGAGTTACGTTTATAGCCATAGGAAAGATATTTATATTGGTCATCATCAGGCTTTTATTTATTTTTAATTTATTGCATGCAGTCGCGTTATAAAATAAGTATAACTCATTTATTTTAATTTATTTCAATGGCTCTTCGTATTTTTAGATCCAATGAATACGATTTCACGTGAAACTAAGTTTTCATTTATTATTATTTTTTGTCTCTCATTCGAGACAATTGCAAGCAGATTTTTTGTTTAAACAAGTGTTGATACCAACATGTAGCAAAGATAAGAAATATATAGACCACAGAAGAGAGAAAAAGAAAGAGAGAGAGAGAGAGAGAGAGAGCGGGAGTGAGTGAAAACATGCAGATGCCCATTAAGAACATTTTGAAAAGCAATTCAATCAAGAGACTTCCTTCAGTGCTAAGATAGCAGAGTAGCCGTGAGTTTTCTTATCAGTTACAACAGACAACCAAAACAAAAAACAGCAATTCAATAAAGAAAGACAATCCATTAATCATGCATCCTGATTCTGCAGACCTTTGCTAGTAAATAATAACCTGCCTGGGGCTGGTCTTTTCCCAAAATAAACTTGTAACTTGGCAAAGTCCAATCGAAAGAAAAGACCAAAGACCTCAACGCACGAGTTAATGAATTTTATATTGGTTGGCCTTTATTCTTGGTGACCACAAAGAAGGCAGTCATCTGCGGCTTTCTTATATCCGCAATATACATATTTCAGCATTTAATATTTTTAGCTTATCTTTCGGCTGCCATTCATATATTTTAAAATCATTTAAACAGAATTAACAACTAAGACCAATCTTAAATGAAGGGCCAGCAACCTGTTTAATTAAAACATCATTAGGTCTAATTAGCACTAACAGACGCAATCGCATTGCATTAAAAATCAAGTAGAAAATGATCACAATAAAAAATCTGCACTCTGTAACATATCAAATGTTTGAGCATGTGAACAATTTAAAAATTTCTCCGATTAACATAACATTGGAGTTCTATTTTTTAAGCAGCTGCTATATTTCGCTATGTCTTCTCCAACAGTGCGAAACGCATTTAACCGGTTTTTTCTGTTTACCAAATTCACTGTCATTTGTTTACCTAGAGACGTCGTGAAGATTGCGGTTTTTTCCTCACGTGGAGCCAACTAATCGTGGAAACCAGATTAAATGAATCATAACTTGCAAAAAGACCCTAAAGCGTAAACGTCGCGACACTTTTGTGCACGCATCAACGCATTAAAGACGTCAATCGTGGGATGATGCTAAGTAAAAACCCCCAGGGATCAGCATATGAGCTAATTACACATGTATTTTTGTTGTCAAATCGGTTATAATTATTATATTTACTTAGAAAATCAAATGCATATGTCAAGTGTTAATATTAATAGCCCTAAGTCGCAACTGATGATTGGAAGATTCCATCTGTTTTGCATGAAATTTAAATGCTCGCGCTGTTTTAGCCGCATTTTAAATATATCGATATATCACATAAGATATCGATGACCGCTTCCTACAAATATCGTCAGAAGCATCGATGCTTTGTCTTGTACAAACGTAAACAACAACTGGCAACACGTGCGCGGCTTTTACAAAATTGTGATTAAAAATGGAATTATTCACAGTAAATCGGTAAATAAAAACATACAATTTGCAACTCACTTATGTTATAGATATTCTCCGATCACAGTTACACCCAGGAGCACAACAAATCCAATAAATGCAGCGGCGACGATGCAAACGAAGATGAAATATTGCAAAAACTGTTGCAGAAGGCGGAAAAGCGCAAAAGAAAACACAAAATCAGTGAGAAAGAAAAACCAATCGAAACAGATGCTGCAATTGAAGAGAAAGATGAAGTGCAAGTTGAAGTGGAAGATGCACAGAATGAGAATGCAGCAGCACCATCACATTCAGATAAAGAAGCGGAGCCCCAGGAAACGGAGCCTTCAAATGATTTCCAAGTGCTTGGCGCAGATGCATTAGCCAAGCGCCCAAAAGTGGAAATGGTTTTACCCGCTTGGCTGGCGCATCCCACAATTATCGAAGGTGGCAGCCTGTTGCCCACTGATACCAACGATGCGGACACCGATGAGACGTCCATCAAGCAGCTGGCATATCTGAAGAAGCACACGTGCAGTGCGCTGAAGCAAATGAAGATCGAGCGCCTGTTTCCCGTTCAGCGCGCTGTTATACCATGGCTCTTGGAGGCACAAGCGAAGCCGCCACCCTTTCGACCGCGCGACATTTGCGTCTCGGCGCCGACGGGCAGTGGTAAGACCTTGGCTTTTGCCATACCCATTGTCCAGCTGCTGGCGGATCGCGTGGACTGCAAAGTGCGTGCTCTGGTTGTGCTGCCGGTCGCCGAGCTGGCGCTCCAGGTGTACAAAGTGTTCACTGTGCTGTGCAGCAAGACGGAGCTGGAGGTGTGTTTGCTGTCGAAGCAGCATAGCCTCGAGGATGAGCAGAATAAGCTACTCGAGCAATATAAAGGTGTCTACTACTCCAAGGTGGACATTGTGGTCACCACGCCAGGTAAGATCATGTCTCTTTCATAAATGAAAACAATGGATAACATATTTTATCTTACAGGTCGTCTTGTGGATCATTTGCATGCCACGGAGGGCTTCTGCTTGAAATACCTGCAATTTCTGGTGATCGACGAGGCGGATCGCATAATGGATGCAGTCTTCCAGAACTGGCTCTATCATTTGGACTCGCATGTGCGTACCACTGCGGATAAGCTATTAACTGCGGTGCAGGCACCACTCTGCTGGCAGGAACTGCTTAACAGCTATGGCAAACAGCCGCACAAGCTGCTGTTCTCCGCCACACTCTCACAGGATCCCGAAAAGCTGCAGAACTTGCGTCTATTTCAGCCCAAACTCTTTACCACAGTGTTCACATTGCCTGTGCTACAGCCTGCCTTGGAGACAGCCGAGCTGCCCGAGCAGAGTAGTCAATTTATTGGAAAGTACACAACGCCAGCGGAGCTAACGGAGCAATATTGTGTGACAGAGTTGCGCCTGAAACCGCTGACGCTGTACACCATGGTGCAGACGTATGGCTGGAAGCGTTTCCTCTGCTTCACCAACAGTGCCGACACAGCGGATCGTCTAACCTTCGTGCTGAAGCATCTGTTCAAGGGTTCGCCCATCTTAGTGGAGGAGCTCTCCGCGAATATGAAGGCGGGTGTACGTGCCGGTCGTTTGGCGGAGTTTTCAAGAGGCAATATTCACGGGCTGGTCTGTTCGGATGCACTGGCGCGTGGTATTGATGTACCCTATGTGGACGTTGTACTCTCCTACGAGGCACCGCGTCACATCAAGACCTACATCCATCGTGTGGGCCGAACAGCGCGTGCCGGACAAAAAGGCACAGCCATAACGCTGCTCACCGAGAAGGATCAGGTGCCATTCAAGAAAATGCTCAATGAGGTGGGCAAATCGATGGGTGAAGAGCTCACCGTCTCAGCGGATCTTGAGATGGAGCATGCGAACATCTACAAGTCTGCGCTGGAGGAGCTGCGCCGTCGCCAAGAGAAACGGAAGAGCGAGAAGAAGGTGGAGAAGATGCGTATTACGCGTAAGGCGGCTCTACACAAGCATCTGGAGACTGGCGACAAACCATTGACGCTGATGGAGAAGCTGCAGGTCAAAACTGCAATTCAACTGCTGCCCGAGGAGTCTACGCGAAAGGAAATGAAACAACCCAAGCCAAGGCCCACAAAAATAGCGAAGCCAAAGCGCAAACCAATCAAAAAGTAAAGGAACCTGAGGAATCCAGAACTTAGAAACGATTAATAGACAACTATAATATATATATAGTAATATATTATGTATACACATACAGTTGATGAATTGGTCTTATCACTGGAAAGGCCAAGTGATTCCCCTACGGGTACTTCATCGAAAAAATAAACAAGCAAAACTGCTGTCCCAGCACATCGAGCTGTGTATGCTCTTTGAGCGGATGCTGTGTTTGTTTATACAACTTTGAAACTTGCTGTAATGTTAAGAATTGTTTAAATAAAATGTAATTTTTTGACTATTGTATTAAAATGTGAACATGAATATGATATTAGGATAAATATGCATCCAATAAGAACAACTAAGTTTGTAAATATGATTTGCTCTCTGAGATCTTATATAATTGTTGAGACCTTCTAGCTGAATAGTAGAATGGAGAACATATTTTCAAAGAAACGACATTTAAAACTGCTCGTTACAAAATCGTTGACGTTATCAATATACCACAACCAGTTAGCTATATTTCAAGCACCTTATCTGGCTATTTAAACAGCTTGATTCCCAGAACAGATCTCAGAGTAAAAAAGTCCAACGATGAATACAGCAGCAATCAAGTTTTTGGCGGTTGCTGCGATCTGCGCTATCGGTAAGTAATCAACTAAGTAATCGACTAATAAATCTTGTTTCTCATCACCTCATTATATTTGAATTTAGCACTCTCTCCGACGACGCAAGCGTTGACAATTCAACCTCGCAGCAGCTGGAATGCTGCCAGTGCTCGCTCCCCATCACGGATCAGTGGCGCCGTCGAGTATGTAATCATCCACCACTCGGATAATCCAAATGGATGCACTACTTCCCAACAGTGCCAGCGCATGATTAAGGCCATCCAGTCGGATCACAAGGGCCGACGCAACTTCAGCGATATTGGCTACAACTTTATAGTTGCCGGTGATGGCAAAGTGTATGAGGGACGTGGCTTTGGACTGCAGGGATCTCATGCACCCAACTATAATCGCCGGAGCATTGGCATCGTCTTCATTGGCAACTTTGAGAGCAGCGCACCCTCAACACAGATGCTCCAGAATGCCAAAGATCTAATTGATTTGGCCAAACAAGGTGGTCATCTGAAGAATGACTACACTTTGCTGGGCCATCGTCAGACCAAGGCTACTGCCTGCCCTGGAACGGCTCTTTACAATGAGATTAAAACCTGGCCGCACTGGAAACAGATTTAGATTATCAAATTAAATTTAACTTAAGCTGCTATTCGAATTTTGATTTATTTAATTATATATATATATATTTAGAATAAATCTGATGGAGAAGTTTTGGGTCAAGAGCAATTCAACTGCTGCTTAAGGAGAATGCGTCAAGGCAATGTTCTATATGTACCTATAATATATAAAAAATTATATTATGTACGAATATATTGTAATATATCATGTATGTTTGCCTTAGTTGTTGTCTTATTACTGATAAGGACAAGTGATTCCCCTACGGGTACTTCACCGAAAACAGAATCAAAAACACTGCTGTCCCAGCACATCGAACTGTGTTTGCTCTTTCAGGCTATGATTTTTACTTGTCTTCTGACTTAAAATCACGTTTTCAACTTTAATTGTACGATTGATTTAGGGGCAAAACTATGACCAAAAAGCCCTCGCTTTTTGAAAAATGAAGAGTTTTGACGAAGTTATGGCATTTTGAAGTTTCGACCTATGCCCATATATCGATATATCAATTTTCGGGCTATAATTTTTACTTGTCTTCCGACCTCAAATTTCGTTTTCAACTTTAAATGTACGATTGATTTAGGGGCAAAACTATGATCAAAAAGGCCTCGCTTTTTGAAAAATGAAGAGTTTTGACGAAGTTATGGCATTTTGAAGTTTCGACCTATGCCCATATACCGGTATACCGATTTTCGGTCTATAATTTTTACTTGTCTTCCGATCTCAAATTTCGTTTTCAACTTTAAATGTACGATTGATTTAGGGGCAAAACTATGATCAAAAAGGCCTCGCTTTTTGAAAAATGAAGAGTTTTGACGAAGTTATGGCATTTTGAAGTTTCGACCTATGCCCATATATCGATATATCAATTTTCGGGCTATAATTTTTACTTGTCTTCCGACCTCAAATTTCGTTTTCAACTTTAAATGTACGATTGATTTAGGGGCAAAACTATGATCAAAAAGGCCTCGCTTTTTGAAAAATGAAGAGTTTTGACGAAGTTATGGCATTTTGAAGTTTCGACCTATGCCCATATATCGATATATCAATTTTCGGGCTATAATTTTTACTTGTCTTCCGACCTCAAATTTCGTTTTCAACTTTAAATGTACGATTGATTTAGGGGCAAAACTATGATCAAAAAGGCCTCGCTTTTTGAAAAATGAAGAGTTTTGACGAAGTTATGGCATTTTGAAGTTTCGACCTATGCCCATATACCGGTATACCGATTTTCGGTCTATAATTTTTACTTGTCTTCCGATCTCAAATTTCGTTTTCAACTTTAAATGTACGATTGATTTAGGGGCAAAACTATGATCAAAAAGGCCTCGCTTTTTGAAAAATGAAGAGTTTTGACGAAGTTATGGCATATTGAAGTTTCGACCTATGCCCATATATCGATATATCAATTTTCGGGCTATAATTTTTACTTGTCTTCCGACCTCAAATTTCGTTTTCAACTTTAAATGTACGATTGATTTAGGGGCAAAACTATGATCAAAAAGCCCTCGCTTTTTGAAAAATGAAGAGTTTTGACGAAGTTATGGCATTTTGAAGTTTCGACCTATGCCCAAATATCGATATATCAATTTTCGGGCTATAATTTTTACTTGTCTTCCGACCTCAAATTTCGTTTTCAACTTTAAATGTACGATTGATTTAGGGGCAAAACTATGATCAAAAAGGCCTCGCTTTTTGAAAAATGAAGAGTTTTGACGAAGTTATGGCATTTTGAAGTTTCGACCTATGCCCATATATCGATATATCAATTTTCGGGCTATAATTTTTACTTGTCTTCCGACCTCAAATTTCGATTTCAACTTTAAATGTACGATTGATTTAGGGGCAAAACTATGATCAAAAAGGCGTCGCTTTTTGAAAAATGAAGAGTTTTGACGAAGTTATGGCATTTTGAAGTTTCGACCTATGCCCAAAATATCGATATATCAATTTTCGGGCTATAATTTTTACTTGTCTTCCGACCTCAAATTTCGTTTTCAACTTTAAATGTACGATTGATTTAGGGGCAAAACTATGATCAAAAAGGCCTCGCTTTTTGAAAAATGAAGAGTTTTGACGAAGTTATGGCATTTTGAAGTTTCGACCTATGCCCATATACCGGTATACCGATTTTCAGGCTATAATTTTTACTTGTCTTCCGACCTCAAATTTCGTTTTCAACTTTAAATGTACGATTGATTTAGGGGCAAAACTATGATCGAAACTCCCTCGCTTTTTGAAAAATGAAGAGTTTTGACGAAGTTATGGCATTTTGAAGTTTCGACCCATGCCCATATATTGATATATCAATTTTCGGGCTATAATTTTTACTTGTCTTCCGACCTCAAATTTCGTTTTCAACTTTAAATGTACGATTGATTTAGGGGCAAAACTATGATCAAAAAGGCCTCGCTTTTTGAAAAATGAAGAGTTTTGACGAAGTTATGGCATTTTGAAGTTTCGACCTATGCCCATATATCGATATATCAATTTTCGGGCTATAATTTTTACTTGTCTTCCGACCTCAAATTTCGTTTTCAACTTTAAATGTACGATTGATTTAGGGGCAAAACTATGATCAAAACTCCCTCGCTTTTTGAAAAATGAAGAGTTTTGACGAAGTTATGGCATTTTGAAGTTTCGACCTATGCCCATATATTGATATATCAATTTTCGGGCTATAATTTTTACTTGTCTTCCGACCTCAAATTTCGTTTTCAACTTTAAATGTACGATTGATTTAGGGGCAAAACTATGATCAAAAAGCCCTCGCTTTTTGAAAAATGAAGAGTTTTGACGAAGTTATGGCATTTTGAAGTTTCGACCTATGCACATATATCGATATATCAATTTTCGGGCTATAATTTTTACTTGTCTTCCGATCTCAAATTTCGTTTTCAACTTTAAATGTACGATTGATTTAGGGGCAAAACTATGATCAAAAAGGCCTCGCTTTTTGAAAAATGAAGAGTTTTGACGAAGTTATGGCATTTTAAAGTTCCGACCTATGCCCATATACCGGTATACCGATTTTCGGTCTATAATTTTTACTTGTCTTCCGATCTCAAATTTCGTTTTCAACTTTAAATGTACGATTGATTTAGGGGCAAAACTATGATCAAAAAGGCCTCGCTTTTTGAAAAATGAAGAGTTTTGACGAAGTTATGGCATTTTAAAGTTCCGACCTATGCCCATATACCGGTATACCGATTTTCGGTCTATAATTTTTACTTGTCTTCCGATCTCAAATTTCGTTTTCAACTTTAAATGTACGATTGATTTAGGGGCAAAACTATGATCAAAAAGGCCTCGCTTTTTGAAAAATGAAGAGTTTTGACGAAGTTATGGCATTTTGAAGTTTCGACCTATGCCCATATATCGATATATCAATTTTCGGGCTATAATTTTTACTTGTCTTCCGACCTCAAATTTCGTTTTCAACTTTAAATGTACGATTGATTTAGGGGCAAAACTATGATCAAAAAGGCCTCGCTTTTTGAAAAATGAAGAGTTTTGACGAAGTTATGGCATTTTGAAGTTTCGACCTATGCCCATATACCGGTATACCGATTTTCAGGCTATAATTTTTACTTGTCTTCCGACCTCATATTTCGTTTTCAACTTTAAATGTCCGATTGATTTAGGGGCAAAACTATGATCAAAAAGCCCTCGCTTTTTGAAAAATGAAGAGTTTTGACGAAGTTATGGCATTTTGAAGTTTCGACCTATGCCCATATACCGGTATACCGATTTTCGGTCTATAATTTTTACTTGTCTTCCGATCTCAAATTTCGTTTTCAACTTTAAATGTCCGATTGATTTAGGGGCAAAACTATGATCAAAAAGGCCTCGCTTTTTGAAAAATGAAGAGTTTTGACGAAGTTATGGCATTTTGAAGTTTCGACCTATGCCCATATATCGATATATCAATTTTCGGGCTATAATTTTTACTTGTCTTCCGACCTCAAATTTCGTTTTCAACTTTAAATGTACGATTGATTTAGGGGCAAAACTATGATCAAAAAGGCCTCGCTTTTTGAAAAATGAAGAGTTTTGACGAAGTTATGCCATTTTGAAGTTTCGACCTATGCCCAAATATCGATATATCAATTTTCGGGCTATAATTTTTACTTGTCTTCCGACCTCAAATTTCGTTTTCAACTTTAAATGTACGATTGATTTAGGGGCAAAACTATGATCAAAAAGCCCTCGCTTTTTGAAAAATGAAGAGTTTTGACGAAGTTATGGCATTTTGAAGTTTCGACCTATGCCCATATACCGGTATACCGATTTTCAGGGTATAATTTTTACTTGTCTTCCGACCTCATATTTCGTTTTCAACTTTAAATGTCCGATTGATTTAGGGGCAAAACTATGATCAAAAAGCCCTCGCTTTTTGAAAAATGAAGAGTTTTGACGAAGTTATGGCATTTTGAAGTTTCGACCTATATGTATTATGTGTATTGAATGAGATCATTTATACTCTTAGCTGCAAAATCGTTGAGTATATTAATATCAGGCTACTTAAGCAGCTGCTTGCCGGAGAAGATCTCACAATAAAAACGTCCAACGATGAACACAGCAGCAATCAAGTTCTTGGTTGCTTTAGCGGTCTTCGCCATCTGTAAGTAACCAACTGATGCGTAGGCTAATAAAACTTACCTGTGTTCCCCTCACTTTAGGGCTCCCTCTGACCTTGCAAGCTTTGACCATTGAACCTCGCAGCAGCTGGAGTGCTGCCAGAGCTCGCTCTCCATCACGGATTAATGGCGTCGTCGATCATGTTATCATTCACCACACGGGAAATCCCAATGGATGCAGCACGCCAGAGCAGAGTCAGCGCGTGATCAAGAATATATATATAACTATAACTTTCTCATTGGCGACGATGGCAAAGTGTATGAGGGACGTGGCCTTGATGTGCAGGGAGCTCATGCACCCAACTATAATAGCCGGAGCATTGGCACCGACTTTCTTGGCACTTTTGAGAACAGCACACCTTCAGCAAAGATGCTGCAGAATGCTAAGGATCTGATTGATTTGGCTAAAGAAGGTGGTCATCTAAAGAATGACTACACTTTGTTGGGCCATCGTCAGGTCAGGTCTACTACGTGCGCCGGCACGGCTCTTTACAATGAGATTAAGAACTGGCCTCATTGGAAACAGATTTAGTTTATCGCTAAAGCGATTCTAATGCACCATGTCCCTCGAAAATCTACAAGGAAATGTCTGTGCTAGAGCCCTTTTTCCTTTCGCCTGTGCGCTCCTAAAAGTATGCCTCATTTTTTGCTTTGGCAATTTAGCCAATGCAGCAAACCAATTTGTGTCGCTGGTGAATGCAAATGGTATTCTGAAAAATAACAACCCGGAAAAAAATGACGTAGAATGCCTATAACTCCCAACCGAGAAAAATGCGAAATGTTAGGTTATTTTTTTATAAATTCATTTCATTCATAACTAAATTAATTTAAATAAAAAATGTAATAATAACATTGTACACGAGTTTATAAAGCTGCTTTATCGCCTGTTGATTTGATATCGATATAGATAACAATACTTTGTAGCTGCTTTGTTGGCTCAGCTGCTGTTTGATTAGCATAATATATACAGTCAACCCCAGAAGAAGGGTCTTGCGTCAACGAATCGAGCTTAAGCAATAGGCAAATCAGCTGCCCTTGAGCTGCACTGCCTTTCAAGCACTCAAATGGTCAGCTTTACGACCCAAAAAGGCAATCCCTCCAAAAACGGACGGCTGCATTTGAAAAGCAAATGCATTGCAAATGCCACAATCAGATGGGAATGCTTTATAAATAGCCTGGCAGTAGAGCAATGGGACAGTGACCAGCAAGCCAGCGGTGCAAGCGAATCCCTTCAAGGCAATCTCAACATGAAGCTTGTAAGTTCAATATAAATAATTATGTAGATCAATTCAAATGTATCTCATCACATGCAGCTCATCCTCGGTTGTCTGCTGTTGGCTTTTGCACTGTGCCAGGCCAGCATAATACCTGCCCACGCTGGATTAGGTGTTCCAGTGGCCCCCGCTCCTGTGCCAGCTCTGGTGCCAGTCGCTGGAAGCCATCAATTTGTGGCCCGCAACTACAATGGCTACTATGTGCCGACGACAACATCCACAGCTTGGCCAGCCTGGTCGGCCTATCCAAATACCTACTACAAATATAGCGGTGGATATCCCACCTACACTTATCCCTACAGCTACCCCTATGGATACTATCCCAGCTATAACTATGGCTATGGCTATAAGAGTGTCTGGTAATGGAATGAATATCTTTTTTCTTACCTATAAAATATTATTGTGATAGTAACAAATCATATTCAATTCGATTCTAAGTCCCATGTATAACAATGTACAAATATATATAATCCATATTTGTCTCTATGCCGCTGTCCATGTCTGTTGTTGGCCTTAAGCCAAGCATCACTTGTAGTTGGTTTACTGAAATTGACTTTGTCTTTTGGTTAACCAACTTTTTCATTTATTTTACATAAGATGTATTTGCATTTAAGTTCAGCCACTAATTAGTTAAAATATAAATGGAGCACGAGTTGGAGCTGCAGCAATGAATCTGGCTGGCTGCCCAAAACGAGGTGCTGCAGCTGGAAAGCCAAAAATCGCTGAAAATGCGGCCAACTCTGCTGGGGTGGCCAACAAGCGAGCGGGTGGTGCAAAGGCGGCATTAAACTGATTAAAGTAATCCAGACGCTGGCTGCTCGAAACGGCCAGCGGACCAGGTGCAGCAAAAGGACTTGCCACAGGAAAATTGGTATAGGGCACAGGAGCGGGCAACACAGCCGCCTGGGCGACCACAGAAGCCACCAAAGCCAGCGATAAAAGAAGGAACTTAGAATGGAAGTTAAAAAAATAAATTTAAAAGAGTTTTTTGGTTGGAAATATTTTACAAACCATTTGCTGCATTTTGGTGAAGATTTAGTGAATGATTTTGCTGCTGATGCTCTTCTGAGTGACTCCACGAGTTGAATATGCAACAATTGGTTAACGCTGTTGGTTTTTATAGGTGTTGCGGCTGCTCCAACTTGGCAGCTCCAAATTGTCACACATTTGGATGCACAATTAGCCAAATTGTAGAGTAAGCCAAGCAATTGCAAATCGATATCAATTTGATATGGTTGCAACATGGTTGTGGCACCTTTTTGGACAGACTCTGATTGATGGTTTTGGGTGGTGTCAAATGCAGCTCCAATTAAAGAATGAGCCTAGAATAAGGTGAGCTAATGTTGATTATAATCCAATATTTAATATATATAATATTAAAAGTGAAAATAAAAGATTTCGTTTTTTGTATGCTCATTTCACATTTTAATTGATAGAACAAATATAATAATAACTATTCGTATGCGCATTCGTATAAATGTAAATCATGGATACATATGTATATGAATATATATATATATATATATGTATATATAGTATGTGAAATATATATATATCTCAATATTTGATAGCTGATTTGGTTACCTGTTGATCGTTCAGTTGTTGCTTTTGTTTTTAGGCGTTTTTTAATATATAGTGTTTTAAATTCTATATATGTAGTTAATTATTATTAAACACTTTAGGCTAGTTAAACGTTATATGGTTTATGGTATATGGTATGTTCGATATTACGAGTATGTAGTAGTAGTTATGCAACACTTTGGATAGTGATTAATGATTAACGATGATCGATCGTAATAACACTAAGCTAGACGACATTTAGCATAGGCATTAATTAGTTGCTTTCGTTTACTTAGAGTTGAGGATGAGTATTTGGATTTAAATCAACACTAAAAACAAACGCTCTATTAGTTGTTATCGTTAACGTTATCGTTATCGTTAATGTTATCGAATTATATTTAGCATAAATAACTAGGTTAGTTGTTCTCTGTTGTGGATAGTTGCAAAAATCGCTTCTCTCTTTTTCTATATACAATCTAAACTTGGAATTAATAACTAGCAGCGCCGCAACAAGATCGGTTAGCACAAGTCGGGGTTGGGGGTTGTGGGGGGGTTTTGGGATTGAGGGGTGTATATATCAAATAATGGTCATAGGTTAAAACATGTACATAAAATCACAGTCTATTGTTTAAGTTAAGGATATCTATATGGCAATTAATTTGACTAGAAAAAACAGACAGACAATTATTGAAGGGGGAGCGTGGTTGGGGGACGGACTTAAGGATTTGCTTTCCGACTGGTTTTCGTTTGGAGGCTTCTCTACCAAAGAACATCGTAGTTGTAGACATGCTCGGATGAGGCGATAATCAAACACTTGACAAACTCATCGAAACTCCGCTTCAGTTTCCATTTTCTTGGCTTGCGCAGCAGCTGCAAGGACTTCAATTTGATCCTGGCTTGCTTCGGCTTGGCAGACTCGTGCCATGGACTGGTCGAAGTGGAAGTGGTTCGAGTTGCCACCGGCTGTTGAGGGAGCTGCTGCTGCAGTTGCGGCACATTGCAGTAGTCGTGTTGACGCAGTCGGTCCAGCGTCTGGAGTCGCTGCTCCTGATAGTAATGGTTGAGATTGGTCAAGAAGTAAAAGTCGCCATCGTTGATGACATCGATTTCAGCATAGTTGCCGCCATCGCTTTCCGGCTGCTCAGCTGTCGATGTTGCTGCTGCTGCTGTTGTTGCTAATGCTGCTGTTGTTGTTGCTGTGGTTGCCTGGGCAAAGAGTTGATCAAATCACATGTTTTCATCGAACTTGGCAAAGTTGCTGTCCTCGTTCCACTGAAACTTGTTGGCTTCCTGTTGCCCATCCTTGTCACTAGGGCCAGCCATCGGCTGTTCGTCGGGCGACTTGAAGAACTCATCGTCCTCGAAGGGATCCTCGTGCTTCTTGGCGAATATGTTGACCGATTCGGATTTCTTGATCAGCTCTTGACGCTGCTGCAACTTGCTGCTGCGCATATTTTGCTTCCGGCTCGAGGCAGATGGCGCCGCCGGCGATGCCTGATCCTTGTCAAAGTCAAAGGAGGCCTTGGCAAAGTCATCCTCGAATGCGGCATCATCGAATTGCGATACCTTCACATTGTCATCGAAGCGCAACTTTTGCGTGATGGGCGGCGTCGATGCTGGTGGCGTCTCCATCTCAAAGTTGGCATCCCGCTGCTGTTGCTGCTGCTGCTGGAGTTGCTGCTGCAACTTCTCGCGCTCGGAGAAGTCATTGGAGAAGCGAAACAGCGACTTGGAGCCACCCGTGCTGCTGGCCGAGATGAGGCCGGCTGGCGTCGAGTTGCAGCTGGAGGCCGTGCCAGCTGGCGCTGGTGGCGGCGAGCTCTGATTAAAGTCCGACTCGAAGCCATCGTCGAAATTGAATTTACTGCCGCCGGTGGCAACACCAGCACCGCCCGACGATTCACCGCCGCTCATCATGACCGCTGTGCTGCTCGCATTCGAACGGGGCGTTGGCGTCTGCTCATAGCTATCCACAAAGCCATAATCGCTATTGACGTTGTTGTTGTTGACAATGCCACGCGACGGACGATTCTGGCCCGGCAGCTTGGCCAGCGTTGGAGCATGTCGCTCCTGCTGCCGTCGTTCACTCTCCAGCATGCGCTGATGCATCTCGTGTCGACGTCGATTCAACCGCTCGAATTTGTCCTCATCTGTGGGCGGCTCATCGTCCACATAGTCCTCGTCGTCGTCATCGTCATCGTCAGCGTTGCGCTGGCAACTGATGTAGTCGTAATTATCTCGCACGCCGCGACCACTGCCATAACGTGCGCCGCCCACCGTAGCCAGATCCTTAGCGCTGCGTGCACGCGTCTTCTTGCGAAATCTGCGAGGAGTTTGAAATTTGAGTTTCGAGTTTGAGCTGCATTAAAAGTTCAGTTACTCACCTGCGATCCTTTTCGCCATCGGATGGCGTCTGGGCAAGAACAGCAGCACGCCTACTCTCGGCTAGACGACGCTCCGTTTCCGCAGCGCTCGCAGGACGTTTCCACGACTTTTGGCCAGGTAAAGTGGGCTCTATCAGATTAAATATAGATTAAGAAATGTCAAAATTCCTTCATTCCTGCCACTTACCCTCACCATCCCAGGGACTGGAGCCGCTGCTCTTGCGCAGACGTTGCGGAGCCGCGCCTGGCACCACATCGCCGCCCAGTTGGCTGGGCCTTTGGAGACTGCGCTGCCGCTGCTGGAAATCCTGCTCCGAGTCCTGTTCGTAGTCAATGTCGCCGGTGACGCGCAGCTTGGCGGCGGCGGATGTGGCCGGTTTGCGCAGCGAGCGCGTCTTCAACTCGCGATCCCGTTCGCGATACTCATCACGGCTATCCAGACTACCGTAGACATCGCCACCACTGCCAAAGCTGCGTCGTCGACGCGTCGAACTCTCGAAGGACTCAACGCTCTCGCGATCGAAGGATTTGCGCTCCCGTTCCCGCTCTCTGTCCCTATCCCGCTCCCGCTCGTACAGATACTCGGGCCGCGACTTGTAGCTGGGTCCCATGGGCGAGCGTCGCTCCTCGTAGACGTTCTCATAGTCAAACTCATAGCTGGGACGCGCATAGTCCCTGTACTCTCGTTCCCGATACTTGGAGCGTTCGCGCTCACGCTCCCGGGGCAGCGGCTGACCCCGCTTGTCGTACATCGGCGCCGGCGGACCATAACTGGAGCGCTCGTAGGCGCTGCGCTCAAAGGAACGCGCTCGCACACCCTGCTCCATCTCCTGCGGCGACCAGGTGTGATGCGCCGGATGATGATACCAGCTGGGCGACTCTGCATCAATAAAATGAAATGTTTAAATCGAAGTAGCAATTGACCAGAAACTAAGCTTACCCAGCTCAAAGTTATCCCTACTGC
Organism: Drosophila nr. perissopoda 5 BK-2023a; assembly: GCA_035044105.1. NCBI lineage: Eukaryota > Metazoa > Arthropoda > Insecta > Diptera > Drosophilidae > Drosophila > Drosophila nr. perissopoda 5 BK-2023a. The sequence goes on from JAWNMK010000124.1 coordinate 6,339,177, forward strand.
GTGAGAGTCCATGCTTGAATTTGCGCGGCGGCTGCTCCCGATCCCGGCGAGCACAGAACTCGGCGTCGTAGCTGCAAGTGGAAGCAAGTGAATGAGTAATACAGTTAGAACTAAAATCAACTTTTACTAAATCGCACTAAAATTAAGTGCCCCAAGACTTACTCGTAATCCTCGTCGCAGGAGTTGAGGCGTCGGGCGTGGCGCATGTAGTAGCCATGTGGGGCATGTGGATGCGGTGGCAGCTGGGTGGGTGGCGGTAAGCCACGTCGCTGCTGCTGCTGCTTGAGATACTCGGGCGTATCGTCGTCCCAGGGACTGAGATCACGCGAGGAGGAGGATGTCTGCTGGCGTTCCTTTTTGGCCCAGCGCCGTTGCTGCTGCTGTTTGGACCAACCGCCGCCGGCATCGTCACGCGGATCCGAGCTGCATGGCGACTCAGCGGTGTCGTGCTGCGACGTATTCGAGGCGGGTGGCGGGGGCAGGGTGAGGCGTGCCTTGCCTTTGTTGTGGCTGCTGCTGCTGCCGGTGCTGGCGACTGGCGCCACTTTGGGAGAGTCGAAGGTGGCCCAGGACGGTTTGTCCATCTGCATCTGCTTGGTGGCCGTATCGATCAGCTGCGATACGGCGGACAGCTGTGACGGCACCGGCGATGCCCCAACTGGATGCATTGGCGGCGCAGGGGATTTCTGGAGCGGAATGGGAGAGGTGCTCACATCGTTGAACTGCGACGGAGTGTGCAGACTGTGCGGAGGACCTCGCGATGTGGATGTGGCTGGGGAGATACGATCGCGGGAGTCCAGCGACAGATTGGAGATGGCCCGTTGCATCAGCTCGTCGATTTCGATGTCATCGCGACCGGGAGCACTGACCACGGTGAGGAATTTGTTATCCTGCTGCTTTGGCGGCAGCTGTTCCTGCTCGGACTTGAAGTCGGGCTTCTCGGCACTGGTGGACAACTTTTCGTACTGATCCTGGGCACTGACGGGTTCGGCATCCTTCTCGTTGCTATCCATGCTGCTCTCACCACCCGCATCCTCATCCTCGTCCTCATCGTCGTCGTCATCGTCATCGGCAATGGTCAGCGCCGAGGATGAGGGCTCGGCAGGCAGGCCGCGACTATCGACGAGACCACGCCGATCGTGGCTGCTGTCCATAATCTGTCGGATGTCCTGATCCTCGTTGAACTCATCGCTGAACAGATCCTGCAGCAGATCCTTTTCAGCCAGAGCGGGCACAGCGCTCGTCGGCAACGGCGGCGCCTTATCGAACAGATTCTCGACGAGAATAATATCCCGCAACGCTGCATAACGATCCTTGGCCTGGGCAACCACCTCGGTGATCTTGGTATCGATTTTAGGCGGAGCTGGAGGTGGAGGTGGCTCCATTTCCAGCTCGGGCATATCAATGTCCAGCTGTGGATGCTGCTGCTGCTGATGTTGTTGTTGTTGTTGCTGCTGCTGCTGCTCCTGCTGCTGTGCCTCATCCACTGGCGGCGGCGTTAGATCTCCCATGAGATCCGTTTCCTGCTGCTGCTGCTGCAGCTCTTGATCGATAATCTCCCGGAAGACGGCATAACGATCCGCTGGCGGCACCGCAGGCGCTGACAAAGTGGGCGCCTCATTAAAGTTGGCAAAGTTGGCCACAAACGCATCCGCACCGAGATCCTCACCGAACGTATCATCGAACTTGGCCACAAACGAGGTCTGCTGATCAAAGTTGACCTTAAACACAGCTGCCGTTGAGGAGGCGGTGCCCACAGGAGCAGCTGGCGATGCCAACGGCTGAGCGGGACTCGTCCGGGATTTGCATGTGTGCACCAACTGATCCCCAGTGGATTGCAGATAATCGGACAGATAGGAGGTCAACTGGACGAGGGTCATGGTGCTCAGCTTGCTGGCGGGCACATTCAGCCTGAGCGCCAGATCATCCATGCCCAGTGTGAGCAGCTGCGTCAGTGTAATATCCGGCGCCAGCGCAGTGGCCGCCGCCGCCTCCTTTTGCGCCTGTGCCTGCAGTATTTCCGCTTTGTTCTCGTAGATGTCCTGCGGACGACCCAACGATGCCTGGCGCTGTGGACGCGCTCGACTGCTGCCCGTTTGCGTGGGAGGCGGCAGCAGTGGTGGCGGCGGTGTAGGCGTCGATGTCGCTGTCGATGTGGATGTGCCACCACCCAATGGCGCCAGATAATCGTCGTCGGTGTGGCCAGGTTTCCGGGGTCGACCCGGTCCGGGGAAGCAGCCGTCGGAGCGACCTACCCGCCGTGAAGGTAACGGAATTGGCGGGGCATCGATGCTACGGCGGAGTTGATTGCTCGAATGGTTCAAGTACTCGTAACGGCCGACAGGTGGCGCCATCGCTGTGGGCCTTATGATGAGATCACTGAACTGTTTCTTGGGCGGCAGCGGCGGCGGTTCAGCATACGGCGTGGAATCAGGACGTGGCGGTGGCTCGGGAGCCGCCTCATTCTCACTGAGTGAATCGCTCTCCTGCAAGCGGCGCATATTGACGCTGGAACCAATGCCCGAGTTGGAGTCGCCACGCTTGGAGAAACGCGCCTGGCCAAACAGATGTGGCATCTTCTTGTTCGAGATGCTTGAGATGACGTCGAGTGGACCGCCCACATTGACCACACTGGCAACGGGCGTGGGTCGATGACGCACACTGCTCGGCACTGGCTCCAGCCGGGCCATGTCCGCTTGCCAAACATCCGACTGAGATTGACTCTGAGATTGAGATTGCGTCTGTTGCTCGGGCGGCAACTGCACCTGGAGTGGACCATTGAAGACGGCTGGGGAACTGCTGCTGGTCGTCTCAAACTCGAAGGCATCGAGTTTGGCGAAGAGATCCCCCTCCTGAAACGGATCCGGATCGCTCTTCTTGCGCGTCGGCGAAAATGGATCCGTGTCGCGTGGCAACAGCACCGGATTCGCATCCTGTTGCTCCTCCAGATTGTGACTGCTGGTTGCGGGCTCTGTGGTATAATAGTTGAGCGCTGTATTAGTTGACTTGGACATGGCTGCGCTCTGACGAAGCATTAATTTGAGTTTGGCAGCCGAAAAGTCTTCGGCTTGATATTGCGACAGAGTTGGGGTCTGTGTGTGAATGTGAGCGATATGAGAGTGATGGAGTTGGACTTGGGATTGGGCTTGTGGTTGGGGTTGGGTATTTGTATAGATTTGGGATTGGGATTGGTGCTGCGATTGCTGTTGCTGTAGCTGACTGGGACTAAGCTGGGAGCGGGAGCGGGGACGTGTGCTCGATTGGTTAGTGTTTGTTAGTAGCAATTGTTGTTGCAGTTGCAGTTGCTGTTGCAGTTGCAGTTGCTGCTGTTGCCCAAGGCTGGCGGTGGTTATTAGTGGGTTAGTTGCTGTTGGATTGCTGCTGCTGTTGCTGCTGCTGCTGGAGTTGCCTGTTGTGATTAGTGCAAGTGCAATTGTTAGTCGTGTTAGTAGACAGCAATTTTGTTAGTTGTGCTTGCTGCTGCTGCTGGTGGGGTTGGTTGTGGTTGGGTTTGGTGGGGGTGGGTAGGTGCTTGTGGGTGTGGTCAGTACCTGATGCTGTTGCTACTTCTATGTTGTTAGTAGTAGTAGTTGTTGTTGTTGCTGTTGTTCTGGTTGGGCTGTTGTTGTCCTCGAATATGGAGTCCCTATTAGTGGTACCCAGAAAGTCATCAAAGTTATCGCCCTGACTGGTGCCGAGCTCCTTGAGCAGCTTCTTGGGCGGATTCTTAAGCTCTTGGAAAAAGTATTTCTTATCGACATAGGGCCGAGTGCGCCCAATGCCCAACGGATCCAGATCTGTGAACGCATCTGGGCAACCCACCAAAATTAAAGCAACGCACAACAAGAAAAGCAATGAGCAAAATTCAGTTAAAGCGACAAAGAGAGAGGAGAGAAAGAGAGAGAGAGAGAGAGAGAAAGGGGACTCGTATCAGTCGGCGACTCCAAATAAAACTAGCGTGCAATTTGTGAGAGAACTGAGTAAGAAACTTAAGAGAACAAATTGAAACTGAACTGAACTGAAACTAAGAATTGTAAATCAGCACTTTAAAGGAGTAAAACAACAACAAAACAACAGTAGGAGCGGTACTTAATGAGTTAGTAAGTTAGTTTAGTATGAGCTTAGACTAAAATAAGCTGTCAAAAAGAGCTGCATTCAGTATGGATGCGATTCAAGTACAGATTTCACATTAAAATTTAATCATTTTTTAATCAACTGTTAAGCAGCTGTTAAGCTAACAAGCTACTAAAATATCAATTAACATAATATTTCCATTTAATGTTAAACAGAATACATTTAGAGTTTCCTAGAGAAACATGTTTTAAACTCGGAAAACATATAAACTCTCAACCCCATAATTATGATTGATAGATCTAATAGGTCAATAGAATAGACCTCATCCATTAATAATAATAACTAGTTAAACTTGATTAGTATAATCACATAACGCCAATCTTGGCTCATCTTACAGACTGTTAACTAACATAAAAAAGAGTTTAATCGAATTAACAGCGAGCCTTGACTGTTTTTTTTAACATTAACATAATGATTTAAATTTCATTTAATTTTTCGCAATGATTTTCATTTGTTGCAAGTGAAAAACAACAGTTTTAAGAGATTAAAGACAACGCTTTGTAAATTTTTAGACACAATTTGATGTATTACATAAACTATTTCTATTTGTGTTAAGTATTTTCTTCGTCATCTTGAACTATAAGTGAAAAGGCGAGCAATTGATTGCGACTCATTGAGCTCATCTGAGTCTCAGTTCAGCAATTGTCGTCGTCCCCCTTTGCCTCAACAACCCCCCCTGTGCATCCATCTTGAATGGCAGCTCTTTGATGTGTTTGTGTGTTGGTTGTGTTTATGTGTGTGTTGGGTGTTGTTTGCTTGTTGCAATCATTTATTAACGAACTTCACTTTGCGTGCAACTTACCCGACATGACTGCAACTGCTGCTGCTGTTGTTGCCACTGTTGTTGCTGCTGTTGTTGCTGGGGCACCCTCTGCCGCTTCTGAGGCAGCTGCCAGGCTGCTCAGAGCACTTAACCCCACATCGATAGCGGCTGCTTGTGGGGGAGGCGCAGCCGCTGAGATTTCGCTGATTTGCTGGGTGGGCGTTGCCGATGATTCTCTGGTTGCCAGCGGGGCCATTGGCAGATTGGCTAAAACTGCGGCAGCTGACATTGGCGTCGGCGTCGTCGTTACCCTGGTGGTATCGAAGACGTCGTGTTGATGCTGCAACTCATGCAGCCAACTATCATCATCATCCGGCTGCAACGTGGCCGGTGATCCACTGGCTCCTGGTGCCGGCGATATCAGTGTGGACATCGCATCCAGCCCGGCAACATTCTCGGGCGTCTTGCTCGGCTGTTGCTTGTGACGTGTGCGTCCCGATTCCGGTGGCGGAGGCAGAATATTGTACGACGGCACATAAATGAAGGAGTCCCCAAACGGATCGTCCTCACTGGCCGACTTGGCCAGTGGTGCTCCTGGATGTGAGGTGGCCGGATCATTGGGCGTTATGCGCTCCATTTGACTGATGCCACGCTGCAGCGACGTCAGCTCCTGCTCCAGATCCACAAGGTCTGCGACGGATTCGGGCGAGATCTGAAAGGAGCAGGAAGTTATTATTTGTATTTATTTATTTTAATGTATTATTTTTTATTATATTATATTAATTGTTAGAGAGATGGACATGAGTAAAGGGGGGAGAGGAAAAGTGTTTCTGTGCATAAGCAAATATATCTTATCTTATCTTACAGATCTGCTCTACAAACTTATCGGTTTTGGGAGAACGAAAATGTTATCCAGATCCAATTAGCAGCCATAAGAGGAGGAGGAGATTTTCCTCTGCTTATTATTATATAATCTTAGTCTTCTCTCTCTAATTATATTTATTTTAACTTATTTCGGGACAGTTACTCCCATTTTTACCTCCTTGCCTGCCACGCCCGCGACTCGCGACACATCCAGATTGACGCCCAGTCGTGTGAGTCCCACGCCATTAGAAGAGGTGGATGCAGCGCCGAGCATGCTGAGACCAGCATGAGCTGCTGAGGAGGAGGCGCTGCCGGAGGCAAGATCACCGTGTGCGCTCTTCAGCGAAGACAGGGTGGCCAGCTGGCTGGCATGATCATGGAGGGCCTTGCCTTGGATCTGCTGGCGTGCCATCTCGATCTCCTTCTTCTTCAGCTCGAAGACGACCTGGAAGAGATCGCGCATGGCCAGCACCACCTGGCTGGCCGCCTTGTCCGTCTTGATGCCAAAGAACCGATGCCCGCTATCCGGCGACCCAAAGATATAGCCAAATGCACGCGAATCGGTCATGTCCTGGGCAATGAACGAGATCTTGTGCACCGGATGATGATAGAGGGAATCGCTGGTCTTCTCGTCGCGCAATCGCAGTCCATCGATGGTGACATGGATGATGATGCGCTGCTTGTGCTCCCCGGCGGCTCTTATGGCCATCTTCAGATCCTGCAACGCCTCCTGACACATGCGATCCCCGCGCGCCTCCCCCACCTCCAGTATGCCAATCAGCTTGGCCTTGAACTGGACGCCATCGCCAAAGAAGCGACCGGGATCATTGCGATCTGCAAAACATAAAACCAAATATTCAATATTTCACATATGCCAAAAATCTATATTTGTAATTCTCGCTGTATCTATATTGGAAAAGCCAAACAAAACAATTGACGACTTTTTTTCTTTTGTTATTTTTCATGGTGCTAACGTTTTGCGTAATTTGTCTCCTCGGCGCCAGAGTTGCCAATGCCAAAAGTTTGTGCCAACGAAAGATTTGAAGTTGCCTGCAGCTTGGAGACCAAAGATTTGACCATTTTTCCAGCGGTGAATAAAACTGATCTCAGAACATGCTGTATTCAAAAGTAGGTCTGTGTGTGTGTGTTTTGTGTGCCTGTGTGTGTGCTGTGTGTGTGATATTCAGAGCATTTCCAGCAGTGAGCAGAAGAAAGGCACACAATGCGCAAACGGGACAAACAATAATAACAAATAAAACGATTTGCACGACGTATTTTCTGTTGTACTTTAATTAAAAAAAAAAAAAACACAAACAACAACCAAAAATAAAAAAAACAACAAACTCGCGGAAAATGACAGAAAAAAAGCAACCGCTTCGAAGCGCGCTCAGTGAATGAATGACGACAGCGTCGACAAACAAAACAGCGAATGCTGCTCTGCTCTGCTCTCTCTCTCTCTCAATGCGATGCGTTGCGATGCTGCTCTCTTTCTCTCTCTCTGGTAGGAGCGGGCCCTAGTCGCAGAACAAACAAAAAGGCAAACACACACAGGCATATACAGATAGACAGCACTGGAATTTCACTATTATTTTGCGTTAACAAATAAAATGTGAGTGAGAGAGAAATAGAGAGAGAGAGAGTGAGAGCGCTGTTGCTGCTGTTGTTATTTGCTAAAATCTTAAGCAGCAGCTGCACCACCTGCCGACGGCAGCAGCGACGCCGCGACGCCGGCGCAGCAGCTGTCAGTTAAACGATCTAGCAACGATCAAGCACGCACGTCATGCAACACCTGGCACCGTTGCAGTGCTACCGAAAGAAATATATTGTGCAATTTATTGATGTACTTACATTTACAAGGACTCGTTTTTTTGCGCAGCGTTTGCATTGTTGCTATTATGAACGGATTGGCATTCGTATAACGTCGAATGGCTGCGCCTCTGCTTTGCTGCCTCTGAACTGGGGCAGCTTCAATCAAAATGGGTAGGAAGGTCGTATCGTATTTTTAAACCGGTTGCAGTGCACAGTCGATACAGGGTGGTTAGCAACAACTCTACTACTACTACACCATGCACCGTTGATGTCCTTCCACGTTGACTTTTGACATTTCAGCGTAACCGTTGAATCTGTATCTACACACCTTCCAGCTGATTTTCCCAAACTCTTTCTTGTCTGCTTTTTTACTATAACGTTTGTTGCTGTTGTTCTTGTTGTTGTTGTTGTTATGATCGATTTTAGCCGGCGGCATTACAAATACTCATGACAAGATTATCGATTTTTCAATCGGCGTATGTATGCGTGTGTGTGTCTCTTTAGTTTGCCTACTTTTTGGCGTCTTAAATCACACGAAGCGACGCCTTTTAGTATGCTGCATTCTTACACGCACAGCTTCAGCCTTGAATAATCAATAAGCTGCGTACCTTCTTTACTTTTGCTTGATATTTTTTATTAAAGATTTTCGTTATTTATATCAGCTCGCTTATTTTTTGTGCTCTACTATGCAAAAAAAGGATGTTTTTCTGGTAGAAAATTGAGTATTTAACCATGCAATTGAAAATTAAATTTATTGCTTTTAATTAACGTTAAAATTCGTCGTCGATTTTACACAGAGCACTTGTGAAACAATTAGCAGTCTTAGCTCGTTTATTTAGCTATTTAATTGTGCGATTTGAGATAATTTTATGCTTATTTGTATATACGCCCACAAAGCACGAAATGGACACAAAAAAACTCCAAGGATACCAAAAAGTGGGGTGTTTTTTGTTGGCCAAGCACACCCTGTGCATGCCGGCATATGTGCTATCGATAGTAATGCAATGTTTTGCAGCACTGTGAATGTTTAACATCCCCATTTGAGCATAACATGCGCCCAAGCCCCAACACGCTATTAACACAGTCTGTTATGTGTGTGTCATTATTGTTGTTGTTACGGCGGAGTACGGACGTTTCTATGCGGGTGCGCAGCGTGTACTAAAAATTGTTAAATTCAACCAAAGTCAACTCAACTAATTCGTAAAAATACGCGTTGCCATCAATTGTTGTTGTAACATACAACAGAAGCATTCGTTGCCTGTGTGTGAGTTTTTCTCGCTCCTAGTTGGATTTGTGCGCGCGTCGCTTAAAATCGGATTCGTCGCTAAACAGTTGAATATTTAAAAGTTTTGCCCGCTTTGCAATTAGTGAGAAAAGTGTTAAAAGTGTGTGTGTTAAAAAAAGGCGACATAGCAAACCAGTTATATAAATATATATATCGATTTGTAGTAATCTTAGCAGTCTTGAAGTATTTGTTTAATGTTTCAATCGGCCACACACATTTCAACCCAACAATAATTGAAAATTCTTAAGCTGTTTTTGTCTGCCGATCGCTATGCAAAATTATTAAAATTAGACTGTTTCAAAGTGCTGCAAAATTCCAAAAAAAAAAATTAAAGTCTGTGTGTGTGTGTCCCTGATCCCCAAGAAGAAGAAGCAGCAACAGCAGCAAAATGAATAAAACCTGTGCGCGTTGCCAGAAGGTGGTTTATCCCATCGAGGAGCTCAAATGCCTGGACAAGGTGAGTTTGATAAACTTTTCAATAGAAAACTTTTCCACTATAAGCCAAAATAATGCAGCATTTGTTGTGTGTATTGGGATCTCTTTTTTTGTCTTTTCAATTTTGTTGCTCCTTTGTTTTATGCCGCTGCTTCGCACTTGTTGTATGCGCGCGTTAGAGCGAGACGGCTATTTAGCCTACGCTCTCCCTCTCTCTCTCCCTCTCACTCGCATTGATCATGCGTGGCTTTTGCTCTTGTCCCTTGTTGTTTGTTGTTGTTGTTCTCCCTCTCCCTCTCTCTGTGTTTATTATCCTACGCAATTCGTGGCCTGTTTTTGTTGTTGTTGTGGGCGCTTTGTTTTTTTATTTTCGTTTTTAATAATTGCTTGCAATAAAAAAAAGTCGTTCGGCTTGTTTGTCGTTGCGACTGCGCAGCTTTAATTTGCTTCTTGGAATTCAGTTCAGCTAAATAACGGCACAAAAATTTCATACGTCTGTGTGTGCGTGTGTTGTATGTGTGGGTGTTTGCTGCTTGCAACAAATTTTTCAATTTTCGCCACACTCAGGAAATTGAAAATTGTTTTTAATTTACGTCGCCGTTGCTTCCGTTCTGTTGTTCTGCCTTCTGCATCTCCTCTCTTCTTTTGTCTGCGCCAATTTGCGTAAATTTTGCGTATGGCAGCAGTGACGCTGACTTCGACGCCGCCGTCGAAACTTGCAGCGCAGCTTTTGATCTCTTCAATAATTGAATACGTACAAAAAAAAAGCACAACAAGCAATCCGTTGACTGACCTTGAGCGGCATATTTCGATACCAGTTTCGCATTCGCTCTCTCTCTCTGTCTCTCCCTCGCACACAGGCACATACGTACGCACTTACACTCAGAGACGTTGTCGCTTTCTTCTTGTGCTTATTGGTTTATGCTTAATTCCAGTTTATTTTTATTGACCGTCCTTTTGTCTGAGTTGTGCTTTTGCTGTTGTTTTTTTCGTTTATTTATTTTTTTTGCTGCCATTCTATTTCTGAGCAGAGCTGAAGCCCAACTCAAGCATTTTACTTACTAAAAATAGTTTATGTAGGTGTAAATGTATAAATATATATATAAATATATGTATGCAAGTGAATATATGTTAAACAAAGACAGATAACGGCGTCCGCTGAAAGAGACAAGCAAACATTGAGACAATTCCATCATTCCAACACTCGACAAATTCCATTTGGAAAGTCTTGTAATCAGCTCCAACTATCAACATATATGCTACACACACGCATACGTGCTCAACATCACTTTCAATGCCCCCTTCCCACTTCTACAGACGGCTGCGGGTTTTAAGCGTTTGTCTAATTATAGTCAAAATGCTCTCTCTCTCTTTTTGCTCGCTATTCCTCTTGCTCTGTTTAAATTTAGCTGTGGAGTAATTGAAACTATTTAAAGTCTACAAATTGTGGAAGTCAGTTATGAAATATGCAAAATGTGCATATTTTGGAAACTTGGCAGTTAATACTTGGGAATACAAACGGAAAGGTTTGACAACAAACAAGATTGTTAGATTATGACTACTGCTACACAACAAAAATTGAGTCACTTACAAACAAAGCTAGACTATTCTATTATTCATTAAACAATGAAAATCGTTTTGCGAGAAAAATGAAAATTGCAGCTTAAATTTAATGACGCATTTTCTATTTAATTTTTTTTTTTTTGCATGTGAATTTCACAACAATTTTTGCTGTGCATATCGAGAATCTCAGTCTAAAAAATAACTGTTTATTTCTGACTTAAATGCGACTTTTCTGCCAAGTGGCTAGTGAACAACTTTTGTTATGAAATACATCCAGATATAGAAATCGATATACTCGTGACAGGGGCAATAAACGGGCATTTTATACCAATTATCTTTATGTGCGCACTGGAAAAGTTTGTCTTGTGTAAATGTGAGCGCAATGCATTTTTGGAAGAATGCCGTTAATGCAGAGCAGCACGCGTCGCTGCCGGCGCTTTGTTAATCGATTTTTGATAGCAACTTTATTCAACTTGTCGCCGTTGACGTTGACGTCGCCGTTGCTTTTAGCTGCTGCTGTTTGCTGTTTGTTGCTGTTGCCAATTTCCTTTTATTTATCTGACTTTATTATTATTTTTGGTATTTATTTGGCAAATTCACGAATGTGTGAGTTATCTTGTTGTTGTTGTTGGCTGAGACGACGATTATTTTATGGTCGGTCGCAGGCAACGAAAGTAAATGACCTCTTTGTGTTGTTGTCAGCCCGGAAGCAGCGAGCGCTTTGAATTTTTTTCTCTTTTTTTTTTGGCCAATTCGTGCGCCCCGCTGCACGAGTCGCCAGTTAGCTAAAAGAATGGAGAGAGGTGGCAGGGGAGGGGGGATAGTCAACCAAGCGAAGCGTCAAATCCAAGCATCGTCCTCGCATTTGCAACTCCGTTTGGCACTTTCAACGGCCGCCTGGAAATGCATATCTCTTGTTGCTCTTGTTGTTGCTGCTGTTGTAGCTGTCATGGCACACTTTTTGGCCTGTCGCTTTGTTTGAATGTTTTAATTTTTGCAACGACGACGACAAATCCACAGCCATTTCATGACAAATGACTTTAGCGACAAACTTCAAGCAATTCCAAAAAAAAATAACAGCTTACGATTTTAGTTTGCTGTCAGTTTGGTTTTATTTATTTTTTTTTAATATGGGAAACTGTTCGAATTCCATGGAATATGATAGATAAATTCCAGTCTTTAGCTGATTAAGTAAATAAACGCAGGACGAAATGTGAATGTCGCTATCTCTTTTAGTCGCGTGAAATAATAGCAAGCAATCTATGCAGCCTTGCCAGATCGGATTACAGTAAATAGCTATGAGTAACAGCAACCTAGAGAGACAGAGATAGATATAGCTAATAATACATTATATGCAATTGTTGCAAATAAAATAAAAGTTTGTTTTAATTTATCTCGAATTTCTTGCATATTTATTTTTCATTCATTGCAGCTTAAACTAAATTATCTTTGTGTTTTTGGCAAGCGGTTTTCAACTCATATAAACGCAGTTAAATGTAAAATTTATTTATTATGTATTTTTTATAAATTCATTTTAATTTTTTAATTTTCATCTTTGCAAATCAGCTTAAGTTAAACTAAATTTATTTTTGGCCCGTGCTTTTCAACTCATCTTAACTCAAATATCAATGTATAATTTGTTATGCAAGTCGTGACACGACACGGCACTGAAACTTAAGTTTTGCTTTGGTTGCGGAGCGACACTTGGAAATCGTTTCCGCTTTCGAACTTTACAGCAGCAGCAAAAAGAAGCTGAAGAAGAAGAATAATGCATCGCTCTTGTTGGCAGCGACACAATAACAACAACAACAAAAACAGCCACACACAATGACAGTGACAATAGTTTTTATTTATTTTTTTCCACTCTTTACTGAGCTCTCCTCGACTCGATGACTCTCTCTCAAAGGCGAAGTTCACTTTTGCATGACAATCCATTTCTGAGTGTTGTCGTCCCCCACCGCTCATCGCCAGAGGGCGCTGCAATATCCATAAACAATTCAGGCATGAAAATAAAAGTGGTCAAACGGCGACAGCGTAAAGTTGACGTTGACGTCGAAGTTGCCGACGAAGACTTTGACTTATCACTGGTTTGCATCTGCTTGTCTTCAATTTCCTTTCCGTTCACACACATCATGCTTGTATTTGTCTATTTCTCGTGCTTTTGTCTGCTGCTGCTGTGAGAACTGTTTTGCGGCTTATGCAATTTTGGTATTGTTTCTCAGCTTTTACCGTAATATTTGCTGCCGCCTTGTTTTGTTTTTTCTTTCATCTTTTGAATCTCATTTTCCAATGCATTTTGTGCTCATCAGTTATGCTCCAATATGTTTGTATCTTCTTCTGCTGGTTTTACTTTGCATCACTAATTAGTTGGCATTTGTGAAACTACTTTTGTGGCCAAATTTTAGCCTGACAAAAAAAAAGGCTAATTTCGGCTTAGGCTGCCAAAAGCACAATAATTGTTTTCTAAAACGAAGTTTTGTTACACTTTATTGACAATGGGCAAATTGGGTAAAATGATTAACTTGTTATCTTGACATTTTCCTGTAAAATAAAATATACATTCTATGCAAAGCAGTTGAAAGACAGAATTATAAATGGCAATGCCATTGGCATTCATATACATATATAAATATATATATGTATATATATAACACATGAAAATAATATATTGATATTTAATATATTATTTTGAATTCCCAAAAATAATAAATAAGTTGAAAACACAATTATTGGTTTTTTTCTATCTAGTTGTTTTTTTAAGAGTCATCTTCCACTTCGTGTCCTTACAAAAAAAAAAACACATTTGAAAAGATTTCTTGTGAAAGTGGTGCTGTTATTATTTTTGCCACTGTATGAACACACTCACATACAAATGCACTTTTTTGAGCATTGCCAGCCAAATTTTCTATCTATTTTTCTGTTTTGTAGTTTTTTTTTTCACTGACTTCTTTGCTTGGATTTGCTTTGCTTTGCTTGGCCCAATTTTTGCAAATATGTATTAAAAATGAAAAAAAGAAAAAATGCCAAAGAAGTCGGAAAGTTGAAGTCGAAGTTGAAATTGCTGCTGGGCAAAAGCTTTGGGGCTACAACAATTTTTTGAGCAGCGGCCGCAGTTATTATTTGCCCTGTGCTTTTGGGGGCTTTCCCTCAATTATAAATACTGCCCATTATTGTTATTTTTGTTGTAGTCGGAGTTTGACTAATGATCAAAAATGATGAAGAGTTGTGTATGTCTCTTATATGTATTTTGGCTACCTGTCTGGTTGTCTGTCTGTCTGTCTTTCTTTCTGTTTCCGGCCATTGATATGTGGGTCAGTTTGGTTCAGTTCAGTTTACTCTAGGCGCCTCTTTTTCTCTTCGTCAATGCATTCATTGGCTCTGTCTTTCAATTTTCTTTGTTTATTTTAGTTACGCAGATTCCTCCTCGACTTGAAGTTTCCCCTCTTGTTTCCTGTCATTTCTTCTGTCGTATTTTAATTGTTTTCGCCCCTCTTCCGCCCCCCCTCTCATTTGCTTTTGTTGTAGAATTTATGTTAATGCGCATTGCTTGTAATTTGTTATGCCACGCCCATTTTTCAGGGGGGCGACAGACTGGGAAAAAGACAATTGTCGTCGTCGTCGTCGATTTCGATGCATTTATTTCATTTGACCTCTCTTTCTTTTTTCCCCCTATTTCTTTGTTTAAATTCAATTGATCTTTATTAACTCTGATAGGGCAAAAGAGGGTGAAGTGTGCACTTGATAGGAGTTTGAGGAGGGAGGGAAGGGGTGTGTGAAACGATCGTGTAAAGTGGCAACCCTGGCGACCCTTTGCTGCTGCGGCTCTTTTATTTGTTGAAGCATTTGCATGACTTGGTCGCGTCATCATCCAATTGATCTCTTCCTCCCTATCCCCGCGCATCTATCAAAATATTTCTGGAGTGCTGTATTTATAGCCAACATGCACATGCATATGCGTATACACTGCGAGAAAAATATATAAATAGATTTTGGAATTGTCTTAGGAATTTATTTACAACATCTTTAAGAGACCTCAAATATTTCTGATTTTCGAGAAAAATATGTCATAGAATATAACAAAATTATTTCTGATTTTCATAAAAGTTTTTTTCATTTCCATAGAATGCATATTTACTTTTTTCCAAGTGTGGACACACATTATGCATATAAATAAATGCATAAGCGAGTCCAACAAGAAGGGCATTGCCAGCTCTTTATGGCTCTGTTCAGTTCAAGTGGTTGCTTGACTCTCGACTCGCTGCTGCTGCTTTTGCTGATGTCCATCACTTGAGAGCTTTCTCGCTGCTTGTACCCCACCACACTCCTGTCTCTTTCTTATTCCATCTTTTTCTCTTCACAGCTGAATCATGAAATTCAGCTTTTAGATCTCGGCGCTTTTGCTGTTTGCTCCAGTTTTTGACTTTGCCTCCCTCCCTCCGCTTCCTCTTCGTCTTCCTCCTCACTCTACCATTTGTCACTTCATCAGCAAAAATTAATCGTCTCGAATTCGGTTTTTCCTCTATCTATTGTTTTTTCTCTTTCTTTTCTTTCTTTTTTTTTCGTTTCATAGCTTTGCAAATCTCGTACATTATTCAAACTCTGTCGCTTCAGCTCTCTCCTCCCCTCCCCCTGAGTCCCACAAGATACATTCCAGAGACAGTCGCAAGTGCAGCTGCTGCTCCACATTAGTTTTCAGCCGCATTGTGCTCCAAATTCAAAAGTTTTCTCATTGTGTCTGTGCACCGCTATCCACCTCCCCTTCCCTATATCTTTTCTATTATTGTGCAAATATTAACAGAGCATCATGTGTAAAAGTTTGAGAAGCTTTAAGCTAATTTGCAGCTCCAATATGTTAGTGCTAAACGTCACTTCTGCTTCTTCTCTGTTATGCAGCAGCACTTCCATTTTCCATTAGCAGGCTGTGACCTGAAGCAACGGCAACTAATTTAATTTGCGTTTACCACCGCCCTACGCTAATCACATACACAAAGCACAATGACAAAACTCCCACAAGATGCAAACACATACATACAAAGACACACACATGCATATTTACATAGAAGTTGCCTAACTGTTATTGCATGCACATTTGCAATCGGACGTTAGATTATATTTACATACATACATATATACATATGTATGCGTATGTATGTTTGTGTGTGTGCAGCTGGAAGTTTTGACTGCGAATTCAAATAAAACTTTATCACAAGTGACAAGCTGTGATGGCAACTCCCCCTCCCTCCTTACAACTTCTCCACCTCCTCCTCTGCTACGTCTCGCACTCTTCCTCTTCATTTCGACCAGTGAGCTTTTGAGCGTTTATAAATTAAACAAACAACATGCACGACGCGGCGAAATTTAGTGCGTGGTGGAGTGGGGAGGTAATGGAGAATGGCATCCTATTGACTTTGCTAATTGACAGGAGTTGGAGTGCAAAAGAGAGAGAGAGAGCATGCATGTAGAGGTAGCGACAAATTGATAAGCGCAGCTTACACATACACACAGACAGACACGAGTCCCCTTTGCAAGCGTCGTTTCCATTAACAAATTTGTCGAAAGATATATAGAGGGAAAGAGAGATAGAAAGAGAAAGAGATAGAGGGCGTGAAAATGTTCATCGGAACTCTTAGCTAAGCTGAACTTCAAGAATTTAACGTTAATTGATAAATAAAAAGTATCGATGCCATGTCAGCGATAATAGCTAACAAGAGTATCGATATCACAAGTTTTGTTAAGTGCACTCAGTGATTTTCATTTGCTTGACAATCAACCAAAATCCTTAGGGGAAGACCCTTCAAGAAAAAAAATAACAAATTCACAGCACTGAAAACAAACACTTGAATTGAAGTGCAAATAAATCTTTCAAATTTCACTCTGTATTCTGTGCTCCAGCAAAATGCATTTCAAAATACACTTGTGCACCCAATTTGGGCATTAAACAAGAATGCGACGCCCAATTTCAATTGACAAAACTTTTGCACAATGCACTTCAAAGCGCCAAACACAGTCAGACAGCAGCAGCAAACAGAAAAAAATCAAGCAGCTGAAAGAAAAGCGCAGACAAAAAAAAAACACCAAAATTTCACATTGTTGATGGCTTTGTTTTGCTAGTTGTTGGACAACAACAGAAGCAACAAATTCTAAAAAAACATTCAATGTGGGCCAAGCGGTTGGTGGCTTGTTAAAAGAATTGAACAGCAGCGGGAGAAACTGAACGGAAAACAGTAGGAAGATATTTTCATTGTCTGGCCAGCACTCCAATCTGGGAAGCATTGAGAGAAACGTTTGACTTGACCATTTACATACAACAACAATAACAGCAACAACATCATCGGCACCAATTCCAGTGATAATAATGATGATCATGATGATGATGATGATGATGCTGATGCTCAGGCTGACAAGTTGCCCTGGCCTGACGGTTAGGGGGGCTAACCCGTCCATCGTTGCTTAAATGCTATTATGTATCTTTTAACTGGAGTTACCGTTATGAGCATAGAAAAACTGGGAGAAAAAAAAGAAAGATGAAAGATGAAAAAAAAAACACTTCTGCCATAGTCAGCTACACACTCATCATGATTTACTCTATTCGACCCGTTTCCACGATGCGTATTTTATGCCAGCATGCAAAGCAACAACAAATGAGAGAGAGAGAGAGAGCTACTAGATAAAAGACGAACAGAAAAAGAAAAAAACAACTCCAGCAAACTCCAAATGCCCAGTTGCACGCAGGCAGGCAGGCAGGGTTGTTCTGCAGCTGGTTCAGCTCTGCTGTGACAGGGTCGCCTCCAGCAGCTTGGCTTGCTTCGCATTGCTTCGGCGTGACTCACTCACTCAATTTGCTCGCTTCGCTTAGGTTGAGGAGGTTGTTGATGTAATGCTTGCTTGCTTTTTTTTCTTTTTGTATTGTTGACTCGAAGAAATAAATAAATATGTACGCAAAAGATACACAACGGCGGAGTGTGGAGCAGAGCTGGCAAAAGGCAGCTGCTGCCGCCATCGTCAGCGCCTCAGTTGGTGGCCGCTGTTTTTTTGTTTTTTTTTTGCGTAGTATGAGAAAGAGTGGAGGGGTGGATGCAATAATATAATTAATAAACAAATTATGTGGCATACACAATAAGCGTATCTGTGTTGACTGCAAAACGTGCAAAAATGCCCCGAAATTAAATTCATAAGCAGACGATTCTAATCGATTGTTGCTGTCGTTATTGTTATTGTTGATTTGGGAGCAGGCATCAATTACAAACATTAGTTTTGTGGTTGTGTATTATCTCTGTGTATCTGTCAGACACAGATGCAAATACTAAGGATTAATGTGGGGGCTCTTCGCGAGAGAAAAGTGTTTTGTGAAGTATCGCAAATGGTCTTGTATACGAAATGTTTTAACGATTGAAATATTATCAACAAATCAAAGTGGGAGAGAGGAGAGTGGGAGAGGAATGGAAAGACCTGAGGGGAATTAAGGAATGCAAAATAATTGTATATTAAACAGTATTCGGTCGACAAACAATGAAAAAATGCCAATAATACATTTGTGTTTTTTAAAATACAGCAATATTCGAAAAATTAAATCAAAATTGAATAGGATTGATTTTGAATGCAGTATTCAACTGGAACTCTGCACATTTGGAGGTATAATATTAATTTAATATTCGAACTAAAATCGCGTTTCCAACTTTGAATGCAATTTTAATCTATAGCTTAAACCAAAACTGATCGAGAAGCCCTCGTTCTTGAAAATGGCATTATTTTTGACAAAGTTATGGCTGTTTCAAATTTGAAACCATTCCAGTTCCACAATTGACGTAATCATATGAATAAATAAATACGTTTGATTCGGCAATAATACTGCCAATGTTTAGGCAATCGATCAGTTCTCTGATCTCACCATTCCACTAATGTCAAATTTCAGTGTGTGTCTCACGTGTGCATTGGAATGCAATGATATACTCCACTATATCATTTTGCGGATAAAGTCAACTCAGTCACTCTGATTTTGTTTATCACTAAACATACATATGCATATTTCGCATATTTAACGTTCTCTTTCTCTGCTACTGTCTGACTGCCTGACTGTCCGTCTGTCTGTCTCTGTTGTATATTTTGAGAGTTTTGAGTATCTAATTTCCGAGGCGTGTTGCGACTGCTGCGATTGTGTGCGATGCCCGAGATTACGTCATGCTGTAGTCAACTGTAGTTTTGATTGTGCAGATACACAACAGCAACAGCAACAGCGAGCAGAAACAACAGCAACAGCAAATCGTAACGTGTAATAATTGCAAAACTACTCAAACTGCTGGAGAGCAGTTCCAGTTTAGCTCTCGAACAAAGCAATTTCCATTCAAGTCACTGGCAGAGAGTCGAGTCAGTAAGTCAGTTTTAGCCGCTTGAGTCTCTATTGGGCAACGGACAAGTTATTTATTTGTGTGACACCCCACTTGCCATCTCCCTCCCTCCCTCCCTCCCTCTCTCTCTCTTTCTCTCTCTCTATCTCTGAAGCCTAAACAAAATGATTTTAATTAGGAACGAGGAAATAAAAACTCAATTAAATGAAATTGAAAACAACGAAAGCGGCAAACAAATTAGAAACTTGTCGATCGCTAGATGATAAATATACATACACATAGATCGTACAAATATAGATACAGTTACAGCTAACGAATCAACCAATAAGCTGCCCTCTACCCCAGCCACATTGTGTCGCTGGCGTGTGAAATTGGTGGAAAGCAAAAGTAAAACAACTGTAAGCCAAGAATTGCATAAGAAAACTAATGAGAAGAGTGAAAGAGAAAGAGGGATAGAGATAGAGAGAGAGGGAGGGGGAGAAAGAGTGTGTAATCAGTTGACAACATTGTTTAAACATTTAATTATTACCATGCTGGGACAAAATCCCAAGCACACAATTTCCCACTACTTTAACAGTCCAGTCACGTCAGTGGAGCAATAATTAAAACTATTTGCGGCTTACTTAACGCTCATCAGCAGCAGCTGATAATGACAATTATGTTATGTATGTGCGCCATATGTGTGCACGTGTGTAAGAGAGACAGAGAGAGAGAGGGCGAGCTATATAGCTGTAGATAGGCTGCTTTTTGTTGTATTGCTTCATACATGGGGCGACCAGCGATCGGCGGCCAGCCATAAAAGGCCATCAAACTAAGCAAAGCGGAGCGGGACAAACCGAGGAAGGCGGCGACACTCGGATTGCTGTAACGGGGCATCCAAACACGTAATCGTAATCGAACAGTGTTGGGAAAGGGGTTTCAGTTATTGCTGCTGTTGCTGTTGTTAAGGCGATCAGGTATCTAATGTATGACAAAATAATGACTCAACGCACACATGATTCTTATTACCATTTAAGGCGCTGCCAATTGAAATAACACACAGCGAGCGAACCACCTTGACCCCAATCATTAGTGGAGTACTTATTGCTGCGTACACCCGGAATGCAAATGCAAATGCATATTTTGAATAGATAGCGAACACAACAACAATAGGCAGACAAACAATATTTTAATGCGCTGAATACCCTTATTTAAAGTCATTCACAAAAAAAAACAGATGTTTAAGATAAAATAAATATAAATAAGAATATTTCTGAGTACAGCCTAATCATCTGCTAAATAAATAAAATATATCATAAGATATATAATATATGTCCAAATTATCTCTCTGAATTCTTTATTCTTTAATCTCACAAAAACAAAGATAAGTCTAATAATTTATTTCTAAGATTTTCACGCAACTTTTCAGCACGCACACACTTTAGATTATATCTTCACAAACCACATAGCATTGTTAACGACAAAGTTCTGCAAACCCACTACTGTTGTACAACACTGACAGCCAAAAAAAAATAAACAACAACAACAACGATGGCAAACTGTTGAAAGTGAAACAGAGCGTGCAAAATATATATGCTTAAAAACCTGAGCACTCTTTTAGAGGTGGGCGCAGACAGCGAATGAGTTGTAAATAGTGGGGAAAAGGGGCGTGGGGGCGAGAGCGAGGGGAAGTCGTGTTAAATTGA
The DNA here is from genome assembly GCA_035044105.1 of Drosophila nr. perissopoda 5 BK-2023a. NCBI lineage: Eukaryota > Metazoa > Arthropoda > Insecta > Diptera > Drosophilidae > Drosophila > Drosophila nr. perissopoda 5 BK-2023a. The sequence continues at coordinate 6,360,060 of JAWNMK010000124.1, forward strand.
CCAAAACGCGACGCAGCAAACTTGAACTTAATTTGGCGCACTTTTGGGGCAACCCGCACGATGTTCGCAACAACAAAAACAACAACGAAAACAACAACAACAATAAAAGCAGCCCACGTTTTTTGAGGAAGCAGCCAAAAACGGTTTTTATCTTTTTTGTGCATGAAAGTTTTGGATTTGAGTTTCAGCGAGTTGTGTGTGTTTTGTATTTGAGTTGCATGTGTAACGTTCTCTGCAGCATGTGTGTGTGTTGTGTGTGTAGAGGAAGTAAAGGAAATAGTTGAGCTCTACGTCCGTCGCTTTCACTTCCGCCTTATCAGCTGCTGTTGACGCTCCCGTATCATCATGATGTGTGTGCATGCACACACACACACGCCTACCTACCATTATCTCCATCATCATCATCAACAACTCTCCATCATCATCATCATGAGCATCAGCATCATGTTGAGCAGCTGTCAGCGCAAGTGGGTTTCGCTTACAAACAGCTGAAACACGTGGGTCGCACAAGTGTGCTCCACATCTCCAGCTCCAGCTGCAACTTCTGCTCTGCACCACCTCATCCCCCATCTCCATCTCCACCTCCATCTCTGCAGTTGTTGATGACGCTGATGTGCACTCTACACACACACACACACACACAGTCTGAAATTATGTCTAGCTGCCCGCCTGTCTGCTATTTAAATTGGATTCACTAAAAATCAACATTTAACATTTGATATATGGTTTCCTTTCCTTGGCATCCACTTGGTGCATTGTCTAACTCAGATGCGCACAGATGATGGCCATATGCCACATGCCACAGTGCCACATATCGCCAAGTTGCCAGAATTGCATTCAAAGTTTTTGCGCGTGTGAATTGCGCTATTAGAAAGTGATTTGTGTTTCCACGCAAAAAGTTGAAAGAGAAATGCTTTGAAATACCTTTTCAGTATTCTGTTGAGATTTAAGTGAAATGCGTTAAGGTTTTTTTTATTATTTTGTTATGGGTGTATTATATTTACTTTCTCCTCTATGTAGGTATTCTTTTTACACACTTGATAATTTAGCTAACTTTACATTTAAATTACAGATTTTTACTCAATTTATCAATTCTTTCTTAAGAAGAAAAATCCACTTTTTAAACTTTTTAGTTAAAGTATTTATTGACTATGTGAAACGTAGGATTCCTAAGTATTTATATGGAATAAAATGGTTCGTTATTTCTTGGCTCATAACTTGGCTTATACACAGTTGAGAGCTCTGGCTCTCACAGATTCGTAAAGGAATCTATTTCGGATAACTCCTTCCGCCCTTTGCTTATTTGGTTTGTACTTAAAGTTAAACTCATCGAAGCCACAGAATTATTTCACACTTTATGTATCTGGGCTTATAAATAGAATCGGTTTTGTTACCATTTCAGTGTTGTTGGTTCGTGTTCATTTCACCATTGTTGTTTCTGGTCTTTGTTGTTGTTGTACCCATTTGTAATTTTACTGGTCGTTTGAGTCTTGTAATCCAATCCGTCTCGATGAGAGCTGCGTTCGTGTTCGCATTCGCTTTAACCCAGCCAAATCTCGAATCCCAAACCCAAACTCTAACTCGAACTCAAACACAAGCCACAATTCGGTTGTTTGCTTTATGGGTCTGTGTCTGTCTTCTGTCTGTCGTTGTGGCTCATGCCAATTGTTAGTTTTTTATTGTCGCCCTGTGGAGCCATTTAAAATGTTGAAAGCGTGCAAATTCGAATGCAAATTTAACACTTCTCGTCGTGGTTGACAAAAAACACACCAAACTGCAACAACTATAAGAAAAACACTTGAAGGTTTTTTTTCGCCTTCTTTTTTTGGAAATTGAGCCGCAAATTGAAAACCAAGTCGAGAAGCGAGCGAGCGGCAAATGAAAAGTGGGTTAAAGCGAGCATAGAAAATGAAATGCATGCGGTACACGCTCAACAAAACGATTACCTCATACGGCACACACACACTCGCACAACTCGCACACTCATACACACACAAACTGCATTTTGTTGTAAATGTGAAATTGAATTTTTCGTGTAGTCATCACAAAAAGCTCATCAAAGTGCAGCCAAAGTCGCCAAAAAGAGGAAACGCCCCAGATTATGACTGAAATAAATTCTTATGAACTATCTCTCTCTCTCTCTATCACACTGTGTCTCTCTATCTCTCTCTCTATTTCTTTGACTTTCCTACACATGCGCCACGCAGCACTTAAGAGTTGCAAGAAGATCCTCGTTTGAATAAATTACTAACCTAATACGAACCAAATGTTTGTTTGATTTCGATTGTAACTGCCAATTCTTTTTATTGATATTATCTCTTTATGAGATGTAAAGATGTTGGGAAAAATCATTGAAAAGTTTTCAAACGAGCTGATAAAACTAAATTGGAGATATTCTCTTCTGCCTGTTACATACATTTTAACCCAATTCAGATTCTTTAAGCGAAATTATCTTCTGTGAGTCCCTACATTTTTCATGACATAATGAAAGCACACATCCATTTAGAAAGTTTATATAAAACAAGCTCTTAACACCACGACGCTTAGCAGTTTTAACTTTTCAAGTCAGTTGCAAAGTTTTCAATCATCAAATCAACAAATCAAGTTAAATCCGTTGATTTATTAAAAACTTTTCTCGGACTGTTGTGGCTTACGGTTTTCTGCCGATGGTGGAATGTGGTTGTGTTTTCGCCTCTTGGCCTTCTATTTTCTTTTCTTTTGTAACACCCCAAAGGGGGCTGATGACATTGGAGTGTATTGAGAGTGTGTTTTGACTGAAATAAACTGGTTTCCTCTTTATTTCTTTCACTCGAATCACTTTTGTGTCTGAGGGGATGGGGGGTGGGGGTTTGCGTCTATGCTTTTGTGGTTGATGTCTGCGCTGGTGCTGCTGCTGGTGCTGCTGTGTGAAACCAATTAACGCATTTTTCTCGCATATTTCGCAACTGCGGCTCCTCCTCTAACTCTAATCCGCAGACAAGTTAATCGTTTGTTGACCTCCAAGCCGAGTTGCATGCAACAACTCGCAAATTTGCATAACACGCTGCTGCCGTCACCTCTGCCTCAGTCCCTGTCCCTGCCCCTGCCCCTGCCCGTGTCACAAATTGCGCTTGCCTCTCTTTGAGTGTGCAGTCTAGCCAATGACAATTGCCTTGCCAGCTTGCCTGCTTGCTTGCAACAAACTTGAGACCTGTCTGCCTAGAATATTCACAGTCCACACAAATTAGACAGTTGAGCAGAAGTTTTTGCAGCTGCTTCCTTCCTCTTCAATATCAATAAAAACCAAACTGATACGATAGCTATCACAAACTACATACATATAGAACCGGTTTATAAATGTTACTTGCTTTAAGCATGTTTAACTAACTTTAATGCGGACTCGCTTAAGGCCAATGTTGTTTATTTGATAATTAATCATTTTTCGTGCTAAAATTCTGATATCTCTTGCAAACTTTTTAATGATTTTGAATACGAACAAAAGTCGAGTTGAGAACTTTTGCCTCAACTCTGTGATAAGCACTTATCTAGCAATTTGTCTTGACCCCCCTTCCCCCGTCTTAATCTTACTCCCTCTATCTACCGCAGACCAATTAGTGGCAGAAAACATAAGTGACTACTTCTGCTCGAAAGGCTAAAAATCTTTTCAAGTTTTTTATGCTCATCTTGGTATTAGTTTTATTTTGTTTTTTAGTTGCATTGCGCCAATTTAACAAGGCAAAGTACAACAAAAGAGTGGACAATAAAACTAAAACCAACCATAATGAAAAGTATTCTTGAGTTTGCTCGACTCAGATATGCTCTGTAAAACAGTAAAGACTTGCAAAATGAATTTGTAAATGGCCTATAAAAAATATACTTTTTCTTTTCTCTTTTTTTTTTATTACTAAATGAACTTTATTGGGTCGGATGTGGTCTTATCTGCTTATTGCCACAATTTGCACAACTTTTATATGGGTCGCAGGGTATTGTTAGAAAATGATTCTTCTTCTTCTTTTTTCCTATTTCCATTAGGCTAACTGGAACAATTTGCTAACAATTTGCTCGTTTTGCTCTTTCCCGTTACAGACATGGCACAAAACGTGTTTCAAATGCACAGAATGCGGAATGACGCTCAATATGAAAACTTACAAGGGCTACAATAAAATGCCATACTGCGAGGCGTAAGTATAAAACCGAACCAAACCAAACCAAACCCAAGCAAACCCAACCAAACCCCCAACCAAAGCAAACCAAACACAAATGAAACCAAACCAAAAACCAACGCATAGCAAATCCCACTCTTAACAATCACTCACTCGAATTTGTCGAGGATCAGCCAAGTTGCTTGGTTGGAGGAGTATCACGACTACACTCGCAAAAAAAGCTCATACTGAAAATCAGAAATATCAAGCTAAAATGAAAATGTTTTCAAATATGAAAAATACAATAAGAAAGACTTGGTCTAAATCGATTCAAGAGATTCGTAGGAAAAATCTATTCTGAAATTCCGAAAATAGGAAATATCTTTGCGATTTTTTTTTTCTAAGTGTAGTTACACTAACCTTGATTGGTGTGCCCCTTGTGCAATCTTCATTAGCGTCGTTTATCTTATCGCCTTGCTCCGGTAACTGAGATAAGCAATACACCCATACAACCCCACTCACCACTCCACACGGCGTTTGCTTTTATCCAGCGACTATTTTTCTATGGAAATCGCAGCAACAGCTGTCCGCTTGATAGATTGTAGGGGAGGAGTTGGGTGGCGGGGCTGGGTTGTCACTTGTCACGTGCTGTTGTAGCACGAACTGAATTGCAGCTGTTTGAAAAGGTGCGGAAATGCGGCGACACTTTAGGCTGGCAGAAAGAGAAACAAAGACAGAGATAGCATGAAAGAGAGAGAGTGAGAGAGAAATACAGTTGCAATGTGGCCTGCAGCATTGCAGCAACTTTAACCCCGTTTGAATCGCGATTTGCCCGTGCTGCATCCTGTGTGAGGAGTTCGCACGGAGAGAGTGCAGTGTGGAGAGTGTGGTGGTGGTGGGGAAAGGGAGTTAGGTGTAAGAATGCCACTGCCACTGCCACGCCCCATGGTTATTGTTCTATCTTGAATGTTGCACAGCTCATTGGAACAAGCTGCGCTTTGTTGTGAATGGATTGTATCTGTCTGGTGTGTGTCTTCTATATGGGTGTGTGTGTGTGTGTCGTGTAGCAACATGGTGTACTGTTCCCAGTTCGCAGTTTGTGGCACTGCAGTGCGTGCGCCATTTGTTGGCCTTGAGCCAAGGCGGCAGCAACGAGTCCACCAGGCTCCCTAATGCAGATTTATTGTGGATGCCACCGCTGCGGGAATAAAAATTCCATGCGGATTGAGTTATGCGTCCGTTAGCTTCACTCTGACGCAGTGGCCAAGAGCCCCCACTTCCCCATCTTCTCCCGTTTTGCCACCGATGATGTCATGTGTACCACCTTTTAATGGGGCGTAGCAGGAGAGTTTCGCTTTACCACTTTCACTGCAGCAGAGTCAGTCAACACCTTTTAGCCAGCCCACCAGCCATTTGCACCTCATTTTAAGGCAGCCTTTTGGGCCCGATTTGCTTGGCTCTTACGTGACGTCACGTAACACGGTTACAACAACAAACACTCCGCGTTTGGAGTCCAACTGCGGTTGCTTTTCCGTTCTCCTGTTGGACTTTATAATTGCTTGAGAAGTTTTGCCCACTTTTCTTCCATATTTTTCTTTCTTTCTTCTTTTATTTTCTTGCTCAAGCTGTGCGCCTGACTTGCAAGTTTGCTGAGCCACTTTGGGTCAGCAAAAGTTGTTCCCTCAATGGAATAGGGATTGTAATAAATTATGAAGTCTACAACTTAACAGAGAGAAAAAGAGAGTGGAGGGGGGGAGGGGGAATGCAGGAGGAGGGAGAGAGATAGGGATAGATTTAATACGCGCCAGCGGCTTGCATTTATTGTTGGCCACATGTGGAGCGCCACTTGCAATTGTGATTTTAATTGGATGAGTCAAGTTATTGGAGCAGACGACGACGAGGGCATGGTACATTATTTATATCCACTGATTTGTTATCCCTGGAGGATATAACAGATAGTTGAAACTTTGATTGATGGCTAATTGAAGTTTGTGTGGAATCCTCCTTGTTGTGTGCGCTATTGTTAATATTGGCAGCAGGCATAGAACATTTTGGCTTAAATGCAAACTTTCTCCCTTTTCAAATGGCAGAAAAACTCTGTAACCTAATTGTGTGTCTTGAAGTAAAACCTGCACAGGATAAAAGAACACACACACACACACTCTGACACACACTCACAGATACTCACACACACTCACGGATAGACATATTCAAGTCATGTCTCCATTGCATTACCAGGTTCTTCCATTTAGTTGAAATTGAACTAGAAAACGAGTTGTTTACAATGTTTTTTGTGTCCGCTGCCATTTTCACATTTATTTTATTTTATTTATATATGAGAGCTACTCTTTTTTTTGGCCCATTTTCTACAGTTATTTTGTGTGTTGTTGGATTTCATTCGACCAAAATAAATAGACAAGATGGGGAAAAAACATCTGCACTTGCAACCGACAACCGACACAAGCCACCAGATACATTTATATATAAATATATATAGTTCGTATTATATGCGCATCTGCACATTTATTTATTAACATAAAAAGCCAGTGAACCATGATCATGCCCTCTCTCCAGTGCCCGAAATACAAAAAGAAATAAAAAAAGAAAAACTGTGCTCAATTCCTGCCTCAAAATGCCTGATGTGTGTGTGTCTGTGCCACATTCCTCAGCCACAATTCCATTCGAAAGTTCTTCTCGTCATTTTGCACATTATATATTATTTATTTTTTTGTTCACTTTCATTTGGAAGAGCTGGCTTAAAACATCCGTTGGTTTCTATAGATTTCTATATACACATGTGTGTATATGTATGCGTATAATGTATGTGTGTGCCCCATTAGTCGCTGTTTGATTACTTAAGCCGCCTCCACAATAGAAAAACAAAAGCAGCGAACAGAAAACCTTTTCAATTACCAAAAAAAAAAAAAACAGAAAAAAACTGAATTAAAAATAATGCTGTTGGCGACTTGGCTTTGCCTCTTTATATGCTAAACACCAAAAAAATAGAAAACCCGAATCCCGCCCCGTTTTCAGGGCAAACAATAAGCTGGGTGTGTCACCCAGTGCCCCACACACAGTCTCTATAGTGTTATCCAAACCCACTCCTCTCCCCTCCCCCACATGTAGCCTCTGCCTCATTTAACTGCTTTTGCGTATGGAATTTTAAGCATCGACACGCTCATTGAGGCAACCAAAATCCGGTTAATGAAGCTCAAGCTTGGAATATTTCGAACATTTTCTGCTTTTTGCCCCCAAAGTCGATTATAATTGTGTCGAGCTGATTATGCCTCTAATCGCATTTCGTTTCGAATATATGAGCTCTAAAACCTCCTCCGAGCACTTTAAAATTGCCAAAAACATTTTTGGTTTGGAAAATGCCTGTCAATTTTTCACTTGGTCTCTCACTTTAATGGAAATTTCGTATTTGGCCGGATGTGGCAATTGCACTGAAAAGAAATTATAATTTCCACTTCCTTTATTGCAGTTTTGACAATTTTAATTATGAGTTGATTCAACAATTTGATGCAAAATGCACAATTCGTGTCGTTATCTCATTTTCGCATTGAGCGGAAAGTTTGCTTAATTTCCTCATATCCTTTATAAGCTTCTTTATCAATGTCCTGTCACATCACAGCTGCATCCGTACCCACTCCTCCCGCTTGCTCTGCTTTATCAGTCATTGATCCACTGCGCAAAAAGTTAACCAACAAAAGGCTTGTCACATGGAAATTCCACAAATCACATGCAACAAAATGTTGACATCAATGAATGTTCCGTTTTTAAGCTTCGCAATTTTTCGCTCCCGGTTTTGGGTGGGGTATTTGTTTGGTTTGTTGGTCAGCAGCTCCTCCTCTTGTCTAGTTTACTGACTGACACACACACACATACACTCGCACACACTCACACACACACACACACATACCGTATACGTATACATTTGCGAAATAGCTTCGCTTGGTATCCAGTTCCCCCTCCTCGTTCACAGCAATTTACGTTAAACTTATGAACAGCACACAATGTGGCATGCAACTGCTGCATAACTACAGCTTGAAAGACTTAACAGATGCTCCGCATTTGGTACAAGTATGTTTAATAGTTGGCTGTCAATTGCGAATGCCATAAAATAAACATTTTTAGGGGTCTCAGAGCAGCACAGCACAGTTAAAATACGCCAAGACTAATTCAGTATTTGATAGCTCATGAAAATCCCACAATCCCAATCTAGATTATAATTTAATCTATTGTTTATTTATAGTTATCATTTCAATTAAATATGTTTATAAGAGCAAAAAATGGAGATCATAATAAACATGATGTTTAAAGCCAATCACGTCTGCTTAAGCATTTATTTTTTATAGACTTTAATTTGTTTACGTTTTATTATGTTTACACTCATGTTTGTATCAGCAAATGAAAGCCCATAAAATAACATTTGAAGCAGCTGCTGCTGCGTAGCACTCCTTTTTTTTATCGATAATGCTTTGATTTGTTTATAGAGATTGTTTTGATTGATTTGGTGGGGGTATTTTATTTCAAAACTGGTTACGCCAGTTTTACAGAGTACATATAACCTGCATATGTCAACATACATATATCATCATCATCGTCATCATCATCATCATCAGCATGCCTTGTAAACAAACGTTGTTTACAGGATATTAAAAGACAATGACAACAACAGCAACAGCAACAAAAAACTGTGTTTGCTCAGCGCTGCGCGAGTTGCTCTGGTTGCTGCTGCTATTGTTGTTGTTGTTGTCGTTGTTGCTGGGTGTATATTGTTTACAGATAAATTAAAATTCTTTGATAGTAAAAAGTAAAGCAGCGTAAACAAGAACAGCAAAAACAACAACAACAACAGCAACAATAGTTGCATGTCACGCACAGCAGCTGCTGTGGTTACTGTTGCTGGCGTGCGTGTTGCTGCTGCTGTCTGTTATTGCTGCTGCTGCTGCTGCTCTGCTGTTGATCTATTGGGAACGTGCCGAGACATCCGCTGCTGCTCTGACTAGCCAATGCCGCCGCTGGCGCTTAAGCATTGTTATGTCATCATTGTCAGCTAACAGCAACAACAACAACAGCAGCAGCAGGAATATGTGCCAGCAGCAACAGCAATGCGCTGCTTTGCCTTTGTTAAAGCAAAGCCAGCAACAACAAGAGCAACTGGCAACTGCAACAGCAATATAACAATAACAGACCTACATGCATGAGCGGGGCCCGGTCATTGGTCATTAAACGGCCTTGTGCCACTGCACCACCCACAACCACCCCCCACACACCAACCCATGCCCTCCTCTTTACCATCTCATTGCCTGCACTTATGCTGACCATATATTGGAATTGGAAGGGTTTGCTTTCGCCCCCTCTCTCTCTTTCCCTCTTGCTCGCCAAACTAAATTAGCTACAATGGAATTTGTGCACATATGTACAGTTATTTATAACACTTTTAAACAATTGTTACACAGCACCACCCCCCCTTCCTGCGCCCCTTCGCTTTAAATGCTTTGCGACAGCTGCGTTCGATTATTTGTGCATAAATATTCTATAAGCCAATTTAGTTGCGCACAATTACAATTACAATATGAAAAGGGGAAAGGGGAATGGGGGTTTTGGGATGTGGAGGTGTGTCGGTGTGTCTGTCGGCACTGGAGCAAAGAACTGGCCAGCAGCAAAATGGGTTTATCAACCTTTAGCAAGCAGCTGTTGTTGTTGTTGCTGCAGTTGCTGTTGCTGTGGTTATCAGTTGCTGGCATCGCGAGTTGCAATCAATCGATCGATTAGCCAACTGATAGGTTAAAATGCTCAACAACATAAACACTCACACACACACACACACACAATGAAAAGAAATATCGCATGTGTGTGTGTGTGTGTATGAGTCAGTATTTGATGATTGTGTGGAAGAAAAAAAGGGAAGGTTTATTTGACTTTGGTTTGCTCTGCTTTCGCCATAATTAAATTGATGTATTAGTCCATGGGGAGCATTAATCATAACAGAGAATTGGATTTTCTTGGTATTGTTTGTCTATCAACATATTACTTTATTGCTCCTTTTTGCACATGCGTAAATACAGCTGCAGATAGCACAGAAATCATATAACCCGATAATTGTGATTGATATGCGAATTTCTTGTTAATTTTTTAATGCATTTTTGTTTATTTGGTTTTTGTCGTTTTTTGAAGGGTTGATTTATGTTGTGTAGAGGGAAGAACATAAATTCAATTCAAGTTCTTGACACATTGCAAAATTTAGCTTAAGTTCATTCAGATATTTCTCAACACTTCACGTGCTTTGTTCTATGCTCTATGATTTTCGATGTTAAAACACTTACCAACACTGCGACATAAACCACCTGCATTGCTTCTAATGCTTTTTCTTGCCAAGCACGAAATAAATGCTGCTAAAAGTAAAGTTGATGCCGCAAAACTTTTCTTTGGTTTTGTGGTCGAAAATTGCATATCGCTGCGCTTTAAGCCGCATTATTCACTCACTGCTAGCGTTAACCGTTAATCGCCGCTGGTCTTTTCAAATCTCAACAGCAAAATCAAATGCACTTTTAATTGACACAAACAACAGCCGGGAGAGGGTGGGTGCGGATAGGGAGGGGGATTGCAAGTCGAAGAGAGTTCAGAGGTTTTGGGTTGGCTCGCACGAAACTAAAGACGTCGTCGAGCGCAAGAATATGCGTTTCATGATATGCTAACAGACTGTGACCCCCAAGGCAGGAAAGCAGGCAGGCAGGCAGGCAGGCAGGCAGGCTCTCACTGACTGTGACTCCTCCCACAACAAGAGCAGATTTTCATTGCTGGTGTGTCCGCAATGTGTTGCAGCAATGGAAATTTGCAACATACCGTCACACAAAAAAATTGACCGGCGGCAACTTGAACTCTAAGCTGACTTTTTGGCCAGCTTTTCATATTTTATACACATAGTAGGAAGGAGTAGTATTAGTAGTGGTACATATATATATATATTTTTATTATTTTTGTAAATTCCTCTATAATATTTTGTTTGCTGTGTTCACATTGCAGTCACATACCCAAGGCCAAGGCAACGGCAATTGCAGATACGCCCGAACTGAAGCGCATCGCGGAAAATACGAAAATCCAATCGAATGTGAAATACCACGCTGACTTTGAGAAGGCCAAAGGCAAATTTACACAGGTCAGTTTGTCAGTGTGATTTTGTGTGTAATTATTATCATAATCAAAATCTAATTAATAATTATCTCTTTCTCTCTCTCTCTCTCTGCTTGTATGTGTGTTTCGGGCACAGGTGGCAGATGACCCGGAAACGCTGCGAATCAAGCAAAACACGAAGCACATATCGAATGTGGCATATCACGGCGATCTGGAGAAGAAGGCAGCCATGGAGAAGCAGCGTGGCTCCGCCGAAGTCTCCGACAGCAGCAGTAAGTAGCCAATTTTCCAACTCTCTCTCTCTCTCTCTCTCTTTCCTCTCCTCTCTCTCTCTCTCGCTCTCTCTCTATCTATCTATGTTTCTCTCACCGTAACTCAATTTGTTTGTATTATCGTCATACGTGCTATAATCATTCATCGCATTTGTCGTCGAATCATGTGCATTATGTATGTGACTATAAACTGATTAAATAATCTTGAAGTATGCCCACTTAAGCGTAATACGTTTGCTTGGCGTATTTTGTTGGTGTCTAATTCTAATCTATATATATTTAATCAATGAACACACATCGGTAAAAAAAAAAATACACTTTTCATACATTTGCCAACACTGCTCGCAGCAGAAACCTTATGTAAATTCATTCCCAAGGCAAATCCGTTTTGCACCACTGTGCATTGCCATATGTCGCTAATTTTCCCTCTCTCTAACACACACACACACAAGCACATGCACACGTACACACATCGAACGCATTTTGTCATTAATATTGATTGTTATTACGTTTGTTTTTATCGTTTTCGTTTTCCTTATGGATTTGTGTTTATCATTTTGTTGCCTCATTCATCAACTACAACAACAACAACCACCACAACAACAACAACCACTACGCTCATATGTGTTGCTTTCTGAACTACCGTTAACCTAACAACGTTACACAACACTTGTACAACACACACACAAATATCTAACACTAACTCTGGGATAAAACAAAAAAAATCAAACTTCTTCAAAAAAGATGAATCGGAATATTTCTCTGAGCAATTGGCAGCTGAACAATTCTCGCAATATGCACCCACAGCCTCGCCCGTACCGCCAGCAACAATGCAACATCAGCAACAGCAACATCACCAACAACAACAACAGTACCAGCAACAACAACAACACTATGTACAGCAGCAACAAACTCTGCCACCGCCACCCATACAACACCAGCAATACAACACGGCGGCCATAACGCCCACATATCAACACCAACACCACCAACAACAACCACAACTGCAGCAGCAGCAACTGCAACAACAACAACAACATAGCAACAATCACAGGCAGCAGCAACAGTTGCAACAGCAACAATCGTTGCACGATCCATACGCACACTATCAACAGCCGCAGGCGCTGCGCCAGCAACAGTTGCTGCAGCAGCAGCAGCAGCAACAGCATGCCATTAAACAAGCCTCACATCTGTATCCCACAGCATCATCGCAGCCACAACAACAACAGCAACAACAGCAGCCCACACAGCAGCAACAGCAGCAGCCGCAGGCGGTTAACAATTACAATCAGATGCGCTCGGCAATTTTGCATAATTCGCATCATCCCAGTGGCAATGCTGCGGATCAGTTCGATCACAGTCAGAATGCGGCAGCAGCGCTGCAACAGCAACAGCTGCAACAACAATTGCAGCAGCAACAACAGCAGCTACAGATGCAGCAGCAACAGCAACAACACCAATTGCAGCAGCAACAACATTCGCACAGCAGCCTGATAAATAATAATGCAAGCAACGGCAGCATTCACAGCAACAACAGCAACAACAATAATGGCGGCAACATCCTGGCACATCCGCATCCGGCCAGCCTCAGCTATGCACAGCAGCAGCAGCCGCAGCCAACGCGCTCCCAGGCCAGCCTGCACAGCAGCAGTAATGCGACAGCAAGCAAGCAACAGTTGCAACCGAGCAACACCAATGTGCAGCAACTTTATGTGGCATCCAATTATAGCTCCATAACACCATCGGAGAACGCATTGGGCGCCAAGTTGCAGGCGAGCAACGGACACTTGCCCATTGTTGTGAGTGCTGCGCAGAGCGCCAGCAACAACATTGGCAAAATTGCCGACTATGATCCGTTGACGGATGGACCCCGACCGATGCCAAGCACTGGAAGATCCAGCACAACGCTGGTCTACAGCTCCGATCAGCGCGGCGGCTCGGCTGGAGTGGGTAAGTGTAGTTAGAGAGCAAGGCTAGCTGGTAGTTCATGGCTCAGCTCGATGTTGCATCAACGTCATCTTGTCCGTGTCCGTGTCCCTTACCCTTAATGTTGCCAGTGATTTGTGCCTCCCGTCCCCGACCTACTCAAGTCTAATGAATATTGCTCTATCCTCCGCCAGGTAACAGCGTGTATCCCAAACGGATTGGCTCCGTCTCGGACATTGATCCCGCCAATGGCATCTATGGCTCGCTGAGCAGCGCCGAGCAGGTGCAGGCCCAAAAGCAACAGCAGTACTATCAGCAGGTGCAAATGATGCAGCAACAAGAGCAACAGGCGCGTCAGCAGCAGCAGCAACAGCAGCCAACAGCTGCACTCCAGGAGAAACAGTCGCGCCAGGGCAATCTCGTAAGAAGATGACACTCCACTTTTGCAACCAAAATTAAACATTTTCTTCTTTTTTCTCTTGCAGCGTGTCTATCGCGCCATTTACGATTATGAGGCGCAGGATGTGGATGAGGTTAGCTTTCGTGAGGGAGATGTCATCTTTGAGGTGGAATCAATTGACTCGGGCTGGATGACCGGGCGAGTGGAGCGCACGGGCAAGACCGGCATGCTGCCCGCCAACTATGTGGAACAGGCGGTTATATAATAGGGAATGTGCTACTACTGCTGCTGCCGCCAGCAGTTTGTGGTCATATTGGTCTGCCTGCTGTACATACTGCTCGTGCTCATCTTCTTCATCAATGTGTTTCTGGCGGATCGCAATATGCACACAAATCACCACCTAATGCACGGTGGTGCTGGTGGCAATCCAATGGTTGTCGGTGCGGGCGGCATGCATCCGGGCATCATGCATCCGGGTGGTCATCATAATCCATACGATATGCATGGCTATCATCACTACAACAATTATCATCCGCAAGTGGATCCCAAGCAGCAGCAGCAGCAACAGAATCATCAGCCTACACGTAAAACTCCTAATCAACAGCAGGCGGAACAGGATATTTACTACTATTTCAATCACGTATTCAGGCGGCGATAAAAAAAAAAAAAGCAACCACCATCACCACCACCACCCACATAGACGCAGACACGCCTCCTACACATATATATATAGAGTATATATAGTCAGCAGGCCAAGATGTACACAACAACAAAACAATAAATAAATAAATATCCATCAGAAAACGAAAAGCAGAAGAAAAGTGAAGAAAACAATTGTAAAATTCATAGCATAGAAAAATGTGAAATATGAAACATGAAACAAGAAAAACCATAAGCCATTTATAAGAATACATCCATTTACCATTTACAATAATAATAATATTAATAATAATAATAATAAACAAGCCACAACAACAACAACAAAAACAAATCAATAACAGCAAACAATTTTTGAAATTTTGTAATTTTACAATGCTAAAAAAAGGGCGAAACATTTTTCCAATTAAGCGACCAAGCTAACCCAGCCAAAATTTGCATTTATCTACAATAGGACGCATGGGCAGGCCGTAAATTTAGAAGTATTTATTGATCTATATACATATACAATACATACATATACATATATATATATATATATATATATATGTATATATATGACTAACCAATCAGCTATCCAATTGGGTTCCACATATGCCTAGCTAAAGTTTTAGCAAAATGTTTGTCACACAATTTTCGATACAATTCGATTTTGCAATCCGATTTCGAGCGGAAACAGCAGCAATAGCTTCTAATTGAATTAGAGTCTAGTATTTGTAAGACATAATGAGGAGAAATACATACGTAAAATAAATACACACAAAATACAGTGAAATAATGCAGCAGCATAGTTAGTATAATGTTCAGAGCGGCAGCTATATATATATATATATATTTATAGCCTAAACTAAAACAAAAAACTTGTGCTTTTTAAAAGCTTTGCGGCGTTTAGAGATCAACGTTGAGAATGCATCCCTACAATTTTGTCAATTTAACTATTTAACTAAACTTGTTCTTGTTGCACATGAGCAAAGCGCAGTTGGGCAAGTAGTTGCCCTCCTGGCACACAGTCTGTTTGTGTTTCTTTTTTTTTTGTCCTCTTTGTTTAGTATATATATATATATATATATACATATATATGATAATAATAGTAATTATAAGCACATCTATAATTGTTTTCGTTTCTATAATTCTAGTATATTGTAATTGTTTTCGATTCACAAGAGAAAAGAACTCCTTGAAGTGCCTTTAATTTGCTAAAAGTGTTTTTTAGATAACAATACACATGCATATTTATATATATATATATACATACATATATATATAGATATATACAATGAATATGACTAACAAAATCGAAACGAATTTCAAGCAAGCCTAAAAAAAAACACTGCTACACAATTTGTTCTTTATATAAACCTATACTACAATATTAATTAATGAAAAACATTTATGTGATGGGTGTCAAATGGAAGATGGGAGATAAAGTTGATGCAGATGCATCGTTGTAATTGTAATTCATAACTTGCACGCATAGTTTATAGCCAATTTATGGTATTACATTCACACACACACACACACACATGCAAGTTTGCAATAATTAACTAAAATTAAAATATATTAATACAAAAAATATATATATAAATAAATATTCACATATTAACATAAACGAGCCACATGCAATTGTAATATGAAATACGCCTAAATATTAAAACAATTATATTATTGAAAACAATAACTAAACAACAACAACAACAAACAATAACGAGTGGAGCAGCGCCAAAGGCTTCGTTTTCAATGTGTTACAAATAAAATGCAAAATTATATAAAAATCGATTTCAATTGTTTTCAATTGCGGCACATTCAAAGTAATGTATATATTTAAGCTAAGTAACAAAACTGGGGAAAGTGATAACATTTAGGAATTATCGCTTGTGGCAAACTCTGCTGGCTGCAGATCGAATGCGTGATGCACTTCAATGGCACCTTCACGGGCGCCAAGTATTGTGTCCAATATGATATTCTTGGAGTTGGACATGGTCTCCTCAAAGAACTTGGCATCGGCGCGCTTCTCGGCCGTGATATACTCCAGTTTCTCCGTCAACATGGTGATCTTCTCGTTGGCCAGCTCCACTCTAAGTTGCGATCTTAGTGTGCTTAACGATTACTGGCAAGTGTTGCTACTTACTCATTCTTAATATCCTCGATCTTTGGCTCTGCGCTCATCACGGAGCCCAACGAGGTGATCGATGGACACTGCGACTGATTGTCAAAGCTGAACGAGCTGATGGAGCCGGTTAGTGGAGTGCGACCCACTTGATTGGCATATTCGGTGATGCGTTGACTGCGCTTCTTGCGATCCGTCTGCACATCCAGCTCCTTCTCCAGGTCACGTATCTTCACCTCCATGCGACAGAGGCGTGTCTTCTGTTTGGCTATTTGATCTACTGCTGCTTCGTTCTTTAGACGCTCCGCTTCCAGACGCTCCTCCTGTGTTTTATTCAAGAGCATCAATTGATTCTTCTCCACCTCCAAAGCATCCAGTAAGCTAACAAATTCCTCCTGCAACAAATGATTTAGCAATTGACCTTCAATTTCTGAGCAGCTACTCACCTTGCGAAACTCGCGGCAGGAGAAGAGAAAACCACCTGTGATTGCTCGCAAATCGGTCTCGAGCTTCTTGATCGTATCCTGCAGTCCCTGAATGGAGCTGTCCTTCTGCTTGAGCTCGTTGTGCAGCTCCAGATTCATGCCGCTCAGCTCATCCATCTGTCGCTTGGCAATGTCGCGATCCTCGGCGGTGCGAATCACATCATTGCGCAGATCGTCCAGGCGGGTCTCGTATTGAGCACGCTGGACCTTCAGTTTATTGTTCATGGTGGATAGGTTCGTGCCGCTGTAGTCGGAGTTCTCCTCCAATTCAATGGAGCGCATTTTATACTTGAGCATTTCATCGTTGAGCGTCTTGTTGCGCACCTTGAGGGCCAAAGTGCGATTGCGTTGCTCATCCAGCTGTGCACGCAGTGCTTCTATCTCCTTCTCCAGCGTTTCCACCTTGGCCCGATGCAGGATCTCGCTCTTGCGTACGCCTGGCGTGAAGCGATCAAAGGTGGCAACGCCGTTACATCCATCGCCACCACCCACGCTCAGTGTAGAGCTGTTTCTGCCAGGAGAATTCATCAGCTTGCCACGTGGCGTTCCCCTAAGACTTTGAGTGCCGCCCCGTTCCAGTTCCGAACCGTGCGCAATGGGCACATAGTCGCCGGGCATCCCATGCGCGTAGCTTTCCATGCGTGCCTTCAGCTCCTGCAGCTTCTGCTGCAGTGTCAGGATTTGTTGGGCCCGTCCACGCCAACTGGCCTGCCCCAAATTGTTGGCTAACAGATTGATGTTGACGGGTTCACCTACCTCGTGCTGCAAACACTTTTGGGCCAACTTCAGCTGATTCTGCAGCTCGGTATTCTTGTTACGCGTCTCGAAGAGCTTTTGCTGCATGTTATTAATCTTCGCCTGCATCTCATCGGCTGCATTCCCCTTCTTAGCCAGATCGCCATTGTGCGCCAGCTTATCATTGGAGTTCTTTTGATCCCTTTCTAGCTTCTCGATGTACATTTCCTTATTTTGAACGCGATTCTTTAGTTGCTCCAGCTCGGCACGCATCTGGCGATTCTTTTTGCTCAGCTCAAGAATTTTGGAGCCGGCAATGGAGGAGTTGCTACGCAACTCATCCATGGGCACCGAATTTAGCACCGAATTTAGCGATTGCACGGACTGCTTAAGGGCACAAATTTCCTGGTTCTTATCACTGATAGCCTTGGCCAACGTTTGATTCTCCTCCTCAAATTCTATGAGTTTCTTGCGTAACTTTTTGGCCTCTGGCTTGGGCAATTTCGCTTTCATGGCTGTTGTGGAAACGACTACATGTGATTCATATTTTTCATGTTCGTGTTTGCGGCGAGACAGTTTGCGGGTCTTTTCGTTAACTTCTTTGACTTCATTATCATGTTTAGTCTCATCGAGTTTTATCTCAATATCTGAGCTGTCTTCTGGCAATACATCCATGACATCAAGTTTTAAGCAAAATATAATTATGTGAAGGTGATTCTTGCGTGTGCAGTTTCACAAATTCGCATGTGTGTGTGTTTTGAATTGACAAATGTAGAACGTTATGAATATATTTTACAATTGATTTCTGAGCTCCTATTTTGGCACATAACGTTTTAGGAAAAGTAAACATTCAGCTCAAAAAAACGTTGAGCTGTCAAAAACAATAACATGCTTATGTAATCTTAACAGCCGCTTAACGATTAACGATAGATCAACATAACAGCTGGAGTTCGTCAATCGAATACGCCACTGTTGCCACCTTTCAAGAGACCAGTGTTGATTAACTCGGGGCAGCGGAGTATAATTGTGTTTTGCTGGCATCAAAATGGACGGATTTATGATGGTAATTGTTAATTTTATTGTGCATATAATATTGTATCGATCATATTAACATGTGCCGACTTTGTAGGACATCATCAAGGGCATGTGTATAATGGACAACGACGGCAACCGGATTCTGGCTAAATACTACGACAAGAACATATTGTCCACGTTGAAAGAGCAAAAGGCGTTCGAAAAGAATCTGTTCAGTAAAACGCATCGCTCTAGTACTGAAATCATCATGCTCGATGGTCTGACGTGTGTTTACAAAAGCAACGTGGACTTATTTTTCTACGTGATGGGCAGTGCCTACGAGAATGAGCTAATACTGCTATCGGTGCTAAATTGTCTATATGACTCCATAAGTCTTATACTGAAGAAGAACGTTGAGAAGCGTCTGGTGCTGGATAACCTGGAGATCATCATGCTGGCCTTCGATGAGATCTGCGATGGCGGGTAAGTAATTGCACAGCTAAATGAGATCCTGTTCAGCTAATCTCCATTTATATTGCAGCATCATTCTGGACGCGGATCCGTCGTCCGTGGTGAAACGCGTCGATCTGCGTAACGAGGATATTCCCATTGCCGAACAGACAGTTGCTCAGGTAACTTCCACCGTATCTGGTCTCTTTTGGTAGTTCTAGCATAAAAATGTTTCTAGGCATATCAAAAGCTCGCTAAAGCTATCAATTATTTTATATATATTTATGTATTTAGTACTTATTAATATGTAGAAAACATTGTGCACCCCAGAGTATTATCCATGTCAGTTTAAAGTAAATTGAATTTAGACGCTTGCTCCTATTATGTAGCTATATTATTATTTTCCGAATGATCAAATAAACTTTGTCCAGCAATATTTTGTATCATTTATCAATGTCATTAATTGTCTGATAATGTAACGTGTGGCATATTTCCAGGTTCTCCAATCGGCGCGCGAGCAACTCAAATGGTCCATATTGAAATGAGGACGGAGACGGGGAGGAGGCCAAGAGCAGTAACACTGTCAGCAAGCTGTCGCAATACATTCGATTTGTTTATTAAATTCGCGTAGACTATGATACTATACACATAAACATATATATATATTATGCCAGAGACAATGTTGTTTGTTTCGTACATCTTAGAAAGTTTTGCTGTAAGCCAATTCATGTGTAAAATATACAAACAAGCGCTTTTAAAGACTACAAGTAAGCTGTAAAATGGTAATTTACAATAAAGTTTTCTATGTGTAGTTGAAACTACGATTAACTCAAGTCAAATACTGGGTTCAATTTCGGTTTTTTGATTTCGACTCGATTCTGTCAGCCCTGCGACCAAATTATCTCAAGTGCTTGGATTCTTAGATCTCATAATCCGTGAATGCAGTTCTATTGCAATGTGTCCTTAGAAGATACGTAAGGATTTGGAGAAGTTAGAGTTACTTTGTAAAAATTTAATTCTCTTTTTCGGCATTCCTTCTTTTTTGTACTCCTGGAAAAAAAGCTATCAATTTGCATTCATAGATTTTCATGGTTATGGTGAAAAATCTGGCCAAAATTACACAAGGGAGGTAGTCAGATATATGAAGAAAAAAATCAACAGAACAATATCGGCGTAACTTCGCAATTTTAAGGACTATTCGGATGTCCTGCAGACTGAATGCAGCCTTCTGATTTACATAAATTAAATGCTAAAGGTCCTTCAAGCAGCAGAATTAAGAGAAGATTTTTTAAAACAGAAACGAAAAATTTCCATCGAAAATTTGTTAGGGTTTGATCGAGCTACAGCTATATTTGTAAAATGTAAATGAAATATCAATTTTACTGTTCCCCCTAAACTTATGCTTTACAATTTTAGATATTCGAAAAGTAGTCTTCATTATTGATTTCACAAGTCAGCCTAAGAGTATGCTCCTTATTTATTTCGCTTGGGAAGTTGAATTCCTCCTGAAAGTATGCAGTCTTTATTTATGTTCAGAAAATGGCTTGCCCTCTTTTAAAGTATGTTGCTGAATAATTGAGTTGTGCTTGCGATTTTATGCTTTCAAATGTTCTGTAAGCCTTGGCTGTAGTTTTTGATTTTTGATTAGCTGAGACCTCAAAATCACCCAATAAAAACCCATTTCAATAGTTTTCGTTCCATTTATTAACATATTATTAGAAAATAAATCAACAAGAGTATACACAATAAGTTGATATACAACTAAATGATGGTACGTTATACAAAAGGTATTACAAAAAAAGAAATATTTTCCCGGAGACGGTAGACACCTTTCCACAAGCGCAGCTTTAGTAAAAATCAAAATGGCTTAAATTTCATTAACACCACTTGACATGCACCTATTAAAGATTTTGAGTATTGGCAGTAATGTTGTTACCAACA
Organism: Drosophila nr. perissopoda 5 BK-2023a; assembly: GCA_035044105.1. Lineage (NCBI taxonomy): Eukaryota > Metazoa > Arthropoda > Insecta > Diptera > Drosophilidae > Drosophila > Drosophila nr. perissopoda 5 BK-2023a. The sequence goes on from JAWNMK010000124.1 coordinate 6,381,308, forward strand.
ACATAAAATCACGTGAGGAAATTTTTTTCGTTTTTTACAATCCGTTAATTATATTGCGATTATCGATTAATCTCAACATCTTTATAATAGGGTTCATTAAATACGGACGTATTGCGTCTACATCGCCATTTACCCCATGCATACAGATTTGCCAAATACGTATTATAGAAATGGTTAGCACACCTGAGGATTAAAGAGCTTAAGCAGAAAGCCGCCAATTTGTTTTATTATTTCTACGAGCTTATAGGATTTGATTATGGAACTAAACTGGTTGGTTATGACAATTGTGCGTTAGACTTATCAAATCCGTCCGTTGTTCTTGAGATATACTATAATTGCAACTAGTTTGCGATTATCGGCTAACTATACTCAACTGCGCAGAATTCTTGTATTCTTAGCCTTGCACGTGTCTACGGAAATAGTGCACATCATTCAAATTAGTTGTTGTTATTTCCACTGTTTATCATTATCATTCAATTTGGAAATTGCCCAACGATAAATCATTCTCATCACATGAAGCACATACGTGCTTTGGCGACCCTTAATCAAATGCTTGTCAACAATGCAAAAATTCCAACTTACCCCACTCCAAACAGAGAAGTTCCCAATTGTTTTTTGCGGTTATCAGAGCTTTTTGCCTAGTTTGTCGAATTAGACAAAACAGCACAAAGGAGGGAGATAGAGAGTGAGATACAGGGAGAGAGAGAGAGGGTAGGCGCAGTTGCTTTATCTGGTTTTAACATGCATGTGCAGGCTGATATGTCAAAATACCTAACAGAACATTTAGTTAATTTTTTGGGCAGCTGTCACAATTTATGAACCGCTCAAATCACGGTTTTTTCGCCATATACCAATTTAGAAACCGACGTAATCAACTGATTCCATTCCATTGTCTATTTTATGTACATACATACACATATACATACATTGTTTACTTAGATCACGCAGGAGGGTTTGTCCCCCTACAAATCTGAAGTCAATTGAGTGTGAGTTCCCAGACATAACATCTTAATTAGTCGTCTAATGATATATATCAAGGTCATGACTTAACCAATAAAGCTCAAAGTTTTCTCGCTGTTTCGCTTGTTTTCTGGATATTGACAAAGATTATAAATGTACAATTTCTAACAAATTAAAAAAAAAATAATTTCGAGAACTAGGCAGAACGTTTCTTTGGTAAATAATTGAAAGTTCTATACAATCAGGAGAACGACGAATTTAAAATTCAAAATGCCACTTATACAGCATTCTCTTATTAAAATATCGATCACTCTTTGGCGTTACCTGCCAAGCAATACTTACTGATTAGGTGTGAGTTGTTTGTTAACCAAATGACTTTTCAAGAAGTTGGCACAGCTGAGCATTATCAAAGCGATTAACGATTAGCGCCAAGGTAGCCCCACCTCTGCACTGCATCGGCCAAGATCCAAATCTCCGGCACACTAGACCCAATTTATTTCAACTACTCGAATCGGATTTATATAATATGAACACATACTCCCAGCGATAAATTGCTTTTGGTGCAACTGGGCTCTCTATTTTTTTGATTTTCATAGAGATACAAAAATAATGCGAATCCTCGAACGGATCTTGCATTCCAATTGTCAAGTGGAATTGATGAATAACTTGACAGATACGTGGAAATCAATGGCGTTTTGTTTTTCGAAATTGTTTTTATCAAGAATTTGAACTTCATACAAATAGTTGGCATACCAAGACTATATAATCACCTTGTTTTCTAGTCTTGTTTTTCAATAATTAAAATTATTGTGTATTGTAATTCTTTGAAAATCAGACGATAGGCTGAGCATAACACATTCATAGAGTCCGATTATAAAAACCGTATCCCATGACAAAACACGTTTTCGTGTCGCACGGACCCCGATAAACAAACGTTTTACGATCTTAAGGAAAGTTTTGAGCAATTAGATAATAATGTGGTTTAATTTGCCCAGCCCATTCACAGATGTAGTCAGAAAGCAGACACAATGTGTATAAAAAAATAAAACAATATAAATCACAATTACTATATGGCGTCCAATCCCAAACCCAATCACGTCGAGTCTTCACTGGGCAATTGAAATGGATGAGACTTTGCGTCCCTGACATGCACAACCCACAGCCATATCTTACTGAACCACCCACTTGACGGAGAGTTCATTGATTTGTGCGTTGTCTCAAGATCGTATAATTGCGATTTTTTGGATGGCTTTGCTTGGCATTACACAGATTGCGTTTTAACATTGACATTCATCAAGTATGGTGAACGCCCGTGAACCAAATCCCTGAATCACTTGGGAGTTGCTCACATTGCTCATTCGCCTGATAACCAACAAGTTAAGGTCGTAAGCCATCCATTTTTTGTTTTGCAGCTGGCAACTAACTATGTTAGCCTAGTTATATGGCAACACATCGCGTGATGATATCATTTGCATGTGCTAGTTAGCAACACAACTTTAGGGGCTGGTATTTTAATTACAAGTATTTTGAAGTGTTTAGATTCTGTATCACTTGTTGTTTGTTTGTTTGTTTGTTTGATTACCCACTTTGCCGAGCTAGTTAAAAGCCCATAATCACACAAATTGTGCGATGGCAAACAATGGGTCTGCCTATCAGTCGGCAGAACGTTCGTCCATCATAGGTCCTCGTTTCCGCGAGTAACTCGTAATCTCTCATCGACTACATCTGCATAGCAATACATTGTTACCTATGGGTAGAATTCCACTGGCAAGTGACCTTGCAATGTGAGCGCTAAGTGGACAGAGCGAGGGAGTGGTTGAGCCTACCCTACGTTGCCGGTGCTCCTACAAAAATGAGAGCCGATCACTCGAGGCTGACGTGGTCTGTGGGACAGCCATATGGCAACATTTTCAGTTGCCAACTTGCGGAATTCATACGAGGACAGTCGCTGAGAATTAGTTTCCTTGTTCGTCAACCACTAGGAAATGCACTTGAGAAAATTAACAAATAAGTAGGTCGGATTTAACAAGTAAAAACTTCTCTAAAATATTTGTTATTAATAAATATCGATTATTAGCACGGTAACAGTTTAACAATTTTATTTGTGGATAAATCTTTATTCCCTTTTTTAACGTCTAACATCTACTGCAGTTTTTGAACATGTGTAGGTCAGATCTCGTGATTTGATCTCTCTCTCTCTCTCTCTCTCTCTCTCTCTCTCTTCCGCTCTGCCTCTCTTTCAGCCAGTCTATCAATAAAGCCTCTCAGCTCACCCATACACAGACCGCCCGGCCGCCCACCCGCCTTGATTATGACCAATATGTGTATGTGTTGGCCTGGTTATCTTATCGCTGATATTGTGTTGTACAAATTCTTACTTCGTACACCCGTACAAGCAATTACCAAACGATTCACGCTGCCAAGATTACAGCTACATGGCGAGCACCGTTGGTCGTTGGTTTTTCGGCCGGGATGGCAATCGTCAATGGCTCGGAACCCCGATTGGGGTATTTAAGAAAATGCTTCGCTTGTAGGCGTTTCAGTACTCTGATACTAAAAAAGATTGTTAGACGTGTCGTTCGGAGCTCTATCAAAGCGATTTCAAGTGGAATGATATAAAAGTGCACAGATATACATACTGGCAAACATTTATTTGAAGAGTGTCTGTCGAGTGCTATCAAAACAAAGGCCAACATAAACTGTAAACTGTAAACAAGCTAAGGAATTCAAAGTATTCCAAAGCCAACATATATAAAAGTGAATTGTGACGCAAACAACAAGAACAACTGCAATAACAAAATAATTGTTACCAACATTTAAAAAGCGAGTAACTAAAGCCATCAACATTGAGACAACAATAAACAATATGAAATTAAGGTAAGATTTTTTTCTTGATTTTTGTGATTTTGATTATGTTTGAGTTGAGTGAAAAAGTTTCATTGAAAGAAATATATTTATTTGCTTGATATTCATCAGCATGATAAGCCAAATTATTAATCAGTTAATGTGTATGTATATAGTTCATATCTTAATTATTTTTTTTTTACAAAGGTGATGAAACTACCTGTAAAACGATTACCTCATTATCGCAACCAGTGCTGGCATTCTCAAACTGGCAGCTAATTATTTACACAAGCAGAATAGTTGTAGTAAACTGTGTAGTTTTACGGTTGTTCGGAGAGGCAGTAATAATAATAATAATTCAAGTCGATAGGCACTTCGTTGTACTTAGTAATAATAACAAAAACTGTTGCTAGGTTCCCCACAACCAGTAACCGAACCAAAATGGAGTTCAATGGACAGTATTGTATTGGTCTTTTGTCAATAAGGCCATAAATTCAGAGCCGTATGACCATTAATTAGGCCCGTTAAAATCAAATGACATATTACAGACTATAAAGATAGCGGATACCCAGGAAAAAAAATCGAACAAAAGATATTTCGTTTCAGATGTGAATCAAATATAGATTATCGTAAAATAATTATCAAAATTTCCATTAAATCATCCTGGGATAGGTTATGGTTCAAGCTAAATACAATAAACCTAGATTGGCATACTATCTTCCACATACAGAGAAGTTCCATCATTATCAATCCAATATACATTTAAAAGGGCAAAGTTAAAGGCGAAAAAACTGTTCGAAGTCAATTAACGATGCCAGATGATTTATAACCATTTCTTTTATATTTTGTTCGTTGGACTATCTTGAGTGTTGTGGCGCCCGACACAATGATAACCAGAATTTTCGGGGCGGAGCATATATAGCCAATTGGCAAATTGCAAAACAAGAACAAGTCACACGACTTTTCTACAGCGGCCAATTGAAATTGCCGCTATAAATTTCAGCGATCCATGAATGATTTACAAACGCCAGTTGCGATAAACCCTTTATGTCTGGAACCTGATAAAATGCTTTGTCAAGTCTAAAGTGCAAGCCAGGTATTTAGGACCACAATAAGAAAATACAAAAGATATTTCAACTTTGAGTTCTACCAGTTCCAATTACAAAAGATGTTCTCTCGCCAGACAAACTAACCAATTACTAGGGCAAATAGTTGTTGTACACTCGGAAAATTGCCAATTCATGTTAGCTCCACAAGCAAATAACGCTAGCTAAAGGCTACACTAAGAAAAAAAAAACAAGTTTCTATTGCAGAAAAGTGTTTTCTTAAATTCATACATTCTCAAGTACAATTTACAAAAAATTATACAGAATATTATATTCATTAATGTGTAGTAACAAAATCATATCCACTTTTTTGAGAGTGTACCAGGCAGACGCCCAGCCAAACTGGAGCTTCTATCTGACTATACTTTTTTATCTATTATCTGTGTGCCTTTAATTAAACACACATCATCGTTAAATAAATGTGTGCTCTTTAATTTAGCAAAGCGTATCGAGATAGCAAACATTGGCCCATATCTAAAAATAGACCAATAGACCGGGCCGCATCTACCGCTTTTATCTATCTAGTTTTTCTCGGAACTCGTAATATATTTCCCAATAAATATATTTTGCCCTTTTGTTTGCCTATTTGCAGACTCTTGCGCAGTTTGCGCAGTCCGAAGCAATCGGCAAAGCAGAATCCGAGGGAGGTGATGCAGGCACAGCGGCATCACATGATCAAGGATACTATGTCGTCAAATTTTCAGGATACAATGGTTAAGATCCTGCTGCTGGGCACCGCCGAATCGGGCAAGACAACAATCATCAAACAGATGCGCATACTTCATATCAATGGATTTACCGATGAGTAAGTCAAACTTAACTCAGGATCTGTTTGGCAGTCATCTATATAAGGCTTGCTTGTTGCGTTTTCAGTGAGCGTCGCGAAAAGATACCTGAAATCTATCAGAACATCCATGATTCCATCATTCAGCTGGTGCAGCAAATGGACGCACTGCATCTACAATTTGGCAGCTTTACGAGCGAACGCAGCGCCAAATATATCCTGTCCCTACCCGCCGAGGCTCCCGAGTTCTTTTCAGAGGTGAGTGTCGCCACAACAATCTTGCCAAGTAATCCTATATAGTGTATGAAGTATATACGGCTTTGCCGCGGTATCTTATCCTACGGCAGCACACTTCAAAAGTTTAGCCTGACAATCGACAAAAATGATTTTCAATACTCAATACTTGCGTCAACGCCACCGGCACAACGTGCCAGCCAAAACACAAAAAAAAACGCTTGTACAGATACAGATACATATATGTACATATATTTCGAATGTATATGACATTACCCAATAGAACTTGACTTCCATAACTACGTCTTGTTGCATAAACGTGTTTAACTAAAGTAGTTGCAAAAAAAAAAAAAAAAATCATTGATTATAAAAGTAATTTTTTTGTTTCATGTTTTTAAAATTTTCCCATCTTGAAATGCAATTATTTTCGAAAAAATCCTACTGGGTACTTCTCCTACATGTGCATACATACATATATTTGCAATAATCGAAAGTAGCAAGGTCCGAACGATCATTACTTGTTATCTTGGTTTGCGATTTGATTGATTGCAGTGCCATTAAGGTAATGGTTTGTCTAAAAACTTTCCTACAAGTGTTTTTTTTATTTAACTTCATGCTTTTGCACACAAAAACAACATACACTTCCTGTCAAAAAAAAAATGTGCTCATGTATGCATATGTGACACTTTGAACGATCACTGATCGGCGGAAACTTAGTCATGCATAACAAATGCAGAATCTTGGGCAGCCGGTGGTGATAATTATCACCATATAGTCACTGGCCGAGCAATTGTGCGATTAGATAAGAACGAGGCAGTAAATTAGCTGGGGAGTCTCTAGGCTGGTTATTTCACATGAGTAATGTTCGCAGCATAATCAAATCTAATCAACATTACTATTTACATTATTTTCAGGAGTACTGTGATCACGTATTGACCCTATGGAACGATGTTGGCATCCGTGCCTGCTACGATCGCTCGAATGAATTCCCGCTTCTGGATAGCGCCAAATAGTAAGTCCCTTTTGAACTGATCTTCTAATTGAACTTAAGGCTAACTATTTGATTTTTTCGTTTCATTAGTTTTCTCGATAACTTTGCGAGAATTTGTGAAGTCGCCTACATACCGAGTACGGAGGATATTCTGCACAGTCGAAAGGTGACCACTGGCATTACGAAAATCACCTTCCGTGTGTCCATACCCAAAAGTTTGGGTGGTGGCGAGCAGGAGTTCCGCATGTACGATGTGGGTGGTCAGCGTGATGAACGAAATAAGTGGATTCAAGTCTTTGAGGGCATTCAGGCGGTGCTGTTTCTCATTTCCTGCAGCGAATTCGACCAGAATCTGCGCGAGGATCCCAACCAGAATCGTCTGCAGGAGGCGCTTAATCTATTCCGCGCTGTCTGGCAGAATCGTTTCCTCGCCTCAGCCGGCCTCATAGTATTCCTCAACAAGTTTGATATTATGGAGCGCAAAATACGCGCCGGCAAGCATATCGTTGACTATTTTCCGGAATTCGAGGAGTTCAGCAAACGGTCTCAGCAGCAACAGAGCTGCTTCGATGAGTGCGACTGGACCAAGATGTTCATCAAGCAGAAGATGGTGGATATCACTCAGGAGCAGTTCAAACGGAATTCTCGGAATCACCGCGATTTGAGTTACTCGGAAAGGGAATGCTATTACCACTTTACTGTGGCCACAGACACGCGATGCATTCGCGATGTTTTCAGCGATGTTCAGCAAATGATTCTGTCAGAGAATATGGCCGGCTCAACTCTCTTCTAGAAAAGTAATTGGGCTCCGAAAAGAGTTTCCTTTACCAACTGTGATTTTGTATTCTACAATTTAGTCTATAAGCGAAATTAATTGTAAAACTATGGTTTACCCACTAATCCATGCAAAACAGCTTTAATATAATTATTTTATAATAACTTATGCTTTGGAATATATTAAAACAAAAAAAACCCTACTCAAACAACATAAACTTGACTATTATTGCAGGCAGTTTAAATTAAAGCGGCAAGTTCTGCTGAACAAGCACATATGATTTCGATAAGCAAAGCCAAACTCATCGTTTCGATAATTATCGCTGAATTGAACTCAGTTATGCGCCAAATTGAATTATTGCCAGCGTTTTGTGGAAACGAAACTAGTTAATTGTATTTGTTAGATAGGAATTCCATGTCTTTGACTTATTCGTTTTTTTTGTTGTCTTTGCTAGCATACTATGCATTAATTGCAGTCATAAAAGATTGAAATTTACTCACCACAAGATCGTTTTCAAACCGGGTTTGTTGTACTTTAAGTAAGCGATTTGTACGCTTTTGTTTGATTCTGCGTCGAACCTTTGCGAGCTGCAGACGTTATTTCATAGCGGTTTTCGCGGGCTTATTTTTTTGTTGCGCTTTTGCTTTTTTTGCAAACTGAAAGCCGCGTGAATTAACGGATATCGAGTCATTGTGGCAACCAAAATCAAAGACAATTAGGTAAGTTTCAACTTGCAAAAAGATAATTACTGTCTGCAGTTTTACAAAGCAAAAAAATCAACGAAATAATTATGGCTAAGGAGTTGTGTATATTATCTTGAGCAATTATAACCACTGTTGTTGAAGCACAACAATGGCACTTAAACAGTGCAGTGGCAAGTGCTAATGTCAACAAGTAAACAACCAATAATGTTCACTACAGAAACACATTACAATAAACTTAGTTGTATGAGGATTTTATTACGTATTGGTATAAAATGTAATTTGTTATTTATATTTTTCGCCTACATATTTTGACCAAAACAAGTTGATAAATTCGGTTCTTTATATTTACATACTCCAAAACAATATGCAAAATAGTATTTGGTCAAAACAAGTTGGCTCATGGGCGGATTTTTTGGCACTATCTATTTTGATTCATAAAGAAGTCATTAAATTTTTACTTATAGCTAGAAAAAAACAAAATACATATGGAAAAAGAGGAGGCCATATTTGAAAGGGATAATTAAGTAACACGAAGCTGAATTTTTATGCCGTTAATTATTTTTAAAGCCATCATCACGACAGCTACAAAAACTATTGCTTTGAGCCATGTGATGGCGTTTCGAAAAGGTTTCCCCTTAAAAATAACACACAAAAAAACCAAACCAAAACGAAATTTACGTCTTATTGAAGTCGTTGCGAATCGTTATTGTATATCTTTTGAGTTGTTGGCCCTCTTTCAGTTAGCTTAGTGCACTATGTAATGTATTTATTAAAAATTATCATTGTTCACATTTTCGGACGACGACATCTTTATAGGAATGTGGAGCAATTTGACAGAGTCACTCCCTCACTATCTCGATCTCTCTCTCTCTATACAGATGTCCGTCTCTTACTGTTGTAAACTCGTTATGGGCGCGAAATGGGAAAATATGAATAAAATATTTATAAATGTGTATATATGTATATATAGAGAGAGAGATATATACTTATTAACAACGTGCCAGCGATGAGTGCGCACATTACACAAGGCGCTCAAGTGTGTTTTAAAAATGCTTATAAGTCGATGAGTGGGTCGATCAGCTGTGGCCCGAAACCTGCCTTGAAGGTCAAAGCCTGTAAAACAAATATAAAAAAAACAGAGAAAAGAAATGGGCAAACAGCTAAACTAAGCAAAAAGTGAAGTTAAAACTAGTAACTCCACAAAATCTAATTTTTGTGCACGATTTTTCAATATAGTCATAATTGTCAATGTTCATCAATTGAAATTGACATTGAAAGCTCGCTCCATAAATCCCTCGTAATTAACACATATATAAACACTGATTTTACACTGCAACAAACTAGGCTAGCTTAGTTTGTAGTTTCTGCTCTTCTGGCAAATGTTAATTTTATTAGACTTTGCACATAAGCGATGAAGAGCTCTTGGAATGCCGATTAGATAGACCTGCGCCCTATGCTAAACAAACAAAATGTATTGGGTAATATTACCCATCTAGCGGCCCTGAAACAAAAGCTCTCATGATATAAAATAAGATAACCAACGCTTTTCCTTCTTTCAAAATATACAATCAAAATACAAAAACTTAAACGACCTCAACGCCCATTTACTGCAATTGTTCAACATCCGACCAAATTAGAGAAAAAGAAAGAAATAAATCAAATTTCAATCGGCAAACAACAAACATGTTTCCAAGCGGATGACGTCTCGAACTCAAGAGTTGAAATTCCAACTTTATGCATCAACAAGATCATTAGGTGTAAGATCTATCATCATCGGCGGCGGCAAAGCAGCAAAGAGCAGGGCGTATTGCCTTTTCAAGGTTCAAACTGGACTGCAATGTATTTATTGTTGTTGTTGTTAGTTGGTTGTTCAATGTGCGCCATGAAAATGCAAATTTTTGCCATGAGTACTGAGTTTCGACGGCTTTTTGTCGCTCAATGAGCCTAATCATTAATGTTTACAGCTCTCAACAAATCAGTGAAATCAACAAAGTGTAAAAGGCATGAAAAAGCAAAAAATAAAAGCCAACTGCTAAACTATCCCACTAGCCAACCTTACTGACACAAGTGTCTCACCAACGAACTGACCAACTGACTGACTAACTGGGATTACTCAATAACAGCAGCAGCAGCAGCAGCAACAACAGTTTTGAGTCGCTACCTTTGATGGCTGTCCGCTTGGACTTGGTGGCAGGCTGTTGGCCTGGCCAAAAGGTTCGCTTGTCCCACTCTGCGCACTTTCAGTTTACGACCATTAACAACAACAACAACAATAAAACTTGTTCGCTTCCATGCAGCAGCCCCCGAAACCGATCAGATTGCATTCGGATTCGGTTTTGAGCGGTCTCTCTATCTGCTGCTGCCTCTGCTGCCGCTCTTAGTTGTATGTCTATCAATATGTTTGTGTGTTTGGGGCCATTATATAATCCAGTTAATTTCTTTAACATTTTTTTCAAGCCACTTTTTGCGTTGAGCTTTGCATCATTCGTTGTTCACAGCTCGCGCTGCTCAGTCGTCCCGCAACGCGACGCGCCTGAATATCGCCTGGATATCTTACTATATATATATATATATAGGTTTATAGTAGCTATAGCAAAGCTAAAATTTTAAGTGATCGTGTCTAAGTTCCGATTAAATATAAGTAGAGGACATAAGTCCTGCAAACCCATTGTGTAAGTGCCTGTGCTTGTGAGAAATAAATATTGAATTTCAAAATATTGGTTTTCAATACTTGTAACATTTAACTGCTCCTTTTTTAAAAAAAAAAGTAATTTTAAAATCATACCAATAGTTTTATGTAAAGCTTTCCAATAGTTTTATAATGTTATGTGCTTAAGTCGCTTGACTGTGGATAATTACTGAAATCGTTAAGGCACACAAAACACATACAGTATTTGTGCGATTTGTTAATCGAAAAAAATTGAAAACTAATATCTAAGAAGTTACCAAACTGCAACAACAGGCATTTCAGTCGAAGACTCTATTGCATTACCATTAGTCCGGCTAGTTGAGCCACGCAACCAGCAGTGGCAACAACCACAACCACTTGGCAAGCCCCAAGCCATGTCTAATAAACATGTTGAAACTGCACAGAGACGCCAGACATACACATACACCTGGCTGGCACTGTAGCACTGTGGCTTGAAGCAATCGATGAGATTTTTGTTGCTGTGGGCTCCAATTGCTTAATGTCATTTTCGAAACTGCATTTACAGTTTGGGAGAGAGAATGCAAATTTGTGTAAATTTATAAAATGCATTTGCCTTGTGAAAGCACAGACGACATTAATAAATAGGCACATAAAACCACAAGCAAGCAAACATAAATCAATTAAATGGCACAGCATTTTCATTTTAATACGATCTAATTTGCATATGTAGCATGACAAGCAAACATATATTCAAATGTACAAGCAGATAACTACCCCAAAAATATCAATCAATTGTTTCAGGTTTTTGTTGTTGTTTTTTTTTACGCTATGTAAATTTCAACAAATTTTGTTTTTGGGAGGCTCCCAAACAACCAGCTGAGTTGAAGACAGACAAATATTTCGGGTCTTTCTCTCGTTCGATATATGCCGGAAAACGCTTATGCAACAAAAACAAAAAGAAGCAAAGTTTGACTTGAAGACAAACTGGAAGCTGAATAAAACAGTTGAACTCTTTCTTATGGACAAGTACATCAACTACTTCTGCTATTCATCTACCTGAATATATATAGATATAGATATATATATATATATATATGTATTTGTGGCTTGACCCGCTTTCAGTCAACCGTTTTTGAACTTGAACCAATTTGCAGTTTTTGTTTATGAGTCTGTGTTTTTTTTTTTGGGCGCATCTTTTTATATGCCCACAATAACATCATTTGGATTTATTGTCCGGCTGGTAGCAGCTGAAAAAAAGGTGGCAAGAAAACAATTTACATATGTTAAGATACATTTTTGAACTCGCTGAATCACACGCAAATTTTGTTGGTCACTTTCAGTTTAGGTAAGATGCGATTTTTCTATCTATATGTGTTATAATTAGCAAATATTTGCAATTTAAAGCGCGTCGCAGATTTTTGCCTTGAGCTGAGAAGACCCTGAACCAATTGTTTAGTCTTGCATTGGGTAAATAAAATGCTGTTTCGCATTAATTAGCTGATTTATCCGAAAGCCACACAAATTAAAAGAATCGCGTGTTGAATCAATTATATAATGTCAATAGACAAATTAATTAAAACCAATAATAATGTATTTATTGAATATTATGTTTATTTACGAATATATAGATAGTAATAAAAACAAGTGTGATGTTGGCTAATATTGAATTTTTCTCTCTTTCTCTTCGCGCAGCACCCGTTAAATATTTAATATAATACATACGTCAGAGAGAACACAGAGTTGAGGAGTAGAGTGATAACCATGAAGGAGACCAAGGTATTAGAGGATGGCGAAGTCTCAATGCTATCCGAATCATTGCTGAAGATTGCCAAACGTGAGCTGAGGGAGGACAAGTGCACGCGGGAGCAGAGCCTGGAACAGCTGCGGAATTGGGTGCTGAAGAACGAGGATCTGTTGAATGTGCGCTGCGATGACACATTCCTCTTGCGCTTCCTGCGCGCCAAAAAGTTCAGTGTACCAATGGCGGAGCAGACGATGCTCAAGTATCTGAACGTTAGACGCACCTTCCCGCACATGGCCACCAAGCTGGACTTTCTGGAGCCCCGACTCGGCGATGTCATTGAGCAGGGCTACATATTTGCGGCGCCAAAGCGGGACAAGAATGGCAGGCGGGTGGTGATCATCAATGCCAAAGGATTGAATCCAAAGTTTCACACCAGTTCCGATCAGGCGAAGGCCCATTTTCTAACATACGAGTGCCTGATGGAAGATCAGGAGACGCAGATAACCGGTCTAAGTCATGTGGGTGATTTTGCTGGAGTGACCACATCGCATGTGACCAACTGGAATCCCACCGAATTCGCACGCATCTTCAAATGGGGCGAGCAATCGCTGCCGATGCGCCACAAGGAAATCCATCTGATCAATGTGCCCTCCACGCTGAAATGGCTGATTGACTTTGTCAAGAATCGCGTCAGTTCTAAGATGAAAAATCGTCTAATTATCTACGGCAGCGAGAAGGAGCTGATGAAGGGCATCGATGCCGACTGCCTGCCCCTTGAGATGGGCGGCTCCATGCCCATGCGCGAAATGATTGAGCTGTGGAAACAGGAACTGGCTGCCAAAAGGGAACTGGTGCTTGCGCTGGATTCGAGTACGCTGCTCACAGATCGTGGCATACAGCGACGCAGTAGCTACAATTCGGAGAAGACCAGCCAGGGCACCAATTTCGTCTCACAGATCGAGTCCATTGAAGGCAGTTTTCGGAAACTGGAATTCGATTAGGATGCAGGCAGGCTGGATTTCGATACGCAGCGATCAGGCTGATAGATAGACAATAAGTTAAAGTATGGTAGGCATTATCCTTAACTGTTAAATGGCACACATGCAGCGCTACGCTTTGGCCTTGTCTCATCTGCCCGGCTGGCTGTCTGGGCTGGGAGCAGGGCACTTCGCTTCGCTTTTCTGGTGGCACCCCGCTTTAATAATCCTGCGCTTCTTTTGTAAACTATTTTTTATGTGGCGTACAATAAAAACAAACAAAATATTCAAATGGAACTACTTGGACTCGTATCTGTTTATCTTGCACTCTCACACCACTTTGCGCTGGCCAGCATAGAGTGGCCAATCCTGCAGATGTCGATGCAGTGCATCTGCATCGCCTGCACTGCGACTCACATTGCGCACCACATAGAGTTGGTAGTGTGGCTGCAATTTCAGACGCCTCTGAGACTCCCAGAGTAACGCTCTTGCCATCTGCAGTTGACAAGTGCTGGGTATCCTCAGGCTGAAGTCACCCACAAAGGCGAGTACCAGGGAACTGGCCTGAGGCAGCGTTCCGTAGCTGCTCGCATAGTGCCAGCCACGCGCCTCATATGTCTCACAGTCGCCAGCCAACAAAAAATTAAATGGTAGCTCCCCCAAATATTTGCGCTGTGAATTATCAGTTGGATAAACATTTGTATATATCTCGTCACGACTCAGTACTGTGACTCACCTGCATGTTGTGGAGCAGATCCGCACAATTCTCGTTGCACTCCTCGCTGGCTGTGTGTGTTATGAAAACATTGTCAACTTTCTCCGCCTCCAACAGTGCTTGGTCAACCAATTGTGCCCTACTCCATATATCATGCCGCGTGAGGTTCAGCTTGTAGCCATTATCCAACATTTCGTATGCTTCAAGTGAATAACAAATTCAAGGCAATCAAAATAAAGTAGGAAACTGTAGATATTATATAATGGTTTATTTTTATGCTTATCTCAAATTGTTTCTGTTTTGAGGAAGTAATGAATGCACAGAAGTTATAATATAATAGAATTTACCACACACAGCAACATGATATCTATTAAAAGATAAACCTAAATCACCATAATAAGCATGAGCAAATTTTGTTCCATGACGTAGTCATACATGCTCACCCAGAACACACCACATATTGACTTAATTAACAGACTCTGAGTAAACATAATAATAATAAGTAAGTAGTTTCGGTCTCTCACTCTCTCTCCCTCTCAGTCAGTTGCATTAATTACTTTGTCTCCAAAGCAAATATATGGATATCACCAGGCCAGCGATGAACATCAAGAGCAGCCCAATGATGCGCCAATTAAGGCATTCTTTTGTGTAGATTGCTGGCGAAGATGCTGCCTGAACTGATCCCGTTGCCAGCAGTGGAGTGCGTTCATCGGGCTCCATAGAAATCACACTGCTGGGTTCACTAGCACATGAAGACGTGGATGTTACGAGGTCACCTCCAAGCGTTGCAGGCGTCGCTATCGTTGGCAAAATATTAAGCAAATAACACATATAATGTATTTGTGCTGCTTATGATAAAAGCGCTCAAAGTGATAAGCTCAGTTTAGATCAATCAGCCACCAAAGCTGTGCCATCTAGCTGCGTAATTTGTAAACTCATCTTCAGCAGCTAGAGTTGGAGCATTTATCGATCACACCTACCCATCGTCCAAACTCGACAATAATATTGAACTGCAGGAACAGCAATACCAACCGGAGCAGCCTCAATATTTCAGCTTAGCGCTGGTTTACACTGGATCACGATAGACTCACGCGCTTTAGCGATTTGCATTGCACAAAGCAGATTGAATTCAAAAAGACGACTGAGGCCGACACTGAGACTGCCCGACACAGTCCGCATGACGTATCATTACAGCTGTTCGGATTTATATATATATATATGTATATATAGAGATAAAGCACACGCACTTTCTGAATGTTTGTGGATGACAAAGAGCTGGCGGCGGAAGCGGCAGTTAATGAACTGCAGTCACAGTGGAGCATATATGGACTTGTGTGGTTAAAAAAAAACTGTGATTTTTAATTGATTAACTTTCTTGCACTGCTTTTAATTTCTATGCTAATAACAATCACTATTCTTTATACACACAAAGTAATTTTGCTTAATTATTTAAAGAGTGCTTTCTCTTGAACGTTGACCAAAAAACACGTTTAACTTAAGGACTTCTCTCAGCATTAAATACTAAAACATAATAATGTTATTCAAAATAATGCAAGCGCGAGTTATAATAGCTGCATGGAAAAACAAGCAACTACAGGAACACTCATACGACAATTTGGACTTTTGGAACCACTTTAAAAATTTAACTAAGGGAAAACGAAAAAATCATCGAAGTTCTAAAAGAAATGCACACGCAATGGCGTTTAACTAAACTTAGATACCAAACCCGTGAGTCAAGTTCAAGATAACTCGCCGTATTACTGTTGAATGTTGCATCGTCGTCTACTTATAGGATCGCCAGATCTGCCAGGCGCATAACGCTGCCGATAGAAACGTGATGCCACGATGCAAGTATTTGGCTTGGGTATTGGGCGAGAAGCCCAAAATCACAGGCGAGGATACATCTGTCAGCGGCAGCTTACTCACAGCCTCCTCATTGTTCTCCTCCACCTGCAGTATCAGATATAAATTATTTGCCCCCTATAAACGTTTCTATCAATATGGATTACCTGATACTGGCAACAGGGATCATAGTTCCATGCTACTGTATACAAGCCCGTGCAAAATAGTGACATTGCGCAGGCAGGAGCAGCAATTACTGGACGGTCATACCAAAGCAAACTAGAGATCAGAGACACAACGCCAGTGGCCACAGCCGTTTGATGTAGACAGTTACCCACCCATATCCAGCGACCTAGAAGCAAACATTTGTTACAACATTATCTTAAATGAATAACGTGTTTGCTGACTTACCTGTTTCATCCCCCAAACGCGGGGGCTCAATGATTATAAAGTCTACCTTGGCCTCGAGCGCTTTGTCCAACTCCGCTTCGAAGCGTTCGTGGGCATTTGAACTGTCATAGACCTCACGTATGACATGAAATGTTGGTTGCTTGCCTGCACTGTAATAAAGTGTGTTTAGGCAATGTATTCATTTAATAACCGGATAGATTTCATTATATTCGCACAGCTGGCATACCAACAAAGAATATTCAAATTTTTAAATTCCTTAACTCTCGTTTGTGTACAATTGGTATTTCTTGTTTTTATTGCATGCGGTCACACTCGCAAGCAAATGATTTGCATACATATGTATGCAAGACAAGTAAATACTTATACACAGATCGAAAACGCATCGAAAATTGCATAACTTTGCTGCGAATGCGATTATTGCTTTGAAGCCATCTTTGCTGTTTTTACCTGTTTTAATAGGTCGCGAATATTTACCTATCAATGCTTCTGCCAAGCATCTTACCGCATTTGTTTTAATGACTATAACTACGCGTTGTTTTTATGGGCTAACAAAACGATAATAATACGGAATTCGGTTGGCGTTTATCGGCCCACCTCCACTATCGCCAACAGTACTGATTATGTGGCAACGCTGTACAGAGTATCCAATTGTAGTAATTATATTTTTACGGGCATTCGCAAGACCTGTGCCTGATTATATTTGTTAAAATATATAAAATAAATGTGGTTAAAGCATGGCCTATTAGTATTATGAAGAGTATTTATTCATAAATCAAATATTTTGACATACGATCTGAACTTTCATCTCCATGCAAACGAACCTGTTCACAATGCTAGTTCTCGAATAGCTCAACAATATATTTTAAGAAAAATAATTAAATAAAACAGAAAATCAGCATGCCCAAACAAAAATTGCCGCTGCCAGAAATGAACGATGAAAAGCATCGGCACAAACAGGTATATAAGCACCAACAACAACGCCACCACACAATCAAACGCCCATATCACGTTTCCCAACACACCATCCAATATTAAACAACAAACTCTTTTATTGCCCCACAGTTCAATGGGCTTTTGGACAGCAACCGATTGCGACCGCCTAAATTCAATCGCAGCCGCTCGCCGGGATCATGCAGTGTGAACAGCTCGCAAATAGCGCACGCGATTTCGTTTCGCAGCGGTGCCGAGTGTCCAGATGCCGGCATATTGCCAGCGTCGTTAAATGCCGGCGACTCCACCACGTCAATGTCCTGCAATGAGAGCCATTTTGAGCAGTGTTTCGAGCGTTTAGCCAAATTGGGTGAAGGCTCATTTGGTGAGGTGTTCCAAGTGCGAGATCGTTCCGACAGCCGGCTGTATGCGGTGAAAATCTCCAAGCAATTGTTTCGCGGCGAACAGTATCGGGCGGAGAGGTTGGAGGAGGTGCGTCGCTACGAAGAGTTCTCCGGCCATGAGAATTGCATACGATTCATACGAGCCTGGGAGCAGTACGATCGTCTGTTCATGCAAATGGAACTGTGCCGCGAAAGCCTGGAGCAGTATTTGTACCGTTGCCGACACATTCCCGAGGAGCGCATTTGGCAAATATTGCTGGATTTGCTGCGCGGCTTAAAGTCCCTACACGATCGCAATCTCATACATTTGGACATTAAGTTGGACAATGTGCTCATCGATGACGACGACACTTGCAAGCTGGCGGACTTTGGGCTGGTCATCGATGTGGACAAGGCGAACAATCATCATGCCACCGAGGGCGACTCACGTTACATGGCACCCGAAATACTCCAGGGTAAATTTTCCAAGGCCGCCGACATCTTCAGCCTGGGCATCGCCATGCTTGAGCTGGCCTGCTACATGGACTTGCCATCGAATGGTCCGCTCTGGCACGAGCTGCGCCAGGGCAAGCTGCCCGAAGAGTTTATAAACAGTGAGCAAGATTAATCATTACACATTGAACACTAAATATCTGCTTACCCACTTGCAGCAATTTCTGTGGAGCTACAACAAGTCATCAAGTGCATGATGTCACCAGATCCGCGGCAACGTCCCACTGCAAAACAGCTGCTAGCGCACCCCGTGCTCACGAAAATGCACAAGGCAGATAAATCCATGATATTATTAAAGCTGCTGGTAAGATATTCTTGTGGGTGAAAGAAGTGGATATATTTATATTCCTGGGCTAGGATCCTTACCCCAGATATATAAATATTAACTGCTTCTGCTGCATGCCATGAAGGATCTTCTCTTACGAAATAATTGTTCATGATTTTATGCCTATCTAGTCGAAGTGCTTTCGTCGTTCGCGTCGCGCAGCTTGGACAAAAATGTGCAATCTGAAAACGGCAGCCTACCGTTGCCTCTTCTACATATTGGAGATCTTGCATTTGTATAAACCCTCGAAGACATCAAAGTCGACAGGGTACAACGGTGCTGCCAATGGATCGCCATCATCGCCATCCGCAAGCGTTGCTGGTATACCGCGTGTGGAATTCGAATTGGCTGGCTCAACGCCCATTGGAAATCGCAATTGTTATGTCTCCGATTTTCTATTGCCGATGGATACCTTGGATTTGTCGCAGCAGTGTACACCAACAGCCTATGGACGAAAGAATTTGGTAAACTCGACGCCACTACAAAGAAGGCAAATACCAGCTGCATTTAACCATTCAAGACAAGATGTGTGCTAACATTTCCCCATTTGCAGGCCATTTGACTTGAATGTCACGTTCTCGACGGAAAATGTTTCCTCACCAAAAGTATTGGATACGTCATCGTTTCGACGTAAAAAATTATTTATGTTGGACAGCGATGAAGAGTAAGGAAATAATGAAAAATATGCAACGCCAGGAATTTATTGATACGAACAATATACATACATATATAGTATATATCAGTTATAGAAAACCCGTACATATGGCTAAAATCTATATATCGTTAAATATTTAGAGTCTAGTTGAAGCTTCACGAATATTATGTATATCCATAGATTTAGACCCAACGATTATTGTGTAATGTTATCGCTTCTTTAGAAGAAACTTGTTATAACGTAATCCGAATTATAAAAGATAATACATATATAAGCATGTGATATATATACGAAATGCGATTTGAAAAAGCCGCAAAATGATAAAGAAATTACCGTAAATTTATCCAATTTAATTGCAATAAAAAAAAATCAACTGGAAACGAACGAGCTTGTTCGTCTTCTGAATAGACAATAAATGAAATTTTCAAAATTTCCAAATACAAACTAACATTGCCTAAACATGTGCAGCATGATAACAGACTCCCGCTGCGTTTGCATTTTGTTAACAGGAGCCTAACATTGCGTTGCTTACCAGCATGTGGCGTGCTTAAACGTAAACAACGAGGTATTTTTTACAAGTTATAAATTAAAATGGCACGCAAGAAGACGAAGGTAGAGGTGGTGTTCGATCCACAAAAGCGCAAGTGAGTTAACTAAAATAAAAACATGTTAACACGGCACCAATATATTTGCGCACTTCCACAGAGAGTTTTTGTCAGGCTTCCGAAAGCGAAAAAATGAGCGCCGCACAAAAGCCAAAGCCGATTTGGCCCGCAATCTTAAAGAAGAACGAATCCGCATTCGGCAGGAGGTGAAAGATGGCTTCAAACACATGAAGAAATCGTTTGAGCCACTGCGCGAACTCACCGACGAAGATAAGGCCGTGGAAGGTGGATCACAACAAAAGGCCTACGAAGATGATGAAGTTCAAGTCAAGATCATCGAACTGACCACCAATGATTTGGCTGCCCAACGGAATATGCTCGGTGCCAATGTGGCCGAAGAAAGTGAGGAGGAAGAGGCCGCAGAAATGGAGAGCGAGGAAGACGACGAGAAGCAAACCAATCGCATACCTGGTATGGATTTCGATGTGAATGCGAAACGCAAACGCAAAATGGACGCAGCTGATGATGACGCAGCATCAAAATCCAAGTCAACTATGACGCAAGCCTTTGATGGGGATATCAAGAGCAAAAAGGATTTGGACAGACTGATGAAGACGAAAACGCTGAAGAAAATGAAAAAGAGCAAGCTGTTTAAGATGAAGGAGCGCATGGACAACAAGAACAACGTCAAGAAGGCAATACGTGATCGCCACAACACAATCAAAAGTGTGCCCAAACATCAGCGCAAGAAGCTCAAGCAGGGAGCGTCAGTAGACGGCGGACAAACGCGCTATCGCAAGGGCCGCCTAATGAACAAGAAGGAGCGACGCAAGCGCAGCAAAGGCGGCGGCGATTAGCCAAGATTCACAGACAACAACAAACTTTATCTTATTTAAATACTAAACTAACTGTATGCACAATTTACACAGTTGTTTTCTTGTACGGTTTATTTACTATTACACTAATTGATCGAAAATAAACTGTAAATATATCATTTTGCTAATACGCCAGCGCCGGCCGTTTTCTTGCACATTTAATTTTTGTTCATATTCCATAATATATGTTTATATATATGTTTGTGTTATATCTGTATATATATCCAACATGTTTTATTTTTATTTTTTTTGGGTTATATTAACACTAGCAATCGATTATTGCCGCAGCCGCAGCTTTGTAATGCTATAAATAAAACTGGCGCTCAAATGAAATTTTTGTCTGTTCGCCATGTAAACTTAGAACGAGATTTAAACTACTCTCATATTTTAATATTAATATGTACAATAATCTTCTCTTTTTGTTAGTTTCGATTTTTCTTAAAAATATTGTTTCTGTGTTGCTTAATTTGCATCCTTTATTTATATATGCTTTTTTTGTTTGCATTTATGTGTTTTGTTTTGGGTGATTTTTAAAGATTTTACTTTTTTTTTAAGATTGCAACATTTTTTGAAAATGTGTACATATCCATTCAAATCATGTGTGTTCCAAAAATGGTCTTATTTAATTACAATAAACACAATAAATAAAATGCAAAACACGCTTATAACTTAAAATGTGTGTTTGTATGGGGGATGGGATGGGAGGGGGGAGTATCGTTGGTGTTTGAGGGGTGGGTAGAAGGGGGGGAGGGAGTGATGATCGCAAACGGTATTGCTCTAGCTTATAGCTTACTCCTATATCTAATGTTTTCATCAATCAGCAGTTAAAAAGTGTTTACAAAATTCATGTAAAATCCAAGCGGCAACGAATCCGTTCACAATTTGCCGGCCAACAACAACAAAGGCAACGACGAGTCTACTCCTCCTTCCACTTAAGGAGCTGGCAATGAAGTGCTCCTGCTCCACATCCAGCAGTTAGGATTGGTGTTGCTGTTGGCCCGACGACTGATGATGTTGGCGGCGGGTGAAGCCGCCACCGGACGCCAGATGGCGCTGCAAGGCACGCTGCTGTTGAAATTTGGCGCCGCCGCCAGCAAAACGATTATGTTTAAATTTACTTCGCTGCTGAAAATTGCTCCGATAATTTGGATGATGATAGAAGCGGGAGTAACTGCCGGACTTGTTGTTGCTGTGCCAACGTTTTTGACTCTCGTACTCCTGGAATGGATTGTAACCGGGTGGTGCTGCTGTCGTTCCGCTGCCACATTTAACCGACGCCGATTTTATCTTTCGCTGACGTCCACGATCCATTTCGTTCTCCTCCTCATCATCATCTTCGCGCTTTCGCTGCTCCCGCGCCTCCGCCAGCAGCTGTGGATAGAGATGTGGAATTCACAATTAGTGCATTTCATGTGGACGACTTTCGAGATCTGGGTTTGGTAATGAAGCTTATGCAGGATGAGGAGTTAAACAACAACGAGCACAATTTGCATGCGATTCATAATAAATTGAGAGAGCTGGACAACAACAACAACTGCGCAGCCATCGTTTTCAGTTTGTCATAGTTTTCCACAAATATTCCATTGTCAAATTTAATATGCCAGCAAACACTATCGATTTTAGTTTTAGATTTTTCAGCTCTAGTTAACTTGGCATATCGGTTACGGACGCAGTTTGAATTTATGTGGACAATTAAATTGAGTGAAATCATAAGCTTCATTTTTAGATACGACTAAGTAAAGTAAATTACTATGGAAAACAGCAGGTTGTTTTTACCTAGGTTGGATTTCGATGACGACAACAACAGAGAGATGGGATGGGCGGGCGCATTGAAGTATCCACACGCTGCATGGAGACACTTCAACGCACAATCACAGTTTTGAGGCAAATATATTTGTATGTGGGATAATATTTGATTTATTTAGGCTTGTGAGATAATTTGCAACGCTGCAGCGCGGCTACAACAACATATCGCATGGTGGACAGTTCGACGAGTTGCCGTTGCTTCTACTGCTGCTGTTGCTGCTTGTGCTGCTGCTGCTGCTGATGCTGCTCATGTTTTTATTGCGAGATTTATGATTAGTGCCGTAGTTGCTGCAGTGGCTACTGTTGTCATCGCAGCAATGCTCATCCGCAGCAGCGGCGCCGTAACCAGCTATCCGTTTCGCACAAACCAAATCAAAAGTCTATATGAATGCGTTTGGGAATATATAATGTGGAAAATAATGCGAAAAAAACAAATTACAAAACAATTTTCGAGAAAAAAAAACAAAAAAAAAAAAAAACCCAATTCAACCATGCTACGAAATTAGTTAAAAAACAGGAAAGCGTTTAGAAAAAAAAAATAGAGATAGAACCCAGAGAAAAATGTTGCAGTATTAACTATAAATAGTTACTCAGAGATGGGCATGCTTTAGCGATTAAATTATTCAATAATTAGTTAGTTCTAGTGTGCAACTTTGAAAATCATTTTCCAAATTTGTATTTTGACTCTTTTTTTATGTTATCGCTGTCCATCTCTAATTGCGTGAAAAACCACTAAACTCAAAACTACATTCAAAGAGTGCTCTACTTTTAAGGTGCAAAGAGGTGCAACGGCAAGAGATTTGACCATTTGATCTGTGGCCCACTTACCTCCTTGTCCAACTCCGATGCTTTGCCATTCCAGCTGAGCACCGAGCTGCCGTAGCCACGATGATTCTGCTTGAGCAGCTCACTAACCACCGCATTGCCATTGGCCAGCGTTTCGGCTTGATAGCCATTGCCGATGCGTGGCGTCGTGTGTTGGGATTTGGAGCTGCCGTTGAGCAGCTTCGGGCGCTTCGCACTTGTATTCGTCTCAGTTGTTGCGGTTGCTTTGTGGGCAAAGGGATTCTTGTGATTTTTCGGCGTTACAACTGCTGGCTTCGCTACGTCATCGTTATCATCATCATTATTAGCATCGGCAACGCCATCCACATCCTCATCATCATCTTCGTCGTTGCGGGTGACCTGCCAGACGCCAGTCTTCGTTTTAATAACCGCTGGCGATGGCGGCGTCTTTGGCGATGCTGGCGCTTTGCCATTATGCGACTGCTGCCAGCCATTGGTTAGCGATGTGGAGCTGCTGCTTGATTTTGTGACTGGCTTCTTCTCAGCCTGAGCCTCATCCTCATCTTCGTCATCTTCATCATCATCATCGTGATTGTGATCGTTTCTATGTTTGTTATTGTAATTGTTTAGACATTTGAATATCTCGTCTATGGCATCAGTCTCTTGTTTATTGTTAACATTGGCCGACGAGGCATTTGAGGCGGATTTGGTTTTGCTGCTGCTGATCAGATTACCATTTGTCTTGGCGTGTCCAATGCGTAGTATTTGTGGCGGTGGTGGCGGCGGCTGCTGCTCCTCCTCATCATCATCTGAATCGCTTGAATCAGCGCCACTGCGTCGCTTGCGCGGATTTGTAGTCGCAGCTTGTTGTTGCAACGTTTGTTGTTGTTGTTGCTCCTCCTCCTCGGAGGCGGACTCATACGGTACCAGGCTCTTGCTTGCCGTCTTTGGCTTCAACTTGGCAGTTAGCGCAACACTCTCGCTGCTCTCCTCAAACATTTTTGGCATGCTTGGCAGCTGAGGCGCTTTATTAGTTTTTACATTATCATTATCGCTATCCTCCTCCTCCTCGTCGGATGATATTGGCAGTATATGTGGTTGTTGTTGCTGTTGTGGCTGGTGTGGCTGGTGTTGTTTAGAATTGTTTAAAGTGTTGCAGGAACTTTTGTTGGCATTCGCATTCGCATTGGCAGCGCCAGTCTGAAATTTAGCAGCTCCATTAATGTGACCACCATTCAGCTGATATTGAGCATGTGCGTGCTGCTGCTGCTGTTGATGCTTCTGTGGTGTGGTCTTGAACTGAATCGCAGTCTTAACAACACCACCACCCAGCGCATGACCATTGCTATTGCCATAGCCATTCGGCAATTGTGGCCCAATGAAACGTGGCGACGTTACAGACGCAGCCGTAATGGAGGCAGATGTGGATGTTGCCGTTGCAGCAATCACAGCTGCTGGAGCTGCGGCAACAACTGGTCCTCCATTGGTCGTCAGACGCATGCCATTCAATTTGGGTGCAGCAACGTGCCCGTTGCCACTCACATCCAGCTCATAGAACATGATATATGCGTTCGTATTGCAAACACTCTGCATGGCAATCTGACGCACACAGCTATCATCAAAATTGTAATAACTGCCCGTCTCCGTCAGGCCGATGGCCGTGTAATGGCCACAATGCTGGGAGACACCCAGATGGGTGACCATCGAGACGAGGCGATAGCTTAAAGGCTGCGCAGCTGCAGTCGGGCTGCGTGCTGCAAAACGGCTGAGGTCGATGCGTGGCTTAAAGCTAATCTGTTTCGTCAATTTGTTGCCCATCATCGAGAAGCGTTTCAGCTGTATGCACAACGTGATTGGTGCACGCTCCAAACTGAACTGTTTCGTTGCAGAGACCTAGAAAAAATAAGAGAACAGAGACTGTTAGCTTTAAATGCCATTGCAGTCATAACATAGAAACAAATTCAATTTATAATTTAGTCTAATTTCAACTACTTGTTATGGATTTTACAAGCATTTTGTTTGTTGGTTTCAATTCTCATTCGCCACTCACCTTTTTCTTGCAGCCTTCGCACTTATAGCCCATGTCCTCGAGACGTTCACGTGAGAAATAACCATCGAACGCATCCTCCAACGTGTCCGACTTGCGAATGTCCAACAGCAAATCTTGGAAATGTTGAAACGTTATCGAAACATGATTACAGCTCAGGCACCGCACCTCGCTGCGCAGATAGCCGCCAAAGATTTGATTTAGCGGCGTCGTCTCCTTCACCAGCTGGTCGAGCTCTTTGTAGTTGCGAAAACGCATCAGATACGCCTTCTCCATGGCCTCGAGAAGGAAACGCAAGAACTCATGGGCATCCTCCTGTCTGCCAACGACCATATGCTTACAGATTTGCCTTAGCTTGGTGTAGATGTGAAATGGCCGCACTGCCGACTGGTTGGATTGGGTGGACTGCAACGTTTTGGCCATTGCACAAATGATGCAACCACTGCCGCCACACGATTCACTAATGTTACAGTTCTCCAGATGGGCAGACTCCGAGACGAGCCAATTGGCCAGCGACGGGATGTGAAAGAGCGCCTGCAGCGATGAATTGAGGTAACAAGTGTTGCCCACATTCAACATGCCCGTTCCAACTTGCCACTTGCGCTCCGATTGCTTCCAGCCAATGCGTATGTGTTCACGCTGATAGAGGACACGTTTCGGTTTGGGCAACTCATTGGGATTGGATGGGGAACCATGTTGATTGCTTAACTGATGATCCACAACAATCTGTTTGCGATTGGTGCCACCGTTCACAATCCCATTGCCATTGCCATTATTGTCTGCGAATGAAAGGGCAAATTTCAGCCTGGGCATTAGCATTGATAGCACCACATATCGAAATAGATTCGCGACTAGCGCCAAACTGGGAAACAGCAGCACTTTATAGAGCAGCCACAGTGCGTAGCTGCTATCCGGAATTATCACAGGCATCGATTGCAATTAATACATTTGGCGAAAAAAAAACAAAAGAACGAAAAATTCACTCGGATACATATACGAAAATTAAATAGTGAATATGAGCAACAAGCACAACACAAATACTGGATATATATATCCGACACATATATATGTGTCACCTGTCTTTGTGTCTGTGTTGTGTTGATAACAGCGAGCGTTTCGCTGACTACTCGTCGTTGGTGTCTACAAAAAAAAAAATCGAAAAAAACCAACGTAAAATAGAACGACCAGCGTACACAGCGCAAATAACTATTGTCGTCTCGCTTTGGCGCATGCAAATTGAAAGTGCTACGCTTGCACATTTGAGTGTTGCCAACTGAATTTTTGACAGCTCGCTGCTGTAGAAATGGCTCAACTTTGGCGCTGCGTGTTGTTGTAGGCGGTTTGTCGTTGTTGTAGTTGTTGTAAGCGGCTTGTCATTGTTGTTGTTGCTGCTGGCAAAAACAACATGGCCAACACAGAAGAAAGTCTTTGACCATTTTTTGCATTGGGTCTCGCCTTTGTTTTATTTCCTGCTAAGTGCTCAGCACAAGGCATTTGACTCTCCGATGTGCGTCTGTGTGTGTATGTGAATCACACACACGCACATATTTACTACTACTCTCTTATGCATCCATTCACAACACGCAGCTGAAAATGCGTCGCAACATTTTAAAAAAAGTAACAAAATTGCGATTATCAAATACAATTTTCAGTGGCAATTTCAGCCTTGTATGCAAGAGCGAGAAATACTAAGTGTGTACGAATGAGTTGGAGAGAGAAAGAGCGGTCGGTCGGTTGGGCCGCGTGTAAAATGTTTGCAGCGGCGTCGGCACGTTTTTCTGTCTCTTCTGTGCGCCGTGATTCACAAGCAGACAAGTAGTAAAAAACTTTGTAGTGCGCTGCGATGCCGCTGCGCTGCAGTCGACGTCGACATCAACGATGACATCGACGTCAACGTTCTCTGCCTACATTCAACTCACTCTTTGCGATCATGTACTATTTTGCTTGCTATGCTTTTCTTTTGCATTCTGTTTATATGCGACCACCACGTACACCACCCGAGCGAGCACACACACACATATATTTGTGCACAGGCGCTGCGATGTTGACATCGGTGCTCATAAACTGTGCAGCATACCCAGCAAGGGTATAAAAGATATTAAATAATGCGTGCGCTCAATTCACACGTGATTTTGCTCAAAAGTAAGAAAAAATACATTGACAACACGCAAATGTAAACAGAAGAAGTGCACATAAATTTATGTAATACCAAATCAAAAAAGATAAAAGGCGCTATAAACCGATAGGTCGATGTCGATAACCACCAAGCACTTACCATGTCCATTTCCGGCACCAAATTTGCCATTTGTTTTGTTGCTGCTGCCGTTGTAACTACCGTTACTGTTGGAGGTGGCGGCGGTGCCGCTATTGCCATCCGGCTTAATGACAATATATTTTGATTTGAGTTTGGCCAAAACAGACTCATGATAATTATCCACCTCCTCGTAATCGATTTTGGCTAACAAGACACGTTTGGCATTCGCCACAATTTGGCTCTGTAAATTATCCGTAGATGAGCCGGATGTGGATAATCCATCGCCGCCGCCGTTGCTGGTTTTTGCCTCATCTGCTGATATAGCGGCACGGGCAACACAGCCGCCAAGGGATTCGCGGAGTGCAGCATTGACGACATTTGCTGTTGTTTCGCACACAGCCAACGAGACGGGCATGGCGCTAGTAGTGATCGGTGTTTGTGGCGGAATTTTGACAGATTTTCTATGCAGACCCGCTACTCATTCAAACTATATGATAAATGCACAAGGACGGTGAAGGAGAGGCTATGTGGGTGGAGAGGCGTTTAGCGCGTAAAGCAAATGAAAACATTCGTTGCGATTGCTCTTGTTGTTGTTGTAGGCGGGACACATACACGCACACACACGCGTGCACGCCTTACAGCTTACTAGCTGCTGCTGTTGTTGTTGTGCATTTGCGCAATCTTCCAGTTACTTCGCCGCCCGGTTTTTTTATTTTTATTATTTTTTTTCGTATAGGTCCTGCCCTCGTCGGTTGCTACTATTACCACTTGCCTATTGTTCTCTTTCCTTTTTTTTTGCCTTTCAGTTTTCGGCCAACACACCAACAGCAGCCAACCGACGCACGTACACTAACACTAATACAATTGCACACGCTTTTTTTCGCTTTATGCTTTATGCTAGTAGTTGTTGGTTGCTGGTCGTAGCGCTATTCGGTTTTATTGTGTCCGGTACGACTTGTTTAGTTTAAAAAAACACGAAAACGTTCGTAGTCGTTGTTTATTCGATAGTCGTACAACATTACGAGTTTATCGTAAGCGATTACATATTTTTTTGCGGGGCGATTTAATTTGATTTTTCAAAAAATAAATGACAATTCCTTCCCTCGTGTTTCTTCCGACTGACGACGATTCCCTTTCGCATCACTTTTCGCTAAATGGGCCTGCCCACTCATGCCCACAATAGTGGGCAGTTTGACATGAAGTTGGCTGTGCGCCGCTTTGCACTAACATGAAGTTGGCTACGCGCAATTTTTGACTCAGTTGAAACGAAGGAATTCTTTGCTTTACTAGACACGGTCACACTGCAAGACAAGTGCAGCAGATGTAAACGCATAAACATTTGCTCTCGTTGTTAGTGGGTGAAATAAATAAAGGAAAAACACGTATATAGTTAAAGTCTGTGCAGCAAAATGGCTTCATTCTTCAATGTTGGCGCTCTGGGCAATGTGTTCTCGACACCCATTGGACAGCGCATCGGTGAGTAAATGCCCAAATGCACAAGTGTGAGAGTATTTGTATGTGTGGGTGTTAAATATATTATTAAATTGTATCACTTTTCAAATGCAAATGTGTGTGTGTGTGTGTTTGTATATTTTTGCGTAGTTGCATTGCAATTGAAATTGAATACGAGATTGTGGTGGAAATGAATGCAAACCAATGGAAAATTGAATTTTCCCAACTTTCTTTTGGGCGTTTGTCACAAACACACACACACAGTTAGCTCTACCTCCCACCACAAAGATAGATTTGTTGTTGCCATTTGATTACTATGGTAAAAAAAAACCGCTATCACGCCAGTCAACACCCCAACTCCACCCCACACCACTCGAGCTCTACGTATTGGGACTTCGTTTCAGTTTCATAGTAGCTTGATAAGATTACAGCTATGTTTATATGAGTGTGTATTCACATTAGGTTAGACAGGCGAAGAAAGGCGCCATCTATTGATGATTGTGACACATACAAACTAGGTAGACAAAAAAAAAACATTTAAATAGTCACAGTTGCAAGTTACCGACTGATCAATACCTTGTTTCTCTGGTCTAAGTGTAATAGCAGCTAGAAATTTGATATTATTTAGGGAGAATGACTCTAAATTAATAAAAACAAAATAGGGAAAATAACGTTAGAAATGCAATAAATTGGCTTTTGCAATTTGTTTGGGCATATTTTTATTTTGCTTTGGGTACAGAGTACACAAAAATCGAATACCAAACATTTTATATGTATGTATGCAGTGCATATTATTTGTTGCTCATCATTTGATGTCATCAAACAAAAAGAACTGAAAACGATAAATGACAATCATAAAATAGCAATAATAACTTACTGGCACACGCATTGACCACAAAACTGCGCTGCTCCGAGCAATTAGTCATCAGAGGGTTTTCCTTCTTTTTTTTACATTACGATTACCCCTATTGTTAGTTACATAAATGTGTTAAATTATTCGGTTCTGCTTTCTGTCGAATTTTTGTGTAGTCACTTACCTTGTATGTATTAGTGTGTGTGCTTGTTTTAGCGTATGTGTGTGGGTATTAGTGTTCATTTTTAATGCATCACTAATTTGTTGCTTCATCCGTATGTATTTTTGTTTGACCATTTGTTGTTTTGCTTTGCTTCGCAATAATTTATAACTGGTTTTGCTGTCTGCATTTTATGAATGTAATTGCTAAATTTGTTTGTTTATGCTTACTGCGCTTTATTTATCGTTGAGTGCGTTGCACTCTAAAATACAAATAAGCGAAGAGCGTAAAAGAGCATTTGTGTTCTCTCTCTATCGCTCTTCCTCTCTTTCGCGCTCTGTCATTTAATGTCGCCGTACGCATACGCAAATATTATGATCCGTTTACACGCGTCCAATATCATGCTAAGTTTCTAAATTATATCTGAGTAAATTAAAAAAAATAAAATATATATGTGCAGGCAGAATTTGTAAGACATGATAAAAAAAAAATGTATATTGCTCTAAAATTTATTGCAGCCGCATGATTTTCATTTTGAGCAAAAATAAAATATAAAAAGTAATGGCGATGACTCGACGACGAAAGCAAAACAAACAGAAATTCACATTCACCTGACAGACTGCTGCCATATTGCAAATAACAATAATATTTAAGCAAATTGTTTTTGTTGTTGACTTACTCTGTAAACATAACTGAAAAATTCTTCGTGCTCTTTTTACAGAGGCCGCCACCGATGCGGGCTTGGCCTCCGAAAATTGGGCAGCCAACATGGAGATCTGTGACATGATTAACGAGTCCTCGGACACGGCTCGCGATGCGATGCGTGCCATACGGAAACGTCTCTCACAAAATGCTGGCAAGAATAATCAGGTGATTATGTATACGCTAACTGTGCTGGAGACGTGTGTGAAGAACTGCGGCAAAGCCTTCCATGTCCTCGTGGCCCAAAAGGACTTCATCAATGATCTGGTCAAGTTGATTGGCCCGAAAAATGATCCGCCAGCCATAATGCAGGAGAAAGTGTTGAGTCTAATACAGATCTGGGCGGATGCATTCAAGAATCAACCCGATCTGAATGGCGTCACCCAAATGTATATGGAACTGAAGAATAAGGGCATTGAGTTTCCGCCCACCGATCTAGATGCCATGGCACCCATCTATACACCACAACGGGTAAGCTAAAAATAACTAGTCTTTCAATATAGTCAATATAAATATTGTTGAATTTCTTAGAGCGTTCCGGAGGTATCGTTGCCGCATCCACAGCTCATGGCCGCACACCACACAATTTCGCCACAGCATGCGGCAGCCGCGGCAGTTACGCCAGCGACTGGTCCGTTGCATTTAACTGCCGAACAGGTGGCAAAGTTGCGCTCAGAACTGGAAGTCGTGAGCAATAATATGTCTATTCTGGCCGAAATGCTGAGCGTTATGAAGCCGGGCCAAGAGCAGCCCGATGACTATGCATTGCTCAATGAGCTGACCGCCACCTGTAAGGAGATGCAGTCGCGCATCGTCGATCTAATTGGACGCGTGCAGGACGATGAGCTCACCGCTGAGTTTCTGCGCATCAACGATGAGCTTAACAATGTGTTCTTGCGCCATCAGCGCTACGAGAAGAGTCGTGCCCAGGGCAATACCAGCGCCACAGCGGTCACCTCACCATCTGCCGTCCTCGGCGCTGCCATGGGTGTGCCGGGCGTAACAGCGACAACAGCAGCTGGATCTGGCGGTGGATCGGTGGCCATACCTCCGCCATCATCAACGGCGGTCAGCAATACGCCACAAAGTGATCAGCTGCTCATTGACTTGATTGAGAGCAGTGAGGAGCATCTGCCACAGAGTTTCGGACAGTTGCAACTGGGTGGCGCTGCAGGTGGTCCAGCAGCAGCAGTTGGTCCCGGCGCTGGCGCTGGAGCAGCATCAATCAGCACAGGCGCTGCAGATGAGTTTGATATGCTGGCGCAATCGCGCACCGATGGCAACCAGTAAGCCTAGACTATAAGAACCTTAGATGATAGCTTCGAAGAATGTGATAAAGTTTAAAGTATTGAAGTAGAATTTTGCGATCTTATAGCTCTGCTTAGAATCATTATTTTCGTATCTACAATATTTAGAAAATATCTAAACATTATTTGTCTGTCTGCTAATATGCCAAAAGTAATCCGTCAGTTTGGAAGCCTTGATGAAATTTACATGCGGAACACTTTGATCGAGTTTAGAGATATCTAGATGAAATGCACTAACTATATTCCTCACCTTTTCAATAATTTTTATCAGGATCATACTATTAGTAGTATGTATTAAAGAAACCACTAATGCAAAAGTTGTGTGTTTGACCAAGTTATAAGCCTTATTAGATTTTAACAGTTTGTTAACTTCTTATCTGACTCAACACGCTCATAAATATAATCGGACTTAAGTAGAGTTAAATCAACAACGCTGTTGTTTAACCAAGATCAAAATATTATTTACTTTTGCGACAAACATGTGAAGTCGGCGTGTGTAAATAACCTAATAACTTTTACCTTATGGGGTATTTCAACTGTTTTAAATAAAAATCATCAATTTTTGTTCTTAATCGTAGCAAAAGTGACTTGCTGCGCGATATACCCAGCGTGGATGCGGCAGCTGGCAGCGTTGCCTCACCATACAAGCAACTGCAACCGCAGTCGACAGCAGCAGCAGCAACTGCTGCAGCATCCCCACAACAACCACAACAGCAACGTGCAACCGGCGATCATCCGCCGGTGGTAAGTAAAGTGAGTAATGCCACCGCCTAGAACCGATGTAAACTAATGGCGCTCTACCTATTTTTCTATATATATATACAATTTTTCGATTTGTTGTATTTGTTTCAATTTGCAATTTGTTTGTGTTTTTTCTTTTCGTTTTGGTTCGTTAATTTGTTGTTGGGTTCGTTTCTCTTTTTGTCTTCTGTTAATGTGGCGCCCACCCCAAAGTCGACGAAAGAGAATGAAATCGACGAGATGGAGGCGTGGCTGGGCAGCTCAGTAAGTAGCAATGCAGCAACAACAACAACAATTCACTCACACCTGCTTTTTATCATCTAATAATTAACAATGGCACTTACCGATTTTCATTTATTTTGCTTTATCATAAATTGCTTTTGTTTTTTGTAATTTGTAATGCTTAAACATATTTAGTAACATATATACATATATTCCTAATAACAGAAGGAAGTGGATGGCATTGAGGAACTGACCAGCTCCGAGTTTGATAAATTCCTTGAGGAGCGCGCCGCTGCCGCTGAGAATCTTCCAACAATTAATGCATCGAACTCCGCCACGACAGGATTGGGTTTGGGAGCGGTGGGTGACAACAGCTTACGAAAGACACCAAAGAAACCGGGAGCCGATGAGGATCTCCTTGCTCTTTGAGTGGTGGCATGAGTGATGAGTCATTTGTGCATCGCCACTTGTTTACTCTTCCGATGATGGTTACACAAACACACACGCCTAACAACAACATATTTATACATAACGTTTATATATGCATACATATAAATAGCATACACATAAAATGTTTATGTCAAATGCTTTTTCTTCTTTTTGTTAACAATTCGTTTATGTTTTTTTTCTTTTCTTTTTTTAATCACTCGCATCAACTTGTTTTTAATGAGAAATTCCAAAACATAACAACTGCAACGACAATTGTAACTTATTCCAAAATGCAAATCTTGTTTTGCTCTAATTCTAAGCTATGCAGACACAGATAAAACACACACACATTGATTGTAATTGTATTGTATATTATGTTAAAGAAAAAATCTATTTGTTGTTTATTTATACATACATATACACTTATACCTTATAAAGATAATTTATTAAAGAAAACCAAAACAAATCACAGGAATGGGCAAAATATTGCAAGTTTTTGTTTTAGTAAAGGTTTTCAAAATGGGTTTAGTTATGGATGTTATAGGTACTCGAGCATTACATTAGAGATAATATATAAAATAATAATTGCATAATATATATATAAAAAAGAATTCCAAATATTATTTGATATACTGCTTCAGCTCTTTTATAATATCAGTCCTGCATTAGATCGCGCTGAGTCATAGCCTGTGTGGCGCCAGAATAGACATCGTCATCATCGGGGTCCCCAACATCGCTCTCTGCCTCCTCAGCTTGAGTATTTTGACGCTCAAGTTTTTCCAGTTTCCGTTCCAATTCTTCAATGCGTTCTTTCTTGCTATTGATGAGCATGATGAATTTCTTAAGAAATTTCCTTTCCGTCAGCTTGGTGTCTTTGATATATTGCTGGTATTCGGTGAGCAGCTCATTATTGGGTTGACTAGCGCCCGTTTCCAGCTGGACAACGCTGCTCTCTGAGGTGCCTATCTGATGACTTTGCTGTGCACATTCCACGGCCGCATCCAACAACTGATGGAAATTCGATATTTTGCGCAATGGCACATCGACATATAACGTTTCGAAGCCTAAGCATTTCACGAGCTTAAATCGTGACTGCTGCTCGTCCAGGTCATAATCGAAGCCAGGCAGACCCATTTGAGTGGTTAACGCCTTTTTGCACTCCGCATAGAACTCATTGTTGGGCTGATCGAGCTCTTCGGCAGCGCTTCTAATTTCGTCATGTTTCAGTGTAGCTCGAAAGCTCGCATTGCTCGATGTAAGAAATAGCTCCAGCTCGGTGACATCCTCCAACCACTTGCTGTGCAAATAGATGAAGGGCTTCACATCCGACTGACTGTGACTCAGCTGTGTGCGCTGCAATAATTTAACGATATATTCTGTCATTATTAAATTGGATCAATCAAATTGTTAAATATCAACACAGCTGTTCTCGATATCGATGACGATGACGATGATTTTGAAACGATTATGCTTGACATTTGCAGCACTGATGGTGGTCGACGCCGCAAAGCATACGTTGTTAACACTAAGCCCTTTAGTATTAAGATTAAACAATTATTGGCACTACGATCAATTAAATTAGTTCGCTTTGGTTACTGTGATTGCGAACTGCTTGTGAATACTGACAAACATGCTGAACAACATTATCAATTTAGCCAATTACTGGTGGTTTCGCTACCTAATGGTGAGTAATTTCACTACAAATTTCCCTGGCAATGATGCTATATGTATATATATATATATGTATAAATGTATATTTAAATTGTTATCATCTATCTGCACGTTCTTCAATTGCGACAGGTGACCGAGCTGTATGTGGTCGAAAAATGGGAACGTATAACGATACGTAAGTCTTAATTGGACATGTTATTCGTCATACCTGGCTTATGCATGGTTATAATGTTGGTCCCTTATCTCGCCTCTGATTCACAGACGTCATCTTTATGGTCTTGTTTTGTGTGTTCTGGTATTTCAACTATTCGGTGCTGCTGTCCCTGACCAGCAATCTGATTGGATATACTCCGCTTGCAAGCATTTTGGACATCGAAAATGAAGGAGCAGCAAGGGTCAAGGTCATGTAGCAGAGCTAATTTAATTTCCAATTCCCTATTTTCCTCGCAAATATTATTAACTAGTTCTCTGTTTTGTAAAACAATTAGTTACTACGTTAGCACGATTATATAGTGAACGAATTTGAAATACATTCAAATTAAATGAAAACTAACGGAATTTCTTCATTCTCTCGCAGTGGCTTATCTATCTGGCTAACAATAGCTTTCATCCGATATATACACATATACTCAAGTGTTTATTATTTTTTTGTCATCCAATTTCACTTCACAGTAATTAAGCAAATGTAGCTTTCAGTATTAGTTTTGCCCACACAAATAAAGCTGTCAAATGTTAAACATAACCATTTTCTTGTTTTTAATGAGTCATTTCTTTAAGTCTAAAATAAATGGAATGATTAATGAAACTGTCGACGAAACTATAACTTTAAGTTATAAGAACTGTCCAGATATATCCATCGGATATATATTGTTTTAGAAATTTGAATTTCCAAATAATATAATCAGACATTTCTTAAGGTCTAAAATAAACTGGAATCATAAATGAAACTTTCGACAAAACTACAATTTTCTGCCCACAAATCAAAGACCAATATAAAAAAAAGGGGCACCTTGAGATCTATAATGTCTTGATTAGTTAAGAAGCAAAGCAATTAAATGACATTATCTTAGTTTGTTACTCAATTTGTTTGTTTTTATATATGTATATATATATACTTTACTTTTGCACTTCAATGCACTCTAAGTGTTACAATTTCATTACAAAAATATAGCCTATTGTTATTATATGCTTGTGTGTGTGTGTGTGTGTATTAAATAGTAATTGTATTTGTAAGATTTATAGAAAAATGTGTGTGCAGCCTTTTTGTTATTCGAGTGGGCCGCACAATTAGATCCACAAAGTAGATTGGAATTAAAATGGCTGAAAGCATTTTAATCACTATATATATATATATATATATATATATCTATGTAGTTGCCAGTTGACAGAGTTTGTGGGGCGGGGGCTCTCAGATATTGGGGGAGTGGGGGCATGCTGGGGAGGGGGGAGTTTACATACTTTTTCACTTAAAACGTACAAAACTAAAACCAATTTCTAAAACTTTTGTTTGACCATCGTGCCGGGCATTCCAATCAATTTCATCTTCAAACCTATTCTGATTTCGCATTAGCATAAAACTTAGCAAGCTACTTTGTTTGTTTGTGGGGTTGTCTAAGGAGTAGCAGCTGGAGCCGCACAGGGGGTGAGTGGGTGACACATCTCTGACGTCGTCCTTGCTGCACATCCTCCCCGACTTACATAACTAAAACTGAATCTTACAACTAACTGTACAGATAGAATATTTCCTTTGCTCAGATTCAGATCACAACAGCCAGGGGATTCATCGCTGGTTAGGATGCTGGTGACGACGTGCTGTCCCGCAGCACCGACGCCAATTCCTCATTGGGCTCCACATAGACGAGTGTGGGATCCTCACCGAACTCCAGACGACCATAGCGCGCGACCAGTGGCGATTTGCTGCTCACCTGCGGTGCCCGGGGCCATTTTCGTTTGGGCTTCGAGTGCGTCAGCATGTGCGACTTGAGATTGGTGGATTGGGCAAAGCATTTGGAGCAGCCATCGATGGGACAATGATACGGACGATCGCCCGTATGGATGCGCACATGCGTACGCAAATTGAAATCGAGTGAGAAACGTTTGCCACATCCCTCGAAGGTGCACTCGAAGGGCTTCTCTCCCGTGTGCACCAACTGATGCCGTTTCAGCTTGGAGCTCTCCACAAAACTCTTGCCGCACACGTTGCACACATGACCGCGCGGTCCGTGCGTATGCATGTGTTTACGCATCGCGCTGTGATTGCGAAACTCCTTGTTGCAGTCACGATGGGTGCAACGAAACTTGGGCTCCTCATCGTCATCGACGGCAGCGGAGGATGTTGCTGTTGTCGCTGCCGCTGCTTGAGTGCTACGTGGATGATGTTGCTGCTGATGATGATGATGATGTTGCTGCTGCTGTTGAATGTGGTTACTGCTGATGCTTGTGGCAGGCACCAGTGGTGGCGGTTGATTGACCAATTGACGCTTGCCAGCCTTGTTGCTGTGGCTAACAGTATTGTTGCTCGCTTTCAGTCGGACATTTGTGCTGCTATTTTGCAGCACCAATTTGGGCAACGCTTTAGTTGCTGATGTTGCCGGGGCAACTGTTGCTGTTGCAGTTGTTGCTGCTGCTACTGTTGTTGTTGGTGCAGTTGTAGTTGCTAATAGTTCGACGGGATGTTGTGGCATATTCTCGATTAGCTCAATGTTGCCATAAGCCTCATCCAGCTGATATTGTTCGCTTAGCGATTGGCTATCCTCCTCCTCCTCCGGCTCCACTTCCTCTTTGACATCATCGGTATCGCGTATAAATGCATTGACCACCTCCTCCACATCGGTGACAGCAGCAGCACTAAACGGATCCGGCAATATGACATACTCATTGCCAATGCCATCGCTGAGCACATCGTGATGCAAAATGTGCTCATCGATGATCAGCTTTGTCATTTCGCTGTTTCTGCTGCTGCTGTTGTGCTGCTGTCCTCCTCCAGCTGCTGCTACGGCTACTGATGCAGGAGACACCGCCACGTGCTGCTGCTCATCGAGATCCAGATCCTCCTCATCCTCATCCTCCGAGTTGAGCGATGACCAAAGCGTCACATCCAAAGGGATCTGATCCTGAGTGATGCGAATGGGCACTTTAGTCTTCCAACGCTTTGCACTCCCATTGCTGTTGCAATTGTTGTTGTTGTTGTTAATGTTGTGGTTGCTGTTGCAATTGTTGTTGCTCTGTCGTTGAGGTCGACCAAAGGGTTTGAAATCCTGCACGTGACAACTATTTGAATCATCTGTCGTCGATTTCATATAGTAATCATTCTCCAGCTGCTCCTCTTTAATGGTCGCTGCCGTTGCCTCAATTGTGGTCAACATCTGGGAGGCAATATCGAAAGCATTCGCGTCTCGCATAATGGGCGCACCCTCCTCCTCCTCCTCCTCTTCATCGTCTTCGTCCCCGACGGAAGAGAGTCGCCCATAGACATCCATTTGTTGACCATCATCAACATCCTCTTCGTCGTCCTCAACATCATCGCTATCATGTTCCTGCTGTTGCATTATGATTGGCGGTGGCAGTGCATCCGCTGTGGCCATGCCCACCGAGGTGCCCAGCCTGTCCATGCGATCCACCGGATAGTATTCGTAGACATCGCCCGATATGAAGAATTCCCCGGGGTCAACAACAATATTATTATCATCATCATAATCATCGATGATCTCCTCGATGAGGAAACTCTCATTGTCGCCGGAGCTGCCCATGTGTTCCGTGCTATCCAACTCAACGCTATACGGATGCTGTACAATTGCCGTCGACGGGGGAAGAATGTGTGTAAAATACATTGGTGATGTTGTATTTGTATTGTGGTGATTATTGCGCACGGATGACGATGAGGACGATGATGACGACGAGGTGGAGCAGGAGGACATGGGCAGGTTGGGCAACGGTAGCGGTAGAGGCAGAGGCAGAGGCAGAGGTAGGGGAACAGCAGCGGCGGCAAGCGATAGATTCTTCACAATTGGCTGAACTCTCGCCTGAAAGTTGCCGCCTTGATGATGACTTGTCATCGTCGACGTCGTTCAGGCTTTTTGCCGTGCTTTTCTTCTACGCTCACTCTGTGAATTTGTGTGTGTGTGTGAATGTGTGTATACGCGCGCACTTGATGTGTATGTGCGTCTGAAAAAACATTGCCAATTAGAGAGCTAACGATTTTTGGCAATAAAAACACTTACCCCCCAATTGCGTTGTTTATCTCTCTATTCTACGGCTGTCCGTCCTACTGACATCGGTGCGTCGTCGACGGCGGCAGCAACAGCAGCAGCAGCGGCAGCAGCGGGTAGTAAGCAGTAAGCAGACGTTGTCTGGTAAAATATATCGGTTTTTAATGTCGTTGCGTTGCGACACGACTTTGATTTTTGTACAATGTTGTATGTGTGTTGCTAATTGTTTACTAGCAATGTAAATATTTTGAATTTTGCCGGTAAATATGGCGGAATTGTATTTTCCAAAATGGCTCAAGCACTTTCTCTTGCTTACGACTTTTTGTTGGTGTTAGTGTTTGACAGCGACGGCATCAAAATGCAACTCTGGGCGTGCTTTATGTATACATCATGTACGTCCGGCAAGCGTTCGGCGGCTTAGCTGTAAATGCATTTAAATAATTCTTTGCACTCTTATTCGGTTTACCTCTATTGAGTTGTTTAATAATATTTGCGCGAAATGCCGGCGTAATGCAATTGATTTATTAACAATTTATTCTGATTATCGATAACGATAAATCTTAAAATAGGGTTGCCTGCGTGTCTGCTTGCCCAGTTTTTTAGCCCTGTCAATTAGAAGCTTTGTAAATATGTATTTATATACAATTTACATATGATTAATTAATCTACACTATTTACAAACGGCTATTTTGAGATCTATAGCGACAACTTCTTCAGAAGCAACACTCCAGGCAGATAAATGCGTGATAATTTCTCATCGACAAAAGGCTCACGTTGCGCTTTTATTGCTGCAGCGTCGCTTTTAAAACCAGTCTTACTAAAATGAACCGATTTGCGATCGGCAGTTAATGCTATATGATAATGCTGGCATAGATCTGACAGTACCGGTGGCTCTACCAATAATAAACTCAACAAGCCATCTACCGGCACCGTTTCCCGCTTGCTGTTGTAGCCATGCGAAAAGATTTTCAATAAGTGTCTATAAAAATAAAAGAATAATATAAATTGAATACAAAATAAAATAAACTTAAGCTTGCCTTCGGATTGTCTGCAGTTTTGCTGCAGCCACAGCGCAAATGACGTGTGGCAACTGGAGCAGTCCTTGGATAACCCTATAGAGATTCCCCCCATGATAGTCCATGCAGATGCCAAAGGACAATTTAAATAATTCCTCATTTCTCACAGCAGCAGGCAGCGTTAAGCCACGCATCAAAGCTTCCGATGTGCCCAGATTGAAGACCTGATACAGTGCTTCGATAAAGCAACGACGTTCCGATTCACGAATAGTAAACTTTTGTTCTTCCTTTTCGCCATCATCATCCAATTCATTGTAGCAACGGAGCACCACATTTAGGCATTCCTGCAAATGTTGATTGCATATTTGGGCATCGAATTTCTCAATGGGTTCCCCGCAAAGACGATAACGACTATAAGCAAGAAACATAATCATCGGCTCCACCAGCCGAATTGTTTGCCTCGCTCCAAACTGCTGGATGACAATCTCGCGACGCACCATTCGCAAGCGGTCAAATATGAAATCGTAGGCAAAGTGAAACGGTTTGCGTTCATCCAACAAAATGCTGCAAAAGGGAAATCGTTGAGAAAATCTCCCATTTACTCTACAGGTCGACTTACTCCTTGAGAAGGTATTCAACAGTTTTGGTTAGGCAACGCTCAGTGCGCATGTCCTGTGCCTTGGGCACCTTGGCATCAGCTGCGGAGCGAGTGAACTCCTTCACCAGGATGCCGGCTACGTGTTTCTGGCCATCTTTGTATTCGTAGAAGTTCAACAAACGCTTCTCAATGCGCCTGCAAAAGCCGAATGTGAATCAGCATTAAGAATAAAGTATTTTAAAAGGTCCACTTACATTTTGGCTTCGGTAACGGGACAAAAGAGCTCACAGGAACCTTTAATAAAGCTACTATTTACCATAATTTTCTGGTTACGATTTGTTTGACTGCAAAAGACAACAGAAAAGAATTGACAGTGCCAGAGTTGACAGTGCCAGAGTTGTCGCCATTGTCAACTTTAATTTAAATGAATTTAAATATTAATTTAAAATGAAACATTTCTCATACCGACTCCATGCCGCTAACAATATGATTTTGTTTACGCATTGCTTCCGACAAATTCCAAAACAAAATCGTTTCATTTCGCAATTTTTATGTGGATATTTAAAAAAAACTGCAACGAAATTCTGCGCCAATACACATGTCGGCAGTCTGGCAACTCTGTTGCAAATTGCAGTTGTTGTTGTTGGCGCCAAAGAGCCAAAAAACCGCACCCGACCAGTTTCCCTGGCCAAATGCAAAATGACATTGGAGTCCAAGGCGCAACATTATCTAAAAACTCTTATGGAGCGTTGGATGCAGTTGCACGCGATGCCCAACGTATTTGCCTATCAGTTGCCGGAGTTGAAACAAACGCGGATGTTGCCCGGCAAACATGGTTTCCATGCCGAAGTGAGTCTCAATTTATACTTAAATTTAACTATGTGAATTTCGTGCTTCTACAAATAGTTGAATGCGGATCGGAGTGTAAAGCGCCGTGTGCCTCAAACAATTGAAAGCCTGAATCCCACATTTAAGCCCAAGCAGTTCAACTTTAACAAAGTAAGCGAAATGGAGGTAATAATGACCATTGAGGAGTACAAGGACAATGCCGAAGTGCAGATGATCATCAACAAGAGTCCACTTACCAAATACCATACACTCATCTGTCCCGAGGTGAAGAGTAATTTGGTGCAACGTGTCACGGCGTCGGCGCTGAGTTTCTGCGTCAATTTCATGCGGAGCATCAGCGATGCAGATATGCGTTTGGGCTACAATAGTCCAGGTGCTCTCGCCTCCGTGAATCATTTGCATTTCCATTTACTGCACCTACCACAGCGTCTGTATATCGATGGAGTTGAGCTGCTGCAGCTGGCGGGGGACTATGCTTATCGATTGAAATCGGATGCTCCCACGGAGGCAATTTGTTTTGTGATTGCAAGCAGCGATGAGGAGCAATTGGTGCGCGAGAAGATCGCCAATGTGCATCGCCTGACGGAATGGTTATGCAAGCATCAGTTGCCACACAATCTCTTCATCACCAAGGAGCGACAAAATGGCGATCTGCGCATATTTGTCTTTGCCCGTTCCCATTATTGTGTCGTCAAAGATGTGGCCGCATTCAATGTGGGCTTCTGCGAAATGGTTGGCTTCCTGCCACTGAACAGTAAGCAATGAACATCAGGTCCAATCTAAATCCAAATTGAAATGAAACATCAACTCTTTGCAGGTGCTGAGAAATTGCGAAGCTTGACGGAACAGCAGGTAATCAAGCGCATTCAGGATGTCACAGGAGCTGCTTACGAATCGGTTTATGACCAGGTCAAGCTGATAGTCAATGGCGAAAACTGTTCGATGTGGTGGCAGCCGTTTGTTATATGACACTACTACAAGATTAGGACTAGACTAAAAAATTGGGCTTTTTTTAATATTGTTATAGACAAATATGTATAAATTTCAAACTGCGGGCGCAATGAACCCTTTGCCCATTGTCGCCTTCGCCACAATCTTGTTGTTGGGTTCGATGCGATAATTCATCTCGGTTGATGTATTCTGCATTCTCACGTGCTCCAGCAGAGCGGGCAACTGGTCTGCTCCAATGCTTGACCGTATCACATCAAAGAAGCCCATTAAATGGTGCAAATTATGGCTAAAAATTTAAAATACTATTTAGTTCGATTTATAAGGATTAAGGATTCTTTGAGGACACTTACATCATTAGCAGAATGGGTCCCAGCAGCTCGTGCGTTTTGTAGAGATGATGAATATAGGCACGGGTGTGTTTCTCGCAAGTCAAACAAGTGCAGCCGCTTAGCAATGGCCTAAACTGCTCTTTGTACTCCTCAGCCGTGACGTCCAGAAAAGGCGTCTGCTCATCCTCATGGCTAATGTCATCCAGCTTGTAGCTAAAGCTGATCGCTTTGTAATTGACAG
Source organism: Drosophila nr. perissopoda 5 BK-2023a (assembly GCA_035044105.1). NCBI lineage: Eukaryota > Metazoa > Arthropoda > Insecta > Diptera > Drosophilidae > Drosophila > Drosophila nr. perissopoda 5 BK-2023a. Next base: position 6,424,953 of record JAWNMK010000124.1, read on the forward strand.
CCGCACAATATGCATAGGATGTGTCAAATATATCGATGCCCCTGCGTATCAGCTCCAGCATGAGCAGTGGCGTATAGGCGCCTGGCATCAGACGTGGCTGCTCCTCCTCCAGCTGCTGCACACAATGCTCGACAATGGGAAGCAATTGTGTCGCCTTCAACTCGGTGGCAGCCAAGCCATTCGTATGGAATCCTTCGAGTATGTAGCCACCATAGCTGCCCGCTGGCTGCTGGCGGGCATGCTTAATCGATTGTGTGCGCGCGAAGGTGTTGTAGCCACCCACAATCGGTGCGAGCAGCGTGGAGTTCTCCACGCGCCGTTCATAGCACTGCTCCATGAAGCGCTCGGTGCGATCCACAGATTTTTGTACACGCTTCTTGGTGCTGTCGGGATTTGTGTCCGCATCGCACAGTCCCTGATAAACGTCGGGGGCAAAGCTGGACACCAATTCCAGGTAACGTGTCGCTGTCAGGGATTCCTTACCGCGACGCGTGAACAGAGGTACCACATCCCGATCATTGCCACCGGCTGGTGTCGTCTCGCAGGGATCTCGCAGTAGCAGCACGCTCTGGTGGCCGGGCAAGCCAACATAATCGCTTAGACTGCGATTCCATTGAACAAGGGATTCGGCCATTTGATCCATGGTGGATAAAGTGAGTTGGAGCAGTTGTTGTTGCCCCATGCAGAGCGAATCGAAGACATCGCCACTGAGGTAAGGTATGCTGCCACCTTTCGTTGTCTGCATCAGCAGCGGTGTTTGCAGCTCGTTGCTCTCCTTTCCAATTCGTAGTTGACCCAGGCGACCAGAGTTTTTACTAATACTTTTTATAACAAATTTCATTTTGGTTGCAGGTTTGTTTTTATTTGCAATCCGTGCACGTTTTGCGCTCGATAGGTATAAACAAATCGATGGCTATTATCGATATCAAATCAGCTGTAACTTGTTTTCAAATTAATATATTAAAAACACTAATAATATATTTTGAAAACAAGATACACTTTATTTTTATATGTTATTAATTAATAAAAAATTATGGCAACAATTGCTTTTGGCGTCCAAAATTAATTGAGCGTGTAAGCTGTGGCGTTGCCACACTGTAAACTTTTATACCATAATAACATTCGCTGTTATGTTACGCATCTGTTTTGTTATTCCGTTCCTCTTTTGTACAACAACAAATAATGTTATTCGAACAGTAAACTGACTGAGGGCATGAAACGCTGATGTTTTTGAATTGAATGCGCAGCGCACTTGAGAATTGTTGTCATTGTTTTTGTTGCCGCACCGTTCTAGTTATGCATTTGCTCGCTCGCTCGCACTTGTTGGTCGGTCGATGGCAACAGAGCTTCACAGCGACTTTTCCCCAATTGTGTCTGTTTTATTCCGTTCGCGTTCGTTCATTGATTTCCTAATTAAGTTTATAATTAAGATTAATTGAAAAATTACCCACATACACATAAAAAATATGTAAAGTGGCGCGAGTGTTGTAACATCGAATATATATGTATAATATGTGCTTGTGACCATTAAATTTGAAATGAAAGCACGTTAAAAATTTAAACAGGAATTTCTGCCCAAAAAAAAAAACTGAAAACACCATCGCCAGCCAAATAGGTAATTATATTAACCAAATGTGTACGTTTATTTGTTGCCTGCTGCCTCTAATTGATGACTTCCCTGCCGCGCTCTATTTATAATTAAAAGCGTCTGCAATGCCAATTATATTTATTGAACAAAAGGCAAAATCTGCTTGATATATACGAAATATCCACCACATCTGCATATTTAATAAGTATGTGCATAAAACAACTATCAAAAATTCTTTGCACAACATTTTAAATGGCCATAAATTGTGCTAAAAGTCGCCTCGGCTTACGTTTTTTTTTTGCGGGCTCTTACTTTGTCCGTGGGGGGGGGGGGGATGTGTAGGTGGGTGCTTATCCTATTTAGTGACTTGGCCAGAGTTGTCGACGTGCATTAAAATGCACTCAGGCCTTGATTTTTATGATGGCCTTGTAACGAAATTTGTAGCCTACCTGCTCGTTTATGGTTAATGCCGAAACTGCATGCAGTGTGCGTAACGGGTCGTAAAAGAAAAATATCTTAAAAGATATAACTTATAAAAATCAAAATGGTTTTTCTTTTCATTTTCTTTTTTTGGCATTCCAGGTGGTCTCGCTAAATCTAGAGGCAATGTGGCAACTCTAGGCAAATGAACTGTTTTACCTGCACACATACGAATGCGGCGCACATAAACACAAACGGATAATTTAGTGGAATTTTTGAAAATAGCAAAGGAAAGGCAACCATAATCCTCAAGAGCAGCAGCAGCGGCCAACAACAACAACGGCACAGGCATAATAATCAAAGATTAAATCAGGTTTATATGGAAGGGTTAAAAAGAGCAAAAGCAGCCTGTCACAGGAAGAAATACACGTTTCCTAGTCGCAGAGGCACAACTACAACAACAACAACGAACAACTGATTTTGATTACAACTACAAGGAGCGCGCGCTACACACACAGGCGCAAACAGACACACGTACATTACACATACGTGTGATTTGCGCTCACCAAAAGAGAGAGCAAGAGCGAGCGAGCGAGGGAGAGTGAGAGCGAGCGTGTGTGTGTGTGTGTGGGAAAAGAGCGAGTAATGCACACAGATTAACTGGCGCGCTCAGTTTTTGCGCTCACGTCTTTCGCTTTTTCGGCTCAGTTCTCATTCGAGTGCGGTACGGTTACGTCCCATTGCGCTGCTTGAATACGGCCGGCGGCTGCAAAATACAAAACACAAGATTTTCCGCTAGGCAACAGCAACACCAACAACATATGGGCGGCATTTGTTTTGAAAGGCAAACGAAATATAAACTAAACCGCACCTCGCCGCTAATAACTGTGTTTGTGTCTGTGTAAATTATATATATATATATATATATAAATAAATATATATATATATAAATATATTTATATGTTATATGACGAAAAAGTGAAATAGTGCAAAGAAATAATAAAGAAAAAGCCAAAAATAATTATTATAATAAAAATAATAATAAGACACGGGCCCCGAGACCAGTTTGAAATCGCCGCCTATATTTGCAGGGCAGTCGACGCGGCAGAGAAGCAAGCAGAGTGCATGCTGTGTACGTGTGAAAGAGCTGGCGATAGTTTTGACAGAGTGTGTGTGTGGAGAAGGGGCAGGCAATTGAACGTACAACACACACACATACACATGTGCACATGCTAGCCAAGACAGTGCTACAAAAACAACAACAGTAAGCAGCGACCACATACGGTGAAAAGGCCGCGTCGCTGTCTCAAGGAGCGAAAGGCAGCAAGAGCGAGAGAGAGCGAGTGAGAGAGAGAGCGCAGCGAGCTATAAGAATAATAAATTACACTTTGCTTTTGCTATAATAAGAAGAAAAATTTATATACACACACATACACTCACACACATGTGCAAGTAATGTTTTTCTGTTTGTGAGTGTGTGAGATGTGGGGGGAAAATTGTAATAAAATATGAATGCACGAAAAATGCTGGAAACGGAAAACTAAAAGTAAAATTTCGAAACAGCAGCAGCAGCGCAAATATGCAGCTGTATATGGATATATGCGCATGTGTGTGTGTAAATTATTAACAGTTAGGCGGCGCAAATCAAAAGCGAAAAGCAAAAGAAGTAAAACGACGAAAAATAAGCAAGAATAAGCAGCAGCAGGAGCAGTAAATAAAACTGAAACAACATTCAATGTGCCATAATTTTCAACAACAACAACTACTACTATAATTAATAACTAAGCAAAGGAAAAAAGGAGCAGCTTTAAACTCACAATAAATCAATGCATAATATTAAACACTTATACATAAATTTATAAGCTATAATATAAATAAATATATATATCTATCTATCTATATATATATATATATACAGTATTAGCAACAACAACAAAAAATGTCCTGCATATCGAGCAATTTTAGCTCATTCTTCCTCAACTCCTTGAACGATCCTTCAGAGTTTTCCAAGTACTTGAGCAATGGCGAACTGAAATGCACAAATTTCGAGGAATTTCAAGTGTTTGCTGCTCAGTCAACGCAACAGCAGCAGCAACAACAACAACAACTGCAGCAGCAACAACAACAACAGTATTCATATACAAATGGCGTCGGCAGCGCTGATTTGTGCTATGAGACGATAGCGACACCGACGTCGTCACAGCTGCAGTCGCTGCGCAGCTGTGAAGCTGTCGAAACGTCGACAGCGTTGCCAATGCCGCCAAACAATCGCTGGCCCACAGCGGTGGCAACGCCAAACGGACATGCGCCCGCATCTGCCGCTGCAGCGGCCGCTGCTGCTGCTGCCGCCGCCGCCGCTCAGCATTTCGATGGTTCCTTTGAGTTTATCAAATATCTGCGTCACTCCACGGATTTTACGCCGCACAGTAGCAGTAATAGCAGCAGCAGCGGCGATGCCGTCGACAGCGCAGCCGCAGCGTCCGCTGCAGCAGAGAAAAACAACAGCAAACTGTTAACAGCTGGCGTCGCAGCAGCTGCGGGCAGAGTAACGCCGACTCCGGCATCGCCGCTGCCCGCCTCCCCATTGGGTGGTGCTGGTGGTGGATCGAGCGGCGTCGCCAGCATTGGTCTCCTCGATCTGGATTCGACGAGTGTTGCGCAAAAATCGCGTTCGGCTTCGCGCAAAGTTGCCGCACTGCTTTCGTCCGTTTCCCGGTCTTCCAATAGCCTGGAAGCGAGCTCTGCGACGCTGGATGCCGTTTTCGATCACGATTCGAAGCAGACAATGTTCGAATTGCAGCACTTGACGAGCACTTCGAACGGTTCGAATGGTTCGAATTCGAATGAATCATCGCTGGAATTGCTCGCCTTTCCCAGCTCACATCTGAATGCTTCCAATTCGAATACCTCATCCGAGGAGCAGTGTGGTGAATTTGGTGGACTTCTTGGTGGCGGCGCTACTTGCTCATCTGGATCAATGGGGAGTGGCGGCGGAGGGGGTGCGCCCAAATTGTTGGGCAGCTTTGTGATCAAGGAGAACTTTGAGGTGCATCCGTCGCACAAGGTAGAGGAGGGCATCTTCCAACACATGAACAAGCTACCCTCAAAGAAGAAGGATACGCTCAAGCAGCTCGGCGTCCGTTTCACTGGCCAAATGACATTGACGGACAAATCGATTGTTGTTGACAATTTCATTCGATTCTGTGAGGTGAGTTCCTTTTATTATTAGTGTGGGGAATACGAACCTGGAATATACAAAATATAATGGAATTCTAACTGTAATTATACAAACTGGGATGAGCAGATAAACTGTCGATGACCATAATGCATATGTGTGTTGTAAACTTCTGCTATATATAATTTTATGTATTCCTCAATTTGATTAGTGTTGAGCAATCTCAATTGTTACATATTGTAAGCAGTTGAATAGTAGTTGATTTTCGCTAACGAGTACATGGCTGCCATATTTAAATATATCTGTGACATTTATATATATATATATATGCTGAAGTATATATAAATATATAAAAGTGTGTGTGTATGTGTATATTCATAACGCGGATACACCGTTCATATCCTTTACACAAGCGCATTTCTCACTCTATTATATGCCGCCCACACACACACACACTGTCACACAACGAATGTCATTATAAATTGTAATAACAGCAGCAGAGGACGTCAGCGTCGGCAGAGGAGCAACACAAGCCATAACCACAAATTCAACATACAAATACAAATACAACAACTGTAATCATGTGTGGCACCAATGTATTACTGCTGTGCATGTGTATGTGTGTGTGTGAGTTCTAAACACCTACAAGTATACACACATATATGCATATATACAAATACCTTCACACACACACATACATCCGGACTCATTTGGCGCCTTTTCAACACCATGCAAAGGCTGGCAACCCTCCTTCAAATCTCTCCCACCACCACCAACCAACCAACACATGCTCATTACGCTCAGCTTTATCGGAACGCACACACACATGTACAACTAGATTTGGTCGAAGCAGCAGCAGCAGCCACCCAACCCACACACACACATGCACACTCAAACTATGTATGTTATATGAAACGGCATTGATGGCATAATACACAGGAACACAGTCGTCGTCGCAGCAGCAACTACAACAGCTACAACAACAACAACAAGAGCCTAACCTTATTTCAACTTGTCTGCTTTCTCTGCCCTTCGGCCGCTATTACAACATTTTAGTTTGAAGATGCCTAGCTCTGCTCTACTCTCTCTCTTCTCTGTTCCCTCTTTCCAGTTTAGCTTAAAATTGTTGCGCGCTCTCTCTCACTCTCTCATACACACTCTCTCACTCCTTTTACTTGCTGGCTGCTTACTTACTAGCGGCTGCTGCTCAAACTACAAAGTTTTCTGCACATGTATGTATGTGTAGTTATGTGTGGTGGTATGTGACGACTCTGGCAACCCCAAAAAAGCTCAAGCGGGCGCTATTGAGTAATTGTATATGCCCCCTCCTCTCTTAGTCTCTTCCTCTCTCACACACATTCTCTCTCTCATACATACAATCATCAAGTTACTTGGGGCGTTTGTCCGACTGTTGTCCATTGAGCTCTGCTGCCTGCTGCCTTCGTATGTCCTTTCGTTTGTGTGTGTGAATATGTATATGTATGCATGTATTTGTATGTATATGTTTCGGTGTGTAATGGTGCGCCCCCTAGCGGCGTCGTTGAAGGCTACTAAATGCGCATGCAGCAGCCGTAGTCGCCAATATACACACACATGCAATAACGTTGCCAATAAGTGTGAGTTTGTGTGTATGTGTGTGTGAGAGACAGCTTAACTGTGAATGAGAGGGGGAAGAGGATGTTTTGGGAATTTAGGAGTGAAGGGCTGTGGGAGGGGTACTTGCAGGTACAATGTCTCGGCTTCGCACAATTTACGCGCGCTCACACAGAATACACATGCACACATTGATTATAATTTTAAATTATATACTCGTGTAAATATATACATACGTATAACTGTACTTGCCAAATATATATGATGACTATATATATTCTATATGTACACACATAAATACATTTGCACACATCAAATATTTAGCTTTTATGCATCGTTTTTGCCGCATTAAATTAGTGTTGTATAACGCGCAAGAGAGGATTTTACAAGAGTATGAGTAAATGCAGATTGTTGCCAAAAATGTGTAATACCTATACATACATATATGTATATATTGTAATATTTATTTACATAAAGAATAATTAGCGTCGAAATTGTAAGGTTAGGTTTACAAGTTAACCAACGCGCATTAGCTTAATAATTAATGAGTATATTTCACCCCTTTTTTCACACGTGCTGCGCTCACAGCTCAAATTGCTGTTAAAAACCTGTTAAACGCAAAGAGTGAAAGTGTGAAAATTGTTACCCCTCCCTGCCAGTTACAGTTACACATGCACATAAAAAAAATACACACGAACAAACACGGAAACTGGGACTGGCACACACGCAACCCTCAAAAATCAAAAAATCATTGCCAAACGATGGCAACACTAACAACTGTTGTCGTCACTGTTGTTGTTGCACGCACAAGCAGCACAACAGAAACAGAAAGAAAAACAATTCACACTTGTCTCAATAAAAACAACAACAACATACCGCACACACACACACGCACACACAGGCCACAACACATCACACCACAGACAACAACCGCAGGCCACACACACAAACACAGAGCAGGATACGTCACGCACAGGCACGCACAAGCACAAACACGTCTGCGTGCTGCCAATAAGTTGAAAAAAAAAGAAGAATGAAAAAACGACAACAAAGCAAAACAACAATAAAAAGGGAAAAAAAGAACACAATGCCGCAACACATTGCCATTTATTTTTCCACTTCTTTTTTGCTATGAAACAGTTAAGCGGCTATGGGAATGTAAACACACAAAAGTGCCCCCTTCGCCACTCCTCCAGCAGCAGCCAAAACAAGCAGCAGTAGCAACACTTGGCTTGACAGGCAAAAGCTCACCTCTCTTTCTCTCTCTATCTCTCTAGCTCACTTTACTGTTAATGAGACGCTAGCGCTGCTGTGCTGCTGTTGTCCCCTTTACAGGTAACACCTCTGAAAGGGGCTTGTCATCATTATAAAGGCGTTGAATTGCTTTCTTGAGTGAGCTCTCTCTCCATCTCTCTCTCACACACACATAAAGGCGAAGACAAGCTTTAAGCCTATTTTGACTAGAAAATTTGGACGGTCCTTCCTCCTATTGGTTTGGCGGGGCGTCGTCACTCCTTTTTGCTCTATTGATTTTTAACATAATCAAAACCCAAAATGTATGCACACATGCATAACATACACACACACACTTATATACACACATATGTACATTTATAAGTACATGCATACACACATTTACATACACACATTCATACACACAAACATACATTTGCCAGTTTTGACAGCGTTGCCATGTGTATGCTTAGAAGGTGGCTGCCTGCCTGCCTGGCTGGGATACAGTTAGTTGGTCGGTCTGATGCTTTTGGGTGGCAACGTTGGCGTCGCGCTGATTATGAGGATGTTGATAAGTTTTAACGTCAACGACGACGACGAACGAGCGACACCAAAACGAACGACGAACGCTGTCGGCGACGCTTGTTGTTGACTCTCTCTCTCTCTCTCTCTCGCGCACACACACACACACATATACAGACGTCCGTCAAGCTGCTGCGCCTATTTTAAACACACACACTGATACATAGACACATGGACATGCGACAACCCTTTTTAGTCCCCACAGCTCCCTCCCATCCCCCCTCTGCACCCTGTCTTCATTGTTGAAAATGGCTTCATTGAAAATGTTGTTTGCTTTTCTATTTGGGTTTGCTTTTTTGCTGGCTTTGCCTACACTCGGCTTTTTGCTTTACTTTATATTTTTACACTATAAAATATACATTGTGTGTGTGTGTGTTTGTGGCATGCTATTAGGCGCAGTAGTCCTTTCAATGATTGTGTTTGCATTTTGGGGTCTGCAAGTTTTTGGCTTTTGTACAATTTTCGTTTTAAACTTTGCGTTGTACACGAATTATAAGTTTTGATTAGTAGTGGGCAAACTTTTGCATCCGCCCTGTGAATGTGTGTGAGTGTGAGTTTCTCTCGGGGTTGCGGCTGGTGGGGTTGCCATCATACATAGAAGAAGTAACGGGTGTAGCTATGTACATATATTTGTATATATATGCATATGTAGTAATAACTAATATATATGTATATAGAATATGTAGGAAATGAGTTTGACGTCAGCGTTATTATAGCCTTACAAATTTTAAGGGTTTACCAAAGAGTCCCAAATACATAAATTGTAATTTACGTTGAATGAGTTTCTGAATATATATACTTATAAGGAAACTTGTCTCCCGCTTTTTATATTGTGCCATAAAAACCGGAAACTTTACTTCTTTAGCATAGCATACTTTTCAGCGTACAATTTTGCACAGAAAGTAATGTTAGATGGCAGTTTAAATTTTTAGGTGGCTTATTCTTTAGTATTTTAACAGAATTATTTCACGAATGTCTTTCTATTTGTAAGTTTCTTTATTTGAACAATTAAACAGTGTTCTGTGTGTCCCCTTTAAGTTTCATACTCAGAATGGTCTAATTGAACATTGCATGTTAAGCTTATGTTAATTGCAGTTGTTATCGATCACTTATTGTATTAAGCGCGAGATGTAACCGTGCTTGTTATTTTTTGCATTGCTTAATGCAATGAGTACTTGACCCGTTACAGTTGTTTTCATATAAAATTATTTTTCAATATATACAGGAATACGACATCAAGGATCATCGGCCGTGGCTGTCCTTAAATCAGTGTGGCCTCAACAAACCCGAGCAAATAAAATTTGCGCGCTATTTGGGCCAGGGATTGCCAACTTTCACTCTCTTTTGCATTTATAGCAATTTTAAGAATCTGTTTTGCACCAAACGCACAGAAATGTGAGTAACTGAAGACTTACACATCACATATCATACATAACGTCATATATCGACTTACCTTTTACAGCTATACCAAGGATGGCTACAATCTGCCTTATATACTCGATAAGACCAAGCGCTTCCTAGCCAATACAACAGCCGGTAAGTTCCCAAAATTCCAATTTCCAAACAAATTATTATGTATAGTGCAAATGCAGCAACGAGCAAAAAAAAAAATGTTATGTATCTAATAAACAGGCAAAAATAAAAAATAAAAGCGAAAATAGACAGACACGAAAATGTGACGCCAAAATAGCGTAAAAGCGAGAATTGTGCTACATTTTATAAATATATATATACACAAAAAGAAAACAGTGCCCACAAAAAAAAACTTTTTCTTTTATGATTTTTTTTCTTCTGTATTTAACATTTTGCATTCTTAATTTCTCATTTTTGCTCTACATATTTTATTTGCCACATGCACTTTATATTCGCTCTCTCGAAACGAAAAAAAGTAAATAAATATATATATATATATATATATATATACATATATCTGTGAACTTAAAAATTGGCTGCCTATTTTTGCACTGTGCAAAAAAAAAAACTATTTTAATTTTTAACTTCAATTTGTTTGTGTTCTTCTTCTACTTCTTTTTACATGCATACGCTTTAAATCACTAGGCGAAAATAACAACAATAACAACAACAACAACAACAGTAACAAGACCAACAACACAACAACAACCACTCCTGTTAAACAGACACAAGAGCTTTGCGAATCTGCTCCCGCATCGCCAACACCAGTAACAGCAACAACAACAACAGCAGTAACAGCAACAGCGTTGCCACCCCACAACAATAATAACAGCAACAACAACAGCAACACTAGTACACATGCAACAGGCAACAGCAGCACACATTTACACACGCAGCAAGCAGCGCAGTCGCCGTCGCAGCCAGCTTTAGTTGCAGCACGCACAATGACTCCCACTGGCGTCACGCCTCTGCCACAACGCCCCGGAACGCCCACAACACCAGCTGCAGTGGCAGCAACACCAACAACGCCACATCCGCCGCCACACACTCCACACTTGATGCATCTGCAACAGCAACCATCAACCCCCTCGCGTGGCACGCCCATGACTCAGCAGCAGCAACAACATCCGCAACATCCTCATCCGCATCATCAACAGCAGCAGGCACATCCTCATTCTCATCCGCATCATGGACCGCAGCATCCGCATCACTATACGCATCCGCAGCAACATCCGCATTCGCATCCACATGCGCAACAACATCCGCATCATTTTGCTGCCTACGCACATCCGCATCACACACACTATGGCCTGCCACCTCCGCATCCACATCAGCATCCTCATCAACATCCGCACTCACATCCGCATCCTCACTCTCATCCACATCCGCATCCGCACGCACATATGGCAGCCGCATTGGGCTATGGCCAACAGGTGGCGTCACCATCACCAGCACAGCCGCAACAGCTGCCGCCGCCCAATATGTGAGACTGGCGTCGGCGTGGCGCCAAATATGGCGGCAGTGGCGCCACCTGTTGACAATCGTAGCAGTAAACTATACAACAAAAGAAAACAAAATGGCCCCCAACTCAACTATTGTTAGCTTATAAAATTTGAAACTATTTTTTTGATATGTTTGTAAATCGTAATTTGGCTTAATTTTTTTATCATGTCTCTGTGTGCCCTTCTGTTTTACACTTAGCGTATATGTTTCGTTTGTAGTCTAATTTTACAAGCTTTTTGCCAAATTTCTTATATGTATTATGTTAAACGACTAAATTGTTGGACGATGATCATCACGCCCTGAAACTATGCAATGTTATTCCTTGAAAAGAGATTATTATAATTACACACACCCACACACATACACATGTAAACTGTCAACACCATCATTATTATAATTATTATCGTAAATTCAGCTAATGCGCAACTATTAAAAGTAATAATAAAATCAATCAATATATATATATATATATATGACCATATATTTTAGTAATCCAAGAAACAAATTATATATGTATGTGCAAAACCAATCCTAACTATATATATACAACAAACATATAAAGAGAACAAATATACATATATATATATACAAACATATAGATGTATATATATACATAGCAAAAACAACAAAAGGGTTGTCTTCTTTTATTGAGTATTTTACGAGTACTTTCGACATATTTACAATTTGCCTGTTCTCTCTGCATTTGTGCTAGGCTAAGCCTGCTCTTTCTCTCTCTCTCTCTCTGTCTCTCTCTGTAAACAAATGCAAATCTTTCTTGTAGACCTCAAGAATATGGCAGCCGCGAATGACGGCACGCTCGAGTTTGCCAGCAATAACAGCAGCAGCAGCAGCAATAATAGCAACAACAACAACAACAGTAACACCATTAACAATAACAGCAGCAGCAGCGTTAACAGTAACAGCAGCAACAGTACCAACAGCAGCAGCAGCAACAACAGCCTCAATACGGTTAACAGCTATGCAGCAGCAGCAGCGGCTCAGCAACCAATGGACACACGGTATGGCTGTGTGACGGCGGCGTCAACGTCGCTGCCAGCACTGTTACCGCCACCCTCGTCGCTGCCAGCATTGCCAGCACTGCCATTAGGTCCGCCGCCACGTTCGCTGGAACAGCTGATCATCTATGAGAATTTTAATGTGCACGAAACGCATCGCATAGAAGACGGCGTTTGTACGCACATCTCACGGCTGCCGCCCAAGAAGCAGGAGCTATTGAAACAGTTCGGTATACAGAGTAGTAGCCAGCAATGTCTGAGCAATTATGAAAAGTGCATACTCATCGAGAACTTCATCAAGTTTTGCAATGTGAGCAAATTGTGTATCGACGCCGTGTTTGTCTGCTCTCAACCTCAAAAAGAAACAGGAGGCGATTGTGTTGCGTGCAGCGGAGCTTTGTTCTTGAATTGGCCATTAAATAAATAGATATACACAATTGGCATTATTCATATCTAGTTCAAAATTGCATCATCATTTCTCCTCGTAGAGCATAGAACAAAACTCTTTGCCGTTCCGTAATTGAAGAGCAGTTGTTTTTTAATTAATTCCACACTTTTTTTTCGTTTCTTTCTGTTTTTTTTTTTTTGTGCAATAGGAATATCAGATATCCGATCATCGACCCTTTTTGGACTTCCACGAGAGCGCTCTATCCAAATGTGAGCAACTTAAATTTGTACGATATTTGGGCCAGGGGCTATCCAATCTGACGCTAAACAAGATCTATGTTGCATTTAAGGAGCTCGTAGGGAACGGACGACCGGACAAGTGAGTAAACTAAACAATCTCTTTAAATCTTTTAATCTCGAATATTCCCTTTACTTTTCAGATCTGGCTCGGATAACTATAATTTGGATGTACTACTGAAGAAGAAGCGCAAGAATCTATATAATCGCCTGAATGCATCGGGTAAACTATGTTAGTTTTTCATATATGTATATTTAAAATTAAATTCATTACAAATTATTAAAAATGTATTGCTTTTGAAAATAGGTTAAGTTTTGACAGTTGCAAATTTAGATTCAATGGTGCTGCCACCTGGCCGAATTAACACTTAAGATTTTTATATTTTCCCTCTCATACAGCAACTAGTGTCGATTTAACAGCGTACGATTCAGCACAACTATCGCAGCAACATGCCCAAGTGCCACGCCCACAACACGCCTTTGCCGCTTTAACAGCAGCAACGCAGCCGAGCGACGTTTGCAGTGATCTGCCGCAATACAGTTATGTGCAACGGTAAAAGCTCACATTGGCGCCTGCGCGGGCGTTTGCACAACTACAACAAGAAATACACACGCACACATATGCAAACACATACACACATACATATTACATATACTTCCTGGAACTGGACCAGTAACTGTTGTGTCTTCAAAACATAAAAGAGAAACAAAAACAAAATTATACGAAAAATGGGAAAATTTGTTAAGCAAAATGATGCTAAGTAATTAATTGAAAACTAAGTGCTAAATTATAAATGAAAACACAAATACGAGAAATTAGAGAAAATTAGTGTAATAAATTTAAATAAAATTACGTAACGTAACTACGTAACGTTATTGTAATGAGAATGAAATTCCAATTAGCAACACTAAAACTAAACCAAAAAGAATGCAGTTTAATCTATTAGATATCTAACGTTACAGTACATATATATATATATATTTTGTGCAGTTGTCCAGAACAACAAGGATTTAATAATATATTTGTAGCTCGTGCTTCGGTTTCCAAAATTTCAGTCTCCATTTGTTTTCCAAAAAAGTTAAGCAAGCAAGCAAGTTATATATATACAATATATATATAGAGTTAAGCTAGATCTTAAGCGCAACACCAAAATTCAAAAACTAAATCAAAGACCTCCCAAGAAAGTTCCCTAATATGCATATACACATCAACTATGTAGCATATAGTTTGTAAGTTGAGAAAAAGTTTACATTTACATTAGCGACACACACACACACGCACACAAAGAAAATACCAAAAAAATACACTGAGAAGAATCAGTATAGCAAACAAACATAAAAGATTAACAAAACAATTATTCCTATATACAATACTTATATATACAACAACAAACAATATACATAAAATATATTATTATAAACGGAAACGCAATGAATCAAATACCAAGCATAGCAACTGTAAATTCATATATATATATATATATAAATATTAATAACATAAACAACAAATATATTATATACTAAAACGCCAAAAACAAATTCGCATATTTTTTTAATTTTACGGAAACGTTTTTATTTTCAAAAATCATTTTTTGTTTTTCTTTTACTATTATGGATATAGTTTACGGTTATTAACTTGCAGCGATTTAGAGGGGCATGGGAAGTACAAAAGAAGTAAAGTACATTAAAAGGCAGTTTATATTTTTTAAGGGGCGGGTCGACTTAACTAACTCCTTGCCAAAAAATGTTTCGAATTACTTAAATATAGCAATAAGAATTATGTTCTTTCATATTCTTCACACATTGGCGGCAATTTAGAATTGCCCTTTAGTGTATATGCTGTTTTTTTTTTTTGACGAAAATCGAATGTTTAATGTTAAATGCATTCTAATTGGATTCCTTTTTGCTCAATTTCTGCTCGCGCTCCAGCGCTCGCTGCTTGGCCTTCTCATATATGGGCAACAGTTGTCCGGTCTCGCCCAGCATTTTCAGCAGCTCCACAATAAATGGCAAATAGTTGTGTTTGCGTCGCACATTCTCCACCTGCAAAGGAGAGGCGATTAATATGGATATATTTATAAATAATATTTTTAGTTGTATATGTGCCTTGTATCGTTTCTTCTTCTCGATTTCATACTGTATGTAGGAGCGCAGGCTATTGATTTCAGTCTGACGATCATCGGCTGTGTCCATGGCATCGGCAGCCGGATTCAGTAGCTTGTCAATTTGCTGCTCGTAGATGCGTTGCCTGTCCGAGATCAGCGCCATTAAATTGAAATGGATTTCACCATCACTGTAGCGTTGCATGCGCTTCTCAATGATCGGTCGCACCACATCGATCCAATTTTGTTCCGGCTTGATCTCTCCCAGATCAATGGGTCCCTCACGCAAACCATCCAGCTCATAGAGACGCCCAGCGATGGGCATATAGCCAACAAAATGATAGACATCCTCGTCCTTGTTTTGGTTCTTCATGTCCAGTTCGAAGAGTGTTTGGCGGGCAAACGAATTGTGCACCGTTCGAATCTGGGAAGCATTGCTCAGCGTCAGCCCCTTGTTGTAAGGATCGAAGCACTGGCAGAACTCTTTGAAATTGGTAAGTGTATCGCCCAGCTTGATGTCCTCGTGATTCAGATTGAGCAACAGACTGAGTATGGCTTGCGTTGCACACGCATTGTTGATCACCTGCTTGGCAAAGAAGATGTGATCCCGATCCAGCACCACTTTGCCAGCGGGCTCATCCTCCTGCACCCACTTGAAAAGGAATATGAGGCCATGTATGGGTTCCAGATCCTTGAACGATTCGTTGTCTAGGCTCCAGATCTCCTCCACCTGGGCACCGTCGCAACCTGCACGAGCAAATTCAGTTTTTTATTGATCCTTGAGGATAATTCGATGCCGGCTTTGGCATCCGCGTCCTCTTAAAAAAGCGCGCGAGGCACATCATCTTACCAAATTCGCGTATCAGCTCCGTGAAAACGCCTGGATCGCTCTCTATGAGACACCAATTGCCTGCTCCTTCACTCATTGTGCGCAGCTTAAAATCGTTTGATTAATTTGCAAAAATTGACACTAATAAAAACTTTTTTTGTCAACTCACAAGCTATACGATTAATGATAGAGATGATACGATGAAACGCTAATACCTTAGACGACACGATATTTCAATTCGTGCGATATTGTTCCGATATTGTCCGACAATATTATCGATATGCAACACGATCAATGTAGTTGACGTTGTGGAAAAATATTAATGCTTATTATCAATTATATTACTTTATGAGTTAATAAATATCACAATTACTATAAGTTATTGCATTTAATTATTCAATATATTGCTCAGCAAATCCAACGGCATTCCGATTGTCAATGCTTTGCATATTTAACGATGTACCGATAAATTTGTACATCTCTAATGTCATGGCGGACACAAAGCAAAGCGGTGGGGAAAAAATTATGTAGAAACAGAATGAAAAATCTCATATAAAAAATTAAATATTTCTGCTGCATGTGAAATGTAAACTTCTTATGTGTACTATAACAATAAATACGAGACAATAATCTATAATTTAGTGTAGTATTTGTACGCGCCCTACGTGTAGGAGAAGCAATGAAAATATGACGCGAAAATATGATATCAACTTTGTGCAGGCACCAGCAACAAAATCAGTGTTTGTAGTGTCAGTGGAAAATTGGCAATTGCTGCGTACGTTTATGTAAATGCCGAGAACGACGGATAAAAACAAATTCGAGCGTTGTTTTTGATAAACTCTGTGTGTGTGTGTACTGAGGAGCGCGTTCTCTCGTCTCAGTGCGAGAGTTGCAGCGAAATATTGGGGAAAAAGAGGCGCGAAAAATTCGCAACAAAATGGTTGTCTCAAAAGACAACAAGCGTCGCCGTAAGGAAACAGATACGCCGCCAACGTCATCGTCCGCGGCGTCGGCGGCAGCAGCAGCAACACTGGCTGTGGAGTCATCACCCGAGATGCCTAAAAGGTGAGCCCATTTAACCACCCAACCCCCCTCCCTCCCTATCCCATATATCTATCTATTGTTGATCATATATGTAATATTTGTGTGTGCGATGACGACGCAGAGCAAAGCAAAGCAGAGCAGCGACTTTAAGGTTGCCACTGTTAAAAATTTGCGAACAGCATTAGCGCTCCCCCCTCTCCTCCTCCCACACGGCGAGTGACGTGCGGTATGTTGTATAAGCAAAAGTTTTGTCAATTTTGTGGCAGTAAAAAGAAATAAAAAATAAACATAAATTAATTTAATTTGTGTCAAAATGGAGCCTTTGTTTTGCTTAGAAAAATGATAAGTGTAGCATAAGCATAAGATAAGCAAGCTTAAACCGGCTTTCAAAAATGATTAATTTTAGCTGTTTAAAGCCAAAAGTGGGCAGCACTGTTAAACAAGCGTCGTGGCGCTGTAGTTTTTGCTGTTGTTGTACAGGCAAAGGGCTGATTCGCATTTACGCTTAGGATGTAGAGCAGGTGTGAGTGTGTGTGTGTGTGTATGTGTATGTGTGTTGCTATTGTTGTTTGTTGTTTTTGATTTAGAGCGTAATTTGTATCAAATTGCATTTATTATTCCAATTAAAACTCACTCACACTTTTTTATTCTCTCTGTGTCCCATTTCCATGCCTCTGCTGATTGCAGAACGAAGGTGCAGGCACAGCGTAAATTCGCCCAAGGCCAGAGTGCGCCCAATTCAGCCGGCGGTGGTGCATTTAACGTTGCCAGCGTTGTAGCAGCAGCGGCGGCAGCAGCTGTAGGAACTGCATCGGGCTCCTCATCGTCTGCTGGACCAAGCACATCGACAGCAGACAGCCTGCAGCAGCAACAGCCACCTATTGAGATATTGCCGAATCAGCGCCCAATGCCGCAGGATTTTCTAACGTTTCTCTGCTTTCGCAGTTTTCAGGGCAAGCCCAAGGCCAATGATGCAGGTGTCCTTCCGCCCAGCAGAGATGCTGTGAACAACAACAACACAACCACCAACAACAAGAAAAACAACAGCAGCAGCAGCAAAAAGAAACGTGGCCGACCAGCCAAAAAACCAGGCACAGAGCAGATGCCAACAACGACTAAAACAGCTAGTGATAAAATTGAAGCAGAAGCGACGCCCACGCCTCCTCCGCCCTCTCAATCTCAGCCGCAGCCTCTGCTGCTGGCTGGAGCAGTGCGTAAGCGTGCCGAGGTTGTTGCCGAAGGCAATCGACGAGGCGGACGACGTCAGGAGACTTTAAAGCGACGCTCAAATCGCGCCGGGAACAAGGAAAAAGATGATGATCCGGATCAGCAGCAGCAGCAGCCGGCGCAGCAGCAGCAACAGCCGGCGCAGCAGCAGCAGAGTAACGCTGACGCAGTCCATGTCGAGGAGGAGGCGGAGGATGATGAGGAGGATGAATTCTTTTCGGCGCATGATGCCAGCTCGCGTAATGGTATCGCCGCGGCCGTCGCCGATGAGACGCTCTCCAAGTCGGAGATAATGCAATCAAATACAAGACGTGGTCGTGGCAGAAAATCTGTTGTGGCAGCGACAGCAGACTCACCTGTTGCAGTCAACGAGAGCAGGGCCAGCAAAGAGAAGGAGAAGGCGCCCGTGAAGCGTTTGCGTCAACAGCGTGAATCACCCATTTTTATCCCCTCCCCTGAATCATCGGGACGCATGACGCGACAGCGTGCTTTTTTTGAGCCAGTCAAGGTGCCGCCAAAGCAAGAGCCGTCAGAAGTGGAGGAGAAGCACGAGGAGGAGCAGGAGCTCAAGGAACAAAAAAAGAACAAGGAAAAGGAGCAGCTGCAGCTGCAGAAGCAGTCAACGGCATCAGCAGCAGCAGTCGAGCCCAAGCAGCAGCAGCACATCAAGGAGAAAATCAACTCAAGCATTTATGCCAAAGATGCGGCCAAGCTGGAGAATGGTGTCACCACAGCGACAGCTGTTGCGGCAGCGGAGCAACAAAAGGGTCTCAATGTCTTCGATTTCAGCTCCGATGATGAGCAGCCGCTGGCCAAGGCCATCAAGCTAAAAAAGGGCGGCAAAAAGGCGGCAGTGGGAGCGGGAGGAGGAGCGGGAGCAACTGCAGCAGCAGCTGGAACGGCAAATGCACGCGGTCGCAAATCAGCCGCCAGCGGATCGGCAAAAAAGCAGCAGCGGTTGGAGGAAAAGGAAAAGGCAGCAGTAGCAGCTACTCCGCCTGAAGAGCCGTCAAAAACAAAGCGTGGCAAGCCATTAAAAAAGAAAGCCGCCGAGCCGGAAAACGACAAGCAGGGGGTGGATGCCGAGGAGTCCGATTTATGTCCACCCTCGCCCAAAAAGCCAACAAACAACAATAATGCACGTCCCGTGCGTCGTCTGGCGGCACAGCTGAAATTACAGCAACGCTCGCGAAGTCCAAGTCCGCAGCAGCAGCGCAGTCAGCGTCCGTCGCGTAAGACGAAAGAAGCGGCTGCCATCTACATGGGCATCATTGGGCATAAGTTGCAGATGGCGGATGACGAGGACGATGATCTGTCGCTGAGCAGCTTTCCCGATATACCCAATGTCAAGCAGATGGAGAAAATGGAGAAGGAGATTAAGAAGAATGCGGCAGGTAAACAGGCAACAAGCAAACCACCAGCAACAGCAGTAGCAGCAACGACGACAAGAGCAGCAACAACAGAAGCAGCAGAAGTAGCAGGAGCAGTAGGATCAGCTGCTGCTGCTGCTGCAATTGAAGCGACAACAGAAACGCCAGCAGCAGCGCCGCCGCCACCTCCACCTGCTCCACGACGCGGTCGACCGCCCAAGCAGGCAAAAGGTGCCACAATTGCAGCGGGGGCAACAAGTTCAGCAACAGCAGCAGCAGCTGCAGGCACAGTCAAGCCTCAAATAGAGGGCATGCTGGTGAAGAAAGGCGCACTGGCGCTGGCTAAAGCAAAGTCCGAACAGCAACAAAAAAACCAACAAGAACAACAACAGCAGCAGCAGCAACAACAAAAAGTCGACTCCGATGCCGAGGAGGATTTTTTAATCAACGAGGAGCTAAACGAAACGAAGCGCAAGCTCGAAAAGAGTTTCAGTGACTCGGATGATGAGCCGCTGGCAATTAAAGTGCCAACAGCAACAGCAGCTGCAGCAGCAGCAGCAACAGTTGCAGCAGCAACAACAGCAGCAGCAGCAACAACAACAGCAGCAGCAGCAGCAACAACCACAACAACAACAGTTGCAGCAGCAACAACAAACACAGCTAAAGCCAGCAACAGCAGCAGCAAAACGGAACAAGCAGCAACAACTGTGACTCAAACAACGACAGCAACAACTGCAGCAGCTGCAGCAACAGTTGCAGCCAAAACTACACCAACTGCGGCAGCAGCAACGACTACAGCAACAGCAGCAACAACTACAACAGCAGCAACAACTACAGCAGCAGCAACCACTACAGCAACAGCAGCAACAACTACATCAGCAGCAGCAACAACAACAACAACTGCACCAGCATCAGCATCAGCAGTTACTTTAAAACCACCACAACTGGGCGTTGCAACAGCCACGCCCATAACGCCATTAACCATGTTGCCGCTGACGACAAAGCCCAGTCCATTTACAATATCACCACCGAGCTATGCATCCGCAGCAGCCACACTAAAAGCAATGGAAAAGAAATCACCCGTGCCCACCTCGAAGATATTGAATGTGCCTGCAACATATGCGTTGCCCGGCAGCGGAACAATTGGCATGGGCGTGGGTGCCGTTGGCTTTGGGAAGAGCACATCGTATTTGCCCCAGGCATCGCCACACTATCAATCCCCGTATGTGCGTCCGCCTACGTTTTGTGCCGCTGCAGGTGCGGCTGTTGCCATTGGCAATAAGACTCCGCATCCGCAACAGCAACAGTTACTGGCAGCGACAGCGGGTGCAACAAGCACAGCCCAGCAGACGTCGACACCACTCAAATATCAAACGGCGCCCACTATTTATCCGCCACCCATTGAGGCGTATCAGTGTCCCAAAATCAATCCCAACTTTCTAACGCCCAAATATGATCGAGCGAGCATTTTGCCGCGTGTCAATAACAATAATAATGCGGTGACAATTAGCAATACGAGCGCCAGCAATTTTACGGCGCCAACAATTGCAAGGCCAACGCTGAGCACACTGACCACGCCCACCACACATGCTCCTGTTACATCTACGGCCTCTGCAACTGTTGCAACAAAAGCAACGACTGCCGTTAGTCAAAGTCTTAGTTTGACCATAACTGCAACGCCGCCAGCTGTGGCGTCCACATCAGCAGCAGCGGCAGCACAACAGCAACAACAATCACAGCAACAACAACAGCAGCAGTCGCAACAACAACAATCACAACAGCAGCTGCAGCAGCAACAACAGCTGCAACAGCCACATCCACAACAACAATCGCCAGCGTTGACAATGACGCCAACGACAAGCACCAATAACAATTCGGATCCGTTGAAAGATGAGATTGGTAGCATTTTGGCGCAGGCAACACTCATGCCCAGCAAGGAGGAGTCGGGCAAGATCTTTGGCATTGCTAGCGTGAGTCTGGCACAAAGTTCCGGGCCGGATAATACCAAATGTACGCTCGGAAAATGTGGATCGATACACAAACCGGTGCTGGGACCTGTTGTGCCCACAGAGGCCTACTTTGGCGATCAGTTGTCGGGCAAGGAGCGTCGCAAGGCCAAGGTGAATATGACACATGAACAGATCCAAAAGTGGCTCATCGAGTGCAGCTCGAATCCCGATGAGATACAGGATGATCTCGATGATGAGTATGACGACAGTTTGAGGCCGCAACAGTCACAAACGCCGCCGGGTCCGACGCGTGACGATAAGGAGAGCACAAGCTTCAGCAGCTCCTCAAAGAATACGCGTGGCGAGCTCGGCAAAAGTGAAAGTGCCTGGTCCGCCAAGGGACCATCCCTGAAAGCGACACCGGTCCTCGTCAGCGCAGCGGCGGCGGCAACAGCAGCAGCTGCAGCAGCAGCAGCCAATCTGCGTGATATGGACACAGAATCGGATACCATGGACTTTGATAAGTGTGTGACGCCCGTGAATCTCACCCAGAAAAAGGAGATCTCGGCTGCCGCAGCAGTCGCCAACAGCAGCAGTGATAAAAGGAAGCCGAAGAATGCGGTCAAAGCAACAGCTGCTGCTGCAGCTGGCAGCAACAATAAGCGAGGTGGTGGAGCAGCAGCTGCTGCCAACAAACGTCTTGCGGCTGCCACAAAGCTGTCGACGCCAACGCCCACCAACAGCAGCAGCAATACGCCCACTTCGGCAATGGCAACGACAACAACACTGACAACAACATCAATGTCAGCCAAACGAACACCCATCTATCAGAGCAGTCCAAGCAAAGCCAAACTGGACAACAACAACAAGAAGCAGCAGCAGCAAAAGTTGCCAATTAAAACTTCAGTTTATGCCTTTGGCAAGGAAGAGGAGACAACAACAACAACGGCAAATGTAAAGAAAACAGCAGCAACAGCAAGTGTTGCTGCTGCAGCTGCTGTCGGCAAGGCGACAAATCGTCGCCGCAATCTTGAAGTCGAAGCAACAGCAACCAAAACTGCAACGCCGCCGCCAGCGTTAAGCGAACGTTCTCCAACTAAAAAGCGTGCGGCTGCCACAGCGGCAGCAACAGCCGTGCAACTAACGCTCAGCCCATCGGATAAGCTGGAGAAGCCCAAGGCAGCAGCAGCAGCAGCGCGCAAGAAACAACAGCAACAGCAGGTAAAGCAACAGCAGCAAAAGCAACAGCAGCAGCAGCAAAAGCAACAGCAGCAAAAGCAACAGCAGCAAAAGCAACAGCAGCAAAAGCAACAGCAGCAAAAGGAGCAACTGCAAAAAGAGCAGCAAAAAGAGGAGCAACAACAGCAAAAGGAGCAACAGAAGGAGCAGCAACAACAGCAGAAGGAGCAGCAAAAGGAACAACAACAGCAGCAGCTGCAGAAAAAGACAGCAACCGCAGCAGGAGCAACTGCAACCAGTGCTGGTGGAGATTCGGATGCAGAGGGTGCCACCTTTTACATACCCTTACTGCAAGGCGCCAGCAGTGGCGACGGTGGCATTCAAGGCGTTGCCGTCAAACTGGGACGCGAGGGACCCGATGGGCCCAATCAAAAGGTGGTGATGCAAGCGACGCTCGTGACCAAGGCGCAAATGGATACGAACTCAGCGAAGCCGCTGCCCGACAATGAGCAGCTGGTGAAAACGCTGCTCAATGCGGCCAACACAAACACCAATGAGCCAACGACGTCCATCAATAATAGCAACAGCTTAAAAGCCAGCACCTCAGCAGCAGCTGCAGCAGCTGTGGCAACAGCAACGGGAGCAGCAACAACAACTGCCTCCGGCAATCTAGTCCGCGTCAATTCCAATTCATCACTCTTCTCTGGCTCTGCCAAATCCCGTACGGCTGCAACAGCTGCAGCAGCTGCTGCGATGGCCGCCTCGAATGCGCTGGCCAAAAAGTACAAAGATGATACTCCCATTAAGATGGCCAACAATACGGCATTCCCCAGACACGATGATCCAACACAAATGGTCGAGGCGCCCATTTTTAAGCCCACCGAAAAGGAGTTTGCCGATCCCATTGAGTTTATTGAGCGCATCACACCAATCGCCGCAAGATTTGGCATCTGTAAGATAATACCGCCCGCCAGCTTTAAGCCGGAGTGTCGGATTTCGGATGAGATGCGTTTCACGGCGTACAATCAGTATGTGCACAAGATGCTGCATCGCTGGGGCCCCAGCGCCAAGGAGTTGAGTGCCATCAAAAAGTATTTGGCCACGCAGAGCATTGTGATGAATCATGCCCCCTGGATCGGTGGCATGGAGGTGGATTTGCCGCGTCTCTATCACACCGTGCAGGAGCTCGGCGGCCTCAAGGAGGTCATCGAGAAGAAGAAATGGGCACGTGTCGCCGAAGAGATGTGCATACCAAAGCTCGCCCAGGACCGGGTCACCAAACTGGATGACATATACTGCAAGTACTTGTTGCCCTACGACACCCTCTCCCCGGCGGAACGTCAAAAACTCTTCGACGAAGTCGAAGCGGATTGGGCGAAGCGGGAGGCACGCGCCCGTCGCAATGCGGATCGTTTTGTCAATTCAACGGAAAGTGTGTCCAATGTGGAGGATGATCTATCCACCGATGAGGATGATGAATCGGAGGAGGAACTCGACGGTGTCTCCATGGAGTGCATTGTCAAGGGTCGTAGCATGCCGCTCAGTCAATTCTATCGGATTGCCCGCAACACAATGGCGCTGTGGTTCAAAAGCACCGATCCCACCGTTAACGAGGTCGAGGCGGAATTCTGGCGGCATGTCGCCGTTCGCGATAGTCATGTGTGTGTGCATTCCGGCTCCATTGATAGTTCCGGCTGGGGCTATGGTTTCCCCAGTCCGGGCCCCAAGGGCAAGGGTTCGAATTATGCGCGTCACCCGTGGAACCTGAAGGTGCTCACAAATAATGCGGGCTCGGTGCTGCGCTCGCTGGGACCTGTTATGGGCGTTACAGTGCCCACTCTGCATGTGGGCATGCTCTTCTCCGCCTGTTGTTGGTATCGGGATCCGCACGGTCTATCCTGGATCGAGTATTTGCATACGGGCGCCTCCAAGCTCTGGTACGGCATTCCCGACGATCAGAGTGCCAACTTCCGAGCGGCACTCACGTCACTGATTCCGACGCACTGCCAGAACAAGACCATTTGGTTGCCCTGTGATACGGTGATGGTGCCGCCGCACATGCTTACCGATCGAGGCGTCTCGCTGTGCCGCATCGAGCAGAAACCGGGCGAGTTTATCGTTGTCTTTCCGCGCGCCTACACCTCCAGTCTGGCCACAGGTTATGTGGTCTCCGAGAGCGTTTACTTTGCCACCAACTCTTGGCTCGATCTGGCCAAGGATGACTTTAGGGTGAGTCTTCGACTGCTTCAATTTGTCATTGACTTGCTCGAACTTAACTAATTACTATTGCAGGACATCCATGAGAGTTGTGAGCCGGCCATGTTCTCGCTGGAGCAGCTGCTCTTTGCTTTGGGCTATGATCAGCGCGTCAATTCGGACACATTGCATCAGATGCTGCCCATGCTGAACGATGTCTGCGAGAAGGAATCGGCGGCACGTGAACAGCTTAGAGTAAGTATAAAACAAACTGACCTGTCGAGGATTGGTTAATCCTAATCAAATCTTAATCTCTTGCAGGCCGCGGGCGTCACAGCCAGCGAAAAGGTGCAGGCCGAGAAGGGACAAAAGGGGTCGAAGAAGCAACAGCAGCCGCCGCACAAATCCATCGATAGTGAATGCGATCTGTGCCGTGCCAATCTGTACATATCGATGGTGCGCACCGAGGATGGCAACATCTACTGCTTGCAGCATGCTCTGAAGAATATCAACAGTGGCAACGTGCAACCGAAAATGTGCAAACTTGTCTACGCCTATAATGTGGACGATGTGCAGCAGCTGATCCGCCAGTTACAGGAGAAGATTAATCAGATGCATCACAAGGCGGCCGTTAAGAAAAAGTAGCATCGACGACGGTATCGCTACTAAGCCGGCTTAAATTTTTTAAAGATAAAGATACCGATTAGTTGAACGATCTGACAGACGACGATCTTTGTACATACAGCAACATATATGCATAGATGTATTTATAAATGATAGTATATACATAAATGTGTAGGTTTATTTTGAACGTGGCAATGCTTGCAATTTGACTAGTTTATAAAGAACTTTTATAAATACATTATATATATATATATATGATATATATATATATATGATTTGTGCGCATGTGTGTGTATATATATGTTTAGAAACTAATATGGTTAAGATGTAACGCGTTTGCAATGAATTTTGTTTTCCATTTTCTTTTGTTATTACTGAGTATATATATCTTGTGTGTTATTGATTGTATATGTAAAAGAAAAACAAAACTAAACTAAACTTAGTGATAAGTTAGCCTTCGATTAAGTCAAGAGAATAATGCGCTCGCCTCAGTTAATACAAAGATTTATACACTGCTAACAAGTGGCAATTTCTACTACCTTTTTATACAATATATATACACATGTATATTTATATATACGATTAACAATTATCAATAGGCATCATGTAGACAACTAACGGCAAACAAAATAATCTTAGGCAGCAACACAATACAATAGAAATTGGCCACAGAGCCATGTGAAACTAAATGCTAACTAAATGCAAACAAAAATTTTCCTATTCGCCTGGCAAATCTTGCGTTCTGCAGATCCGATAATAATAACAGTGTTACATTTTTTAAATGTTCCAGTTCCATGTAATGTATTTTTTAATATATCTGCACCAGTGCTATATAAAGTTAGCGCATAAGCTCACAATTTTCAACAAACCAAAACCACAACCACAAAAACTAAAAGAAAAAGAGAATGGGTTTGAATGAGAACTTTAATTAAGATGTTCTATGTATTTATATAGTTGTAATACAATCTTTAAATAATAACAAAGTGCAACAATAAATCTTAACTCGAAATATACATAATGCACTCTTAATTTGTTTGTATATTATGGTTACAGCACTATACAGATATATATATCTTTATTTTATTTATGAAGAGATGAACTTAACCTAATTGAAACGTAAGTCTATACAATCCAATAATTCGAAGCACTGATCTTGATCTACGGCCATGCTATGTACAATCGAGTGTATATATATATATAGCTTGCATAAGGCATCTCTCTCACTGAGCCTTTGGTTTCTTGCTGGGCTGCATGCAATCGGTGCCGACTGTGGTGCGTTTAACTGCGCCCGAACTCATCACACTGGTGGATGGCTTGACCTCGAGCTGACGCTTCAGCTCGGACACCTGTGCGACCAGTTCGGTAATGCTGCTCAGTGCATCCTGCAGGCGACGGTCCTGTGCCTTCCGTGACCACTCAAGGACACGCACCTTCGAACAGAGCATCTTTTGTGTGTGCCACTGGCGATGCACATGTCGGTTCAGGCGATAGCAGTCGCATTGCTGCATATATTCCTCGTTATTTTGATTTACGTAGCTCAGGACCTCATTGTATTCGGCCTGTGGCGGTCGCTGTCGTGCCCTGTCCAGCGGTGAGACCTTAACTCCACTGAAACTGATATCGCCAAGGGCGCCGCAGACAACGACGCGTGAACTGCTGGCTGCGTCATTTAGTTTGATAACCGGCTTAAAGTTGACAGCTATCTTTTCGTCGAAATGTTCGATAGCCATGGAGGAAATGTCGCGCAATTCCTGCAATACCTCGTGTGGACGCAACTGCTTCGCTGAGATGCCCACCAGCTTCAATATGGCGCTTATCTCGTCCAGCACACGTCCCGGTATGAAACAGCATAGATTGGAATCTATAAATTTTGAGTAGGTCATTGTCAGCATTGAGATGCGCGTCTCAATGGACGTTAGGACGTCGGAGTGACGAGCCAGCGGGTGATTGCTGCAAAACCAGGAGTCATCTTTAAAATATCTTTCCACATTTAGTTATTTCTATTTTACCGCCTCTCCGATTCTCGACGTGGCAGCAGTGCTTTGATTCGTCTAAAATGCTTGGCATGCTCCATCACCACTTTGTTGAAGCCCGTGTTCAGCACCTGTTGGCATATGTAGTTGAAGCGAGCGCATACCTAGAATGTGGTAGAAAATCATCGAAGCGCCTCCGAGTTAATTTGTCATGGGTATACATTTTTTAATTACTCACCTCACGCTTGCGAGCTATTTCATCGTAGCTGAGCAGTTCCAATATATCCATTAGCATAGTGTCTGGCAAATCTAAAATGTGCATCATTTTGCTCATGTTTTCCTATCTATATTGTATTACAACTATATTATCAAATGAATTGCTCTCAGGCTCTGCGAATGATGGGTGAAAACAAACTATAAAATAAAAAAATTCTGTGGTGCCAGACTATTTGCTGCTATGTGCGTACGCAAGCTGATTGCTATGTTATGTGTTGTGATTGGCGGTTTTTTTGTAAAAATAAACAATCAAATTAATATTTTTGATTCCCATAAAAAAGAGTAAAGGTGTTTTTGAAATGAATATGAATTTTTTGTAAGTATTTTCAATCTTTGCGTAAATTAGTCACATAAAAAAAAATTTTCTCAAAAACCGCTTCGTTCTTCTAATCGATAAATAGTGTGCACATTATCGATTAATCGACCAGACTCCACACTTTCTTCTGAAGTATAACGGAAGCTTTGTATATATTGCGAGATCTCACTGCTTCAGCGATGGATACGCAACAAATATATCCCCCAGTTAGTCCAGCGCCTACATATTGTTCTGAGGATATGTGGGGCTCGCAACCGCGCCGATCCCAGCGTTTGCGTGTAAGAGAGCAAGCGGACAAGGCACTTTTAGAAGAAGTCAACAAAATGGCCATCGCTCGAGCTGCCAAAGCTACCTCACCTCAATTGTTTGACGAAATTGATGAGGAATACAGTCAGTTGGCTCAGTTGCCGCCTAAACCAAATCTAAAAGATTGCAGCAAGCGTGTTAAAAGCGCTCCAAGGAGCAGGAAAAAACATCGACGTAATTCCAAAATAGTACATTCTGAACCAATGCCAAAAGTGTACAAGAAGCGTGGGCGAAAGCCTAAAAGTGAAAATATAGTTCGTTCTGAGCCACTGCCAGAAAAATCGCTACATGCATTGAATCCCCACCACAGTGTCAAGCTGGAGCCATCTGCATTGCCAAAGGCGTCTCCCACCAACATCATCATACCAGCTCCTCCCCCACAAAGCAAGCCCAGCTTTATGGAACCCAACAATATCACTCAAACATATTCTTATCAGTGTATGAATGTGACACAAACTATACTGCCGGAACGTTATCCGGCACATTTCATCCATCAGTTGCCACCGGAACCCGAATATATAACCGGCAACATCATTCCCAGTGAATTGCGACGTGAGAGCTGTGCAGCTGCTACCCAGGACCCAATACCGGATGTAACAACGCTGCCTGGCTTTAACGAGGAGTATTCCCACTTGTCGCTGGATGCTGAATCTTTGCTGTCCACAACACCATCGTTAAGTGAATCCCTGGCCGAAGTGTTTGGTACCACAAAAATACGAACGCTTCTAAACATTGAATTGCCTCGCGTGTATCGAGTGCATGCATTTCATCTGCCCATTTTGGCATCGCTGCTGGAGGTGGACTTGAGACGGCTGCGCGTGCTCATAGAGCTGACACAGCGTTTGACGTTTGAGCAACTGCAGCAATTAACGCAGGACTGTTGCGAGGTGTTCAGCGTGCAGTCTTCCGGCGAAGAATAAATTGGGCGCCCAAGAATATAAACACAATCAAATCACAAATCTTAGAGCAGTCTCTTTTCAAACTTTAGGTTAATTTGTATAATTTACTGTTCTTGTTGTTTTTGTTTATCATGTGCAGAGCAGTGGCACAGCCAAGTGGTGTCCCGAGTTGAAGCCGATCTACTAAACACTTCGATTGTAAGGATTGTGCCATGGATTCAACTCGGTCTGGAATTGATTTTTAGCTATTTACTGGGCTGTGCCAATGCACTACTGTACTTAGTAGAGTTCATCTTTATATCTTTCAATCATTTTTTGTTTTGTTTTTAAATTTTAGTGATCATTTGAATTTTGTATAATTTAGTTGGTAAATGGTATATAATGAAAATTGTTTGCTTTTCTTTGTTGTTGCCTTTGACATTCAGAGTGAACAGAGACAGAGAGAATTGTTGTTGTTGTTGTTGTTTAAACCATCTTCAATCTTAATCTTTGTTATAAATAGCCTAAGACTAAAAGTTATCTAATATTTAATATAATTCATAATTGGTTTTTTTTCTCATTCAATATGTATTAATTATGTAATTATATACAAGCGCTCAGACTTGGAGACCGGTTAGTTTAGTAGTCGCTGTCGTAGCTAGCATCCTGCTGCGCCTGCGTTGAGTCATCGGAACGCTCCGAGGTTGGATCAAAGTCCACATCCAATGCATTGTCACTGCCCGGACAGCAGCTGGGATGCGCCATTGAATCGAAGGCATCTTTGATTTGATTATTTGCGCCCTTGGGATCCAGATCGGTGGCCCAGCTGAAATGCATCAGGGCCAGATCCATGTTGCCCAGTGTCTTGTGTATTTTGCCAATTAGATAAAACACAACCGACTCCTTTGGCACAATCTCCTTGAGCTCCTCCAGTTCGCGCAGTGCCTCCTGATACTTGCCCAGGGAGAAATATATGGAGCCGCGATGAAAGCGCGCCAACGGATTCTTTGGATCTAACAAAGCTGCCGTATTAAGTGTTTGCAGAGCCAAGTCCTTCTTCTGCATAAAGAACTGCATCGCCCCAATGTGCACCAGAATGACCGAGTTGTGAGGATTGATTTTCAGCGCCTTCACATAGTGCAACTCGGCCAGCTCATATTTCTCCTGCTTGGAGTAGATTGTGCCAATGCCAAACCAGGCATTATAATGCCGCGGATCCCGCACAACCGCCGATCGAAAATAGTCCATCGCCTTGTCGAACTCCTCTGTAAGTACCAGCTCATGACCAAGGAGTGTGTAGCTATATACAAAGTCTCCATCGACTTGGACGGCGCGCTTGAAGAACTTGATGGCCGTCTCGTGCTCCTTGTGCAGCGAGAAACAATTGCCGGCCACGCACCACGTGACTGGATTGCGTTTATCCTGCCCGATGAGGTCCTGTGCGAGCGCCGAAAGGGCCACTTCCTTTTGCAAGTGCCACAGCGACGTGGAATAGATCTCCATGTAGTCCAAGCGACTGGGCTCCGCCTCGTGTATCCGCTTGAAAATAAGAACGGCATTTTCGTAGTCGCGCAACTCGTACAGGCACATCCCAATCAACGATTGCACCCAACTGGAGTTCAAGTGATGCTTTGGTATCGTCGCCTCCAACATCATAATGGCCGTTTTGCACTGAAACGTCGATAGTAGCTTATAGCCCTCGGCCAGATCCCGTAATAGCAGCATTAGACCGTCCGCCGATTGCTTCTTCATGGTCAGCAGCTGATGGGCCAGCGTTTGCGCATTGTTGAGGCTGTTGTTGAGCAGTACCTTGGCATCCTCGGTGCTGCGATTGTTGATTGCCGATTGATTGTTGCCCGCTGTGGCGGCCGATGTGATTGTTTCGACCTTCTCCTTCTCTTTGCGCGACTGCTTTTCACTAAGCTTCTCGGCGAGATGATGATGGGTCTTCTCATCAATTAGCTCATTACTCAAACAGATTTTGGTCATGCGAGACGATTTGGTTTTACGTGGCGGTGAACGTGGCTGGACAAACTTATTGTTATTCGTTATGTTCGGCGATTTGTTGTTCTCCTTCACAGAGTATGCCGAATTGCTGAACAAACGGGAACTGCGGCGCACTGCGGCATTGGGATTTGGTGGTGCATTCACACCCAAATTGTTGGGGGTGCGAGGCGTTATGTTGCCAGTCTGCGTGAACACAGCGGGTTTCGTTTTCTCCTGACGATTGATCAGGCCCCCAACATGGGTTTTTAACTTTTTGCCAATGATCTTTGGCTCCTGATTGACCTCGACGAGCATTTGGGGCGAATATGCAGACATGCTTAAATTGGCCTGTAGTACGGCTGAGCCGCCATCGCAGGGACTAGTCAGCGGCATGATGCCAAAGCTGGGCGTTAATGGTGATATTGTTGACAAATATTTGAATTGCTTGCGAAACGGTGTCCCATTATTTGCATCATGCACCTGCGTTGCATAACCCATGGGTGTGTCCTCCAGCGGCATCATGCTCGAATTCGCATTTGTGTTGTTCTGCTGATGCTGTTGTTGAACTCCGCCACGCAGCATTGTAATGGAGCTGTTGAGATTATTGTTGTTGTTGTTGTTGCTGATGTTATTGTTGATGTTGTTGTTTGGCGTTATTAAATTCTGTAGTGTGACAATGCTGCTGTTGTTGTTTTGCTGCAGCTGCTGTTGTTGCTGATGCTGCTGTTCGACTGGCGTGCTTAATATAAAATTGGAGTTATTGCTTAAGTTGTTGAGCAGCAGATTTTCGAGTTGCTGTTGCTGCTGGTCGTTAGCTGCATTGCCGCCAAACAACACCATGGAATTGGCATTGGCGCTGCTGCCCTGGCAGGTGTTGAACACATCAGTGTTTTGAATTTGGAATATTGACGCTGTATCCGTATCCTGACCCAGCAGGCACAGATCGGCGAACGCATGCCACATAAACGGATTTAGTTTGAGGGCGCGACGCAACGCGCTCACCGCTAGCTTCTGGCGCTCCGTACGCACACAGATCTTCGCCATAAGCTGAAAGGCGAAGCAAGCGAGTTCGCCGAATTCTCGCTGCATTTCATCAAAGTGTTTATTGTCGGCAAATCCATTTGAAACGAGTGCACTCTCTGCTTCCGCCAATTTCTTCAGCTCGTAGGCGCATTTGGCCTGCAAGAAGCGGCATTGGGGCGAGCGACGTGACTTCTCCGACAGCAGCCAATATGCCTGATGCAATTGACTTGAACGATAATAGCTGGTGGCCAGCAAAAATATTGTCTCGTCGCTTTCCACTGAAACAAACGTTTAATGTCAAGGTTGTTTTCATTTATATTTTTCTTTTTGCATCACTCACCTTCTGAGCAGAGGCGTTCCGCCAGAAAAACAGCATCCTTATGATCGTAGTGATTGAGGCAGTGCCATATGGCGGCCTATAAGGATTGGGAATGACAAGTAATGATAATAAATATGAAAGGGGTTATTTTTTTTTTGTGGTTTACTATCGATTTACCTGCACGGGCTCTTGTATCATTATTTTTGAGATTTATGTCAAAAGTGTTTGGCCGTAACTGGGATTCCGCCACGAAGCCACGAGTGGACTGAGCTAGTTACAATCGGTGCTATTCAAACTGTTCTTCCGATCCGGTTTCGTCAGTTTTCTGGTTGCCTTTTTAGCTATGCTTCACGCAATACACACACACACACTTCACAAACTAAACACATGCAATGGGGATCATGCTGCATGTACTCCGCACGCGGTGCAATTTTCCACAAAATCAAATGAAAATAAATTTAAAAAAGAAAACAAAAAACAGTGTTGTGTGTGTGTGTAACTTAAATGCGGGGTGTGCTGACGCTGCTGCTGCTCCCTGACCACCACTTCTAATATTGCGCTGTCGAGGCTTCTCTTCTTCTATTGGCACGGTACCTCAGAACTCCGTACGTCAGTCAATTTTCGTAACAATTTTTCAAGGCCTTCGCATTAGCTTTCCCGCACACACACACACGCACACATTACAAATCGACTGTTTTTTCTTTTTTATTTCAGTATGGCGAATTATATATTGGATCTAAACGCGAATTTATGGCCTATTCGTTTTGCATTAAAAAACTAAAATTAGTCGAACTTTTTCTGTGTGAGTGGCGATGTCAGCAAAGTTATTGCCATTCCATGCGCATCGATTTTTTTTTCTTATAGCCGATAACATTGTTAAAATTTAACGTTGTTATCGTTATCGCGGCAGGACAATTTTTAAATGAATACCAAATTATTTTATTATAAATGTGCATATATATTAAACTGACTTATTAGCTATACTATAAATTATGTGCTTATACATTAAGTGCCAACACATCTATTGCGAGTCACTCGAGCTGGAACTTGAGCTGTCAGTGGACATGACTTCCACATCATCCTGTGCTGAAGATTCCTTGCGTGTCTCCAGGGCCACCGAGTTACCCGACGCACCCATCATATGCAGATCGCCCAGATTCCAGCTGAATTGGTTTTGGAATGCATTTGGGACCTCCCCGCTGCCGCCGCCGCCACCTCCCCCAGGACCGCCTGCACCGCTTAAATTTCGCTGGGCATCCGACTGAATGGTGCTATTCTGATGTGTCACAATTCCCCCATTAATGTTCTGTTCAGATTTTCCCAGTAGCCCGTTGCGCATCTCAATGTCAGTGGGATATGGTCGCCTGAGATCGCCAATACACCAAGTCAGTGGAGCGCTGACTGCATTTGCAGAACTAATGCGATGTGCGTATTTGATGAGTTCCTCTGACGAAACGGGACGTTTATTGGCCTGATTAATGCTGGCCAGCTTCAGGCGTGCCTGAAATATGGCTGTGGAGAGTATGAGTTCCGCATCTTTGAGTGATTTCTGTAGCTTCTGAATTTCCCGATCCTAAACGTAAATTAAGTATAACAATTACACTTTCACCAGGCTACTTAAACAGTACATACGTGAATCTCCACTTTGGCGCGCAGATTATCCATTGCCTCCTCAACTTTGGCCTGCTCCTCGGCCAATTCCAACATTTTTCTAAACTCCTCATCCTTGGAAACAAGCAAATCGAGCAATTCACTCAGTTCGGTGCTGGAGATTTTCTGGTGCGCTTGTTCTATGAGTTCCTTGGAGATCATTTCTATGTCGTCGATTAGCAAGAGCAAGCGCTCCTTTGTGCTTAAGTGAAACGACATGATTACTTATCAATAATTACAATTAATATTGATATTTCTAAATTTGTGTAGCCATAAACAAGCCGGAAAGTAATTGCGAGTCGGACTAATGTATCGATGCCATGTCTCACCGATGACATGCTATCGATACTTTTATAATGTGCCAAAAAATCACAGTTATGCAAAAGCTGGTCGCACACAAAGTGACATAAACACAAACAGCTGTTTATTGGGCCTCGACCAGCTCAAGCAACAGACGCTAAAAGCAGAAGAGCAGAGAAAGTACTTGTTTTTTTCCTTTCAAAATTCATATACATATAAATTCTAATCAGATAATGAAATAAATATTATGGGCGTGTCAAATAAGTCGTAAACATGTTGCAGTTGCTGATATTTATTTTACTAATTTTCCTCTTCATTTACTGGTAAGTGCAGCCGCACCGGTCACAAAAACTTTTTCGTTGAGGCATGAAAATTAATCACTTCTGTGCCCGTCTTATCTTCCAATTAGGATATTGCCAACGGGCATTAGCTGGTATCTTATTAAGCGGTTTCGGGTCAAAGTGCGTATCGGACGCATTTCATTACCGTATTTATCGCTCAAGAATGTCCACATCAGCAAAAGCGGCTTCTCTGTCGTGAGTACACATTAATTGACCCGTGATTTATTGCCCCCGTATATTCACAATTTCTTCACGTTCTCTTTATCCCATTCAGCAAATTGAGGAGGTCTGCTTGCGAAGTCGTTTCTTCACCACTGAAGTGACGAAGCTAGTGTCCATTTACATTCGAGACATACGCATCAATAAGGATATACATAGCCATCGCCAGGATGACATCAGTGATAGTTGCTCCTATGAGCCGCGCAAACGGAAGTCCGAGGCCAGGAGTGTGCCGGATTTCCGGCAGACCAAAGTGCCGGCTAGTATCATTACATTTGCACAGTTTATGGCCGTGCATGTGAACAACATATCCGTGGTGCTGATGAACAATGACTTCGATCCCGGCTGGTTTATACATGCCACCGCGAAGGAACTGCATCTGGACGGCAGCATTGTCCAAAATGCACGCGTTCTGCTCGTCAATGCGGCGTTGTTGGAGGCCCAGGCCAAAATGTTACGGCATTGCAATGCACGACGTCAGTCGCTGGAGAATTTAAATAAAATACGCCCCTGTCTGGGCGAAGTGAGCTTCGATGTGGCACTGGATGCATCGCTCTTTGCCCACGGTCCACTCTCCATGGATGTAAGTTGTGGCTGCTGAATCTGGTTGTCTCTAAATATTAAGGCTGCTCATTTTCATCTATAGACGCTCAGCCTGGTCATAAATAATTGCAAGTCTGTTATACATGGTGGCTTGTACGAGTTCCTCAGCGAAGCCAAGCAACGCACCAATCCTGGCCAGCAGTCGAAACGCTTACGGAAGGCTTTGGCGCCCGTCTCCAGCAGTTACGATAATGACAACTATGAGAAACTGGCACCCATTATACCAAAGAACTTTAACTTCAGCATTAAAGCAGCAACTTTCTCGGCAGTCAAGGAGAACTCACAGAACGATTTTAGTGCCAAGTTGCAGCTGTTTACCGTAAGCAAACTAACTGAGAATGTAGCATGCATTAGCCTTTTATTATTTTTTTTAATCTTTATTTAGATAACGGGCAAATTCAATTCCAAGATTGTGGATGAGAAGACGCTGCTGCCTTCTATGCTGGCCAAGTTGGTATTTCAGCATTTGGACATTGATACCAAATACGAGAAGCTGCTCTTTGTGGAACAGTTCACCATTGACTCGGTGGTAAGTTGAACAAATATTCATTAATATAAACCACACCTTTTATTCCAACGCGTCACCTGCAGCTGGAGAAGGACATATTCAATCTGTATGTCAAGCTGAAGACATTCCAAATTATTTACAATCACAGTGAGATCTATGATTTTGTCAATAACAATTTCCTGGCACGCCAGCGTGCCACAAGCAATCATCAGCTGCTACAGCTGGGCCACAAGCAAATGTCATTGCCGGATCATTTGGGCTTGGAGGCTGTGACGCAATCGGGCTCGCCAGCTAAGCAGCGTCGCGATGGCGGCATTCTGGAATGGATTATGGAGCGCATTGTGGTCAAAGGCTGTGCCGAGCTTTGGAATGTTTCGCTACTCATGAAACTGGAGGATGAACATATCGCGATGAGCGTCAGCCACACACGATTTCTGCTCGAGCAGATTGAGGAGAAACGCAGTTCTCTGTATCGCAACAAGTTTCTCAATTTACTGCTGAACAAGCGGCAGTGGAGCATGGAATTAATGGTGGAGACATTGTGGTCCAATTTGGGCAACTCCAATAACGATACAAATAACCTTAAGAAGACCCATTCACCGGGCTCACCATTCTTCCTCGGCGTCAGTCTGGTCAAGCTGTGCTCCTATGCGAACACCACCAAGCTGGACATCTCCATACACACGTTCCGCACCGAGTACAGCATGCAACTGGCTGAGTTCATTGTCAAGT
Source organism: Drosophila nr. perissopoda 5 BK-2023a (assembly GCA_035044105.1). Lineage (NCBI taxonomy): Eukaryota > Metazoa > Arthropoda > Insecta > Diptera > Drosophilidae > Drosophila > Drosophila nr. perissopoda 5 BK-2023a. The sequence goes on from JAWNMK010000124.1 coordinate 6,462,110, forward strand.
CGATGTGGTGCATCAAGCAGTATGGTGGCCTGGGCACAAAACGTGCCAAGCAATCACAGCGTCGCTCTAGCGGTGGCAGCTCCTCCAGCTCCGTTGAGCAGCAGAGCACTGCTCTGCGTGTTTCCGTCAAGGTTAAGGATATTACGGCGTATTTTGTGAATCATCACAATGTTTACATGCTGCTCAGTTTCTCCGAAATTAATCTGACGCGTGCTCACAATTTGGCCATGCTCAAGCTGGAGGAGTTCCAAATGGCCATTATGCGTTCGATGACTGCCTCCTCTCTGTGTCTAACGGACTTCCAAGATGTGTTTGCCAACTGCAAGATGATTCGGCTCGAGCATCAGCCAGAGACGGAGAGTCAGCCCGGCAAACTCTCCATTTATATACCCGGCAATACGGAGGCCATGTGGAACTCGAATCTGCATATGCACCTGTTGACCCTAGTCCGTGATATGCAGGACCTCAAAACTGAGGTGGCAGTGCCACCAAATGTACCTAGCAAACACCAGGAAACACAGAAGCCCAAACGTTCGCTCATCATTGAGTTGTCCGCGGAGCGTAGCACGATCTGTGAACTGAAACTGTCGGAGCGACACTCGATACAGATCTTTGTGGAGAATCTTTTTTTTAGCCGGAAGGAGCGCATCATTATCTATGCGGAGAATGTGTTCGTCAAGATCGATGATCAGCACATCTTTACAGTTAAGGAACTGGATATGCAATCATTGGCGCACCTCGAGACCCTCAGTCACGAGCGACTCAACTTTCCGGGCTTTGTGCTGCCCTCGAACAAGGTGTGGGTGACAACGATTGGTTCGTTCAAGGCCATCTTTCCCTACGATCACGACTTCTATGATGCAATCAATAATGAGTGCGTTACGCACTTCAAGTGGCTCAAATTGGTGCACAACTACAAGAAGAAACCGTTTACAGTGCATTCACCCTTGCCCAGCGATTTAGTGATCAAAATCAAGGAGTTTCTGCTGGAGATTAGCGATGATCCATTCGAGGTGAAACTGCGCGATAATTATGTACTGCTCGTGGACGAGTATCTGGAGAGTCTGAAGCGCAAGACGCTCTTTGACAAGAAGATTGCCGAGCTGTGCTCCGAACGACTCCTGGTGCCCGCAGGCACCATTGAGAGCCTCTACGCGAATCTGGTCAAGAAGAACTCAGAGATCTACATACAGCGCTCGAAGAAGATTCACGAGAGTGGTCCGGTGCGCACGCGTTTGCTCGCCTGGATCATGACCGATGTGGAGATCTTGGCCATGGCGGACACCTCCATCCATGGCTACGAGAATGTGACGCAAACCATGCGCGAAATCGACTCGGAGAGCCCCTGGCCGGAGGAGGGACTGCAATTCACAACGCTCTGGTGTCGCGGCGTCAACATTAGCTGCTCCGAATGGAAGTTTATGTTGCGGTCAGCAAGACACTTAAATATTTGGCTCTTCCAAACATAATTCCTTTCTAATACTCCACAGAGACTTCCCACAACCGATGTTCTATGTGAAGAGCATGCGACTCTATGGCAATCTGTGCGGCGCCGAGCAAATGCCGTCGAAGCGCGCCAAACGTGATGTCTTCGTCGAGGTGGGGGAGCCCTTCCAGACGGATGTGGTGCAGCGCAGCATGCCAACGATTAAGTTCTATCATGATTTCGATTGCGAGCTGGAGAGCTGCAGCTATGCGTTCGGACCGTGCTGGGAGCCCGTTATGGCCCAGTGTAATCTGAGCTTTGAGAAGATCTCAGCTCCCTCGAAGGATCCCAGCCCGTCGCTGCCGTTCTGGGACAAGATGCGTCTGTTGCTGCACGGACGCTTAACCCTGATTGCCAAGCAGTTTACGGTGCTGTTGCACGCTTCGCTGGATCCGTACAACACCACAGAGGAAATGGAGCTGACATGGAACAATTGCGGCATTGTCTGGACAAATGCCAAGATTATGTTCAAGGGTGAACTCAATGTGAGACTGTCCAGATGCTATTCATTAGTTCTTTGATTATATATCTATATATTTCTTGTAGGTAACTGTGCGAACAGCATCCCGCTACGATGATTGTCGACTGCTGCACTTCCCCAATCTGAAGCTGACATTTAAGTTGAATTGGGTCTGCTTGGCCAATCCGAATGATCATCATGCCGTGATGCCCTGTGCGCCCGATAAGCTGCCCGAATACTCTAGCAATCAGGTGCACGATTCCTTTCGCGCCTTTCGCTCCGTCAATCTCAACGTTTGGGTCTCGTTCGAGACGAAGCCCAAGGTTGGCGAGGAGATGGAACTAGACATACCCAGCCTAGTGCTGTACGGCAGCACGTTGCGTTGGTTCGAGAGTCTCAAGCTCATCCTGTCGGGTGTGACGCGACCCACACGCCGTGGACCTGTGTTCAACAATGTGCGTCCGCGCAAGAAGCAACTGAGCAGGCACTACAAGAAGGCCAATCTGCAGATGTCGCTGCACAAGTTTCAGGTGCTCTACTGGATGTCGCATGCCCTGCACAAGGGTTTCCAGCTGAACGGTCGACGTGTCTCCTTCAGCTCCGAGTACTGCCTAACGCTGAATGCCATTGAAGATGGCCTGATCCACAGACCCCGGGCGGATTGGTCAACGGTGTACATGAACTGTGAGGTCAACGATGCGGAGATCTGGCTAAAGAGCATTGTCACCGAGAAACTCGATAGTAGCTCCGAGAACTTGGCCAGTGCATCAGATGCATTCAAAATTGTGCGCTTCTATTTCCTAAGTGTGGCCAAGGTCTCCTATGGCAGGGAGGCGCTGATAACCTCAACGGCCAGCAATGCGGAGGAGGATGCAAAGGCCAAGTGTACAACGCCTACGCACAAGCTAGTCGTCTACGATCTGAAAGGTGCCTGGACAAAGAGCAATCGAGATGTGGCCTTCGCCCTGTTCGACTCCTTCATGAAGTCACAGAAGCTGAAGAACAATCTCTCCACGGAGGCGGTGAAAAGCTATCGCAAGGAGGCAGCCAACTCGGCAATGCTGAAGCACAAGCGCAGCGATAGCACCATAACACTATCCAGCACCAGCAATGAGGTGTTGCCAAGTAAGTGGATACCCTGTAATAGGCAAATGGAAAATCAATCTTATTTTATTCCCTTCCCTTTGCAGTTGCCAATGCGAACGCGTCAATGAAGAAGGCTCCTGGTCAAATACATGCCACAGCCATGCTGCAGCAACTCATCGCTGAGGCGGATCACAAGTTCAATGTGTATAGCGATGATCATAGCACACAGTCCAGGGAACTGCAGTTGCAGGGACTGCAAGCGTGCTCCGTGCAGGATATCATACATGAGAACTGGTCAATTAGTCTAGTCAACTCGCAGGTGCTGCTCAAGGGCTGTGAGACGTCGGGCTACGTCATCATTAGTGCGGCCAAGGCGGAGATACTTCAGCGGGAGCATCGACCTGTTTGGCGGGATCGTTCACTCATCTCGAAGACGACATGGAAGGGTTTGCTCGAGTGCATGCAGTACTATGCGACGGTCAGTGCCGGCGACAATGATTCGCTGCTGGAGAAGGAGATCATGTGGCTGACAGTGGACAATATACAGGATAAGGATGAGACAGTGATTAATAATCATCTGCCCGAGGATATATCGCATCTGGTGGGTAGTGGACGCAGTGTGGGTGGCGTAGTCTCCGAAACTGTCGGCGCCATACTCCGTGATAATTCTGGCCAAGCACAGCCGGTGCAACTGCAGCGCATCGTCTCCAAATGTAAATGCGAATTCTTCTATGTAAGCTATGGTGACGCAATCGATCCCAATAGCATTGTGGAGGTGCCACCACCACCATCCGAGGAGACGCTCTCGCCGTGGGAGAAGAATGACGATCCCGTCGATGCGTTCACCCTGATGCATCACGATCTGGACGTGTGCACCAATTCACTGCAGTACGCCATGATCCTCGATATTGTGAACAATCTGCTGCTCTATGTGGAACCGCAACGGAAGCAAGCAGCCGAGAAATTGGCCAGAATGCGCTTTCAGCTGCAACTGCACTCCACGGAGGATCAGAAGCGACCCATCCAGCAAAAGCAGACAGTTATACGTAGTCTGCTGATGAAGATACGCTCGCTGGAGAAGGACATCCATCTGATCAGCAAGGAGCGCATCGAGGAGGGAGATACGCTCGAACTTCGTGTGGATTTCGAGAGAGTTCAGCAGCAGATCCGCGAGAGCAAAGAGGAGCTGAACACATACAGCGAGGAACTGGACATGATGCTGCTCTGCTACAAGGAGACACAACTGTCTCAGCTCAGCAAAATATCCAATGTACGTTCAGATAAGTCGGTGACCATGGTGCGTGCCAATGAGATCTGTTTTAAGCGCGCCCAGTGGCGACTCACGGAGACGGACGGACAAATTGGTATCGCTGATTTGGTGCTGAGCGCATTTCTCTACACCAAAAAGTCCAAGAGCGATGATTCTGTGGAGCATTTGCTGGAGCTAGGCAATATACGCATGGAGAATCTGCTGCCACACGAGATCTATCGCGATGTCCTACTTGCCACGGAGATCCAGAAGGATATGCCCGTGGACACGCATAAGCGGGTGTTGCGCATCTTCTGTCGCGAGAAGCCGCCGGTGGGTGGCATTTCTGTTAAGGATCACTTTGAGATCAATGTGGCGCCCATAACCATTGCGATCACTAAGAAGTTCTACAGCACCATGTTGAAGTTCTGCTTTCCGGATCGCGACGCAGCCGAAACGGAAATTAGTGAAGAACTGGACGACAATGCATCGACCAGCTCAGCATCTTCAACGAATTTACAATTGAAATCATCATCATCGTCGTCGTCGTCGTCTAAACGTGCGGCCAAGAGCAAGAAGAGCGCCAAGGATTCGGAGTTCTATGTGAAAATTGAGAAGGACGACGTGGAAAAGATGAAGGAACGCGCCGAGAAGAACAAACTGTTCATCTACATCAAAATACCCGAGGTGCCGGTGCGCGTTAGCTATAAGGGCAACAAGGAGAAGAATCTGGAGGACATTACAGATTATTCGCTGGTTATACCAACGCTAGAATATCACAATGTCACCTGGACCTGGCTCGATCTGCTCCTGGCCATGAAGTCCGTGAGCAGGCGTGTCATCCTCTCACAGGCCATCAAACAGAAGCTGCAAATCCATCGACGACAGCCGGTGTTGTCAGCTGGGGAGCGTGCCACGCCCCAAGAGGAGGATAAGGCCAAAATGCTCTTTGGCAATCGATTGCTGGTGAGCCGAATAATACCCAAAAAAAAATCCTTCCTTTTTTAAATGTAATTTATTGATGAAAAAATCTCTATCCTTATTCGCAGAACGAGAACCGCAACCAAAGAAAAGGCGGCGGCGTTTTTAAATTTCCATCGAGCGGCAAAAGATCGGATTAAAACTGAATGCTGTAATTTAAATCATATTTATTTATGTTTCCATACATATGTATTTGTATATGCATATGTTTTTTATGCACCTGTTCAACGGTTCTAATCTTGCCCAGAAACACATTTTAACAAGAAGATCGTCGAGCACTTCTCAATGATTACCAACTACAATACAATCACACGCAAACAAACACAACAAACACACACACTCAAGTATTACGCTATAAACTCTATAAACATAACTAGTATATTTATGCATGTGTGTGTTGGTCTGCCAGTCCGTCTATCTGTCTGCTTAACATCATAATATATTGTTATTGCAAAACTCTGCTTTTGTTTAACTTTTAGCAAATAAAAAGATTGAGATATATGTGGAATTAGAGAAGCTATTGAAATTGTTTTTACATTCCACAATTTGGATATATTAAGACTTTAAAACACTTAAATTAACTATGAACTTGAATTGCTCAACTCTTTTTCACATAACACATTTACTTGGTCAGCTGCTTCAATGGCGGCTAAAAGAGAAATAAACACAAACTCAATTTAGTTAAGAGGATTATGATTCGTTATGGGATTCGACTCACCAGCACAAAGACGCGTTTGGGCAGCGCTCTCTGCACCAGCTCATCGAGCAGCGCATTCTGGCTATCATTCTTCTGGGGATCGGCTTTCGTATTGTACTCCAGAGTCAGCACTGGCAACTCCTGCCAGCCCACTTGCAGCGGGTATAAATTGTAGACCAGCTCCTTCTCATCATAGGCCATTATGGATACATCCAGCTAAAAGAAAACAACTAGTTATTATCTAAACAATCAATCATAGACAGTCAATCAATCAATCACCTGCTTATGGCCGGAGCAGATAAAGTTATCCGATTTGCTGATTGCCAACGTGGCAATCAGATGCAGCACATGCATTGTGGGATTCTTGAGTACCACCTTAAAGGCCATCGGCATTTTAACGAACATCTTCTCCTCGATGGTGCAGTAGATGTTTAACGGCGGCTCCGCTATATCAAGGCCACTAATAATAAACTTGGATTCGTTCTCCTCCTTGCCGCCGGCGCGTCGCCAGCGTACACAAAATATGCCAAATCTGGGCGGGTGCAACGGTGCCGATGCCACAGCGTCCAGCGTGTGAACGCCTTTGATGAAGCCACGACAATGACCAGTGACCTGCACCGCATCCAATGCCTTATTGAATATGACACGCATGCTCTTGGGCGCATCCGGGCCAGTAGCCGGCAACACAGGGGCACCATCATCAGGACCCGTGATGCTCAGTTTACCATCGTCGGAATGCATTGAGTTGCTCAGTTGCAGCTGGGTCAGATTATTGTTGATGATGGTCATCGTTGTGGGTATCTTGGGCAATAGACTTTTACTCATCGCTGCACTTGGCGGCGGCTGCTGCGGTGCATCGCCAGTGTCCCCGCCAGTTGGATGCTGTGTCTTTTGCTGTCGACTTATGAATTTACTCGGGACACTCTCCTCGGACTTGGAACGCTCCAGATCCCGGGCGGTCGTCCAATCTTGCAGAGAGGCATTCGTGCGCAGCACAATGACACTCTCCAGCTGATCCCCGGCTCTGTACTTGTTCGTATACTTCTTGCGCTTAAAACTGTAGTTCGATTGCACTAAATTGTGATCCTGTCGAGAAAGAAGCAGGCATCATTAGGAATCAAACAGGAATTAGTGCAGACTCAACTTACACATATGAAGAAGCTATCGAGTATCTCGACCTCATCCACGGCCAGCACCTCCGTATTGGCGCGTAGCAGAAAGTTCTCGCCACGATATGCCTGGCTCAGAGGCCGTCGGTTCAGGGTGTAGAATCGTGCGCTGAACCTAAAGTCGCCGGAACAGCGCACGGTGAGGATGTCCTCACGTGACTTGCGCAGCCTCGTCTCGTCCAGGTACTCGATCTGCACGGGCGATATTGCCGCCAGGTTGCTGCTGCTCACAGCAGTTTTCACATGCTCCGGCGTTGTCTCCGCACTGTTCGGCGTTGTGCTGGGACCCACATTGGCAGCGATGCCTCCTCCCCCGACACTACGATCCACATCTAACGTGTAGCTTAGCCGTTGCTGCAATTTGATCTCTGTTTCCACCAAGCTGAAGATGTAATAGGTAGCCGTATTGCTCCCATGGGCGGACAGTTCACCAACATCGATCTGGATTTGAGCGTGCAACTTTTGCCGACCGGCAGAAACGTCCGTGGTGAGAAAAACTGTAAATTATAATATTCATATAATTTAGATTAAATATTCAGCTCAATTAAATGTTATTAAAAAATTTGTTAAATAATGACAAAGCAAAAGCACTAGGAAATTTCGAACGATCTCAAAAATCGTTCAAAAATTAAATGCAGTCTAAATAAATAGATAAACATATTTAAATAAGTATTGCTTTTAGAAATCGGAGTACTTTAGTGGGAACAGTCTTTAACCGTTACAAGAAGCAACTTGTGGATTCTGTTCAGCATTACATGTAGCAACTTGTGGATTTTGTGGATTCTGGCCAAGTTCAATGCTGTCAATGTAAACAGTGTGTTTGCAGCAGATGTTTTCTGTGCTGGCTGCTATAATTGTAATACAGATATACAAATATTAGGAGCCCCAGTTGTTGGTTGGGTAAGGTTAGTAATGCAGATGACCTTCCACACACATAAATAGTGGATGCAGTTACGTCGCGCGCGACAGTTGATTCATAGCTACGATCAGGTCAAGATGCGCTCCGGTTCGCAGCTAGTGCTACTTCCACTTTTACTGGGCAGCTGTTTGTCCCTTACGTGGGTTGAGGAGGTGCATCGTTTGCGTATGCGGATGCCACGCGTTGTTGGCGGCGAGCGCATCGAGGTGAATAGTCAGCCACATATAGTGAATATTCGACGACGCGGTCAACTTCAGTGCGGGGGATCTTTGGTGACGCCGCGTTGCGTCCTCACCGCCGCCCATTGCTTGCCGGAGGAGGAGCGCCAAAGGCCGATGAATTATGTGGTGCGTGGTGGTGTCACCTTTTTGAAGGATAGACGCAATGGCCGCCATGTGCAGCGTGTACTCCTGCCGCGGGGCTATAATCACACCACACTGGATAACGATGTGGCGCTGCTGCAACTGCAGAATCCGTTGCAGGGACCACAGATCGCAACCATACGCGTGGCCAGGCAACCACCGCGAGCCGGCAGCTATATCCGCATCTCCGGCTGGGGATTGACGGACGAGCGTTCGATGCGGCTGCCCAATCAGCTGCACAGCGTCCAGGTGATGGTTCTGCCGCACCAGGAATGCCAGCAGCTGTACGCTGGCTATCGGAATCTAACAGACAGCATGTATTGCGCTTCGGTGGCTGGAGACAAGGATGCCTGCGATGCGGACTCCGGGGGACCGGCAGTCAACGCCGATGGTCAACTGGTGGGCATTGTCTCCTGGGGCAGGGCGAATCGTTGTGCCCGTGCGGATAGTCCGGGGGTCTACACCAGTGTGGCGCATCTGTACGAATGGATAGCCTTCAATATGGACAGATATTGCTACTGACCAATCTCATTTAGCACCTTGGATTAGAGTTAAGCCAATGAGTATTAAAATCAAAAAGATTCGAGTGTTCGATGAGGAGATACCCTGTATATACAGCTCTGAATTGATATACGCAAATCGTAGCAAATAGTTTGTCAATTAACTGATTCGTCAATTGATAAATATAAATTTATAATATGAATATTTAAATGTGTGAATTTACTTGAATGTAAAGTAATTGCTCTTTCTTTTTTTTGCGTGTAGCTGACGGAGTTGAGTGAAAAAAGTTAAGTTTACTTAAGCTGCTGTGTGTACTGAACAATAACCTTTTTAAGTAAATAATTCTTACTCCATCGCAATTTATTCAAATTGCAAATACTAAAGTCGAGGTCAATAGCAATGATTCTAAGTTCGATGTTCCTTTTTATTTACACATGCGGCATTTAGTGTTTATGACTCTGTGATCTCTGAGAAATCTCGAGATCATTATACTGCAAGGAGTTGTCGGAATATCAAATGGAATAAACTAGTCTTAAAGATTTCCATGATTTGGATCAAGACTAGATATTTCCCATGTTAGAAGCGAAGTCTTCATAACCGTCATATATGCTTTTCATTCCTCGGAACCCTTTCCAGTCAGCCCCGATTAAGTTCTTAGTTAAGCGTAGTATAGTACGTCATAAGACCCAACATTTGGTCTATTCACGAGCCTCTCAGAAACCTGACTCTTTTGATAGACAAATATTTGAACAGTTGTCGCATTTATCATAACAACATGTTTTTTTTTTTTGGCAATTTGGATTGCATAAAAGCGGTATTCTGGTTAATTCGCACAGACATTTCATTATCGAGATGCGTTTATGTTGGGTGTGTTTGGTCCTTCTTCTCGCACTGCTGCTCGGTGAATTGGCTGATGCGCAACGCCGGAATAATCGGCGAAGTGGACGTAATGGAGTTGCTGTTCCCCGCAGGAATAGACTCCGGCCAAGCATGGCGATTGGCAGGCGAGTGAATCGAGTCGCACCAGTAAAACGAAAAGCAGCAGTGAGACGTGCACAACCCCAGGCACGAATTGTGTCCGGCAATCGCAAAGGCAATGGCAATGGCAATAGGGTGAACAAACAAGGACCCAGGATATTGAACAAGAGCAGTAATCAGTTGAATCAACGACGCAACCGGGGAGCTAATCAATCGAGCAAGAAACAAGTAACCACTCGTATTATTGGTGGCAAGGAGCCACGCATAAATGATGGATCAACGGCGTCGATAGACTCGATGCCACAACTGGTGCAAGTGCTCCAGCCCGGAGGCGTGTGTGGAGGAACACTAGTCAATCCAAATTGGGTGTTGACGGCAGCACATTGCGTGGTTGGCGCCACTGCTGACGATTTCACTGTTATCGGTGGCACAGTGACACAAAACGGCGCAGATGGTGTGCGACGCTCCGTTAGTTCGATCCAAGTGGCGCCCAATTTCAATAGGCGCAATATGAACCGGGATGCGGCACTTCTGAGGCTCAGTTCACCGATGACGGGCACAAGTATCCGAACGGTACCAGTCGCTCGAAAACCACCAAAGGCGGGCACAAAAGTAAACGCCGGTGGTTGGGGCTCCACCAAAGAGAGCGGCAGTTCTGTCAAATATTTGCGCACGGTGCAGCTCTCCGTAAGAAGTCAGCAGCAGTGCCGGAGTGCCTATCGGAGCACGTCACCAACCACCAAGTATATGTTCTGTGCCAGCGCCCCCCATAAGGATACATGCTATGGTGACTCTGGAGGCGGACTATACCACAACGGTACTGTCGTGGGCATCGTGTCCCACGGTATTGGCTGCGCTAGAGCAAAATATCCCGGTGTCTACACCAATGTGGCGAGACTACGGCCATGGATCACAAGAACCATAGCAACGTCTAACTTACTTGGATAAATAAAGGATATGTTATTATGACGCAGCGCTTAATTCTATTCCAAATTTTTTGTTCTCCAGTTTCTGACAAGTTGTTGACTGATCAGTAAATATCTTTCGCAAAAGAGAAAAGTACCCATATAATTATCGCCCCGAAAACTAGAAAGTTCTCCTGTTATTAGAACTCGATTATAAAGAAACCTTATAAGAATTGGAAAAGATTACACAAAATGGTAAATTTTTCGAAAATTATTGAAAACATCTGGTTTTTAGACAGATATTTTCAAAATTATGTCGAATTTCTAAAATTCAGGGTGATTTTGTTTCTGAAATTCGTCAAATAAGTTTTACTCTCAGCAGAATTAAGATTATTTCTATCTCTTCTACTTCCGAGTATCTCTTCGAGCTTAAAGACTTCTTTAATTAGAACCAATCTCTTAAAGTGTCAACCAAAAAGCTAACATTAGTTTGTTCAAGAGAACCCGCCAGAAAACTATCCATTGGAAACAATTGTGCAAATGTTGATTCGCTTTACAGCTCAGATTTGTTGATATCCGAAGCAAAGGTATAAAAGCACTTGTCCGACTTCCTCAAACCCATTAATTTTCCCTGATTCCAAACATGCTGCAACTACAACAGCTCTTGGCACTTCTACTCCAGTTCAGCGTTTTTCGGTTGATTGGCAGCGAGGAGATTATGGCAGAGCCTCGCATTATTGGTGGCCACGTGGCGAATATTAGCCATCTCAGGTATCTGGTGCAAGTGTTGACAAGTGTTGAACTCTGTGGTGGATCCTTGATAACCCCACGTTGGGTAATCTCAGCGGCGCACTGCGTCCACAACGTGCAGGCTAACAGTCTTCGCGTCTATGGTGGCACTTCCAAGCAGGGAGGTCGGAATGCCATTAAGCGATTTGTGACCTTCGTGGCCGTGCCACACCAGTTCCGAATAAGAACACTGAACATGGATGTGGCCGCATTATATCTCAATCAAAACATGGTTGGCCCAAATGTGGCAACTATTCGATTGGCCTCCCAGCTGCCTCCGCCTCGTACTGTGGTCCATGTCTCCGGCTGGGGCGTCACAAATCCCGATTCAACGGAAACGGCTGTCGTGGTGCACAGCGCCTCGTTGCCCTTGTGGTCAAATCAAGTCTGTCGTACGGTATACAGTGGCAATCAGCGGATTACACGTTCCATGGTGTGTGCGGGAAAGCCGTATCGACGGGATTCCTGCGCTGGTGACTCCGGGGGTCCGATGGTCTATCGCGGGGAACTCATCGGCATTGTGTCCTTTGGCGAAGAGTGCGCCACCCGCGAACCTGGGGTCTACACCAGTGTGCCAGCGATAAGACAATGGTTCATGAACATCATGGCAGTGTATTCCTAAGCTACTGTATACCCCATCCCCATATAGCATAGTTTTCTGTTTGCCGTAGTAGTAAACTAGTTAGTTGAAAATTACGCTTATCTGCACTCAATTAGCTGGGGAATGTTGACGATCTATCTGTAAGTATAAAAGAGACCACAATTTCCGGCGTTCTTCCGTCAAAAATGTGGTTAAAACTGTTGCCGTGGCTGGCACTGTTTCAGGTGGTTCAGGTCAGCGCCTTGCCCAGCGATCTTTTGGGAAAAATCTTTGGTGGCAAGACGTCGCCAGTTGGTGATTATGCATTCGTGGTGAATCTGCGACGTCGCCAGATATTCCGTTGCGGCGGCGCACTCATCTCGCCCAGCTGTGTGCTAACGGCGGCCCACTGCCTGGAGAGGCGATACGAGCATGTCGACGATATCTTTGTGCATGCCCAGCAACAGTGCCTGGGCGATTCCAGTTCAGAGGCGCATGTTCGCCAAGCCTGGTATGCATCGGTATCTCCACAATACTGTCCGCAATGCGGTCTGGACTCGGATATTGCGGTGATTAAGCTGCGACAACCCTTCGATATAGCCGGCAATGCGACTACCCTGCCCATTGACTACAATGAGCTGCCCGAGTCTGCCAATCTAACGGTAATGGGCTGGGGCAATACGAAAAGTCGGTATGAACCAAACTGGAACCAATGTCTGCAGACAGCCAAGGTCAGTCTGGTGCCGCAACGAGAATGTGCCAAAATCATGAGTACATTTGGCGACATCACATCGAACATGTTGTGCGCCTTGGGCGCAAATGCCACCGATGCGTGTCAGGGAGACTCGGGTGGCCCCATTCTCTATAACGGACGTACAGTTGGCATTGTGTCCTGGGGCTTTGGCTGTGGCAGTGGCTATCCGGGCGTCTACACACGTCTCAGCAGTACATCGATGACTTGGTTCCTAAAGGACTTCATCGAGCAGCATTGCTAAGACACGTGGATTAACCTGTAAGCTTTCAAGCTGTTGTTGAATGAGTTTAGTGCTCCACTTTAGAGTTGAATAAATAAATAATATTTTCAATGCTTCAATTTGTCTTTCGATTATTATTATTATTGCACTGCGAACTGTTAGATCTATTGAGCCCCCTTCTGAGCCTATAGCTCTTCCATCAAGTCTTTTCTTTGATTTTTATTATAACCGGCTTGTCTGAGACCAGGTGCCTCTGCCCAGCTCTACGCCTTTCTTCGTTCCTAAGTTGCAAGCGTATGGTTTCTCTTCCTATGCCACAAAACTCTTCTGGCCCGGTTAGGGACCCTCTCTGTCCACCACTTCTTTCTGCAATCTATCGATCGATAATAAAGTTGTTTTTTTTTTCTTTGTGGCATTCAACATTGATTTCAATCAAGAATTTTAGCTTCCATTTTAGTGCAACTCTTTCTTTTCCTCGCTATATTTGTGTTATTGTGGAATTCACACAATAAATAATTATTTTTTCGAGGTGAAATCCATTGAAATAGAGTTAGTCGCATATAATTGCAGAGATTGTTGTTGTTGTTGTTCAGTTAATGGCTTTACAAAATTGGAACTACAAAATGCTGCATGGGGTGTTATCTCAGTCTGGACACGCCATGATCTGGTTATGGTTGTGTTATGTTTTGCTCTGTGTGCTCCAAGCCGCCGCTGGACAACGCATAGTTGGTGGCCAGGAGACGAGCATTAAGCAGGTGCCATATTTGGTATACTTGCGTCAAGGTGGCAGCTTCATCTGCGGCGGATCACTGATCTCGCCCAGCTGTGTGCTAAGTGCCGCACATTGTGTCTATGGGGCAGAGGCCAAAGATTACACTGTCCATGCGGGCGCCAGTCGATTGGAGGCAGCGGCACCAGTCGTCAAAAATGTGGCTCAATTTCACATAGCTCCCAGCTACAACCCGGTTAACTTTGACATGGATGTGGCCATATTGCAGCTATCGTCGCGGGTTCCCCTCTCCGCCGGCCAAGTGGCGACAATTCCGCTCTGCCGCACTGCACCCGGCAGCAATGCGTATGTGCGAATCAGTGGCTGGGGTGTCAAGAGTGAGGAGAGTCGCGAACCGGCGGCTCAGGTGCGCACAACACTGGTGCGAGTGGTGCCCCAACGGGAATGTCAACTGGCATACGCTGGCCAGGCACAGATCAGCGATTCGATGCTGTGCGCCGCAGTGCGGGGCATCAGGGACTCCTGTTCCGGTGACTCGGGCGGTCCGCTCGTCTATCGTGGCGAAGTGTGTGGCATTGTCTCGTGGGGATTCGGTTGCGCCCGTGCTGCCTATCCAGGTGTCTACACCAATGTGGCCAGCAACCGTGTGCGAAATTTTATTGATCAAACACTGAGAAAGCTGCGGAGCTAAAGCGATGCTTCATATTCTATTTGATAATCTCTATTTAAGTTGACTCCATCAATTCCTTATAACAGTTACAATCATCAATTATAACTTTACCTAATAACTTAATGGGAAATATATATCATTTGTGTCATCAATGATTACTCAATTATTTAGAACTGATTTTTGTATCATTAAAATAATTACTCAGCGTATAAGCAATAACAAATTAGTAATTACATATATTTATTCTACGAGTCATTGACTTTTGTGCAGCTGTAAAGCTAATTTAGGTATCAATGCTGGATGATCGATTAGGCTATGTTGGAGTTAATCCCACAATTTATGCCCGTAAAGTGAAAATGATGAAAGTTTTAATGACATCAAGGTCATAAACAATTAAATAAACAGAGTCAGTTATATTTAGTTATCTATTGTCTGGCTGTGACTTTGGCTCTCGATTTAACTGCACACCAAATGATATAGATTAAAAATAACTATTATTATTTGAACACTAAAACAAGTAAGAACTTTTTAGTCGAAGTGAGCTCGACTACGATATACCCTGAACCCAACTGAACCAACTCTTTTCTAGCTTTATTAGAAGCCCCTTTAAAATGGTGGCAATAAAAATGCTTTCGAAAATCTATGTGTATCGATATTTGCGAAACTGAGGTAGTTATCGATAACTTTAGCGCCTTTTGCTGTACAAGAACTCATATTTCAAATTTAAAGTGCCTAGCTCTTGTCGACGAACTTTGCTATGTCAACGCGGCTGTTGTTCCACATCAAGAATATATATACTTCACACATATAGTCTGTTACATGCTTTGTTAAAAGATCATTATACCCTCTTTACCCATTTCGAATGTATGACAATGTAACAATTATATTTCCTCATCATAAAGGGGGCGCTTATAAAAGCCGTGCAAACAAACGCGCGAGCCAACTCGGAGCTGGAACCAGTTGCGGTTGTGGTTGTGGCTTAAACATTGTTGGTAACTGTTCTGTTTGCACAAGTGGCAAGTGGCACGGCTAGGAAACGCGTCAGGCAACAGCAGGGCTTTGGAGCAAATATTTGACGCCATGTGCGGCAACAACAACGACGTCTGTTGTTTTGACTGATAACCAATGCAAAGTGAGTCGTCACTGCTGGTGCTGCCTATGCTCCTCCTCCTCCTCCTGCTACGCATAGCCAACGGCAAGGCTGGCACCAACGAGGCGGTGAATGCACGTATTCTTGGCGGCACACCTGTGGATATTAGCGCAGTGCCCTATTTAATCAATTTGCGCATCGGTGGCAACTTCATTTGTGGCGGCACACTGATCACGCCCACCCATGTCGTGACAGCCGCCCACTGTGTGAAGGGTGTGTCTGCCAGCCGATTGCAGGTGGTTGGTGGTGCCACACGGCTAACGGATGACACATCCGGTGTGCGGCGCAATGTTGCAAAGGTATATACACCCAAGGCCTACAGTACACGCACCCTGCACTCGGACGTGGCAGTGCTGAAGTTGCAGTCGCCGTTAGTGGGTGCGAATATTGCGACGATTCCGCTGTGCAACTCCAGTTGGGAGTCAGGCAATCTGATTAGGGTCTCCGGCTGGGGCAAGACCACAGAGAAAAGCAATCGTGTCTCACAGCAAGTGCGTAGCGTTGAAGTGGCGCTAATTACCCGCAAGAACTGCATTAATCAGTACAAGATGCTTGGATCGATTAGCAGCACCATGTTCTGTGCCGGCGGTCCGGGTGTCAAGGATGCCTGCGAGGGCGACTCGGGCGGACCGGCTGTCTATCAGAATCAACTGTGTGGCATTGTCTCTTGGGGTTTGGGCTGTGGCCGGCGCAATTATCCCGGTGTTTATACAAGTGTCAAAACTGTGAGAAGTTTTATCGATAAGGCTTTAGCCTTGTAGAACAATAAACTCAAATGAATTGGAATTCTTAATAAGGAAATGAACGAAATAATTGGGAATGCAGCCTAAAAGAAGTAACAGAAATACTTTGCAAGAATTTTGAAGGGAGAACAGCTTAGTTGTAAAGCAAAATGATAGCAAAACGAGTCCTTACTCATAGCTCATTCAAATATAACCGTCATAAGTTAACTAATCAATGTTGTGTTTGCATGTGTGACCATACATTTAATGATGTTAAGTAACTGTGTTAATCGATATTAAGAAGTGTGCCCAGCAGCACTGCTGACCGAGAGCTAAAAAAAAACATCGAGCTGAATTGGCGTCACTTTTGAAGATTCTTACGATCAAATAAAGAATACGGACTTGATAATGAGAGAAACTTATTACTAGAAATGTTGGGGTTTTCTTTCCACATATTATAATAGTTGTGAGATATAATAATTGCCCCAGGCCACTTACCACTATTGCGCAGCTCGAGAGGAACGCTAATGTGCACACAAACATTCTGTAGATAGACATTATACGGATTGCTAATTGTGGTCACCACCGGATAGTATTCATTGACCAGCATTGTTGTTGCAGTTGGATCATCGTTCATTATCGTCACATGGCCAAGGTTCGTTTGCGTGCTCAAATGGAAGCTGCAATAAATGAAAAGTTCAACGGACCGTTAAATGAAGCCAACCCAGCATGCAATAAACATCTTGATAGCTTCCGGTACGAAGCGTTTTGACCTACGTGGGCGCAATATAGCAAATCGGATTGATTGTCAGATTATCGTCCAGATCGCGAGTGCGCGTGTGATGCCGGAACGGCTGGCGTGCATAGTTGGCGCTGCATGTGAGCAATGCACCCACTTGATCGGTGCCCATGAGCGCCTCCAGGCGCACAATGCGCAACTGGGTATTCTCATTGAACTGATGCGCCTCCGTGCTGCACATAAGTTGATAGTAACAGCCTGGCTCAAGCCTCATATTCTTCTCATAGGTCTTGTGCTCCAACTGTTGTGCCTGCTGCTGTTGCTGCTGGGCAGCACGCAGATGCAGTAGATCGGAGAAGCACAAATATTTGAGTGCCTCCAGCTTGTAGCTTGTATTCTGCGGATTGCTCGCATCGGCGAGCAGCACATGAAAGCTGCGTATGCGTAGCGGCACATCGGTGATAACGCTGCAAGAATTGGGCAATTAGTGCATATCAATTATTAGGCATTTGAATTTCAAACTCACCGCACTATGAGTTGCACCTGGAGCACATCGTTGTTGTTCAGCTGAATCTGTTGGAATGTGGCGCACAGCTCGAGCACATCGCTGACCTTATCTAAATCGATTTGAATTGGTGATTTGACGCTGGCCAACGAATTGCTCCACAGTGCATGAACCTCAGGCGTCAATTGCGTTTGTGGCAGTGGCGGCACACTCTGAAACACCTGCCATAGATTCTCCAGTAGCAAAACACGCTCCTTTTGCTCACCATGATGGCGCAGCGAGAGCGCCTCAATGCTGCAAGCAATGTAATCCGTGACGGATGCAGAGAGCAACGCACAGCGAAGCGTCTTCAAGAGAACATCACTAAATATGGTCGACCATTTCTCCTGACGATAATCGGGTAGCATTAACGAGTAAAGACTGTAAAATGCGAAGTATTTTAATTACAATCGACATTCGATAACTGATAAGTTGCTCACGTGAGTGCCTTGGCGTGATCGCCACTTTGGAGATACTCCTCGGCCATGTCGATGGCAAGTTTCTTGCGGAACCTCAAACACTTGTAGATCTTAAACTGAGCCATCGCCAGACTCAGCAGCGCAATAATTGCCGCCGAGTGATTAAAATTGCGCTCCACCTCGCACAGCTGCACATTTACCTGCTGCTCGGCCACAGGATCGCCCGTCTTCAACGCCCGTATGCCAAAGAATTCGGTGTACAAATTTGATGGCGTCTGACCCGGAGCTATGTCCGTAAGGAGAGTTTCGCTGGCTTGTTGAGCGGACTCACGGCGCCTGATCACATACTCGGCGGCCTTCTGATAATAAATGCCCGGATGCTGAGTCTGCAGAGCGGGCAAACCATTCTTGATCGCCTCACAGAAGAGCTCCGCAAAAACAGAATGCCTAAAATAAACAATTAGATTAATATTGAGAAAGAACCAAAGACCTAAATACCCGTGCCATTTATACAGACTATATCAAATATTTTCTGACAAGAGCATCAATGGTCTTTGTTATTCAATTAAATGTGTCGCTTACTGCGTACTTAGCCAGGCGTAATGCTCGAACGCCAAATCCTTGAAGCCCACACAACTTTTGTACTTTTCAATGTGTATAATGAATTGATTTATGGAATCCCTGGGCGTTTTCAGCTTAAACATGAGCCGACACATCTTGTAATTGAGGAAGCCTGCAATTGTTTTTATCTCCATGCAATTGGCATCAGTGATGCGTATCTCATCCAAGATGCCATAGGCCTGATAGTAGTGTCTACCCAAAAAAAATTAATTAATTTTTCTTTAGCTTAAATTTCATTTAACTTACTTTTGTGCTGGAGTAAATTCCTGTCGCATTTCGGCGACGAAGCCCAGCTTGAATTGATGGCGTATTTTGAGTGTTGTGTGTGCAGCCGACAGCTGGTCGCGATGGGCTCGAATGCGCTTGGACATGAGCGCGTAGTAGGATTGGGTCATGTCGAAGAAGGCCGATTCCAAGCGAAGTGTATATCCCATCAGATGCTCCGTGTGCGGCAATATGAACAGCATTTTGCTAGTTATTCCACAGGCCGCTGTCAAACTTGCCGCACGCTCAGCGGCCAGCATATCCTCGCCGGGAGGCAGTGGTGCCGCCTTCTGCAGCAGCACCAGGCACAGACGTGTATAACGCTCCTGCAGAGCATTTTTTAGCGCCTGCAAAATGGCCGCACATTGCACCTGTTTCTCTGTCCACTGGCTGTCGTTCCACTCAATGTCCTGGAAGAGGACAACAACCGATGGCAATACATGCAGATGCTTAAGCATCCAGTTGCGCTTCAGTATACCCTTGGGATGGTACCATTCGTAGGAGGCACGCTTCGGCTTCGCCACCGGGAACTCATAATTCGGCGGCAGTAGTTTGTATTGCACAGTCGACCGATCTCTGTCCCGATCCGCTGGCTTGCGTTGCAGAGTGCCGTTGAATGCATCCCAAATTGATTTGTGGACACTCTGGCGTGCGATGTCCAGACCACAAAAACCAATCAGCGGTTGTGGTATCACGAGCAGCTCTGATGGCAGAGTGGTGCCATCAATCGTCATAATTTTGTGTGTGTCAAATTTATGTCAATTCCCTCCCCCCACACTGCGGACACAACTTGCACTCTTTCTCACACACACAAGTCTCTTACTTGTCGCTGATAAATCACTGCCAGAGGTTATAGCGTTCTCGTTGCTCTTGGTGCCCGAATATGTCTGCGTTGCTCTGTTGTCGTCAAAAATTGCTGCAAATATGTACGATTGAGGATGTAAATAAACGGCGCCCCAGAAAATGCAGTTAGCAATCAGCTGTGGCTGTTGTACGTAAGCGCGTTATCGTCATCGTTATCGTCATCAACGAATAGACATGCAACTCTGCCGATAGCTAGCTGTCAAACACAAGCACACACGAACTGTCAGTCAGGCTGTCTTCGGCTTCTTTATACGTGTCGTGCTGCGTGCTGCTTTCACATTCATTTTGTTATTTTCGGGCTGAACGCAGGTAAAACGGCTCGGCTTACGGTGTGCGTAAAATTTTAAGACAATTGTATTTACAAGCTGTATTTTTTATTTTCAAAACATTTTTAGTACATCCTGTGCTAACAACACAACCAACTCCAACAACACAAAATGGCTCCACCACAGAGAATGCGCGTCGCCAACGAAAAGGCCAGCAAATATGTGACGATGCGTGGCAATGTACCCAAATCCTCGGTAGGTGCTAAAAAAAATTACATTTCGGCATGATTATATGTATGTAAATTTGTTTGTGCGTATAAGCAGATAACGGCACTTCCACGCGTCAACAAGAAACAAAACCAATAACAGCAAAAAGTGCCACGCCGTCATTGATTTTACTATTGTTGTTGCTGCCTGTGTGTGTATGTTTGCAAGTGTGTATGTGTGAGTTGACATGAATGTTATCGCTGCTTCCAGAACTACATTTCAACTGTTGATCTCCAATGCTCTTTCCAATTAATGTTACCGTTTCTTATAAATGTCTTTTTTAAATTTTCTTTTTGCAGAAAGCGAAAGAAGGACAATATCCGGTTGGGCCCTGGCTACTGGCGTTGTTCATTTTTGTTGTGTGCGGATCTGCGATTTTCCAAATAATCCAATCGATTCGGGCTGCGTAAACTTCAAAACAAAATCAAAATTTAAAGTTGTATAAGAAAAACACATTTACACATACACGAACCACAGGTCTAACGTCTTTTCCCAAAAAAAAATGAACCCTCGTAACTGATTCCAGCTCCACGACAACATGGCTTTCCAGAGATCACTGAATTGCATGCCTGCATTTCGATATACGAAATGCAGAATATAAGTCCATCTATTTGTATTTTTTATTAATTATTAAGCTTACAAGAACCGAACATAATAATATGTGCGCCTATATTGTTAAAGCATTCCTGCGAACCGCTCCGCACTCAAAAACAAATTACTTATTTTGCCGATCTGCGCTTTTGAGGCACAAGCACAAGAAAACTTATAGTTGAAATGCATTTTAAAATGCTTTGGCAGCAATCGACAATGTGCATAAATGTTAAAGCATTGTTTTCGGATACGAGGACGATTAGAAAAAAACTATGAGTAAATACACTGATGAATATATATAATTTTTTACCTACAAATAATATTGGTTTTTTTCTTTAAGTGCTAAAAGCTACTATATACAAAGGAAATTAATATACCCTGGAATACTTCATTAACATATGCATGTTTCGTTTCTTAAAGTTACAATGCAGCCCTGGTAGGCAGCATCTCTAAGATGGACATTACACGTTCCAATTTCAACCGTTCATTTTTAGTTTCTTCAATTAAAATTGCTGCTTAGTTGTTTTTGGAGCTTTATTTACTCTAAGAGTATTTTTTTGCTGAATGTGTTTGATTAAATCGAATATACATTTTAATGTACGTGTGTTACTTATATTATTTACTGGCGCGGCGGTTTTTGCTTCTGACAGGATAACAATTAGCTTTTTCACCCTATTAGTTGACGCATTCACCCTGTAGATCCCATTTCTTGTTTATGTATTATTTATCTTTCTTAGAGATCCTCATCGTCGTCGGGCAAAGCGGTCGCCTGAGCCTCGTGCAAGTCACGTTCGATTTGCAGCTGCCAGTCTTTGTCCATTTTAATGTCAGGAGGCAGCAACGCCGGCGTTGCAACAAACTCCAAGTGCGCATCACCCACCAGTTTGCGAGCTAGCCAAAGAAATGGCTTTTCGAAATTATAATTCGATTTCGCCGAAATATCGTAATACTGTAAATTTGTTTTGCGATGAAACACAATTGTCTTTGCTTTCACCTTGCGATCCTTTATATCGACTTTGTTGCCACATAGGACAATCGGAATATTGACGCAAACGCGCACCAAATCTCGATGCCAATTTGGCACATTTTTGTATGTGACCCGTGACGTTACATCGAACATAATGATAGCTGATTGGCCCTGAATATAATAGCCATCGCGCAGACCACCGAATTTCTCTTGCCCGGCTGTGTCCCACACATTGAAACGAACTGGGCCGCGATTGGTGTGAAACACCAATGGATGCACCTCGACTCCCAGTGTAGCCACATATTTCTTTTCGAATTCGCCGGACAAGTGACGTTTGACGAAAGTCGTTTTGCCGGTTCCGCCATCGCCGACCAGAACGCACTTGAAAGTTGGCATGTCCTGTGCCATCTTAAGTAACAATTAAATGCTTGCTTTTATCAAAGGAGAAACAACACGAAGCGTGCTTTATTTTTCTGATGCTAAACGCATATAAAATTCAAATGGTGAAATCCAGCAGGGAGGAGAACGAATAAAATTTAGTGATGCAAGTTCTATACAAATAAATATCGATTCTTACCGAAAATATGTTGCAAAAAACCCGCCTCGATAAACAGTGTAAGCAGCTGATCGCTTTGTAGTTGTGAATGTGAACGAATGTTAAATTTAAAGAATGTTTCACTAATAAGATTTTGATTTGTAAAACTAGCACACTTATGCGCAGCATTTTCACGTCAGCCTACATACAAACCATGTCGAAAAACAAGAGAAAATCAAGAATAGCGGCAGCTGCTGACAATCCGGCAGTTACACCGGCTGCAGCCAACACGCCGGTCACACTGGACAAGAGCGGCAATGTTGTCATTAAAATACTGGCCAAGCCCGGCGCCAAACAAAATGGCATCACTGACATCGGACTGGAAGGCGTCGGTGTTCAGATTGCAGCCCCGCCCAGCGATGGCGAAGCCAATGCCGAACTGGTGAAATTCCTGTCCAAAGTGCTAGGGCTGCGCAAAAGCGATGTGTCCCTGGACAAAGGCTCCCGTTCCAGAAACAAACTGATACTCGTCAGCAAAGGCATCTCCACCGTGGAAGCTATCGAACAGTTGCTGCGCAAAGAATGTGAATCATAATGAAATTTATCCTGGCAAATAAAAAATGCAATATTTATTGATTTTTAAACACATCTTGTTTGTTTATTAGATATATGTTTATCATCCGATCATCCAAACTTATTACATATGTATTTTTATATAGCTAGCGCATATGTAGTCTTAGTTTTTCTTTTGTTTTTGCAAATACGATAATTTACTTGGATTCTAAATTGGAACTTTCTTATAAACGACAACTGCTCAAAATATATATGATGATCAGTTTTGTATGCGTGGTGAGTTGTAAGCGTATTATTGTCGCCTATAACGCGACAAAATGTTAACACAAATTAGAAATGTAAACTGAAACATTTTACAGAGCTCAAATCTGTTAAACATAATATAAAAAGCGGAATTTTTTGTTGTTTTATGAAATATGTTTAAACGTTTTTTATGTAATTTGAGGAGCTGGAGAGTGCTGGGTGATGATGTGGGTGAATGGTACGAGCTGAGAAGGGTGGTGGTGGTGATGGCGGGTTGTGTACTTAATCGACCTCCTCCATGTGGGAAGCATCCTCAGTGTCCTCGACAAGAGAAGGAGCATCGCCAGCACTCTGTGCATCCTCGGTGGTCATTGGCTCATCCTCATCGATGCCAAGGCCCAGCTTGATCATGCGATAAATGCGACTGGCATGCACCTGTGGGCTGTCCAGGGAGAAACCCGACGAGAGCAGAGATGTTTCGAACAGCAGGATGACCAGATCCTTGACGGCCTTATCGTTCTTATCGGCATCGGCCTTCTGGCGCAGTGTCTCCACAATCGGATGATCCGGATTGATCTCCAGATGCTTCTTGCCGGCCATGTAACCCATGGTGGAGGTGTCACGCAACGCCTGGGCCTTCATGATGCGCTCCATGTTGGCGGACCAGCCAAACTGCGAGGTGACAATGCAGCAGGGTGAATCCACCAGACGATTCGAGACGACAACCTTTTCGACTTTGTTGTCGAGAATGGATTTCATCAGTTTGCAGAGGCTCTCGAATTTGGCCTTGTCCTCTTCGCGTTTCTTCTTCTCAGCCTCATCCTCGGGCAGTTCGAGACCCTCCTTGGTGACGGACACTAACTGTTTGCCCTTGTACTCCTTCAGATGCTGGATGACATACTCGTCGATGGGTTCGGTCATGTAGACGACCTCAAAGCCACGTGCCTTGACACGCTCCACAAACGACGAGTTGCTGACCTGATACTTGGTCTCGCCAGTGATGAAATAGATGTGCTTCTGGTTCTCCTTCATGCGCGACACATAGTCGGCCAAAGAGCAGTAATCATCGCCAGAGGCGGAGGTGTGGAAGCGCAAGAAATCGGCGAGCTTAGCGCGATTGTTGCTATCCTCATGGACGCCCAGCTTGAGGTTCTTGCTGAACTGATCGTAGAACTTCTTGTAGTTCTCCTTGTCTTCGGTGAGCTCTTCAATCAGCTCCATGGTCTTCTTGACTAGATTCTTACGGATGACCTTGAGCACCTTGTTCTGCTGCAACATCTCACGAGAGATGTTCAGGGGCAGATCCTCGGAGTCAACAACACCCTTGATGAAGTTCAAGTATTCGGGAATGAGATCCTCACAGTTGTCCATGATGAAGACGCGACGCACATACAACTTGATGTTGTTGCGCTTCTTCTGGTTCTCAAAGAGATCGAATGGTGTGCGTCGGGGAATGAACAACAAAGCACGGAACTCCAACTGACCCTCGACGGAGAAATGCTTGACGGCCAAATGATCCTCCCAGTCGTTGGTCAACGATTTGTAGAACTCTCCGTATTCCTCCTGAGAGATATCATCGGGATTGCGTGTCCAGATGGGCTTCGTCTTGTTAAGTTCCTCATCTTCGGTGTATTTCTCCTTGATGGTTTTCTTCTTCTTTGTGACAGCGTCGTTATCCTCGCCCAAATCCTCGATCTTGGGCTCATCGGTGTCCATTTCCTTCTTCTCTTCGCCCTCCTTCTTCTCATCCTCGGCCTCATCGTCGCTGACCTCCTTCTCGCGCTCCTTCTCCACCAGCAACTTGATGGGATAACCAATGAACTGCGAGTGCTTGTTCACGATTTCCTTGATCTTGCTCTCCTCGAGGTAATCGGTCTGATCCTCCTTGATATACAGCACAATTTTGGTGCCACGGCCCAATGGTTCCGAGTTATCGGCACGAACAGTGAACGAGCCACCGGCAGAAGATTCCCAGATATACTGTTCATCATCGTTGTTCTTGGAGGTGACCGTGACGCGATCAGCCACCAAATAGGCCGAATAGAAACCGACACCAAATTGACCAATCATGGAAATGTCGGCGCCAGCCTGCAACGCCTCCATGAATGCCTTGGTGCCCGACTTGGCAATGGTGCCCAAGTTATTGACCAAATCGGATTTGGTCATACCGATGCCAGTATCGATGATGGTCAATGTTCCAGCGGTCTTATTGGGGATGAGCTTGATGTACAGCTCCTTGCCGGAGTCAAGTTTGCTGGGATCCGTCAGCGATTCATAGCGAATCTTGTCGAGGGCATCGGACGCATTCGAAATCAATTCACGCAAAAAGATCTCCTTGTTTGAGTAGAATGTATTGATGATCAATGACATCAGCTGAGCAATCTCAGCCTGGAATGCGAATGTCTCGGCTTCTTCCGGCATCTGCAAAACAACAGAATTTATGGAATGCATGAATTTGTTGTTGTTATTTATGCTTTTCCAATTCCAATTCATAAACAGATATAGAGAACGAAAGAAAGAAAGAGTATTTTCGGCTCGCTTTCATTACGCCATTTGCTTTAACCCTCTCTCTGTGATAAGAATCTTCACATGTGCTGCTTACTCGTTCTCACTCACTCTCTTGTGCATGGCTGTGTATTTGTCACAAATGATGTGCGCATTGTTAATGTACATGCATGTAATATTGTAGACTATGTATCTTCGCAATATTAAATATGTATGTTTGTACACACTGTTAACTCTGCATTTATGTGCGCACTGTTAAATATGTATGTAAGTAAATACTGCCTAACTATGCATTTAACACTGGACATTTATGGATATGTATATATGTATGCATAACCACAACTTGAAAATTCAAAAATGTTGCCCAGAAAACACATTGTCACCATCAATCATTTCTAGAAAAAAACACTTGGCATAACTCCGCACTACATAAAAATGCAATTGCAAGACATGAATATTCTAGAACAGGGATGGAAAAAAAAATCGACTAGCACATTCTGAGCACATTTTGCATGCGCGAGAGAATGAGCCCAAACCAGCAGCAAGCAGGTCGTGCAATGCAAGTTTCTGCACAAATGAACATATCATATACATATGTATTTATGTATGTGTATGTTATGCCAAATTTTAATTTATGTCAAAGATAAATTCATGCCAATTAACTGGTATATTCTATATGTTCCAGAAATTTCGCCATCAATTTTTATTAGCCGGCATAAAATGCGAGCGTGACTCAACCGAATACTTTTAATTTAAGAATTGCTCATTCATCAATGAAGATGTAACTAAATTGTTGAAATTATAAATTAAACATTTGCAATTAGAGTTAGGCAGTAATTACTAGAAATTTCTACAATCGATATAACAAGGAATTGTGTCAAGAGCGTTTCCTTTACACACACACGCTTACACACCACTAAATTTTGCGACTTCTTTTTAATGCACTTCTCAGTTCTCAATAAATCAATCTTTAATATATATAGAGTATATTTATATATATATATATATGCGCTTACCTTGTATAATTTCTTTTGTTCACAGAATAAACTTTAGAAACAATAAGAATTCAGTTTTCTTGGGCAGAAAATGAAATTCACTTTTTCGCTTTGTTTTTTGTCCTCAATACACACTCTCCGCACGAAAATTTTTCCTATACTGACAAGCCGGCAATGGCTTGCTGCTGCTTTTATAGAGGGTGCGCACAAATGCTACGAAACTTCTAGAGGCTTCTAGAGCCTTCTAGTCCCCAGGGCTACCTCTTCCGGTTGTCAACTCAGTGTTGCACCGCGTCGACTGACAGTGCTGTAAAGGTTTAACTTATAATGTTCTAGGAGCTATAAGGTTCCATTAATAATTTACAAATATACTTACATCAAAATATATTTATATCTATAATTATTTATTTATTTATAGTTATTTTAGGGGTGTTTTGAAGATTGTAATGTACGTATTTTAAAATACATAGCTTATGTCAGAAGATCTAACAGATTCATAAATTAAGTTGGCAAAAAATGCATATATTTTTTAATAATTTATCATGTTAAAAACTTACTGTGAGTTGATTTGGTATTTTTTTCTTATTTTTTTGGGCATTTAGAGTGACCAATCTGCGGACAAGTGTGGCCGGCTTTGTTTATTTGTGTATTTTAGCGCTATAGTTGGCGTCGTCGATGGGTTGTTGCTTATTTTGTGTTTTGAAATTATAAAGAAGAGAAATACATTAGAAAATGGGCGGCACTCGATGCATTTTCCGAGATTGTCATGTTTCATCGCAGCGTAATCCGAAAATGCACTTTTTCAAATTACCAGTTCGTGATCCAGATCTGCTGGAAGCCTGGCTCAAGAATTGCGGCAACGCTGACATTTTAAATATAGCACGCGAGAAGCTGACAAATCGCGCCGTATGCGCTCGACACTTTCGCTACGAGTGCTTCATGAACTACAAACTGGATCGCCTCATTCCAAGGCAGACACCAACCCTGGTGCGCGTCAGCAAGGATCTCGCCTGGGACATGGAGCATCTCGATGAGAATGGCGAAGCGACAATGGTCAAGTTGTCCGTTCCAAAATTATTGCACCTGATAGCACCCGATAATTTCGAGTGTCCGCTCGGTTTCACGCAGGACGCACTCTTTGGCCGGAAGTATGCAGTGAAAAGAGGCGCGACGCCAAAGCCCTTGCTCCTGAATGCAAGCAAAAGAAAAAAAGAGCATGATGCAAAACAAAATATGGCTGCTTCTATGATTGACAATAATTTGTCAGCTGTCAAAATGGAGCTGAGCACAAAGCCAATTGATTTGACTGCATGCGATGTGCACAAAGCAGAGCATGCAGCGATAATTGATACAATTATGCCGACGCTACCTGCGGAAGAGAACCATGAAGATTTGCAGCATAAATATGAAGAGTTAAAGACGAACTTTGATCGACTTGCAGCGGAGAATGGGGAATTAAAGCAGTCAGTAATTAAATTGGAGGCACACAAGAGCCACCTAAATAACTCATCCTCCAGCAAGCCACAGCTTTATAATAGTATTAAAAAGTATTTGGGTCCAACAATGGCTGCGCTTGTTCGCATGGAAATGTTTGGCGGTGCGGAGCGTGCCTGGAAGCAGGATGAACGGGACTTTGCCAAGGAGTTGCTGCAGCTGGGCGAAAACGTATACGCGCACTGCTGCGACGAGTGGCGTTTCCGGTTGCCCTCGTTGCGAATGACGCGCACCTGGCTGGAGACAAAGGCTGCTCCCGATGATGATTATAATGCCGAGGATCAAATGCTATAAACATAAACACACATGAAAATAATAATAATAATGCAAATGCTGTGATTCAATTCATACCAACTAAAATGTGAATCAGGACTTACAATTTTCATTCGAACATAATTTCTATTCAATATTGTATTTGTAATGTATTGTTAAGTAAATTAATTATCATTTTAAATAAAGCCAAAAAAAAGACACAAATTAATTATATATTTCTGAAATGTGGGGCAGTAGGTGTCTTTCATATTAATTATACCACTAAGCAGACAATATATGTACGTATTGCACAATTTAGGGTAAAATATAGCCTTGAGAACAGGGGCATTGTGAACTGTGTATATCAGAGCAGCGATTATGTTAAACTGATTGTGCATCTTGATTTATAAGCTCAGTAATTATACAACATTTTCGGCATTATATTTGAGCACTTGCTATCAGTCATTCAGAGATATCTCCCATCACTGAAGATATTAATAAGATAAAGGTAACTTTGTCAACTAAAATATTTTTATGAACTTGCTTTATTTGTGTTAAACATATTATTAGTTACGGTTTAAGCTTATTGCTCTTATTTATTTTAATCAATTAAAAATCATATGTACCAGCAGATGGAAAATAACATTGAACAACATTTATAATATTAAGGATCAACACAATTCTCTGGTTTCTTAGCTTGACACACTCTATTGAAATACGGTTTTATTTTAGAACAGGTATCGACACTTGCAAACCACTTCCCTGCATCTCCCATTTGGAAACAATATATGAAGCTAAAAAATAAAATGTTGTCAAAAAACTTGGAGGCGAACATTGATTAAGTACTTACGTCTTGCAACTCGGATCATTATAATTTACATAATTCCCATTTACAGCCATTTTATGACAAAATTCGTTAGGATCTAGGGGACCAGTTGTAGTTGTGATCGGCGCTTGAGTTGTGATTGGCGCTGGAGTTGTGATTGGCGCTGGAGTTGTTATTGGCGCTGGAGTTGTGATTGGCTCTGGAGTTGTTATTGGCGCTGGAGTTGTTATTGGCGCTGGAGTTGTTATTGGCGCTGGAGTTGTTATTGGCTCTGGAGTTGTGATTGGCTCTGTATTCGCGTCGGGTATGCAGATGGGTTGATCGAGATCCTTTTCGTAACATGCGTATGTACCGCCGGTACAAATGTAATCAGTTGGACATTCTATGACATCGTAAGTCGGTTCATCTAAGGGCCAATTATTTTGATGTTAGCATTATTATACAGTATGGACGTACTTTCAATATTAACCCACCATTAATGCATATCGAGAAGGTATTCTCGCTATGACAGGCTGTCTTCCCAGTCTGACACACGTCGCAATTGGCGTCCAAATATGCAGCTAGTAGCTGGTATTAAATACAATTTTTAAAGTGGTTAGTTACCTGAATTTTTAGTCAGTTGGTCTAGTTACCAGCGAAATAAGCAGCCTTAACCACATCTTGGTCTAATTGTGATCCGTTCACTTTCTGCACTAGAATACTTTTTGCAAATGTTTTACATTTTATGCACCAGTATTGTGTAATAAACATATTATCTTATCGAGAAATGCGTGTTAATGCTGCTTAGTTCAGGTTCTAAGTTTATTGGTTTTAATTATATAAAATATAAAATTGTTGTTGAATGGAGTCAAAACCATTCTCGGATCATTATAGCTTTTATAATTTTTAGACAATAGTAGATAAGGTTATCTTTATTAATGCGTGTTAATGCTGCTTAGTTCAGGATCTAAGTTTATTGGTTTTAATTATATAAAATATAAAATTGTTGTTGAATGGAGTCAAAACCATTGTCGGACCATTATAGCTTTTATAATTTTTAGACAATAGTAGATAAGGTTATCTTAATTAATGGGTTCTCAGAAAAACAATTTTTATGAGCATAACAAGCAAATAATCATATAAAATATAATTGCCACATTGTTAAAAAGCGTCGAGGAAATCTAGGTGGCCTCAAAGCTTGTGTGCCCTCCCAATTGAGCAGACATACCAAAGGAAGACTTTAACATGTGGCCACTTCTACTCCAGCTAACAGTGAGAATGTCATCGACTTTAATTTAAAAATATAATATATTATATATGTAACACTTAGCTAGCTGTGCTACTCGCATTCCTTGTAATTGTGAGTGGCGATTCCTGCTCCGATTGCTCACGCACTGATGGTGTTTATGCCTGCGTTGATGAATACAGCTATGGAATGTGCTTTAATCTGGGAAATGTCGTTCCTACTGCGGTCAGAAAATGTCCAACTGGCTATTTCTGCAATGATGGTGGTGATTTTTGTACACCAATCGAAACATCTAATGTAAGATTCTAAAACTCGTTAAAGTTTGCAATTTTTTGAGTTAAACATCGATTTATTGCAGCCATCCTGTTTAACAAAATCCACCGAAAGAGCAAATGAATTTTGTGCGGATCTACAACAAATAGGCCTATTCCGGGTTGAGAGTGATTCCACATGCATAGAGTGAGTATCCCATTAATTGTAATAGTCTTTTGCAAAATGTTATATTTATTAATATTTGATTGCACGCTTTTTCAGTCATATAGAGTGTTACAAATTATCTGACGAATATCTTGGCTGGTACTACCAATGCGAAACCAACAAATTTTTCAATTCCCAGACGGGAATATGCGAATCTGAACGACCCGACGACTGCTGAGCTGATTAAGTGTGCTTCATTCTGTATCAGCAGCAGCAGCCACAAACCATTAATTTGTTTGAATTTGGCGCCTTGCGCGGCGTAAATCGTAAATAGCGTAGTGTATATTATTAATTAAAGGCAGTTAACAGCGCTCTTTTTCTCTCACTCTCTCTCTCTGAATGGTATAACTACATAAGGTGCCAACATAATCTATTTGAGGTGCCAATCTTAACAGCTGTTAAGTTTTGCCTATTACGTTGTATTATTATTTGAAAATAAATCAATCAGAAAGTTGATATCGTTAACATGAATATATTCTTGTTGTAGGTGAAGGCGAATAATCCTTACCCAATACCTTTATGATTAGTGGAATGAATAATCAAAAAGAGAGAAATATACAAGAAAATATGAGAGTATTTAAAAATAAATTAATTTGACATAATATTAGATATGGGAATAAGATACAGAACACAGAATAAGATTTGCAGCAGAAGTTATAAATTTAAAAATTGTATTTATTATAGAACATAAGACAGAGAAGTATACGCATGTAGTTTTATAATTCACGAATTTGTTCTGGCCTTGGCAGTTTTCACCATCCATCCAGCTACTGGGTAGGCAATTCCCGCCAAGGCCTGTCCAGTTGCCTGGGGCGTTTTGCAAGTTGGATAATTTGTATGTTTATTGTGGCACATTTGTGCACAAATCCTCAAAGCATTCCAGTTTTTCAGTTTCTCCAGGACTGCAGCTATCGCAAGTGGCATAAATATGTTGCGCTAAGAGCATCAATTTAGCATATTGTTTGTGCAATTTAAGAGCGATTTGTTTACTTGCCATGGATTTAGTCAGATAGAAAAGCATTTGTGCGGTCCGTTTAAAATTTAAACTAAAATGCTGGATACAGAAAGTTATTTTTATATAAAAGTAAAATGTTCTTCAACTTTTGCAGTTAAGTAAAGCTATTTTATGTTTATTTTTCTATGGTTTTTATTGCATTAGGCTTTCGTCAATAAATAAAAGAATTATGGTTGCATAGCGATTACGATTAGTCTTAAAAAATATATGTATATATTCACAAATTGAAGGCGCATTCGTTAGCTGTAGTAAGCTGTATAGTATGGTATAGTATAGTATACAATGTGTAGGAATATATTCGAGTTTAAGTGTAAAATGCCTATAAATACAATACAATATAATAACTTTTGATCTGTTGCTTCTGCTGTTTAAGACAGCGTTATCTTGTGGACGTAATTTGACATACATTTCGGTATTTGTATACACAGACATATACATATACATATATGTATATATATATATATATATATATATATAAGTACATGGGTATATGTGTGGATAGATATATACTGCTAGGTAGTTATGAATTCGCACAGTTGCCGTATAGTCTTCGTTTAGTTACATTACATTAATCCAACTATAAAAATTGTATAACTACTATCTAAACTATAACTAAATTTATAAACATGTATATATGTTAACGGTACTCGTATAAAATTGCAAACGGTTTGTGTGTGTCTGCATCTTAAGGCAAATCATAGCATTTAAGAAGCACTAAAGGCATAAATTCGTTACATTCTAAAACGAAATAATACTTCGTCATCAGCAAATGCATTTAAGTGTATAATTCTATTTCTGTAGTCCCACACAAGCACTAAACGCATCCGTATTCATACCAAATGCTATTGCTCTTGTCCTCGTTGCGTTTGCGCACTGCTTTATCATCTGGATTGACGCTGCCGCCGCTGCCGCTGGCCTGCAGCAACGGATTCTGCTCGTTGGTGGTGGATGTGCCGCCAATGGTTGTGTTTATACGATTATACATGAGAAATGTCGCCGGACTATCATTCTTCTGTGGTGTTTGCGGCTCAGCTCCGACTCCTGATCCTGCTGTTGTTGTTGCTGCTGCTGCTGCATTATTGTTGTTGTTGTTGCTGGGCGTTGGCGTTGAAGTTGCCGTCGGCTGTTGCGATTGTGGAGCGGCTGAGGAGCCATCGGGTAGCTTCTGATGCTCATCGATCAAATAGACGGTGCGACGGGAGCCAGCGGTGCCCAGAGTTAAACTGCTGCCAGTTACATCAGGCGCTTCCAGGCTGCTGCAAACAGAAGGTTATCAGTTGGAGAACAAAAAATAAAAAAAATCTCCACAAAACATTTAAATAGACAAATTGCAGTTGTTGGGATTTCGAGGAGTTTGGTAAGGGATTAAAGTATGTGTTTTTTTATATATTTTTTTTTTATAGGTTTTTGAGTAGTGTTAAACATTTAAAAGCGCATACCCGTGCACGCTATTTCTACGTGAGTTACTCAAATCCGTACGTTTCTGTGCCTGCAGGCTACTTCGCACCGTGCCACCGCGTTGTATCGAGCTATCCAGTAAATCTCTATGTAGTGCATATATATATATATATATATTACATATACAGTGTGTGTGTGTGTGTGCGTGTAAAGTTGTTGATGTTTTTGTTGTGTATATACATGTAAATAGAAGAACAAGAATAAGAACCATAAACCAAACTAAGTACATCACTTAACCAATAAGAAAAAACAAGTAAGAATAATAATAATCACTAACAAGTCGAATGAACTCGACAAAATTTCTCTTTACATTTTTGTTGATATTGAGTTCGATTTGATAACATAAATAAATAAACTTGAACCGCGCGTGGTTTATGAGAACTCATATTCCAAATTTGATATATCTAGCTCATATAGTCTCTGATCCGAACGGACGGACAGAACTATATCGACTGTTGATATTGATTCTGTGTGTTTTCAATGGGCATTTTGCATATGCCAAAGCCCGATTGTCTTTGCAGGATCAGGATAAATGAGGTATATTTCGAGAGGATTAAACCACTTCTTAAGAAACTTAAAACGCTTTTTATCACCAATTTAATGGCATCGCACAAAACTAAAAGTGTCACCACAAAGACATATCAAATAGATTAATAAATAGAAGTCTTCGTTTACCGTTGCAAACTCTGACGCAATGGCATATTCCGCTGCAGCAGATGCGTATCGGATGCAATGGAAAGCGGCTCCTCCGTGCTATTGTCCGACTCATTGCCACCCGATTCGGAGCCGATGACAAACTGTGAGCTCGTGCGCGCGTCATCCACCCAAGAGCGACGATTCTGTAAATGACAAATATATATTAGAGCTATACAATTGTTCAATCAATGTTGTGGATCCCTTCCTCACCCGACTGGGCACTTTGTTCATCAGATCGGAGCTGGCCTTCTTGACGCGTCGCACGAGGCTGCTGGCAAATGGTTTTCTGTGGAATATTATTATTAAGTTTAAGTATGATAAATCCAATTTATGTATATATATACATCTGTGGCACATACTTCTTTTGCACTGTGGTCTCTGATTTTTTATAGTGCTCCATGATCTTCTCCTCGAGCTTTTCCTTCTGACGCTTCAGACTGTGCACCCGTTCCGTATAGTTCTTTTCTTCCTCATGGAAATGCTTTTTATCCTCCAGCGAAATGGCCAACAGTTCCTGATACTGTGACAACAACTGCGACACATTATCCATTAACGCTTTACGCTCCGAATCTAAGTCGGCGTTGTTCTGTATCAGCATCTGGGTGGGGTGCAAAATGAAGCATTAGTCGTGGCAAACAGTAGAGTGTAATAGAGAAACTCACCTCGCAGCGCTGCTGCACCTTTGAGTACTCGATCTGGAGCAGACGCACCTGATCCTGCTTGGCATTCAGCTCACCGGTTAATTCGGTGTTCTGCAATTTGAGGCTGCTGTGCTCCATGCGTATCATTTTGTACTGTTCCTGGATGTTCTTATACTCGTTCTTGAAGCGATCGCTCGTTGCAAAGAGATTGCGAAAATCATCTGTCAGCTTTGAGTGCTCGGTACGGAGTATGGCAAGATCTTCGTGGCAGGTCTTCATGCTGTTTGTCTGTGTGGTCAACTCTTCGATGCGTTGCTCCTGCGTCCCGATTGTCTCCCGGGCATCTCGCGTCTCCTGGCGCAAATCACGCACGGCTCCCTTCAACTGTTCCTTGTCCTTGTTGAGCGATTCATACTCAGCAGAGAGTTGATCATGGAGACACTGCAGTGTCACCTGATCCTGCAGCGCATGTTTGTGCTCCTGTTGCAACGCATCGATGTCCTTCAGTAGCGTATCCTTCTCGGCGGCCAACTGGGAGTTGGCCAACTGCAGCGCTACATGCTGTGTGTTTAGCGATGTGATCTGTGAGCCCAACGCAACCACATCCACACTGAGCCGTGCATTTTCCGTCTGCAGCTGAGTATTACTCTCCTGGAGCCGCGTCAATTCTGGACTCAGACGCAACTTGTGCTCGAAGCGTAACTCCTGATGCGCTCCGGCTGACAATTCGATGTTCTTTTCGACTGTGAAGATCTCCTGGCGATGACACAGGACACACATGTCCGATTTGACGCCCGTCTCCTGTTGCTGCTGTTCGCGATTCACGCTCAGCATTATTTCACGCACTGTCTTGAAGGTCTCCGGATTGCGTACCAGTTTCTCCACGACATGCTCCACATTCAGTTCAACCGGTTCGTCATCGTTGACATCGAGCCCGAGCTTCTCAAGATTGTGACGCACCTTCTTGGAGACTAGGGTGCCGTTGACCAGATCATTGCGCAACATGCTTATCATTTCTCGATCAATGTTACGCTGTGAGCTAAGCTCTTGATTCTGTTTCTCAAGTTCGACAAACTTTTGCTGCACTTGCTCTGCCTCCTCCTGCACCTTGACGAGGCGCATTAACTCCTTAGCTTGGGTGTCCAGCCGATTGATGCTCTCGTCCAGCTGCACAGATTTCTGTTCACTACTCTCTTTCAGTTTGGAGACCTCCTTTAGCAGGCTGGCATTCTCACGCTCATACGTGCAGACCTTGGCCTCAATCTCGTAGAGCTTCTGTTTGGTCACCTCGTATTGTTGGGTCTTCTCGGCATACTGTTCCAGCTCCTTCGTTTTGCTCTCCGCAAGACGTTCCAAATCATCGGCTCTGCGTTGAATGCTCTCGTTGAGAGTTTGAATGCGTTGCTTCTCCTTGTTGAGTGTTTCCACATGCTCCTCGGCATCGGAGAGCTTCTGGCGATCCACCTCCCGCTCGAGACTCTGGCGATCGTAGCTCTTCTGGCGATTGTCGACGGCATCCTGTAGCTTCTTGTTCTCATCGAGTGCGTTCTTGAATACGCTCTCCAATTCAACATTCTGTTGCGTCAATCTTTGTATGTTCTCCTGCATTTGTTCGATTTTCAGCGACAATTTCTTCTTCTCTTTTTCTAGCTCGAGCATTTTGCTGGTGGATTCATGAAAGCTGCTCTCCTTCAATTGCTCCAGTGCAGCAGTTAGTCGTCGGTTCTCCAGCTCCAGTTTGAGAGCACGCGTTTGTGCATTGTTTGTCAGCTGCTCGGATAAGCTGTTGTCCCCCGAATTGCAATCATCCTCATTGTCCGAGAAGGATTTATCAATCTCCTGTGTGGAATTTAAATTCTTTGCCACCAGCTGCAGCTGTGCATTCTCCTCGAGCAGCTCCTCCAGCTTGGAACGATCTACATCACGCTCGAGCGCCATATCATTGAGCTTTTGTTTGTATTTAATGATCTCCGATTCCAAGGTGATGGCATGTTCCGAACGTTTGCGCGAACGCTGCAGTTGCTCCTCCAGCATTTCTCTATTGGGTAAGATAAATAGAGATTAGTTAGTACATTTTAATCATTGAGATTTCTGTGCTGCTGCACTTTACTTGGATTCGAGTAGAACACGATTATCCTCGCGCAGCTCCTCCACACGCGATTTGTAAAAGTCGGAATCGCCGAGCTTCTCACGATACTTCTGCACTTCGATCTCTAAGCGATCGGCGCGTTCGGCACGCTCACGCAAAATGTCCACCTCATCCCGATAGGCAGACGCACGCTTGGCCTCAGTAAACCAATCCTGGCTCTATTCATATACATTTTTATTTAGTGAAAGATATTTAATAAAAGAAGATATAGAAGAACATACCTCCTGGCGTAGCTTGTCGAAGCGCTGCTTTTTGTCATCCAGCTCCTCGCGCAGCTCCAGCAGATTCTCCGATTTCTCCTCACTGCAATTCAATAGAGATTTGAAATTTGATGAGATTGAGATTTTGATTGGCGCACTTACAGTTCCTGTCGCAATTTTCGATTTTTGGAACGCAAATCCGCGCACTCGACGGCCAAATGATTGCTCTCCGAATTTGAGGATGATGAGGGCGTTGATGTGGCCGTTCCGCTGGAGGGTGAACGTGGCACAGTGACACAGCCAGTGCCACATTCGTTGCCATCGCTGGCATTTAGTTCGGGTTCCACGCACACCGTCTCGATCCACTTCAAGTACATGTGATCGCGTTCCTTGGTCAGTCGCATAATGTGGCCGTACATATTCTCGGCGGACAGACGCTCGATCGAGTCCTCGGTGAGCACCAGACTATGGCTATCCGTTACCTGTTTAATCAGCGCCACAATGCCATGTTGCGTCTCCAGATCCAGTTCCTTGATCCGGGCAATGAATAGCTCCTTATTGGGACATTGAACAGCTGCACCCAATAACAGCGTAAGCAGTGTTTTCATCTGCTCCAAGCCATGCTTGCTCTCCGGATAATAGCCCAGCTGGTATGCATCCGGTAGCACTAGTATCGTCTGGCCCAGTTCCTCCTCGAACAGGGATTTCAAATTGCGCACAATACACTCAAAGTTTTTGGCACGAGCAATGCTCAGCGAATTGCCGCTGAGATCGGTGAGCAGCTCGCTGGGATTGTTCTGCGGCTCCGGATCGATCTGGAGCCAAACACTGTGTATTATGAGACCATCCAGCAGCGAGGTGTAACCAGCAAGCAGCTCGGCACGTGGCAGACATGACTCCAACTGAAAGCGAAACAACAAATGATGCGTTGGCACCGATCACTAACTGCAATGAGATGACTAAAAAAACAACTACAACTACCAAGCGACAATTGTCAACTTAATTAGCAACATTTCCTTTTTAAATGGTGCACTGAACTTCTGCGGCACAAAGCACAACCAGCGCAACAGGTAAGAGTGTTCTATTAAGGGTCTGCCCGACTAAGCGATGACATTTAAAAAATTTAATGCAATATATTTCGTTTGTGGAATCTGAAAAAACAAAATCTTCTGCTGATTGCCAAAAAATTAACTAATTAATTTTCTCGCCCCCTACGGCCCTAATAAGTATACTATTTTCTTGACAATTAAAACCATTTTCTCTCTCTCTCTCTTGTAAACAGTCCAAAAAAATATATCAAATCAGCAGAGCTATACAATATATACACCTACTAGAATAAGTAACGCTAAAAATATGCCCACTTTCAAGAGTTCCAATTGTACAGGGTATAAAAAAAGCCGGTTGAGCAAAACTCTCAGTTCTTGGCAATTGGCAAACAAAAGGCAACCGACGAACAACAGCCGCTGCTAATGACAGCATAAAAAAAGAGTTGTTGTTGTTGGTGCTGGGTCGTAAACGGTAGCAGCAGCAGTAGCTGAAGTGACAAGCATAGCCACAGTTACAATGACCTTGGGGGGCTGCGCTGCGGAAACGTGAGTAAATATGCCTGTGTGTGTGAGTACACATATGTACGTGTGTGTTATGTATGGAAATTGAAACACTTTAAATATTGAAATATTTTGATATGCCAATCACGTTGCTGTTGTTCGTTGTTCAGTTTGGTGAGCATGTCTGAGCATGTTTCACTCTCAAACTCACCCAAGAGACGAGCGCTCCATTTATAAATTCGTCAATTTCCATTGGTGTTGCGGTTGCCGTGCCAGCCATTGTTATTGTTGTTTTTGCTGCTATTGCTGCGTTTTCGCTGAGTTTGTTGTGTGTGTGTGTGTGTGCGTGCGTGTGCTTATTTGGCGACGCCGCTGCTGCAGCTGCAGCTGACGCGATCGTCAATCAAACTGCACTGGCAACAGCAACGTCAGCTTGGTCTTTGTTTCTAATTAAATTGCCGCAGCGACAGTTTCACAGC
This sequence comes from Drosophila nr. perissopoda 5 BK-2023a, assembly GCA_035044105.1. Classification (NCBI taxonomy): domain Eukaryota; kingdom Metazoa; phylum Arthropoda; class Insecta; order Diptera; family Drosophilidae; genus Drosophila; species Drosophila nr. perissopoda 5 BK-2023a. The sequence continues at coordinate 6,501,370 of JAWNMK010000124.1, forward strand.
CTCCAAATCATTACACCTTACGCACACGCACACATATGCACAGAAATTCACATAAGCGCGCATAGACACACACACACACAGATTACAAGCAAAAGAAAGAGAAAACACGGGAAGTTTGTATACTTCTTGTGTGCCTTGCGATTTATGGTTTAAATTTAGTTGTTTAACATAAACAAGCTATTTTCCGTCGTTTTATTTTCAGAGAAACACCTGCGTTGCGCTTGCTGTAAAGTTTGGGGATGTAAGAAATAAACAGCTAGCGATGTGTTTCTCATATCGATAAGCGAGGTCACAATAGCCAAATATCGATATAACTTAAATATCGCTCGAGTAAAACACTACTGCAAAGTCAATTACAATAAATTGAACGCGGAATGCAAGCAATCAACAAATGCAAACAACAGTTATCACTACTGTTATATTCAATTAGTATGGCTTCCATTCCGATTACTAATCGAACCAAAACAATGTTAGTGGATCGATAGGCTCGCCAGCTGTTGCAATATTTCATAGTACCGGCAACTCTGTGCTTTAGTTGCCGTTGACATTTCTTAGCGCCCAAAGCTTATTGTGCGTGTGGAATGCCTGGTTGTACTGACGAACGGATTATTTAACGCTCCGTAAAAATGGCAACGATTGCGTTTCGCCACTATAAATTCCGAAATTTACACTATTAAATTGAGTAGTAATTACATGTTGAAAACGCAATCGAAACCGTATTTTGAAAACGAATTGTAACGACGCGAGTGCGTGAAGTTAAGGACGGTCAGCCTATATATAGAAACTTCTATATATGCACAACTAATTGCAAAATAGGTTAAATATTTAGTATTCGAAATGGGCAATCAACCGGGCAAGCTGCAGACCGCACACAGTGGACGGCCGAAAAAGAATGTGCATTGGAAATCTGCAGGCAAGTTTTGCGCAAAATGCCCACATTCAAAATTCCATAAAATCGCAATAGAAAACTTGAACATTTTGAAAATATATTCACCCAAAAAGAAAAGATATCTAATTGGATGTGAGAGCTCGCATACATAGGCCACATAGTTTGGTGGGAGCGCTAGAATTTTTGCTATTTTTAGACACTCGCACACTCAAGTGGTTGCCGTATAGCCGACCATTGACGTGACGGCGTCCGCTTTACCCGATTTTTTGAATCTTTTTCTGTATTTTTTTGGCCTAAAATTTCAAGACAGCTAAAGTAATGCTTCTATACCCTGTATGCATTTTAAAAATTTATAAATAGGGTGAAATTATGTGGTGGTTATGTTTGTAAGCTATACAGGTAGAAAATGCATTAATCCGAGTTTATCTGCATAAACAAAGCCAGCTGAATTCAGATATTTGATAATTCACCATGTTCTTAATCGATAAGTAAACATGTTAAGCTTACCTTTTTGAACATCGTGAATATGAGCCGTGCTTATGTAGAAATATTTGTGTATTTGTGTAAAGTTGTCGCCCGCAGTTCATTCCTTTCGATTAAGATATATTCTAAAGCTCTTGAGGTACAAAATTAATAATCTATTACATATAAACATTTGTATTAAGGCGATATCTAATTCGATTTGCATAAACACACTCAGCTTATATCATATTTTCGATAACTCACCACGGTTGTAAATAATGGGAAGGTAACGATTTTAAGCTTACCTTGTTTATTTGGAAAGTTGAAGCGCGTAGTTTAAATATTAAGTACTATATATAATTCATATATGGTAACTTGTAGTCGTTGGTCAATTTACTTTCGATTAGAAGACTCTCTTTTTCAAAAGCGCAAACGCGAGACTTTTTTCCTTCGAATTTGAGTGCATTATTTACCTGAGACTTGTTCTTTCTTTCTATATGTTAGAACGACCCTCTCCGCCGGGCCGACCGATTCTGACGCCACTGGCGCTCTCTGAGCAACAGCCCGATGTGGTTAACTTGCGCTGGGAACGCCCGCTGCTGGACGGTGGTTCTCCCATTACCGGTTATACGGTCGAGCAGCGACGCGTCGGTTCGCCCCATTGGGTGCGTGCCACGCCCACACCAATCTCAAGCTGTGAGATTCAAATTAGCGGACTGGAACCGGGTTGGCGTTACGAGTTTCGCTGTTTTGCGGAGAACATTGTTGGACGCTCCGATGCCAGCGAGCTGTCCGATCCATTGACGGTGACGCTGCAAAGGAATGCGATAAGTGTGCCGCGTTTCGCTGAGGAACTGCTGGACATGAATGCCGTCGAGGATGAACGCATCGAGTTTCGTGTGCGCATTTTGGGTGAGCCGCCGCCAGAGATTAGCTGGTACAAGGATGGATACGAGATATTCAGCAGTCGTCGCACCAAGATCGTCAACGAGAACGATGTCAGTGTGCTGATCATCCATCAGGTGGCTCTGACCGATGAGGGTGAGATCAAATGCTCTGCGACCAATCGAGCCGGTCATGTGGTGACCAAGAGTCAACTCCAGGTGCAGGCACCGCCCAAAATACGCCTGCCACGCACCTACGAGGATGGCCTCATCGTCGAGGCGGAGGAGGTGGTGCGTCTCAAGGTGGGCGTGGCTGGACAACCACCACCCGCCATCACCTGGCTGCATGAGGGTGAAGTCATCCCGCCGGGCGGTCGCTTTGAGGTGATCAACACAGATAAGAATTCACTGCTGAAGATCGACAATGTGCAGCGTGCGGATCGAGGCGAGTACATGGTGCGTGCCTGGAATAGACTGGGCGAAGATATTACCTCGTTTCTGGTCACTGTCACGGCCAGGCCCAATGCACCCGGTACTCCACGTCTGAACATGTCCTTTGGCAAGTCGGCCACACTGTCGTGGACAGCTCCACTCGATGACGGTGGCTGCAAGATTGGCAACTATATTGTGGAATACTTTCGCATTGGGTGGAATGTCTGGCTGAAGGCGGCAACGACGCGTGCCTTGAGCACCACACTCCACGACCTGATCGAGGGATCCGAGTACAAGTTTCGCGTCAAGGCCGAGAATCCCTATGGACTGAGTGAGCCGTCGCAGGAGTCGGAGCTGCTCTTCATACCGGATCCCAAGCGTGGCATTACCAAGCCCAAGTCGGCCACCAAAATCGCTGGCGATGAGCGCTGCAGCAATGGAAATGGGGACAAATCGAAACCGGTACCACCACGTCGCAAGACGTTATCGCCGCCACGTCCGCATGCAGATGCGGGGACGAGCATGTCCGCCTCTCCGAAGCAATCGCCACGGATTGCACGCAAGCCGAAACCACAGCTGGTGGACAGCGAGGAGCTGCGCCATGAGATGGCCTATGGCACCTCGGATCAGGCGCTCAAGATGAATGTGCGCAAGAGCCCGTCGCTGAGCAGCGCCGACTCTGCAGCAGTGGCTCAAGCTGGAAGTCGACCCGGCTCCAATCCTAAGCTAAATCTAACGGTGATCACCACAACGGCCCTGTTGGATAAGCAGCATGAGAAGCCAACGAAATCTCCCACCGGAATTTCGCCTCTCAAGCTCTTCAATCCCAAGCCCAAGGATAAGTCTCCATCGAAGTCACCACAACCACTGCCGAAGCCACCGCAAGTAAAATTGGAGCGTGTTCCTCCTCCGCCGCCACAGGATCTGCGCAAGAGTCCCATTAAGACGACGCCGGCTCTGCAACGCAGCGCGGAGCCCGTCCAGCTGGGCGTCAATCAGAATGTGCGTCGGTTTTCCTCGCATGCTCTGAGTCCAGCCAAGAATGTGCCTGCTTTGGCCATTGCCATTGCGACCAGTGCCAGCATTGCTGAGAAATTGCCCACCATTGAGATCAGTGCACCCGATCCAGAACCCACTGTGCCAGAACCAACCGTGCCAGAAACGCCACCAACACCTCCATTAGAGCAGCCCACGACGCCAGTGTCGAAGAGGCGCTTCCAGAAGCCAGCAGCGGACAAACATGACGAGGTCCACACCAGCAATGAGTTCATGCTGGTGGTCTTCGACAAGAACAGCAAGGTCAAGGATAAAGATAGTAAGTGCTGCCCTCCAATAACCAGGTCGCTGGGGAAATTGGAATTGTTCAGAAATATCATATCTGAAATTCATATTTAATGCACTTTGTCTTAAGTTCTGATTTCCTTTATCATCTGTTTTGATAGCATTTGCGCAAACTGTATTAAATTTATCTTAAATTCATAAATTTTACTGTTTTCCTTTTATCATCTGTTTTTATTGCTTTTTGAATTTACACATTTCGTAAACTTTATTAAAATTATCATCAAAAATTACTTCATTCAAAATGATGTATTTTAAATTCATGAATTTAACATTTTTCCATTTATCATCTGATTTTATAGCTTTTGAATATATATTCATTTCGAAATTTGTCTTGAAAAGTCACTTAAATCAAAATATGGTATTGTAAATTAAATTTTTTACATATTTTCATAAATCGTCTGTTCTTATAGCATTCTAAATATATACATTTCGAAAACTCTATTAAATATTAAACTCAAAATAATGTGTTTGAGATTCATAAATTTTTCGTATCACAATTATTATTGCAATATCGCTTGACTTTTAACCTCCCTGCTCTGTTAAGGATGGTGTTTGAATAGCTATTTAAAGGAATTTCATCATCACAATTTGTGTAATTCCCGGTGATCCCAAATTTCCTATTAACATATCCTTTTCTCCCTCTCTTTCAAAGAGCAAGATTCCTTCGAGCTGGAACTGGAGGATGCCATACAGCCGCCACCGATATCCATATCGGCACCGGATCTGGCCTTTCTGGAGTTTACCAATTTGCACACGACCTTCCCGTTGCGTCGATCCGTCAGCTCCACGGAGCTGCTCTACGAGCGGGCCATGGCACGTTTCTATGAGGCCGTTGAACTGGAACAGGCATCCAAGGCATCGAAGGCCAAGGAGAAGGCATCTGCCGCAGCCGCAACCAACGTGCCAGCAAGCAACATGCGTAAACGTCTCGGATCCATGACGGAGGCTGAAAGGGCATCCTTCGAGCGGCGGAGCGAGTTACGTCGCCAGTCGGCGGACATGGTGCCGCACATGGGGCGCAAATGGGATTCGCGGGAGAATGTCAACATGGTGGATCTAAAGAATCTAACACGCGCTAGCACGAGTCTGATGCTCCGTGGCGGCGACAGTCGGGATGAGGAGGATGTGGAGGAGGAGGATCGTACGGAGAGCACAGCCGAAGACAGCGAGGAAATGGATGAGAATCTGGATGAGGATCAGATGAAACAGCAGCAGAGTGGGTACGATATGGGCTCCGACTATACGGAGAGCACAGCCAGTACGGATCAGGACTCCATTGAGAAGTTCAAAATGGAGCTGTTGGCGCGCACACGTTCGCCCAGTCCCCGCGACCTGGAAACATATCATCCGCGCCACATGGGCGGCGGCACCTTTACACCATATCGTGCTCCGACACCGGAGCAGGCAGCCGTTGTGCTCAATCGACCAATGCCGCTAGCCAGTCCGGATTTTGTGCCCAAGCCCATCTTGAAGCGTTCGTCCAACGAACATGTGGAGCAATCTGCCAGCCCAACCCAGCCCAGCAGTCCAGATATTAGTAATCCTGATAATGGCAATGGCAATGGCAATAGCAATGGCATCCAGACAAGCGTTCCCAGCAGCCCGGCATCCATCCCGGTTGCAGCGCCAAGCTCTAGTCTGAAACTGGATCTGGCCAAGGGCATCAAGTCCTTTTTCAGTCGGGATAAACGCAGCGCCACCGAAAAGAACACCGAGGCCAATGCGGAGCTATCCAATCCGCTGGAGAAGACCAATGCGGCGGCGATTGCTGCCGATCTGGAGGCGAAGCGTAAGCTCAAGGAGGAGGAGGAGCTGCGTCGCAAGCAGGAGGAGCGACTGATGGAGGATGAAGCGCATGCAGCTGTCGATCACTACAGTGATCTGGTGCGTCAGGTGAGCAACACCCACAAATACCACAAGCCGCTCTATCTCGATCCCGATGAACTGAAGCGCATGGGCAACAACACCAAAGATGACGAGGACGATGAGAATGCTGCCGCGGAGCATCAGCAGCGACGCGAACAGGATCAGGAACAACAGCTGTTAATACCGCCAGTTGTGAGTCGCGAGCGTCGCTTGTCCATCTCGGAGCGGGAGCAGCTAGTCCATGTGCGCGATGTGGCCAGCAGTCATGCCATGCACAAGACACCGCAGCAGGAGCAGGAGCTGCAGGTGGAGGATGAGGAGCCGGTGTATCCCACGGTGTTGATTGTGCCGCCACCAAAGACAAAGCACAAACAGGACTCGGATGCGACCACGGAGAGTGTAATGAGCGAGATGGTCGAGGCGCGTCCAGATGCACGCGGACGCACTCGGCTGGTCAAAGTGAAACGTGTCATCAAACGGCGAGTGCCCTCGAGCACACGTTCCCGTGATACCTCGCTGACCCGAGCCCCCTCCAATGTCCTCGCCCTGGAAAGCGCCTCCATTTCCGCCCTCGATCGTGAGATGCTCGAGAAGGTGGCAACGTTGGCGCTGCTGCAATCGCGTTCCGAGGAGCAGGCCCATGAGAAGGTGCGCTCTGCGCTTAGCTACTCGACGGATCTGGTGCTCTTCCTGGTGGCCTGCTATGTCTATCTGTTTAAGGATGCACGCCTCGTTCTGCCCATACTAGCGCTCATGATCTATCGCCAGCTGGGCGAGGCATTGCGTGGCTATATGCCCAGCTGGCTGCGACGCAAGGGTCAGGATGGTGCCTAGGGGGGGAGTCCCGCAGTTTGACGTCATGCGTTTATCAGTTTATCGGTTAAGTTAGCTCTTATCAATGTATCGACTTGTATTTTAAGCTTAAGTCACACAAGTTCGGCCTGGAAACGAACTTTCTTTAATGCAAATACCCCCAGACGTATACGTAATCTTGCTAAAAGGCATATAGCTAACCGATTCCACAGATATTGTGTATGGTGAACTAAGTAAAGTGGAGCACTTTGTCTGATAGATGGTCTTAGAGATATTTTTCTGGAGGTCTCTCCTTTTCTGCAGTTCGTTATAACAATCAATTCATTTAATTTTCTGTTCTAATCTTGGAGAACTATTTATAATAATAAGTTCTACTTTTTGCTAGGGACTTGAGAACTTCCTGCTGCTATAATCTCTCTTCGTTATCAAAAATGTTATTAAGTCCTTCAATTTTCTGTTCCAAGTCTGGAGAACTCTTTGTGGATAATTCCTTTATCGAATGATTATTTGCAGATCCCATCTGTAATATTCTTTTTTGTTAGGGACTTGAGAACTCTCTTTCTTGCTTAGATCAAATTACTCTAAGCGACATTTATAATCCGTTCATTGTTTTCTTTTCTCTCAAGAATTTATGAAAAGTTTAAGTTCTTTACATTATTCTGAACGAATAATCCTTATCAAAGAATAAATCAATGTTTCTTGAGCTCTCTAGCTGCTTTTCTATGTTAATATGAAAATAGGTATCCTAAAACAGTAACTGTTCCAAAATAAATCTCTCCATTCATGGCTCAATAAGTTTAAAATCTGTCTGCTGGAATCGGTCGACTATAAGAATGAATAACTTACTAAACTTAAGCACCCCTTCGTTGTGTGTTGCGGTAATATTACTATTATTAATATTATTATTATTATTACTATTATTATTATCAAATTGTGTTCGTTTGACGTTCATTGTCGGTCCTCTGGGTTTTTGGTAATTTACTTTGGGAATAAAGCACACGAAAACAAATCACTCATCCGTCCGTTTAGTTAGTTCCGGTCACAAGATTAAAATTGCAGAACTTTAGATAGTTCGAACAGTTGGCCAATTTCTTATCGCTTTGGATACAGACGTAAGTTGAAAAATCAACATACGGCTGCTGCGGCAAAATCACTAATAATCTAATCTAATAGGCAAATAGGCCAGAAGGTGGCCAGATTTGGCATAAAACCAGATGCTTCTATTGCTACAGATCACAACTCCCAACGTCTCCGACATGAGTGCCACATACGCCTGTTTGTTGCTGCTCTGCATTGGTTGTGGCCTGAGCGCCGCTCTCATTCCGCCTGGAAGTGGAGCAGCTGTAGAAGTCGTTCCACCAATAATGGATTTGGGACAGGAACTTACGGATATCTTTGCCCTGGTGCAGTTGAGACCAATAAACCAATTGTTTGTACGCTATCTGCTCAACGATGGCCAGTTCCAGGCATTTGTGCGCATCATGAACAGCAATGCAGGATTCATGGCACGCTGGCGTCTACTCTCCCAACCGGAAGTGATTATCCTACGTCAATGGGTTAACCAGCAGCTGTTGACATCCGGGGGCGCATTCGAGGTCGAGGAGATAGAGATGATCGTAACGCTGCTCAATCAATATCCCTATCTGTCGGGCAGCGTTTTCGGCTGGCAGGGATTCCTCAACGAACTAGAGGTGTACTTCCCAACTTATGTCATTAGCACCACCATTCAGGCTAAAGTGCAGACGAATGGCATCTTTGCCCAGTTCTGGACAAAAGTGCAGGCTCTTCAGGTCGTCTACGAACGTTGGCTGGCCCTGCCCGGCACTCAGACGGTGCTCAACCAGTTGCAGGCGGAGGGCATTGACACGGCCCAACTAGATACCCTTGTGCGCAATCTTTTCGGCTGGAATGCTGTAACCACTACCACTACCACTACCACCACTACAACCACGCCCTCGCCTACCGTTCCGGCTGGCATCGACATTGTCGTCTAGTGCTTTTATCTTTTTTGTGTTTGTTGTCAACATATCTAATATATATTTGTATAACCTTTGAACTATCAGAATTAACAGATTGTAATCATTTGGCCCCAGTTGCTTATCAGAACTTGAGCTTGTCCAGAGTATCGGTCACCTTGCTGGCATCGGCCGGTGGCTTTCTGCTGTTCCTTATGGGCGCCACTGTTGGCTTCGGCTTCTTGACAACCAAATCCTTGTGCAGATCCTTCAGCATTGCATCCAACTTCTCCTGCTTGACCTTTACTTTCTCCTTAAGCTGCAAAATCAAACGATTGCTATTATTTTGACTTGCGAATTGGTGGATTCTGACTTGGCTCACCTGTTTCAGTTTGCCCTGCACTTCCTTGGGCTTCTTCGAGCCCTTGTTGGTGTTCACTTTGAACACATTCTTGGATTTTTTGGATTTATTGAGTGCCGGCTTGGCTGATGCTTTGGCGACTCCAGGTCCGGTGCTCGCAGCTGCTCCCGCTCTCTTCTTGTTATTGGCCTTGTTGCGACCCATTTTGTTGCTGTAAATACAAATGAAGAAACCTGCACCCACTTTAAATGGCATAAGCGTAAATTGTAAGAGGCGGAAGGATACAAGTGTCTAATACTTTTTTGAGTAAATTTGGAATCATATTCATATCATATATCAAAATTAATCTAGAGGTGAAACCATTATTTGACATGGCTTAAGGTGGAAGTATGTGTAGCTTTCTCTTTGTTCCTTTTATATAACTAAAATTAGTTTTTTCAAACGCTGATATCTCTGTGAAAATGCGTCTAATATTTGAATTAAACTTGAAATGAATTTGGTAATAATCTAGAGGTGAATCCATTTTAGATGTGCAAGATGTTCGTTCTCTTTATATACAGATAAATTCTTCAGTTCTTCAGACATTCTGACACAGATTCGCACATTTATATTTAATCGACTCTTTATTTGTTAACTTGGTCAAATGCATTTCACTTTTGTAGCAGCTGCTGCTGCTCCTGCCAAGACATCCTCCTCCTCAGAACAAGGACGCTTGCGTGTTGTCTGTTTAGGCGTCGTCAATAGCTCACGGTTCAGTCTGAAGGACACCCGGTACATGTCCTTGTTGGGCGCCACGTTACGCACAAAACTGATGCCCAGCAGCAAGGCATCATCCAACGTTGTACCCAGATTGCGCTCCACAAGCTGATGCACCAGCGTCTTGGTGTCCTCGCCCTTGGCAAAGGAGTAGACATGCACTGTCGGATAGTTCAGATCCTTGGGAAGCTCCTCCTCTGTATATAGATCTCGAAATGCATCTAGAAATTCAACAGCTAGCGCTGGTAGATTCATCGTAATATGAATGCTATATCTTTTAGCTGGAGGCGATTTCCAGCGCTGCAGTAAATCCTCACGCAGCTCTGTGCGTATGAATTCGCGTCCATCCTTGTTGAACATTTGGATGTGGGCCAAACACTTGTTCCGCCTGGCATTGTGCTGCAGCCAGTGATAGCTAACGGGATTCAGATCGTTGGCTAGCACTTGACAGCGCTTCTTGGCCGCGGGCACACTAAATGGACCGACGCCAGCGAATACATCATAGAGAACATCGCCAGTCTGCAGGAGTTTGACAATGCGTTCGTGTTCGGTGGACAGACGTGGATTCCAATAGACTTTCGAGAAATCAAACTCAAAGGGTATACCGTTCTCCTTGGTCTCCACCTGATACTCGGCATCGCCGCATATCAGCTCCAGCTGAAAGTTGCGATAGGTGTTATCAATGCTGGCCGCCTTGTTAACCACAGTGCGGCAATTGGGCAACTTATCGCGGAGCACTTCGCCAATCAGTTGTTTATAAGGCAGCAAATGATCGCGCAGATTCAGATGCACAATGTGTCCAATGCGTGAGAAGGAAGTGAGTCCCTCCTCATCCGCTGGCAGCACACTTTTGAGTATCTCATTTGCGGTCCAGTTCTCGTAGCTCAACTCGAGTTCTTCGTGACAGAAATTTGCCTCCGTCACATGCTGCTCCTCAAGCTCTTTAATGGGCAGCGATTGCCAGTTTTTTACGGGCAATGGGTGTAGGAGTATTTCACGTGCATTCGGCACTGCACGCACCGGGTGCAGATGCTCCATTTTGAGCAGCATCTTCTTCAGAAATGGAATCACTCGCTGCACCTGCGATTCGGGCACTCGAAGTCTCGGAATTTGGACACGTTTTTGAAACTCAGCGCGCTGCAGCACATTCATGCCACGCACCGAGGCAGGTGGCAACAGTTCCGTGCAGTCCATGTTGCGGTAGTAATGTCGCAATCGTCTGCTTATTATTACCAAATGAGAGACTTTTGTATGGCAAATCACGGAAAACATATAAAAATAAAAACGTGCATGTAAGCAAAACACTTCCGTTTAATGTAGTCTTATGCACAAGTTTCAATTAGTGTCAGCAGGCAGCAGTTGTGTTTTGCATCGACTAACCAACCCAAATAAATATTTAGTAGACTTTAAATATACAATTTTCAATGAAAAATTACCTTAATTTATATTTATTGCAACGGCAGCTAATTCAAGCGAACTAGTTAGTGGTTCCACAGCGAACTTGTTCCGCTCGAGCATGGTAATTTGCAATTGGTCTGGCAACGCTGCGGTTGACAGCTGTTTGTTGCTTGCAGGTAAAATGGACGGCGCGAACTTCATTGAAATTACATCGAATAGAGAGTTTTTAAGGTGCGTTGTGAATGAACGAAGGTCTTTTTATGTAACAAGGCCAATTGTAGTGCTACGGACCTCATTGTGGAACGACATGCTGAAGTTGAAACGCCTGCGGTCGGTCTGAAGCGAACCAGCATTGAAGGCACTTCAGCTGAGGAAGAGGAGCTAAAAAATGCCTATGGTAAGAATGTCAAATGGCATAAGTGAAAATAAAATATTTAATATTGCAGCTAATTTACGTCGACAATTGTCCGCACGACGTATTGAGCGTCAGGCAGGACGTGCCGTAGCGCAATGGCATCAGGATCAACAGGCTGCTGAGGTCCTGCGCAAAGATGGTAAATTTGAAAGTTTTGGCTACAGCAAACAGGGTAAACTGTATTTAGAATATTACGAGGCTTTATTTCTGCTTGAATTGGTGTGTACTCAATATGCAATACTTGTGATATATCTGTTTATTATTATATTTAATTGTTGCTCTTGTAGAATCGCTTGCAGTTGGAGTACTGCGAAATGATTGTCTCCGTGGAGCAGGCTTATGTGTTGCTCCTGGGTGAGGCAGCCAGCGAGAAGTTTAACAACTATCTGGTTTACTCAACACTCTCACGCGCTGGATACATTGTTGTCAAGCATCAAGCAAACACACCAACATCGACATCAACTGCTGCTGTGATAACAAGCGAGCATTGCATTTGGGCTTTACTGGATGAGGCGCTGAGCAATAAGCCAGTGCCTACACACATAAAAGCCTCGCCATTTTATAATGCAACCAAGAACCGCATGTCTGAGGTCAAGCAGCAAATTATGAGCCATCAGGCGGCGACACTCGAGGATGATAACAGTTTGGATTTCAAATTTGAGACACGCAAACGCAAAGCACAATCAGAGCCACTCGAGCAGAGTAAAAGACCTTGTCACGAAAAACTCAGCAAAAGCCTTGTAAATCATCTAAAAGCTGAGCCTAGCTATAAGAAATTTCAAGAGATCTTTGAAAAATTGGATATCATCCAGCTGCAATCGACTGACGATGACAACGAAAGAAACAAAGAATTGCGTAATTTCAAGATTAGCTTTGATTTGCATTTGCACAACGAAGGCTTCAGGCGCAGTGCGCCAAAGTTGCCCAGTTTTGGTGTTGTAATACTGCCGGCTGATGAACCGTTTCCAACACACGATGAGCTGCTTCAGTGTTGGTGCCAACAGTTAACACATGCGGCGCCTCTGCTCGTCATTTCCGTTAGCGAATCAAAACAAATACAAGCATTTCTGTATTATATCAGCTGATGATTGCCCAAATGGCCCAATCAATTGTACATTTAATTTCTGTTAATTTAAATGCATGGGCGCATAAAATGCACGATAATTTTATGATTTGCATATAATAATTATAAGATTTACGCATAAAGGCAGCGCGGATGTGGTGAGGCAGCCCGTGCTGAAAATAAAATCCAAATTTGTCATACTTCAAGCAAACCTTTATAAAATATGTAAATAACATTTGTATAAGGTTAAATTTACTTTACAAAGTTTATCAATCTCAATATTTGTCAATAGATCTTTGGTTACTTGCCAGCATAACTGTTATAAAATAACTCACATCGTTGAGGATCATTGGTGGTGCTAATGCTGCATTTGTATATATATATGTATCTTTTTATCTATATGCCGTAAAGACTAGCCTGAATCACAACAACATAGGAAAAACAATCAAAATGTTGCCCCAAAATTTGTATTTTTTTTTTTCAGAAATTTGTATTTATAAGCACACAGAAACGACAAGTAAATAAAGCTTCCGCAAAGCTGCGCGGCAATAGCTTTTTGAAACCGTTAGCCAATAGGCAAAAGCTTTGCATTCAGTCGCTCTCGACACACGCTGCATTAAGGGTGGAAAATCGCCACTACGGAAAAGTGTCTGCCGCTAATTATTGCAAAAGCAATAAAGCTGTTAATATTGAAAACAAACAGTTAAAGCTGACAGCCATCAACTACAAACCTGTCGCGATTTGCTTACAATCAGGCCCACTACCGCAGAATCGTATATACATAATATACATCATCATGGTGAGTGAGTGTTTGGTGTATGTGTGTGTGTGTGCGTGTGTACTAGTTTTATTTATTTTGAAGCAATTTATAGCTTTCACTATGCATTTCAATTGGACTGGTACGTGTGAATCAAGACGATTAGTTAAGAGATTAGAGTAGGGCAATCCTCGAGTCAGCTCGACTGACCTTCGGATTTGAATGGCTCTGAAAAGCTCGTTGCAGCTGCATTCCCATCCACTTGACCTTGATGCAATTTCTTCTGCCAAGCATTCTGCCTCTTACAAGCAAAAACAAACTTACAAATGAGACGTTGTTTTTTGTTTTTATTTATTAAGTTTTTGCTTGTCATCAGCTGATATAAATTAAAGACAAACCGGTAACCGGTGTACGGTTTGCCTGTGAAATTCCCACAACAAAAACAATAACAATAGCAAACAAAATAACTGAACAACTCAATAACAGCAACAACAAAATAACCGAAATTTCACATTCCAAGCCGGGCTATATTTTGACGTCAAAGTCCGAAAATTTGCATATATATTGGACGGACGAACAGGTTGAAGCTGGCGGCACAGGAATTTCTGGCGGGTCTTGATTCATTAGCAAGTCGCCGTTTAGTTGTGTGTGTGTGTGTGCGTGTGTGTGTGTTTATCTCCAGCCGAACTAGTCAGTCATCATAATATGTATGCTTGATTTTTTGTTTGTTAGTTAAATATTGTTTAGGCTACGGCGACGACGACACAATGTCGCGACGCATGGAATTCCTGCACCAAAAATTTAATTAAATTAATTATATGATCGTCGGTTATAATAAAAATTCCTCTAGTTCCGTTTTGGTTTTATAAGTGCCTTGTGTGTGCGTGTGGTTGCTTGTGAATTTTTAAGCGCTTTTGGTTTTTTTTTGGGAACTTTAACAGCTGTGGAATGGAAAACTTTGATTCATATTTAAAAGGTACACGTATCCTAGCAAATGTCATTCATAGGTCACTGAATCAACTTACGTAAATGATATGCTCTTGAAAAAACATCATTTCTTTCACGCACAATGCTTTCAAAATGATGAGAAAATTTCAATAAATAACTCGTGCCAATTTATGCACAAGTGTTGGAAATTTATTTAAAAAAAGAAAACAACCTGTACATTATCAAATCCGCACGTATTTCATTCAATCTATGTGATTTGCCACTTTGCTGTATTTTATTTTTGTTTTAAAATTTCTGAACGAATTGTTCGTTAGGTGCGACAATGCGGAACATGCGAAACGACACCAGGGAGGAGGGGGGCCTCATATACACACACATATACATATATAATCGAAATATATATAGAGATATAGCAATAATATACGCAAACAAATAGAGTGAAAAAATAAAGAACGCCTACACAAACTGCAAATTCATATCATTATGGGCCTGTATTAAAGGCAGCCACCATATTCACTGCAATTGTTTATACAATTCGAACAAAAGTTTTCCAGCAAATGGAAAGCACAACAAGTGCTCCAACTAATTGATGAGGCGTTAATTGCTGTGAAATAGATAAAATAAATAATTGATCTAAATCGAAGACCCCTTCTCACTTCCACCAAAAAAAAAAACAACAAAAAATCGAAACACACGAGTACATAATTGAATGCGTTCAAGATCAATGCCACTGGCAACTTACACATTATGAACACGCACACAATTGTTAACTAAAATTATATATATACCCAACTTTTGACTATGTATACTATACCGCGTATATATTGCGTATTTTGAAGGCTGTACTAATTGTGTATACTAAAGTTGGTGGCAAACATTTCGTTTGGATTCGATTTTAGCTTTTGTTTTTGGCGAAATGCCAACAAAACTAATAACTACATATTAACTATCAAGGGCGTACACAGTGTGTAAGGGAGGGGCAGGGAAATTGAGGGGGTTCAGTGGCCCGTATAAAATTCGGTAATAAAATACTTAAGTAAATTTTAAATTTTCCACAAAAAACATTCAACTGATGAAATGTGATTTATCCCCAGTTAAGTATACGGGATATATTTATTTGTTGTACTAAAATGTAAGGTGATTTGCGGTATGGAAGTGTAAATATAGGTATATGTAGGTATATTTTCTTGCCAATTTTCGCGATTGTTTTTGTTGATACACAAATTCAAAGTCATAAATGATTGACTAATTAAATATGTGGTCAATAAGTTGCTGAAGCTTTTGATTACCTTAATCCTATGCAAAAATTCTAAGTATTGCCACTATGCCTCTATTCACATTCCATTTGTGTACTAGTTATTTATGTGTCACCAAATGGCCATGAAGAGGGAGGCCCAAGAGAAACAAGAGAAAGCGGAGCAACTGCGTAAGGCACAAGCCGCTGTAAGTAAGCCCATCCAGGCGAGTCCTTTGGGCAAAATATACACTATTGTAGTATATATACAATTCGATGTCTCTGGCATGCACTGTGGCGGCTGCAAAAAAAAAACAAAAAAAAAAAAATACCCTAAAAAACGCACAAAAAAAATCGTAATGAAATCAATAAAAAGAATATTTATTGAACCTTTGCTCTCCTAACTCGACTAAGGCTTTCGTAATCGACTAACTTGGCTAATTGTAGTTGTTGTTCTTTAGCTATTCTTTGCACTACTAATCCTTCCATTTATTTGCTTTGCTATCTGCTATTTTACAGTCTGGAATTCCGATTATCTGGATTTTGGGCGGACCGGGCTGTGGCAAGGGCACACAATGCGCCAAAATTGTGGAGAAATACGGATTTACGCATCTGAGCAGCGGCGATTTGTTGCGCGATGAGGTGAGTGGTAATAATAATCAAATAAAATAATAAGAAATAAGTCTAAACGTGTTCCCTCTTCTAAATTGTATATAGGTTGCCTCCGGCTCGGATAAGGGTCGCCAGCTGCAGGAGACCATGACCAGTGGCGGTCTAGTGCCCAATGCGGAAGTGCTGTCGCTGCTGAGTGCGGCCATTAGTCGGGCTCAGGGCAACTCGAATGGTTTCCTCATCGATGGCTATCCGCGCGAGAAGAACCAGGGCGTTGCCTTTGAGGAACAGATTGCGCCAGCCGATTTGGTCATCTATTTTGAGTGCGCCGAGGATACGATGGTGAAGCGGATCATGGCGCGTGCTGCTGCTGCTGCGGTGAAACGTGCCGATGACAATGAGGCGACAATTCGGTCCCGTTTGAACACATTCAAGCAAAATACCAGCGCCATTCTGGAACTGTACTCTGAGAAAACGCTAACGGTATATACATACCTAATCATAATCATATATATATATATATATATATATATAATTAAGTATAACATTGCTAACTGTCTGTTTATTTGTGTATTACAGATCAATGCTGAGCGTGATGTCGATATCATCTTTATGGAAGTAATTACAGCCATTGATTGCCTCATGACAAAGAAGGGAAGATCTGCCAAAGCGTTGTAAGGAAACGTAACCAAACCTCAATTTGATATAGAGCACTCTTTTAAGCAACCAACTGCACAAACATTTTACACAAATGAAGGCTTAACACCAAATATTTTAGTATAAATTAGTCGAATATCGATTGTTATCTAATGATTACGAGCTTTAGCTTCAATTTTATCTGAAGACATCTGAGCACGTTTCACTCAAGTGCTTTAACTAAATATAAATTATACATGCAACATGCAACAAGCAAAACAAACACCAAAGGAAAAACGAACCCTTCTCAAATTCTAAGTTATTTACATATGCGACAATAAAGCTAATTCTGAATACGAATACAATATTTAAAGGCTTACTAACTATTACTAACTATTTTAATTACTCTCCAGCTGTGTTCTCGTAATCGTTTTATATACCATAATTGTTTTAATTGAACTTGTTGGCAAAAAATGCAAATCTTAACAATCACGATTTGTTTGTTATTTAGTTAACAAAGTTGTTAATTAAATGTAAGTTTTAGTAGATAAACTCAAGGTCATTTCAAATAGAAAAGATCACATTCAATTACCTTGACTTTAGTAGACGCCACGTGCTTTTTAGGAAACGTTCAACAAATTAGTGAAAATAACCAGTTTATTGAAATCTAGTATTTAGTAGGGGGCTTGTTTTAGTATGTTATAATTATTTAGTTGAGTTTAGTTTTAGGATTTTCAGAGCTATTGCAATGTAAATCGTTTCAATTTTGACATGACAAAATCTTAACTTTCAACTGATGGTTCAAACATAATCCACAATATTTGAGCAACGGTATTTACTCTCTTTGGTAAGTGGCCAGTTTCAAATCGACAAATTGCTGATCTATATAAAAAGATATATATTTTTTGGAATTTCTGTCATTAAATAAATCCCGTTGCAATGCTTTAGTTTTCGACTTGAAATTGAACTGATATAATTTATGACAGAACAAGAACAAACCAATAAAAAAAATATATAAAATTGAAAGTCATCTTATTGCCAGTCTCCAGTTAATTTTGTGGTTGTCTGAAAGAAGAGAATGGAATCATTTGGAATCTTTTATTACGGAACTGCGTCATCTGATGAAGTGGCCAAAACTGGAGTGGGTTTTGAAGTTCTCGCTGAAGATCTCAAGTGTAAAGTCAATATTTCAGCTTTATGTAAAATTCCCCTTCCCATATCAAATTATCAAACATTATGTAAAGCAAAGAGGCAAAACGTTAAATTGGTGTAAATTAACGTAAAAGTTTTTTTTTGATCTCGCTAATCTCGCGGGAATTCCGATATCTAAAAATCAGCATGACTAAAATAAAAACAGCTGCAAAAAACAAGCAGAAAAAGAAGTTCGGGCTGGTTTTTTTGGTTTTTGTTTTGTTAAAAATCTTTTCAACTCTTTTTTGATTTTTTATTTGTTTGCAAACGTTTTTGTTGTTTGCTTTCTATTTGTTTTGGACACCTCACAAGATGTGGAGGTTGAACATTTTTTTTTTCCACTTACAATTAGAATAAATAATAGATATATTTAAATAGTTACAAACTAGCAACAAATTCATGAATCATTTTGGGAAATTAGCTAATGGAGAAGAGTATCTACAAATATCACAAATATAAATTGTAAAGCTAGACGATATTGTTTCAGTCAAAGTTAAGATCACTAAATACTTAGTTTAAATGAGATTGTCATCGCGATAAATGTGATGCTGATGATGCTGTGGATGATGCTGTGGATGATGCTGTTGTTGCTGATGACGTTGCTGGCTGCCAATCTTGCTCTCGATCCAGTCCAGATAGTGTGTGACACGGGTGAATCCACCAGGAATAGTGGTGCGCTCACAGCCACCGCCAGCATCGCCATCGGCGGGTCCAAAGCTCGTGATGCCCACAAGCAGCTGGGTGCCCTTGAGAACAAGTGGACCACCCGAGTCACCAGTGCAGACCGTCTCATCCTTGAGACCCTTGGCGCACATGACACCGGCTGTGATCACATCGTACTCCTCGTTGCATTCGGTATTTGAGATCACCTTCAGTTCGGTATACTGCATCGCATCCGAATTGGTCATCTCGACCATGGCGCCCCAACCACTGGCCACCACACTCATGCCCGTAAACTGTTCCATCCGATGGCGAGTCGGCAACGACGCCGGACGAATTCTCGACGTGAATGCAATATCCATGGGCAGCTTGACCAGCGCAATATCATTCGCTGCCGTCTCCGGATTGAAACGTTCGTGCACAATAAACTTATTGGAGCGCAAAGCCAAGCCACCCAATTGCTCGGTGGCCTCAACACTCCGTGTGCCCAGATAGACATCGAAATGGGTGACGCCCATGGTGCAGTGGCCGGCTGTCAGGATCCAACGTCGGTCCAGCAATGTGCCGCCGCAGAGGATGCGTTTGCGCCACAACTGCTTACCGATGAGCATCACCTGATAGGGGAAATTCTCGATATTTCCAAACTTGGCCTGACCAATGGCATAGCCAGCACTCGATCCGATCCGACACAGTACAAGCAGTAGAATGGAGCCCACAACACTGAAACTCAATGTTTGATTGCTTATATGCATTTTATTGTTGTTGTTGCTGTTGTTGTCACTTGTTGTTGCTGTTGTTGTTATTGTTGTTGTTATTGTTGCTGTTGTCACTTGCAATTGTTTCAAGTATCATTCACAATTCTCTTTTTAAAATATATATAAAATGTGCTTTGCGATTTGTATTTTTGCTTCTGCACGCCTCAAACGTTCGCTTCAGTTTAAATCCATTCTGACGATGTCGTGATATTTTATACGTCGTCGGAACAACAACGAGATGTTGTTTTTTTTTTTTTTTTTTTATGTATATTTTGCCGGTTATCTGTCTGTGCTGAGCTGAGCTGAGCTGAGAGATCGCAGCCAGTCGCCAGACTTGGAATCGGTCTCAGTCTCAGAAGCTCTGCGTCATCGTGTTTGTTGTTGGATGACGATGTCGACTTCAGCGGTAGCCTGTTATTTTGACAGCAAACAAGTCGTAAGAATTCTCGTTTTAAAGTCGATTTCATCGTATCAAACAAACAACAACTCCAAATCTCTGGCTCTTTTGGCTGGATTCCTGCTTCTGTGTAATTGGCAATATGTGTAATTTATTCTTTTATTCAACTTTAATATGCATATTTCGGATGTCCCATAAGGGCCAGAAAAATGAGCGAAATTCCATGAAAATATTTTTTTTTTTGATAATAAGATCGCGAAGAGTTAGGAATACACAAAGGGGAACTGGTCTTACCGGTGCCATGTTGCCGGAGATTTTTTTTAGGTTTTGGGTTAGTCACAAATACGTTTTTAATTATGCATATCGTTTAAATAACTTAGAATATGACAGTTTATTTGTTTTCCATAGATATTTTTCAATATTTTTGATGTGGAAAGTGGCTTCTTTTGCGCATTTTTATTTTGCAAAAAAAAAAAACAAAAAACGGGGAATCCGATTAATATATTTATTAAATTTTTATGTGGCGCCATCGTATTTAGCGCTTTTAAATTATTAATTTACGCCTTAACTCCAAGTTGTTAATTTTTGGGGCACAACTTTCTTGTGAATCTAACTAGTATCGAAAGATGAATCAATATTTTTGATTGTGATTTTTGTTGTAAATATATAAGCGAATAACTATGCAAATGAAGTTATACATTTTAAGAAGCTGAGTCAAGAAATGAGTTTGCATTTATTTTCGGCTTAGTTTACTAGTTTTTCGCTTAGCTACGCAATAAAAGAAAACAAAAGCAAAATAACACATCCAAATTCAAATCGAAATGGCAGTTAATTGATTTGGCGCCAAGTTGGAATGTTGTTAATGAGAGGTGAGTCGACGTCTGCCGCATTAATTAAATGTACTAAATATACGAAAAAAAACAAATAACCGCAATAAAAACAAGTGTAACGGCCAGAAAAGAAACGAAAAATGTACTTTTTTTTTTTTTGGTAAATGTTAAATGTTGCTTTGCTAATTATTAAAAAATGTATTTACTCTATAGGACTTTTAGCATCAATTCACACATATGGCTAAAACTAAACAGTTAACAGATGCCCAGCGAATAAAATGCCATAAACTCAATGGGGCATTAAGTGTGAAAATTGAACATTTTTTTACAACAGGTTAGTGATCATTTCATTTATTTGGGGATTATACAATCGTAAGAGTAGAACAGGAAATATGCAAAACTGTGCATAGTTTATAGGCAGAGAATGAAGAATTTGTGATTTAATTTCCCGTTCTCTCTAGAAATTTGAGAATGGAGAATGGAGAACGGAGAACTAGATAAGACAGACATCAATTAGTTTTCGGCACATCATAAAAAGTATTTAAGTATATAGCTCTTGATTTGCGCTCATTATTCACTTTTGCGATCGAACTGGTTGATCGAGGTGCAATAAAATTTCCATTTGAGGCGAATTAAATCAAATTTTTTATTTAACTGCTTTTATTAATGGCCTATTCGACTTAAGGGTAATTGTTCGCAAAAATTCCTCAGCCAGAAGCCACGAAGATTTATTTGAAATTTGATTTAAATGTTATGCAAAAACATGCAAATAGCTTACGAGGGAAACACCCGACCGAAATTTTGCGTTCGGTTTTTGTTATTTATTTCTTTGTTTTTTCTGTTTTTTTTTTGGTTTTTGTCAACAACTGAGTTAATCAGTTTAAGACTGGCGCCAAAATGTTGTTTACCTTGCCGGAGAAAGTGCTTGGCCTTGACGACCGATTATTTTGGAAATTCCGAGAGTTTAATGTAGATCAACTGTCCAATTGGACATGATATGGAACCACCTACCGACATTGGAGGTGCATTAACCCCTCGCCTCGAAGACTGCCTTTAATTGGCTTTGATGGGACCCGCCCACAAAATATGACCATAACAAATCGAACGTTGACGTCAGCCACAACAGCGATTTAGTTGATATGCGCTAAGCAAATCCATTAAAAACATTCAAAATCAAATGGAAATGTTAAGCGGCCGAGTGATGCGTAGAACCAGTAGCCAAAATACAGTGACAGCAATTTGGGTCTGCTCTGCTACCCCCCCCCCCCCCACCCCTTCACTCATTCCCCTTGCCAAAAACCCAAAGAGAGTGGCTTAAATGCTTAAATACGTTGTTGGCAAACCAAATCCGGTTGGATTGGTTTCATTTTATGCTCGAGAGCTCCAAACCTAAATCAACTACTAATTTTGTTTAAAGTTAATAAGCAAAAAAAGAAAGAAGAAAGAACCGCCAAGAAGTTGGGGTAGATATCGGAATCGCTTGGGAATTCCCATGACACTAAAATACTGGGCCAATCGTCAGTAATAAACTCCCGTGACGAACCGCTTTTGTTTGAGTGTGGCAAAAACAAATTATTTAACTTATGATCATCAGATTCAGACGCGTTTATCATTAGTCAAAAATTATGTTCGTTACCACGAGGCCAAAGAAATTTATTGGCGCCAGACGGCTGCAGTTATTGTCTTTTGACTGGTATTTCCAAGAAAAAAAAAAACACGATATTAAAATAAAAACATTGCTTATCAAGATATCAATTTTCGTTAGAAGAAAGTTGTTAAGTCAAATCATTAAAATAAATTAGCGCTCAGTCATTTTTATATTCGTATTATAAGTCAAGTTCCCAACTTGTCACAGCGACTTTATTCAGACCCTTATTAAAATAAAAAAAACTTAAAAAACTTGATATCCGTTTGGCAATGGGTTAAGTTTGGAAAACCGCATTTAGTTTTAAATTTTGCGCTAGTAAACAAAAATTCTAACGCTTGCGGCTCTTGTGGAATTTATGTGTACGCTTTTGTTATTGTTAATTTAATAAAACGACAATTTGGCGCCGCCTAAAAGCGATCGATATATAATATGTTGTTGAAAATTTACATTTTAATTAGAACAGATACAATAAACGATAAAGCTATTAATTAGAAAACAAAAACAAATAATCTAATTAAATGCGCGATCAATAATTGCGCACAGATATGGCAAATTGTGATTATAAAAAAATTTTAGATTTGGTTGGGTTTTAAATCATTAGCTTTAATGTCTTGTTTACAACACAAAGCATACAATTAGTTGAACAAACTTCATCGAGTTGATTTTGCCAGTGTATTAAGCAGCTCACCTTTGCACATGTTTCGCATGTCACTGAACTTTGGCTATAACAGAAACGCCTTTTTCGAAACTGGATTTGCAAATTTATGGCTCAAATTCCTAACTGTACTGTAAGTCATTGATTGCCAACATTATTTTTTTAAGGGTAATTCGGTAATTATTTAGGGGCGGTGACTTGCAAACAATTTATTGCAATCAATGATGAATTTTTAATTCGAATTATTTGCATTTGAGTTAACTTCTCAACATAACGGAGATGAAGAGAAGTTGCCACACTGATGAAAGTATCGAGCTATCGATACTGCAAAAACTATGTTATGGAACAGCTGTCGTTCAGTGCGCGCTGCTAATAACATCGTAGAAAATGTTAAACTTTTCGGCGTAAACAACGCGTTTTATTTGTTTGCATTGTGGGAAATTTATAAATAAAAAATGAAAGAAAGTGATCTGAAACGTGCTTATAACAATGTTCTGGCTCAAGCCATATCAACGTCAAAGAAGTACCTCTTCGCGGGCAATCTGTTTGGCGATATTTTCGTACTCAGGTAAAAGTATTTTTTGTTGACCGGTTTTTGATTTGCTTTAGAACAACGAATCCATTTTAGTCTAAAGGAACTGGACAAATGCACAGAGGAACCGCCGAGTAAACTGCAGGTATTCAAGCAGGGCTCCGATGTGGACATCAATTGTCTGGCATTCCATCGCGACTTTTTAATCGTTGGCGCCATTGGCATCATCTATGGTTTGCCCTGGAACGAGGAGGAGCAAATGTTGAGCCCAAAGCGAGCGTGGGAAATCAAAATTCCCATGCCAGTGGATGCAGTTGAAGTACCCGATGTCAACTCTCTTTGGGTATGCAGCGAAACGGACACCCTATATGCTGGCTGTGGCGATGGCATCGTCTATCAAATAGACCTCGAGGATGGGCGCATCGCACGGGAGTATCGAGGCCACACGGACTACATTCACTGCGTTGTCGGCCAGGCGGATGGACGCATCTACTCTAGTGGTGAGGATGGTACTGTGCATTTCTGGAGCGACAAACAAAAGAAACCCCTTTCGATCTTGGAGCCGTACAAGAATCCACGACTGCTGCGTCCGGATTGGGGCAAATGGGTTGGTGCCGTCTCTGTCAACGATGATTGGCTAATATGCGGCGGGGGGCCACGTCCAGCAATTTGGCATCTGCGTACCGTGGAATTCACACGTGCCTTTGATTTTCCCGGTCCCGTGCATATGTGCGACTTTGTCGATGATTCGGTGCTCATTGGCGGCGAATACAATCATGTGCAATTCTATACGCTCAATGGTAGTCTGCAGGCGAAAATTCCCGTCGAGCACACGTCCAGCTATTCGTCCGTGTGGCAAATGAATCCCTTCAAATTCATGTCGATTGCTGGCTTCAGCAACAAGTTGCACATTCTGAAAGACTTTCGTTTTCTCGACAGCAAAATCGAATTGTACGGCAATGTGCAGGACGAAGATGATGTCGACGAGGACGGGGAGCAGGAGCAAGAGGATGGGGATCATTCATTTTAGCTCAAGATTTTCAACTTTTATTAAGTGTGTAATTCTTCTTAAATAAGAATAGACTTTTATTTTTTTTGGTTAAATGCCACATTCAAATTGTTTTTTTTTTCTTTTTTGTTGAATATAGCGAGAACTTTATTTGAATTATTTTGAACCTAATTACTAAGGGAATTAAAACTTAAGCCAAATTTTAACTACAAACCTAAGGAAATTAATTTGTACCTGAAACGTTTGTCCAAGTCCGTCGCATGGATCACGATCACTTCTCGCCCAGTGGTATAAATGCAGGCAAAGCACCCAGTTTGGGTCGCTGGCGCAGATTGCTGCTGCTGCTGCCACCAGTTGCAGCATCTTCCTCTTCGTCTAGTAGTTCTTCAACGTGCTGGGCATGCTCTAGCTCCTCCGGCAGACACTTATCACCTTCGCACTTGAAATAGCGTGAACTGCTGGGCATCTCCTCAACTGGACTTTGCACCTTGTGGGGGATTTTGGTTTTGGGTTTGGGTTTCCGTTTAACTGCCAGCTTCTTCATTTGTTTGCAGTAGAGGCAGTTGGTCAGGTCACATTTGCCGCTACGCGCAAATTGTGGGCACAGAAACTCGTGGCGCATATTGCACTTGAAATGTGAGAGGAGTTAATAAGAATCATTGCCAATTATCGGCATACAACATACATCAGCGGCACGTGCACAATAACCGCGTAGAAAATCAATGCATATCTCCGCCTTGCGACTCAGTTTCTTGTGGAGATAGGGGCAATCCTCGCGCACACAAACACCGCGCAAATAGTAACGACACACAGGCATCTTCTCCAGCGTCACATTATGCGACAGCAGACAATCCGCCTTGGTGCACTCACCGCGCAAAAAGCTGAAAACAAATGATTGGTTAAAAACTAGCTGAAACGGAGAAGCTACACAAACCTTGGACAGATGGCCACTTGGCGTTTGTCGTGCAAACGCCGACATTTGTCACGACCGTGTGCCGCACACTTGCCCAACCGCTGAAAGATGGCGCACGGCATATTTGTCTTCACCAGCGAACGATTCAGCAGCTGCATGCTACGCTGCTTGGCCGTGATGAGATGTGCTCGCGACACATGATTCGTGGTGCGTATAAAAACATTCTGTGCCTTCGACGAGGACACGTAAGTCAGGCCACCAATATCGATGCGACGACGCAAACTCATCTGTGGACTCTGCGCTGGGATGCGTGTCAAGCGACAGCCCGACGGATCCAGCACGAACTTGGTGCCTCGCACGAACAATGTGCGACCATTGGAACTTGATGCCTGGGGTTGAGCTGTTGTTTTGGATGCACGACTTTCGTCCAGTTTGGTTAGCTTATTTTTGGCCGTCTTCTTGTACATAACACCATGTATGCTGACCATACTCAGGCATTTGTTAACGCTCGGCTTCAACATCTGCGATCTTAAGCTGAAAGTTTAAAGAGAGGCTTAGTGGGTTGGAATTTGGATAGTGCTTGCAACGAGGCTTGCAACGAAGCTTGAAACGAAGCTTACTTTAATTTCTTGCCAGTAATGGGTTCATTGGTGCGTCTCAATGCATAGCGTGCAACAAAGTCACGCGTTCTTCGTTTCTTCACCAGCGGTGTGCCACTGTTGGTGTTCAGTGAGATGGCCCGCACCAGTTTGTATTTGGTGCGTTTTGAAGGAGTGGCTACTGTAGTTGTTGCTGTTGTTGCATTTACTTGGCTGGCAGCTTGTCGCACGAGCTTCCGCTTGGATATACTAACTAGGGGCGGCTGGACACATATCGTGGGCGTGGGAGTCGCTTTGGTCTTGATGGGTGGTTGCTTGCGCACCAAGCAAGTGCTGGCTTTGCTGATGATTTTGGCAGCTGGTGGCGGCGTCATTGTCGCTTCCGTTTGCTGATAATACGCAACATGTTGTTGCTGCTGTTGTTGCTGTAGCCGTTGCAGCTGATAGTCGATTTCTCGTTGTTGTTGCAGCTGCAATTCGTGCTGGCGTTGTAGAAAATGCGGATTTATGTGTATCGCTGGACGATCCCACGAGTGGATTTGAGCATTTATATTTTGTTGTCGACCTTGCAGCTGCAACGCACTCGCCATTTGGCCATGAAAATTTGGATTTATGTAAACCTTGCGCCCCACCTGCGGGATGTTCTCATCAGCACTTAGTTGCGGCAGCATATTCTTCTTTCGTTTATCACAATTCTAATTGCACTTTTTGAGTTTAATTTAAGCAAGGCGTTTGTTTTTTTATTATGCGTAATTCTTTTTTTATTTTATAACTAAGTTTTGCAACAAAGCCATCGTTGTTCTATTTACTAAACTATCGATGACAGTCCATCGATATGTCGCTACGTTTGCATGTGAATGGCAAGTGATTAAAACGTGTATTAATGATATATCGATAGCGTGGAAGAACAAGAAAAACTAAAGTTGGTCCGGAAAATTCGTTGAATAAATATGGGCAAAGACCGCGGAGGACGAGGACGCCGGAATTTCCAATCCAAACCATACAACGTGCACAACTGGCGTGATCAAAAGAAGGAGCACCAAAAGCGTAACAATAGCGACGGCCCCAAACAACCACGCAACAGGTGAATTTTAAGTGCTGAAATCCATGTTTCTTATTCTTATCACCGGCTTTGATTGCAGAGGGCCACAACAGAAGTGCACACTCCTTGAGCATCAAGTGGGAATTACGGAATTCACCAATGCTGACATAGCCGGTTTTACGGGCATTCTAAAATCCCGTTTTTCCGATTTCCATGTGAATGAAATCGACACCGAGGGGCACGTGTTGCAGTTGAACGACACCAAAGTGCCTAAAGTGGAAATTGAACGTTTGTTGCTGCCACTAACTAAAAAAATAATAATCTAAATTTTTTTTTATTTGTAGCTGTGGAACAGTCTCTACTGGACGAATGGCGTGAGAAACTAGCGACGGTAATCGACGAAAATGTGTGGCAACAAATTTCCGATTTATCCACAGCCAAATATGATCCCAAAAGTGAACAAAATGTGGATGTCAATGTAACAAGTCTAAATAAGGAGCAGCGCACGCAAGTGCATCATCTTATCAAGCAGCTGTACAAGGGCAAATTGGTCTCCAAAACACTTGACCAGGCCGAACAACAGGTGCCCGATTCTAATGGCGAGGAGAAGAAAATTATACGCATCATGAAGCCCAAGATGGGTCGCTGTAAGTAATTTTAATACAATATTTTATCAAGCATGCCTGTAAGGCTTTATCTAATCCGCAAAAAATTACTTCTCACACAGCTGACAATCGCTGGAGTTTCCCTCATGATTATGTCACCTTTCTGGTGCATAAAATGAATATGGATACCAGTGAAGCGGCCGCCACAATAGCCAATCGTTTAACGTAAGCCTGTACAGCAATAATCTAACAAAAATCGAATAACAAAAATTTCCCGTTAGACTGCGTGCATCTCAGGTGAATTACTGCGGCACCAAGGATAAACGGGCCAAGACCACGCAGCGCTTCAGCATCAAGCGTCGCACTCCCGAGGCAATTGCAAAAGCTGTGCGTGCCATGAACAACGTTTACTTAGGTAACTTTAGCTTCTCGCCCACCACACTGAAACTGGGCGATCTGCGCGGGAATCGTTTTCGCATTGCATTGCGTCATATTACAGAGCAGCGGGAACACATCGAGTTGGCATTGAAGTCGCTGAAGGAGCGAGGCTTTATCAACTATTATGGCTTACAGCGTTTTGGGAACAGTGCCAGTGTGCCTACCTATGAAGTGGGAGTGGCACTTCTCAAAAGTGACTACAAGCTGGCCTGTGAGCTGATCTTAAAGCCACGTGACAATGATGTTGAATTTATGCGCGCAATCCGTGAAGAGTGGTGGAAGAATCGCGATTCGGCTGCCGCTGCTGCCAAGTTTTATGGAAATAAATTCATTGAGAAAAAACTGCTGGATGGGCTGGCCACCTATGGCGAGAAGGACTATGTAGCTGCTCTGCGTCGCATACCAAGGAATATGCTGCTCCTCTATCCGCATGCCTATCAGAGCCTGATCTTTAATCGGATTGCATCACGACGCATCAAAGAGTTTGGCTTGAAATTGATTCCAGGTGACTTGGTCTATGTCGAGGGTGGCAACATATCAGAAGATTCGGTGCCTGTCGAAGAAATTGCGGAGGAGGAGTTGGATGGTGATGACGACGGGCATGTGCTGGAAGAGGAATCAATATTTAAACGCAAAGTGAGGCCATTAACTTCCGAGGATATCGCGAGCAATAAATACAAGCTATCGGATGTGGTGATGCCCCTACCAGGCTACGATATAACATATCCAAGCAACGAGTGCGCCGCTTGGTATGAGGAAATGCTCGCCGAGGTGGGCTTAACCTCGGAGCTGCTGAGACACAAGGAGAAAACCTATGCTTTGGGTGGTGCCTATCGTAAATTGCTTATAGAAACCAGCGATTTGACATGGAGTTTTCGTCGCTATCGAACACCCGAAGACACTCTGATTGCCTCCGATTGGGAGCAGTTGCAAAACATTGAAATCACCCCAGAACCAGCTGAGTCAGAATCAGGCTATTATACGGCATTACTTTTAGAGTTTACGCTGCCCACAGCAGTTTATGCGACAATGTTTCTGCGAGAGTTGTTCAAACAGGATACGTCGACAGCCACGCAAATGCAGCTGGAAAAGGAGGAAATTACCAAGAAATTGCAACAAGAAAGTGCAACAATTGCAAACGAGCAAATTGATAAGAAATTGCCACAAGAAAGTGCAACAATTGCAGACGAGCAAATTAATAAGAAATTC
The DNA here is from genome assembly GCA_035044105.1 of Drosophila nr. perissopoda 5 BK-2023a. Classification (NCBI taxonomy): domain Eukaryota; kingdom Metazoa; phylum Arthropoda; class Insecta; order Diptera; family Drosophilidae; genus Drosophila; species Drosophila nr. perissopoda 5 BK-2023a. Next base: position 6,530,675 of record JAWNMK010000124.1, read on the forward strand.
TCGCACGAAAATGAAACAATTGCTGACGAGGCGGAGGCGCAGTCGCAGCCAATTTGAAAGTAACTGCCAGCAATAAAAAATCGATAATAGAAAATCAATTTACGTTCCCCTTGTGAATGCATGTGTGTGTGTGTGTGTGACTGTAACTTCAAATCAACCACAACAATAACAATGCGCACGTGAGTGCACACGCGCCCTCTCTCTCTCTCACGGCGCTCTTTGGCCCTTTGTGTGCGGCGCTCTTTTGGTAGCCAGGACCAGGTTTGAAGTCCTATTCCGTGGCCATTAGCTCGCTGACAAGCGAGAGCTTTGGACGCGCTGCGCAGTTAACAGTTATCGTTGTACGTGCGTGTGTGCGTCTGTGTCTGTGTGCCTACATACAAATGTTGTAAAACCAGGAATAACAATAACAAATACAACGCGAAGATAACAGAAAAGCATCTTGCCAAAATTCGGATTCAACCGTTACAAAAAATCGAACGAACCAAAAAGGAAATCAAAGGTGAATCATATACCTATATATATATATATACATATATATATATTTAATACACACCCACACATACAAATGCATTTGAGATTTAGGCGCGTATTTTTTTGAAAAACTTTATTGGCAATAAACAAAAAAAATAAGACGAAAGTTAATAAATACATTGTGGTTAATTAGCTAATGAATCGTTTAACATTTTGAACTGTACATGCTATATTAATTTGCATTGCCTTTGCATGCTTATCGATTTTTGTGCGTGCTTTTTGCCCAAAATCAATCGATAATGTGGTGTTAATGCGCTCTACAGCTACTACTACCTACCACATCAACTATAGAAAGGTGGCGGCTTCAGGGCATGGAGTATGCAGCAGCAGTAGCAACAGCAATAGTAGTAGTAGTATTAGTAGTAGCTCATATTAACTGGCAGAGTAGTAGTGTTGAGTAGCGGGGGCTGATAACGGGTCGATAGGGGTGGGCATTGGTTTTCTGTCTATAATGGCGACGGCATAGGGCAGGAGTCATACAAATTAATAAACTAAATGCCTTGTTTGGCGTCTCGTCTAACCCCGAAACACCCAAATGCCACCCACCCAGTTCCCAGACATGGTTATTGGACATGTTATTGCTTGCGCGCGCACTTTTTGACCAACAACAACAACAGCAGCAACAACAAGAGGCGCCTTCAACTAACTGCGTCATAGGAGGAGTTGGTTTTTTGGCTTCGACTTCGATTTTTGCGACCAACCCAAAAATCCATTACACATGACATATATATTAAAATTAATCAGTGCGTTTTTTTCTATTTGTTTGACGGTTTGGCTTAAATAAATATATCATCGATTTGCTCCTCGTTGAGCGCACGCAAATTGCATTTGCACAAATAGGCAAGGATTTTCTTCTCTGCCTTGGAGCGATTAACGCCCAAGCCTTGCAGCAATGCCTCAATTCGCTTCATGGGATCATCGCCAGTTGAACTTGCTGTTGTTGTTGATGTGCTTGTTGTTGCAGGTGGAATAACAATTGTTGCTGTCACATGCTGCTCATCCATTGCCTCCTGCAGTATATCGTCCTCCACGTTGTGTTCAATTAGCTGTCCAGGGCTGAGGGTGCACCAATCGACGGGATTCACTGTCTGCGTCTGTTGTTGGTGCTCCTTGTGATGATTGCTGCTGCTGCTTCCGTGTTTAGGCTGTCGAATAAAATGCAGTTTTGGCAATAGATTCCAGTCGGAATTAGGCTTGAGCTGCTCCTTGTGCAGTTTTTCTCTCAAATAATTCCAGCGTGTTATGCATGCACTGACTGCGAATAGTTGTTAACAGATAAAAGGAAGATTTTAATTTTATAGTCTCCATTTTACCGTCGGTTTTTAGTGATGTTGCAATGCTGCACCAGAGTTCCGTTTTCCGCTTCCTGTGTGTGCAGTAGGGTGCTTGACGCAGATCCTTTTCGTACAGGCTGGGATTGGCACGCACCATCTCAATGAGGCGTATATCAAATTCTGGACTTGTGGACATTCTTAAAATAAAAATAAACAAAACACTTTTGCATGCTGTGTGTAACAACATAAAACACTATTCGATATACCGATAGTTAGGCGATAGATTGGTATGTGCGTGCGCAGTGTTGCGCAACGTTCGCCGGGAAGATGTTTAAATGTTTGCGCGCCACTTATCGATTTTATTATTGATTTTGTTTTCCATGCCCTAGCACGCAGGAGGAGTTAGTTGACGCCAGTTGCAGCATTCGAGGCGTTTAACTAACGCTAAGCGGTCGCAGAGATGGCTGCCGAAAACTATCACCTAAAGTGGGATTCGCATGTGTCTTATTTGAACACTTCGATTGCCACGCTCTACAAGTAAGTAAACAACAGCAAAAGAGATTTGCAGTGAATCTATAACTTAACGCTCTCTCTCTCTCTCTAAGGAATGAGAAATTTGCAGACGTTATGCTTTACAGTTCGTATAGCAATAATGGTATTAATTCGGATATACCCACTGTGGGCATATCGGCGCACAAATTTATATTGAGCTCCTGCAGCCAGTTCTTTGCCACCATGTTCGAGACGGCGCCAATACAGGCGCCCAACGGCGTCCTCTACATTGTGCTTCCGCCAGATCTGAGTCATCGTGCCATACAGATACTCGTTCAGTATATGTATAGTGGCGAGGCGACCGTCTCCAATGACATTCTCAACGAGGTGTTGCGTGGCGGCGAGATACTAAAGATACGCGGTCTTTGTCGCACCAGCACTTCAAGTGGTGGTGCCACAAGCTCCTCCCATGGCCATCACCTGCAGCAGCATCATCCACGTGAGCCGAGTGCACTGTATGTCTCGAATGGTGCACGATCATCGTTGGCGCCACCGCCACCGATGTCCACACAACTCCCCGCTGATCTGTACAGTAACAAGCCTGGGAACAGCAGCAGCAGCAGCGGATCAGCTCGTTATACTCTCGATCATACTCTAATTTCGCTTCCGCATTCGCATCAGCAGCAGCAGCAACAGCAGCAACAACAACAACATCTGCATCTTCATCAACAGCAGCAGTTTCGCGGCTTGGGCGCTTCCGTAATGCCAAAAGATAGTCCGGTGATTGTGAAGTCACCCAAGATAGCCAGCCATACGGGACTGCTGAGTGTGGCGAGCAGCAGCAAATTGCATGGCATTTCCGTTAACAAGGAGGTGGCCATCGATCCGGAGGATAAGTGCTGCTATGCCGCAGCCACACAAGTCGAGAGTCTACCACAATCAACCGCAGCGAGCACTGTCGCTGCATCCCAATCCCAACCACAGCCACAACCACAACCACCACCACCACCAGCACCACCTACGATGTCCATCTGCACAGAAGTTGGCTGCAACAGTTGCCCGCTGGCTGCACCCTCAAACGAGTCAGCGGATTCAACGCTGCGCCGTTCGGAATATGATCGGGATCGAGAGGATCCACTATGTGAACGGGATCGCGAGGATGTGGGCCTGGTCTATGAGCGACGACTGCACCGCGAGCGTTCCTGTGAGCGAGGTAAACTGATTGATTATAACAGACAACAATCGTATATAAACCGTTGATCTTTTCAGCTCCTGCTCACGAGTACTTTGATGGGCCGCACTATGAGCATGTGGTAAAGTCTTATGAGGTGTCAGTGGCGCCTCGTTTGGTCACACCGCCGCCGCATCCACACAGCTTTTTGACCATCAAACAGGAGCCGACAGATTGGTCGAACAATCCCACATCATCGATGCCCAACGACAACCATCACGAGCACAGTCAGGAGGCGCCGTTGTCGCCCAAACAGCCGCTGGACTTTAAGATGAACACCGTTAAGCTGGAGGCGAGTGCCACACCGCCGGATGAGTCCGAGGAGCACACGTTGCGCGACTACAACAACTTCAAGCTGCTCGTTTGCGAGATTTGTCAGAAATCGTTTGAAGATACCAAAATGCTGGTTCGCCACTTGGGCACCCATGCTGCCGAGCCGGCCAGTGGCAGCAGTGGCACTGGCAGCAGCAGCAATAGCATCAATGCAACAACGAGCAGCAATCTGGCGTTGAGAGCGCTGAAGACCTATGTGCCAAAGAAGCGACGCAGAGTGTCGGTGAGTGCCGTTGGAGCAACCGCTGTATTGGCCAAGACCCTAACTCATCCAACCATCCCTCCTCATTCGCATTCACAGCAACAGGAAAACAATATGGATCATGTGACGCTACTCTGTGATCTCTGCTCCACGTAAGTTCAACCTGCTAATCTTCCTCTCACTAGTTGGATAAATATTTAAGTTGTGGTATTTTGTTGCAGCTCCTTTGAAACGCCCGCGGAGTGGGTGCGTCACATGAACAGTCAGCATACGGAAATCGAACTGGCCATGTTCAATAGCAAAAAGGATGGCGAACAGAAGGGGTGTGTGTCCTAAAGTCGCTGCCCAAAACCTAATCGAGCATATGCTGAACCTCTGTTCACTTGTTCACAGCAACAACAATAGCTCTTCAACGGCATCCGTCAGCCAAATGCAAGACACTGCCAGCCACAGAAGGTACATGAATTCCAGCCGGCAGGGGGGACAGAGTCTACTCAGCAGTCGAAGCAGCTCCAATAATGGGAATGGTGCAGCAGCGTCGCCGGGCCTGGCGGTGGTCGCCAGCTCATCGCAGGCATGAATCCACTTTGGACAGTGCAACAAACAACTCAAAGTAGAACACCATTAACAGCAAGAACAACAACAAGACCACCATTAGTCAGGCCACGAGTGAGAGAAGCAATAAGATGAACATTTTTTTAAAAAAAAATCAAGTCGTTCCAGTAATCAAAATTAAAAAAAGAAATATATATGTATATATATATATGAAAAAATGAAGATGAAAAATATTTATACGAAACAGCAAGAACCGTGATCAAAATGCAGCAAATAGAAGCATATTTTATAAAGCAACAAACTAAAACTAAAAAAAAAACATAAAAAAACCAAAACAAAACCAAAACGAAACTGTAAACGAAACTTAGAATCGGGATCGTCAGGCAACGATGCAAAACAAAAAGGAAAAAAAAACCATACGATTAACAATTTAACTTGGTAGTATTTTTAAATCTATGTAGTTTTTAAATTTAATCCCCCCACTCGCGAACAACAAGGCGCAATTAAAAAACGATTCAAGAATTGAACAATTTACAAACTAAGCATATATTAAATGTAATAATCTGGAAAACATTTTGATTAGTGATAAATCGATGATATATATATATATAAATATTTATAACTCATTTTGATGAATCGTATTATCTGTAAGCTGCTGAAGAAGTTGTCAAATTTGTATGTCAAATGAATGCTTTTTTATAATATGAAGTGTGGCGGTGTTTTATTTATTTTGTAATTTATTAATCGATTTTTTATTTGTATAGTGTTTCTAACATATTTTGTATTTAGCATTTGCCGCTGCATTTGTATTTATATTTTTTTTTTTATATATTTATATTACTTGTTTGGTTTGCAAGAGTGATTTTACGCCTTTTTGTAAATAGGATAAGTTAATTTTTTTTATGGCCGCCGAAGAAAAGCAAGATGGAAAAAAAAAACTAAAAACAAATCAAAAACAAACTACTTATCTAAATGTGTGTACTTAGTAGTTGACAATTCAATTAAAGTCAAAAAGTTGTAAAGAACAATTTCCCCAATATATACAAACAAATATATATGTATTAAATATATATTTACAAGTCAGCGTGATTCGTGATTCTTAACCTAATAAGTAATCGTATGCGTGTGTGTGTGTGTAAGTGTATATTCATAAACAACAATACACACACACACACACACAACTAAAATTCGAATATGTAGTAAAAAAAAAGAGAAGCGTTTTAACCGCATAATAAACAACACAAGATTTCGTTTTTAAATAAGCTCTCCGAGAGCGTCAACACTAAAGAGTGTGCAAAAGCTTGAGCTTTCGAAGCTTTCAAGTTTACAGAAAAACGAACCCTGTTAGTTTCTGTTCGTCATTCGCGCCAGGCTGGTGACATTTCTTGTACTAAGCAAGTGGTATTTAAATTGATTTGCAAAACGCATATTTTTGCCCGTATTCAACTTCAAGCATTAATTATGAGCTCTGGCAAACATTTGAGCAAAGGTAGGTTATAAAATCGCTGTCAAAATTATGTAAAGACCTTGAAAAAAAAACAAGTTTCCAGTTATTCAGCAATTTCGTTATCACATATAGATTGTGTAGCCGTTGTTTAAATTTGCAATATCATGTTTTCATATTATGTATTCAGGTTCTAGCAAGCCGGTATTGCCGGATGATGGCTTGCCACGCCTTTATTCCATGCGCTTCTGTCCATTTGCGCAGCGAGCTCATTTGACACTGAATGCCAAGCAGGTGCCATACCACACTATCTACGTTAATCTCACTGAGAAACCCGAATGGCTGGTGGATGTGAGTCCGCTGCTGAAGGTGCCTGCGCTGCAGTTGGTCGCCGAGAAGGGTGAGCCGTCGCTCATCGAATCGCTGATTGTTGTCGAGTATCTGGATGAGAAGTATCCGCAGAGTCCACTCTTGCCCAAGGATCCGTTGCAGCGTGCCCAGGATAAGATACTGGTGGAGCGCTTCAGTGCTGTCACGACTGCTTTTTATAAGACTGTGGGTAATGCTGGGGATATCAATGATTTCTGGACAGCCGTCGATATATTTGAGTCGGAGCTGGCCAGGCGTGGTACACCATATTTTGGTGGCTCGAAGCCGAGCTTTGTGGACTACATGATTTGGCCCTGGTTCGAGCGTCTGCCAGTTGTGAAGTTTGTCCTCAAGGAAAAGTACAGCTTCGATGTGAAGCGCTTTGCCAAGCTGAACGCTTGGATCGAGCTCCTGCTACAAGATGAGGTGGTGAAATCGTTCTACGTGAAACCGGAAGATCATGAGGAATTCTATAGGACCCGTCTAGCCGGCAAAACAAACTACGATCTACTTGCCTGAGTGCCAGTTATTCACTGTTTTTAATTAAGAAATTTTTGATTATCTGTTCAATTAAGTAATGTGTATTTTTTATGCAAAGTATTAAATTGTGAACTCAAATTTTGATTAAATCAGTTTTGCATTTATTCATGCCGTTTTTTTTTTGGATTTTGGCTTTGGGATGGAAAGAATTATGCTGAGCTTAAGAATTCCTAATACTTTCCTTTATATTCTATAATACCCAACTGGGAATATTTATACTGAAATTTCCTTTAATTAACTTATAAATTTCTTTTTTTCTTATCTTTATTTCATTTAACAAATATTATTTTTTGCACTTTTCTGTGTTTCATTTCTGCTAGCTGCATTTAGGCAGGTTTCACTGTATGTATCTACCACTAGAATGTATGCCACACGCCGCAAAGGTTATCGTTGACACATGGCCACCAAGTTCAGTCGAGTAATCCACACCCACAAGCGAAGGGCGCTCGAATCAGTCACTTTATATAGCGGCGTGTTGGAGCTGATCTGGTCACCAGTTGATTCGCACACATCATGAGCAGCGGCAGGCACTTGGCTAAAGGCAAGCAGCAATCAGCAGCGGTTGCCCTGATCCTCTCAAGCAATCCTCTCTCTCTCTCTCTGTCTTGGCAGGCTCCCCGACGCCGGATGTGCCCGAGGATGGGATACTGCGGCTGTACTCCATGCGCTTCTGCCCCTTCGCTCAGCGAGTGCATCTTGTGCTGGATGCCAAACAGATACCCTATCACAGCATTTACATAAATCTCACAGAGAAACCAGAGTGGCTGCTCGACAAGAATCCACAGGGCAAGGTGCCGGCATTGGAACTGGTGCGAGAGCCGGGGCCGCCGGTCCTAACCGAATCGCTGCTCATCTGTGAGTATCTGGACGAGCAGTATCCACTGCGTCCGCTCTACCCACGTGATCCGCTCAAGAAGGTGCAGGAGAAGCTGCTCATCGAACGGTTTCGTGCCGTGCTCGGCGCATTCTTCAAGGCATCCGATGGCGGTGAGTTGGAGCCCTTCTGGTCGGGGCTGGACATCTACGAACATGAGCTGAATAGGCGTGCCACACAATTCTTTGGCGGCGAACAGACGGGCATATTGGACTACATGATCTGGCCATGGTGCGAGCGACTGGAGCTGCTCAAGCTGCAACGGGGCGAGGATTACAATTACGATGCGGAGCGTTTTCCACAACTGGTGAGTACTTAGACAAGGTATCTAGTAGTCGGAACGCATAACTATATATTATGACTATATGTAGACGCAGTGGCTGGCACGGATGAAACGTGATCCGGCCGTGATGGCATTCTACATGGAGGCCGAAGTTCAAGCGGAATTTCTGCGCACACGCAGCGCAGGCAAGCCCAACTACAATCTGCTGGTGAAGGATGCCTAATGAGGAGTAGGGGTATTCCATTAATTTTAATAAATTACTCCGACATAAATAAAGTGCCTTATCCTTAATCCTCAAATATTCAAGAAACTTATTTGCTGACATTTGTGGTTATATGCTGAAGAACAAAACAGTTTTCATTTATAAGAATCATTGCTCTCTCTTTAGATTATTTAATACCAATATTCCGAAAAAGTTTACAGTTTTCAATTGAGAATTATTTAAGTACAAATCTGCATAATTCGAGCAAGATTCTCAGCAACAGTAACTACAATCCACACCTTTTACAAGTCCTCAAAGGCCACGTCATAGTTGGGTGTCCCCTCCTGGCGAGTTGCTATGTATTTAGCATGCATCTGGCTATCCAACGCCGTTTGCTTGATGGCCTCATCCTGAGCCACCAGCTCGTTCCACTCTAACAATTTCGCATAGCGATCTTTGTCCAGCTCGTATTTCTCGGCCAGGACCAGTTTTAGAGCGGGAAAACGCTCGAACCAGGGCCAGATCATGTAATCCACCATGCCAATGTGCTCGCCACCAAAATAGGGTGTGCCCCGTTTGCCAATCTCTTGCTCAAAGACATCCAAGGCTTGCTCAAAGTTGGATAAAGCATCAGCTGGGGGATCTTTGGAATGTAGCAATGGATAAACAGCGCTGGCAACTGGAGCTAAACGCTCAATAAGTATCTTATCCTGGGCCTTTTGTAGGGGATCTGCGGGATACAGCTGCCGACCTGGATACTGCTCATCCAGATACTCGGCGATGACGAGCGATTCCACCAGAGCCGGTTGGCCCTCGACGGTTGTCAGTTGAATGGCCGGCACCTTGCCCAGTGGACTGTAGTCGGTATACCAACCGGGTTTCTCGCTCAGATCAATGTAGATTTTGTGATGGGGTATCTGCTTGGCGGCCAGCACTAATGAGGCGCGCTCCGAGTACGGACAGAAACGCATCAGGTAGAAGCGCAAGACGCCATCCTCGGGCAATTCCGGCTTTGCCGTACCTGTTGATGACGTATGCAGTTAGTTGTGAAATTCCCTCAAAATGTGATAGTAGTTAATGGGGACATTTTAGCTGACTCACCTTTCTTGAAGTGCTTCAGTGGTATGCTCATTATACCAATGCTACGTTTGCAAACTCGAGTGGTAGCCGTATCTGTCTGTTGTTGATAACTTATTGATTGTTTATAAACAGTTTATTATCTAAAAGAAAAGCTCTTCGCTTCACTCTCAGCAAATAAAGCTTTCTCGCTTAACAGAGCTGTGTTCTGTTAATGCTTATTGATCTGCAAACAGTAAATGTTATCGATAGATTTCGATATCGAAAAGCGTGTCGGTTCATTATAATTCGAAGTCCCGCCACTTTGTCAGTCGTTCATTTGAAAGATGTTGTGTAAGTCCATTTAAAATTTTTTACTATTCCTATGTGAGCACAGATTATATAATCGCTGAGTGAATATTCTCTTTTTATTCAGAATTCGCCCAATTCAAATAAACGGATAACAGAAATAGATTCAGATGAGCTCATAGTTGTGCATTATTGTGCTTACCCTTATCGTGTATTCATTTCATTCATAATAAAATAATAAAACATCCATTACGCTTTAAACATAATTTATATTTCCATTAATTTCTTTTCGTATTGATTTATATGACAAACTTATACATTTATTTTGAATTTTAACTAAAATTTAACTACCACAGATAGGTTGCAATTATATATTAAATGTACATACATATACACATATAATGTTTATACATACATCAAAACATATATATATATATATATATATATAGATTTCATATTGTGTATATAATAAATGTTTTTGCCGTTTTACATATAGTTGTTTTGTTTGTATTTTTTTTGTTTTGTTTTGTTTTGTATACTTGTATATTATGGTCGCATATGTAAATTTATTGTAAAATTACTGTATTATGTAACGCTACACAGGATGTTGATAGACAGATTTCTATAATGCTATAACGTTGAGATTTACACGAAGAGTACACATTGACATACAATTGTATATATATGTATGTATGCATATATATGTATATATTTTATGTATGAGCGCATTATAATTTTAAATGAGGTTTCTTCTCTCATCGGGCTCATTGCGTTGAGTCCAAAAATTGCCACTTAACTAAATACATAACTCTTGCACTAGGCTAAACAACTAGACAAAATGATAACTAATTAACAATTAAGGTAAACATTTATTGGAAATCTTGCAATGTGTGTATTTTTTCTGTACTTGTTTTGCATCGAAGTAGTTTTTTTTTTCTATTCCTTTTGCGCTTAGACCGTCGTATCCGGTGGCGGTGCTATGGGCTGCTTGGATTCGGAGACATCCAGGCGGGTGGCAGGCGCACCCGTTGCCCCTGACCCATCCGGCTGATCTGGGGCAATGTCAATGCGATGCGCCTTCCGCCACACGACCAGATCCATGAGAAACGCTAGAAACATTATGCCAGCCGTAATGCCTGCGAAATGCGGGGAAGTTTTTATTATAGATGATGTAATTGGAAATGGTTTAAAGAACCTACCCAAAAAGTATTGCCTGAAGGTGTCCGCATCGTAGAGCGAACAGGCGCCATGCTTGCCACACACTGACTTCCAGATGAGGCAGGCCGAGTCCACCACAGCGCCATAGATGATCGGACAAGGAACATTACCAAATAGGCCAATGGCCGACTGTATGACACCCATTGCCATGGCCTTATCTATTCGATAAGAAGATTACATTTTAGTTGGGGTACATTTAATGGGTAGACGGGGATGGTTACTGGTTACCTTTAGGATGTGTGCAGCGCATGACGAGCAGCATGCTGCCCACCTCGGAGGTGGAATGCATAAATACGCAAATGGCAAAAATCAATATAAAGTAGATGAAGTTCTTGCAGTTATTATCACAGTAACCATTGACAGCTTCAGCAACTGCAATGATAAGAAAATATATATAAGCAAAACGTTGATTAAAATATATGATATGATATATATATATATATATATATAAGGCATTGGTAAGGATATGGCCAAATTCTTAAAGGCATATCTCAAAATAAAATGTATTTATTTATTAACTTATTTAAGTTTTTAAAACTTACAAATTAATGTGACAATTTAAATGATGTGAAATTAAAAGGAAGAAATTAAATTAAAATTTAAAATTAAATCAAAAGTAAAATAAAGAATACAATAAATAAATTTGGGGGTATTTATTTAGTAATAATAGGAAAGTAAAAAATAGATAAAGAGTGAGGCATAAAACAAAAGAAAGGATAGACAAATGGAACCTGCGGAGTTAGTTGAGCTTATCACAGTTAAGAGGTTTCCCGGAGATTTAATTTAAGGAATGATTTGAATTTTCAATATAAATGAGTTCATATAATGACTTATAATATTATATTTATATATATTATATATTATTATATATATATATGTATCATGACATACCATTTGGAATGCAAGCACAGTCGGAGTAGAGTGTGCGATTGTCGCTGGCACGCAGCATGGAGCTGCTGCAGCCGGCATGGCAGGCCGAGATGTACATTTTGCCATCGGTGCCGCAGATGGGCGCGAAATTCTCCTTATCACAGGTACAGTTGAGTGCGGTGCTGCACGCGGGCTCTATCATGGCGGGGCTGGAATCGAAAGAGATGAAAAATTAAGCTGCTCATTGGATAATCGGGACTCAAGACAAACACACACCTGTTGGCATCGCCTGCCTTGTAGCCGGCAAAATCGTTGGTGCTGCAGCCAATGAACATGAGTATGATCATGCCGGCGGAATAGACGAGCGCCGTAAATGCAATCCAGGCGGCGACTCCACGTGCCGTCGGCTTTCGCTTCAATATGAATAGACCTGAGATTACAATGCCAATGCCCATGACGAGGATGCCGCAGAAGGCGGCTATCATGTTCGCATCGTACGTGGCCAGCCGGAACTGTGTCTCCAGATACTTGGGCAGAAACGTATACAAGCCGGCAATCGGCAGCAGATGAAAGACACACGATGCCGTCCGGAACATGAGTATATCATTGCTCAGCTGACGACGCACAGTCTTTGGAAAATCTAAAGTGTGATTTTAAGTTAATTTAAAAATGCTTTCCACAATTCCAGCTTACTTAATCAAAAGTGAATCTTAAATTGATCCTTCAGTATTTTCTAGAGCAGGCTTACCCTTTAGCTTGGGCTTCTCCTCCTTGTCTGGCGCTGGATTGGCTGCCGCCGCTGCCGCTGCTGCTGCCGCAGCCTGTGTCTGCTGCTTGCCGCGCAGCTGCTTAGGAAACGAGAACATGGCAATGGAGGCGAGCAGCATGAGGCTGCCAATGGCCACGGGTCCTAGCCACCAGGCGCCAATCCAGCGTGGATCGCTGGCATCGAAGCCAGGATTGGTAAAGTTCACATACCAGCGTGTGCAAAAGCTGCCCACAATGAATCCAGAGGCAGGTCCCAGGATGCGCATGCCAATGGTCACCGCCATATACATGGGCGACTGTTTGCTGCCCACATTGTCATCGATGTAGGGTATGCCCAGGGTGGCCACTGCCGTCTGGCCAATGCCCGAGCTGAGCAGACTGCCAAAGAAGATGCAGAGCACAATGACCGTGATCTTAGTGTGCGATGCCTGCTCCAATTGACGCTGCTCGTTGCACTCGCTGCCCGCCAGTGTGCCATTGCCTCCCAGCTGGCAGAGATTCGGATTTGTGGCATTGCTCCACATCGATGACACAGACGTCGACGTTGGCTGCAGAAACACACTCGATTGCATCAACTGCTCGCCAAAGATGAAGTGCGGCAGGGCGCAGGCAAATGCTGCAATCGAGAACAAGACCATGCCGCAGGCAATCCAACGTGGACGATGTCCTCGACCTGCAAAATAGGTGAGCAGCATCGCTGTGCTAATCTGACCCATTTCGCTAGCGCTGAGCAGAAAGCCCGTTGTCTTCGACTTGATCTGGAAGAGTTTCTCGATGGTGGTGATCACAGACACGAAATACGTCATGTACATGCCTTGCAGGATGTACGCCAGCAGGAACACCACCATGAACACATGCGTCGACGCAAAGCGACGCGCCCAGCGAGGCCGACACCCAAACAGGCCACAATTGGAGCCACCATCATCGATGCCTATAACGCCGCCGCCACCACCACCGCCAATTAAATCCGAATCGAAGTCGGATTCCTCGGATTCACTGCCACGTGGCGGCAACTTATAGCCGCCAGTTAGTGGCGCCTGTTCGTGTGCATACTTTTCGCGCAGACTGTGTCCGTTGTGAGTGTTGTGGCCATTGTGGCCATTGTTATTGCTGAGCAGACCGTTCTTCAGATTGTTGATGTCCTCCGATGCCTTCCATTCGTTGTTGTTGCTCGGCGTGCTCTCGTACAGTGTTGTGGGCGTGCCCACCAGCGCCTCACCCGCCCCCTCGCCCCCATTTGTGCTATTGTGCTGGGCGAGCAGCGGCGTGAAAGCCTGCGTCGAATCCCGACGACCGCCTCCATTCTGATGATAGCCATTGCCATTGCCATTGCCATGGGCATGTCCATTGCTAGGCTTCTGTTGCTGCTGTTGTTGCTGATGCTGTTGTTGTTGCTGTTGCTGTTTCTGTTGGCCATTTGTTGTTGCTGTTGTTGTTGTTTGTTCTGTGAGGGGCGCTTGTGGCGCCTCGACATCGCTTAGGCTTTTCATTATGCTGCACAATGTGGCGTATACGTAATATGTGACCGCTTGACTCCTGCTCGGCTCCTGTTGCTCCTGCTCTGAAATTGTGGCTGCTTACCGTTAGTTCTGCTTCTTCTTCTCTTGCCCCCGCTTCTTCTTCTTCTTCTTCGTGATTTTTATTGCTGCTTGGAAATTTGTTGTTCCATTTTTCGTTTGTTTGAGCTACATTGGGAAATGCCTTTTGTTTCTAATTTGCGCTATTGATTTTGTGTGTGTTTTTTATTCTTCAGCAGCAATCACTTTTTTAATTACACAGTGTGCGTAAGCGAGTGTGTGTGTGTACTTGTGTGTGTGTGTGTGTTTGATTATTTGTTGTGCTTGGCCAGCAAACGAGGTAGTTTTGGTTGTTGTTGTTCTTGTTGGTGTTGGTGTTGTTGTCGTTATTGTTGTTCTAGTCAGTTACTTCTTTGTTGCAATATGGCAGTGTTATCTAAGAGAAATGATAAAAGTAATGCAAGAAATTAGCATGTATTTCAAAATGTTCAATGCATATTTAATCTAGACGTCAAAACATGATTTGGTTGGATTTCAAGTCACCATTGATTTTCAACTTTAAATGTAGGATTAATCTAGAGATCAAATTGTTATCAAAAAGTCTTGGATTTTGAGAATCGGTTAAGTTGTGACCAAGTTATGAGTTTGGAAAGTTTCCATTCAAATGCGTTTCCAACTTTAAGTGCAGAATTAAACTAGAGTTCAAACCATGACTACAAAGATATGGATTTTTGCCAGTCTCTGGATAAAAGTAGTATTAATATTTATGCACCTTTGTATTTCACAACTGATATAATTTTATCACTCGAAATTCCACTTTCGCATAAAGTTTGCACAAAAAATACGCCTTTGGGATAGGCAACAAAATATTTGGTAACAAGTAATATATATTATATATACTATAACTATGTGATTTAATTGAGTTATGTGCGTATTAAATCATATATATTATATATATATTTTATATATTGAGAGGGCAGAGTTCATTTTGAAATCCTTATTGTGTGTTACAACCGAAGAAGCGATGCGAGTTTCTCCAATGGAAAGCAAAATCAAACTAAGCGAGCAAATTGAAACGACCTACGCCCATACACCGATATATCGATTTTCGGGCTATAATTTTTACTTGTCTTCCCACCTCAAATTTCATTTTCAACTTTAAGTGTACGATTGATTAAGGAGCAAAACTATGATCAAAAAGCCCTTGCTTTTTAAAATCAGTTGAGTTTTGACGAAGTTATGGCATTTTGAAGTTTCGACCTATGCCCATATATCGATATATCGATTTTCAGGCCATAATTTTTACTTGTCTTCCGACCTCAAATTTCATTTTTAACTTTAAATGTACGATTGATTTAGGGACAAAACTATGATCAAAAAGCCCTTGCTTTTTAAAATCAGTAGAGTTTTGACGAAGTTATGGCATTTTGAAGTTTCGACCTATGCCTATACACCGATATATCGATTTTCGGGCTATAATTTTTACTTGTCTTCCGACCTCAAATTTCATTTTCAACTTTAAATGTACGATTGATTTAGGGGCAAAACTATGATCAAAAAGCCCTTGCTTTTTAAAATCAGTTGAGTTTTGACGAAGTTATGGCATTTTGAAGTTTCGACCTATGCCCATACACCGATGTATCGATTTTCGGGCTATAATTTTTACTTGTCTTCCGACCTCAAATTTCATTTTTAACTTTAAATGTACGATTGATTTAGGGGCAAAACTATGATCAAAAAGCCCTTGCTTTTTAAAATCAGTAGAGTTTTGACGAAGTTATGGCATTTTGAAGTTTCGACCTATGCCCATACACCGATATATCGATTTTCGGGCTATAATTTTTACTTGTCTTCCGACCTCAAATTTCATTTTTAACTTTAAATGTACGATTGATTTAGGGGCAAAACTATGATCAAAAAGCCCTTGCTTTTTAAAATCAGTAGAGTTTTGACGAAGTTATGGCATTTTGAAGTTTCGACCTATGCCCATACACCGATGTATCGATTTTCGGGCTATAATTTTTACTTGTCTTCCGACCTCAAATTTCATTTTTAACTTTAAATGTACGATTGATTTAGGGGCAAAACTATGATCAAAAAGCCCTTGCTTTTTAAAATCAGTAGAGTTTTGACGAAGTTATGGCATTTTGAAGTTTCGGCCTATGCCCATACACCGATATATCGATTTTCAGGCCATAATTTTTACTTGTCTTCCGACCTCAAATTTCATTTTTAACTTTAAATGTACGATTGATTTAGGGGCAAAACTAAGATCAACAAGCCCTCGCTTTTTTAAATAAGATGCGTTTTGGCGAAGTTATGGCATTTTGAAGTTTCGACCTATGCCTATACACCGATATATCGATTTTCGGGCTATAATTTTTACTTGTCTTCCGACCTCAAATTTCATTTTTAACTTTAAATGTACGATTGATTTAGGGACAAAACTATGATCAAAAAGCCCTTGCTTTTTAAAATCAGTAGAGTTTTGACGAAGTTATGGCATTTTGAAGTTTCGGCCTATGCCCATACACCGATGTATCGATTTTCGGGCTATAATTTTTACTTGTCTTCCGACCTCAAATTTCATTTTTAACTTTAAATGTACGATTGATTTAGGGACAAAACTATGATCAAAAAGCCCTTGCTTTTTAAAATCAGTAGAGTTTTGACGAAGTTATGGCATTTTGAAGTTTCGACCTATGCCTATACACCGATATATCGATTTTCGGGCTATAATTTTTACTTGTCTTCCGACCTCAAATTTCATTTTCAACTTTTAAATGTACGATTGATTTAGGGGCAAAACTATGATCAAAAAGCCCTTGCTTTTTAAAATCAGTTGAGTTTTGACGAAGTTATGGCATTTTGAAGTTTCGACCTATGCCCATACACCGATGTATCGATTTTCGGGCTATAATTTTTACTTGTCTTCCGACCTCAAATTTCATTTTTAACTTTAAATGTACGATTGATTTAGGGGCAAAACTATGATCAAAAAGCCCTTGCTTTTTAAAATCAGTAGAGTTTTGACGAAGTTATGGCATTTTGAAGTTTCGACCTATGCCCATACACCGATATATCGATTTTCGGGCTATAATTTTTACTTGTCTTCCGACCTCAAATTTCATTTTTAACTTTAAATGTACGATTGATTTAGGGGCAAAACTATGATCAAAAAGCCCTTGCTTTTTAAAATCAGTAGAGTTTTGACGAAGTTATGGCATTTTGAAGTTTCGACCTATGCCCATACACCGATGTATCGATTTTCGGGCTATAATTTTTTACTTGTCTTCCGACCTCAAATTTCATTTTTAACTTTAAATGTACGATTGATTTAGGGGCAAAACTATGATCAAAAAGCCCTTGCTTTTTAAAATCAGTAGAGTTTTGACGAAGTTATGGCATTTTGAAGTTTCGGCCTATGCCCATACACCGATATATCGATTTTCAGGCCATAATTTTTACTTGTCTTCCGACCTCAAATTTCATTTTTAACTTTAAATGTACGATTGATTTAGGGGCAAAACTAAGATCAACAAGCCCTCGCTTTTTTAAATAAGATGCGTTTTGGCGAAGTTATGGCATTTTGAAGTTTCGACCTATGCCTATACACCGATATATCGATTTTCGGGCTATAATTTTTACTTGTCTTCCGACCTCAAATTTCATTTTTAACTTTAAATGTACGATTGATTTAGGGACAAAACTATGATCAAAAAGCCCTTGCTTTTTAAAATCAGTAGAGTTTTGACGAAGTTATGGCATTTTGAAGTTTCGGCCTATGCCCATACACCGATGTATCGATTTTCGGGCTATAATTTTTACTTGTCTTCCGACCTCAAATTTCATTTTTAACTTTAAATGTACGATTGATTTAGGGACAAAACTATGATCAAAAAGCCCTTGCTTTTTAAAATCAGTAGAGTTTTGACGAAGTTATGGCATTTTGAAGTTTCGACCTATGCTCATACACCGATATATCGATTTTCGGGCTATAATTTTTACTTGTCTTCCGACCTCAAATTTCATTTTTAACTTTAAATGTACGATTGATTTAGGGACAAAACTATGATCAAAAAGCCCTTGCTTTTTAAAATCAGTAGAGTTTTGACGAAGTTATGGCATTTTGAAGTTTCGGCCTATGCCCATACACCGATATATCGATTTTCAGGCCATAATTTTTACTTGTCTTCCGACCTCAAATTTCATTTTTAACTTTAAATGTACGATTGATTTAGGGACAAAACTATGATCAAAAAGCCCTTGCTTTTTAAAATCAGTAGAGTTCGAAGTTATGGCATTTTGAAGTTTCGACCTATGCCATAGACCGATATATCGATTTTCGGGCTATAATTTTTACTTGTCTTCCGACCTCAAATTTCATTTTTAACTTTAAATGTACGATTGATTTAGGGACAAAACTATGATCAAAAAGCCCTTGCTTTTTAAAATAGTAGAGTTTTGACGAAGTTATGGCATTTTGAAGTTTCGACCTATGCTCATACACCGATATATCGATTTTCAGGCCATAATTTTTACTTGTCTTCCGACCTCAAATTTCATTTTTAACTTTAAATGTACGATTGATTTAGGGGCAAAACTATGATCAAAAAGCCCTTGCTTTTTAAAATCAGTAGAGTTTTGACGAAGTTATGGCATTTTGAAGTTTCGACCTATGCCTATAGACCGATATATCGATTTTCGGGCTATAATTTTTACTTGTCTTCCGATCAAATTTCATTTTTAACTTTAAATGTACGATTGATTTAGGGACAAAACTATGATCCCCTTGCTTTTTAAAATCAGTAGAGTTTTGACGAAGTTATGGCATTTTGAAGTTTCGACCTATGCTCATACACCGATATATCGATTTTCGGGCCATAATTTTTACTTGTCTTCCGACCTCAAATTTCATTTTTAACTTTAAATGTACGATTGATTTAGGGACAAAACTATGATCAAAAAGCCCTTGCTTTTTAAAATCAGTAGAGTTTTGACGAAGTTATGGCATTTTGAAGTTTCGACCTATGCCTATACACCGATATATCGATTTTCGGGCTATAATTTTTACTTGTCTTCCGACCTCAAATTTCATTTTTAACTTTAAATGTACGATTGATTTAGGGGCAAAACTATGATCAAAAAGCCCTTGCTTTTTAAAATCAGTAGAGTTTTGACGAAGTTATGGCATTTTGAAGTTTCGACCTATGCCCATACACCGATATATCGATTTTCAGGCCATAATTTTTACTTGTCTTCCGACCTCAAATTTCATTTTTAACTTTAAGTCGATTGATTTAGGGACAAAACTATGATCAAAAAGCCCTTGCTTTTTAAAATCAGTAGAGTTTTGACGAAATTATGGCATTTTGAAGTTTCGACCTATGCCATACCCCTATATATCGATTTTCGGGCTATAATTTTTACTTGTCTTCCGACCTCAAATTTCGTTTCAACTTTAAATGTACGATTGACTTAGGGGCAAAACTATGATCAAAAAGCCCTTGCTTTTTAAAATCAGTTGAGTTTTGACGAAGTTATGGCATTTTGAAGTTTCGACCTATGCCCATACACCGATGTATCGATTTTCGGGCTATAATTTTTACTGCTGGTGTATAGGAGCATCATCGTGCCCACATGGACATATGGGATTCCATTTTGGGCACAGCGGCAAAATCTTTGATTTAATCAAATTCAAGTCTTGCAGAACAAGGTGCTAAGAGATATCTCTGGTGCTCCACCCTATGTGCGCAATATGACGCTGCACAACGACTTCTGTGTACCGACCCAAATAAACCGCCATACATACGACCGGCTACATAGTCATATTAACCCATTGGCTTGCTCACTAGGGTTGAATACAACCCGTAGACGCTTAAAGCGCTCCACACCAGCGACCTCTGAACTGTTGGGCGTTAATAGTATCGTTAATGTGCAACAAATGTTATATTTAATCTTACATTTGATGTTACGTAATATTGTAATATGCTAAAACCAATTATATGTTTATGTTATTAATTTAAATTCCCCGTTATTATGTATTCAATCTTCAAAACAATATTTTATAACCTTTCAGTAGGTTGATCAATATTAAATTAAATTGCTAAATTAAAAAAAAAAAGAGTTCATTTTGAAATCCTTACTGTGTGTTAGATCCGAAGAAGCGATGCGAGTTTCTCCAATGAAAGCAAAATCAAACTAAGCGAACAAATTGAAACGCAGACTGCAAAAAGCGCAGCACAAAACAAAAATTGTAGCACAAAAAGACCAATTAAAAAAGCAACTAAAAGGCAGCAGCAGCAGCAGCAGCAGCAGCGGGCAGCGGCTTATCAGTTCATGCATACAAACACACACACACACACACACTTAAGCACACGCACACACACATATGTGCAGAGTGTCAACAAAACGCAGTCAACAGAGACAGATACAGTTACATATATGCATATATAAAATACTAGGTACAAGTTTTGTACAGCACCTATCACCAAAAAAAAAAATAATAAAAAATTGTTGCAGGCATTTTTTTGGCAATCTTTTTTCTTGTTTTTTTTGACTAAATTGATAAGTTTTCAAGGTTAATTGATTAGATGTTGCGTTCTATAAATAAATAAAAATAATAAAAAAAAAACAAGTAACTTTTTGGCAATATTGTGAAGTTTTTCAGTTAGCAAAAGATTGAAAAGATGAGATGCTTTATCTAACTAGAGACCGATATCATATCGTATCCCAATAACTGTTTGTATTATTTATCGATGGCTATTTATTAATTCTCACAACTTGATATTGGTCTGGCTACTCTAAGCAATTCTAATAGACTAATTTGAAGTCCTAGAGATTAGATCACTTATCTTGAAATAGACTCAGACTATATTATATTTGTGCATGGGATTTGCATATGCCAACGATGATCTCATATTAAATGGAGTGTGCTCTCCAGACTGCACATAATGTTCATTATATACATATACATATATATATATATACAGATATATATATAGAAAAGCCAAAGCAAATATTAAAACAGTTTGTGCAAATCCCAAACATTTCGTATCTGTAGCTTGCTTTTATTATGTTGTGTTGTTTTTGTTGTTGTTGTTGTTGTTGTTGCTGTTGTTGCTGTCAACAATTTCAATGTCAGCCAAAATACTCGCAATTTTGCACTCATTATATTTTTTTTGGGGTGTTTCATGTGATTTTTTCTGTTTCTTCTTTTTGCATGTGTTGTTTAGAGTCTGAATTTTTTTATTGCGCCACTTTCATGCTATTTAGCATTGTAGTATTAGTATTGTATATGTATATATATATAAAGCTATGACACAATAAAAATTTCACTTTTCATAGACCCATTCCAGTTCCGCTGTCGCAGCCCCCCTTTCCCAGGCTTAGTTGCAAACGCAGTCGCTGCAGTCGCGAATCTTATCAAATTTATTAAGCAAACTCACTGATAATGAAAGTGAAACTTTGTGGCGTTAGTGTGCGAAAGAGATGGCAGCTAGTTGTGCAGAAATGCAATAATAAATAACAAATTAGATAACCTATATACCCATATATCTATAGATTGAAAGATAGCGGCTACATATGTATATCCAACTTATCTCTGCCTATCTACAGCTTAGTGCGAACTAATTTACAAGAGCTCAATTGCAAATATGCATTATAGGGTATCAGGCAGGTCGTTCATTTATGTTCATTTACGCTTGTTCTTAAAAAGTATTGCGCATTGCACGCAATTCCATATGAAATGCGCAAATTTCTAATTACTCATTTTGTTTTTTATTCATTTTTTGCAGGAGTGATAAGAAGAAGCAATCAAAATGAACCGCAAACTTTGTTGCACGAAGTTCACTTGAATGAAGCTGTTAATCAGCATCGAATCTGACCCGACATATGAGTTAATTAATTATATAAAACCGTTAGATAATTCTAAATTAAAACTGTTTCTAATACACAAGTTGAACGTACAATAAATCATGCTGCATAAATGATTTATTTATTTATTTAATGTGGACTAAACAGAAATTGTAAAAAAGTGAAGTAGTGTAAAATAAAAATGTTAAATTAAACAATTAAATGAATATAAAAAATATATATTTAATTTGTAATGCAGACACAGAAAATTATTAAATATTAGTAACTCAATAATAAAGAAAATCAAATCGTTAGAAGACAGCTAAGCGAAGGGAAATTTCCCTAAAAATAGGGAAATTTGAGTGCAGACTTAAGCTAATTATAACTGGAGCTATCCGTACAATTTGTTGATTACACTTGATAGCAAACATTTCCCGATGCCAGATGCCCCATTCGTTTGTCTTTTCAATGCACAGTCTGCCAAATGGTAAATGGTAAATGGCAAATGGCAAATGGCAAATATGCAAAGCAGCCAGAAGCAGAAGATTTGAATGCCAGTTGGCAGAAGGGCTGACTGTCTGCGTGGTTGCTCTGTTGGTTGGTTGGTTGGTTTGTTTGCTGGTTTGTTGGTTTGTTGCCTTGGTGGTTAGCTGCTCAGTTACCAGTTCTCTGTGGAGTTTAGAGAATGCGCTGCTGGCCTAAGTACCTGACCACAGCAGAGGACAGGTAAAGCACATTGAACCCACCACTGGCCAAACAGTTGCACATTTCCTTCTTCTTCCTATATATATATATATCTTTATATATATATATATATATAGTGTGTGTTTGTTTGTCTATTGATATTGTTTTAAATTTGGTTTAATAGATTGTTAATTGTTGTTCAATTTGTTTTGCTTACATAAAAATGACACTTGTCCCATGGCTGGATGCGGTTTTTGCTAGTTTCTCGGTGTCAATCATAATAAATGCAATTAAGATGCCCAAAGAGAGGTTTCCATTTCAATTGAGCCACACACACACACACACAGTTTTTGAGTTACGGTAATAAATATTGACGAAAAACCAAAAGCTATCAATGCCTAGAATAAGTTGAAGGGGGATGGATGAGGTGGGGCCGAGTAACTCTCAATGCGTGTCGTTTTTCCGGTTTTTCGGCCTGGTTGCCACATCTTCCGTCTTCCGTCTTGGCCAAGTCGTAACTGCTGCTGTTTGTTGTTGTTGTTTTTGTTGTGGCTGACTAAGTTATTACGCGATCTTGTTTGGCTCAGGTGTACGTGTGTGTGTGTGTGTGTGTGTGTGTGTATGCATTTGAATTGCGCAAGCGCAACTATTGCAAATTGCATACCCAGTTGCCTGCTGCTGCATGCCAACATGCAACAAACCAGACACACAGGCAACGTGCAACAAGCGTTGACTAGACGCTGACAGCAGCAGCCGCAGCCGCAGCAGCAGCAGCAGCAACAAGTGCAAAAGCCACAGAAGAAAGCCACAACAACAATGCCGAGAAGCCCCAGCATTGAAAGTAAATTGCAGACTAGCATCAGAAAATAACCGCAACAGCAATTGCTGACAATCATCATGATCATGATGAAGATGAAGATCATAACGATACAGCTGGAGCTGGAATTGAAGTCGGAGTCGGAGTTGGAGTTTGACTCGTCCAGCCGTGCAAAAGTGTCTCCATTATCATGTGACCATCTTCATAATGAGCTGGCTGCAAAAAAAAAGTGGTTTGGCCACATTTCACTTTTAGCATAGAAATAATTTAGAACTTGTCTGCAAAACTTTTGCTTTATGTGGCCATTTATTAGCCAAGAAGTTAGCCAAGTCAGCTCTAAAATTATAATTTAAGTAGCTGGCGAAAACAAATTACTGACCCCAACTCACAACACTATCTGCCATATAAAAAACATAGAATTATAGCAAATGTAAATTGGAGATCACCAAGAAAGACTGTCCAAAATTTATGGAAGTGAAGCCCGAACTGTGACATCACACTGCGACCATATTAGCTTATCGATAATTATCGCATTTTATGGAGGTGCTTGGCAATAAATAATGAAGAATTGCAAATCATTCGAAATTATAATGAAAACTTGATTCGTTTATAAAGCTTATGTTTGATCACAAAAAAGGCGAGCAACTCGACTCGAATTTGGAAACTATTGCAGGTTGTGTGGTCAACCAAAATTTATAAGTTTCTTAACGTTTCGCAGAGCTTGGTCTATTTGCCATGACAAACTACACCCATACCAGATCGTATTGGCCCAACTTGTCACACAGCTCACGCTGCGAATTGTTTATTACATCCGATCGGCGAGATAATGTGATTTGGTAAAGCTAGATTTCTTAAAGCATCAAATAAATTCGGAACAGCAGCTGTGCAAAAAACCTCCGAATGCCCTTAAAACCGTAATAAATATGTATATATATATATAATAATAATATTGCTGAAATATTATCTCAAATGAACCCAGTGCAAGCTGAGACTCGGCTGTCATTTGAATGACATCTTGCTTAAGTCAGTTTGTTAAACCCTTTTAGGGGATGTTAAAAATGAATCGGGAAATGCATTGAATGCATTGACATTTCCCTACTCATAAAGTATATACATTCTGGAACAACATGAAAAGTCGATCTATAGTGTGTAATCATCAGTGTGACTAATTCATTCATATTTTGAAATTCGAACCTTGTTATTGATAGACTATGTATACATGTGCATATATTCTACAAGCAACTTGAATGCACTTGATTAATGAATGATATTTGCCCAGCTGACAGTCAAAGTTTGGGTATAGTCATCGAGTACTAGGTAAACTAGGTTTTCTTGCTAAGCTTACATTTCCATTCCCATTCCCAGTCACAGCTCATGCTCGCCTTTGAGGGGCAATCGAAATCAGCAGTTTTTTGTTGCTTTTATTTTCAATTTATTTTTCCTGACTTGTCGCCTTGACTTTGACCTTCACACTGAAAACCGAAATTAAAACCAATCCAAAAACACAACAAAAAAAAGTTCAGCGATTTATTCGATTGCGATATAAACAAATTTTTAGACAGTCAGAAACACAAAAAAAAGAAAAAACGTTAAACAAATTTGTTTACCACATTTACATATAGATTAAAACCACACATAATATACATTTATATATATGTATATATATATATATATTAATATGTATAGCAAACTAATTGAAGCTGCCTTTTCAAGCTGAAAGTGTCAAAATTATCTGAGCTTCGTTTTTAATACTCATTTGTTTTTTTTTTTTATTTCTTTTTAGGTGTGATTCATTGCATTTTTTTGTTTGTTTTTTGTTGAATTTTTTGTTTGATGCCTTTGTAATCCTATTATGGCAAAAAACATGAAAAAAAGGGGGCGATTATGGGAGACCCAGAAACAGCAATTACGGATTATAAGAAATTATATTGCAAAAGTGCGATTACGATTGCGATTACGATGACGATTACCAGCAGACTTACATACGTACCTTACGTACATATGCAAATACATGTACGCATGTACATATATGCACATTTGGTTTTTAAAGTGGAACACGCATGTTTATATGGCCGGCGAAATGTATTTACATATGTATACATGATTCATGGCACGGCGACAAAAGGTGCGGCAACAAGAATTCAACAACAATATATAAAGATTATCTGAAGCACACCGAAGTTTGCATACTCTAGCTGACAGGATTTTACCATAAATTATTGATTGTTTCTCTGAATCCTTTGTGAAGGTTCTTTGTCTAAATGTTAGGAGCATTATAACCCGCTTAACTGGTGAGTTGACTAAGGATAATTTGTAAAGCAAAAAAAGGAGTTTAGACAACAGCTCATCTTTCGACCGATTGTTCCCACTTAAGCTATATGATATAGTAGTCCAATCTCAATGATTTTTTGTCCACATTTGCAAAAGCAAAATATGCAGCATGTGGATTTGGATAGCTTGCTAAAAACTCAATTATCGACAGATCTAACTCTGATCAAGATAGGTTCAACACTTAAGAAATAAGAGCGAACAGACAGATGAACAGAATAACATGGCTATATATATACGGATAGCGATGCTATATATATATACTTTATCGGAGATGTCTCCTTCAACGCATTACAAACTGCTCGACAAAATTAGAATACCCTCCACAAGGGTATAAGACAATAAGGAAAAGAACAACCAAATAACAATATTCTGCACATCTAATTTGCTTGTCAATAGTTTAAAATAACATATATATATTTGCCATAAATATTAATCAAATATTATACATTCATATTTAGCATTATAGAATATGTTGCCCAACTGAATGCAACAGTTGCCATGCCCCTGCACACAGTGTATGCAGCGGCGAACTCATATCCATAAGATACACACAATGTTGAACAGTTTTTTGCACATGGCTTTAAGTGTATATATTTTATTTATTTTGTTGCCGCCGCAGTTGCTTTTCTTTATGCGCACTTTCAACAAAAAATACAAAAAAATACAAAAAAAAAAAACAGAAAAAAAATATCCATGAAAAAATGAGAAAAAAACAAACTTCCTTTTTGACGGCGCTTGTTAAAAATGCCAAAAAGGTAAGAAATGAAGCAAAAGAACAGCAGCATTCGAAAAACCAAAACGAAAGCCAAAAACAACAAAAACAACAAAAAATACAAAAACAACAACAAAAATTAACAACCTCAAAATGGCAGCGAAGTGTGCATAAATTTTTGAAATGCGCGCAAGAAGCAAAGCGACAGCCAAAAAAACAAAAAAAAAATGATACAAAAAATAAGAAAATACGAAGAAGAAGAAGAAGAAGTGAACCTAATGAAATGCAATCAAAAATGCATTTTAAGCGGACTGCATTAAGTCGGGAGCTGCGGCGACGTTCCAATTCGAATTTTAGTATCTGCCACACAGATCAGAAACATGGCGCTGACGTGCATTGTGGCAGCCGAAAAAAAAGATGTTCAAATTTATTTAAGCATATTGCCGACAACAAAAAAAAAAATACAAATAAAACCAAATAAAATAAAATAAATTCAAGCGATTGCTTTTTCTTGCACGACACAATTTACATTTGTCATTTCTGTGCCACAGTGTGGCAAGGTACAGAAACTATTGTAATGAATGTTTGATTCTAATCAAAAATATTAAATATCTATAAATTATTTTCATCATTTATTACATATATAATAAGCAAACTGTACTGTTTATCAAATTGTTCGAATCTTAACTCAAAATCGAGCAGATTTCTGATTTTTTCAATATAATCTCAATATATTCAGTGCCCTTAAGAATCTGCGCACTTTGCTTAAGCATATCCACATCTAATTAATTTTTTTAAAATTAAATTGTGTTGTTTGGGCTTTGAGCTCGGCAGTGACTGTTAAATACTGTTGTTAAATATTTTTCTAAGGTCTTTCAATATAAAATTCTTTAGAAAATATTTTAAATTTGTAAATTTTTTTGTATATATTTTATTTGACAATATTGTACCACTGTGCTGGGCCGAAAAGGAGTCATCGTTGTCAACGTCAATGCCAGAGAAGCGTTGCGGCTGCCATTTATAAAAAATATTCTTAATTTAAGCAGAACCTTTCGTCTGATTGATTGAGCTGCTGATTTAAGCGGCTTTTGCGGCATCTGAGTGTGTGTGCGTGTGTGTGTAAGTCCTGGGCCAGGTGATTGGGCAAAAGAGAGAACCTGCCAACAGCAAGGTGCGTTGAGGTGTTAACTTGTCTTAAATGTTCAGGCCGCAGTACCGTTATAACGCTAATTGAAGTCTTATAAATTGTTGTTGCATCTCTCGAGCTTTTCCCAAGCATTTTTCCACATTTTTTCCCTCTTTTTTTTGGCAGCTGCGGCTAATTTAGCATAATGCCCGTAAATCTGTAGTTGATGATGATGTGCATTGATTTTAGCAATTAACGCCTAATTAGATACAAGTACATAGATACACACACACACACACACACTGAGATACGCATGTGCGTAGTTCGCTTAGTCATTTGCATAATAAGCAGCGAACTATGAAATTCATTCGTATCTAAGAACTACACTTAAAGTGTCAAGTGGTTGCCCAGGGGCATGGTGAATGGGGATGGATTGGGGCTCTATTTGGGGCTCTACTTGGGTCTGGATTGGACTGGTCTCTATTCGTGGTTCGGTTTGAAGTCTCTTATTCATCGTTATTTATTTATGAAAGTACTTAGCAGTTTTTGCGTCGCACATTTTGGCTGCCACCTCTTGCCCCGCCTCTCTATATGCCCCTCTCTCTCGCTCTCTCTGTCTGTCTGTCTCTCTAACAATATTTCCAATTGTTTAAAATTCTGTGCATAATTTTCGGTGTGCGTGAGTTGATAATTTTGTTTTCGGTTTATTTTTGTTCATTGTTTTTTTTTGTGAATTTTTACCAAGCGTCAAGTGGATTCTTTTCGGCGTTACATTTTAAATAAAGTGTTTATTTAAGGCTGGGCCCTGTATGCGGATATGTGTTGGGTTTATTGTTTACTTTGAAAGGCAATTTACTCACTTATTGTTTACTTTAGTTGAAATTGGCATTTGTAGCTTAGGATTGGTAACTGCAAAATAAGAAGAAGAAAAGGTATTGATGAGTATTATTAATTCATATTCAATCTTAATTTAAGTTAAGCTTTATTTCGAACGTAAAACGAAAATCGTAAATCTCGAGAACAGATTATAGACTCTGAAATGTCTCTTATGTCCATTTAGCTGTAATAACAATAAATAATTCTATTAAATAAATTGTCGTATATTTTCTGCCTCATTAAAGTATAATCAATCCTGGCATCTTCATTGCAGCGATAAAATTAAAAAACTATATAAAAAATGTTTTAAAATACATAATTATTTATTTACATGTATAATTAAAAACTACTTTCCCTAAAGGGCTTTCGCACATTTATTTGTATGTATTCTCTCTTTCTATTCTCAATTAACTGCTTGCAACGCAACTGCTTCTATGGTAATTAACATGCCACATGTTTGCCACCACATAAAAGAAAAAGTACAGAACCAGAAGCATTGCAAACTGCACGTTAAGCTGCCTCTTAACAAAAGTAATTAACAACCATAAAAATAACGACAACCAGAATCAGAACAACAACAACAACAACAAGCACAACAGCAACTTGAGCTGATCGGCAAAACAAGTTCATCGCCTGCATTGCGTGTGAAAACAATTTATGAACGAGCATTTAAACAATGTTTTTTTTTTTGCTTGCTTTTTGCTTTTTCTTATTCCAACAAAATATAATATGCAATAAAAAACGCATTACAAGGGGGCAAAGTGTACAATGAATGCAAATGCTGTCTACAATAACAGCAACAACAACAACTAAAATCGATGTGAACGGGCAGCAGCTACAACTACAAATGACGACAGCAGCGGCAGCAGTCGCAGCCGCAGCAGCAACAACAACAACAACAATCAACTTATAAAAATAAAAGATAAATGAGCGCAACTGTCTGCCCGTCTCCGTTTCAGTCTCTCTCTGGTGTTTGTCTGTGTGTGTTTGTGTGTGTGTGTAACAAAAGCAACAGCTCAAGTCGCATTGCATTGAGATAGGTCAGTCACACACAAAAACACACACATACACACATAAACTCGCACACAAACTCACTCACTCACTCACACACACACACATGCACATAATGAGAGGCACACACGCAAATGCAACGCTGCACTCGCTGCCAAAGCTTAATATGTAGTTAAAGCTGCAGCGCTGCCGCTGTCGACGCCAGCGATAACGTCAACGGCAACGGCAACGTCAACTGCTCTAATTACTCTGGCCGTAAATCGTTGCTAGGGGTGGCTTCAACGCACATCTACCCCACCCCTGCCCCTTTGATGCACCGCCCCCACTACAGCTAGCGTGCACAACAACAGTCGACCCATTCCAGTGTTGCTAAGCGTTGCATCAACAATAACATCTACAACAACAGCAGCTAGCAGCATAAAACAAGTTTTTGATTTAATCTCAGTCTCAATTTCAGTTTCAGCCGCAGACTCTGCTGCCGCTGTTGTTGTTGCTGTTGTCCCAATGTAAAAACTTACACAATCGCCGCACAGCACACAGCGCACAACGCACGCATACAAATGCAAAAGCATCTGCTGTGACTGAGCTTCCCGCTCAACAACGATTCACTTTTCTTTGTGCAATTTCAATAATTTAGACACAGCGAGAGAGAGAGAGAGAGAGAGGGCGAGCGAGAGATAGCGAGAGCCAGAGTCTGAGAGTCCAAAGAGAGCGTGAGCATAAGGAATATAAGAAAAAGCTCCATTACAGTCTACAGTCGCTGAGAGTAGCGCAGTCGCCAACTTGCACTTTCTGCTGCACTTTTTGGGCAGTAACATTGCCATAACATAAATAGTAGTAGATTTTGCTGCTGTTCAAATGTTGGTATTTTTTCCTAAATTTAATTAATTTTCATTTTACGCACCATCAATTAATTTAGTCTTATATTTCAAGTTTTGTCTATCTATGTATTTATGTATGTTTGTGTGTGTAAATCTCTCAGCTATGAAGAACCTACGACAACAAAATAAATAGTGAGCCGTAAAGCTAACGATGCAATCAAGTTTGGCAAACGCCCTACAAAAATTTGCAACCCTTACAGCTAAAATAAAAAGCTTTCGCTCTTGTCCTCTCTTCACCTATCTCCCTCTCTCTTGAGGGAGTGCCGCATTACATTGCACAGACAACCTAAAGAATATTGCGCAGTTTCAAAAATATATTTGAATTCCAGACAATTGTCTAGACAAGCAGTAGATAGGGTTTGGGGCTGTAGGCGATAAGCTAATTAGTCGTTTTTTGCAGTGCATTGAGTGCTTAGCGTTTGGTTTGATTATGACATAATTAGTGAAAGTGAAATTGATCAGTAAAGTGCAGCAGCTGCAAAGCTAAAAGCAGCGCAGCGCAGCGTGACGCCGGCGTCGCAGTCGACGTCAGCGTTAGCGTTGAGAGAGCGGCGCGCAGCGAAATGAAAATGAAATTAAAATTCAAAATGAAAATGAAAATATTGCAAAACTTAAACACGCAAATGGACAGACAACAGGCTCGCTCTCCCAATGCAGTTGTGTGTGCGAGTGTGTGTGTGTGTGTGTGTGAAAAGTGCATTGACTTTGGCTGCTTATTGACGAGCCTACCTTGGATGCGCTTCTGTGTATGTGTGCTTGATTGAATGTGTGTGGCATGAGACGAACCCACCAGATTGCCACAGCCAATTTGTATTTTCAAGTGCTGTCTGTTGTTTATTTATTGTAAAATGCAAATCAAAAAAGTACTTTAAACAATTTTCTGCTATTTAAAGTTTTGTGTGTGGGTGACTGTGTGTGTGTGTGTGTGTGTGTAAGTAGTGTGTGGCTGTATTTAAAGGAAAGCCTAATTGCACGCCTTGAAACCAATTTTCTACTAAAATTAAACTACTTGCGCAATATTAAAAATTCTTAAGAGTTAATGGAATTTGTCCATTTTCTTTCGATATAAGTGTAAACTTATTAAAAAATATAATCTATTCAACTATAAGACTTCAGCTAACAAAGAAAAAGACTTTAATACACCTTAATTACCTTCAACAGACTTTCTTTAACTACACATGAATAATTTCTATATATATATAAATTTTTTTAAATTTTTTTTCGACTGCATCTATAATTTATGTAGATGTAATTTGTATGCCATCAGCGCTGATGATCCCCTACAATAAATCACTTCAAATTACACACACAGGCGATTGCCAACAAAGTTTCCACGAGGCGTATGCGCAATATACATTTGAATGCTCTCAACACATATCACGTATACGCCACAAAGTCCGCAACTTTTGTGGCTGTTTGTGTTGTTGTTTGTGTGCAGCGCAAGTGCGCATAAATAATCGTTAAACAATGCATATAATCAAAATGTAAAACACTTTCATGGATTTTAGTGCACAGTTTACAGCAGTTGAGCGTGTTTTTGTGGCGCTTGATTTGCGGCATTGTGTTACTAATTTGCGGTTGCATACAATGTACAATGTAGCAATGTAGCATGTGTAGTGCAGCATGCACATTGCGTTGTCAAGCAAAACCCAACGAACAGACCAAGAAGCCATCACTCAAAGGCCAGTCACAAAACTAGTTTAGTAGGAATTTTCTGTTCTGTTACGTCTTGCATTCAATTGAATTGAATAAGTGCCCCAAAAGAAGGGGGGGAGTGGGGTGCCACAAAATGTGTGTTAAATTGATTGAGCGATTTACGAGCATCAGCTTATAAATTAATGCACAAGCATCAAAACTAGTCTACTTAAAATTGCATTTCGTATAATTTTCACAAAAATAAAAAACAAAAACCAAAAAAAAAAATTAATAAAATGAAAAGCGAAAACTGGGTCAACCTGATGCAGCTGCCTACGCAGAGCAAACGGACTTCGAGACTATGTCGTCGTCGTTGTTATTGTTGCTGTTGCCGTTGCTGCTGCTGTTGCTGCTGTTGCTGCTGTTGTCGTAGTCGTTGTCGATCCGGCAGACGCAGACGCTACAAATATGTAACTCAAGAGATATGCAAGCCAAAGCCAAAATTGTATCTGTATCTGCGCCAAAAAACAAACAAATGAAATAAAACTGTCATTGCTGCAATTGGGTATGCGACTGTAAAATACCCTGTAACTGTAACTCTAAGAGTTCTGGTTTTTCCCATTGTTTTTTTTTTTATATTTACCAAGTGGCGAGCACAGATAGAATAAATAAATTTCACACAATTGATTATATAAATTAGTTCTGACTGCGTATAATAGAAGGAGACTTTTATGCCTTATCTATCAAATAATTAATAGCATATATATTATATATATATATGCATGTGTTTATGTATGTGTATATGTATATGTATATGTATATATGTATTCTATTTTTTATGCATCACTCAGTTTCTTATCAGAGTTCGTTTCGTTTCATGACCTATGAATGTAATCAGCAGATTTTCCAATTAAGTACTTGAAAGAAATAAACAATTTACAATTCGAAGAGTTAGAAATTAAAAATTCTTTTGATTTTGTAAAATTTACACTCCACTTATTTTTCCTTATAAGAATCTTAATTATGCTAATATGATAATGCTGCAAATCCATAAACTGTGATGGTTCTGCAAGTTTGCTGGCCATTTCACTGGCAGTAATCAGTGCAGCCAGGCAGCAGACCAGGAGCAGCAAAATAAGGCACTTTTTGGACGACATTTTCAACTGGAATTCAACTGTAGCACGACATACCGATTTTATAGTCTAGCCTGGACTGATGTGTCATATCCGTCTGGTCAGAGATTGTGAAAAAATAGTTGGAAATATATATAGAACAGCCCCTTATCAACAAATTTTCAAGGAAACTACATATGAACATATATATTCATGGAGTACAAATATCTACAATATAATAAGCAACAGTTTAAATGTATTATTAAATATAATTATTATATTATTATTATTATTATAGTTACTAAGTTGAGATCTCATTCAATAAAACAGTTGCCTTAGCGAATCTTGACTTATTTATACAATTTGTACAGGGTAGATAACAAAATATAACTGCAAAAAAATGGAAAAACCAAAAAAAAAAAAATGTTTATTATAAATCATTTGTAGGCGCGTTGGAAAAGTAAAAACAGCAGCAAGACGACGCCAGAAATGTATGCATCTCCTTGGATTTCACCCACGCCGGAGTTGATTCAACAACAGCAACAACAGCAACAACAGCAACAACTGCAACAACTACAACAACAACAACTGTAGCAACAAGGTGGGTCAAGTTACAACTTGTTTTGGCTGGTTTTTGTTTTTAGTTTTTTGTTTTTGTTTTTGTTTCTGTTTCTGTTTTCGTGTGCCATTCATTCTCCACTGCGTTTTGATAATCGCATTCAGTGTCTTATCAGGAGTGCATCAATGTTGCAGACACGCGACAACAACAACAACGTCAACATTTGCAACAACATTGTGAACAAATCACGACAATGGCTTGGTGTTTCAATGACACGCATGCAATTTTTGCATTTCTCATTGCATTTGCATTTGCTTTTGCCACACTGTCCAGGCCCACAATGTCTGCGCCGAGTCGTGATTCCGATTCCGATTCCGCCTGCGCACAAGCGTTCACTTTCAAAATCAGTGAAATGAAACCGACAAAAAAAACAAAACAAAAAATATGTTGCGAGTTGATGTTGCATTGTTGTTGTTGTTTGCCTTAAGAGTTATGCACATCATTCGCTTGGCTTACAAATAGAGGTTAATTTATTGACAAAATGAGACGCACACGAAATGCCCAGAGAAATGTCTTCATTTTGGAAAGGTGCGACAACATTTAATCTAGTTGCTCTGCTTGGAATTCGAAATTGTTTCAAATGCAGTTGAGACTCGGCTGGCAGTGAACAATCGATAAATATCCTTACAGCGTTGCCACCTAATGATGGAACGAAATCGTTATCGAAGCTCTTATACATTTGTAGATGATATTATAATTTTGTCCTGATGATCAACTGCAATCGGTCATGATATATCTACATCTTAAATTTAGCTTTCAATGGAAAAATTTGTAGATTATTTAAATATACAGCAAAATTTTGATGTTTGCACTTTGAGTTAGGTCTACATGAGCATCAAAAATGTATCTAAATTTTAGTTAGTCATTCTTTTCTAGTTTTAGATATATTTTTTTAGACTGTGGTCTGCGCTTGTTCTTTCTATCTAATCACGGACTTCAGGGACAAAAGTCCCTTTACGACAATCCATCAAGTGATTAAAGCTTGTCGACTTTGGCCCTACCGCAACGACCGAGACCCAATGTCAAGTTGGAGTACCAAGTTATTGAATTAATATCACAGAGCTGCACTCATACATATATTGATAAATACATTAGTGTGTATGTGTGTGTGTGTGTGTGTGTGTATGACTTGCAAGAAGCAGATAAAACTTCAAGTGCAGAGAAAACTTCAGTCACAGCAGCAGCAACAGCAGCAGCGGCGGCCTTCAATGCTGATCTGACATTGAAGTGGTTATGCACGACATAAGTACATGTATATATGTATGTATATGTATATGTATGTGTGTATATGTAAGTGAAGTTGACATAATTCATCAATGTGTGTGTGTATGTGTGTGTATGCAAATGATGACTGGCAACGCTTTTCTTGCCAATTAACGTTAAATGCCAAATAAGTCTGTCGATGACGCGCCAGCGCTTTGCATTCCACACAAGTTTCTGACCATAAACAGTTCAAGTTGCAAGTGTAGCTATGTGTGTGTGTGTGTGTGTGTGTGTGTGAAGTGCGTGTCTGTGCCATTTCATGCTGCAACAAATGCCAACTGCACTTGACTTACTTGCCGCTACACTCCTCCCCTCTCCCTCCCTCTCTATCTCTCTGTATCTCTCTCTCTCTCTCTCTCTCGTCTCCGTCTCGCTCTTTCTCTTTGTCGCATTTGTATCTTGGCACTGCTTGTGTATTTGTATCTGTATCTGTATCTGGTAACTGCCATCGGCTGCCATCTGCGCAATGCATTTCACTTTCATTATGATGCAGTCGCTTTTTTTGCCACTAAAAATGGCAAACGAGCGTTTGGTTTTTCCAAGCCGAAAATGAAAACCAGTTAACGGCCATACGGATTTTCCCATTCATGCTCTCCCTCTCTCTCGGACTCAGACTCGACTCTCTGGCTCTTTCTCTCGCTCTTTGTCTGTTTGTCTGTCTGATTGGCATCAGCTGACAGCTGCCCCAACTGGCTTGTGTAGGAGGCGTCTCTTTTGTCTTTTCATTGTGTTTTCTTAGTTGTTTTTACTTTCTTCTAATAGATCGTTAGCTTTGCTTTGAACTTGCTGCCTTGCTTGTTGCATTTGTTGCTGTTGCTGTTGCTGCTGCTGCTGCTGATGTTGTTGTTGTTGTTGCTTTTGCAATTGATTGCTTATTGTTAAATGAAAATGGAAAGTAATTTTCTATGCAGCTGCCTCTTTTTCGTGGGTATTACCCCCCTTTTACCACCTTCCTCTCCCACCTTTCTTGGGCATACTTTCCCAAAAATATATACAAATTTATTTCTATATTTATATTGTAATAATGAACGGAATTTTTGGCGGCTACAAAAAAGAGCAGCGAATGCTTTAGCACTTAAAATTCTGAAATTCTTGAATGAACAGTTGGCAATTTTTTCCATTGGGCAAATGGAAAACGAAAGTAATTACAGTTAGTCATGCGATCAAATGGCGGTGGGACCCGCGGAGAGAGGCGTGTTCATTGCTTCTTGCTAGATGAGTTCTCACAGTGCACACTGACCGAAACAGGCGATAAAATGCGAATGCGTCACGAATGCAACACCAAACAGCAGTCAGCTATCATAACGACTTTCTCACAGTGTATTGTTGTTGTTGTTGTTATTGTTATTGTTGTTGCAGTGTCTGTCGCCCCTTTAAGCGTCGCCCGCACGCAACAGAATCAATTTTTATTGGTTACACAACGCCAGCAGCGAAGAGTAGTGAAGAGTGCATTGAACCCAAAAGACTCATGACTTTTAGTACTTCTTCGTACACACACTCACACACACACACACACACACACACACTTTGTGCCTGCCACTTTTCGAGCCTATCAGCTATCTTATGAACTTGACATTCCAATTATTTATATTCAAAATATCTTTCAAAACTCAGATTATCAGCTTAACATTGAGCGAAGTGTTCATTCACCGGAAATGACTGGGTTGCCAGATTGTTGGATTGATCAAGAAGAAGAAGCAGAAGCGGGTGAAGCAATATAAATATGCATTTATTTATTATATCCTGTCATTCATTTAACTATAGAGCATTGAAACGGCGCCTTGTCAACAGCAAATGCTCTTTTTATGTTTGTTGTAGCTTCCCCTTGTTTTTCTGTGTGTGTTTTTTGTTGTTTTGGTTGCTGCTGTTGTTGTTGTTGTTGGCAACTACTCTAAGTAAATAGCCACTGCATTTTATTGACATGTCCCAACATATGCGAGTACTTACATACATGCCCACATCATACATACCTACATTACTCTCTTACCCGACCGAAGTTAGGAAAATTACTTTTCATAACTGGACAGCTGACAAATTTGCATCGACCCTATTCTGTAAGAATTTTGTCATAAATACATGCATCTCGAGTTTCTTATCAGAGTTCGACTCATTAGATGAGGTACGAAAAACGAAAAACTGATTTTCCATTGACATACTTGAAATAAATAAACTATTTACAATTCTAAGAGTTGGAAATTATTTTCCATTTCCATTAAACAATCTTTATTATGCAAGTATAAAAATGCTATGAATGCCACCAGCAATGTTGTTGCAATTTCCAAGTCCAAGCTGCAATTTGCTTGCCATTTTAAAAACAAACTTCAAGTCGTCCCCGCTTATGAGGACAGAGATCAGTGCGAGAACGCTGTGGTAGAAGTTTGCTGAACAGTGGATTGCCGCCTTCACCCCCCGGAATAACACTGGCAGCAACCAGAGCAGCCAGGCAGCAGACCAGGAGCAGCAAAATAAGACACTTTTTGGATGTCATCTTCAAGCTGGACGCGTGAATACTTTGTTTAGGTAAATTCAACTGTAGCTGACTTGAGCACGACAAACCGATTTTATAGTCCAGCCTGGAATATATATATATATATATATATATATACGTAATCATGTGTCTTATCTGCCTGGTCAGAGATTCTGAACAAAGAGTTGGAAACTTGTAGGCCCTTATCAGCATATATAGAAATATAGTCCAAAGATCTTTAATATAAATAATAAGAAAATGCAAATGATGCTGCCAATAATTAAAGAGTTATTTATACATATACAAATATAAATAAATATATGTATGTGTCGTAGATACTTATTTATGACCACCTATTTAAAATTATAAATCTTTTTGTTTAGTTATTTATCTATCAAACATTATAAATCTTCATTGTCTTTGGATACATCAATATATATATATATATGTACAGTGTCTCACAGCTTATTCCGATCAGTGTCAAAGAAAAAAAGTAATTGCCTGCCATAAACTAATCATTCATTATTTTTCAGAAATTCCAAAGACCGATGGTAGGTACATGTATTAACCACCAAAATTAATATATGACCCCAATACACTGGGGTTTCCCCACCTGCTAGGTAGAGTTATGTAAAAAAGTACCCTATTTTGAGGGGAAATTTTATTTCGACCAGGTACATTGTGGACACCTGGGTGCCATAAAACCCGGATTTTTTACCTAAAGTTGAGTATTTCCGGTATAAATAGACCAATCCTTCGTAGTCAGTTTAGTTTTATCCTGCATCTTGGGTGCAATAAGCCAACAAGGACTATGGACAAACAGACTACCATTTCTCAACGGAAACTCATCCTGGAACACCACAAAAACGGATATTCACATCTCCAAATAGCTGAAATGGTCAATCTGAGTTACTCAACTGTGTATAACATCATTCGGCGCTTCGTCGACGCAAATCGGATTGAGGATTGCACCAAACAAGATTTTCACCGAAGAGGAGGAGCGAAGGATCACCAGGAAAATAAAGGGAAATCCCAAGCTATCGGCTCCAAAAGTGGCTCAACAGGTGGAGGATGAAATGGGGAAAAAGTGCTGTGTGGAAACTGTGCGCAGGTTTTCTGCGCAAACATGACTTTAATGCCCGAGTACCACGAAAAAATATCTTTATAAGCGTACAAAATAGAGGGACTTGGATGACGTTCGCCAAAAACCACTTGCACATGGATTTGGAGATCTGGAACACAGTCATATTTGCATATGAGTCCAAATTAACCGTTTTTGACTCGGACGGACGGAATTATGTGTGGCGACAGTCCAATACTGACCTGAATCCCAAACATGTAAATTCAACAGTCAAGCATGGTGGAGGAAGTGTCATGGTCTGGGCATGTATCTCTCGGCAGCCGGCGTCGGGAATTTGGTGTTCATTGAGACAACAATGGACAAGAATGTATACCTCGACTTACTGAAGGAAAATTTACTCCAAAGTGCCGAGAAGCTAGGAATCCGAGATACTTTCCGGTTCTACCAGGACATCGATCCCAAGCATAAGGCCAAGATAGTGCAGTCCTGGCTCATCAGGAACTGCCCCCACATGATAATTCCACCGGCCCAGTCTCAAGATTTAAATGTTATTGAGAATTTGTGGGCTCTGCTGGAAAATAACATCCGGAAGCACAGCATATCCAGCAAAGAAGACCTCAAAAATGCTCTGCGGGATGAGTGGAGCAAAATCAGCCCAGAAGCTACCAGGAAGCTGGTATCTTCCATGAATAATAGGTTAAGGGATGTTCTTAAGGCCAAAGGATATCATACTAAGTATTAACATCCTTATTTAAGTTTTTATTATCAAAATATATTATTTTATTTAGACTGATCCAAAAAAATTTCCCCTCGAAATAGGGTACTTTTTTACATTAATCCTACCTAGCAGGTGGGGAAACCCCAGTGTATTGGGGTCATATATTAATTTTGGTGGTTAATACATGTACCTACCATCGGTCTTTGGAATTTTTGAAAAATAAAGAATGATTAGTTTATGGCAGGCAATTACTTTTTTTCTTTGACACTGATCGGAATAAGCTGTGAGACACTGTATATATGTATATATAAATTATAATATTTAAATGTCCCATTTATAGCTGCCATTTATGTGTGATCGTTTCGTCTCATAATCTATCAGTTATCATCAAAATTGATGGGCTTATAAGCACTCTTCATATAGAGGCGGAATTGCCATAACTTTTCTTTTCTAAACGCATTCAAGGCGGCGGCCTACGCAACATTTTTGTATTTGAGATAACGCACGCACAGAAATACAAAAAAAAATAAAACAAAAAAAAAATTAAAAGGGAAATAACACAAAAGCTAATAAAACTAAGAATCGTAAAAAACGAATTTAGTTCAAGCGAGTTCATTGACACACAAATAGAAATCAAAATATTGTGCGGAACGCATTTTTTTTTTTTTTTTATTTTGTCTATTATATATAGGCGCCACAATCTTGCGTATCTCTGTCCACCGCCCACCGCCCACCTAAAACACGCACTTTTATGCGAAGCAGCCTATGCAGAAACACACACAAACACACACAAACACACAGACACACACGCACTTTCAGATAAACGGGCAATCTCTGAATTTGAGGAGCTTTTTACTTATCGATGTGGTTGATAGCAACGTCAACAAGTATACGACATGTGTGCTGTGGAGCTGAAGATAGGCGTAAAGCTTTGGAGGCCTGCTGACTGCTGACTGCTGTTTCGAATGCAGAAATTATAAAAAACTGCCTTTGGCAATATCTACAATATCTCTGCCCTGAACTTGAATTTCGTTTCGAATTATCGTGAAAGTAAAATGCCCTGTCAGACGTGGGTGTACGGACGCCACTCGACGAGAACTGATTTCTAATCAGATTTGATTTGAAACAAAAACAAAAAAAAAAACACACTCAAGTTTTTTTTCAAGTGCTGTAATTAGATGTGCGTACTTTAACGCATTTTGGCTTCTGGCTTCATCGATTTGAATGCGAAAGTCTTTCGGGCTTTTGTGTCCATGGATCATTTGCGGGTGAAAGTTTTTCTTCAACTCCGCTCGAAAATTGTACACCTATCTGTGTGTGTGTGTGTGTGTGTGTGTTGTTGCTGTGTAGGTTTCATTTACTTTTATTATTCGAGCTCTGGATCAGCTTATCTATTGAATATCAAGTTATGCATTTGAATATCGTTTTGTCACCTGTGGCTATTTATCTTCTTGCGCCGTGCGCTTTGTATACTACGAGCCCACGGGGAGTATACACACACACACACACACACACACAGGCACAACAATATACCTGTGCGCTTCAAGAGCGGCCCAAGTATACGTATTTTTCTTGGGGCATCCAAACAAGCGAAAAAGTATCAAGCAAACAAAATCAATAAGAAATAGAAATAGAAATAGAAAACTGAAAGCATTGAAAAACTGACACGTGTTGCCAACTTGCCGAGTCATAATTGAATATTTTTATAAGCCTGCTCAAACTGTAGCGGGCCACAACGAGGCAAGTTGAGCAGCCGTTTCTTGCTAACCATTCATATTGAAAGATACACACACAAACACACGCACACACTCACCACACACACAAACACACACATTCATTGACGCGCACTCAATGAAATGGCCGCGTGTTAGATACTTATTCATATAGATGTATGTACACACACACACATATATATATATATATATATAAGTATATATAAGCATCTATTTGGCCGATCCAAGTCGTTGAATAATGCGTGGCGTACGCATGCTTTCAAAATAAATGATATATGCTACAATCATACGTGTCTATATGTCTATATGTCCATATGTCTAGATGTCTGTCTGCTCAATTTGCTCTCAAGATTTGTTTTGCCAAAAATATGACGACAAATATAAAAAAACAGATTAATAATAATGAAATAAAGCAGCAGCCATGCCTTGCCTCTCTCTCTCTCTATCTCTCTTCATCCCCTCTCTCTCTCTCTCTCTCTCTTTATACACAGCTCTCTTATTCATTACGTTTTTTATTATTTATTTTTCAAGTTCGTCAACAAAACCAAAAATTTAATGCGACCGTAAATTAAATCATCTGCTTTGAACTGAAAACTACTAAATTAAATAGTTTATAAAAATTCAGAGCTGAAATTGCAATAAATTTAATATAAATATAAGAAATGCATATTTTAGAAATAAATTTATGTTCAAATCAGATCCTCAACGACAAATACTCTTTTGTTAAAAACAAAACCCACACATAAACTAATTAACTTTCTGCGGAGTAGGGTATCAAAGAAACGCGCCAAGTCGTTGAAATACTACATATAAATTGACAAATGACAGAGAAACCAAAAATATAAAAAAAAAATCGATTAACGCACGCACAAATAACAATTTGTTAATCTTTTCTTTAGCACTTGGTTTTTTATCCACTGAAATGGGCATGATGATGTTGTGCAACCCCATAAAGTATATTCACTCTTGATCAGCAGCAACAGCCGAGTCGATATAGCCAAGTCCGATCTTAGAGACTAGAGGAGCTAGAGGCATCCAATTGGCAACATAACTTCTTGTAGTTCATACGTAGATCAAGTTTAGTTTCATTTCATCACATTGATCATACTAGATTCCTATTGGATACAGGGCACCGCCAAGTCGAGCTCTCTCGACTAGAGCACTCTTGCTGGTTTTTGCTATATTTTTTTCAATAATGTATGGAGCGTAGAATGGCCACAGCAAAAACAGCAGCCACAGTAGAGAAGCAAAATGAGAGCGCTTGAGAAATTAAAATTTTGACATTTGCCAGAGAGTTCTCCCTCAAGACTATAAAGAGATTTCTGCTTGCCTGAGAGATGGTGAGATGGCGAGATGGCGAGATGGTGAGATGGTGTGATGGCGAGATGGAGAGGGCGATGTGGGGCATATTGAAATGCCGGCTGCTGTTGCTGTTGCTATAGTTGTTGTAGTTGTTGTCGTTGTTGTAGTTGTTTGTGTTGTGTGGTTGGTGTTTAAGTCAAGTTCAAGGACTGTCAATTAAATTGAAATCACTTGCTAAAGACGCGACGCACGCAAAACAAGATACAGATACAGAGACTAAACCAGTGGAGCGGGGGGATGTGTTGGGCGGGAGGGTGAAAAAGTGACTTTAGGTTGCTCTCCGCTTGTGGCTCATTTTGAAATCACTTATAGCACGCAACAGGAACAGCAACAACAACTGATGTTGTTGATTTTTACACGCAGCCTCGTTTACATATTGTTGTTGTTGTTGTTGTTGTTGTTGTTGTTGTACTCGGTATCTTCTGGCGGCGGATGCTGCGTAGTTAAAGGTCCGCAATTGTTTATCGCATATCAAATCAACTCTGCCGCAGACAACTCCTGGGAATGCTAATTCAAGTGCCGACTATTTAATCTCTTGGCAGCGTTGGATCCATTGGATACATTTCTCAAAATTGAAACTTTTGCTTACAATTTTATATGGTCAGTTTTCACTTTATTGGGCAAGTAATACTACAATCGATCATTTATTTAGAAACGCCATCTTCCCTGAATGCCACCGCCGAAATCGTTGCGATTGTTATGGAAATCGCGTTGGGCATTGGCGTAGGCGTCAACGCTGCCACGCCCATCGCGACTGGTATACAAATTTTGATTGTACTGCAAGTTCGCCTGGCTACCATGCCGATCCTTGTTGGCCTCCAATACCACAGAGCCATGTTGCGGCGAACGCCTCGGGCGCAGATGACTTGTTGGTGAATCACCTGCTTCTGCCTCCGGAATAACACTGACACTGGCAGCAGCGAGAGCAGCCAGGCAGCTGACCAGGATGAGCACAATACCGAACTTGCTGGAAGACATCTTTAACTGGAGATGTGAATACTTTGATTTGTCAAATTCAACTGTGGTTGGCTTGAGTGGCATCTGGCGATTTTATAGCCCAAGGCAGATGGCAATGGGATTCACTTGTGTCCCCATATCTGTATCAGCAGCGAGTGTGACCTACAAGAGGGACTTTTTCAGAGCACGTGAGTCCCCGAGTAGGTTCTTATCACCAATGCAGTCACATTTAATTACATATATAATATACGCAAGTATTCAAAAGTATTCTAAAGTTCTAGAATATTAAACACTCTTCAGAAGCCAAAATACCTTCCAGTTAAAAAATTATTTAGACGATTGATATAGTTTATTTATATTTATATATACCTGTGCTTTAAATATATAATTTCTTACCTTCTACAAACCCATTTGTTATGGACTTTCCCACATATTCAACACCATTTCTTATTCCTCAGCATCTTTAAAATGGAGTTCAAAATCTTAACTAGACCTTTTGACCTCATTCATCCCAACATAATTTATTAATTATCTCAA
Source organism: Drosophila nr. perissopoda 5 BK-2023a (assembly GCA_035044105.1). Lineage (NCBI taxonomy): Eukaryota > Metazoa > Arthropoda > Insecta > Diptera > Drosophilidae > Drosophila > Drosophila nr. perissopoda 5 BK-2023a. The sequence continues at coordinate 6,574,522 of JAWNMK010000124.1, forward strand.
CACTTTCAAAAACTGAGTTCAAATTCCATTTATGAAAACAAGTAAGCCAATAAAAACCATAGTTTCCATGGATTTATTTCAGGAATAACTTTTTCGCATACATTTTCATAATTTACATTGAGTATTTTTTTTATGTTTAGCCTGATTGGGTTTCTCTCTGGGTTTTAAACTAATTTTAATTTTAATTTAATAAATTTTTTTATTTTCTTAAAATCCACATTACTTCAAAATTTTAAGTAAATCTTAACTCATTATCAGACCTCTGAATTAATTTTACATCTAAAAATGTATTTTATTTCTTTGATCTTTTGAGCATATCTTAAGAGCATATCTTTCAACCACTGTTATATCTTTACTTTGCTTAACTCAAGTGTTTTTCGCCTCTCTCAATCCACACGCCCAACAACATGAACACTATCTAAGCCAATTCCAAGTGCATGGCTTAAACTATCAAACTTACAAGCAAACAAAAACCAAAAACCAAAAACCAAAAAAAAAAAAAAAGATACCAATTGGAACCATGTTTTTAGGCCAACTTTCAGTTTTCAAATTAAATTGAGGTTTTCGCATACATCTGTTTTATAAATATATTTACATATATGTACATGTATATGTATGTATGTATATATATATATATATGTATGTATGCTTCATACGATACGATTAACACTGATGATCAAATTTGGTCATAGCTCGCGGCTCTTGATACGTTTTTAAATAAATGCATAATTAATGCCGCATTTTAAATTGAGTGCTTGATTTGATGTTTTTTGAATTCACAAATTAACATATTACCACGATACCATGCACAATGTAGTTTATTTTATAATTCCAACAGAATTTCGATTGCACGTGCTCCGTTCGAGCAGTTAACTTGGTCGACAAAAAAAAAAAACCAATTAAGAAAAACATGCAAATTTTTCAGCAACATCAAAAAACTAAGCGGAAAAGATTTAGTTCATCTTCTATATTTATTTAACTTTTAGAATTATGTATTTGTAAATAATGAAAATAGATTTTAGACAAAAAATACATCTATGTATGTATGTGTGTACATATCATTTTATATATATGTATGTATATAGTGTCGAGTACTTTTCAAAATTTATCAACGCTGACAAATAGAAAGGAAGCGCCTGTCCACGCACTCTGCTAGCGGGAGGGAGATAGACAAACAGAAAAACAAGAGTGAGAGAGACAGAGAGAGAGAGTGAGAGAGACAGCGAGAGGAGAGAACACATAGAGCGAGAGAGAGAGAGAGAGAGGCATACATTATGGGCCAGTCAATATTTTGCCAATAAAGCCATTTGGCTGCGTTTCCAAACTTAATTTTAATTTTTTGTTGTTGTTTTTGTTGTTGTTGGCTTTGTTCATTTTTTTCTGTTTTTTTTGTGTTTTTTTTGGCAGTTTTTGTTTCTTTTTAGAATTTTTTTGTATGCCAAGAATTTAAATTAGTAGTAAATCTGGTTTTTTTTTTTGTTTTTGTTTTTGTCTTTTTAGATTTCGGGTTCTCAATTCTTGATTTCTGTGCCTGGCCGCGGCTTCAGTTTGGCTGCTCTTTTCTGCGACTTTATTACAGGTGGAACTTAGATACACTGTTGTTGTTGTTGTTGTTGTTGTTATTATTTCTATTTTCGTTGTTTTGTTTCGCTCTTGCGCTGTTTTGGCTTAGAACGCTTGACGCTATTAGTTATGGCCAACAAAACAAAATAATGAAAAAAAAAAAACAAAAACAAATTAGAAATAAATAAATTCCAGTTTCGTATGAAAAGGAAATGCTGAGGCGTCATTGAATATTCCAGGCAAATGCTTGACTGGAATGTGTTAAGAGCTTAAAGCACACTGGAATATTGATATATTTGAAATTTCTCTATGACAAGTTATCATTAAAAATAATGTGCCAAATTTGTATGCAATATACATATATATATATATATATATATATAATTCAATACAATTGGTTTATTTATTTATTTGTACATTTACTTTCTCTGCGAATGTGGCAAAGAAAGCCATTTGAAATATTTTTTTTTTTGACAATTTGTTGTCGTTTTTTTGTTGGTTTGTTCGAAAATGTTCCACTTCATAACTCATTTGGATCAATTGTAATTTTTATCTGTATAGCAAATGAATGATAATGCCCCCAATATGGGTCATATTTGTGCTGCTGCCAAGAACCAATTTATAAGCTTTTAATCTCTGGCTTTCTTTTAAACAAAATCAAAAAAAAAAAATAACGTTGTTTTTTTGGTAAATTGCTTAAAAGTGAAACTCGTAAGAAACTCAGCTGGCCCGCAACAGATAAACATGGCCTAAACGATTTGTGCATATCCGAGACAGATGCAATTTAAACATTTACATTAATTAAACGAAATCTTTATAGATTTTGGTTAATTTTTTTTTGTAAACACACGTACTTAAGCATTTATTTATGCATTATTTTTGTGGCGATCTTTTTTTGGGTTTCGTGTTTGCTGGTTTTTTGGTGTAATGAGTGAAAAGTGCAGTATATCGCGTATATATATAGCTATATATGTATTTGGCATCTTGCTGCCCCCAGTATCTGTGGCTGTATCTTTAGCTGTGCGTATTTATTTTGCCTTTTACATGCTGCCTCTTTTTAGCTGCCTCTGCCCGGCATGTAATTACACAAAAAAATGAGGCAAAATAAAGCAGAAAACGAAAACGGAATTTATTTCATGTTCTGTATCTGCTTTGGTTTGCTTTTCGAATTCTGTGTGTGTGTGTGTGTGTGTGTGTGTGTGTTGTTTTTGTATTGCTCTTATCATTATTTTGTGCTGTGCGTATGTAAAAGGGACAGTTGCGCATTTAAGAAATTTCTTAACTCATTACGATTTCACTGAATACGTATAATTTGTTTTTAGGCCAGCGGCATCTGCGTTGCATACACCAAAAAAATTACATGTTTCACTTTCTCTGGCGCCTCAAAAGTTTCCATTGCCAGCCGAGTGCCCAAGAAGAAGAACTTTTCACTTGCAGCTTCTCAAGAGTTCTTCGCGCATTTTCAAAAATAAATACACAGTTTCGACAAGTTGACTACTCAAAAACTATTCAAATAGTTAGCAATTTGATGGACATTATTTTAAGTTAAATCTTTACGATTTTTCTCGAAGATAGATATAACATTTGAGACTATATAACTTTTGCAAGATTCTTTTATTTATAATTTTTGATTCATGCTCATCCGTTCTGTTCACTAAACCAGTTTTAGTTTATTTCAGTTTCTTGGACTGCGCTTATTCGATTACACGCTTGAGAAGCGGAACATGTATATTTTATCTGTAAATATATGTATCTCTATATATATATATATATAATTTATCAGCTGTACTTACATTTATCGCCAGTTGTACTGTCCGCCCGTATGCCTCGTATTTTTCATTCAGAACTTTGCTACGCAATATATATATATATATATATATTTATGCGTGTAATTTTGCTGCCTCCCTCTCTCTCTCTCTCTGTCCCTCTCTCTCTGTCTATCTCTCTCGCTGTCTCTTACTCTCACTCCCTCGCGCTGTTGTTGTTGTTGTTTTAATTCACACAAAATTAATTTATTTTTTTTGTTGGTTTGATTATTATTTATTTAGTAATTGCACACATAATGGACGGGGGAACAATTAAATGCTGTGGTTTTGAGGTACGAAAACAAAAAATAAACACGCACGCAGCCAATTGAAAATTGAATTATACAGATATATATATATATATATATATATATATATAGAAATTATATGTAATTTTCTTATTTCACTTTGAATCGCTTTTCATCAAGCAAATTCGAATTGCATTTTTCTGGTTAAATTTCAAAACAAATTTTTAATGAATGCTCAAATATTTATGTATTTATGAAGAAACTCTCAGTTCTGCGCTCCTCGAACCACGTCGAATTTTGTATTTCGTTTTAAAAATAGAACAATTTTCGCTTTGAAAATATTGTGTGTGCGTGTGTGTTTGTGTGTTTGTATTTTGTGTTGATTCTTTTATTATTTTTTTTTGTTTTGGTGTTTTGTGAGGCGCGTCAGTGTTGCACTTGTATCTTCCACATACACAAGCAAATATTGCGTGTTTTTTTGCTATTTTTTGTATCAAATAGATTCAAAGTGTGATTTAGATTTGATTTTATTTAGCGTATTTCAGTGTTTTTTTTTAAATATTTTTTTTCGATTTGTTTTGGGGGAATTGAAAAAACGCGACGCGTTCGCAGCGCAGCGCGTGCAGTTACAACGACGACGACTGAGCGGCAAAAACTCGAGAACAGGCAAAGTGCGGCTCAATTTATACGACAAACAGACAACAAGAAGATACACACGAATGCGGCGCTGCCGCTGCTGTTATGTGTTTTATTAGTATTGGTGTTGGTGTGTATCTTTAAGATACACACGATCGGCCAACAGCTAACAACAGCAAAACAGATAACAGCGACGTCGCTGCTAACAGCGACAGCGACGCGCACGCAATTAGAACGCTGCCAAAACTCTGCCGAGCGCCTAAAAAAAAGAGAGCAAGCAGCGCCGCAAGCAGCGCAGCGAGAGTGAATTTTGTTTTTTTTCGGCGCACTCTCTGCCGCTGCTCGAGGGGGTGGCGACGCCACTGTTGCTGTTATCGTAGCCGTCGGCGTCGCTGCTGTCCCTCTCTGTTTCTGTGCGCGTTTGCGTGTGTGTGTGTGTGTTTTGTATTTGTTAGAAAATAGTAGTAGCTACGGCGCAAAAGTGTAGTAACATTTGGTAGTAGGTAGTTTCAATACATTGTTTTATTTGCATATACTAAATATGCACGACCTACATTGTTGTTTTGACGACGACGGCGCACTCACAAACAAACAAACAAATAACGAAAAATATATAAGCAACAGATACAACGCACAAAATATACAAAACACAGCAGACGAAGCCGCAACAGCGCGGCATATAAATAAAAACACACAGCAAGTGTACATAAGTATTAACGCTGTCGTCGTTGCTGTTGACGTCGCTGTCGACGTCGCTGTTCGCTGACTATCTGCCGCTGCGGCTACCCCACACACACACACACACTCGCAGATATAGTGGCGCTAAAAACGTAGTGAGGGGAAGGAGACACACACACGCATACACGCACACACGCAGGCACACACTCACACATGCACAGAGAGTCAGTTCAAGCCGAGCAAACACAACAACTCGCTGGCGTCGCCGTCCGCACGCGGTCAAAGGCAAGTCCAAACTGAAATGCTCGAAAAAAGCACTTTTTACGCTTGGGCCCCAAACAACAGCTGCTGCTGCCGGCGTCGTCGTCGACGAGTCAGCTGCGCAGTTGTTGGAGCTCTTGACGCTCTTTGCATTTGACTCGCTTGGTCTGTTTGTCAAAAGCTTAACAGCGAGCACGCCGCTGTTGCCGCTCTGTTAAAGCTCTCGGCGCTGTTAGTGTTAGTGGGCGGGGGAGTTCTAAGGCAATCTCATCTCCCCCTTTGGTTAATATTATTCACAGCTGTTTGTGCAGAGGCAACAGCTTTTTAATTGTCCTAATTGTGACAGTAAGCTTTGGGCAATGGAAAGCTTACCGTGCGCATTGTGCAGCTTTTGCTTTTAATACTGACGTCATCTCTAATATGCTGAACAATTTCCATTTGTTTTGGCAAAAGAGATCATTAAGATATTTCAGCTTTAACTGCTTCAAATCTTTTTCAAGACTAGTAGCCTGATGAGCTTTTGATGATGAATGCCACACCGAGCTTAAATGTTGCTGCTAAGAATGATGAACCCATGCTACAAAGTTGCAATCTGCCCATTAATCTAAATTCCCAAACGTAATTAGTTTAAATTTGAGTGAAAAGGGCGTCAAAATACGCTTCAAATTTGAAGTTTCAAAATAAAACGTCTTAACTTTAATTCTAGAAATCCAGATTTATTAATTCCTTAATTATTTAGGTATGTACTTATTTAGTGCTTAATCTGTGAAACTTAATAAATTCAACAACAAAAAAGAACAGCCGTGCTGGATTGACTGACTAAGTGACTGATTGAAAGACTTACTGATTGATTGACTGACTCAAACTATCCACTAACCCAACTTGCTCAAAACTGAACCGATTTTCGAAAGCAAACCCGATTTTTGTTGGAAGCCTCATTATTATTTTTTTTTTTTTAATTTAGCAATTTAATTTAATATTGATCAACCTACTGAAAGGTTATAAAATATTGTTTTGAAGATTGAATACATAATAACGGGGAATTTAAATTAATACAATAAACATATAATTGGTTTTAACATATTACAATATTACGTAACATCGAATATAACATTAAATATAACATTTGTTGCACATTAACGAAAAATATTAACTCAGGTTTCGGAATCATCGCAATCACAGCACACTTTCACGGAGTGGGGAAGTGGTGGAAGTAAGAATTATAGCCTGAAAATCGATATATCGGTGTATGGGCATAGGTCGAAACTTCAAAATGCCATAACTTCGTCAAAACTCAACTGATTTTAAAAAGGAAGGGCTTTTTGATCATAGTTTTGCCCCTAAATCAATCGTACATTTAAAGTAAAAAATTTAATTTGAGGTCGGAAGACAAGTAAAAATTATGGCCCGAAAATCGATATATCGATATATGAGCATAGATCGAAACTTCAAAATGCCATAACTTCGTCAAAACTCAACTGATTTAAAAAGGAAGGGCTTTTTGATCATAGTTTTGCCCCTAAATCAATCGTACATTTAAAGTAAAAAATGAAATTTGAGGTCGGAAGACAAGTAAAAATTATAGCCTGAAAATCGATATATCGGTGTATGGGCATAGGTCGAAACTTCAAAATGCCATAACTTCGTCAAAACTCTACTGATTTTAAAAAGCAAGGGCTTTTTGATCATAGTTTTGCCCCTAAATCAATCGTACATTTAAAGTAAAAAATGAAATTTGAGGTCGGAAGACAAGTAAAAATTATAGCCTGAAAATCGATATATCGGTGTATGGGCATAGGTCGAAACTTCAAAATGCCATAACTTCGTCAAAACTCAACTGATTTTAAAAAGCAAGGGCTTTATGATCATAGTTTTGCCCCTAAATCAATCGTACATTTAAAGTTGAAAACGAAATTTGAGGTCGGAAGACAAGTAAAAATTATAGCCCGAAAATCGATATATCGGTGTATGGGCATAGGTCGAAACTTCAAAATGCCATAACTTCGTCAAAACTCAACTGATTTTAAAAAGCAAGGGCTTTATGATCATAGTTTTGCCCCTAAATCAATCGTACATTTAAAGTTGAAAACGAAATTTGAGGTCGGAAGACAAGTAAAAATTATAGCCTGAAAATCGATATATCGGTGTATGGGCATAGGTCGAAACTTCAAAATGCCATAACTTCGTCAAAACTCTACTGATTTTAAAAAGGAAGGGCTTTTTGATCAAAGTTTTGCCCCTAAATCAATCGTACATTTAAAGTAAAAAATGAAATTTGAGGTCGGAAGACAAGTAAAAATTATAGCCTGAAAATCGATATATCGGTGTATGGGCATAGGTCGAAACTTCAAAATGCCATAACTTCGTCAAAACTCAACTGATTTTAAAAAGCAAGGGCTTTATGATCATAGTTTTGCCCCTAAATCAATCGTACATTTAAAGTTGAAAACGAAATTTGAGGTCGGAAGACAAGTAAAAATTATAGCCCGAAAATCGATATATCGGTGTATGGGCATAGGTCGAAACTTCAAAATGCCATAACTTCGTCAAAACTCAACTGATTTTAAAAAGCAAGGGCTTTATGATCATAGTTTTGCCCCTAAATCAATCGTACATTTAAAGTTGAAAACGAAATTTGAGGTCGGAAGACAAGTAAAAATTATAGCCCGAAAATCGATATATCGGTGTATGGGCATAGGTCGAAACTTCAAAATGCCATAACTTCGTCAAAACTCAACTGATTTTAAAAAGGAAGGGCTTTTTGATCATAGTTTTGCCCCTAAATCAATCGTACATTTAAAGTAAAAAATGAAATTTGAGGTCGGAAGACAAGTAAAAATTATAGCCTGAAAATCGATATATCGGTGTATGGGCATAGGTCGAAACTTCAAAAAGCCATAACTTCGTCAAAACTCAACTGATTTTAAAAAGCAAGGGCTTTATGATCATAGTTTTGCCCCTAAATCAATCGTACATTTAAAGTTGAAAACGTGATTTGAGGTCGGAGGACAAGTAAAAATTATAGCCCGAAAATCGATATATCGGTGTATGGGCTTAGATTAACAATTCTATATATTTATTTTAAGTTCAAATAAAAGTTCTGATTACAGAAAATATATTTTCTTTCCCATTAAGTCTTTATGAATTTGAATAAACAAATTGTATAAATTGCTTGTACATTTTATCAATCTAAATGAATGCAAATGCATATATATATGTATGTATATATATGTATACATAAATAGTTACATACATATGCATATACATATATTAATAAGTACTTGTATATCAATTACATATTGAGCGCAAGGCCGACCAGAATGCAGATAGACAGTCGACAGTCGACAGTCGGTTTGAATGGATGGACGGACCGAATATATATATTTGAATGCATTAATGAATGATCAAAATGAATTGAATTGAGTGCAAGGCATTGGCACATTGGACGACTGCTAAGTCCGAGGAGTGGTTAGTCAATTTAGCCATCATTAATTTATTGGCAAAAGTGCAATCGCTTTCAACTGAGAGACTGCATACTGCATACATGCTACAAACTATATGCCACATACTTCATGCTACTAGGCTGAGTCAATTACGTGACATGTCAGAGCCATAAACGAGTTAAACACGATTGCGGATCGACGATTGCAATTGCTTGTTGTTGTTGTTGTTGTTGTTGTTATTGTTATTTTTTAAAACGCATTCACCTCGAAGTGTGCATTGAACTTTTGTAACAATTATTGGAAAAATCACATAAATATATATAGACGCACTCGCTTGCTGATAGTAATACGCGTATAATTGATGAGTCTGAACTCTATTTAGATTGGATTTCGATTCGAAATTACTACAACAACAACAACAGCTAGTGGCGAGAGCGGGGGCATGCAACTCCAACACTGCCTCACTCCTTCTCCATCAGCAACTGTATCTGTAAGTTTTCTGCTTTGTTTGTGTAACTGTTTCAGCGCTTGTAAACAAACGTCGAGCAAATAATGCAAGATATTCCTAAAAAAAAAAAAAATTATGTTTGTTGTATTGACAACATCGCTGGGCTTATCTTTGGGAGTTTTGTTTGTTTGAAGCATGTACACGTTAACGTTATTTCGGAATATATGTAACTGTAAAATATACGTTTTCCATTCAACATTGATCAGAAGCGCAACTCCAGAGAAAGAAACCATGTTTTAATCAGCATATATCCAGCCTAGTTTTGAATAGAAAGAAATAGCGAGAAACATAGATAAGAAGAGAGAGAGAGAGAGAGAGAGAGACAAAGAGATAAGGAGAGAGAGAGAGAGAGAGAGCTCAGCTCGGGAACAGAAGCTGCGCAGTCATCTTATCAGCTCGCCTACAAAGTGTGTCAATTCTGATAAAGCTGATGGAATTGCTTCATGAAGTTATAAATACACAAGCTATACATATTCAAATACACATATATATATATATATATATAATATGCTAACCACATATGTATAATACAGTCAACTCCTCCGAAATTGTTGGCCTGTTGGCTCGTTGCCATGACTAATTAAGCAAGTAAAACTCAATTTCTCAGCATAAAAACTCGCCGACAACATTGTAAAAGGATTGCCAAAAAAAAAAATATAAAAATAAATATAAAAAATTTGTTGCGCATCTTTTGGATATGTGTTAGGGCATTAAAGGAGTCGCTTCAAATTGTACAACAAGTTAATAGAAAATTAAAAAATAATTTCAATTTTATTATATAGAATTATATATTAATATTAATTCATTTATTATACAAGTTATTTAATTGAAAAGTTGAATAGAGCACTTCAAATGATTTATTACTTTTTATTATTAAATCGAATAACTATTTGTTAATGTTAAATATTTCTTTAGCTGTCCTGGATTCAAGTGAACTTGTTAATATCTAAGTAAGCTCGTATACCTACAAATTTTATTCATAATATATATCTTTATTAGAAAAAAATCTATAAATAGATTTGCTTAAATATCACTCCCGGAATAAAGGTATAAAAAATAAGCAACAAATAATTTTAGTGAGGATATGCACTCGTCTGCATTCTTGCCATATTTTCTCTTTATTTCCTTTATTTTTTTCTTGTTTTTTTTGTTGTTGTTTTTGCTTTTGTTTGTTGTCGGTTCCCTTTTCGATTTTGGTGCTTTTTGCGCGTGTGAATCATGAGCATTGAGCATAAAACCGACATTTAGCTGATTGATCTTAATAAGAATTCCTGGCCAGGGCTGTGGCTCGCTAACGGATCCATGCAGCGGGTCAATAACATTTTGTGTAGTATGCCCCACCCCCCCTCCGTACCATATTTTAGGGCGTTACTTGGGGCTGCGCCTGCGCAACATAACAAACTTTGTGTTTGTTTCTTTTATATGCATTTCCTTGTGCACTTTTAATAACTCCCCGAAAACGAACGAAGCAACTTTGGAACTTTTGCTGCCTCTGTCGGAAATTGAAGTTTGCATTTTTTTTTTTTTTTTGTTTTTTTTGAGTTATGTGGTTTTTTTTGTGGTTTTTGTATTTTGTGCGAGTGTGTGTTTTTGAGTAATTCGTCGTCATGTGTGTTCGAGTATACAAATGAGAAATAATTGGATTGGTTTTTACATATGCAGAGAGTTTTGGCATTTGCAAATGCGGAGCGGATGTCGGTTGCCCAATTTCTCGTATGGATTTTTGTGTCGCCAAAAGTGCAAAATTTGCAAAGCTAATGTCAGGAGTGTTAGAGGGGGTGGCGTTGGCATATGTGTGTGCCATTTGAGGAGCCTGGGGCATTCTAAGAACTGTTGCATATTTCATGTGTGCTCGGTACAACTTTTAAAGTCAATTAGATGTCGTTCGATTTGCATACAGATGTATGTATTTGTATCTTGAACACTTGCCCACTAATAATTCTAGCAAAGTTATTATCAGAATTTCAACAGAACCTGTTCGAGCATTTAATAAAATCCAATCAATTTTTGTCTGCCACACAAATTAACTCTCAAAATTGCATTCGGTTAGTTAAAAAAATATATATATATATAGATGCTTGACTGCCTAAGTGGTCCAAAATTGGCGACATATGTTGCGTAATGTCTGGACGTCTAGCAATCGAATTAAATTAAATGCAGTCGACAAATAAAAGTACGGAAAAAACCAAGTTAGAATACTCTAGTCGAGAGACTGGCAGATACCCTGTAGATGTAGTTATCGATCAAACAGAAATGAACTTGGACTGTGTATGGTATAATGAGTTTCTGAGATTCGACATAGTGTGAAGGTCTTCAAACTCGAATAGAAAGATATATCTATCAAATTCTGGCTTTTATTGCTTTTGACAATCGATTTTTATCGATAAGCCCGAACGTTATACACCAAATTGAGCCGAGATCGTCCGAGCTACTGACATGGCACGACTTGGTAACTAATGCTGATCAAGAATATATGCATACTTTATGTTGTCGCTGATGCTACCCTCTGCCTGTTGCATACTTAAACAAAACACTATTTTCATTGTCATGTTTCATGTTTCATGTTTAATAACTGGATCAAAGTGTCCTTGTTTGCCTAAGTCTGCCATTAAAATTAAGTGCAATTAAGGCAAAATTGATGATTGATGCTGCCCAAAAAGAGATCTACTCCAAATGCCGCTTCCATTATTTTGCTAGCTTGCAACTAAGTAGTGCACTTGATCAACCCCTTCCTTCCTTCCTTCCTTCCACTACTTCATTCTTTCTGCTGCTGCCCTTTTATTATATTTTTTGTTATGCTTTTGTGTGTTTATGTTTTGCTTATGCTGTGCAAACAAAAGGCGTCTAGATTACGTCTACGTCTTCGTCGTCGTCGTCGACAGCAGACCCAAAAAGTCCCGACCCTGCCTCCTCAACTCCCCACGAACCGCCCACCCCTCCACGCCCCTGGCCATTGGAAATTGTGTTCGGCTTGTCTGCTTTTTGTCTGCCGCTGTCCCTATCCATTTTTATATTGTTGTTATTGTTGGTGTTGTTGTTGTTGTTGTAGTTGTTGTTGTTGTTGTTGTTGTTGTAGATGTCTTGTTTCCTTTTCTCTTCTTTTGGTTGCTTAGATGTTAGTCAAGTTTTTGCTGCATCTTTTTTCTTTCAGGGCAAGCAGCTTTTTTTCGGGTTTATTATTGTTTGGATTTGGCATTTGATATCTGTGTTTGGTATACACACATATATATGTACATATCTTTATATGTATGTGCAATTTTATAGACACATTTACATTTACTTGAAGTTCTTTAAATATTTGCTCAATTAATTTTGTATTCCTTTATTTCAGCTTTATTTCGCACATGTTTATCCTATATTTTGGCATAGTTCGCTTGCCGCACGATCAACTAAGACAAACTTGCCACACAAACGTTGCCGAAAATAGCCAGACACACACGCACACACGCTCACACATACAAACAAAACAAATCATGTCTGGATCTTTTGATTGTGCGACTGACCTTGAATTTATGCAAATTGTTCAAGTGGGAACAACTTTGTCAAATTGAGAAATCAACAAAAAAAAATGCACACATAAAAATAAATATAAAAGACCTTGACATTGAGCTGCAAAAGGGCTCGACTATAAATATTATGCGATATCAGCGCAGTTAGAAAGATTTATGATGCTGTCTATGAGCAAATGTGAAGCTTTATGTGGTATTTAATATATATATATACAGAGAGACAGAGAGCAGAGCAGCTTATGTATACAATAATGTGGGATATATTTAAAAAAAAAAACACCTAATATATTTTCCAAGAGAAGTCCACTCCACTTAGAACAAATGTTATGCCTCACAGCAACTTCAAATCAAGTGATTAAATGTTGGATGTGAAGCTTTAGCTTTAGAAAGGGATATTTATATTTGGGATATATGAATATCCCACAACACATAAAAATAAAAAGGGATATTTTAGGTATATATCCCATAATACATGAAATATCCCTTTCTATTTTGTGCAGAAGTTTACTTTACTTTCAACAAATGTTATCAATTCAAATTCGACTGTGCTCAACTTCAAATTCAAGTGATTTACAGCTTTGTTTAAATCGGTTGTAAATCGTTAACTTATACACTTCCTATATGTATGCATCCCACATGAATTACAACTTACGCATAACTTACAAAAAAGAACCCATAAAAATAAAAATAAAAGTAAGAATAATAATAATCAATTCATAATAAGCAACTGGGTTCGGGGCTGGGTATCGATAACCCTTATCAAATGTGCGGCATCTCGAGGCCAAAACAAAATACAAATTATGCTTACAAACGAAATACCAAACTATACAACGTATGTGTGTGTGTATGTGTGTGTATCTGTGTTTGCATTTGCCATTGGCAGCTGGTTGTTTTTTTTTGTTGGTTCTCGCTTTGGGCCACCATCGGAGCTGTGGGCGTGACGCGTTTAAGCCGAAGTACGCCCAAAATACAACATTCTCTGATGCAAATTTCACGATATAAAAAGAAAAAAAAAATTGAAGTAATTTTCTTTGGCTCACAAAATTGATCATTTTATTCATTCAAGTTTACACACACCAAAATTGGGTAGCCGTTCGCATAAACGGCATTTTGTGGCAAGCAGTCGTTTAACTTTATTGACTTACTGACGCAATTGGAGGGGTTTTCAACGAATGTACACTGTAAAAAATATATCAATTTGATACACAAAACTTTGACGAAAACTGTAAATATTTCATATTTTTTGTGACAGTTTTTCATTTCAACAACTTGTTTGTTGCCAAACGCTTCAGTTAAAAAATTTTCCAGTTTTCTAAACCATTTTCTAAGTAACTAAATTTCGTAGTTAAATTCTTATTATTGATAACGAGTTATATATATATATAATGCCCAAGTGTTCGCCTTTGGAATGGGAGATATCTCTATTGCGCCAGGAGCTGTCCATAACCAGATTGGATCGCGATGAACTCTATCGCAAGTTGGCCAATAAAAAGTCTCATTTGGCTATGGGAAAGCGAGGAAAATCGAATCCAACCAATCAGGACTTGTACATTGCTCATTTGGAGGAGCAGATACAAATGACACGGCTGAAATACAAAAAACAAATGGGCGAAGTCAAGGTCAGTGCAGCGCTCTTGGATACGCAGCTACAAAATGTACGGCAAGAGATGAACTGCATCTCGGCCAAGGTGCAACAAGTGGATGAATTGGAAAAGACGGTAACAATACTAAAGGCCAAACTAGAACGCCGGGACACGATTATAGCCCGGTATAATGAACAACATGCCGCATTCCTGGGACTCATTAACAGTTTGGATCAGAATTCAGTTGAGGAATTGAGCGCTCAACACCAGTGGAAAGATCTTAGCAAATCCGAGACAAAAATTCAGTTAAGAGACGATTGTATTGGCGATAGAAAGCAATGCTCGGAATCATTATTAAGCTTTCCATGCCTGGGCTCAGCTCTCAAGCGAAAACTGAAGCGGCAACCAGATGAACACTCTTAGCTGACTTTTCTACTTTTGTATCAAATTACTTTTAAATTCATGTAATGTCAACCGTATTATATATGTTTAAAGATTTGATATTTTATATATAAGACAATTTTCATTAAACGAACGAGTTGACGGAACTGCAGTCAGCAATTCGAATTCTTCGATTTCTTAGAAAACGCTGCTCAAGTTCATTGACAACTTTATTTTCGGTATTTTAGCCAAACAACGCAATTCATTAAAATATATTTGTTGCATAAGAGCAGAGCTTCAATTTTTAGCGATGTTTTCTATGTTTAATAAATTGTCAACAAAATTTTGCAAATATTTCATCTTATATTTTGTGGCTAAAATTGTCACGTTTTGTGTCTTTTATCGTTGCATTTGCTTTGTGCAACGCATTCGCATCCTAATGCAGAATTTGAGGCAAAGAGCACGTAGCATATTTCCCATAAATATATACTTATATACATATATATATTTAGAGTCGAACTATGATATTCTGATAGTCTCAGAATAGACGTCTATTGAATTCTAATGTGGCATGCACCAGGAAGTGCGTGCAACGTTCAATTGAAGTTATTTGTGGCAAATTGAAATTGATTAGGCGTCGCCAGCAAAACTTATGGGAATGTTATAAAGGCACAAAACAAAGAACTAGGCCAAAAGTTCAAAGGGACCATAAGAGTCGTGTTAAAAGACAATTTTCATTTACAATCTTATCTCAAGTTAGACAATGAACCACAGTTCCACTGATGAAATACGATAATTTCACATATTTTCGCTTAGTGCATGGGACAGCCTCGAAAATAATTAGTATGCTTTTGATATGTTTGCCTTATATGTAAATATATATTTTTATTTCGTTTTGGGAGGGAGTCTGACCCTGAACTGTTATTGCGTGGCTGGTGTGACGTCACTCTGCCTCGCTGCTCCAATCTCCACTCTCCCTCCATTCTCTCCACTCTCCACATTCCTCTCTAAGAATAAGAACAATGAAGTAAAAATAAATTGTGATTCTTTGCTTTGTATTATGGTTATTATTGAAGCTTAATTGAATATGCGTACATTACATTTACATTTGTATATTAATTAAACACTACAAATGAGCGCCATCTCATTTTATGTGCCCGAAAAGCTGCGAAAATTGTTCTTCAGCAGCAGCAGCACAAAGAAAATTCCAACGGCGATGGTAAACAACTGCACGTTGATTACTTTGGAGTCAACGAGGGCCTGCAGCATGTTGTATATGCTTTCGCTCTGCACCTCACCACCACAGCAGTCCATGTAGCTAACTAATATTAAGTACGAAAATTGTTTTACAATCCACGCGTTCTTTTTATGGAGATAAAATGCAAGTTTGTTTTTTGGTCGCGAACAGCTGTGCAAAGATACGAGTGTTGGGCTAGAGCACAATATGGTTCAGTGTTGGTAAATTGTTTTTTGGGAATTACCAGAGATGGCAACGCCCGCAACAGCTGTTCACCTGCTCATTTAGAATAGTATAAATATGCCAAACCATTTTCAAAATTCTATGCCCAAAAAAAGAGCACATACAATTGCTATCAATTGAACTGTGGGTTTATAGTTTTATTAATTAGCTTAACATGATTAATTTTCTAGGAGACAGTTCGTTCGCCTATTCGTCATTGGCAAAATCAGCGGGATTCTTGCGCATCAGGGCTGTGTGCTTGCGCTCGGTCAAATCGTAAATCAAATAACCAATGATGAATGCTGCAAGCACAAAAATGATTAAATAATGGGAAATTTAGAAAAAGAAATCTCTATTTTATTTACGTGGTGTCACACGAAAGATGTTGGAGCGCAGGCGACGCACAATGTTGGGCAGCCCATTGCTGATGGCGCCGGCGAAGGCGCGCTGCTCAAACGGCGAAAGTTTATAGGTGATAATTCCATGCACCTTGGCCAAATTGCCGAAATGGGCACCGTTCAGGGTCGAGGTTAGACGCATCTCTTAGGCTGTGAGAGGAGGATTATTTAATAAAGGGATAACCGGTTATGATCACAAGGCGCATATGAAGCCAACGAGTATTTGGATAAAGACACAGATAGTTATTATAAACATTTTGCACTTAGCCTCAAAGAGGTTATGTAATTTGTTGCACTGCGAACTCTTGTCTGCAACTGCAGCGGCTGTACCTTTGCACCGGCCAATAATTAGGCATATTTATAGAGCCCAGCACTTGGCAACATATTTTTGGCATTAATTTCGTTAAATATTTACCTTGAAAAGTCAAAATTCGTGCCTTTATTTAGAAAAAAACTGCGAATGACGTCCGTTCGCGTCAGCTGCCTCTTATTTGACACTGCTAGCTAACAGCTGTTAACTTTCTGTTAAAAATGTTAGCATTTCGATAAATGCAATGCTGTGTGTTATCTGTCAACCGCCACAGCATACCCTTTTCGATCAGAACATCTAAATAGTTGCAAACGCCAACTGTTGAGAAAAACATTAATTTATTAAAGGAAAACACTTAAAACTCAACAGCAATGGCCGCTAAAGTTGCAAGCAACACAAACAAAGTGTTTCAGAGTGTAAGTGCATGTGGGCAAATGCGCCGCTCGTCAGAGTAACCTCACTTCTCATCTGGCCTCTGACTAATTGCAATTTGGAATCCCTTTTTATTTCCCGTTTGGTTTCCCTTCTTGCAGCACGATGATGTTCACATATCTTTCGAGGATCAGCAGCGCATCAATCGCTTTGCCAAGCACAATGCACGCATGGACGACTTCAAGATGGAGCTCGAGATGAAAAAGAATGATCTCAAGTGCGTCGAGGAGGCACTGGAAGAAATTGAACTTTTTGATGAGTCTGAAGATATTCCCTTCCTAATTGGCGAAGTGTTCCTCTCACACAAGCTTGACAAAACGCAGGAGCTGCTCGCCGAGACCAAGGATGAGACGCTGAAGGCGATCGCCAGCATTGAGGCCAAGGCAAAAGTAATCAAAGCTGAAATGGATGAGCTGAAGGCACATCTCTACCAGCGCTTCGGGAGCAACATTTCCCTGGAGAGTGACGAATAGAATCGAGAGAAAAAAACAACATGCGAATCTTTCGCTTGATTAAAATACGAGTACATTTAATTTAAACTATACCAGAGATATTCTCTACATATTCATTATAACACTATAAAGTAGTAGATAATCAGTGCGATTATCAACAGTGTGAAAACCATGCCTGCCAGAAAGATGCGTCGATCCTCCACCAGTCGCCGCTCAATCAACTTCATCGTGTGGTTCGACAGTCCAAGCGTACTCCCAATTGCTTGAATGCGCCGATGTGCCCCACTTAGCGTCATCCGTTGTGATATGAGACTCTCGAGTATGCCGCTGCCGGAGGCAATCATCTCATCCACGCCACGATGCGAGTTGTGCATCTGTGTGTGATGCTGCAGCTCGTAGTCCAGCTGTAGACACGTGTCCTCCGTACTGTTTGCCGCAAAACGATGATTCAGCAGCTGTTCCCGTTCATTCATCTCCTGTTGCCGCCGCTGGCGACGATCTCGCGCATGTTGCAACGATGTCTGCAAATGCCTCAAATCATATTTCAGCTGATCTATGCGCAACTTGGAACTCTGTCGTTGCGATGGCGGCACCTTAAACAACAGCACATCGAGTCGATCGCAATTGCTGTGACATATATAGAAAATCTTAAGCTTAATATTGTGGATTGGGTTGAGTTTGGTTGACTCACGAATTGGCCTGTGTTATTTTCATTTGGATTGCGTTCTCCACGTCAGCCGCTTCATGCGGCATTATTTGTCCCAGTCGCTGAAAGCATTGCTCAATCTCCTTGAGCGTGTTATTCGTTTGATGGTACAGCGTTTCCATTGTGGCTGCTATGCTGCATGCAACAAGATGATAGTTTTACTTTAAAAACACGCAAAATTAATTCGTTTCAAAAAGCTGACGCGTTGCAAATTAATAATCCATTTGTATAGGTGTGTTTGTGTTATCGCATCGATATATCGATATTTGCAACTGTATGGCAACATCGCCAAAACGAAATATACTAATTATGACCGCTGTGTGGTGTGTACGGTCGCGAAGAATGCCCTAAAATAAGCCAAAACACACACACACTCTAGGATAAACCACAATGGCGCATACATCTAGTACCGGCGTTGGTAAGAATTTTATTTGTAAAATTAACAATTTGGCAAGCATTTTGATCGAATAGCACGTGCCCGAAAGCACGCCCAGCTGTGGCCCAAACATTTAACCAACGAATTGTGCAAAAGTTCGGCCGCAAAACGTGTGCGCAAAACTAGGTTTTTTTTTTCCTTTTTTTTATTGAACGATGACGGGCCGCTGTCGCTGCCGCAGCGCTGCCACTGCCCCGCTGCAGAGCGCCGTGTGAAAATGGAAAAGAAAGCAAATGGACAAATAAAAGCGAAAAAGAAACGGCCGATAAAACGCGAGCATTTCTGCATTTCATATTGGAAAATTAAGTAGCTGCTGCCGCTACTGCTGCAGTCGCAGTCACAATTTTTCTTCGTGACTTGACAATTTCGGTGGGGCCTGCAAAACACCCCGCACCTCTCACACACATACATACACCCCCCCTTATGTCCCTTTTAGCTTGCGTGTGTGTGTGTGTTTTTTTCTTCGTTTGCTTTTTTATGCTGTGCTTCCCTTTGGCCAAGTGCTGCTTTAATTTCTAATTAAATTAGTTTGTCGCTGCAAATTCATTTTCCGCAGATCTCTTCAAATTATGTCGGGTTTGTGCGTGTTGGGGAAGGGGAGGGGGAAAGCTAACCAGGCAACCAGGCAAAAGTCAACCAAATCAAACCAAACCAAGCCAACTAACCTAACACAACACCACACCCTTTGCCTTTGCCTTTTGCCGTCCGGCATTCGTATTAAAAAATGTCTGTTCTTTCGGACTCTACGAAACTGCGTGCATAGTTAAAACAACGCAAGACACACGAACAACAATAACAACAGCAACAAGAACAACAAAAACATGATTTCCTGCGTAAAACACGCTCGATGCCTTAATTACAGCCTGTTCTTGGCTTATATTTATAACTATTTTTACTATACATATAAAAATATATATATATATATGTATATACATTTTTAATTTGTTTTCCTTTTAATTTCAGTGGTGCCACGAAATTTCCGCTTACTGGAGGAGCTGGATCAGGGGCAGAAGGGTGTGGGAGATGGCACCATTTCGTGGGGACTGGAAAACGATGATGATATGACACTCACCTATTGGATTGGCATGATCATTGGCCCCCCAAGAGTAAGTTGTCCCTCCTCTCTCCTCGTACCATTCTCTCTTCAATTGTGAATGGACTGCAAACAACCTTATCAGAGTGTGTGGACTTATAAATACTTTATCTATGTCCGATTGCGTAAATTCAACCCGAAACAAGTGGAAAATTGTGTTTTATGCATCACTTGCAATAAATTTAATAATAGACTCAATGTTTGTCGAATAAGCCAGTAAACCAATCTTAAAACAAAGTCCCTATGCAGATTGATTAGAGATATTTTGCAGGTAGAATTTTCAGAAAGGAGAATTATTTGATATATCACTTTTACTTTGAAGATTGTAGATGTTTTGTGTGATTTTCAGGAATAGGAATTATTTGATATATCTCTTTAACTCTCTTAAAGTGCGCCCATTTTCAATTTGATCACAATACATAAATCTGATTTTATGTTCTCAGTGAGGTTAAATACGCTAAACAGTTAAACTTGGATCTTTAAAGATATGAATTAGTTTTCAATATTAACTTTGTTTAACTGCCAACAAATTGTATAATAAAGTAAAGTTTATCAAAATTGGTAGATAAAGCCGAGATCTGCTGTTGTTGCGTTCAAATTGAGTTATATAATATTGAGGATTACAAGCACAATTAGAAAGCTGATAACAAATTGGAAGATAAGCACAGCAGAGAATCTATAATGAATAAAGTATTCTTTAAATTAAAACAAAAATGCACAATTTTGTACAAACTATTTAAATAAGCTGGACACAGATTTTGTTGTGGCATGAATCATGTTGTGCATCCACACCATAACTAGCTGCAGTGAGTCACACCAAACACAGATGAGGGGCAGGGCAGAGAGGGTGATTATTGCAATAAACAGACAATAGAGACTCGCATTTATGCGCATATTTGTATAATCGACAGCTCATTAAATTTGCCAATTTGCAATTCACAATTCACTTTATTCATTATTTGCCGCATGACTTGGTCTGCACTTTTTCTCTTCTTTTTTTTCCAGACGCCATTCGAGAATCGAATGTATTCACTAAAGATTGAGTGCGGCGAACGTTATCCGGATGAGCCACCAACGCTCAGATTTTTAACAAAAGTTAATATTAATTGCATTAATCAGAATAATGGCGTGGTAAGTAATCTATCTATATATACATATATATATATATATATTAGATTATATAATTAATTTGATTTTATTTAGGTTGATCATAGATCAGTGCCGATGTTGGCCAGATGGAGTCGTGAATATACCATTAAAACGATGCTTCAGGAAATACGTAGGATTATGACCATGAAAGAGAACCTGAAATTGGCACAACCGCCAGAAGGTAGCTGTTTTTAGTCGGCAACAACAACAACAACAACAATTCAAGCAACAACAACAATCTACAGCAACAATAATAACAGCAACCACAGCAGGCAGCAGCAACACACAACTGCAACAACTACAACACTCAGCTGTAAGTGCAACGCGGTAAGTCGTCCTAATCCTCTCCAGCGAAAGAGAAGAGAAAGTTATGCATGTCATGTTAGAGACAGAGAGAGAGAGAGAGAAGGAGAAGGGTTGGATAAAATTGGAGCTGAGCTGCTTTGTTGTTGTTGATCTTGTTGAATTGAAGTGTGTGTGTGCTCTCCGCGCGTTGGCCAGCAAGCAAACAAGCAAGCAACAACTAAAGCAAAATATATACTATAAGTGTAACAACAACAACAACAACTGCAACAACAAGAAGATGTAGAAGAAGAAGAAGAAGGCGAAGAACAGTCACAGTAAAACGTCACTACAAGAAACAAACAATGGTCGTCTCTCGTCCCTTCCGTCATCGAGCGTCGTCGTACGAAAATGTCATCATGTTTGGTTATCACACTTTCTTAACTAAGAAATAAAACAAAACTGAAAACTGCAAGAAATAAAAAACAAAATAAACAAAAACAAAAACATAAAAAAAAAGCCTAAAGCATACATTAAAAAAAAAAGAAGAAATTTACATTTATAATTTTACTCACGCAATTTACAAACAAAGAATCGAAGAAGAAAATTCGTAAAGTAAAAATTGATTTGTTTTTGCATAACTAAGAGAAAATTATTAATTATATATATATATATACAAATTTAAGTGAAATTTTTGTAGTAAAAAACAAAATGCAAAAAAAAAAGAAAGGCAAACAAAAAATGAACCGAACCGAGGCAAGTGTAACAATTTAATTAGTTTTCCTTCCTTCTTCTAATGCGACGTGAGACTCGATTTATAATCATTGAAAACCAATTGCGGTAAATATAAACAACAATTATACACAACAAATACACACACTCTTACACACACACACTAAACTGATGAAGAAGTCGAACGGGCAGAACGATGAAAAACAAAACAAACAAAAAAATGATTAAAATAATATTTTAATTTAAGCTTCTAAATAAAACAATTAATAATCCAATAAAAAGAAAAGCCAAAATGCGTTTTGTGTGCGCATCAGTCGTAAAAGGTTTGAACTTGAACTCTCGATATGAGCCCTAAATTAATATATATATATAATATCATAATTAATATATAAATCTAAAACTGACTTTGAACCAATGTCGACTGATCCACCAACGATTTATTTAATGATTCAATTTTGCAGATCGTTGTCTATAAGGATTAAACATCGAAAGCCTCTGATCTGATGTTATTTTAAATTTTCTTTTTATTTCCAAGAATTGAGATAGTTCCTAGTTATCATTAACATTAATTGATTTTTCATATATATATATCAGAATTGAGTTCTAATTTGTTGGCTAAACAAAATCGATTTTCAGATTTATTTTTCTTTTCAATTGTTTATTTAAATACATAATTTGAATTAATAGATTTATACACAACGTGCATGTCATATAGTATCCATGGCTCATTTTATCTAGGTTCTGCTTTAGTTTCAACTCCCCGTTTTGTCAATGTGAGTTGTTGTTGCTTTTTCCATTCCTGATCCTCGTGCATCAATCGTTTTAGGCATTTTGGTTTGCTCTTTCTCTATTCTGGCTTGTTTATTGGTATAAAGCTGTTGTTTCTGTTGCTTGACTCTGTTTTTGTTTCTCAATTAAATTTTGTGTGTGTTGAACGAACATTGTTGCTTGCTTGTTTGTTTGTTTGGTTGGTTGTTTGGGTTTTATGCTTAAAATTGATTTATTTGTTTATTTAGTGGGTAAAGTCGCGTTAACACTGCATTTCTTCACGTCAAAATCAAATTTCAAACATTATCTACTTCTCCTTGGGCACAAAGACGATCTTTCGGGACTTGAGTGCCGACCACTTGTGTCGCTTAATGTAATACGAGATGGCAGTCAGGAAACCGAGAATGCCAATCACTTTGATCAGCAGTCGTTTGCGATCATCGTGCTCCGGCTCCGAGGTCCACTTGAGGAAAGTGGCCACATCCTTTGCCAATTGACTCTGTGTTGGCGGTGTGCCATCCTCGTACTCAATTACCTAAAACAAATCAACATAAAAGAAAAGTGAAATATTTCAGTTGAGTTCAACATTTGTTCGAAGCTCCTTTTGCCCACCTCGTTGTACAAGACCTGCGCCATGGAGATGGCACCGCCTGCAAAGTACGGATTAAAGTACTGGCCATCGCGTAGCACAATACCAGCTGGTGCATCATGGTAGCCTGTTAGCAGCGCAAAGATGTAATCCTCGCCACCGTGACGCGCCGACGAGATGTAACTCAAATCCGGTGGATAGGCACCGTTATTGGCAGCACGGGCCGCCTCCTCATTGGGATACGGCGATGGGAAGTAATCCGACAGCTTGCCGGGACGCTCAAAGAAGTTACCAGTATCATCGGGACCATCTTTCACCTAAACCAAGAATATGTTAAAAAAGAAATAACTTCCACAATTCAGTTATATGCTTACCATAATCTGCTCGGCTTCGGCCTTGGCTTCAGCTTCGGTGTGGCTGACGCCAACTAGATTGCGGTAAGCAATGTATTGCAAGGAGTGGCAGGCGGAGCACACCTGCTTGTACACCTCGTAGCCGCGACGAATGCTGTAAACGATTTTCATCAATTTTTATATATACAAGAAAAATCGGAAATCCATTTTTTGCTGTTTACCTCTGATGATCCAGCGAGGAGAAGAGACCCTTGTGGTTAAAGGGTTGCGCGGGTGGATGCACTTCGGTGCCAGAGGCCTGCACCGATTGCTCCAGGGCAAAGAGCAAAGCACCAACGCCACCGGTGACGGCACCAACTGCACCGATCAGCTGTTCGCGCGACACGCAAACGTCGAGCATAGTAGCGAAAAAAATAAAGTAAACGCATTTTTGAGGTTAGGTCCGTTCGGCTATTATGAAATGCTCGGCGGACGTTTTGGTGACTTACCTTTTTGTTGCCATTTGCCCAGCTCGAAGCCGTCGACAGGTTCTTGGCCTGCAATTAAAGGGTAGAACTTAGTGGGTTTTTTTTTGTCTGCCACTGCTGCGCAAACTGCACGTAGGAATTTTTTGCATGGAGTTACATAATTTTGTGGGTCGGGGTGTAATTTCTAATTGTACTTTAATCAATTGTTCATCACACAGATGATGCGTGGTTTTTGTGGCCTCAGGCGTAATTTAACTTAAAACATGACCCTTAAGTGCGAAAATGAATGTTGTAATGATTTAGAAACGCTTTTGAGTTTTGGGTGGCTTTTGAAAAATTGCTGTGAGAGAAGAGAGGGCGACGGCGGATGTGTTACCTGTTGCAGACTCAGTGCTGGCGTTGATTTTAGCAATCTGAAGCCATTGAATCTTCGCAATGTCGCTGCCATGCTGCTGGCCGGAGTACAATTTTGCTGCGTCGGGTCGTGTAAAGAAACTTAAAGGGCAGCGCGAATCTATCTATTCCACTGGCAGTAGGTCGCTCTCGCTTCTCGCTGGCAGATGTTTATTCGCTTCTCCAATCATCGTCGCAAACACACTCCTCAGCTAACAGTTGTGCTCCACGCAAGACGCCCACGCATTTAACACATTTGCTCCACACTTAACAGCTGAGTTGGTATATTTAACATAAGAAAATTGAAGTGTAATAGAATTATTCCCAAATCTAAGCAAATTTAGCAATATTTAAATGCCGTTTAAGGAAATAAGGAAACTTACTGCTATTTATATGCTGCTTTTTAGCGAAAATAATATAAAACCATCTTTTGAGTTAAAAGAATTTAACATTACAAACTGTGTACTTAACAGCATTTGCTCCTCAACTAACATTATGTATTCGATACAACAGTTTTTTACGCCCACACAAAATTTTGCAATAATTTTTATTGGCAAACGAATCATAGCAACGGGCGCATAAACAAATGTAAAGAAAAAACGTCTATAATTAAATTTTCTTGAACAAAAAGACAATTCGTGCAAGCCCCCAAGTGAAAGAGATGCCGCAGGAGCAGACAACGGCGACGTCGCAGCAGCTCGATGACGAAATCGAAAATGTTCGCGTTGTGGTCCGTTCCAGGCCAATGGATAAAATGGAGCTGTCTAGCGGAGCCTTGGGCGCCATTCAGGTGGATAAAATCAATCGTGCCATCACCGTCACGAAACCCAATGCGACAGCCAATGAGCCACCCAAAACATATTATTTCGATAATGTTTTCGATGGAGCCTCCAACCAAATGGATTTATATGTGGATACAGCGCGTCCAATTGTCGACAAGGTGCTCGAGGGCTACAATGGAACCATATTGGCCTATGGTCAGACGGGCACGGGCAAGACATACACCATGTCCGGGAATCCAGATTCGCCACAAACAAAGGGCATCATTCCGAATGCTTTTGCGCATATTTTCGGGCACATTGCCAAGGCGCGAGAGAATCAAAAGTTTCTGGTGCGTGTCAGCTACATGGAGATCTACAATGAGGAGGTGCGCGATCTGCTCGGCAAGGATGTGAGCAAGAGCCTGGAGGTGAAGGAGCGCCCCGACATTGGTGTCTTTGTCAAGGATTTGAGTGGCTATGTGGTGCACAATGCGGATGATCTGGAGAACATTATGCGACTGGGCAACAAGAATCGTGCTGTGGGCGCAACAAAAATGAATCAGGAATCCTCACGCTCGCATGCCATCTTCTCGATTACGGTGGAGAGCAGCGAACTGGCCGAAGGCGATATGCAACATGTCCGCATGGGCAAACTGCAGCTGGTGGATCTGGCGGGATCGGAGAGGCAGTCCAAGACTCAGGCGAGCGGACAGCGTCTCAAGGAAGCAACCAAGATTAATCTGTCGCTGTCAGTGCTGGGCAATGTGATTAGCGCTCTCGTGGATGGGAAGAGCACTCACATCCCCTATCGCAACTCAAAGTTGACGCGCTTGCTGCAGGATTCGTTGGGTGGCAACTCGAAGACGGTCATGTGTGCCACAATTAGTCCAGCTGATTGCAATTATATGGAGACGATCTCCACGCTGCGCTATGCGAGTCGCGCAAAGAACATCCAGAATCGCATGCGCATCAATGAGGAGCCAAAGGATGCACTGCTGCGTCATTTCCAAGAGGAGATTGCACGTCTGCGCAAGCAGTTGGAGGAGGGCAGTTTTGAAGATGAGCAGCAGCCGGAAGAGGAGGAAGAGGAGGATGCTGACGGCGACGATACCTGTGACGATGAGTTGGAGGCGCCGTTGGAAGTTGAGCTGGAATCGTCCACAGCACCAGCTGCAGTCAGTCCCAGTGGCAAAAAGGGACGCAAGAAGCACGAGAAAACCGACGAGGAGAAGGAGGAGTTGGCCATACGCAAGAGCGAGCATCTGCGCGAGATTGAGCATGCTAAGACGGAGCAGGAACAGTTGCGCAACAAGCTCGTCTCGCTGGAGGGCAAAATCCTCGTCGGTGGCG
Organism: Drosophila nr. perissopoda 5 BK-2023a; assembly: GCA_035044105.1. Lineage (NCBI taxonomy): Eukaryota > Metazoa > Arthropoda > Insecta > Diptera > Drosophilidae > Drosophila > Drosophila nr. perissopoda 5 BK-2023a. The sequence continues at coordinate 6,601,267 of JAWNMK010000124.1, forward strand.
AGAATCTGCTGGAGAAGGCGCAAACGCAAGAGAAGCTACTGGAGCAATCGATTGCCGAACTGGAGGAGCGCGAGAAATGCGAGGAGGCACTGCGTCAAACGCTCCAGCAAAAGGCCACTGAACGCATTGATATCGAGGAGCGATACTCGACACTGCAAGATGCCAGCACTGGCATCACCAAAAAGATCCATCGTGTCATGCAGATGCTGATGGGCGTCAAATCGGAACTGGCCGATCAGCAGCAGGAGCATCAGCGGGAAAAGGAGGGCATCTACGAGAACATACGCAGCCTGTCCCGAGAGCTGGCCCTGTGCGAACTGGTGCTCAACTCGTACGTGCCCAAGGAGTACCAGTCAATGATCAATCAGTATACCCACTGGAACGAGGACATTGGCGAGTGGCAGCTGAAATGTGTCGCCTACACGGGCAACAACATGAGGAAGCACATCGAGCACAAGAGTGGCGGCAAGGAGCCGGACTTCGTGGATCTATCGCATGTCTATTTGAGCTACAACACCGATGGTGTCTCCAATCCGTTGCGCACCAAATCCTCACGTCCGCGCACCTCGGGCGTTCCACGGCCCACAACGGCACGTCGCTATTGAAGTCGCCAATCTTGATCAGTTTTTTTGGGTTTCTTTAGTTTTTACCATTTTTCTTTACTCTTCTAACTGACTAATTTTATTTGTTGTTAATTTATTTTTAGGTTGAACACTGGTGCAATATTTAGCTATTATTCGTATTATTAATTTATATTTATAATTTATTGGAATCTCACTAAGCCTAGTCGCATAAGATAAAATACGTGCTTTTGGCTTTTTAAAATAAACGTAATTTAATACTCAAAAGTGTTTTGTTATTGTTTTTTTTCCACCTAATTGAAAGTGTGGCTTTTGCAGAGCCATAAAGTATGCTGTAAAATGTTGTCCACTTTTGAGCAAAAAAGCTGAACTTATGCTGAGAACAGCATAACGGGTTCCATAGTGTAGCGGTTATCACGTCTGCTTTACACGCAGAAGGTCTCCGGTTCGATCCCGGATGGAACCATGGTGAATGATCTTTTTTTTTTTGTATTGCGCAAGTTTTTAATTACCTTTGTGCAAATATAATTAAACACGGAAGTGTTGTAGATAACAATTTGGATAGAACCAAACACAAATATAATTAAGCAACTCACTGCAGGCATAATTTGAGTTATATTCATGCGTTTAACTTGAAATAATTTTGGACTGCGAAAAGATTAAAAAATCGTATTATTCAATATGCCATAAGCGCGAGCTTACAATTAATTTTTTTCTTACAATTTAATTTTAAAATATATTTCTTATGATTTTATAATCAATGTTATTTTCACGCGTTTGCCATATTATTTCAAAATATTTAACTCCATTATGAAACTTGGCATATCCAATTATTTAAAATGTCTCCTAAACATTTAAAATACATTAGCTATGTAACCAACTAATTTTAAAATACATAGCCAAAAAAAAGCCCGATGGCGTCATTCAGAAGAATGGTTCCATCCGGGATCGAACCGGAGACCTTCTGCGTGTAAAGCAGACGTGATAACCGCTACACTATGGAACCAATTGAGTACCGGCCATCTGAGCTACAAAACAAGCTGCTTAAGAAATTTTTGTGTTCATTTTGGAGCGAGCATTGCAAAAATAAATGTGTAAATATTAAATTTTAGGAATATCTGTCATAATTTATTAGACTTCAGTTTCACCAAGTGCCAATCAGTGTGTATTATTATATCAAAAGAGATGATGATTAATACTCTTTAAATATTATTGTACTTTCATTGTTATTTACCTATGAGTAAATCATCTTTGAGTATTAAATCTATATTTGATTTGGATGGCTCATAACAAAAAACATACTGTTTATTTCGCAATGCAGATAGCTGACCATATTTTGTACCTGTGCCTGTGAATTGTGATAACAACTGTACTTTTCCTGTTATATATTAAAACGGGGTTTATCTGACGCATTCCCCAAAAGCCTCTTATCGGAGCACGTTTTATTTGCACGCGTCGGGGATTGGGGGAATTCTTTTTTTCCCTCGTATTCATTGCCGACAAAGGCCAAAGGGGCGTGCACATTGCATCCAGTTTCACTCGATTTGTTTCTCTTTATTTCTGTCGTCAACTGTGTTATCAGCTTGTTCGTGTCGTCACAAATTACAGTTCACTTTACCAATGTATATGAATGAGAAACTGTGCAAACCGTGAGAGCACACGACGGTTGCTATGAGAATGATCGGCGCTCAGACATTGAGTCTGAAATTGAGCGTAACGATGAGAGCGTTTTAAACGGCCGAACATAATTGAGTTCAACCAGTGGATGCATTTCGGATAAAATATGTATTTGTTTTATTAATAAATATATATTTTTGGCTTTTCTCAAATACTAAATTGTATGCTCTTATTTCTAATCCTTAAGATATGATACATTTCCAACTTTACTTACAATAGACACTCTCCGGAGCTGATATCCCAACCCTGTGGGCGAGTGTTGTTGAGTGACAAATCGGTGCTCTCTCGCTCGCTTCTCAGCGTGAGCTGGTTAGATGTCCAACATTTTGGTTGGACTTCGGGTGAGAGATCTGGTTGGCTTTGCATTGGACGACGGACGAGTTTTGTGCTCAGTTGAAATTCGTTGACGCTGATCGTTAAACGTACGTCGCAACGCGAGTAATCGAATAGAGTGTATTTTTTGTCGTGATCCGTAAAACTTTTTATCGTCGTTGTTGTCTTTCAATTTCACTTCGGTGTGCAATTGCCCCAGCTAAATATACATATACGTAACAGACATAAAAGCGCCAGTGTAAACTACAAATCAGAAACAAATAAGCTGCAATAAAATTAAATAAAATAGAATAAAGAGAAACGCCACGTTCTCGTATTCTACAAATACGTATGCATAAAGAAAAAAAGCGCACAACATATAATTAAATATTTGACCGCTTAGCAACTGTTGCAACAGTTTCCCAACGCATTACAACACATATACAAATATATACAAATATATACAAATCTCTACATACTTTCTTTAAATACATATAAGTTATAATATTAAAAGAGCGTCAAACCAAAGGCAGCGAGTTAAAAACTTCCAGTGCTTTTCCAATGTAGCCCTTTATGGTTAATTAGCACGAGCCCGTTGTGTGACTATATAACAGTTTCGTGTTAAAACTTAAATCTCAAATAAAAAGTGGCAGATACCATCAATAAAACGATCCATCAAAAAACCGTGCAAATTTCTAGCAACAAACAACGCGGACTTTTGTGTGACTCACCACAGCCAACAAATTTTCCGGTGAGTGATTGTTTAAACTTATTGGAGTTATACAACGTCCATGTACTACTAGGAACTAAGAATATTCTACTCTACATGCCTTAATTAGCCCAAGGTTTTTGTGTTTAGGGGGCTTGTCTATAGAGAAACGCAAATATTGATTGACCTCGTATAGCGGAAATATCGACGAATAAAAAACCTGGCACACTTCATACTATTTAGAACACTTGTTGGAATACAGCACTCTAGCTTTTGTCTGTTTTACTCGGAATGCGGGTCAATATATTTATATATATAAAATATACACCTCACCGTTAAGTACTTTTGTACATTTCCGTCGGCAATTGGCCAATGCGCAAATGTTGATAGTCGCACAAAACTGTGAAGATCAGTGAGAAGAACAAGAGTAGATATGACAACAGTAGAATGCAATTTTTTTTTGTATTTTTGTCAGGGGTTGTTTTTGTTGCAGGCAGACCGGGAATCGAACCTGACCTGTTTGCTCGGCTTCTAGTGTTTTCTACTTTGTACAGTTTCTGCAGCTGATAAGCAAACATGATTCAGGCTTACTTGCGGGTCATCAGAAAATCCACCATATAATCGTATTTATAACTATACAAATTATATTTTATAATTGCCAAAAAAAAGAAGATAAGCTCACATATAAGTCAAGTGCCAATTACCAAATTTAAACCTATTTGTGGTGGAATTTGCAGCCGGAAATTAGATAAGAGTCATGGCAAGCGACAATCTCTGATGTCTCATTGATATATATATATATATATGGATAGACCCAAGAGGCGTTTATTTGGCTTGGCTAACAAGTCGGGACAAGAGAATGGGGTCACATGGGCGCGTTGTCATATGTGTCACAGACAGACAGGCAGATCTCCCAGGCCTATCTATGTTTGCATAGCGGCGCAGCTATGTGATGTATATACATATGTGTATACACATATATATGAGGCCAAAAATAAATGAAGTATTTACGAAAACAGCTGCTCGGATGCTGCTCTGCTCCACTCTGCGAATACTTCTTATCTGTATCGCAGTGCAAAGAAGATAAGATCTTACAAATGGATGATGGACGGGGCACAAAACAATATTTGAATGCTTGGCAGTTAGTTTAGATTTCGCGTTGAAACTGTTCAGATTAAGTCTGAGACAATTTTGAAAAGTGTTTTCAGCAGAATGATGGAAAATTTAAAACTTGGGTAATACCTTCTATTTTTTAATTGCAAATAAAGTGCTTGAATGTACTGTTTAACTACACTCAGCAAAAGTAAAAGTTGAAAAGGCAATGGCCTAGAACTAAAAAAAAAAAAGACTAAGATGACAACAATCGTTAAAACGTTTCAAATTACCTCGGCACGAACATGTCGGAGACAAAGGCAATGATCGTGTATACCCAAAAGTCGCTTGGCAACAAACGGTTCAAAGTCGGAGACTTCAGATCCCAGCAAAGATGCTCAGCAGTGAACAGACTGAGCTGTTGTTGCTGAACTATGTATAAAAGTACGACTATGCCAACAAGAGAACAACATGAATCCGCAGCGGGAAGGGTCTGGAGAAGGGGTTCGTTCGAGAAACAACAAGAGCGTCTTCTATCACTTCGCTGACGGGGGCAGGTCTGCTCAAAGAAGTTGCCAGGCTGCTTCGGCAGACAGGCAGGAAGACACTCAGACAGTCGGAGAGTCAGACGGTGTGTGTGTGTGTGTGTGATGCGAGGGAACTTGAAGATCGCAGCAGCAGCTATTGTAACTCACAGATACGCAGACAAGAAATGAGGTCAAAATCCTTGAGGTTCTTGTCCTTCTGCATTACTTAAAAGGAGGCCCTCTTCCTCTGCTGTCTTCCCTTTGAGCAATCTTTGATATTCAGCGCCAATTGTCAATCAATTAACCTAACAGACTTACACACATATATCACATCTAGAGTATTTGCCACATGATTTTGTTGCACACATTTCATTTAGAGTTATGCGTTTGCCTCGGCCATTCATCAACTGGCCCTCTTCGTTGCCATTTTAATTAGTTCTTAATTGGAGAAGACATGATGAATATTCCATGTCAATTAAAGTGCTACATCTTTGACCCCCTAAATGGGTCAAGCAAGTGGAAATTCTATGGGAAAATATTTAAAACAAATATTTTCCTTAACTGCACACATTGAACATTGAATGTCAATTGGAATGCCAATTGAATTCCAGTTGGAAACTCTAGAACTATGCGGAAAAGCGCTTTAAAATCGCTCGAGTATATTCAAAGTCAAATTGTCAGCGGATTTACATCGAATTGATGCTAAATGACGCTGTGCACACTGCATTGTAAATTGCACACGATCTGCTAGAAATAATCACCAGTCGAGTGTGTTCTATTATATAGTCATACCTGGCTATAAGTTCTCATATTCGCACTAAATATTCTCTAGCAAACCGGCTACGAAATCGTTTTGCCCACGCTGCAAGTTGAACAATTAGCCATTAGTTTAAAAAGTCAATTTCCATATTAATGATGAAATACATATATGAATAATTTTTCCAACTAATTATAAATCATTTTTACCATTTTAAAGTCATTTTAAATAGTTGTTCAAGTCTTAGTCTTAGTCTGATTTTAGTTCTTTGCAACTTAGACTAGTTAAGCTAAGATTTATAATTTTAGATTAGTTATGACCTGATTTGTTGCACTTTTAATCTTTAATCTTTATTGTTGTACAACAATACTTAACTAATATGCCGAGCTCATTACAGTTTTGTACTTTTTATGCGGGGTATGCAACGCTTGATGTGCTACATTAAGCAAAAACCTGCTGTGGCATGATTTAGCCTCGCCGAGTTAGCTGTTAGCTGTAGTTCATCACTAAATGACTGACAAATGCATAGGTTGTCATTATTTGTATATGCGGGCTGTCATCTAGTCAATTTACATTAGCTCACAGTTATTCTTAAAGCGAACGCACCTGCCCAGCCACGTGCTCGGTGGCACCTCACAGATCTGTGGCAGATCTTCGGACATGCCGCAGATACAGTCATGTAGCTCAAAATCTGTTTTTGAGGGCCAAAAAATCAGACGGCCAAGTTCAATAGAATACCGCTCTGACCGTGCTCTGAAAATGTTCGGGTTTTTTTTCCGAAAAACTCAAATCGCCAAATTGTCCGTCGGCTGTAGGTTGTCGAATTTTCCGCTCTTTCTCACGGTTTGGCTCGCAGTTTCGGTGGAAACGTCAAGGCAATCGGTCGAAATCGGCGCGAAAATTTACTTTTGTTGTCGTTTTCGAAAATTTGCAAACTGGCTTTAAAACGAGATTCTTATCTCTGAGTTACGCGAAGCAATAAACTCGAGTTATTGTGGCTGAAGTCAGTGCAGATTTGTCCGATTTCCTTACAAACTATAGTCAAAAATAAATAAATCCAAAATCTTTTTATTTTTTAAATTCAAAAGTTGTTAAATATTTTGTGCACAAGAACTGATTGTACATCTAAATTATATATAAAGGTAAATAAACTGAATAAGCTAAGAGCATCTTAAAGTGCTTAGAAGCCAGAAGATCATTTGAACGGATGTATGTAACACTTATGCAGGTATATAAGTATATATATACAAATATATATATACTCAAAAGAGACTGACGGAAGGCAATACAAATTCTCGTAAAACGTCTGAATCACAAGCACCAAAAAGCAACTAAAAGCAAATTGCAAGAAAAACCTGAATAAAGGCAAACAGCTGATTGGCGAACACAACAAAAAATGTATTTCAAACGAAAGAAAGAAAAATGCTAGGCGAAAAGCATAAAAAACTACCTTATTCAAAGGCCTTGTACAGATCCAGAAATATAACTTGCAAATCACTGCAAAAGAGGTGCGAATTGTGGCTTAGACTTATCTTTAGAATGGATACGAAACAGCTAAAGCAGCTAAAGGGTCGGGTTGAGATATAATACTTATTTAAGTATGCTAATTCAATGAATATCTAAATAGCTGATTTAATTATTATCAATTATAATTGCATCGTTTCCTTTGCACACGTCTATTATTGTCTAGCATCTATAGTGCTTCTCAGCTGATTACATTGTGTTTGAGATTTCATTCAGCTATTCATTAGATCTGCTAATTGCTTGCTGAATCAGCTGACAACGCATGCGTTCCCCGAATGCATTCCGTAATGATGCAAATGCCATATTAAATAACTGTTCGCCACGTGTTTAGTTTTTTTTTGTTTTTTTTTTTGTTCAGACGTCTCGACGTCTGGCGTTCATATTTAAACACTGATAATGCCTACATGATATAGGTTTATCCTGTTGCAGTTTTTTATTACAACCAGTCTACATTTTTTTATATTCTGCTTATCTGTCTTTTACATTGTCGCTGGGATCAGGTTTACGGCTTCAATTTGCTTACCAAGCTCCGCTGACGACGCGTGGCGCAGTTTGGATTTTCTTTCTTCTTTTTTTTTATTGGATCGTATAACTGAACCCGTATTCGATTGACCGATACTTATGTGTATTACAAATAATTCACATTATTTGGCACATTTGAATCAGTTTTGCCATTTCCATTCAGCATTCATTTTGGGTTCCCACTTTGGGGGTTTTTCTGCTGTTGCCAAGCGAATATGCGTTGGTTTATTGAATTATTGATGAGATAGTTTCTATGTAAATCGGATATCGGACGGGTTGTGACTACATTTGTTATCAGCCACAGTTTGATCACGTTTCTAGCACATGAACTCCATCCGTCTCAACAAATTTGACCACATGTGGTTCGGTTTCGCGGAAATTTTTAGCACTTATTCAAAAATATCGCATTAATTTTTAAGTACCTTCCATCATTTTTTTCGTTTGCTTAGTTCATCGAATATTATTGATGTTTGGGAAATTTTTTGTAGTAATTTATTTCAGTTCTTTTCATACTTATGAATAAATACGTTTCTAATTTATTACTGTTTATCAAAGAAGTCATTCTGGAGGCGTTCGTGGCATGTTTTGTGGATGGAATCGTTTAGCAGATCAGTAAATGATTTTAAGTTAGCCGCTAATGAGTACAGTCTGCACAAAAGTCGAAATACATTTATGGAATTTCAAGGAGGGGGGTAGAAAAAATAACTTATTATTAATAGTTTATATTTTGTTTAAGATTTTTTAAGATTTCTTAGTAATAGGCTATATCAGAAATATCTCGAACTAAAGATGTTTCAACTGCTGCCAGACTGAGCCTTCAATTTATGAGAATTTTATATCAATATTAAATAGATATATTGTTTACCACCTGACATTTGTTACTAACGGCGCAGTATCATTATCACATGTTTTAAATTATACATATAGACTAAAAGTTTCCAGACTGACAGCATGTCTATATAATGCCACCAAATGTAATCTTATCGGCATAGGGCTCAGTTGACAGAGGCCGCCATCGATTTGGCATATTCAGAGCAAAAGTTAATATGAACGGAATTTTTTGTTATCGACTTGACCAAATATTTACACTTGACTTGGCTGATTGATTTGCTAACATGGCCCATAGAAATGGTTCACAGTTGCCACGCGTATGCATATATACAAATAGTTTATGATAATTACTAACATATTTTGGCGTGGTTGAAGGCCTCTAAAATTTGAATAGTGGCAGTGCGCACAATGAACTCTATAAATTAACCACGCCGTCAACAATTAACCAAAAAGAACTAAATCTGTGTGTGTGTGTGTGTGTGTGTATTCGGAATAAACAAAAGTTGATAACGATAATAAACTTAATTAAATATCAAGAATGGAAAAAGACGTCAAATGCCGGCTAACATGGGTGGATTACGAGCATTAGGAGCCATCGCAGCTATATTTAAACAATTTGCATTTGGCTTTTTAGATAAAAAAAACCAAAAAAAAAACGCAAAAACTCTTAGTTATTGACGTCATTGGCAACTTTACGGGAACTCGGTGCACGATTTGAGATTTGCGTAGTTTATGTCAGGCAATTGGCAGCTGCTCGCGATTGACAGCTTTTTCTTCTGCCGGCCTTGGGGGTACTCTCTTCCTATCTAGACTATCTTTCGTTTACAATGAAAGTCAATAATTCGCACATATATCATATCAACTTTTCTCTTCTATATACAACAAGTAACAACTTTCGAGGCCCCGACGGCGTGGGGCATCAAGATTTTTGGATGCTGCAGCTGCTTTTCACTTGTGAAAATAAACAAGCGAAACGAAAATAAAATTCAATTCATTCTGCCTTAATGCAAGGCGAATAATGATCAGAAAGTACAGTCTGATGATACAGTGAAAGTGCCAGCGAACTTCTTAACGGAATTTAACATCAAAATAAACCGCGTGATTCACTAAATTAATTAATCATTAAATACTACTTATAAACAGTTATGAATTGCTTCAGATTAAGCTTCTTTTCCACTAATGATTTCTAGCGAATTTACTGCTGTGTCGAGGGTTATAAATTCACAGCGAGCTCTGATAAATATGTATACAAATATTTCCATTAAGTTGATGGCTTATAAAACTGGTCAGCTGATTAATCTGCTGACGTTTAATGCGACAGCTTCTGAAGCGCGTGTGCACATAAGAATACATTGGAATCTTATCTTGAAATAAGAATAAATTAAAAAAAGAAGAAATCACAAGCAATGCAATTTTTTAGCCGTATTTTTCTCATTTGTCTGACACAAGTTGTTTGCAGTATTTTGTTGAGTCAGCTGACCTTTGCCCTGTGCTCGTTCGTTGCAATTGCCAACATTTAGCTGTTTAGTTGATGGTCAGTGCGTCATCCAAACTCAGACATCAACTGGCCAGTGTTCCAATTGAGAGTGTCTCCCTTCTTGTTTAGCGAGACGTCAGCAACATGGGACCACCCATCAATTAAAGTCACTCATATTTCATCGACTTCAACCATGAACACAATTTGTGCGCGTGCGCAGCCTATAAAAATGTTTTTTTTTTTGTTTTTTTCGAGTAAACAAAGTCTGCGACTGGGTAAATATTGGCGACTGGAGATCGTGTCCGATAAACCACGAGACTCTTTCGCAATTGATAAAATAAACAATCGAAATAATCCTTTCACAGCGTAAATTGAGTGTTCGCCAGCAGTTTAGGCGCCGCCTTATAAACTTTATTCGCAACACCAGATTAATATTTTGGATACTCTTTATCTTTGCAGTTTTTCAAATGGGTTGACTTGTGATATTTAAACTTCCTGGACCCGGGAAACAAAAGGTAAGCACCAAAATCAAATACAAATGATATAAATTGATATAACCTCATCTTTTGTTATGCGCAATCCTAAACAAGCAAAGTTTGGCAATCGATACATAAAAATACCTCAACATTTGTGCTAGAGAGACTTAAGAGTTTATTTGTTTGTTGACTGATTGATGCTGAGATGCAAATTGTGCCATTTTATATCTGACAGATGTATACAAATGTTTTACAACATCAATACGGAATCAGGTGAATTAATTTTGTGTACAGCATCAGCGTTATTATATATACACGTGCCCAGTAGTTTTCAATCCATAAAAACAACCGATTGAGCGAACGACGGGGCGTATACACAATTTCTCGATTTCTATTTGTTTATCATGTTCTCGACTGGTAGAAATTTGAATTTCCATTTGAAATTCTAATTACATGCCGATCTGTGTATATACATAGACATTTCCAATTTCTCTATTTTACACATTAAGAGGCAGGGCAAAAACCTTGAGATTCCTGACCAAAATATTATTAAATGTGGGGCATATGTTTCCTGCAGTTATCTTTTGTGTGGCATACGTAATTAATTACTTCAGTTGGTCTCTTCTTTGATTAATTAACTTATGATCTTACGTTATAATTTGTGGTCGAATTATGTCTGCTATGCCTACATAGACCAGGTGGAGCTTCTTCAATGTTTACTGGTCCATTTGGGCGCCATTAAAATTCGCTACTCAAGAGCCATAAAAATAATTTATCAGTTTTACAAATGCACAAATATTTGTTTACCCAAGAAATAAAGAAGGTGCGAAATCTGTTTAATCCCGTGCAAATTTAAATGCTTCGTTCCCATATGGACAAATAATATTATATCCATTGGTACTCAGGCAGGGCAGTTTTATGAGATTTTCCTTAGCATGAATGATGAATATGAATTACAGATCGGGTTTGTGACACGCTTCTGCATAAACATGAATTAAGACATATTACAAAATGATTTGAAATTTCGGCAAATGTTTATTTCTTATTATTGGAATGGGAATGCGAGAATCGTATAAATATTTAGACTAATAGTACCATAATGGGCGTTCCTTTCATTTAAATACATGAGGCAGCCAAGACGTCATAAAAATGCCAAAATAATACAAATAATACTTGAACCGTGTTTGTGAAATGCCAATATCATTTTCCGAAAGTTTTACGTATTTTGGTATATAGAAAAATATTGTTTATATATATATAAAATTTCATGCTTTCTCTTTGTTGTTTATTTCAGGGATACATTTTGAACCTCTGTACATTTTATCAAAAGCTGAGCTGCTACTGGACATAGCGGCGAAAGAGAACCATCAAGCTAAAGAACCACCAACGCAACCACTTAACCCACTCGATAGATTAACAATAATTAGTGTGCAATTTTTATTGGATTTTTTTTTGGATTTTATTTTAACGAGAACCGTTTGAAACACTGCTGAAGAGCAGCGCCAACACCGATGAACCAATCGGCCGTTTCGCTTGACAGCGTCGCCACCGTGATCATCAACAGCAGCAGCAGCAGCAGCCAGCAGCATCAACATTCTGGCCAGGTGATTACCATCAAAGTGGGCCACTCCTACGCCACACGTGCCGATCTCAACTATAGCCCACAGCAACCGCTGGGCGAGTGAACTGAACTGAAGTGAAGTGAAGTGCAGTGAAAACTACAGCCAAAAATCAGACTCACATTTAGAGATAGCCAAAGCTAAAGCTAAAAGAAAGAGAGAACAAATCGATCGTGCAAATTTTGTTTAACCAGTAAAAGGGCGGCTTCAAGACGGACGGAACCATGCTAAAAGTCGTTGGTGCATCATGGCAAAAAACGCGGATAGGAACGTATATACTGATCGGTGCCGGTTTACTGGTGATCGGTGCGTTCTTCATCGGCTCCATGGACCGTCCGCATTACGATGGCACCTACTGTGCCACCGCCACGTGGACCAAGAAGGTTGGCTTTCGCATCGAGAATTGGAAGCAGCAAAACGATTTGGTTAACATACCCAAGGGTGCGGCCAGAATATGCTACAAGGATTCGGTCTTTGAGAATGGGTAAGCCGTTGATTGGCTCTAAATCGAATATATCGAATATATAATTGATTTTTGTTAACTTTCCAGTTGGGCACAAATTGAGGTGGAGACGCAACGAAGTTATCCTGACTGGGTGCAGGCATTTGCCGCTGGAATGTTGGAGGGTTCGCTAACCTGGAAGAACATCTACAATCAGTGGGCCAAGTAAGTGGCTGATAGCTGCAGACCAGAGTTGCTCATTTCAAATCTCTCTCTCTCTCTCTTTGATTGCAGCACAATTTCATCGTCCTGCGATCGGGATGAGAGCTCGCAAATGTTTTGCGAGTGGCTGCGCGAACTGCTCACCCAAAACTATGAAGATCTGAAAGAGACGGCAGAGACGAAGGCCAAACACGATCACTACTGGCATCAGGTGCATTTAATACTTAATCAGCTGAAGGGCTTGGAGACGGGCTACATCAGAGGCGCAATACGTGCACGCTCCGATCTGGAGGAGGAGATTCCGTTTTCCGATTTTTTGCTAATGAATGCGGCCGCTGATATTCAGGATCTAAAGATCTACTATGAGAACTATGTGCTGCCAAATGGCACTGCCGAGGTAGGCAACAAGAATTTCTTCCTGCCCAGCGCCACGATGCTGACGCGGATTCTGAAACACGAACAGAAGCCTGCGCAATCGGGATCGGAGTCGCTGCAGCTGCTCTTTGGCCACAGCACCGCCGGCAGCTATTCATCCATGTTGCGGATACAGAAGCGCTACAAGTTCCATTATCATTTCACGCCTGATTCACGCAGCAACACGGTGCCTGGCGCAGATATCACTTTCACCGGTTACCCGGGCATCATTGGCTCCACGGACGATTTTTATGTGGTCAAGGGCAGACATGTGCAGTCCATTGTTGGCGGCGTTGGCATCAAGAACGAGAATCTCCAACTGTGGCAAGCGGTGAATGTGACGAATATGGTGCCACTTGTGGTGCGTGTAATGGCCGCCAATCGCATTGCCCAAGATCGGCGCACCTGGGCGCGTGCCATGTCTCGTCATCCGTCTACGGGTGCCAAGCAGTGGATCAGTGTCGATCTGAATAAGCTTGGCTCACAAGATAATCTCTACAATGCGCTCGATGCAGATGAGAAATACGATGATGCCCCTGTCGCTCTCAACGAGAGGGATAATGCGGCCATCAGTGAGCGGCATGATCAGTTGAAGAACATGGTCTGGATTGTGGAACAGTTGCCGGGACGCGTGCATGGTAAGGATGTCACCGAGCATTTTCTCGTGGCCAGTAATTCCAGCTGGCTGGCCAATGGTGTGCCCTATTTCAATGAGACGCTGGAGGCCAGCGGCATCGCGCGCGATAACAACAGCGAGGATCAGGATCTAACGCCCGCCGAGGAGGCGGAACTGACCAATCTGGAGGCAGTGGATAAATTTCTACGCAAGCACGGCTTTCGCGGCGATTTGCTGGGCGATGAATCGATTGCCTATGGCAACATTGACCTCAAGCTCTTTTCTTACAATGCGCGACTGGGCATGAGTGATTATCATGCCTTTGCCGGACCAATCTTCCTGCGATTGCAGCATACCCAGCAGCCCAGATCACTGGGGGAGAGCTACAGCCAGTTGTCATCCGATCAGCCAGCGCCCGCTGCTGCTATCGGTGACGAGCGCCTTAGTGTGACCATCGATGATGCAGCTGCTCTCGCAGAGCTGGAGCGAATTACGGAGCGGCGACCGGTGCGGAATGATTTGCGTGCCATTGCCATGCGAAAATTTGGCAGTGGTCCCTTTAAATGGTCGTCAATGAGCAGCGTGGATGATGCCAATCATGAAGGTCATCCCGACGAGTTTAACTTTGACAAGGTGTCGCCAAAGTGGGCCTGGTAACCAACCTAAACCGTTCTGCGGAATTTTTACAATTTAGTGTCGCAATAGAAAATGCTACCAAAATCGAATTTCACATAATCGAAATCATCTGCAAAGCAATAAGAGTCCCTCCCGCCGTTCCCCTTCAGATTCGAAATTTTAGATTCGTCTTTATGTGTGTTCCTAGCTGATAACTTGTCGTACGTAGTTAAAGTAAACCAAATTGTGTTACGTCCATAGTCATAAATTGTATTGATTCTCCCGTAAATCATATGTCAATGTCAATTATTGTCTTCCAGTTGATATTTATTCGTAATTGTAACATCTGTAGCCTCAAATTTTAGGTAATATTAGTATCTTTTATATATAAAATGAAAACTACAAATCAATAAAAAATTGTATTTATTTTTGCAAACCGAATTTATACATTTTTGTTAGTACGGACAACAACCAGCGGTGTGTAAATGGTAGAGCGCCATCTATCGCAAGGGCGGCGCACTAGACTATTTTCCTGCCAGTTTGCAAGTTATCAAGGATTTCAATAGAAAGCGCTTTTCAAAGGGAGTAACCATATCTCAGACGTATCGTCAAAGATCTTCGAACGATTTATATTTGTGAACTTGCAGAGAAAAGAACTATCAATTTGCATTCAAGGGTTTTCGAAATTAAAAAAAAACCTTATCAAATATTACGCAAGGTTTAAAGTCAGAAACATTCCAAAATCTGTAAGGATTTATTCGAGCTTGAGCTGTTTTTTTTTAATCAAGTTATTTTATTGCTCACCCTAGAAATATACTTTAAGATTATTAAATATTTTCAAACAGTGTCGCAGCAGTGATATTTGTTCAGCCAGAAAGTATGCTATTTATTTTGATATTTTTATTTTCTCCGCTTATTGCCATTAAGAAAATTGTTTATTAAAGATCATTTTATCAAATTTTGTAGTTATATTATTTATTTTCATGTCTTGTTTATTATTTATTTTATTAAAATTTCTATTTGTATTTGTTTTTTAGCTGCCAGTCTTATAAAATAACTAAAATATATGTATATATAAATATGTAAAAGTGCTGCTTAATTCAATGACACTTTGATACAAAAAATATTCATATAGGTACATTCTTAAGAATAAATATTTCATATATAATATATATACGCAATGTTTCTTTAGGAAATAACGTACTCACTTATTCACATTTCGAAATAAATTACCACTCATTGCATTCACTTAGACAATAACCGCAGCAAAAAAAATAACGAACTTGTGCGAAACCATTCGCAAAATGTTCGCATCAATTGCAGTGCCATCGGGTATATCTATTTCGAAATTGAATTTGGTGTTCTTGGACTGACGACAAATGAGGCCAATTACTTGAAGATATTTTGTAGAAAACTTCGCGAAAACTTTACAAAATATCCTTTTGTCTAACTATTTTTGCGACAGCAAGACGATTGTGATTGCAGCATTCAAAGTGGCAAAGGCAACGTACAAGATGAAGCGGGAAAAAAACAACAGAGGGATAGAGAGAGAGAGAGAGAGAGAGAGAGAGAGACAGAGAGAGAGATAGGGAGAGACGCAGATAGATGTATGGAGAGACGGCATCTGTAGGAAGATAGAAAGAACAAAAAATCCCCTTTTATGCTTTGATTATGGTAATTTTGCGATTTGTTTTCATTGCAGGGAAACATGCAATTTTCCTATATAAGAAGAGCAAACTTCGAGCTATTCCCACACACACACACACACACACCCACACATACAGATAGACAATGGATTGAAGATACACTTGTATTCGAACCAGTTCTCTAGAAATATATTGTATAATATGCAATGTGCTGTGAAAGCAAATGCTTTGCTTTCAGCTTGACAAAGACCAAGACGAAAACGAAGACGAAGACGAAGACGAAGACGAAGGCGAAGACAAGGCACCAAACTCAAACTCAAACTGAGAGTCGAAAATTTGCATAAGTTGTGCAGCGAGGGCCAAAAGGAATTACTGGCAAGTATTTTGCATACATTGGGCCGTAAGCACATCCACGACTGCTTTGGCCAACGGCAAAGGCGTCGTTGCAATTGCTTTTATAGAAATTACAATATATGGAATAGTATTGTTGGTAGTACTCATGCCACCTAATCAATTGTCTGCCACTTGCTGAGTTATGGCCAGCTAGTTTTGCCCGCGGCTAATATCAATAAACGTAAATTTACTTTGATGCTAATGATTCGGTTGATGGTGTTATCATCCGCACACACACACACACACACACACACGTAAAGCACAACTCGCCATTTAATATGGCTATTGATGTATCAATGGGCCAAAGGCGTAAATTATTGCGTCAGTGCAGTGCAAATAGCCACAGGCCAAACTCCTCTCACATTTCACACCGCCCCTTTGATTATTTATACAATTTTTTTTGGCTTAGTGCATACAGTTTG
This sequence comes from Drosophila nr. perissopoda 5 BK-2023a, assembly GCA_035044105.1. NCBI lineage: Eukaryota > Metazoa > Arthropoda > Insecta > Diptera > Drosophilidae > Drosophila > Drosophila nr. perissopoda 5 BK-2023a. The sequence goes on from JAWNMK010000124.1 coordinate 6,618,141, forward strand.
AATGCAGCTGCAGGTGTTCGCATTGTTGGCAATGCCAATTTGATTAATGGCCCAAAGCGCAGCAAGCGACCAGCATTTTTAGGCGTCACACGTGGCGTATGCGTAACATACGACCATTTGGCGCCAGTGCGTATGCTTCATTTAATTATGTGCGTGCGACTGAGATGCATACACTCAATGTGTACGGGCTTATTGGGTATATTGGTTTCTAGGCTCGATTTGTAGCTAAGCAATTTTGGAATACCGAAACGAGTATCTGATTTTTATTATAATCTTAGAATCAGCTGGCACAAAACTCAGGAAATTCTTATAAATTCTTCGTCCTTAAGCAATGTTTTTGCTTACTTAACAAGAAAGAGTAAACTGAAAAATATTTGAGAAATATGTATTGAAAGAAGCATGTTAATTTCATATAATTCGCAATACTTTTCTTAGAACCGGATGTCACAACAACAATGACTTCAAGAAGTTAGAGCAATGCCAATTCGTTTTCAAGCAATGTTTTTGGCATATTTGACAGCAAAGTGCAAATTGATTTATTATGAGCCGTAAATATTTGATGAAATTAGTTTTCGTTATTTGTGCACTGTTTGGCGCTATGAGCAAATTGTTTGATCTACCCTTACAAACCCTCCTACTGTCCCCCCCCTCAATTCACAATCTGGTTGTTGTTGATATAAACACACGTAGCATATGCCCCAGCGACTCGACCTCACTCTGTCCATAGTCCAGTGTGGCTGCTACGAGGGCAAAGGCTCACACAAAAGGATGCGCCTGGGATCATTTTATATATTTGCTCATTTATTTGAGGAAATTTTTGTGCTAAGGACCAAACGGTGCCCTCGAAGGCACACAAATCCACAAACGTTTGGTTAAACATCTTAATAACAAATTTGTAAAGCTTAGCTGCAACAACAACGATAAGCAGAAAAAAAACGCCCCCATTTTCGTATTATTATTTTTGCTTTTTTTTTGTGAAAGGTTTGCCACCGTGTTGGACTGCTGTTGATAAGCACGCGCTGACTTTAAAGAATTTGCCCAAATAAATACTGAAAACGTCTCAAGCCAAGTGCCAAACAATGGCCAGACAATGCTACCCTTGGAGTCTGTTGCACATTTTTGTGTTGGCGGTTTTTTCTGAACAGTTCTTACTGTGTGTGGTCGCTTTTCTATTTTCTTTTCAGTTTTCTTTTTTTATTTTTGGGAGGTCATGGGGTCATCAATTTCGAAAACTGGCACAGCTTGCGCTGCTTTCACGATTGCGAATTAATAAAAAATAAAAAAAGAGCCTTGACGACAGCGGCACCATCAAAGCAACATTTGGAACACGAGCCATGATCCATGAGCCATGAGCCATGAGCCATGAGCCACGAAAAGCTGCCTTTTAATTGTCGTTTATTAATGGACATTTTGGCATTTCGTTTTTTAACAGTTTTTTTTTGTTGGGAAAATGACAAAACAGTTGCTGTTGATAAATGAGTTCCGAGTACGATTAAATTGAAGCGCAGTTGACATTTTAAAAAAGTTTCATTTTAGTTTTATGCATAATTTAATCAATAACTTAAAATAGCCAAGAAGTGTGTCAAATATATAAATATATATTTAATAAAAAAGCCGCTCAATAACTTGCTTGCAACTGAAAGTCGCAACTGAGCTACTTCAAGTCTTCTGAGTGATAAAACAATAAATATTGAGAACTCACTTAAGCGACACACTCTCATAAATAGAGGGGGGAGGGGGAAAGAATTGGAAGATGATTTGAAAAACATTAGAAAAGTGTGACAAGCGAAGATGACGAGGCGAGCAAGCGACAAGCACTTAAAAACAAAATCATCATCAGCAATTGAAGTTGATAACTGCAGGGAAGGGATTGCAATGAAAAGGACTCTCAAGAAGAAAGTCCAAAGCATTGACTAGGCAACATGTTTTGCATTTTTGAAGTATCTATATATATATAGTGTGTGGGAGTGTGTGAGTGTGTGTGTGTGGGCTTGTACCCGTTTATGATTAAAGTAAAAGCCTGAATATCGAATACTTGGCATGACAAGGCGTCATCCTGCCATGCTCGCATCCTGCTACACGGCGCACGCTTCTGCAACTTCATCATTGTGATAAATGAGCTTTGGATGTTGTGCGCCAAGAGCGACAATAGCAACAACAACAACAACAATAACAAACCAAATGGCTGTACATTTTTCCAAACAACATCAAAAAAACGAAAAAAAAATAAAAAAATGGGCAAAAAATAGGAAAAAATTGTAGAAAGTTTCGCCGCTCGAATTGTTATTAACAAGTTTTAAACAAAAAGTTCAAAGCTGAAGGATTTATGCCACATGCCGTAACCCACACAACAGCAAACATCAACGAAACGAGGCGAAACTAACTAAAAAGCAAACTTTAAACATTTTCATGCGTTTTGATGACTCCAAGGGACAATCGTGCCAACAAAAAAATAGAAAAAACAAATACAAAAAATATAGAAAAAAACAAAAAACCAAAAAACAAGCAAGTAGATCAACCAAATCAACTGCTTTCAAATTCACAACTTTTCGCTATGCAAATTTCTGACGGAGATTTCAGTAAGTAAAAGTGTGAAAGGGAGAATGTTTTGGCTTTTGTGGAGTACTCAGTAATTTTAGATTGCTCATTGTTTTTGAAAATAGTTTTCAAGATAGTCGACTACAATAGAGTAGATATTTTCGAGTTTATTTTAAATAAACTGCAAATTAGATAAATACTTGACGGCTTTTTGGAGCTGCACACGAACCTATTTACATATTCACTTTGCAGTGCTTGTGCCTCATTGCCTGATTTTATTTTCACATAGTCTTTTGATACCCAGGGTATCAAAGTAATATGGAAAATGTTGAACTGCGCATAAAACACCCTCGAAAAGAGGTCGCATTCAGTGCAGATGCTCCTTTGGCAAACGACTTTGCCACTTTGCCGCCACTTTTGGCACGTGCCGCTGTTGCAGCCCGTCGCTACCCTGCCTCAGAGCCCCCAGCAGACAGCTGCCACAACATTTGGACAGGCAACAGAGCTCCCACCCCCCATTCCTAACCGCGGCACAGTGCCACCCACAAGCCCTTAGTCGTAGCTAGTGGAAAACTTAGTTAGTTTGATTTTGAATGGTTTGTTGGTTTGGCTGCGTTGGTTGCTCCGGTTAGCTGCTGTTTGCCTGGCTCCTCATTGTTATCAACCAATTTGCCATGCGATGGTGCGTTTCTCATCTCGCGTGTTGACAGTGGCGGAGCTGTTGCACAGGGGTGTGTGTGGCTGCAGCCAGTAAACTTGGTAAGTAAGAGCGCGTTGGCGGTTCGTCTTTTTTGGTTACATTTGCAAACAGCATTTTGAGCGATTGCCAAGAGCATTAGTGGCTCAGCTGAATGACTGTGCGGAGAAACTGATTGCCTGCGTATGTGTGTGTGTGTGGGTGTGTGTAACTATTGTAAAGTGGGCTAAATGGCTTACTTACTTACTTAAGTTAGTGGCTTTGCTGGAATGTGCATTACGCTTTTTGTCAAAAAGTTATCGAAACTGCAATAAGAGCATGGAAAAGCATTAGAAACTCCAAACAAAAATGCGGCAAATAAGTTTCAGCTGCATCGAAAAGTTGATGGCAAAAATGCTGCACAAAATATTTGACTGCGTTCATTGATATTTTAAGTTTCTAACAGATTTTCCACATTTACATTTAATCTATTTAAGATTTCTTCATTTTGCTCAGCTTATTAATTAGTTGTGTGTTTATCCGTCTGGCTGCGCCTCAAAAGTGCGCCTGATTTATGTGCCAATATAAAATCTTGATATAGATTTATGACTACATCCTCAACCTTAACAGCAAGCAGTAACACCAACGTGGGCATAGCAAATATTTTTTTTTGTTATTTTAATTTAAGCTTGCCGCCGAGCTGCTAACGTGGCTAAGTGTCAATGTAATTTAAGGTAATGTGATGAAAGTATAACAAAAGGAAAAAATAAAAAATGTAAAATGCAAAAGGTAGAAAAGTAGAAAATATGTCTATTGACGGTTGTTGGTTGTGCGGTCACGAGCTGCCTCTTCAAAATTATGGTCCAACCGCAAGGTAATTAAATTCCTTAACGCAAGTACCAGCTAAGACCCCCCATTTTACCCCAACACGCCCCACCCCCCTTGCAGTTCATCGTTTTGTCTCCATTTCCGCCTTGGGGCGTTTGTGTCCTTGATGCCAGCAGTGCCCAAAAACGCACAATGAATGTCTCTGTGGTGGCATTTTTGGCAAGCATCTGTATGTGTGTGTGTGTGTGTGTGTGTGTGTGTGTGTATGTATGTGATACTGACAGCGGCAACGTTGTAGATTTCGTGGTTAGCACTTGAGCATTTAATTGAATTTTTTGTGTGCGCTTCCGACGACATCGTCGGCATCTTATGCGTGTCCTGTGCCCTGTGTCCTGTGTCCCATGTCCCGTATCCTGTGTCCCGTGTCCAACCCGCTAACTACCAACTGCAACCCAAATAACGGCTATGCTTTACATAGTTTTCCAACAGCGTCGCACCCAAAATGTCATAAATTATCAAATAAAGTTTTTATTTTAACGAGTTGCCACATTTTTACTCCACAATTTTAATTACTTTGGGACAGAAAATTTCACATTGCCCTCACACAAAAGCCAAATGCTGCACCTCAATTTGTCCATCTGTCATTTGTTCAATAATTTTCCAGCAGCTCTATGCCTGGGAAGGAAATTCGAAATTTTATTAAATTAATAATAAAAAGACATTGTTCTCAAAACAACAAATTAATTGATGCACACATATTTTAAATGGCAAAATGTCGAGTTTAAATGGCGTTCGTAAATGCAACTGAATTGTTGTTGAAAAACATTTTCTTCGAGCGCTCCCCTGGACTGTCACCTGTCGCTCTCCGTTTGCCACAACTTGCTGGTTGCAACTTTAATTGGTTTTGAGCCACATTCTGCTTGGATTTTGCTGAAACTGTTTTGGTTTTTTTAAAGCACACTTTGAAGGCAGGAAAAGTTGGTGTAATTGAAAACTGAATTAAATATTTAAAGCCGCAGCTAATTGCTTTTCTAACCTCAGGGCGAGTTTCTTGGAACCGTAATGACAATCAAAACAAAACATAATAAATAATATGAATTGAATTCTGCGAATTTTCCGCCCAGTTCTTAAAAATAATTTATGTGTCATATGCAAAAAACAATACTTAAAAAACAAACAAAATGAAAACTCAGCTCAGCTCAGCTATCATCAGCCATTTCGAAGTGATCAACTGCAAAAAGCTGTTCGCGAACTTTCTTTAATTGACAACAAACCCTTAAGTTGATTCCATTGTCGGAAACTGTGAACTGTTCCCGTCGTCTCGGAAGCTCTTTGAAATGTCAAGCACCTAGCAGTACGCATTTCCTTCATTTTCATTTCATTTTCTTTTCTTTTTTTTTTTTTTTATCGCTAACGAGAAGTATTCATAAGAGAAAAGATTTTCACTCGAGTTGGAAGACAAGAATAAAGCGACTCGGAAAACGTAAGAAAAATGGGGAAAAGCAGTGCATGTAATCCAATTGCAGATGTACAAATATACAAGCAAATATGCGAGCAGGCAAGGCAGCGTTTAATTTAAGGGCGTGGCATACAGACACAACATCCACACACACACACACACACACCACACTCTCAAGCGCTTAGTGCAAAATGTGTTAAATAAATATGAGTGGAAAAAAAGTTAAAGAAATTTACATGGCTGCTTTGCTTTACTTTTAAGTGGTTTCCCTTGTTGCCAGTTGGGTGAGTGTGTGTGTGTGTGCCAATGTGTGTGTGTGTGTGTGTGTGGTCGCACATTTTGGCTCAACTCGTCGCCTAGTATTTGTTGTTGTTAGGAGCTTTGAAGTAAGTGCATTTAACTTTGCTGCCAGTGCCTCAGAGTGCTAAGTGCGCTCAACATTCGCCTTGGCGTACTTACCTCCCCTAACCCCCCTCCACCCCTTAAGACCCCTAACCCTCTAGCGTGCCGCCTAAGCCCCGTCGCTTTGTTTATGCTGTTGACTTTTGTATGGAAGTGTTTCTTTAATGCTTTTTTACACCCATCATACATATTCTTGAATTGTAATTATAATTCAGTTACAGTTGGCCACACACACACACACAGACAAAACAAATGGAAATATGTATCTTGAAATGCATATTTATTATGCAAATGCCAAGAGTTGACCCATTGGCCTCGGCTTAAATGTCAATTTGATTTAATGCTGCTGCCATCTTGCAAGAAGATGGAAAACGACTTCAATTTCTTCTCATATTTTGTATGTAAATACATTTCAGGTTTGAAGCCAGGAAACGTGTCAGGCTGCCTCACAAACGGAACGCGTAGCCTTTCACGCTGCCACTCGTCTCTCCAAACAAAAAGAGAGTGAGACAGGTAGAGAGAGAGATAGAGAGAGATAGAGAGAGATAGAGAGAGATAGAGATAAGGGTCAGGACAGTCAGCAGAGCAAAACATGAACCGACATCAGAGCAATTCCACATTTGCTGCATTTAAATGAAATTATGCAAATGGCGAACTGATTTTCTATAAATGAAAATCCCCGGACAACACACAATTTTGCAAATGACTTGTTTTTCTGTTGGCCAAATTTTGTATACGTTTCGAAAATCAAAAAGCAAATTATAATATGAAGGGGCAAATGCTCGAGGTGATTAGCATGTAATTTGTGTCAAGCTGTTTTCATTGTTTACTTTCTGCCATAATTAGCATTTTCAGCTTGTTAACTGTTTTGCCCTTCAGTTGATTTGTTTCCTATTAGATTTAATGATTTTCATTTTCCCGTGCAAAGTAATCTTTGATGTTTAATTAAATTTTAATCGATTGCTGGCATACAATAATTATATTTACACAATACAGAATTGGTCACTCAAAATGTGTTGCATAAGTAGCAAAGTAACTAATTTAATGCGTGTGCAACTAATACGTGTTGAAGCGAATTACGTTGCACTGGCTGTAATTGTTGCACATCGCTCATTTGCAACGAATTTGGGGCATGCAGCAGCCCGAAAATTTGGCAGCTGGAATTTGTGAAATTGTTTTTGCTTTTGTTTATGTAGCTGGTTTTTGGGCATTAGCAGCTGTCATTGCTGTTAAATGTTAACAAATTAGTGACGGCGGTTTGGACCAACTGTGAAACGTGTTGGCTACTTGGTCAATGCCGTGGTTGTCGCTTGTCGTTTGTTGGTTGTCACGGACTTAAGCGCACCCACACAATACACACATGTGTGTGTGTGTGTGTGTGTGTGTGTGTGTGTGTGTGTGCACAAGGTTGCTGTCAGTTTTTGATTAGTTGGTGCTACATTACACAAAGCTGTCAGCTAATTATTGTCGCCATTTGTTGTTATTGTTGGCCATTGTTATGGCCTTGCCCAGCTATTTTCAACTCTTATTTCAGCCAATTTAAGCCATTTAACAACTTGGTACAAATCTCGTTGCGAATTCTTAACAAATTCTGCACAACTTTTGCTTAATACAAGTTGAGTTGAATCTAGCTGTCGAATTGCGAGACAAGCTGCCATTGTGCGTAACTGCTCATCCTGCGCATTTCTTTTGTATCCTCTGCACTCCTCTCAATGCAATTGTAATCCTTTAAGCATCTTGTCGAACAGCGAAAGATAGAAAGAGCATTGCTAGATAGACTGGATGTGAAGAGACGGAGAGAGAGAGAGAGAGAGAGAGAGGAGGTATAAAAAGCAAAGAAAAAAGAAAGCAGATTGCATTGCGCTTCATTTAAAATGTACTCTTTTAAGAGCCAACATCTTATGCAATCTTTAGTACGTTTTGTTGCTTGTTAATGCTACTTTTGTTGCTTCCTTTTTTGTATACCCTGTAGCCAGTTACAACGCGTAAGAGGGTATTATGACACTGTGGCTTCTACTTTCACTCAAATATACAAAAATAATCCAATTAAGCGCATTTTTGTTAGGTTAACCCAGTAGAATATTGCAACTTTCAAATAGGGTATCTGCTAGTCGATTGAACTCTCGGATTGGAGCACTCTTGCTTGTTTGTCGTAGCTGTCGGTTTTTTTTATGGTCCACTTGGGTGCGGCAGCTGTAGCTGATTGTTGTTATCACAATTGACTGAGATTACGTTTACAGTGCACATAAAAAGGTCACTTAGTTTAGTTAAAGTTAAAGTTGCGCGACTTCATTTAAGTATCTTATTTTTTAATGATACTGCCAACGGCTTAATACTAGTTTAAGTTTTTTTTGTTATCCTTTATTTACAATGTCCAGTTGTGTGTTGTTGGCCTAATTACTGACTGACTCAAATATTCTCTCGTTTTTTTTGTTTGCAAATTATTTATGCAAAAAAGTTTTGTTTAGTTAATTAAAATATATGTAAAATGTTTTCAAAACAATTTAACATTTTTTCTAGCTCTACTTATCCGTTTATTTTTGTATATGCGCATAACAAATTGTGGCTGCAACAAGTGCGGCAAGTATGCCAAAATGTTTGTGTATACCTTCTAAAATATGTACATATTATTTGTGTACTTAGTTCGTTTTGCCTTAAAATGCAAATTAGGTCGAAGCTTGCCATTTAACATGTAAATGCCAAATAAAATAATTATTTATAGAATGAACGTAATAAAATTGTATATATATATTTCAAATCACCACAACCCTTGAAGGTAGCTTGAATTTTAAGCACAATTTTGCGCTCAACTATTAATTTTGGTTCGCTTATTAAAATGCGCCCAGATTGTTGGTTTCTGGCTGGTTGTGGCTTAGCACTTGCCAATAAATCAAACCGGAAGTTATAGACAGAGCAACCGCAAGTAACCCATACAATGATGTGCTTTGACACATAACCATTTGATTTATGGCGTGAATGCATTTTCTTTTATGTTTCATTTTCCATTTTCCAATTTTTTTTTTTGTTTTTTCAATTTCATTTTTTTGCAAGTAATAGTGCACTTGCACTGAAATGGCCAGAAAAGAGCTGGGCTGGGCCAGCTTCTCATTTTTGGCTATTGGGAGCACTTCATAGATTTGCGATATTTTATCGTGGACGACGTTGACCAGTTGGCCAAAAGTGGCCAACGTCAATTGGCAATTGCCATGCAGCTGCGGCTCAACTGCAGCCTCAGGTTGAAGTTGATGTTGCAGACTACGGCATGGACTTGGAGGTTACCTTCAATGTCATTTGCCTTTGTAAAAAAAAAATATGTAAGCTGCCGTCTCTGTGGCACTGTCTAACTGGCAAACGTTTTGAGTAGTGTTTCGGAACACATTTTCTGCGAATTCGCCAAACATTTCTACACAATTCCATCATTTCGATAAGCAATGAACCTTTGCAATTATTTTATTTGTAATTATTATTGTGTGATTCTCTTGAACCCTTTTTGAGTTGAGAGTTTGGTGTTGAAGTACTCAAAGAGGGTTTTTCTTCCCCTTTTCCTTTTATTTCTAGTATTACTTCCCTAGTACATATTTCCAAGTATGCTTGAAAGAAGTATGCTTTGCAAAACGTGTTTAATTTAAAGAGATTGGGGATTGAAGAACACTTGTGTTTATCTACTTTATACAGATACTTATATCAAGCACTGTTGTTGCTATAGCTACTGGCTTGCTTCATTATGGTGCAGCTGCCTTAGTTTCTGCTGGCAGCTCTTAAAAATGAAATGGACAAGGGCAAAATGTTTGACTAACTGGCCAGTTGACTGGTAGACTGTTTGGGTGATTTGGTTTCTGTTACGGATTTTGTTTAGTTTGCTGGATTTTTTTTAGCTGTTTGGCTTTTGGCCAAGAGTCATAAAGCCGTGATCTCGTTTGTTGTCAACCATTTTCTATTTTTTTTTTTGGACAGCTAGATTTTTGGCCACAATCAACGCTGCTGATAGTCAAACTTAATTGCGATTGAGTGAATTTTTATGGCCTGTGCCCAATTGTGAACAATCGCGTGTTTTTGGCATATTTCAAAACTGGCTCTCAACTGCAATTGAATTGAATGCACATAAATTTTGTATGAGTATTCGGTATTGTTTGGCCATGCGGCATTTGGCCTCCATTTGGGCCCTCTGTCATTGGGCCGCCTGTCTATCAGTTTCGGTCGGTCCTTCACAGCTAATTAACTGCATTTTTCGCATGTCATTGCAGGATGCGGGCGTTCATTGGCCACTTGTCGCATACATTTTGAGTGTAATTAAGGTCAGCAGAAGTCAACTTGCAACTTAAAAATGTCAAACGTTGGCCAAATGGGTGGTAAGTATTCGGCTCCCGCTCTGCTCCATATCTATACGTCTGTCCTTAAATTGCTTTTGGCAATTGGGCCAAACTACACAGACCACTGACAATTTCTGTGTTAGCAGACATTTTTCTCTCTCTATATATATATATATATATATATATATATGTGTGTCTGTCTGTATAGTTCGTTATCTTGCTGTGTCGCATACTTTGCTCTTTTCGAGATGACAAAGATTTCACTAGCGCTAATAGTCATGGCAACTATCCTCTTAGACACTCTCCTTTCCCCTTTCCCTCTCGCATGCCACGCCCTCGCCCTCGCCTTCGCCTCAATTTGCACCCTTCGCTGATTTGCGGTTTTGCCCAACATAATTGCACGTTTTTATGAGGCCACAAATAATTTGTCATGCAGTTTGCAAGTTTTGCTTCTTATCAGGCAACGAGATGCGACTCTTGCAACTTAATGTGGCATTGCCATGCAGTTGAATGAACGATAACGGTAATTATGTGAAAGCAAACAGCAGCTTAGCAGCTACTTAATGGCAACTTTTGAACTGCAAGCAATACTGGCTTATGATATTATGGCAACTTTCGCGTCATTTAACTTTGTCTTTTTTTATATAATAAAGAAAATGTAAAAAAATTAGCTTAAGCGAATTTATAGACTACGTGGTTAATTAACCATTAATTGCGTATCAAATTAATGTATCAAGTTTTCTTTATTTAAGTTTCACATTTGAGAAAATGAGTTTCTTTTTGAGAAAATGAGTTCTTTATCATTTATTGTTCGCACACGTGAAATATATTTTTATTATCATCGATTTATGGCTTTAATAAGCGATTATTTTGTGGCATCGATATAATCACAATCAGCTATAAAATATATGTCCATTTTCAGTTCAATAGCTATGGCATCTCATCAAAATGTATTATAGTAACACTAACAGAATTTACTATTAAACCCTTCGCTTCAATATAATTTACAGTTTCCCATTTTGGATTTTTTTTTATTGGCCAACGCCATAGCCAAAGGCGGCGTACACACCATTTGTTTTGTGTTTCCACCCCCCCCATTGTCTTAGGGGCTGCTTTTCTTTTGGTTGTGTGTTGGAAAGTGGGGTGTGAGGGTTGGCTGCAATATCGGGGATTATTACTTAGTTTTAATCATAAATTTGTGTGCCGTAATACCGCCGAAAGATAAACAGCAAAGTTACCGTCTCGTTTTATGGTCAGCTTAAGGTCGTCTTATCCGGCATTGCAATGCACTTAACGCAGCTGGTTTATGGGATTTCAGCATTTAATATGCATTGGGCTAACAAAACAAAAGAATGAGAGGGAGCGAGATTGAGAGAGGGAGAGGGAGATGGAGAGGGAGAAAACGATATTGTAACTTAAACGCTGTTTGGCAGCAGTCAATCAGTGTTGGTCTGCCAGTCAGTCTGACAGTCAGTCAAACGTGGCTGGGGCTATAAATTTGCTTAATAAAGTTTTCATATTTGCAATTAATTTCATTTCATTTCTGCATGAATAAGGGCCACACTCCGGCTTCATTTACGGGCCTGTAAATCCGAATCTTTTGGCTGAATGCCTGCCTGCAATTTGCGCGCCATTCAATATAATCACAGGACGAGATGGAGCTACACAGCGAGTGGCAGAGAGAATGGGGAGAATGGGGAGAGAGGGGGTCAATTGAAACGCAACAAAAACGCATTACACCATGACGTATGCGTAATACACATTTTGAATGAAGTTGCTGAGTTTTTCCATCTTCAACTCTCTGTCTCTATCTTTAAACTTGAAACACTTAATTATTTGCGCTGCATTCGGACTCAGACTGAAACTCAGCTGCAGCTGCAGCTGCTTAATGTGTGCAATTACCGATAAATTAAAATCGTTTAATTAAATGTGCAAAAGGGGTTGGTGTGGGGAACGGGTGCTTGTCTACAAATCGGTATTCTGTAGCTTAAATATTTACATCTAGCAGAGTGCTTCCTTCTATTTGACTTGCCATTAAATTGCTTGCCTACAGATACACACACACACACACACGCATCTGTCTCCTTCACTCTCTATGTTAGTGTGTATATCAGTGTGTGGTTGTTGTAATTATGGCGCATAAGCCATAGACACATAGACACACCTCCGTCCCTCCTCGCCAGCCGCCGCTCTTCAGTGTTAGCCAACTAAATTGCTATTTAAACATTTTAAGTGCTTTTGGTGTTAATAACACATCAGCGCATGTTTCATTTGCCTGAGTCAACAGTTTAATTAGAGTTGGTGCATAAATCATCACCCATTCGCCAACATTCGCCTCAGCTGCAGCTGCATCGCCACTTACAGATACATTTCTATCCATATTTGCCGTAAAGATTTTGCATTCGGATTTTGATATGCTATTTCCAGCCACTTATCGGTCTTGCAGTCGTCGCTCAAATATGTCAAATAAATGATGATGTCAACTGTGCCATTTTATTCAATTGGAAGGACAACAAATTTCGAAGTTATTTTAGCTAAAAGCTATGCTATGATGCTGAAGATGCAGAATGCTTCTCATAGGACGTTCTGTCTGCAACATTTCCCTGATGAGCTGATGACGGAACTAATCTACAAAGCATAAATAATAAGGAAATAATTTAAAATTAAAGGACTTAAGCATTCTAAGCATGAAAAATTATGTATTTCAAATTTAAATTAGTTTTCCATCAAGACTTACAAATATTGATAAGCTAATACGTGAATAAAATCGATTCTGAATTCCTTGAGTGAATATTTTGAGATGGAAATCGGATTAGATTCAACAGCTGTGAGTTATTGTTTTCACATAGTTGTGTGCAACATTTAGTACCCATTATATGTCAACCCAAGATGCACAGTTATGGTGCACTAAAACAAAACCGCATTCTCAAGTATGCTCGTGCATGGGTAACTGGACCTATGTCTCTGCTTCAAGACTTTGAACGCGTGTGTGTGTGCGTGTGCGTGTGTGTGTGGTGTGGTGTGTTAATGGTCCAAGGCAAGAATCGTGGCAAGTGACAGTGCTAAAATTAATAGAGCACCTCGACTTTAGTTCGCTGCTGCTGCTGCTGCTGTTGCTGCTGGCAGTGGTTCTCGAGTTGCCCACGTGGCGTATGCGTGATTTATGCTATGAAAACCGCATTTAATTGAAATTGAGCTGAATCTTCCATGGAGTGTGCATGTGTGTTAATAGCTTGTACTCGCGGCGTGCCGCCATCATGATCATGCTCGTACATGGCTTTGATATATGTATGCCAAACTTAATCCCGGCCAGCAAGTCTGGCCCGATTTTGATTTGTCCTATGCCAAAGCCATGAATAGACAAATATTGCGGCTGGCTTATTAATAGCTAACTCGAGCTACGAGCTAAGAGAATAATGGCACACTCACGCACAGCGGGCGACTAATTAAAGGCAGACCAAAAATCGTTGACGTCACGGACGCTCACAAAGATGCTCCATCTACGACCACCCCCCACACCCAATCCCCTACCCCTAGCCACACCAAAAAACGGCAACAGCTGTTCAAAGTGCAGTCGCGCCCAGCACAAATCCAGAGCCACATCTCTGCTCAGTCTGCTTACGGCCAGCAGCATTCTCTGCCAGCATTGTGTGTGTATGTATACGCATTTCAGTTGTTGAGCCTCTGCAGGCTCGTAGTACACAACAACTCCAAAGGCAACTCCCGGCATTTGGTCAGGCGCAGGCGTCTGCAGGCATCTACAGGCGTCTGCAGTCGTCAACAGCCGTCAACAGCCGTCAACAGACGTCGAAAAGAACAGCCGTTGCTCTCCCAGCGCAGGCGCCTCCAAACTTGGCTTCCACACAGCGCTGTGCTGCGCTGTATCTGCAAAGATGAGAGAGATGGCCAGTGGCTGTGAGCGAGAGCGAGAGTGAGAGCGAGAGTGAGAGCGAGACTAAGTTTGCGAGACGCTTGCCGGCTTTTGGACTCTCAAACAGCATTCATATTTAATAAGCGAATCGTATATAACTATGTATATTTTTATGATTTTTCTTTTTTCGTTTTTTTTTTTGTGTTTGGTTCCAAAGTTGACTGTTGCTGCCGCTGCACACAGTGGCGCCATCTGGGGTGGGGGGCGGCATCCAAAGTTAATTAAAACGCATACTTAATGCGAGTCCTGCGAATGCCTTAGACGTGCTTTTTTGGGGTCGCCTCATGACCAGGCAACTCCGGCCCAAAATACTCGTAACCAAAACCCAAATGTGAGGCTCCCAAATGGTTCCCAATGCACACATTCCAAGCGATATGTAAATGTATCTAGGTATGTGTGTGTGTGTGTGTGTATGTGTGTGTGTGTGTGTGTGTGTGCGTACACAACTTACAGACATTGGACGGCGTTTGGGTTTTGATTAATTGAAGTGCCGTTTGAGTTTTGGTCGGACCGGCGGGCTTTAATGCTGCCAAAAGTGTTGAATTATATGAAACTTAAGGCGGGAAAAATGCTTAAAGCCGGGCAGGTGTCTGTAATGGATTGTGAGTTAATGGGTGTTTAAAAGTCAGCTTAGAGTTTGCTGTATCAAGTGAATTACGATGGGATGTAAAAAAGTTAAGAGCTTAGATCACAGCTAATTAACTTAGCTGAACTCTGCAACAAGAAATTATGGCAGAATCATAAAAAAATATAAGTTCACTTTAGTTTATAAGTTTAGGGTTCTGAAAAAATGAGCTATTTTAAATAATTTTTGTTAAATCAACTTCGAAATGATAGACAAAACTTGTATGTGTGGTGGTAATACCTAAACCATTTGACTTTATAATATTTCAACTAGAAGTTTGTTAGTCTCCCGAGCCTGTTTCATTTGCTGTTAAAACATTCCAACTACTCCCAGCCGCATTCGATTCCTTCGAGAATGAACCTTTTGGTGCATTTGGAATAATCATAGATTATGCTTACTGATGCTTTGTTTTACCTGTCGTCCCCAGTGCCCCCAAAGCAGTTTCATAAAACCTAAAACGATTTTTATGCTAACAAGCCGAGTGGTCCGAGCAACCCAAAAAAAAAAAAATAGTATACATTTCGTTTGTTATCGCCGCTTGCCATTGCTCATAACGGCATACAATTTTAAAATCACCCAAGAGACTATTAAAACTATTATCTGAGTGGGGAGAGTCAATCCCCGCTTAACCCCCAAACTCCTCCCAGTTGACATACGTTCTTGCAGGCTGTACGCTTTCTAGCATTTTTCTCTGCCTTTTTTGTAGTTTCCTTTTTTCTGCTCTTGCGCTTTTTGGCAGGCGAAATTAGCCAAGTGCGCAAAATTTAAATTAATTTCATGCTTCTGCAAGCCGAGCAACTAAAACTGGCCAACACAAACAGCCAGCGAGTCACTGAGCCAGTGAGGCAGCCAGCCCATCAAAGCAGTGGCTGTGGCAGTGGCAGTGGCAGGCGAAGGGCAGACAAGCGCGACACACACCCATTTCCACACATCACACACACTCGCACGCTCACACATACACACTGTCACTCACACACACACACACATACTACATTTTTTACCGCAAACATTAGCAATTCTAATTTTTCGTGCAAAGCTTTTGCTTCCCATCGTCTACGTTTTGACCAGCGGTTTTGCCTGGGTCAGTCATAAAAAGGTTAAGGGAAACACACACACACACATGCAGACACGAGCAGAAATTCATTGTTTAAAATGAAACCACAGCACATACACACATCCGGTTTCACGGGAAACATTTAGTTGTCTGTTCCAGCCGGATTCACTGCCTTGTTAAAGCCAATTTTAAGTTATAAGTTTCGTTCCACTAATTACAAGGCTGAGCTGAATTTACCTTTGATTATGGCCAAAGCAACAGGATAATTTGATTGATTTCAAAATAACATAGTAGTTAAGTCCTTTTTACCATAATTTATCTAAGCCATTAGAGTGAAATGGAACGAATTGTGTTCTTAAACTATCAACTCAAGTCCATGCCAGGTATTTTTGCGTATATTTCTATTCTGTTATATTTTTCTACTTATAATCCAAATGTGTGCAATATTTTCCAAAGTTACTATACTATTTTTTAGCTGTGAGCAGTACAAACCAAAGTTCAAGTTCACATTTCAGTGCCATATCTTTCAGAATGTAATAAAATAAAGACACAGCAACAGTCAGTCTCCAAGATAATTTGTCTATTTTTCCGCTTGAAATATATTATATATATATATATAAATATATGTGTGTGTATTATATATATATTCATTTATTTATGTTTGTACACAGCAGCTTTTAAAATATTGGTATAATAATTTTGGTGTTTTGGCTTGCGCATACGCGTCTGAGCTTGGCACAATAATTGGTCTTGCCCAGCGACAAACTTGCGACAAAGTTTGACCAGCGAGCGGAAGAGGACGTCCAGAAAGTGGACAAGACTGCGTCAGCTGCAGCCGGCAGCCGGCAGAGATGTGGCTGCTTAATTGCCATTGACTTTTGGCTAAGATTGCATCGGCAGGGCACAGAACAAAAAAAAAAACAAAAACAAATAAAAAACACAGCACAGTCAAAGGCAAACAATGCAATGAAGAAGTGTATATCCAGCTTGGTGGGAATAGAGAGTCGACGACATCCTTTTCGAGATATTTTACAGCCCACGGACATGAATGAAGGATGGAAGCGAAAGCAAAGTGAAGCAGTCAAATGGTCGCGCCATTTTTAGTGAGACAAATAGAGTCACTGAAAGGGGCAGGGGAGCAGTTGTGCAGGGGTTGGTGAGGTTTGGCTTGCATTTCCATTTGAGAGCGAAATTTATTTGACTGCGGCACAAGGAAGAAAAGTTTCAAGCAGCCTCCCCGAAAACGGAAACGCTGCAACGGAAGTGCAGGCAGCTCTGTTACATCTTCTACATTTTGCTGTCTTCTTTTTGGCCCGGTTTTTGCTAACATTTGTTGGCTGCTTTATTTGCTGTACGACTGTCTGTCTGCCTGTCTGTCTGCCTGCCTGTCTGTGTGTTTGTCTGTCCCTACTTTTGAGCTTGGGCACTGCGGGCTGGTCATTTTGAAGAAATGTGACTTTTACTGCGACTATTTGTGTATCCGCAAATTGTGATTAATTGCTAGTGAAGGGGGTAAGCTGGAAAGGACATAAATAGGGTGAAAGAGAAAGAACAACGATTTTTGAGACTAATGTATCCTTTGCCGCTTATCCTTGTCATCTATGGTGCTGCATCCATGTTGCCCTTTAGGATGCGGGCAAAAAAATATATTTATATTTTAATACAAATGCTGCATGTGATTCCAAATGTTTTGCATTTTTACAATTTAAAATTGATCCAAACAAAATAAATTGGATTTTTTCTTATTCAATTCAATGTATAAAAAACATACATTTCCAATTTGAGTACGAAATATATTTTGATGTATTCAAATTTTTTTGAAATTCGATTAAGTAAATTACAAAATGAAAACGCTTTAAATCTGTTTCCATATTTGTACAACATTTTGTGGAGCTCTTCATCGTTGTGTTTAATTAATAACTAACTAATACAAAAATAAATCAAAACAGCAAAAATAATTGTTAACATTCAGTTTCACTTGCCAATATATTGTTAGCCATGAATTACTCGATTTACATTTCTTGAATTCCTGTCAATTATTATATTCTATTATATTATAGTTTATGGCATTGTTGCAACTTTTGTACGAACTTCAGCAGTTAATTCAATTACTTGTGACAGCTTGAGTATGTGATAAAATCCTAAGCAAATTCATTATTATCATATTAAATTCACTTTCAACTCCCACTGTGCTTTGTGTCCTTCGCTGTGAGCACATGTCCTGATCTAAGGACACTAATACAATTGCGTTCTTTACTTCCTTTCACGCCCACATGTGGAGATATGGAGCCGCAGTTGCGGCTGTCGCAGCCAAGAATGCTGAGCATTAAGAGCTTAAAGACTTAAAACATTAACACACACACACAACCACACACACACACACACACACATCCACACACTTGCGCACACATGCACAGCCACATGACAGCATTCCAGGACATAACCGAAGAAAACTATTTACTGCAGACACAAAAAGCAGCTAACGCTCTGTTGGGGCCACCCTGACAAAATTTAAATCCGTCAGGTGTTTTTAGATATATTTCTCGGTTTGACAGCAGCACCCAAGGACACACCCTGAGACAGACAGTTGACAGACATGTGTGTGTGCGTGTGCGTGCATAAGGGTGTGTGTGTGTGTGTATGTGAACCCTGACGTAATTTATTATGCGCCAAATCATGGCAAATGCATTAAAATTTCGTCTACAGCGTCACAATGTGGCCAAAAAGTATCTGAGCTGAGTTGGGTCTCCGTCCGGGTGCAGGTCCCAGGTGGGGATGAGCGTGCGGGCACTGCGGCACTACCACCTACAGTTTGTCAAATTTCTTTGCGTGCACGTATATTATGCGAAAATACCACTGAGTTGAAAAAGCGACTATCACAAAAACCACTAAAAGAGCTCGAGTCGTCGTCAACGAATGAAAGCTCAGTTCTGATTTTTTATACCACATTAAAAAGAATATATATGAAATATGTTTTTTCTGTATTTAATACTTAAATGTATGGAAAATACATAGGAAATAAATCTGTATGCCACCACTATCATTATAACAACTTGTAGATACCTTCAGAACAGAAAGTTTAAATTTGTGAAGAGAAATCATAAATTTATAGCATTTCTAGATGAACATATTAAGATGAGATTATTCATATCTATATTATGTACACTTGATATGAAAGGAGTGACCGGTTAGATATCACATGCACAACTTTGAGTTACGCTTTTTAACTATTTTCGGGCACAAACTATAAACAAGAACCCTCAGTTCAGCAACAGAAGCCAAAAAAACCGACAATTTTAGATTTTCTATGTGTGTATGTTTGTGTGTATATTTTTGTGTGTATATTTTTGTGTGTGTATTTTTATGTGTGTATTTTTATGTGTGTATTTTTGTGTGTGTATTTTGGTGTGTGTGCAAAATTCGGTTGCAGGCTGCCGTTTGTGTGCGGGCACAAATGTCAACAGCCAGATTATGACCATATATAGAATGAATCTGTTGTTGTTATTGTTGTTGTTGTGGTTGTTGTTGTGGTTGTTATTGTGGTTGTTGTTGCTGCTGCTGGTTAGCCAACAACTTAAGCATAAAAACTTAGCTGGACATGTTTATATACTTGCAGTTATATAAGAAATAAACATCGTCTATGTATTCACGTACATATGTGTAATCCATCAATTAATAGTCCTGACAAGCGTCTAATTAAATATGTCCTGGCAGCTGAGACGCGTCCGCACACATACGAAATGATTCAAAGGCCAAAGACCAGCCACTAATTTAGGCGACGCAAAAGGATTTGGTTATTTCGAATACACTTCGAGGCCATCCGAGGACTACGAATGAGCTCTGCTCTCTCCGTGTGTGTGTGTGTGAGGCTGGCCATAAAAGTTTGTCTATATACTCCTGCATTCATTAAAGTTTTAGTAAAATGCGCATATCAATAGATGAACGACTTTAGCCATGAGTTAAAGTTGGCACTTGGCACATGTGCAGAACAAAAAAAAAAATGTTTAATGCCTGTTGTCAGGATGCCAATGCCAGCATTCGAATTGCTCATTTGTCATGCATATTGACAACACCACAGGCATGGCCACAACAACAGCAAAAACAAAAAACAAACAAGATCAGGCTAACGTTCATTTAGTGCCTAAGACTGTCCCAAAGTGGGCCAGCTTACAAATTTTATGGGCTTTGTAGCCTTGAGCCACAAAACGGAAACGCATAAAACTCACTTGAGCTGTGTTGAATTCAGAATTGAAGTGGATTGTTTAGGAATTCAGCGCAGCGCTGCATACGCTTTAGACTGGGCATAAAGTAAGGAAACAAGCTGACCTTAAATCATACATTTTAGTTACTAGGTTATTATAAAAACCAATTTATCAGTTATATATTAATAATAATTATATTTAATGTTGCGTAACTGAAATGTTGTATTAATTCTCTTTCTTGTATTCCGCTTATTGCTGAGGCTTTCACAACTCAGTCGCTGCTGCTGTCTCCTGTCTGCTGTCTGCTGTCTGCTGCTTTCCAACGCATTTCGTTGCTCTTAATCCTTTATGCACACTTGCCTCTCGGTCTCTCACTCTCCCTTGCTCAATCTCTCACTCTCATGCGCTTTCGTCTCTCTTGTGCTGTCAAACCAGAAAAAACCTTGATAATGGCAGCTCGACAGGCACAAATACACACACACACACACACACACATATACATACACGCAGGACACAGTGTCTGTCATATACGGCATGGTTATATCCGTTTGCGCATATATGCCAAGGATTAGTGAACATGAATGTTGATAGGCGGCGTTTCAGTGTTTGACAGATGAGTTTTATGGGTTTTGCGCTTGTCCCTCGTCCCACTCCTCGCCTCTGCCTCTCTCTTCGTGTGTGTGTGTATGCGCGTGTGTGTGTGTGTGTTGTCTTCATCGGCGCCATAATAGCGCCCAAATTGAAAGCATAAAACTCAATTAAAGCAACTTTATGTGCAGTCATTTCTCCGGTTTATGTTGCAGTAAGCCTCGCGACATGTCTGCTGACGAGCAAGCGCACCTGTCACCGCACCATACCCCACCAACCCGCCTCCCGCTGGCAAACTCACAGGCATTCACTCACACCCAGCAGGGATTTCCTAATTGCGCGGCAAGCTTCAACAGCAACATCAACGGATATTGAAAGTGCATACACACACACACACACACCGATTTTTGGGGTGAGTAGAAAATTGAAATTGCAAACAACTTCATTTGATCCCCAACAGTTTGCTAACTATCAAGCCCGCCAAATATTTGCAACTCCCGCTGCAAGCCGCCGAAACCCTTTTTAGGTTCAATCTGTTCGCGAATACCTTTGGCCCTGCTTTGAAGGAGCTTTTGGCATTCTTGCGTAATTTGCTGTAACTGCATCATTTAACATTTGAAAGACTACTGCAGCTGCTCGTCGTCCTGCTCGTCCTGCCAGGATGCCTTGACTTCGCTGCCACTTTAGCTGTTGCTGCTTGGCATTTTAGTTGCCATTTGCGAAACGACAGCTACAAGCGTTTGAGCAGCCACTGAGAGATGCCACCGAGTGCTTTGCTGCTTTGCTGCGTTGCTGCTCTGCCGTTTGTTGGCCCTGTCTTAGTGCAATTGGTTGCTACTTTGCCACTAATGGCAACAGACAGCAGTTAATGGTCCGCAAAAAGAATCCTGCAACAAAAGTGTGAAAATGAATTTCTCTCTTTTGTTGTTTTATACACTTTTTCCGTACTGCAAGCACTTCATTTACAAGCCAGCAAAAAAAGGAAACAAATCCCAAAAAAGTATGCAACTGCAAAAGAAATGTAAAAATGTAAGAATTTAATTAGATCTCAGTGTGGCTTACCTTGACTAAATTGCTGAGGCTTAAAACTGCGAAATAACAAGACAAAACATTTATATTGAGATTGCCATATAGTAAACAGTTCTCCAAACTAGAGGAGAGAAGAACAATCTTTTAATGAGAACTTAGATCATTAGGATTAGATAAGGCTATGAACTTAATTATTAAATGAAATGTGTCTGGTATAGTAAAAGTTATTCCATTTATTTTTGTATATCGCCAGATCTTCTTATTTGGAAAATAAATAATTAACTTATGGAGTCGAACTTCTTGTTACTCCATACATCAACTTCAGTGCTTGACATAAAGATTATAAGCACAGATTTACCAGCCATGGTATCCAGATACCCATATCAAACGAGTTGTTTGTCTTTCCGCTCAGCAAATAGTTAAAGGCAAATCCTCAAACTTATACAGTAAAGTTTTTGACATGCATTGCAGCTGCTGGTAATATTCAATTAAAACTGTATTTTTGCTTGGCCAAGACAAACAGGCTTGTGAACTACTCAAACCATTGCGTAAGCTCAAAAACATATTCGCACTCGTACTCGTACACAAAATGGGGGCCCTAAAGCGTGTAGCGGCCCCAAAACTTCTCTCAACTTATTAAATCTCTCAGAAGTTGGCATACAAATCATTTGCGCCGCGTCGAAACTCGGGCAAACAACTCGACAACAAATAAGTTTAAGTACATTTAACTTTTGTGACAGATACAAGCCAGAGAGACACAGATACAAAATTTCAGATACAATTTACTGTATGCAACGCCCACGTCACGCAATTCGAGCGCCTATATTACTTATAGTATATATATGCCACCGCATGTGACGACAACTTCTTAAGTAGTCATTAAAAATCAAGCAAAAGTTGATTGGTGTGAGGCAGGGAGGCAGGGGGAGGGAATACATACAACTAAAAGTATGACAGAAAACTTTGTGCAATTGCATTAAGGATCTATTTCGCTTCATTATCGTCGGGCCAGCCAAATGAGGTAGAATGAGGGGTGGGGTAACTGCGACATGCCAAAACTTTTCGCATACATATTAATTAAAAGTAAGTTATCAACAAGACAATTTACATATATATATATACATATATATATATATATATATATCATCAAGCAAGCAGCCGGCATAAACTTGACTATTTATTGGAGCGGCAGTTAACAGCCGTCAAATCAGTGAGGCAGGTGAAAAAACAACTTGGCAATTGGCGTAAAAGTTGTGCAAAAAAGAAGAGAAACGAAAAAAAGGCGATGATAATGTAACTTATTAATTTCGTCTTTTCATAGTTGGACTGGAAAACAACTGACTGCCATGTGTCAACTTTTTTAACGGGGAGTATGGGGCAACTGACGTTAATTGGGGTGTAAAAATAATTTGCCACGCTTCGTTTTGTTTCTGCTGCACAGAGACAACTTGTTGTGGCTGCTTCGAGGCGGGGCAATTACGTGAGCTGAAGTGTTAATTAGGTAGAGTATGCTCCACAGCAGTGTAAATGAGTGTATATACTCGTGTTGTGCGTGTCTCGACCAACAAAGTTCCTATTTATGTGTACATCGACTACCCATAAAAGTATGCTACACTTTTTATACGAATTTTAACTCAGATATGAAACTAATAAATTATGGAAAACTTTTATCTCTCAATTCCCATAATTATCGTTGTGTTTATTTTTGGTTTGTTTGCTTCATTTTCATTTCAACATAATTAATTAAATACAATTTGCACAATATTCTGAAAACTAAAGTTCATCGAAATTTCAAGGCATCTACTACCTTTTAATTGGCCAACTGCAGTCGGTGGTGGCTCATTAGTATGCAAGGTAGTTTTATGTTTCTCGAAACGGCAATTATCTATGGCTACTTTATCAAATGGCAAACAGACGCCATATGCCAACTAACAGGGGGCGAACGGAAATTGGTTGAGTTTTTGGTTTGAAATGAAGTCAAGGAATCCGCTTACAACTAAAATGAAAATTTTCTGAGCGTATCATATAAATCAGCTTATAAAACTTTCATCGTATATCAACACACTAATTATGGTAATTTTATAATTTTCTAAAAACTGAGCCACTGGAAACCAAACCAGCAAACAGACAAGCAGACCAACAGGCTGCCATCCCCAGAGGCGTTTGCTGTTGATGTTTAATAAGCCAAGTCACACACACACACACCAATACACATACATATATATATGTATATACATAGTTGGGCTGGCAAACATTTAGGGGAAACCTCCAAAGGCAGGAAAACAAGTTCTTTTCATGAAATTTGAACATAAATTCCAATGAACGAAACAAGACCAAAGTGCAAAGCCTGGCAAAAACTAAACACCCACTGTACTATATATATACATATATATATATATATGTATGTATATACCCTCCTTCTCCATTTCCTCTCCTTGCCGTCACCATTGCCTAGCTGTACTCGCATGCAGTTTAGTGTTACACCGAACCCTAAGGGATTGGCATAGGCGCAGTGGCAAGAAAACTGCCCAGCGCGCTAGTAAGAAAACGCCGGCAAACTATAAAATAAAATAGCAAAAAGCAAAAAGAAAGGAAGAAAAAAAAAAGACGTAAAACCAAGACGAAAACTGCGCCAGAGAAGCACACATAAAGTTTTGTGCAGGACGCTGGCAGGACGCAGGCAGGACGACCACTGGGCAAATCAACTTTGCAACTTGAGACTGTTGCAGTCTATTAAAATTACGCCGCCGGCAAGTGGTCCTCTCCCTCTCTCTCTCGCTATATCTGTATTGCCCTCTCTCTTCTTGCTCTTTATGTGTGGGCGTGTCAAGCGCAAGCACAGCACTGCAGGAGGATTGGTGGGAGGTTCGCTAAATTAAAGGCAAGGCGTTTGCTTCTTCAACAACTGCTGCTGCTGTTACTGTTGCTGTTGCTGTTGCTGTTGCCGCTGCTGCTTGTTCTTCTTCTGCATGCAGTGCACTGTTTCCGGCCGCCGTTGGCAGTTAGCAAATGTATCTCTATACCAAAAGCCCTTACGCCCTGCCTTTTAGACCGCCTTCCCCCCTCCCCTTCGTCTCAGTACCATTTCCTGCTGCGCTCTCAGATACGCTTGGGCTGGCCTCTGATTCTGTTTCTGTTTTGGTTTTTGGCATTTTCTTTAGCTACTTCTGCGTCTTTCATTTTTTGTTCGTGGGTCGGCCGTAAATTTAAAGACCATGCAGCTACTTGAAAAGTTTTGCTGGGCAAGGCGTAGCCACATAGTTTACGGCATTACACAACTACAACTACAGCACACACCCAACCCCAACCACCAATATGACCATCGGACTATCAGCAAAATTCCAACTAGGTGTGCCATCATTTTCATATCTTATAGCGCTAGTTACGACTATCGTATATTGCGAGCGAGTTGGCTGTTCTGTTTTGCATACTTTACCACACTGATTGAGCAATTTCTGATGATGATGACGATGATAGAGTTGATGTTGGTGGTGGTGGTGGTGGTGCTGCTGCTGCTGGTGCGCTGCTCTGCATCCATTGGATGCCCATGTGGCGCCATCATCAGCTTTATTATTATTGAAAAGCATCAGCGCTGCTGATGGGGTTGATGCGGTTGCGGCTGCCCAAAGATTTGTTGGGGCCCGTTCATCGCAATCTCATCTTAACACAGTACACCACCGCACCACTCTCCGTTCCCAGTGCTGACAACACTTTATGGTGCATTGTTCAAACATAAAATTGATATTTTTATGGTTTTCCGTTGGCAACTTCTTCCGTTTGGCTGCCTTAATGAGCGCAACTTGCTAAGAATTTTTCATTTTCATCTTCATCTTCTTTCTTTTTGATTTTGTATAAGTTGGCTGGTTAGCTGAAGATTGTATCCGATGGCAGCATTGAATTGTTTGCCTTCATTGCAGAGCGAACAAAACTTTCAGCAGCCATAAATTAGTCAAAACTGTAATGATTTTCGAAAGTAATGGATTTTTTACATGGTTTGATCTCTTGTTTATTACCACATTCAAAGTTAACAATACGATACTCGCTCGAAATTCATGTTAAAATTATGGCCACATTTTTCCACAGATATAAATAGCTTCGTCAAAACTGAACAGATTTTCAAAAACCAGGATAATTTGACTTCCAGATCAATTCTACATTTAAAGTCGGAATCCCGATTCCGGCTCGAAATTCGTGTTAAAATTATTCCCTCAAGCCCAAGTAAAAGACATAACTTTGTCAATCGCTTAATCCATTTTCCAAATCCAAAAATTTAAGTATATTATTTAGTATACACACATTTTATGACCTCCTATAAATTTTGTATGCCCTACTTTCCCAAATGAAATTGTTACTAGTCTACCATTTGGCAATGCAAATCAATTTGAACACAGAAACTCGTATCTACAATCACTTGCTAAGCCACAGCAAATAAAATTCAATTGGTTATACAATTTTTTTGTTGCTGTTGTTGGCGATTTCGGCCCCAAACTCGGTTTTTAACACTACATTCTAATCCGTTAACTTTTTGGCATTTGGCCGTAAAACGCAACAACAAATTTGGGCTACCTATTGGCTTGCAGTCTGGTCTCGCATTTGCTTAGGCCAAACACACTCGCGAACCCACAGAGAGACACCCTGGCATAAAAGCAATGAGTGAACTGCCCACACACACACACACACATTCTGGAAGGCACACACACACACACGCATGAGCAAGCGCTCGCCCACACAGACACATATGTACACACATCCTGTGGCCACTGATATAACCTTCTCAATGACCTTTTATTGACCTTCTGTACAGACAGCAACAGCAACAGCAAAAGCAACAGCAACAGCAACAATGCGAACATAAACGCCAACACATAACAGTAAACATATTTCATGCACTTTTTATTCGATTGGGCACCGCATAACCAGAAGCTTTAACTTGGACTCGTACTGCTATTTGGCCTGACCTGGTGGCACTTGTCCCGGCTCCAACTATGGCCTGCTCCTGCTCTGCTCTCTTCCGTTTGAGTTCTGCGCTCCGTTTGGCGCATTTTACGAATTTCAGTTACATTTTTGCATATGCAATTCTGATCTCCGTTTTGCGGTTACAATTCCTGATGCCTGCTGGCTGCGGTTATTGTTGTTGTTGCTGTTGCTGTTCTTGCAATTGTTGCACTTGTAAATGACAAGAACAGCAGTAGCTGTAGCAGTAGCAGTTGCAGTAGCAGCACCAGCAACGAACAGTCACTGTAAATTGGCAGCGGCTAGTGGTGCGAGTCCTCGTAATATCCTTTTGAATAAACGCGTGGCCAGTTGCCACTTTCAAAGCTGCCTCTCCAAATACTTCGTGGACTGCTCCTGCTACTCTTTAACCAAGGGTTATAACTATATTACGATAAATTCTGTTATGTGTGGCAGCCAGGAATTTATGATGTTCTTCGAAATTATTATTATTAGCCCAAACTATATATTACAGTTAGTTTGTATTGGCCAATAGGCGGTTAACTAAATAGGGTTGGACAATAATATCTTGCAATTCAAATAGTCGCAGTTCAGTTGACTTATTGATTTTGTGTCTGTAACAACTCATTATCAACTCGAGTGGGGTCTAAAAAATTGTTTGACTGAAATACATACCTATTTCCGAGAACTGTCAGTTAGGGCTAAGACACTCAGACAATCAGTTACTCTATCTACATTTTGCATTTTCCATTTCTTGAATAAAGTCTCTGATTTTACTGTGACAGCCAAGTTAGGAAAACTGCTTGTCATTGTAGACAAACTTAGTGAAAACTTTGAAGCCAATTATAGAACTTTTAATTGCCCTGTATTATAGTAAAAATAGGGTATTAGTGAGTCATTATAGCCACTGATGATGCAGTTGCTGTTCGCATTGCTTCTGTTGCAGGCAGTAGCCTTTTACAGTTGCAAAAAGTGTAGTGCCATGTAATGTATGTGTATGGCAAACACACCCACATACGCCACAGAAGATACCCACACACACAGACACACACACACACACACAGCCCTCACACAGACATATCGTGCTTGCCCGCCCATATCCTGTTTGTTTTTGTTCATTGTTCCTTGTTGATGTTGCTGTTGCTCTTGCTGTTGTTATTGCTTCTGTCTTTCTGTGCTGCTTGTTAGCCAAAAGCGACGGCGTTGGCGTCTAACACGTAACGCATTTGTAGTTGTTCCAGTTGTTGTTATTGTTGATCCTGTCGTTGTTGCTGTTGTTGTTGTTACAGTTGTTATCAAGTGCAGTATTTAACTGCAGCAATTTTTACAGTTGAATTTGTAGCTGCCCCCTGTTGGAATGCGATGCAATTTAGATTTCAATCGAAGCGTGCGCAATGCAACCAACTGTGTGTGTGTGTGTGTGTGTGTCTGTGGATGTATGTGATAGAGTGTGTGTGTGAGAGTTAAGTATAAATTTAACATTAATATTGATGCATTTTAATGATTGCATACAATCAACAAATCATGTCCTGACATCTGGTCACATATCAACTCTCCTGCTGTCTATGCAAACTTTTCGACATCCAAAAGGCTAAACTATAATATATAGTTATCAGTTGGTGGTGTCGCAAGCTCGTCAATCATGTTAATTATAACAAATCTGTCACGTACTAAGCATTCCACTAAGACCAGACAAAGAGGCAACATGCAAGACCAAAAAAAAAAAAAAGGAACTGACAACGATGCCGACTAAGCGATACTCTGCAAAGGCAAAGCAACTGAAAAAAGTTGCGAATAGGCCATGTTTGTCTAAAATCTATTTCGATTATTTTTATACTTTAATTTTGTTAGTAATCCAAACCAATATACACTCATTGTTGTTTCTTAAGAAGTGTATAAAAAACTGAAATGATACCAAAAATGGGAAAAACGCATAAAAGACACGAAGCGTCAGGTAGAAAAAGTGCTGATGCTTCCCGGCTCCCCTGTTTGCAGCGGCCACCAATTGGTGTTGGTATTTCTGGTGCTACTGTTTCTGCTACTCTCGCTGCCTCTGATGATGATGCTTGATTTTATGACAGTGGCATAGCCGTAAGCGATTTTTAAATTGCTGCCTTGCATAGAAACAGGGTGAGAGAGGGAGACAGACATAGACAGAGACTATGAGTCTTACCAGGAGTTGGGTAGATGGTCTGTTGGCTGTCCATTGTTGTTGCTGTTGTTGTTGTTGTTGTTGGTGTCGTTTTTACGTTGCAAAATCCGTTAACGTGAACATGGCCAAAACGACTTTGACTACTGCTGGCCATGGCACGAAGTATGTGGCAGGTAGCAGGTGGCAGTTGCCAAGAGGCAGGAGGTGTGATGAGATCAACAGCAACGTGGTACGTGTTGCACTGGTCAGAGACGACAAAACCGTTAGACGCAAAGCATATCCTTAAACCGTGCTCTTTCCCATTGTTCAGGAGTAGTCCTCGAAATTGCTCACAAATTGAGTTTGTTAATAGGGCCAAATGCTTCGAGCTGTACCTAAAAAATGCGCCATTATAACTTTTATGCAGCGCACGAGTGATGGGAAGAAAGGGATAGAACAACGAATAGAGATGGAGAGTGACAGAGAGGGAAATGGACAGTGGCAAAGGCCACGTTCAAGTTGCCAAATACGCAGTCAACTTTGTTGCCAAATCCAGAGCATTTGTTGTGCGTGTGTGTGCGTGTGTGTGTGAGTGTGTGCTGTGTGAGTGTGTGCTGTGTGTGTGTGTGTGCTGTGTGTGTGTGTGTGTGCTGTGTGTGTCTACATGTGCGTGTTTAGTCCAGTCGCACGAGACACACACTTCAAGCAGCAGCTATAGAAATAAAACTCGAGTGCATTCAAACGGAAATGCAAATAAATCTTAGTCACTGAAAGGCAATTGGCTTTTGTCAGTGGCAAAACCCCTACGAAATAAGCAGCAATGCGAACTTACTATATATACATATGTACATGCATCGCATACATAGATAGATAAATGGTACCACATAATATACGAGTATAATTTCTAAGTACATAACAAACATTCGGCCAGTTGCAGTACTCTCTCTCTCTCTCTCTCTGTTTATCTATCTTTTACTTATGAACCTTGAGCTGCCCAGTTCGATATTTATTATGATTGCATTTTGTGTAATTTTACTGAGGCTATTTAAGTCATAAAATAAGGTTTATTACAGTGACAGATCATAAAAATCAATAACAACGATTTATGATAAACAATAATAAATGATTAAGGACATGCATATAAAAAATCGTCATATATTCATTTACAAGTTCTTAAATTCTTATCTTTTTTTTTTAGAATGCCAACAAATACTTCTGCAGCTCATTTGAAAGATTGTTGTCCATTTATTCATTTGAATCAATTGATATTAAATGTAATGCCACTGGTTGCCAATACATAGACACACATGTGCACATGGAAGTGTGCATGAGAAAATCACCAAGGACTTGCCATCAAATGAATTCCAATGCAGTCAGTAAAACAATTTCAAAAGATTTGTTACGGCTTTGCACCCAACTCAACAACAAGATATTGTGGCGGAGGCGGAAGCCGGCAGGGTAATTTCCAGTTGCTAGCAAGAGAGGGATAAGAAAATACAGAATAAAAATAAAATTTAACCTAATGCTAATAATGTGCAAATTTTTTACTATGTAAATTTTTGTGGCCCCTAGGCACTCTTTAGTCCATGTATTTGTGTGTGTGTGTGTTCCTCTCAATGGGCTTAGATGTATAGCTGGAAAACAATCGCAGACATTAGCTGTTGTCTTAGGCCCCTCCAGCTTCACCAATCTCTGAATCTCTGAATCTCTACAAATCTCCAACTCTCTGTTGTCTTTAGTCTCGTGCCAGGCAGTGCATATTTTGGCCATACTCTTGTTTGTCTTAACCTTTTGCATGTCGCACAACCTTTGCCTGATCTGCATATTTAAAATGGATAAAGTGTACGCTTGGACAGCATATGTTGTTCTCAGTCCACCACACCACCTGTCCATGTGTGGGTGTGCATGCGTGTGTGTGTGTGTGTGTGTGTGTGGTCAATGCAATGTGTCCTGTGTCCCAATAGCTATATCCAACGGTGTGCTTGTCTGACAGTCTGGATGTCTGCCTGTCTGGCAGTCTGGCTTGCATAAATGCATACGGACATGCCATTTACTTGGCCCTTGGGCTTTATTTTCACAAATACCAAATACACACAAACACCACACACACACACAAACAGACGCGTGCGCGTACACACATGCAGACATAGGCTTTAAATACCACATATACCTTGCTTGATGGGGGGTATTCAGAGATCTTGTGCAAATTTTGCTTATAAATATTTTGCCATTTTCAACAATAAATATTTTAAAATATTTAAATGTGCAACCACAGAAACAAATTTGCGCCAGTGTCCTGGCTGGTGTCCAATCCTGTCCAATCCAATCCAATCCAATCCTCTCCTCTCATATCCTGCGGTGTTGCAACTTCGTCCAGCTCTCTCCATTTGTTTATTATCTCTATGGCCATTGCTGTGATTTTCAACAATGCAGTTTAATTTTATCAACACATACACGCAACAGTGTTTTGTGCATTGTTCTTGTCCATCTCTTGTTGTTGGTTGGCTTACACAGTTAGCTAAATTCTCTTTATAACTTTGTTATAATAATTGTTGTCGATAAAAATTGTAATCATCTTTGATGCACATAAATTTCTATGTTCTATTCAATGAATGGCAACGTTTTTATTAAAGATTGAGTAATTTGTCTCTTTTGAAAATAATAGTTATACGTTTGAAAATTCCTATATTATCAGCAGCATGTTATAATATCAATAGAATTTGGTATACTCCCAGCATTTATTCAAGGACATTTAAGCTTCGTTCGGTTATGTTTTGGGAATAAGTAAATATCCTTAGCTTCGCCTTGACAATTTGTCGTAATTGGCTTGTGCTCAAAATTCAATGTGCAACATTCTTGTCGTTGTTGCGGTATTTTAAATAGTTATATTCAATTTGAAAGTTTGCTCTCCTGTGGAATTTACTATTCAATTTTCGACCTAATATGCTAATCTGTTAATTTAACTGAATTCGGTGTAGATTTACATATAATTTTTGGCTGTTGCCAATGTTGCGACAATTTGCAGCCCATTCATACATGCGTGTTTTTTTTTTTTTTGGCGTTGGCATATCATCATTCTTGCTGGTCCTCTTCCACTTTTTCTTTCATTTTTTTATATTTGTCGTAATTTTTACATTTACGAGCCATTAAAAATATTTTATTGCATTTATATTTCGCTGGCTGCTTTATGGCTGCCCTGCAGGAGATTTTCTCGCGTATGTCCTGATACTTTGTTGCTGGCTGCCTGGCTGCCTGGCTGCCTGCTGCCGATGTCCTCGTCCTTTGGCACACAGGACGCACTCATGTGGGCTCCTCTATGATGATGATGATGACGTTGATTTATTTGACTCTTGTTTATGGTATGCACTCTCTGACACACACACACACACACACACACACACACGGCAAAGTTGTGTGCCGCATTCATTTTTGTTAACAACATTCTGTGCGACGACCTGAGCCAAATATGCAGCTTGATAAAAACTTTTACCAGGTATTTCATACGTTCAATGTGTTCAATTTCCGTCGAGAATTTCCCATGCAAATTGCAACTGGTTGCACACTTTGAGTATTTATCAATATTGAAGAACTTGATGCGATTAAAAACCCACAGTAGACCATATCGAGCTGGAACAAAATCACGTCAATTTCCCCTTTGATAGAATTTGTAGAAAAAATAAAACAAACAAACAAACAGGTAAGCCGAGTGGCAACGAGTTTCCAGTGATGGAATTGTTGTCCATTGAATGTAATTATCTTAAAAGCTGCTGAGCCTTTGATGGACTTCTTATTTCTATGTTATTCTCAGAACAAAGTTCAAACTCGCAAATTCCCTGACACCATCTGAAAACATGGATCAAATTTGTAATTTCCTAAAACAGAGCAGAAGAAAACAGACAATGGCTGAAAGAAAATGTCTACAGCAGACGTAGATATGTGTAGGCCAGGCTAACAAATTAAGGTATGCATTGCTAACTCGTAGTAATTTTAAAAAATTATTTGTTCTCGTAAATGCTGAAAAATACGCGGCATGGAAAATGGTGGCGGCTTTTGAAACTTTGAAAGTCGCGAGACGCATTTGAAAGGAAAGCAAAATTGTGGTTGTTGTGCACACAGCTGAGAGTTGCTGTGTGTGTGTGTGTGTGTGTCTGGGTGTGTGCATGTGTGTGGCTCAATTGTTTATGGGTATTTGGGTTAGAGGCTCAAGTGTTTTGTTATTGAGTAAACATGTCATAAATACCGTTATACAAAATACGTGTTCGTGCCGCAACAACGTTGGCAGCAAGCGCGTCTGTGTTTGCATAGAAAAATACGAGTAACCGCGCACGGTGTTGAAAATCCTTTTACTAAATACAAACTACATACTTATACACACACACATACATACGCACAGCAACACGTAAAGCCGTTAACCCACACACAACCACCCGAAACACGCGTCTCATATTTCAGCATCATAAAAAACCATAAAGGCGAAAGTTGGTTGTACAATATAGAAGTGTATATTACATACATGTGTGTATGTGTGTGTGTGCATTGGTGTGTGTATTTGTATGTGGTTGTATAAGATGTTAACGCATACCGCAAACGCTGGCAATGCTGTCCATAGAACCGTCAAGATCCAAGTGCTGTACGCAGGCGTTTTGTTTGCCTTGTTTGTTGTATTTAAAAATGCCCGAAAGGCAAAAGGCGAAAGTTATTTGAAATGGGTTTTATTTGTGGAAGGTGTAGCTGGTAGCGGGTGGTATACATACATAGTATAGAGCCGAGGGAGAAAAGTAACACAACAAATTTCAAAGTTAAATTGCCAAGGATTGCTATACTCAAATATACATGATTTTCCGACTGCTTTAAGTGTATTTTTAAACTCGTATCGGCTTACTTGAAAAACATGAAATTTGATTCCAAAAGTCATTTTAAATAAACTGAACTAGATCGATTTTTGATTTGAATGCTAAAATTGTAATCCCAATGAGCAAATTGAAATGAGATTTACATACATGCATATTGTTGCATTTGTCAATTTATCAGACTGTTGTCGAAAATATGGAATAATAGCATTTAATTACAGTTAGAAAACTAGTCAATTTATTAGTGAAAACGTTGACAAACAGCGATTTGGTTCTTTTGTTTGCCTAAAAGGGAACGCATAAATTAATTATGCGCAAAATTTATTAATTGTCAGAAACAATTGAACGTGCGCCCCAATAATGACGACAAGCAGCAGCACCACCACCACCAACAACAACAACAACAACAACAACAATTATAATGACAACGGTAAAACAATACACACACCCACACATACACACACACTCCAACACGCAGGCATAAATGTACATTTACATGCAGGGGCAAAGGCAAAATCAAATGAAATCAATTATGCACAAAGTCAATTTTACCTAAATGACAAATTGAATTTAATTGCCGGGACACGTGTGTACATGTGTGTGCGTGATTGTGTGTTTAAGTGTGTATGTGTGTGTGTGTGTGTGTGTCTCATTTATTGCGGCATTTATTTCAGACACGAATCAATTTTAAAACAACATTAAATGGAGTGGCCGCAAAAGGTGTACTGATTAAAGTGGTTTTCCGTTTTTCAATTTTGGCTTAAACGCTTTCGTTAGTGCATTTCGATTTCAACTGTATTTATTTTGGCTTAAACACGTTTATAGAAATCCTGTGGCCTTATAAATGGCATTTGCACTTTAGTTTTAAGCGGCAGGAACATATTTGACAATGACTCGATGTCCAGTTTTGGCGCCGATTTAACAGACCAAATTCGAAGTTATCTTTTTTTCTTAGCCAACATTTAACATTTTTTTTTTGTAGACGGCATGTAAAAAGCACAGCACTTAGATTAAAAATGTTTGTCGTTTAGGCACTGACACTGCAGAAGCACCATCTATGCAGACAGTGTCCTGCATGATGCTAGCTGCTATCTCTCTTATGGCATCACGATCCGAGAATGACAACCCCGTCATGGACAAGGACCAAGAGCCAAGAATTGCGAAGGGGCTGCTGTATGTAGTGGTTATTTGTGGTGGGATGTGGAATGTGGCGGGGGGAGGGTGGTTCATAGGGTAGATGGACCGGTCGTCGCCAGGCAAACTCATCAACATTCAACGTTATTGTCACTGAAAAATACACACAATTATCGTTACAAATTGCTGTTAACTCTCACTCGCATTCAGTTGCTTTCAGTTTGGCCAGGGCCAGGACGAAAGCCAGGACCCAGGCCGAGAGATGTTGTCGTTACAATTTTTGTTCGCTTTTGCCATTCGGCGGGGTGTGCATAAGAGGGGGTTATAGCACAGCTCGGTTTTGGTGTCAATGGAAAGTGCTATTGAAAGTGTGACGGTGTGTGGACGAACCATTCACACATAGATGCACACACTCACACACACACACATATAGAGGGATACACTGTCACACATGCAAACAAAGCAAAAATAAATAAGTGTGTCGGAAGTTGCCTTCAAGGCATGCGGATTGCGCATTGTTGTTGCCAAGGATGATGCTGCAGTGGATTTGACAATTGAAAAGAAAGAAAGAGAGAGAGAGAGAGAAACAGAGAGACAAAGAGAAAGAGAAACAGAGAGAAGAGGGTGTGACAGATGCGGTATAAGTAGTGCCTTAAAAATGACTGTCCATCAGTTTGGCTGTGCCACATTTGATTCTGATGCTCCTCATTCTTATGACTACTCTGGTGCATTACCATTATATGTATATTTTGCCAGCAACAAGCACTCAATAGTTGCCAATTATTCAGAGTGATTTTGCAGCCAGACAAATGTGCGAGTACAACCCACAACACATTCTACACTTCCTTAAGTGTGCACTAGTTGCCGACTAATGAGTTCATTTGACTTTATGAGCAGCTGTTGCAACAACACCAGCATTGGCCACAGCAGTTGCGTCACTTGTTCCACTTGCCGCGTACAGGCTAATTTGCATTTCATTATTTCCACACTTCAGGTGCGTGGGCCAAAGAGCAATAAACGTGGCTTTAAAACTCAACTGAATCGTTAAAAGGAAAAAAGAGGAACCTTAGCAACATCTATAAAAATCATGAACATCAAAGGAACTCTGCGAAGTGCCTTTTACTGACGCCACTTGGACCTGATGAGATGGCTTTGTGCATTTTTAACGACTTTAGAGGTGCGAGGCAACAGCAAGTCTCAAGGCCTGTCCTGTTAAGTTATTAAGTGCTAAAATCTTACCTCTGACCAAACTGGCACATTCTCAATATTCTGAAAGTGAACACCCAACATATTTCACTGATTTTGGACTCGGTTGCACAAATATATGCAACTACATTAGTAGCTGTTTAAGTTCGGTTTCGAAATATGCATTTATCTAACTGTTTTGTGTTCAGCTTGACTAAGTAACAGCTGCATTTAATCAACAAACTGCATTCTTTGGCATGCA
This sequence comes from Drosophila nr. perissopoda 5 BK-2023a, assembly GCA_035044105.1. Taxonomy (NCBI): domain Eukaryota; kingdom Metazoa; phylum Arthropoda; class Insecta; order Diptera; family Drosophilidae; genus Drosophila; species Drosophila nr. perissopoda 5 BK-2023a. Next base: position 6,654,298 of record JAWNMK010000124.1, read on the forward strand.
AAATTTTTGTACATTTCAATTTATTTAAAAATTCATTTATTTGAGACTTTTGCGATGATAAAATGCATTTGCTTTGTGGCGTTTTCAATTTCACGCACCTGTGGTATTTTCTTTTTTCCGGTGTCAAATATTTTGCTGTCTCTCTCTCTCTCTCTCTCTCTGTGTCATTCTCTCTAACTCTTTCTATCCTATCCATTTGTTCGTTTTGGTACACCATATGCAAATATTATGCATACGACCCATTGTCACATAAATTAAAATGGTTGAAATTAAAAACATTACCTGCAAAAATAATATTTGCACTGTGTTGAAAACTAGCTGAGAGCAGCTTGCCACATTTGTTAATTCCATAACTTTAATAAGGGCCTTATTAAAATTTTTATTATATTTACCTAAGACGATGCGATGTGGTTCGCTCATATATCTATGCTCCATTTCTGTCCTGCTTTCCTGTTTGCGCTGACAGTCAACTGTGTTAAAGATGTGGACACGCTGTTTCTACCTACCCTTGCAGGTGGAGTCCTTTTCACTGTGCACACACACACACACGCACACACACACACACACATACTGAAACACAATTGGAGAATGTATACTCTGTCAGCTTTTGTCAAAATATATGATGCTCATATGTTAGCTGAAGCCGGGCACTCAACGTGTGCCGCATTATTCACTCATCAACAGCCCCCAGACCTAGGGATGCCCATCATCATTATCATTGTACTTCTTGCAGTTGTTGTTTCGCCTTGTTTGCCAACCCCGTCACCCCGCCACCCCCCCGTCATTCAGTCAGCCAGCCTGCTCTGGTCCCTTTTTGTCATTCTGCTCGCCCGAAAAGTGTTTTAAAGTAGACTTTGCTTTGTTGCGGCTAGGCAGCTGTGCTTTTTGATGTACTTATATAAACAAGTCTATGCACATGTGAACAATGTGCACATGTTGAGCCCCCACTTTGAGACCTAAGCCACTGCAAATTAACGTTTCTCCTATGCAAAATGTCGTATGCGACTTTAAAATTATGACTAATATGATTACAACTTGTGCAACGTATTTCGATTCGTATTTCTTGTAGAAGTGAAGATATGGAAAGTCACGGACAGATATAACAACATTTAGAAAATAAGCAGATAGTTGCTTTAAAAACTAAGAAAAAACTGAATATAAAGTTATTTTCGACTTTGAATGGTTGAACAGATGATTATTTTCATTATTATTACATTTGATTGGTTTACTTTAGCGCCTCAAATTACATTTGTAATCAGAAATCTTTAAGTGCGCCTGTCAGCTAATTATATTTCACTTTGAACGCAGGAAGCAAACAAAATACATATTAAAAACTACGCATTGGCAATCTTCAGTTGTCATCTTTTAATTAGAGCTGTTTGCCCGAAGACCACTCCAAGGCTGCCTCTTGAAGTCAGCCAATTTCGTTTTCTTTTTCTGATTTTTTATTTTTTTTATTTTGCCGCCATTTCATTTCATAATTTGCTGAGCTGTGTGCGCTTTTTTTTCTCCACTTGCAGCTACTTGTTCGCTCTATCTTGAATGTTGCCCTCACCCCTCCCCGATTCCCTACGCGATTTTTTCCGCTCACTTGCCATCTATTTCAGGCACTCAAAAGGCAAAACTAATTTCTGTTGCTGACAACCATTTAAATTCAATTTGTTTGCTTGCCGTGCAACAATAGAGAAAGCAACCAACCACCCACAACCTGAGGCAGCCGCAACAGGCCACAAAATGCGGCATGCGGCATGCGGCAACTGCAAGGAGTCGTCGATTATCTCTCTCGGGCCATGGCAATGGCTAAAGCGCTGTATGATTATCCAGCGTCTTATTTATGCTGGCTTGCCGTTTTGGCCATCTTTTTATTTTTGTTGGTACTCTGTTTTATTTTTTCATCCGTAACTGGCAACAGCTGTTGGCTGCGTCCTTTTTTCCGCGTATGTGGCAGCGGCAACATTATTAAAAACTACTTAAAAAAGGCTTACGGCATAGCTACCTTCTATGTCAGGGAATTTTGGCCTGGCCACAACTTACATGTGGCATGTGTCGACCTAGACTCCTCTCTCTCTCTCTCTCGCTCTCTCTCTCCCTCGCTGTCTGTCTCACTCTATCGCATTTAGGAGTATGTATTTTGGCAGCCAAAGAAACTAGAAAATGAAAAACAAACACATTTTCTTTATCACTCTGATGCTGTTTAAAGCATCAACAACAACAACACCAACAACAACAGTTGCTGAAGCGGCAGCAGCAGCAGCTACAACAAAGGGTATTCTGTTCACTGCAAACAGCTGGCGTCAATGTTTGAATGACAACATGAATGATTGAACGAATGACTGGCCGTCTAGCTGTTGTTTGGCTGCCACTAACTCGGTGCGGTCCTTGTTTTCGTTTGGTCGCAAATGGGGGGTGGGCGTGATAGGGCATGGTAGGTGCTTGGGCTCTTTTGCCAAATTGCGTTGTGGATGATGCTCCTCGAACGCAGATGGCCTTATTTATGCTAGCCGGGCGCAAAATGAGCCAAAAGCTGCGGGTCGGCAGCCATATTTGCTTTAAGTAACAACAACAACAACAACAACTACATAAGGTCCTTTTCTATATATATAATATATATATAAGTGTATGTGAGTGTGACTGTTGCCATGCCACTATCCACTCTGCTTCCCACTCCAATTGTTGCTGCAAAGTACACATGAAAAATATTTACAAAATGTCCGCTTCTGTCTTTTTTTTCTCCATTTCTTGTTTTTTTTTTTTTTTTAATTTTGTATTTTTTTGTTCTGCTGGCAAACAATTCGGCGCCATTAGAAAGCGGCGTTAGTAGCAGCACCAGCAGCAGAGAGTAGGGTGGGGGGAGTGGGGAGTTAAGTGGCAGGCAGGCCAACAAAGGGTACAAATTGCGAGGCGCATTTGAAAGTTTAACACGTTTTGGTAATTTCATCAAGGACATGTGCATAATATATATGCGTATGTATAAATTTCGTTAGGCAAACAGCCAAGCCTGTTGGCATTTTTAAGCAGGCTAAATTGAAAATTCTGTAAATTGTAAATAGTATTTACACCAACAGTATTAGCAGCTTAACTGATCTAATTAGACAACTACACCAGCGAATTTATATTCCTGCTGTGTAACTACTTCAATTGCGTCTCGTTTTAGCAGCATTCTCATTTAATTCCAGTTTGTTCTCTTCGAGATTTCGAAAGTATTTTTCTAAACGAAGCTAACTTCTGTGTTGGAAACTAACTGACAAAATTGAATGTTTTTTAAAATAGTATTAATCAGTAGATTTTGATGAAACTGTTTAGCCTGCTAAGAGTTAATATTTGACAGCCATAAGCCTATTGCCACACAAGCATCATTGGGATATTTTCAAAGCGTCTCCGAATATGCGAACGTAGACGCTCGTTGCTGAAGAGATCGTCAACAATTTAGCCATTACACCAATTAGGTTTAGCTCACTTTGGGTGCCTGCACCCATCACCGGCTCAAACTCAATTTCCGACCAAAAACGGAAACATTCATCAATGACCATTTGGCACTTTCAGTTTCAAGTCAAAGGCCAAGGGGGGCTATTTTCGAGTTGGTTGGTGCCAAATCAACTGCTGCACCGACGACAGACAATTGGACGGACTGATGTCGACCGACAGATATCGACAAATGTCCGTCCAAGTCGAGGCAAGCATTCGAAAAACTCCCAGTTAGACCAGACCACAAAAGAGAACCCAAAACCAAATGCACTACGGAAGTACAACTGGAAAATTTAATTATCATACACACAAACACACATACACACACACACACACACACATAGAGAGAGAGAGAGAGATAGGGGGTCAGGGGTAACATGATGTCATGTTCTTGTGAATTGTCAATGTCAGAGTTGGTTGGTTGGTTTGTTGTTGGTTTTGTTAGCGATGCAAACGGATGCAAGCAGAAGTCGCTCAACTTGCAGCCTTGATGTGTCGACATTGCCAGATACCATCTGCCTCCAGCTTGCTGCGAGCTGCCAGCCTGATGACTGTGTGTTACACTCAGGATTTTGGTTAGCCTTCAGTCGCGTGTGGTCTGCCCCGACTCATGGCTAAGAGCTCTGCAACTTGCCATCTCTATTACATTTCTTTGGGCTTGCGGTTCTCATTGCAATCGCCGTATAATGTCAACTTTAGACAGCCTGCACCAATTACAGCCATGCGTGACCATTCACTCATCCTGACTGCCCAACTTTAAATACAATTTTAATTAAAATTCACAAAAATGTTCATGGCTTGTGCAACGAAAATTGCTCACATTCGAGCCACATGGTGTATGAATACATTGTTTTTTTCTTTCTTCGATATCCTGCGCGAAATTCTGCAGCAGTTGCTGCAAAAATTAAGTTTTATTCAAATATCCCTTATGAGAAAATAATTTCAATGGTAAACTTGGAAACCACTATTTCTATAGGATTCGGATATTAGTCAGATATTATGATAATAAAATACAAAAATAATTGATTTACAGGGTATTTCCAGTAGCCTCTTGTGGATAAAACTTGGGTTACGGCCTAAAGTAGTTATATAAGCCACAATTGAATATGCTTAGCGACTGCCATTTATAATTATTTTAGCTGTGCCTCTGCCACACTTAACACATTTAGCAGGCCAGCGCAAAACTTTGCCCATAATTAAAACTAAAAAGCGAAATGTTCTTCTTATGCAGACGTCAAGGAGAGTGTGAGAAAGAGAGAGAGACAGAGAGAGGTACAAATAGAGAGAGAGAGAGAGAGAGAGAGAGAGTGTTCTGAGAGGCTGATAAATGAGACAAAAGAAGGGCCCACTAAGTGCAGCTGACAACAATTGCGCTAAGGCTCTGCAGCTAAAACAAAAGATGCCGAAATTATTCAACAAGCGGTGACGCCTGCTGCCAGGACGGCTGTCAGGACGACTATTTCCAGGCCCAGACGTTGCTCGCTTGCTTTATTGTGCGCGCAAATCCTTTTGTGTTTTAATAAGTTTTGAATTTCACAACAAGTGCACAAAAAATAAAAGCACAACTTTAAGTTCTTTGCGTACCATCCTCCCCAATCCCAATTGAAATCTTTATTTCCCTCACATATATTTTTCAGTTTTCTTTTGGCATGCTCGAAGCGAAGCCGAAACCAATAATTAATACCAAAACCATTGTCGTTTATTATCCGTTGCGTTTATTCTCTCCTCGGCTAGGGTTTTCTATTCATTTTTTTCTTTTGGCTGCTGTTGTTGGCCTGGCTAAAGAAATACCTGTTAAATTTGCCATTGGTTTGCTGTTGCGGCTGCAGCTTCGTTAGTTTCGTGTTCAGTTTCACATAATGCCCTCCACTCACACACACACACACACACACACACACGCAGTTACACTCACATGCACTCGAACACACTCACTTCACTCATGCAGCTGAATTGCAGCCGTTTCAGCCTTGTGCCATGTATCTTCAATTCTTTTTGCACCGCTCTTTTTTCTAGTTTGCCGTTTTTACTTGTTGTTTCTTTAGTTTTCTTTCTGCATTTGACAACAACCTATTTTGTGGTCATATTAACTATAGCATGCAGTTGGCCAGGTGACCTTAAAAAGATAAGTAGCTGCAAGAAGAAGAAGTACTTTCAAATGCTACGATAAGTCTACTTATTTTCTATAATTATCTATTTAATCATTGATAAAAAGTATCACCATAAATTATATATATTCTTGTTCATATATTCCTGTCATATTAATGACGAATTGTAAGAATTTCATCAAGAACCCAGCGCTTTAATCGATTTAGTGTACACAACTACTGGTTGCAGGGTATCTGCTAGTTGAGCTCCCTCGACTGGAGCATTGTCACTTGTATTTTTTATGCGGCTGCTGCTGTTGATAACTTTGCTTTATAGACTTTTGTTCTCGCTGTTGTTACCTAACGACCCAAATACCCCATTCAATAGTTTGTACCACATTTTTTCTGACCAGCTTCGACTTTGCAGCAGTTTTTCTAAGTTGTTTTGTTCATGTTTTTTTTTTTTTATTTTTTTTTTAGGAATATTCATGGTGCATATCTTGTGTTAGTTCTCCCAAAAACAACTGGCAGCAGGGAACCATTAAAAAGCAGACGAATTATACAAATGGCCTTTAGCTACCTTGTTTCAAAGTTAGGAATTACATTATATAAAAAAAAACTTGTATTAAATTCATGTTTTGCTTACGTTGGCTTAAATACTAAAGCTTAATTTGGGCAATTGAATTTAAAGCGTAGAATGAATCCATTGAGTAGAGTGAATCGCCGACCAAGTGGAAATCGCTTGGAGTGGAAGCTAAGCTCTTGATGGACTTTACTGGGCAGTGATTTACAATTGTGCAGCTTTCATTCAACTTATCATATGTCGGAGTGAGCTGGCAAGCAATCAATGGGCTTTAATTCTTATCAAATTGGCGTGGGTAAAAGGCGCTTATCAGCTGTCTGCCTTTGCTCCTGAATGGAGTTCGCCAAGTGGACAAGGATGTCAGGTTGAAGGAGCACCAGCAGCAGCAGCAGCAGTAGCAGCAGCAGCAGCAGTAGCAGCACTTCAATGATTTGCCAGCACTTGTGGCGTCAATCAGTGCTCAATAAATCACTAAATCGTTGGCAAGTTCAGGACTCGGTTGTCTGGTGGTGTTTGTGTTGGGGAGACATCCGTTTCCTGGCCAAATAGCAAACGAAGCCAACACGCAAATTGTGATAGACGCAAGGATGCTGAAAGTGCTCGAGGTGTGACATATCCTTGTGCCATTGCTTTTTGTGAGACAAAATTACTCGCTTACGTATTCAGCAAGGGACTCGAGGCATAGTTTTGCTTTATTGCGGTGCCGCCGGCGCAAACAGCAACAAACGAAGACCCATAATAAAAACTACCGCTTTGATAAGAAACTGTAGCTGAGATTGACACTTAAGCGAAACCAGGAAGAGGCATTGGCTTAGAAATAGGGATTGGCATTGGTAGTGGTAGTGGTAGTGGTAGTGGTAGTGGTAGTGGTAGTGGGATGCGAATAGAAACTGAGGCGTTATACCGTTACAAGATTTTGCACTTAAGATACGACTGTTGGCTGCTTTGTGATTCCTCGATTTATCGCTAGCAAGAGATATTTTGATTTCTATTTCTATTTCTATTATTATTTTTATTTCATTTTCTTTTCATAGCTATTTGGATAACATTTTCAATTTTGAGGGCAGCTCTTAACTTTTGAGTGTTAAATTATCTGTGCCCCAATTCAATTGCACATTATGTATGTTTATTCAACATAAAATACGCTTTTTACGGCAAAATTGAATATTTCTTGAAAGTGTCATAAATCTTAAGTGTTGATATTTTTTTTCAAAATGAGTAAAATGGTAGCCAATACTTATTTCAGAGAGTGCTTAGACAATGAAGTGAATATAAAGTTTAAATATAAAGTTTAAATATAAAGTTGAAATATTAATTTATTCTTGAGCCATGCCAGGCCTCAGTGTAATCGAAATATTCTGATGAAATAAGCAAAAGTTGAAAACTAGTTTTATCTACCAAGTACTTATATAAATTTTAGTTTTAATAATGTTCCAAACTTCACCTTTTAAACACAAACAAAATGTAATCATTCCTGCCCAACTGCCAATCGCCTTTAACTTATCAAAGGATCGTGCCTCAACAAATATTTACTTAATAAATAACTCGGAAAAGCAGCTCAAAGTGCGACTCTCTCTCTCTGTCTCTCTCTCTCTCTCTCTCTCTCAGCCCCGACCAGAACTCGACTCGACAGCGCTATGCAAGTAATTCATAATTATATTGAACTCAGCTGCAAAACTAAAGACATCTGCAGGGCATTTGCTTGTTTGTAGTGCACTTTGGCGCCTTGCCAGAATATTGCGGGGGGGGGGGGGGGGAAGGCAAAAGCTGTGCTCGCAAAAGTTTAAAGCATTCAACTAGGAGCTATCAAATATTTGCAAAGGCAAACCCCAGCCTGTTTCTAATTTGAAAAACGAATTTTCCAGACTCAAACTGGCTATCTCTCTTGCACTCAATGTTGCTTCGGTTCTATTTGCCAACTAAATATTTAACTTGTGAATTTCAAAGCAACGCCGACAACTGCTCGAATCAAGGCAGACCAAACACCTGACAGCGGCATATCGGTCGGCTTGCATACATATTAATTTAATATTTTCCGGGGCCGTACTCTTTTTGTCACACAATCACAATCACAAACACACACGCGCACACACACATATGCAAACATTTGTAGATATTTGTACTGCCACGCCCAATCGCAAAAAAAAACACACACACACACACACAATTTTGCCTAGTCGCTCATGTGTTGCCACCGCAATTTGTTTACTTTGTCGGTTTTTCAGCACGCAGCCGAGTGTCCAAAATTGAAATTTAACTTGGTTAACAGCCAGTGCTACCCGTCAAAAAAAAAAACACACACACATACACACACAAGAAAGAAAGAAAATAACAGCCTACCAAAAACATGCGAGTGGGTGTGGACCACCCATTTGTGACCGGTTTCAATTCTCTGGTCTACGTTGTTTCCTAAGCGTCGCGATGGCGTTGATAACGTTATCCATTAGCCGGCTACGGTTCTGGTCCTCGTTGGGCAGTTGAGGCATTGGGCATTGGGCATTGGTCGCTGGCGGTTGGCTAGATGTCTCGGGGGCGTGGCAGTGGGCAATGAGCACTTTGGCTGAGCGTAGGCGAGTCGCGTCTGCTTGCTGCACAAAAAGTTAGTTAGTTTTGAAGCAAAGTGCTCCGATGCTGTCGTCATGTTTGGTTTTGGTTTCAGTTTAGCGTTTTTGGTTTCGCCTCTTTTCTTTTCTCTGTTGTCAGGGTGTCCACTTTTTTTATTCTTTATTTTTTTTGTAATTGTTGTGAAACGGTTTTTAAATGCAATCTTTTAAGTGCTTTTCGGTTGACGCGACTCTTAATAGCACTCGGCTTGGCCTCAGTTAAATTCCCAGCACCCACCCACAAGCTAACCGCCACCTTGCACCTCAGCAAAAATCCAAATTAAATAACAAAAAAGTTAAAATTAAATGAATTAATTGAATTAAGTTTTAATTGAAAAAATTATTAATTATCTGCGAGCTCTGCTCGTTTTTCAATGCTTGCCAAACTTCAAATAAAGAAATGTAATAAATACAATTTTATAGCCGCAATTTTTGTGTTTCTTTTGTCTGCACTTGCTGCACTTGCAACCATATTGGGAACAAGTTGCTGCCGCATTCAATGAATTTTCGGTCATAATAAATTTTGTGGCTTGCCATCGACGATTTTCGCAATTTTCCTCATACTGCAAACGCTCGACAATCGCGGAAAAGCGTCTCCAGTCTTGGCCAAATTTATTTATAATGTTTGCCAACATGTTCGTTAAATATAATAAATTTTACTTTTCATATATTTGGTTGGGTTTATTCTCTTGTAGATTTGGTAATTGTACGAAATTTATGAAAACAATTTGAAGTCGCTAAATCGGTTTCGGTTTTTCGATGTATCGATTTTCAGGCTATAATTTTTACTTGTCTTCCGACCTCAAATTTCGTTTTCAACTTTAAATGTACGATTGATTTAGGGGCAAAACTATGATCAAAAGGCCCTTGCTTTTTAAAATCAGTTGAGTTTTGACGAAGTTATGGCATTTTGAAGTTTCGACCTATGCCCATACACCGCTATATCGATTTTCGGGCTATAATTTTTACTTGTCTTCCGACCTCAAATTTCGTTTTCAACTTTAAATGCACGATTGATTTAGGGGCAAAACTATGATCAAAAAGCCCTTGCTTTTTAAAATCAGTTGAGTTTTGACGAATTTATGGCATTTTGAAGTTTCGACCTATGCCCATACACCGATATATCGATTTTCGGGCTATAATTTTCACTTGTCTTCCGACCTCAAATTTCGTTTTTAACTTTAAATGTACGATTGATTTAGGGGCAAAACTATGATCAAAAAGCCCTTGCTTTTTAAAATCAGTTGAGTTTTGACGAAGTTATGGCATTTTGAAGTTTCGACCTATGCCCATACACCGATATATCGATTTTCGGGCTATAATTTTTACTTGTCTTCCGACCTCAAATTTCGTTTTCAACTTTAAATGTACGATTGATTTAGGGGCAAAACTATGATCAAAAAGCCCTTGCTTTTTAAAATCAGTTGAGTTTTGACGAAGTTATGGCATTTTGAAGTTTCGACATATGCCCATACACCGATATATCGATTTTCGGGCCATAATTTTTACTTGTCTTCCGACCTCAAATTCGTTTTTAACTTTAAATGTACGATTGATTTAGGGGCAAAACTATGATCAAAAAGCCCTTGCTTTTTAAAATCAGTTGAGTTTTGACGAAGTTATGGCATTTTGAAGTTTCGACCTATGCCCATACACCGATATATCGATTTTCGGGCTATAATTTTTACTTGTCTTCCGACCTCAAATTTCGTTTTTAACTTTAAATGTACGATTGATTTAGGGGCAAAACTATGATCAAAAAGCCCATGCTTTTTAAAATCAGTTGAGTTTTGAAGAAGTTATGGCATTTTGAAGTTTCGACCTATGCCCATACACCGATATATCGATTTTCGGGCCATAATTTTTACTTGTCTTCCGACCTCAAATTTCGTTTTTAACTTTAAATGTACGATTGATATACGGGCAAAACTATGATCAAAAAGCCCTTGCTTTTTAAAATCAGTTGAGTTTTGACGAAGTTATGGCATTTTGAAGTTTCGATATATGCCCATACACCGATATATCGATTTTCGGGCCATAATTTTTACTTGTCTTCCGACCTCAAATTCGTTTTTAACTTTAAATGTACGATTGATTTAGGGGCAAAACTATGATCAAAAAGCCCATGCTTTTTAAAATCAGTTGAGTTTTGAAGAAGTTATGGCATTTTGAAGTTTCGACCTATGCCCATACACCGATATATCGATTTTCGGGCCATAATTTTTACTTGTCTTCCGACCTCAAATTTCGTTTTCAACTTTAAATGTACGATTGATATACGGGCAAAACTATGATCAAAAAGCCCATGCTTTTTAAAATCAGTTGAGTTTTGACGAAGTTATGGCATTTTGAAGTTTCGACATATGCCCATACACCGATATATCGATTTTCGGGCCATAATTTTTACTTGTCTTCCGACCTCAAATTTCGTTTTCAACTTTAAATGTACGATTGATTTAGGGGCAAAACTATGATCAAAAAGCCCTTGCTTTTTAAAATCAGTTGAGTTTTGACGAAGTTATGGCATTTTGAAGTTTCGACCTATGCCCATACACCGATATATCGATTTTCGGGCTATAATTTTTACTTGTCTTCCGACCTCAAATTTCGTTTTTAACTTTAAATGTACGATTGACTTAGGGGCAAAACTATGATCAAAAAGCCCTTGCTTTTTAAAATCAGTTGAGTTTTGACGAAGTTATGGCATTTTGAAGTTTCGACCTATGCCCATACACCAATATATCGATTTTCAGGCTATAATTTTTACTTGTCTTCCGACCTCAAATTTCGTTTTCAACTTTAAATGTACGATTGATTTGGGGGCAAAACTATGATCAAAAAGCCCTTGCTTTTTAAAATCTGTTGAGTTTTGACGAAGTTATGGCATTTTGAAGTTTCGACCTATGCCCATACACCGATTTATCGATTTTCGGGTCATAATTTTTACTTGTCTTCCGACCTCAAATTTCGTTTTCAACTTTAAATGTACGATTGATATACGGGCAAAACTATGATGAAAAAGCCCTTGCTTTTTAAAATCAGTTGAGTTTTGACGAAGTTATGGCATTTTGAAGTTTCGACATATGCCCATACACCGATATATCGATTTTCGGGCCATAATTTTTACTTGTCTTCCGACCTCAAATTTCGTTTTCAACTTTAAATGTACGATTGATTTAGGGGCAAAACTATGATCAAAAAGCCCTTGCTTTTTAAAATCAGTTGAGTTTTGACGAAGTTATGGCATTTTGAAGTTTCGACCTATGCCCATACACCGATATATCGATTTTCGGGCTATAATTTTTACTTGTCTTCCGACCTCAAATTTCGTTTTTAACTTTAAATGTACGATTGACTTAGGGGCAAAACTATGATCAAAAAGCCCTTGCTTTTTAAAATCAGTTGAGTTTTGACGAAGTTATGGCATTTTGAAGTTTCGACCTATGCCCATACACCGATATATCGATTTTCGGGCTATAATTTTTACTTGTCTTCCGACCTCAAATTTCGTTTTCAACTTTAAATGTACGATTGATTTGGGGGCAAAACTATGATCAAAAAGCCCTTGCTTTTTAAAATCAGTTGAGTTTTGACGAAGTTATGGCATTTTGAAGTTTCGACCTATGCCCATACACCGATATGTCGATTTTCGGGCTATAATTTTTACTTGTCTTCCGACCTCAAATTTCATTTTCAACTTTAAATGTACGATTGATTTAGGGGCAAAACTATGACCAAAAAGCCCTTGCTTTTTAAAATCTGTTGAGTTTTGACGAAGTTATGGCATTTTGAAGTTTCGACCTATGCCCATACACCGATTTATCGATTTTCGGGTCATAATTTTTACTTGTCTTCCGACCTCAAATTTCGTTTTCAAATTTAAATGTACGATTGATTTAGGGGCAAAACTATGATCAAAAAGCCCTCGCTTTTTTATGGCATTTTAGATTCAGTTTCTTTGTTTAAAATTGGAAAATCTTATGCTGCTCACATCTTTTGACAGTATGCATGAAGTGCAGATTTGAATGGGATTTTTTGACATTTTCATTTTCATTCTTTTTTTATGTTTTATTTTTTTATTTGCTTTTCGAATTTAAGTTTTTAATTTCATAAAGAGTTGTGCTTACTTGCTGCTGTAAGCTATGGCCTGACTGGGCCTAATTATACAACTTTCACGGCTCAATAGTCACTCAAATTTGATTACCAGCAAATTAGCTTTGGTAGCCGGCACTTGGTTAAGCGTGGAGCACTCACTTCAGATTATTCATTGTCCGTTTTATGAGACACTTTAGTAGGTTAGTCGGCCCAGTTAGTTGTTATTGCTGCTGTTGCTGCTGTTGTGGAGCATTTTCTGTTACTCACTAGGAATTGGGCTTTGTTTATGGGCAAAGTTTTTGTTGGGGTCTCTCTTGTTGCCAGGGTCTTTTTATGATAATTAGCTGTATATTAGCTGGAGGCGCAGCAGGTTATTGTTTGAGCTCTTGAACCCTTTTGATTAGACCATAAAGTTGATTAAAATGCGTAAACTTGAAGTAAACTTTAAGCGAGCAGCGAGATTTTCCAAGCATTTTCCCACGCTAGCTGCACAGAAAACCGAATTTTATGAGGCATACAAAACACACACACACACACACACACTCACATAGAACGAGATTCATGTTTAGGGTCTTTTGACATTTATGAAATATTGAAAATGGGTAAAACTGTGGGAAACTGGGAAAATTTGCGTTGGTTTCTGAAGTGCCTGCCAATAATAATGAGCAAAGATTTCTGACGCCGACAACAATATCAAGAATTATATAGTGCGAGACAGCCAAAGAAAGCGAGATAGCGAGATGGGGTCAACAGTGTGAGTGAGATGGCAATTTAGAGAAACGTTTCTGTTTTTCTTATTTTTGGCCCGACTCTTTTAGGCTATGCCGGATGTGTATAGAATATGTTACAAGTGTGTGATGAGTGTGTCTCTCTCTTTGTGTGTGTGTATGTGTGCATGTGTGTATGTGTGTAGGGGTTGTTAGTGTTTTTGCAAGGAGTCTTGCGGGGGTTTATTCCTCGTGCAGTTCATTGTTACAATTTCATTTCAAGCATATTGGGTTTCAGCCATCGTCATCGTCGTCGTCGTCGTTGTCGTCTTCGTCTTCGTCTCTGTGAGTTACATTCTATAAAAGAATTTAGCTCAAAGGTCACGTACACTAAGGGGCAGGGGTTAGGGGTCGTCCTATGTGATTTCATCAGCAAGACAGTTGCGAGTTGCTTGCCTGGCAACACATCCAATTTCCTATTTTTTTCATTTTCAATGTTGTCACTAGACTTTAAGTTGTATTTAAAGCCGTAGTTAATCGCTTATGCTAAACTCTTTTTTTGCATTTTGTTTTTTTTGGGAGAAAGCAGACATTTAGGCGCCTGATAGAAATGCGGTCAGCATTGTTTTCAGATGAATTCTGGGAAGGGGAAGAAGTGCGGGATGCGCACAGAGGCGCTTGTATTCTAGCTGCCAATATTTTTATGTTTAGTCGTCACTAATCCGTCGCGTAAACAATGCCAGCTGAGTGAATGCAGGCGCAGGATAGATGCATGCTGCTACTACTATGTGCCGAGAGAGTCCTTGGGGCCATGGGCCTGCCATTGTGCCGACTCCTTTTGTTTAACTAAAGGATTTAAAGTTTTTGTTTTGCTTTTTCATTCATTTCACTGCCGCACGACGACGTTCGTCATTCATTGTGCCATTCTGTGTGTGTGTTAGTGGTGTGTGTGTGTGTGTTACTGTTTGTCTGTTTGTGTGTGTGTGTGTGTGTGTGTGTGTGTACATGAGCCACCATATTAAAATCAATGTTGGGCGCTTCGCTATGCATTGTTCGCATATTTTTATTAATAGTCGCGCGTTGTCTGCAATTTTCCCTGCTCTTCCCACTCACCCACCTAGCCACCCAACCACCCAGCCTCATTTTAAGCTACGCCACCTGCTGCCGCATTCATTGCAAGGCTGGAAAACTTCGTCATGGATTGGGATTCCGTTGGGTTTATGAATTGCAAATGGTTTTTGCTTTTCGCCTTTTGCGCTTAGCAATCATTTAATATGCCAACGTTCCAGAGAAGGCAACTTGGAATGCGCTTGTGGGTTCGGACACGACTAGCGGCTACCCTGTAGTGTAAAGTATGAATTACTCGTATGTATCTCTGATGTGCTATTCTTCTATAAAGCGTTTTGTCTGTTTTCTATCTTGCATCGATATTCTTGATTAGGATTTCTCTTCGGTACGCAAAGCAAATCAAATTTAAGCAATATTATTTTCTGAGCTTTCTTCCTTGCAGCTTTACTGTCAGTTACAAACCTCAACGCGAGCCCATGCTACCCATTTCTAAACATTTTGTTTGTACAGAGTATAATGAGTTGTTTATCAAGCTGCTGCAATGCTTTCATATTTATTGCTATTGATATTGAAGCGGTAGCATATTGAGAGACAGCCTGACTGAGTAAATGAGTGAGTGAATGAGCATCAGGTCAATGTGTAAGTCCTTTTTTCTTTATTCATAATGAATCATTTCGCATTTTCAGTGATTCTGAGTAAGCCTTTAAGTGCGTAATGTATATTTTACCTATATATAAATATTAAAAGAGATTATTTTTAATTTATGTCGGCTTGTTTTCAATAAAGCACAAATAAAGATTTATTCTTTGAAATTCGTGCTTAATGCTCTCCACATTAATAAGGCATCAGCATTAGTCAGTGTTCTTGATGAAATAAATTTAAGCAATTAAACTCAATATTCAACTGCCAGCTGCAAAATGTGATACATTCTGAAAATAAATTCAATTTGCACTTTCACTTGTCTCTTTTCCCCTCTCTCTACGGATTCTAACTCTATTTTAAATAACTTTTCTGAACTTCCACTCAACTAAGCATTAATTAAAACCTTCCTTCAGCACTCATAAACCGTCGAAACTTTTTGGTCAAAAATTGTTATGCACCAAAAGGAGAGTACTGGCAGCAGCTCCCCTCTCGCCCATTCGCAACCAACCCTCTCCCCTGTCATTCCACAGTCTAACCTCACGTCTCAGTTTAACTTCAATTTCACACGTTAATTTGCAAATGGCAAAGGCCGAAGCAACAACTAAAATTCTAACAACAACAACAAAAATGTTGAGCTTAACGCATTTTTTTTGTTGGGGTCGCAGAATAAGTGGCAGCATCGGGGAGCCAGATGAATATTGTGCGTTTGTGCTTAGACTGACGCACGAAAGTATGCAATGAAAATTTTACAATTTGCGCGTGAAAAAGTTTATGAACTCGCTTCGAGGCGACATTTAATGTGGCTAGCTAGCAGTGCCGCAGGCAACATTTAGGGGAAGGTGGAATGGGAAATGGGAAATGGGGGTGGCAGACGAACTCGGCCGTTTGAAAGAGCGCATAGCGTTGACAATGACAAGCAATTAATGTTGCGGAAAATTGGTGCAAAAAATCGCCAAAGCAACTGGAACACTCAATGAAGCTGTAAGAGAAAGCGAAAGATCGAGAGAGAGTGAAAGAGATTGAGATAGCAAGAGAGAGAAATAGATAAGCACAGAGAAATAGAGAGAGAAACCATGTGCTATATAAAGGACTAGATATAGAGATGGAGATGGAGACAGAGATCGATTTTTGTATAATTATAGAATAAGTGAGAGATTAAGCTAGAAATCAAAATAGAAATAGTCTGGGATATCGCAAAGTAAGAGAGAGCAGAAAAGTAATAAAGAATAACTGCAATTTATGTGCGCCAAACAGTTTAAAAAGTTTTGCATACTACTCCATAGGGCACAGCAAACTTCGCAGCAAAAAGCACACACATATATACACATGTGCCTAGGCTGTACAGGTGTGCTCGTACGACTGTTTTCCCGCCATTTATTATGCGTCAAAATCTTTGGCAAAATGCATCAGCCGCAGCAACAACAAAGTAGATAACAACAAGAAAGAAAACATACGAAAGAAGTTTTTGAGGTAAAACTTGTGAAAATATTTGTGCCCGGATTTGAAAGAGCGGTTAGCCCGAGAGGCAGTCAAAAAAAAAAAGAGAAAAAGGGATAAGCGAGAAATAAAACGCAAGTGAGTAGAAATATTTTAAGTAAGTAAGTAGCTACAACGGCAACAGCAACAGCAACGGCAACAGCAACAACGACGAAAGGAAAATGTCACTTTAGCAGGCATAAGTAAGTTGATGTGGGGCCCAAAAAGCCTTCTGGAACTGACAAGGGTGCGATGGCAACAGAGAGGGGATGAGGAGGGTTGTGGCGATACTTTCCTGTCACCATTGCCGTCGTCTGCAGTGATGAGAAATGAGAAATAGTTGCAGCTGCTGTGACAGACGCGTTGCAAGCATTAAAGGATTACCCGCTAGCTCGAGCACAGCACCGAGGCAAATGGAGGAGAGCTACAAAGAGAGAGAGAGAGAGAGAGAGAGAGAGAGAGAGAGAGAGAGAGCGACAGAGAGGCAAATGCGGGGCAAGTGTACATACATATATGTATGCATGTGTGTTGCTGCTGCATTGGGAACTTCTTTGAAAGTTAAGTTTTTAATCATTTTTCAGTCAACATAAAAACACAGTTTTCGTTTCTCAGCTTCCGTCGCCTTGGCATCCTTTACATTCACACACATGTTCAAGCTTGTTCTTTACATGCATGTGTTTGTGTTTCTGCGTGTGCGTGTGTGTGTGTGAGTATGTCTCTTGATATAATACTTTGGAAGATTAATCATGCGCAGCGCATCCAATAAGTTGAATAAGTCATAGAAATTTAGCAAATGCTAGCTTCTGAGCCAAATTCATATATTCATAAAAAATGCCTGAAAATTTATTACTTGCAGCGTTCTGCCAAGTATCAAAGCTAATCCATATATTTGTATATTTTTTTATTTTTATATCTTAATCACAAAATAAACATTGAAAATTATACAGCAACTATTATTGCAATTAATTCACTGCACTGGCACTTTCCATATTCCATGCTGAAACAACAAATTATAATTCAAATATTAATTTAAACTTATTGCCAACTTAACAAAAACGAATTTCCAATTCGATTTTGAGCATATTTGCCATTTTTCGAATATTTCGCCATTGTCAATTATAATTTTAGTTATGTGTGTTTGTGTTTAATTCAAATATCTCAACATTTTTGCCTATTGATATTTTTGGAGTGCGTTATTTCGCTCATATTTGGAAGAGTAAACATAAATGTGAAATTTATTCGCGCCTCGTTTAAATTTCAATTTCCCCTTGTGTTGGCCATACATAGATCAGTTGAGTATTTGCTGGCTCACACAATGTGTATTAATATCCGCCCCCCGCTGGCCCCCTTACTACCCCTAGTTAGCCAGCTATTGGGCCATAAATTTGCCACTTGACGTACACAATAATAAATAAAATTCCATGCGTTGACCTATTTAAAATGTTATCCGAAAACATTTTTGGCTCTTGCCACGCCCACTGCCAATGCTCGTGTAGCTAATTACAAAAGGCGGCCTCTAGTGGGTGGTTGTCTCATTGAAAGTAACGGCATGTGTTGACCTTTTGCAAATGACCCCGAAATAGATTATGCAGCTGTGGCAGCAGCAACAGCAAAAGCAGCAGCAGCAGCAGCAGCGGATTTGCTGCCAGCTTAAAATGTGCAACATGGCGCCTACGATGCGATGAGCATAAATTGCACTTCCAATTTCCGGTTTCTGTTTCAAATGTCACCCACCCCACCCGCATGCCCAACTGCAAAACCAGATCTGCTTTTGCTGTTGCTGTTGCTGCTGCTGCTGCTGCTGCTGCTGCAGCTGACTCTTTGGCTCGATTTGGCTCGACGACGAGTTCGCTTCAAATCAGCTGCCACAGCCGCGCGCAACGTGCCACAAAATTGTGCAATTCATTTAATATATAAATTTTTGGCTCTCTACTCGGCGGCAGGGGCATGCTGTAACTAGGGGCAACTGGTAACGAATGTGCAACGGTTCCCTTAAGTAGCAAAAGTTTCAATTTGTTTGGCCTCCGTGCACAAAATGTTCGATGCTCTTCTTGTAGCGCCACGGATGCTCTATAAAAATGTTGCAGGTAAATGTGATAGGCTTGTGAAAATCCATAAAATTCTTAAAGCAACGAAAACCCATTAAATAAATATAATAAATAATAAATTGACTGTGATTGATTTTTCTAAGTAATTTTTGAATAATGATTTAAATGCTTTCAGCTCAAGGAACTTCAAATCCAATTTTATAAATGTATATATGTATACCCTTTATACCATACTTTATAGGATATATTCTATTCGGATATTGGATGATGTTGTTGTTATTGCAATTGTAGTTCATATATATTTAACCGCCTAAATACTGTTTGCCAGTTGCAGTTGTTATCGGCGGCAACCAAATGGCGGAAAATGCAGCCAACAACTGTGAAATGAAACTCAACTAAGCGACGACGTCAACAATGCTGCCAACGTCGACTGCGACGGCGACAGTGACAGCGACAGCGACATTACGAGTACATGCAATAAGTATTTGCTATTTGTTGCTGTTGTTGTTGCTGTTGTTGTTGCTATTGTTGTTGCAATTGTTGTTGTCGCAATTGTTATCGAACGAAATTTCAGTTTGGCTGAATTACGAGCAACGTTTTAGTTGTCCTTATTATTGTTGTTGTTGCAGCTTTTCGTTGGCCATGTTGCATCATTTATCGCTGCTCGACTATTTAATATTTCATCATTAATTGCTTTCCTTTTTTATTTTCTATTTTTGTTCGTCGCTAATTGCGAGTGTTTTGTGTTATGCCAACATGTTGATAAGCGGCAAAGAAAATTCCCAGAAATTATTGCTGCCACTTCTACGAATTTATTACATGATGTCAGTTGAAAGGCTAACAACGGAGTCCAATTAAATCCATACCAAAAAAACAGATATATTTATAGTTTAAACATGTGAGAATACTCTACATTAAATCATTGACTGGGGTCCTTCCTATCCCATTTGTCCAGATGGTCAATTAGATGCCAGTTTATATTATACAAAATGCGTTTTAAATTGTAGTTTTCGTTGTTATCGGAAATCGAAATGTATCGATATTCTCAAAACGGGGACAGTGATCGATAAGATGAAATAAAGCCCTTATAATATCAGAGATCTGATTATTACACAGACTACTATTTTAAAAAAAAAATTGGCTCAAAATACAAGCAAAGCAAATTTGAGGGTCAATTTTGAAAATTTCAAGTTTCCCGTTTAATTAGAAGCGTTAAATGTAGGGAAACTAACTCAAAGAGCTGTTTATTTTTGTTGCTGCAAGGTTAAAATCTGTAAAAATAACTCAAATAAAAAACGTGTAATGACTAAAACTGACCATTGAGCTAATTAGAAATGCCGCTCTTCAATTAGCAACGCTCAATTAGTTGTAACAAGTTTTCACATTTTGCGCAGCACAATCTTTAATTTAAGTAACTATGATGTGCTGTCACTGGACACACACACACACACACACAAGCGACCCAAAGGACATCCAAAGGAACATTGAGCGTTGCGTTAAGCACTGACAAAGCCGACAACTAAATGGTTTGGGAATAGCACAACATTGTCGAAGGCTTTGTTGCTGCTGTTTTTGTTGTTGTTGTTGTTGTTGTTATTGTTGTTGTTATTGTTGTTGTTGTTGTTAAGGCTTTGAATTACACGAATGTGCTGTCAAAAATGCTTAACACCCAAAGTAGTAGCTGCTGCTGGCTGTTGGCTGCTGTTCTGTCTGTTCGTCCTGTGGGATAGCGGTATTTGTAAATGACAGCTCTCGAAATAAAGGCCGAAAGACAAAACAAAACAAGGAATGACAGAGGCCAAAACTAACCACTTCAAATTGGTTAGTTTCATCTCTGGACTGGCTTTAAACTGTCATTATTTATAACGAAGATATTTGGTAAGCATTGATAGCAATTCTCTTCGAGTTTGGTGGGTGGAGCGTGGGCGGGGGGTGGGTGGCCCACATTATTATGTGAAGCGTTTTCTGGCATGGAACATTTGCTGTGCAGCCAAGCGAGCATCTTGAGAGGGGAGGGGGCTCTGATTGGGTGGGGGTTTTGGGCCACATTCGCCAAGGTGAATGGGCAATGCCCTCTGGTGCGTAAGTAAACGCAGTTGCCTTTAAATATGCTCCCACCCCGCCTCACTACCCCGCCATCTCCCATCATCAATGCCCTAAGTTAAGTGGCTGCTGTATCCTTTGGCTGGTTGGCTGGCTGGCTGGCTTTTTTTTGTTGATAAATTTAATAAATCAAGCGATCAAGCGGGTGCCTTGTTGAAGGGATAGGGAATGCAATGGTTTGTGTATAATAGATGGCATTTTATGGATATGTTCTGCGACTGTGAATCATCGCGTCTAATGAATGCTTATTAATAATGCGATTAAGACGAAGCGGGGGCTAATAGAAATCTTACTGCTTGGGCTGGAGAATTTATGCACGGTTGACATCAAAGCTACAGCGAGTATAATTCAATTTCAGGACATGCTGCTCAACAAAAGGACAACTGTAGCCACTTGTGCACTTACCCCCTTGGTAAAGAAATAAGAAAACAAAAAAAAAACAAATACGAAAAGGATGGTTTATTTTTTTTTCGTTTTTCTTCACTGCTGCTTATCTGAGCGGACGCAGTACGCGCGAGGAGTCTGTGAGCCGGGCAAAAGGACAATGGCGGCCCCTATTGTTCGCACAGCTGTTGGCGCGGTTTGGAGCTCGTTAGCGCAGTTCCTGTTTGTGGCCATTTTCCATTGGCGACAGCATTCAGCATTGTGGTCGGCAAGTGGAGCAACATTTCGAGTTCGCCATTTCAAAGTCGTTTCGCTTGCAAACTCAAAGGATAATAGAAATACCACCGCAAATATTGCCTGCGTCTAGAGAGGGGTGGCGTGTGGTCGAGTTTTTGTGGAGTTGGGGAACTTTTAGTATTGGTTGGCCCACATCGAATGATTGCGGCTTGTGGTTGTGGCCAAGGATTAATACCAAAGCTGATTAGATTGTCAAATGCGACAGCTTTTGCCAGTTACTTTTGGGCCTTTTACTTACAATTGCATGTTAATGTGGCCGAAAGGGAGAGTGGCAGTGGCAATAGGGATGGGCATAGGATAGGGATAAACTGGTGGCTTGACCATAACATAATCAGTATTTGAACAGTTTCAACTGCACTGTGAGAGCTAAAAAAAATATCAAACTTTTAAATACCCTCATAATGTAGACGACGAATATCTTAATCAAAACTAAACTGATATTCAAGGGTAAGCACTGCTTTATCCTGGCATAGCTTTAAAAATCACACAGCTTTTGAAATTGGAAATTTGATTTAGAAGCGAAAATAGAAACAACAAAAATTATACCCTCAAAACTTTCCGCAGCCACAACTAGGTGAAAAGTTATACAATATTCAAAAGTCAGGCTTCTTAGTCATGGTTCGATCTCTTGAATTATATTACATTCAAAGTTGAGAACGCGATTTTCATAAACCAGGACTTTTTAGTGCATGGCATGACCTCTAGAATAATACTACATTGAAAGCTGGAAACGCGATTATGGCTCAAATTCTAGTTAAAATTGTAACCCAAAAACCTCATCCATTGCTCTAATCCTACCACAGCCACAATTTTGTCAGTGACAAAATATATGCGACCACCCCTGATAAAGTGTATTAAGCCGCTTTCGTTATGATTCAGTCGCAAATTAAACCGTTTAATTATAACATTTGCACAATTGTGGAACAATTGGAATTAGTCGTAAAATGCAGTTGGTTTTCGTTTGTAGTTAGAATGTTTTTAATCTCTAAATTAGTTTGACATTTTTGCAAAAAAACAGCTTAAAGCACAAACAATAAATAATCTCTTTATATAAAGGGGTTTGAGTAAAAAGTGAAGTTGAACTCTATAAAATCCAGCAAAAATGATCTAAAGCAATATTTGGCTGTTATCTCGCACTTTAAAGACACCTCAACAAAGGAATTCAATTAAATCTTAGCTAAGAAAGCACCCATTTAATAAGTTTATTAAAATAAGCCAAAAACTTTTGTCTATTCAAAATGGGGCGCAGTCCTTTTTGTTTGTCAGCTGCTTCCTTGGCTGTGCAGGATAATAAGAATAAGCATATACTTATTATTCTTAGACATTCTATGGGCTGTCCTGTTTGGAATGATCGATGTACATTGAAATTCATGTTGAAATTTTATGAACTCGCCAGTCAAATTGAATCAAATATGCAAAGCCCGTCAACTTGTTGGCCTTCTGTAGATTCCCTCGACTCTGCCCCGCCCTCGGGCAGTCACTCAATTACTTGAGAATGCAGACCATACTTTCTTTTAGTTTAGATATTATATCATGTCTGAAGCGGCTTTCTTGTTCCTAGGCCAATCACTCACTCAGGGTTTTGATTTTGGGCGGGCCAAAAACTTTGTCCGGGCAAACAGCAGAAACTGTTGGCCCATCAGCATTATGAGTCTAAAAAGAAAAAGCATCAGCTACAACTACAACAACAACTTGTTTATTTTGGCCCTGCAGTTTGTTGTGGCAACAATTGTGCAGAGTTTTACCCAGCCCCCACATTTGCCTTAACCCGGCAGCCATCAATCAGAGCCCAGCCAAAAAAGTTGCCCTAATAAAAATAAAAGCGCAGTAGTTTTTTCCACCTTATTTTTGGTTTTTTTTTTTGTCCAAATTAATATTGAAAAGATTTGAGTAACAACAATCAGCTGACCATTGCCCCTCACTCCACCTGCCACATCACATTAAATTGGTGCCACAAAATTCGCAAAATAACATAATCATCAACTTGAGGCTTTAATAAAACCGAATTATGATCAGTCGGAGAGGCGTTGGCCAAAAATTTGACTCCTAATGGATTATTATGTTTGAGTGTGTGTGTGTGTGGGGGGATGGGGAAGTGGGTGGTGCGAAGAGGAGGTGTAACCACAGCTGGCTGCTGGCAGATGGTTTCTTACATCCATATGTGGCCCAAGATTTTTGCTCGGTTTTGCCACTTGCGATTTAATTCCCTTTGCTCGGTCGTAAACTTTACGCATTCACTGTAATCAAATTTTATGAAAATGTTCTGTGGATGCCCACCGAACTCCATATTGCTCTTGTGCTTTAATGTATTTTCTGTGGTTCGCGTTTGTTTCTTGTTGTTGTTGTTGTCGGTGTGTGTTGAGTTATTGTTGCTCCGGTTTCTGTGGCGCTGTGAATGAAAATTTTGCGGCATAGATAATTAAATAATAAATTGTTGTAATGTGTACATTTGGCACACAATTTCTCTCTCTCTCTCTGTCTATCTCGCTGTCTCTCTCTCTCTCTCTCTCTCTCTGTCTTGTCTGGCTCTTTAACAAATTTCTGCGTGTCTGCATCGTCTGAAAAGGCCATAAATGATTTATATGCACATTGAATGCGCCAACAATAGATTTAATTTAACGATGTCTTGGCGACGACGCCATTTTGGCTTTCGTCCTCGCACTATATCCCTCACTCTGTCTCTCTCTCTCTGTCTCTGTCTCTATCTCTACATATCCTTGAGCTTCTTCTTCTGCTGCTGTTGAGGTAATTACGCGTGAATACGCGTCGGGGGAAATGTTGCGGAAGTCATTGGCATATGAAACATCAACATCAGCATCAACATCAATATACCAAAACACTCGCTTATCCAAATCACCCCTCCCTCTCCCCCACCCCCATTTGGTATTATCATACTCATATTCTATATGTGCAAATTAATTTTACACTATTATTCAAACGGAAACTAGAGTCTTGCATGGGAATTAGCTTTGAAAATTATGGCTGAGCAGTCAGTTGCATGCCACATGTGTTCGACACCCAGTATTATTGCCACAGGTTGTATTAATTAGCAGGTAAGTTTTGAGTGCAACTATTATGTTAGTAAATTTTGTGCAATTAGCACTTATATTTTGTTAATTGGTAGTAAAAAGTATTCAAATTTCCATTAAAGCTGAACCACTTTTCTTTCATATTTAGTATTTGATTTAATAACATACTTTTAGTTGCCTATCTCAACAAATTTGTTGATATTATTGATTAAATGAATTAAAAATGTAATATTATTTTTTTAATCTCTTACTTTTTTCGCGCAATTTGTTGCAGTCTAAGTTTTAATTGTCTATAAATAAATACAAGAAACAGCTGATTTGGCTATTAAAGGGTTTTATGCGCCATTTTGCACATTAACGGTGATTGTCAGGTGAGAACTGCCACTCTCCGTCACACTCTTTCGCTGCCTTACACTCTGTTAAACTTTCAGCTGAGCTTACACTTTTTCACTTATTCTGCCTAACGCTCCCTCTCTCTCTCTCTGTGTGTCTCGCTCTAGGCAGCAATAAATTATGGCTGGATCACGCGCCATCTTCTTCTGCATTTCAGCTGTGCATTCCGTTGTTTAGAAAACTATTTTTGTAACTAGCTCGCATTCCTGCCAGTGTTGCCTAAGCATCTGCTGCTCACTCTCACTCACTCTATCTTTCTTTGGAAAGAAAGATGATGGAAGTGCGATGCTGCAAAAGAGCTGACATTTCACTTTTCTGATGCGATTACGCAGTGGACGCTACTTGTTCTTTGTGTGTGTGTGTGTGTGTGTATGTAGCTCCCTGCTACAACACTACAAATTGCTTACGGTCACGTACCAGGCTGCCTCCTGTCTCTCAGCGCGACAAGAATGTGCTTCAAGAAAAAAAAAAAAAAAACGAAAGAGCAAGCAAAAAAGAAAAAACAAAAAAATGTAAGGCAACAGCAAAATAAGGAAAAAAAATGGTGCCAAACTTAATGAAAATGCCAACGCGTCGCCATTTTGGCCGCAGAGGCGCAGTTTCCAGCCGACCGCCTTACCCCCTTTTGCACATTTCCATAATATGTTATTTTTCATGCGTTTTAGCGAAAGTGTTTCCATTGTGTGCGCGGGTGTGTGTCTGTGTGTATATTGACATTTTTGATTTCTTGCTCCATTTTCTTGCCATTCTTCTTCGTCTCGTTCTTTTTTTTTTCTCTTCGTTCTTATTTTTGGTGTAGCGCCATTTTTCTTGTATTTTGCTGGCGTTTGGCATTTGCATATCAAGATAGTGTCATTAAATTTGCATATTTTGGATAAATTTAAATTCTTTGCATGTTTGCTCTCTGTTCCGTTCCGTTTCATTTCGTGTCCTCCATTTCTACTGCTGCTTCTCCTGCTTGTTCTGCTTCTGCTGTTTGCTCATTTTGCTCGTTCTTCAAATTTCGCTTGACTTGTTGTTGTAAATTATTGTTGTAGGCATATGTAGAGAGCTTTGTTTACACACACATTGTGTGTGTGTGTCAATTTTTGTTCTTTTTTTTTTTGCCCGCCTCTTGTTGTCATGCATCATTTGTTTAGTCCTTTAGTCCTCTTTGTAAAGTGCCAAAGTCGTGGGCCGAGGGGGACTGAATGGGGAGGGGAAAGTGGAGTAGGTTGGGGACTAATACGAACTGGGATAATGCTCATGCGTGTGTGGGGTTCGCACTTTTATGTCGCGCACTTGTTGAGAATATTAATTTTATTTAAATATTTCAAAAAGTCACCGAGCTGCTTGCTGGCTCAACAGTTTCCACAGTTTCCCCACTTTCCCCTGTTTCCCCAAGAAATGTGACGAACTGACGTCAAGAAATGGGGTGGGGGGTGGGGGAGGTCGGAAGCGGCGTATTTCGTCCTTTTTATTGGCCTGTATTTGCGTAATGGCCAAGAACAGATGGCAATGAAACTGCGCCAGCAAGCGCTTTAAGACAAATGAGAAAAAAAAATGCTAAACAATAACAGTTTCAGATGATTGACAACTGATATGTGTAATGCATATAGAATAGATTGAAGCGAGTCTTATGCATAGCATTACAATAAGTAAAGGAAGTACCGTCCAGACCATTTTTGGTTTAAGACGAGTGGAACAATATCAAATACTTTGCAATTTTTTCCTAAGGAATTATTCCCTATTTAAGTTCTTATTTTCGAGTGACGACTGTAATCTTTCTATATTTTGTTTATAATATCGTGCAATTATCTTAATTTATGCTACCCGATTATTTAAATTTGCCGCGAAAAAGCGCCAAGTGCTGTGCACTTGTGATAAAAGCTAACTGCTACAACACGCGACTGTGCTCAGCTGCATTTTTCAGCATAAGCAGTGTTGTATGTACTTTTGCACACAAAAACACACATTCATACATAAGTATTTATATATATGTATGTACATCCGTTCATATAAATATTTACAAACATATGCACTTAATCAGCGCAAGCACAGCAAGTTTCTATTTCTATTTGTTGAATTATTTAAATTTATATTGCCGTTTCAAACCAACAAAAGCAACAACAACACAAAGCAAAACAGCTACTTTTGCCGGGTGTCTGCCTTTCCCACTAGCTGAAACGAGAGCGAGAGAGAGAAAGAGCGAGATAGAGTGCAAGAGCGCATACAGATAGTGAGGCAAAGAGAAGAAATGAGCGCACCACAAAGTCAAAAATTTGTGTTTGTGCTCTCTCTCTCTTGCTCTCTCTCGCTCACGGTCTGCTCGCTCTCTGTGTTGCTTTGGCTGTTTGCTTTTGCTATTTCTCATCCACCACCGTTTTCACATACATTTCGTTCCGTTGTCCGCTGTCGGTTTTGTGAGTGTTGCGCTTTTTTTCGCTTGGCTCGCTCGCTGCGCAACGTATATTTTGTCGTTGTACATTTTTGCATAAATTCAAAATTCATTACGCACCAAACACACCAACAATATACACTAGCAACAACACAAAGCAACAACAACAACTAAGAAGCGGCGCGTGTCAAGTACAAAGTGCGGTCGGAATTCTTATTTCTTCTCACTTTCAGTGCGACTCTGTATGCAAAAAGTCTGTGCGTGTATGCGTGTGTGTGTGTGTGCGCCTGTGTGTGTCTGTACGCTTTTGTTGTTGTGTGAGTAAAATCTCAAATCTCGTAATCGTAATCAAACGTAAAACGCGAATAACGTGCAACAAGAGCAGCCAGCGCACAGCTGACATTCAAGAAGTAAGCATTCCACACCCACCCCTTGCCCATACCTATTATGCCTTATCTGTTCTGTCGTAACAAATTTTGCAGCTTTTAGCTAATTGAAAGCATAGCGAGAAAAATTGTGTTGTTGTTGCTTATTGCATGTCATTGCACTCGATGGCAATAGTTAGGTGCGAATTGGAAATTGCATAAAAGCACATAATAAGCAAAAGCAGCAGCAAATGTGAAAATGAAGCAGACATGAAAACAAACGCAAGCAAAACCAACCACAACAAAAACAG
Organism: Drosophila nr. perissopoda 5 BK-2023a; assembly: GCA_035044105.1. Lineage (NCBI taxonomy): Eukaryota > Metazoa > Arthropoda > Insecta > Diptera > Drosophilidae > Drosophila > Drosophila nr. perissopoda 5 BK-2023a. Next base: position 6,682,328 of record JAWNMK010000124.1, read on the forward strand.
GGACGCTCTCAGTCAGTTGGTCGCTGCAGTACAATACACTATCAAACTGCTTGACACTCATTCAACATTTAGATGCAGAATCGTTGAGTGTGCACGAAATTGCTTGTGCACTTTTAGAAAATGTTTGTCCAAAAAATTGGGTGCTATTTTTAGTGCAGAAATCTAATCAAAGCGGGCAATGAGGCAAAATCAGGCGGGCGTTTTGTGTTTTTGTTTTTTGCTCACTTGTTGTGCGTGCTTTGGGCTTTGTTTTTTTTCTTTTGCCTTTGCTTTTGCCGGCGCCCGCTCTCTTTCTCTCTCTTACACTCACACTCTCGCTGACAGTGCTGCTGTTGCTACTGTTGCTGCTGCTCTCTCGTTCAGTCAGCTGCAGCTGTCAAAAAACGTCTGATGCTGTCGCTCTCTCTCTCTCGCTCGCTCTCTCGCATTGCTGTCATTGTCCTTTTGTGAGCACAGAAATTCGTTATTAATAAAAATAATAATAATAACAAGAACAACAATTGTGTAGTGCATTGTAAGCAGCAAATTATTAAAACTGTTATTCAGCCTAATAAATACAACATAGATTTTCTTTCAGTGTGTCTGTGTGCTCGCAAATAACTGTTGTTGTTGCTCCTTTTTTGGCTATACTCTTCGCCGGTCAACGTATGAGCTTATTTATGTGTGTACGTATATGTGTGTGCAAGTGTGATTATATATATGTGTGTGTATGTATGAGTTTCTGTTGCCGTTGTCTGGCCCCATAAAAATACAACTTGGCTGTGTGCTATTTTTAAGCCTACAACATGCAGCAAGAATCTAGCCAACCACTAGAACAACAAGAAAAACAAACAAATAAAATGATATGCATAATAAAATTTTGCATATGTTGCATGCAAACGCGTCTTGCAACAGTGTTGCCGCCGCCGATTGCAATAAATTGCACATTAGACAAACGTCAAATGATCTGAACATGTCTCTCTCTTTCTCTCTCGGACATGACGTGCATGAAATGGCCGATGAGAGTGCAAAGTGCAGTCTAGAGTATAGCAGAAAGCTAGCTGAAGTGTTGCCGATGCGCAAGCAGAACTACTGCCAAAAAGGGTATCTTTAGTAGTTGAGCAGTGAAATTATTAAGATACAACGAAAGATAATAATTAATAAAATTGTAAAGTGCAGAAGAGTAGAAAAATTAGTTAGCTACTGATACTAATGCAGTGTTGCTGGTACGTAAGCAGAACTACTGCCAAATAAGGCATTGCTTCTAGATAAATCAGAGAAATAATATAATAATAATTAGTTAAATAATAGCAAAACAATGCTTAAAGCATTTGGCAGCATTTATAGAAAGTGTCATAATTATCAGATTGCTTGTCATTGGTATAGATGTTGCTTGTGCTGCGCCGCATTCACAATTCACTTTCTCTAATCACAATTTTCGCTTATCAGTTTTGTTTTATTTGCCATTTCCCTTTGCAGTTAATTCGTCGCGAGTGAAACAATTGAAGCAACAGCTAGAAGAAGAAGAGGAAGCAGCATTTGTTATGCATCCACGCTACAGCCCAGCCCCCCCGCCACTCCATCAGCAGCCGCCGCAGCAGCAGCAGCAGATGGGCGGGCCCCATCAGCAGCAGTCGGGAGGCGTTGGGCCCGGAACCGGACATGGCGGCGTTGGTGCTTCCAATGCTGGCCACATGAGAGCGCCACCAAATTCGCAGCAATTACCGCCGCCGATGCCGCGATCACAAAATTATGCAAATGTGAGTGAAATTAAAAGACCTTTTATATATATTGTTATCGATTTAACTAAGTGCTTTTTGCTTTTGATAGCTTGATATCTATAGAGTTTAAAGAATGATAATTGTTTCCTTTCAACGATAATTCTTATTGCAGTAGCAAAAATATATGGTTTTTTTATGGTTCATATCTATTCCTCTATGTGTGTGTATTCAAACGGAGTGAAGTTGATAATTGATAATTGTTATCGAAGTTGCTGGTTTGTCTTAAATTTTACTAAAGTTGGGTGCCACAGCAATCAGATATATTCAAAACATATTCGCTCTTAATATTTATCGATGAAATGTTATCGATATTGCTAGTTGATAGATACTCATAGAGTTGACTAAAGTTTGATGCTCATATAAATTCATAAGAAATTCCCCATCAATTCTCATCTAACCCATTTCATCATCTAAATCATGATTTAAAAACTTTGTCATAAATTGTGCATTAGATGCCAAACTGCTTCTGGCTACATATAAATATATAGATATATATATAAGTATACATATGTACTAGTGTAAAACGCCAGCTTGTGCGCAATCAGCGCCACAATGAATCAATCAATCGATCAATCAACTGCATCAGTGCATCAATCAAGCAATCAAGCTGGCAGCAGCGCACTCACTCACTCACTCACTCACTCACTCACTCACTCACTCATTCATTCATTCACTCGCACAAACTCATTCATTCAAATTTGGTTCGGCACCCTTCTATGCTGCCGTCGTCTGCATCTTCTTCTTCTTTTACTGATTTCAGACTTCTGATAGGGGGCGCCCCGGCGGCCGCAAGGGGGCGCCACTGCAATCGACATGTGTCATACGCAGCGTTGGCCCATTTGAGTGGAAAATTGCTGCTGTTTGCTGCTGCTCCTTCTTGCCGCTTGTTCCAGCAATGATATGGCTTTCTATGCTCTTAATGCTGGCAAAGCCCCGCACCTCTCCCAGCCACACCCCCTTCATATCAATACACGACACTTGCAGGCCTAATCCTGCTTACCTGCAATCATTACTCAAATAAATCTAAAGCTCGACCCTTTTATTTTCTGTCCTTTTTTTTTTTGCTCTTTGATTAATTCCAGTGCAGATTTTATTGCATAATGATGGCATCTACTTATATATAATATATATATACATAAATATTTTATGCATTCTACAAAACACAAACACAAAGGCAGTTTTACATTTGTAAGCTGCGGTGCGTCCTCCTCTACAATCTGCCCCATTGCCTTCTAAAGCTACTTACCTGCGTATATTTGTATAATAAACTATTCAGTTGATGTTGCCGCACTATGCGGCGGCCAACTACTGTGGCTACGTTTTAAGCAATGCCGCCGCAACCCTCCCCCGCACTCCACGAAACCTTCCCAGTGCTCACTGCCGCACCCGTTGCCCATCTCAGAGCTGTGCTGCTCGCTGTGCTTTGTGGCGACGACTATTTTGGGCATCCTCTAATGGCCGCATGGCGTTGCTTTTGCTTTTCACGAGCGTTCCATTTAAATAGCTTTCAGCACACTCGCAACAACAGCAACAACAACAACAATGCCGACCACATCAAAATAAAAATGTAAAATTGCAAAAAACAAAAAAAAAATAAAATAAAGAAAACAAAATTGTAAACATTCCCGCTTAGTCAGCGCTGAAGTTTTCTTGTCTGGCTTGGGAATTTTTCTATAAAACTTGCATATATGTATATCATTTTATGCGATTCACTAAATTGAATTCTTAAAGCCAGCTGCAGACCTTTGAGCATTTTTAGTTGCTTGTCTAAATGTTCTTTTTAAGATGTCTCCATTCTCTTCTTCTTCAGCAATTTATTCTTTTCCTGACTAGCGTTGAATTTGAGGTAAAAATATTCATTTTGCATGCTTATTTTTGTTAATAATATTTATTTTTATGTTAATTTTAAATAAATAAATAAAACTCAATAAAAGGCTGATTTGATTTGATTTTATTTATAATTCTAATATCTAGTTTATATTCCATTTGGTGCCAGCTATGTTTGAAAGCATTGCTAAACCGAAACCTATTCGAAAACTCTCCAAGGATTTGTGTTACCTACCAAAACTCTCCACTGTTTGTTGCTCTGCATTTTCGGTGCACTTGTTAAAGTCTTGCGGCAAACTTAATTTTACCTTCGAGTTATTTGCCTTGTTAAAGTATATATTTATATTTGATTGGGCAGCTAGCGCTGGGTAATCAAAAAGTGTGTGTGTGAGTTGTGTATAAGTGTGTGTAGCCTTGAGAAGCACGTCGTAATTTCTGATTAAATTCAATGTTGACAATTACCAAACGCAAAGTTGTTAAGGTAATTGCGGCTCGCGTAGGCTGAGATGCATTTCAATTGGTTACGCCCCAACGGGTTGCATGAGTAGAGACTCCCCTCCTTCCGCCACACACTGCAAACGTGTTGCCTACTTGCTGCAACACACAGTCTCCCATCCACCCAAACCGCCTCGTCTACTCCTTTGCCATGTGCAGCGCTGAATGTGCCGCCTTATATCCTGCAACAACACAAAATGCGTGCAACGCATGCGCTAAACATTTGTGGATCCTGCAAAATGGCTCTCGCTGTGGCAAACGTTTGCCGGCACGAATGCGTCATCGGGTGCTAGGGCCGAAGCCTGGCGCCGACTGGCTGCCAACGTTCTGGCCTGGCCTCAAGTTGAACATGCAACCTTACTCAATGAGAAATTCAGAATCCATTCGACGATTGTCAAGTTAAGTTAAACGCCTTTTCCTCATTTCTCGCAAACGGAAAGCGAACGACCGACCAGCCAGCCAGCCAGCCAGCCAGCAGCAGCCAACGCCAAAGCCAGCAGCAGCCAACGCCAAAGCCAAAGCAAAGCCGAGCCGAAGCTGAAGCCAAGCCAAGCAGCCAAAAAGCCAGTCAAAGTCAGGAGTCAAGACCCAACTGATCCATCAGCAGTCCCCTAAAAAAAACACCAAAAACAAAAAAAGTTTATAACCAGCCGTTAAATCAGATCAAGTGAAATTCCGACAAGTAGTCGCCATTTTGTGTTTGCGCCTCTCCCCGAGTAAAAGAGAAATAATTTAACAAACAAAAAAAAGGAGCGAAATTAATATCAAATATAAAATAATTTTCACGCGCGTATACGTCATATTTAAATACATATTCTCAAATTGTGAGTACATTCTGTCCATATATAAAAAAAACATAGTCAGAGTTGCGCTTTGTGTTTTGTGTCGTCGTCGTCGTCTTCGTCGTCAAGTGAATGCACTGACGAGTGTTTACCGTTGTTGTCTGGGCAATCCACACACACACACACACGCACACCAATTTAACAACAACAACAACCAACAGTATTATTTACACGAACGGTGCTACAACTAATTAGCCTAACAACAAACAAAACAAAACAAAACAAACATACAACAACAGCAACGCAAACTGCTCAAAGCTAGCAACAAGAAATTGGCTAAAGGTCTACAGTCCCTATAGAGAGAAGTTTATTTGTATTTCAAATACAACCAGCTAAAAGTGCAGCAAAAATTGTCTTTTAAAGATACAAAGTTGATAAACAAAAAAATATAATAAAAAAAAACAGTGAGTTTTAAACTCTTTAAAAAAAACAAAGAAGCTAAAAATAATTTATTAAACTCAAATCATTAAAATAATCTCTGTTGAGAAAAGCTATTAAAACAGTTTAAAAATATTAAATGCATAGTAAACAGTATTATTTTAATAAAAAATTATTAAAGTAAAATTAAAATCAAAATTAAATCAAGACTTCAAGTGTTAAACAATTTTGTGCGTTAATAAAGACAATAAAATAAATAAAAACAAAAAACTTGCAAGCTAAAAAAAAAAGTGGTTTTAAAACAGCGCAAAAAGTGTGAGTGAAAAATATTAAAAGCAACATAAAACTAGCTAATTAATAAACGGAAAAACAAAATTAAACTAGAGAATTTCTAAATATTTCAACTAGCAAAAGAAAAAAGCTTAGCTTAAAAATTAAAAATATAAATTTTGCATATTTAAGTCTAAGTGTGCTTTAGTAACTGTAATTGTTATAGAAACTTCAAATTAACGTAAAACTTTTAAGTGTTTGGTGTTAGCAAAACAAAATACAATTAACATACAGAATATACTTAGTAAATGTTTTTAAAACAAACAAAGAACGTAATCAACAATTAGCGCAAATTGAATTATTCTCTGGTTGTTGTAATTAGAAAATAAATAGCAGAAAAAAAGCTAAAATAAATACGAATAAATAAGAAGCTAAAATCCCGACGAGGCAAAAGGCACAAATAAAAACACACGGAAAGTCGTTGGCAAGCACTAAAGAGGAAGCGAGACAGACAGAAAGAGAGAGACACAGAGAGAGAGAGATTAAGCAAACAAAAAGCAAGCTAAGAGCAGCTAAAAGGAGGCGTCAAATTAATTCACAATCAACGTGCACATTAATAGCCATTAAAATTGCGCCAATCAAGAGAAAACCGTCACCGCTACCCACAATAACATTGAAGCTAACTAATTTCAGTCAGCTCGAGCAGCAACAACAACAGCAACAGCAGCAACAACAACAACAGCAGCAGCAGCAACAGCAACAACAACAACAACAGTGCGAGGCAACAAAAGCTGCAAGTCAACAGTTGGCAACAGTTGTGCAAACAGAGCGGCAGCAAGAAGCAGCCACCACAACAGCAACAGTAACAGTAACCACAACAGCAGCGGCGGCAAACGTAGAAGCAGCAGCAGCAGCAGCAGCAGCGGCAACAACAACAACAACAACAACAACAGCAGCAGCAGCAACAACAGGCACAGCAACAACAGCGGCAACAGCAGGCACAGCAACAACAGCGACAACAACAACAGAAAATTTGTTAACAAATTCTAAGGCTAACGCCTCGGTCAGCGTAAGCAGCAGCAGCTACAGCTTTAGCTCCAGCAGCAGCAGCAGCAGCAGCTACAGCTCCTTGTCGCTAACAGCGTTACCGCCACCACCACCACCACCACCGCTGCCACCCACAAGTGAAGCAGAAGCAGCAGGAGCAACCAGTGTTGTCAAGCCAAAGAAGACAACAGCAGCCACGACGTCGTCCACCGCCACATCGACGCTGTACACTTGCTCCAGCGCCTCATCCTCGCTGATTGCCCAGCCGCCGCCAACAAAGATATTTAAAACGGATCATCTGTGCGTGAACGCCGCCACCGCTGCCGCCTACGGTCTGCCTACGGTCGCTGCCGCCGCTGCTGTTGGCCATCCCTGTGTTTACTGTGTGATACCCGTGCCAGTGGTAAGTCTTCCCATCACGCCATCATCCTCCCCACCCGTCGTCTCTCCTAGTTTCCTGCTCATTTGCATAAGCTTTCAAGCTCTCAAGCTCTCGAGCTCTTGTTGCTTTCCCGCTGTTTGCTTTGCGTTCGCTTTTCGTTTGGGTTTTCCATTTCTTTTGATTTTTCACAGTCATTAAATATTAAAATAATTACGCGTATCCTGCCCAGATTGTACTTGGTGGGCGCCCCTAAATCCAGTCAGATAATATCCCCCCTAGTCGCGCTAGCTTATTATCATTTATTATCCACTGTTAAGGTGTTGCATGTTATTTACGGACTTTAGCAAATGTGCAGAATGCTCCGGCGGGTGGGTGCTAAACTTAAGTGGAATTTTAAAAAGAATTTCTACGAATTTTATGCGCATGTGAACTTAATAGAGTTGGGCTTAGGTGGGAATTGGAAGAAGTATCGATAGATTTCACTATTTAATAATATAATAAAAATATAAAGAATTTGATGAGGCTTAACATTTGAAATAAAGCATCGATTACAGTTGTAGCTCTACTTGACTGAGCCGTTTTCAGATCTTCCACATTTCTGTGCAGTTATCGATTAAAATATCGATTACATTTTTTTTGTTGAATCAAAAGAAGTGTTTAGAAATTATGTATTTTATGGATAAACTTAAATTTATTGATATATTTATCGTTTTTCAATACTTCTATGATTAAAATACTATGTTAAGCGAGTTTAGCGTTCGTATTGAATAAATTAAATGATTGCCGTAATTTATTGTGTAGGTCGACATAAATATATCGATATATTTATCGATTAATATTGTGATTTCAGGCTTTTTGCTAAACTTTGCTTAATTTATAGTAATTTCAAGTGTTGCCCACTTAGTTCTAAGCCAGCACAAATATCCATTATACAAATAAGTCGAGCACACAGTTTCCCCTCATAAACCATGAATTATATATATATATATATATATAATTATTTTATATGTATATTTTAGTTTTTCCTTATGTTGCTCATTATAAATCCAGCACCCGGAATAATTTGCATTTTCATTTGCCGGCTAGTCAGAAAAACAAATTAAACAGCACGCGACCAAATGTCAGGCACAATCTGACATCCTGTTTTGGCTAGCCAGACGGGAACGAGGGATTTGGCTCCCCTTATTTCCCTCATCCCTGTGCACTGAAACAAATCCCCCAAGCTGCCATTAGCAGCGTCAGCTGTTTGCCCACTTAAAGATTGTCCAGATAATCGCCGCAACAAATGTGCCTAATGTCAATGACAATAAAGACAAATTATACAAATATTGGCCACACCGGGCAGACGTTGATAATGACACTCAGTCAGTGGGGGAAATATACATATATAAACACATACATATATACATATATATCTCATTTCATTATAAGCATGACAAGAACAAGAGCGGAGACATAAGAAATGATTGGAACACTTGCCGCAAGCCAAGCCACTTGGCCCAATCTCAGTCTTCGTCTCAGCTGCAGCTGATTTGAGTAATTACGTGAACATTTTCGGTCATGAAGGCAAAATATACATTTATTATAATGATTATTGGCCACGGTGTGGAGCGTTTTTTCTTTTTTGGCCAACTCCTTTTGCCTTCTTAACAAAACAGCTTCGAGCAATAACCAGCAGCAATATTGCAGCTGCGCAATTCAACAAATTATTCATTCATTTTCATTATTTGCCAAAGGTTTTCTTTTCTTTTCCCTGCTTGTCTTTTTCATCTCTCTCTCTCTTTATTTTTTGCTGCTTAATTTGTTGACGCTGGCCAAGTGAAAAATTGTATTCTTTATTTTCCTGCCGCTGCGCTTTGTCTGTGTGTGTGTGTTCTTAATTTCGCCCTTACAGGCTCACCGAGATTTATGTGTGTGTGTGTGTGTGTGTGTTTTTTTTTGTATATCTTTTTTCGCCTTATGCTCATTTTGTTGATTTCTAATTAATTTTACTTGAAGCGAAAATGAATTGGCAAAATGCCCCAGCACAAATAGAGGATCCCAAGAACAACAATACAAACCAATCAACTAACAAGAACCCAGACCCGAATTCACAACCCAATCTTCTATAAACATTTATCCTTTTCTTGTGTGTTTTTTTTTTTCATTTTCCTCATACATTTCGCAACTGCAGTTTTGTGCGCGCTGCTTGGCAAAATTTATGCTGATTGTTATTTGCACTCTTCAGATAATTAAAATGAGAAGAATGGAAAAAATTTAAGTATTTATATAACAAACAAATATTTATAGATATGGTCGAATGGTTTTGCTGCTTCCTTGTTGCCTTGCTGTACTCTAAAGAATTTTTTAAATGAAGATGGCAGCTTGGGCGCACATAGTTAAGGGAAATTTCTCTAAGCAGCTGCCTTTATTTAGAGCACTTTAATCTGAGTTTTCGTTTTGTATAGAAACTGATTTTATTACTTCAAATACCAGCTAAGAGAATTCGCCAGACAAGAGCTGATTTTGGTATATTTTCTATGTTTTTAATATGTATTACAAGCTGAAGCTCAAGTTTAAGCTTAATTTAAGCAGTACCTGCTGAGTATTGCCCAAGAAGGACTTGAAAAGGTGATAATTTCTTAACTGAGACCTATTCAATATTATATTTGAATAACGTTTAGCATTTATCTACATCTCTGTTAGTTAAACCATATGTGAATCAAGTTAAAGCAGTGCACTTTGCAACATATTAATCTAAATAATTTTGTATAATGCAAATGCAAGTAACACTTAAGCATCAGCTGTTGTTAATCGCAGTCTGTCGATCTGTGGCACAGAAACATTCATTAATAAAGTGGTATATTGTGACATGAAGCGCAAAGGGTAGCATTAAGTCAATCTGCTGACGGTTAAAGCCACACCTCTCCTTGCACGCCGCCATCAGTTCACTTTTGATGTTGGCATACCAAATGTCGTCGTTGTTGGGGCCATGTTTCAAGGACTTTTTCAAGTGAAAGAGCGTGTCGTGGCTCACGTGGCGTATGCGTGACATGGCCATATAGCATTTTGTGTTGTTTTCCTTTTTTCGTAATTTTTGTATATATATTTTTTTTTTTGCCTGCATCACGTGTCGCACACACAAACCCACTAACACCATGAATATGCATTATTATTATTTTTTTCTTTTTGTACCTGCTGCTGCTGCGGCCAGTGAAGTGCGGCTAATTAACAGCTGACATACATTTGGGCACCTCAATTGTTGGCGTTGTTGCTTATGACGGGGTTAAGTGGGCCTAGTCCCCAAGTTGATAGGCCATTGCTGTGTGTGTGTGTGTGTGTATTTAAAGTCATTTGAGTGCGAAAGTTCAAAGTTCAGAAGGAAATTGTGTGGAAAAATTCAGTTTGCAACTTTTTTCCCTTCTGGAATCTTTGCATAACAAATGAGATGAGAATCAGCTTCGGCGCGCTCGTAATTGTTATTGATGCCGAAATATGGCGATTAGTGTAGCTAGCCTATAAAAAGCGTTTCGTTTCGTTTCGTTTTCAATCCCCTCCATTGATCCCCTACCCGCAAATCCCCTATCTGCTGCCCCAGTGTCGTTATAGCCGAAAAGTTTGCAAACTAAAAAGTGAAAATTTACGCCCAAGCACATTTGTTCAGTGGGTTGAGAGTGGGGAGGAGGGATACGGAAATGTGGACGACGCCATATTGGCTAACATAAAATGGCGTTTATGATGGGCAAAGTTTCATCATTTGCAATTTACTGTGACCCCCAAAGAACACGCTTCTGTCCACTGCTCACAGCCGAGTTTCCAGCAAATTTAACATAAAAACTGTAGAAATTCTAGGGAAAAATGAAGGGAGGATCGGAACAGCCAGTTGAAAAACAAAGTGCAAACTGTTTTCACAAATGTTTTCCGACTAGAGCAGCAAACATTTTGTATATATGTACATACCGGATCATGTATATAGATATATATATATATAGATATATATGGCAGTAAATATTTTATATTAAATAATGTAACATTTGCTGTGATTTACGTCCGAGTTTTACCAGCCGAGAAAAAGGCAGTTTGGTGCCCCAAATTTTCTATTTGATAACTAATTCCATGCATGTTCACAGCCGTGCAATTCAATGCCAGCAGAACATTTAATTAATTTTCCAGCCAAGAGCAAAAAATAGAACAAGTTGCAACTATTGGACACATACCCAAACCAATACACACCCACACACACACACACACACACACACACGAGTGCGACAAAGTTTCGTGTTTTTTTTTATTTCTTCTTTTTTTTAGGTTGCGAGCAAATTTGTGGAAAAAGTTCGTTCGAGCAATTCTACGAAACGGCATTCATTCAATTCAATTTCATGCTACGTAATTATTTTATACGAAAATTGGGCTTAACCCGAGAATAAAAAATACTACGACTACGACGAGCACGTCAACAAAATGTCCAAAAAACTAATCAAGATGGTTGAAACTTTTGAGTCAAAGGTGGTGTGCACAAAGCAGACATCTCAAATGTGAATTAACTACTCTGCTGCTGCTGCTGTTAATTATATGTATCTTTGGAATGAGTTTAACGATGTTTTCAAATTAGTTAAAGCAAACTAAAATGGAATCCATTGAAATACATATTCTCTGACTAATCACTAAACCCGATTTAGATGCAAATTGGACTGCATTTTCACATGATTGCAGCCCAATTTGAATTTCTCAAACAAATTTCGTTATTCAGACATCATTTCAATTAAATCAGAGCAAAACTTCAAATCAATTGCAGCTTTGGCTTGTAATATAGACCGTATTTATATTGTTATTACTGCCAAATTGCGTGGCTTCAATTAAACATTGATTCAAATTGAAGCTACATAAATTTGCTGTCAAGCAATTAAGTTTTGTGTCTATTTCTCAATTTAAGCTCTTAATTATTTATTAATTGCTTAAATCTATTTGAATATATTTTCTGCGTTGCATTTGCAGTTGATGTTTTCTAATTTAAATAGTTCTTAGTTGATTTTCGTTCGTTGATTAAATAATAAAATTACACAAATGTAATTTAAGTTGAGTGCTTGTAGCACTTAGTCTTAAATTGGTGTTCTCATTTTTCGTCTGCTCCCAATTTGTATATGCAACATCATGTTAATTAGTGTGTGAAAAAATTGTTTGTATTTCACTTCTTCTTTTTCTTTTTTTTACCTCTCTGCCCTGCACTGGAGGTTTCTTCTCGAGCATGCTCTTTAGATGTCAGCTGAGTGAATTTCAAAGCCACTCGCTACTCTCACTTATTGGGGGCGTTTTAGCTTTTGTGTGCAACGAAAATGTTCGCTGACTCTCGATTGAAGTAGTTGAGGAATTATTACATAAATAAGCGCTTATAAAATGAAAATTTAAGTAAGCTGATTTTATTTTTTTTCTTTTGCCTTGCAGCTTATGAAAATATGAAAAAACTTTGGAGTAAACTTTTTAACCACTTTATATTTGAATACTTCCACATTTATTCTATTCTTTATTTTGTATATTTTTTTAATGTATATTTTTTAGCATATCATATTTTTTCCAGTGTATTTGCACATCGTTTTGCTCCAATTGCGTAGCCTCGTCTTAACTTTATTCGCATTATTTTTGGCATCAAGCAGCCTTTTGAGATTCGGTACGCTGTGACGCCTCAGTTGCTTGTTTACTTTAACATATCCTTGCTCCCCCTGCCCTCTGACTATATGTGCATGTGTTTGTGTGTGTGTGTGTGTGTTTATTCTTGCCGTCATGACTCACATGCTGGTGCTGCCTGCCACTCTGCGCTTAAGTATCTTAACCTAAAATTGTAAAAATAGCGCAGCGTTGAGAAAATGCCTGCCAACGACGAAGAGGCTTCAAAACTCAAGTGCATGCCCCAGAGAAATGTATGTGTATGTGTGCGTGTCTGTGTGTGTGTGTGTGTGTGTGTGTGTGGCGAGTGTTGTGACGGCAGCATCAGCATTAGCATCACGACTCGGAAAATATTGCAGTGCAATGAAAACATGCAAAAACTGTGACTTAAATGCAGATTTGTATTATTTCAGCTGCACCACGGTGCGTATGCGTAATGTGTTATTTAATTATTCAATTTGCTTGTTTCTCGGAACGTTGTTGTTGTTGTTGTTATAACGTAGTGTCCGCTTTGCCCTTGCGTCTGTCAGGCAGGCCGACATAAAATATATGTTCAGCAATTTGTCAACGAGCCGCACATAAAGTTACAAACCACCCCTGAACCATCGCCCCCTTTTCAGTACACCTTCCCCCCACCCATTACTTTGCTGAACATTTGTGCGTTTGTAATGAAATGTCATTAACATTAAAACAACTTTCAACACTTTGCTAGCCGCCATTTGTTGACATTTGTTCCCTGTGTGTGTGTGTGTGTGCGCGTGTGTGTGTGTGTGAAATCAGCAGCAAAAAGCAGTCGCGCTTTGTATGTATGCTTTATATGGTCCAACATCAACATTTTCTCGATTTTGTTTTGTTAATGAAAAAAGTTTTTCTGCGTTTGTTTTCGAGCAGCTTTGAATTGCTTTATTTTTTTTTTTTAGTTTGGTATATTTCTGTTGCCCATTTTCTCTCGCCGCTCGATTTTTTGTTTGATTTTGTTATGCCGGCAACGCCTTTGACAGCGCCATCAACTTTTCATTAATTTATTACACGCTCAGACACGTTTCGTCTCGCCCCTAATTTTTTGTTGCTTTTTCTCAGCGACCTTGTCACATTGTTCATGTTCACAGATTGTTCTTAAGCATTCGATGATGCTGCCGCTGCTGCTGCTGCTGCTGCTGCTGTTGCTGTTGCTGCTGTTGCCTGATAATCATAGTAATTTCTTTTTTGCTCTCGTCGCAGAAAAGATTCTTCATTTTTGTTTTCGATTTGAGTTGCTGGTTGTCTTCTGTTGTCTTCTGTCCGTCCGCTTGTTGGTGCCTTTGTCTCGCTTGTTACTATCAATGTTTATTAAAAAGTTTCCTTTGCTCAATGAACTTTGACATTTTGACTAATATTTTTGTGTGTGTCACATTCTCCCATGCTCTGTTTCTACTTCTTTTAGTGTCATTTCCAAGCTTACCTTTGTATTCCTCTGCTTCTATGCTTGAACTGTCTAGGACATTAACAATTTCTGTATCCTGGCAGCAGCTGTTGCTGTCTAGAGTTTCGCTTAGTGTATTTAACCTTAGACCTGGTCTTCTTCTAACCCACCCAGCAGCGCTCCACACACTGGTTCTATACAAATTGCATGTTCACATCATTAGCTTTGTCCGAAAATTGTCACGTTCGACACACGTGTGTGTGTGTGTGCGTTGTGTGTATGTATTGTGTGTGTGTTTTGTGTGTGTGTGCGAAAAGCTGCATAATCCTAAAATGGACACGTTACAAGCTCAACCGAACGAGCATCGAAAACCGAAAACGTACCGTACCAACAGTTTACCGACAGACATACAGACAGACAGACAGTCGGATCCGTCGAACCGTCTAACCGTAACCAGGCATAGTGGTTTTTCCGACAAGGGGAGGTTTGGTTCGGTTCTGTTGTTGGCCCCTTGTGTAACCGCCAACGTAAACCGCTAAGTGCTTTGCCTTTGTTGCATTCTCATGTTATACGTTTTCTTCCTTTTTTTTTTGGGGATTTTCGTAACGGAATTTTGCTATTATTGCATTTGGCGTTTAACAACACTGTTGTCGACGGTGTTGTTGCTCTAGCTACTGTCTGATTTTCTTAAGTGTAACGTGCTGACGACTCTGGCAAAGGAACGTGCCTCGCATAAATCTCCCAACCCAGCAGAGATCTACCCCTCTCTCCATCTTTACAATTAAAGGGGGTTGCTCGACTTATGTATCAAAAATATATGTTTTGACCTCTATCTAACGCACAATACTCACACACCCACACACACCCACCCACACACACCCACCCACACACATGCAACTGTCAAGATTTCTCAGTTTGTTATTGCCTCATGTTCTGGTCGCATTAGATGGTTCTTGTATACGGCTCTAAGATTATTTGCCGTATTTTCAGTACTGTCACGCTATTCCGCGCTGGCAATGCCATTTCAGATTTTGTTTTTCTAAGGGATTTGGGCAAATTGTGGATTTTTAAATCATGTTAAATGTAAAAATTCTTAGGCATTTGGGTTATTTTGGTTAACCCCTTTTCTATGCAAATATTTCTTGGTATTAAAGTGCTCCAAAAAATGGTGTCTTTTGTCTGCTGCTGGCTGGCGTTGGCTTGTATAACATAGTCGGCAAGCTTTTTATTATTTTTACATTGCTTATTTATATTCAAGATTTTGCAACATTTTGATCACAACTATTTTTGCAAGTATTTTTTTTCATGCTCGCAAGTTGCATTAAAATTCCAGGCATTCGCTCACGTATTTGAGAGCTTGAGAGCAGCTTCCTCTGCAATTTTTCAGCTTTTGATTTTGTATTGGAATTTTTGCCATTTGGCAATGCATCAACTTAAGTTGTATGTGCCCGTTCACCAATAATCAGTATGCCAGAAGGTTGGGGGGGGAATAGGAAAGTAGATACACACAAACACAAATATAGATATCAAGGCAACGATAGCAACACAAAAGTCACTCAGTCGCATTTATTTGAACCGGCTAACTGCAGCTGCAGCATTTGGGATTTGCTTTCTTTCAGAGTCAGCTCGTGCAGATGTCAAAGTGGATTTTGCAAGCTGACTGCCAAGATAGTATACCCCCTCCACACTCCATCCTACCCCGCACCCCCAGCATCCCCTATTTGTTGCCTTATCTTTGGTATATAGTATAGTATATTATTAACTCTCGGCAACGTTTTTGACACATGCATTGATATGCACATTTGTGACTTGTCGCTGCATCGAAGACACTACTTCGCATGCACATTGATAGTGTTGTAAAATGCATAAAAAAAGTGCTTAGCATATTAAAAACGTAGCCAACTGCAGCTGTGACTTTTACGCAGAGCATACGTGCCAGCCAAGATACACACACAAACACACTCACACACACTCGTGAACCCACTCACACACTCGTGAACACACTCACATTTTATGTCTAGATGTCTCTCGAGCTATCTTTGGCTCTGTGTTTCTTGGTCAGAAAATGGACGAGCGCATTTTCCACATTTGCAACATTTGATTTATTCGAAATCACACATACACAGACATACACACACACACACACACTCACACTCATACACACTTACACTACTGCTACTACACTTCTCCTAATGCATATGCGCAATTTTGCATACGTTTCTAATAATTCATCTTCATGTTCCGTTTGCTTCTTTACGTTGCTTTTCTTTTTCTTTTTCATCTTTCCTTTGGCCGTCCGCCCTCCTCGCCCCCTTTTGCATTTTGGTGCAACTTTTGCTGCCTCAGCTGCCATTACAAATTTAAGGTTTTTTATTCATCCCTGTCGTTTTTTTTTTTGGGTTTTTCTCGTATCTATGTTTGTGCAGCTTGCAACTTCTTTTGCTATTGTGGCCTCATGTGCAACTTTTCGTGTTGCATCGCCCGTATTCGTTTGGCTACATTTATTTTTATATTTTTTTATTTTACTGTGGAAAATTGGAAAATAGTTTTTCCCGTCTTCTTTTTTATCGACTTATTGTGTTTGACGGAAATATGCTTAGTCTGTCTCTATCCCACTTGCTGTCTCTCTCTTTCTCTCTCTCTCTCTGTCTGTATCTCTTGCTCAATGTATTTTCGCCCCCACACACTTTAGGGTCAGACAATGCACGTTGTCGCTAACGTTGCGCTTTGTTATTTGAATGGCTTTCAAGTTGCGAGTGCGATAAGTAACCATCAGCAGAATGATTCTAGTATGTAGCAAGTAACCTGCATTCTCACATCTTGCTTTTCTCAACTTTTTAGTTTATATTTGTAGAATTTCTTACTCAATTTCAAAACTGAAGCGATTTTTAGTAGCAACATAATTTGGCACTTACATTAATGCTAAACTTCAACTTGGAAACGGTAGTTTAGCTCGAATACTTCATAGAAAGTTGGAAGCACGATTCCAACTTGAAATTCACGATATAATAATACCCTCAAAAAGTCTCAATAGGCACAAATTAAAACTTTCTTCAGCCATAACTTGGTCATAACTGAACCGACTTCCAAAAACCAGTGTTTATTGATTATCGTTCGACATCCACATAAATACTACACTCAAAACGATGTACACAACTCGAGCTCTAAATTCAAGTCAAAATTATCATGTTTTAATTGACGCTACATTTAAAGTTGGAACTCAAACTCAATAACTCTTCAAATCGTTGGTTGTTGCGCATATTTCTGTTGCTACTATAATGATAATAAATTTGGGGGATTTCATTTCGTTATTCCCTATTTTATGGACTCGTAACTCATCGTTTTGGTTGGTGAAAATTTACTGCATTTTCCATATTTCTTCATCTTTGGCTATGTTTCAATATTTCCTCTTCACCTCCACAATAGTTGCACTCGGATGCACTTGAAAGCAACGGCGTCGTCGTTGTTGTACCCGGCAGCAGCTGCTCCTTTGCCTGGAACTCCAACTTTAGCGCATCATCTGGCCACATTTCATATTCGACATTCTTGGCACTCGGGCTGTCAGCTGCTCGTTTCCTTTGGCTATGTCTGTGTCTGTGCCTTGTATGTGTCTGTGCCTGTGCATCCTGGCGCTGCTGTCCTTTGCCATTGCCATTGCCTTTGCATATGCCAACTCCTGCCGCAGCATGCCCTTAAGTAGTTTTAGCCCAATGGCATTTTACTATAGATATCATCGTGGTATTTGCTTTTAAGCATCTGTGGACAGGAGTGCGATGCCGGCAGCTAGTTTGGCAGCTGTCTGCTAACCGCTAAGCCCATTCCATTCACTTCCATCCACTTGCCGCACCATGCCACAACTCTTTGCATCGAAAAGTATTTACGGTAAAATTGAACTCTTGTGACGTCATCTCTGCTGCTGGTTGCATTTTACTTGATAGCTCGGCTCTTGAGTGTCGACATTTCAGATGCTTAGCTATTTTTATTAGAATTCCAAAAGCTTAAAGTTTTACAACTGGCCTGGCTGCATTTCAGCTGTGTGCGCCACTTTCAGCAAAATAATTAAAAGCCAAGTAATAAAATTATAAATGTGCATTTGCCAAAAACAACTACAACAACAACTACAACAACAACAATATCAACCAAACAGCAACTAGGCAAATTGCTAAAGGCACTCTTCTCCTGGTTCACTCTGGCGCTGACCGCATTCCAGAACAAATTAAAAGCCAGGCTAAGGGTAACAGCAACGACGACGACGACGACGACGACAACGGATCAACTGGGCTGCTGTTGTTGGCCATGTTGCTTTTAATTTCGCAAATGCTTAGAAAATGGCACAGAAATTAAATCAACATAAATGTTGTTGTTGTTGCAGCTGGGCTTTTACTTGCCACTGAAGGAAAAAACAACAGCAGCAGCAGCAGCAACAGCAGCAGCAGCAGCACCAACATCCGCTCCGACTCTGAAGTTAATGTTGCGAAAACGACGAACGAAAGCCAGCGACGAAAAAAGCCAAGTAAAGAAAAAGTGATAAGCGAAAAGAGAGATGCACTTTTTTACAGAAGAGCATAAAAAACAGCCAAAACCAGATATTTGTAGTATTAATGTATGTTTGGGTTTGGCAGACTAAAATCCTAGCTAAATACAAATCTAAACTTACAGAAAAGAATCTAAATTTGATTCAGAATTTTTCGAAATTTCGGTTTTAATCTGAAACTGAGCTACTTTATCTGTCTCTGGCCAGGTAAACCGTTATAAATCACAGCTGGCTGGCAACTTGTTCAAGTGGGTTCTATTTTTTTTGGGGGTCAGTTGTCAAAGATGGCTGGGGGTCGTATACTTAATATATGCAGACTGGCTAAAGCTTAGAACAAAGAGAGAGAGAGAGAGAGATAGAGAGAAAGAAACAAGGACAAAAGACAGCAGAGTGAGAAGATAATATATAAAGCATAAGTAGATAGATGAGTGGCACTGTTTAGTGTAAGGAGGAGACTGAGGCGGGTAGCAAGCCGGAAATGAAAAGTGGCATGTGTGTGTGTATGTGTGTGTGTGAGTGCCGCATTTTGTGGGCGGTATATGGTCATGTGGGGCGTGGCTATTTGTAAAAGCGCAGCTGTGGCAACACTTTTCAAGTGTCTGTCATGCATGCGCCTGCATTTGTGTGTGTATGCGTGTGAGTGGGTGTATGTGAGTGTGTTTGTCTATGTAATGAGGGCAATTTAAGGGCACTTGAAGCAATTCAATTCTCACACATACACACACTCAGATACACACACACACTCAACCGTTTCCTAGCATAAAAGTCAACCGCGCCTGTCCGCTCTACTATTTGTGTGTGTATATGTGTGTGCCACTGTGCCTCCCATTTCATACCACTGTAAGTCTTCGTCTCTGCCGTCTGTCCCACTGTCTGGAGTGGGCGCATTGCTGCTGCTGTAGTTTTTAGTGTTATTAATATGCATGCAATGCATATGCTCAGCGCTCAAACTCATATTGCTCTGCGCTCTGCCGTCGTCCTGCTTCGTGCATCATGTGGCAGCCGCCATTTTGCATTTGCCGCCATTGCAGCAACGACCTGCCCCAAACCCAAACCCAGCACCCCGCCACCTTTTAACTGTACAGGCAGCAGCTGCATCGAGTGCTGCTGGTAATATTAAGTGGCGACTTTAGGCTCCTGCTCCTGCTCCTCGCTCGAGCTCCTCTTCCATCTCGTCATTTTATTCTAACTGCACCTCTTCGTTCTGTCGCTGCTGCTGTTGCTGCTGCAGGTTATTAACCCATAACTGGAATACATGTGCTTAATTTTTTATTGCACACGATGCTACAGTCGCAAAATAACGCAAAAAAAAACAAAATAAAAACAGTGCCAAATAAAGGAATTGTTAAAAAATGAAAATACGCAACTGAATTGCGAGGATTAGACGCATTAATGGATTATTTGAAATGTTCTTGTTTGTTTTTGGTTATTTTGCTTGTTCGCAGCTGCTCGCGTTTACAAGCCAGGTTGTAACACCCTAAATACCCTTTAAAAATGTGTGCATTGGAGTTGTACACAACTCTAGAGCTGGCAAATGGATGGGAATTAATAATTAATCATTAAGTTTGTATCAGAAACACTCAAGTTATCGTCCAAAATGTATTCCAATGTTGATCTCATCCATGCATGCTTACATTCGGGTGTGTAAATTGAATTAATTAATATATTTAACAGCTGCGCTTAGGGTATCTCATAGTTGAGCTCTTGCGACTGCAATATGCCTTGTTTTGTGCTGTTGGCTTTGTACAGTTTGGCTTAAATTATGCACATTGGTCGACAGTTGCCAACAACAACAACAACAACAACAACAACCAACGTTTTTTCTATGCAGTTGATTATGCGCTTAATTAAAGCTGCTTGCGTATTTAGTTTAAATTAAGGCAAATAACTGCAAATTGCTTGCCACATGCAATGGGCATTTAAATAGCAGCAAAACATTTACAACTCTTTGAGTTTTATTTTCAACAGCTGACTGCGCTCTATAGTAATCCAACTAAGCTTTCCCAGATTGCATTATCATTTACAAAATGATACAAATACGAAAACCTCTTAACTTATGCGCTCTTCCTAAGAAATGCGTTGAATGAGAGCGGAAACTAAAGCGCTCATCTTGAAAATTGCTTGTTCCTTTTACAAATTAGCTCATACATCAATTCATGAATTATTTTCCGTTTCCATTTCAATTTCAATTTCATTCCACGCGCCACAATTCATGCTCATTTGAGCAAATATCAACCGAAAATTTAATGAATTCTTGTTAGGCGCTACCCAAAAAAGAAAAGAAATGAAAAGAAAAAGACAAATGTAAGAGAAAATATGAAAGGCGCAACAAAAGCTGAGAGGCAAGAAAAAAGCCAGTCCTTGCCATTTCCGGTTCACAGCATATCCTTAAAAAGGAATGCGAAATCTCAAGATGAAGTGGAGAGGCAGTGGCAGGCGGGCAGTGGTGGAAAGAAGCCAGAAAGGGCGGGCGACAAAGCAACCTTTTTGCTTATAGAAAGTAAAATGAAAGCGCGTCGTTTATAACACGGTGCACAAATACAATTAAAAATTATGTTGCCAGACGCAGACATTCTCTGTTTTGAGTGTGCGTGTCTGTGTGTGTGTGTGTGTGTGTGCGTGTGTGTGTGTGTGTGTGTGTGTGTGTGGTTGACTTGTGTGTTTGAGTGTATGTGTGTCAATTACTGTCAAAAAACTAAAATTGCGAGGCTCTCTCAAAGTAATTTACACTAAATTACATACGCACAACTGAGGGGCCTACAAAGCTGGGGGCTTTGCGTGCCTGAATGTGTATGTGTGTGCTTATGTATCTGTGTGTGTGTGTGTGCCACAAAAGGCTACGGCAACAAAATAATGAAGCCCGTTTTTGTGCGCACACGGCAAAGCTTGACAATCCTGTCAGTTGCCTGGCCCAACCCGCACTCCGCACTCCGCGTTCTGCTCTGCTTCAGTTTCAGGACTTGTTGTGTGCACTGCTTTTGTTGCCGCCACATGTTGTCATCTTTGCCACTCAACTTTGTCTTCCTTTCCCCAGCCGCTCCCATCTTACTTGCAACCTTTCAACCCTTAAGGGACGTCTGAGGTGCCATCCAGCAGCACGTTTTGTAAATTTACTTTTCATTCAACTACAACAGGGGCAAAAAAGAAAACAACAAAAAAAATGTGCTAAATGTGCTTATGGTGCGTGCCGGCTGGCAACGCGACACCCCACCCCCCGCCCCCCATCGACCCCTTCCCGTGTTCGTGTATGCGCGTAAGCAGTAAATTTCTTTTTAGTTGTTAATGAAATGCAAATTTGTGTAAAAATTAATGCAAAAACAAAGGTGAAAGAAGCGTTGGCAAAAGTCTCTTTACGATTATTTGATGATCTGCAGTTAGCGCACGCGCAACAAAGTATGCTATGCTAATTTTCAAATAAATATCCAATTGGAAAAGACCGAGATTTATTCTAATCACAACACAATGAATTTATATATGTATATATATTGCGTAATACCTTGCCACGTCGAGAGTCTTCTCTGCTTGTTATCCCCTTAAGCTTGGAGTTTAATGAATGTCTTGTTTATTTTATTGAGATATTTTGTGCATTTAAAGGCACTGATTAATTTAATCAGCTGCTATTGTTATTATTTTTGAAGTCCACTTTGCTTGCGAAAATACCACAAATTATGCATTGACCTTTTGACCCATGTTTAATGGCATGTACCTTAAGCCACGTTGACGCAGGAATGGGTCAAATGTGGCTGTGGGGAGGAGTGGAGAGGGGGGGGCCAGCGGGTGAAAGCATCTCGCCGCCGCTCATTTGTCACAAGCTGCTTATTTCTACCTTTTTGTTTTGTTTGATTTTTGTTTGTTTTTGGGCTCCTTACGAACTCAAGAACCGCATTGGCCTTTTTGGCATTTTATTTATATTTAGCTCGTTGACAAGTACTCTTTTTGGCCCTCTCTTTGTTCGTTATTTTTAAAGCCGATTGCGGCGACAGCTTTTTGCCTTTTTAAATAAACGTAAATTTTTAATGACATAGCTGTTTTCAAATTGAACGTCCGGTGAGTTTGTCTCTTTTATGTGCATTTCGTTGAAAACCAAAAACCCGATTTTAATATGACAAATTTGTCTGTATTTTTTTTTTCTTCCCTTTTTCTTTTTGCATTTTTATTGGTATTTTTACCGCTCTGTGGCTCATCAAACGCAGCTGCTGTCGGAATTCGGATTGTGACAGCTTGTTTTTTTTATATCCTCCTTTATTTCTTTAAGCAATTCATAAAAATGCTGAATTATTTAATCAGCTTGAAATTCGCATATATATTTAGCAGTGAGTATTTCATTTTTTTTTTATTGTTTGTCATTGAATTTCTGATTTTTGTGCGGCACTGCAAATAATTTGCTATTCGTGGAAATAATTTTCCATCGCATTTCTGTTTGACTTTCACCGGTAATTTTTCTTCGTATGCCACCTTGTGTGCAGCATTTGTTGCAGGTGAGCGCTTATTGCGAAGCTTGTCAGCTCTATTCCTATTTATATTCTGCGAATTTCTGGCTAAACTTTTTTCCAAGCTCTTGAAATGTTTGGTTTGATTTTGCCTGTCAGCTGCATTCAGGCAAGCAGCTTAGCAAACTCATGTTGAAACTATGCAAGTGATTGGCAAAATTGGAAGGGAACAGAAATATTTATATTAGATTAAAAACTAAACTTAAACTAAGGAATGCCTGAAAGATAATCATCTGTCTTAAGGGATTCCCATATTCAAACTGAACTTACAACTTTAGGTTGAGAATAGAAAATAGTTGCTTGCCTTATGCCTTAAGGCAGTTTTGTGTTGTGTTTTGGGTGTTAAATATATAGTTCCAGGTTTGGACACCCATTTGATTGCCATTGTTGGTTGTACAGCAATTTTTGTTTGAAATTCTAGTATCTGATTTGCCGTTTCACCTGTGCAAACAAACAGAATTTGAGGGCATGTCAGGAAAAAAAAAATAATAATTGCACTACTGCACTTGCCCAGCCCCAGCTCGCTGTCTGTCTCTGGTCTTTGGGTGCGCCATTAGCCAGATTTGCAGAGGTAACCAAAGTCTGGCCAGCCATGCATTATCCTGGTCTGCTATTCAAATATTGTTAGCTTAACCGAGTTGTCAATTCCGAGCCAATGCATTTGCCACGTACAACACGAAAAACAAACAGCAGCAGCAGCAACAGCAGTAGTGACAGCAGTAACTGCCACACCTCCCCATTTGCCGCCCATTTTGTGTACCTGTGTGTAATTTGAGATTTCCATTTTTTTCTTTTCTATTTTTATACTTTGACAATGTTTATACAGGAGAACAGGTTTCCAGCTGGTTGCGATGAGTTGCAGTTGAGTTGTTGCATTCATTTGGCTCTGTTTGTCATGTGGCCAGAGCCAGCTGACGCCTGGGCACAAAAAGCAAACTGAAAGCGTACTGGAAATTTTAGAAGTCAAAGCAGAACAAACACTATTTCAATTGAATAATTTCAACCTTTGTTGAGCTGAGTAAAAGGGGACTAAAGGGGAGAAGTTAAGAGCTCTGCACAAAAGCTAACAATCAGCGGCATCGTCATTATCATCATCATTATCGTTTGGGGCATAAAGTGCAAGAAGTGCATAAAGTTTAAAACTTTTTGTGACTCACATGTCACATTTGCGATAAGCGAAAGGGGCAACAATGTGTTGACAGACAACAGACAACAGGTACTATCAAGGATATGCCGCATAACGGATGTTCGACCTGCTGCTAACGATAATTGCACAATAATATTAAAACTTGATGAGGTTGACGCCGTCAAATGGCTGTCCATGGGCCAATATCTGATTATAAAATGTCTCTAGAGAGAGAGAAAGAAGGATATAGAATCTCTCTGATGTCCTGGTCATTATACTGTGCCGGAAACATTTGCTCGTCTCATGCCTCATATATGTACCACCTTTTCTCTATTCCATTTTCTTTTCTATTTTCCTATTTTTCTTTCTGTCGTTTATTTTTTTGCTACTGCTGCTGCTGCTGCCGCTGCTGCTGCTGCTGCCTTTGTGACTCTTTTATCAACACTTCCGTCATTTGGTGCGAATGTTGCTGCAGTCGTCCAGCGACTTGGTTTGTTGATTTTTCGTGTGCCAGCTGGCACAATAGCAGTCCCACCCCCACATCCACCGCCCAGCATCCCCACCTCCCCACTAAACAATCTGTGTGTGTGCTGGTCTCGCAGCTTCACTTGTTTGGCAGCCGCTTCATTATCAAATGTATTTTCAAACAGCTAATGGAATTGAAATTGAAATTGTATTTGGTTTTCGGCTTCAAAGCACTCCAAATATTTTTATTCAATGATTTGTTAAAGTTCCAAACCACATTTTGGCGCATGGCGGCAACCAAATGAATCGTGTTCAACATCATTCAGTAAAGAGCAATGGGTCCAAGGTCTACTCTATCGAAAACTGAACCAATTATCACTACATGTTTGGATCATTTCCAATTTGGAAACTCGATTGCGCTTGGATTCATTAAAAATTGGTAAAAATTGTATATTGAAGTTGTGTAAATTTGTGTAACATGCAAAAGGAAGCATCTTCGAGTCCATAACTTATATTCATTCTACATATAGATGGACAGAGGATATATCGCCATGTCCGTATGTTAACACACGAATCTCAGAGACCATAAGAGCTAGATACTATTGCCAATAAAACTGAAATAATATATTTAGCAGCTGCGTTCAGGCTATTTCCCAGTGGAAGCTCTCTTGACCTGCATTCAAAATATGAGCAACGCCAAGTAGTCTGTCATCTTAATCGATTCTTAGTCGATTCTTAGCTCAGATTTAAGCAATTCGAACACGTTGAGCATATTGTGAACTGGAGATGGCATCGGCTGTGGCTTAGTTTATGCATTCATTCATTTATGCAAGGCACACTTGCTCATTGTGTGCCGAGCAACAGATGGAGTCTCAGCAAGTGAGTTGGAAATTGCATTTGCGTAGCAGCTTAGACTCGTTAAAATTCCGTATACTAACTGCTGTGAGCTGAGCAAGAGGCGCCAGCAAATTGACAATTGAGGATAATAAAATTTGCGCTTCTCACACAAAATGCACTTGGCCGATGCAAACTTTTTATGACCGAGAGACAGAGAGAGAGAGAGAGAGATATCTTCCATCAATCATGACCAGCAAACGAGCATGTCCTGCATTAGGGAATAGTGGTCAATGCGATGATGGCTATTAAAAATGCAATAGTTGGCAATATGCTGCAGCAGTCTCAAAACTTTTGTCAGCCTGTTGCCTGTTGCTTGAGCCGGACTATGAAATGCATTGCATACTTTTAGGGGGCGTTGTTGTAAAACTTCTGGTGTAAAATCAATTAAAATTGGTTTCGCCTCTAATTTGTATTCGCTTGCATTTTATAAAGTTTCCCTTTAAAGTCCGTAATCTGACAAACTTTCTAACGAGCTGCTGTCGAAGGACATCAGACTGACACACACACACACACACACACACAGGACACGTGCTGACAGTTAGAGCGACACACCCACATTTCATGCTTGATTTTTCTCCTTCTGTACTTGTGTGTGTTTGTGTGTGTAGCTCGTAAGATCCGCAAATGCTGAAAAGACACTGGGCGCCAGTCAAGTCGTAAAAATGTGCGCCTTCTCTTATATATATATATATAGATATATATCTATATATATCTATATATATCTATATATTTTTTTTGCAAATGCGTCGTCAACTCAATTCGCATTTGTAGCTGTATCTGTTTCTGTAGCTATATCTTTGGTCGTATCTTTGGCTCTCGGACTGAGCATCTTTGTGGCTGCTGTGGGCCATTTATTTATCCTTCGATTGCCAGTTTTACATGGTTGTTCCCTCCCTCCCCCCTCCACGCTTGCCAGCCTGCCTCCACTTTCTCACATATGGACTATAGCCTAGCTTGTAGTCTCAAGCTCCTTTGTTGAGTTATACAGCAATTGGCAATTGCTTTCCATTTGCCTGCCGCATTTCTAAATAAACTCTTATATCTGAGACACACACATACGCTCACACACACAATGTATGTCTCACACTTTCCATATGTTCAGTCGCTGGAAATATATATATATATGTGGCTGCTTGTAAAACCAGATGAGCTCTTGGCCATGAAAGTTTAATGAGTTCCAGGAGCTGTGTTGTTTTTCAGCGTACGATTCTTGGGCACTTTGTGGTCACACACACACACATACACACACATGCATAATGTTATCAGTCAGTGTGTGTGTCTGTGTGTGTATTTCTTTCTGCTCTTAATGTCATCGCTTATGACGCAAAATTGTTGCTGATTCAGTTGCTTTTTTTATGCGTTATGTCTTCTCTTATACACATACATACATACATCTGCCTCTGCCTTAAAGCTCTTGGCAACGAGATTTTTTTTTTGGCAGTCGTTAATATTAAAGTAACTTCACAAATAAAGTGCTTGAAGTGCTCTGCTAATGCATAACTTTTGTTCTTTTCTCTTTTTAGGTAAGTTATTTGACGATATATTCAAAAAGTTCTTTTAAAGGGTAAGCGAAAAAATATATATATAAAAACATGTTGTGCAGCTGAAAGGATTTTTGGGCTTCAACCTGTGAAAGGATAAGTAAATAAAAAATTGTGTAAAACAATTAGAAAAGTCATAGTCAAATGAGAGCGCAAGAATAATAGCTAACGTCTATGCCACTTTTGTCCAGTATTCTCAGCAGCTTCTTGCAGCTATCCAAACTGGGTGTCAATAACATGTTCCACACATCAAGTATATGTGTTAATACAAGTGAATAGCTGAGAGACCTCTATGCGAGCCACAACAACATTCAAACCCAACTTCAAATGTTCCAGTTCTCACCACTCCTGTTGCACCCTTTCAAATACCAAATCAATGTCCAAAATCTAAAGTGCCAATCTCAAATGGGGCTTCTTTCTACCCCAAAAGCAATTGCCATTCATCTTCAACATTTGCATATAAATATTTCTGTATTTAAAGCATCAAACTTACATGCAGCTGTGGAAGAATGGGGAATGAAGAAAATGCTTTTGATATCCCATGTTCAGGTCCATTATCCATTATCCATTAAACCGACTGCCAACCGCACATTTGTCAAAGCTAATTGCCAGGCACCCTTGGAGCCGACACGCTGCCTGCACCTACACCTACAACAACAACAACAACAACACTCACACACAATCACAACCACAATATGAATGAGGGCTGTACTGTGCCGAGACACTCGCACAGCAGGACTCACATACACACACACACACTCTCAGCACACGCACTCGAGAGGCAAAGGCACACTTAAAAAAAAAACTGGCACGCTTGGATTTTTAATGGTGCTCCTCTCCCCCAAGCCAATTTGTGTAAAGTATTTGGGGGCAACGCACACACAGATTGAAATTGAGCTCATAACTTGCCCAAAAATCGATGCCGAGCCTCGACTGCCCTGTCCTCTGTCTCTCCGTCTGTCTGTCTGGCTGAATGTCTGGTTTCGTCTTTTGGCCTGCATGTAATTTCATGCATTTTTAATGCAAGAGCCATGAAAATATATCTCGGCAAAATTGTGCCCACGCCGGCAACATTAATCATATTTAAAGTGGCGCTCTGCTTGGCAACAGCCAAATACCTTTTGAGGTTTATGGCCCAAAATCCATTTATTAGCGGCAACTAGTTGTGTGCTGCAAGTGCTTTGATGGCTGCCTTCAGGCAAATACAGTAAACACTTGCAAATTGAAATTACAGCTGAAATTTTTGTTTTACAAAATTTCCATCTATTTGGTAGTTTCGATTATTTTTCTGTTAATATATTTTTTAAAAGAATTTTGCTTTGCTCAATTCCAGGCTACATTTTTGTAAAAACAAAAAAAAAACGAATAACAGTCGAAAGAGTAAATTTTATTACTAAAAATATTAAAAATAAATATTCGCAATTCTTTGTATAAAATGTAACATATTTTCCATTATGAAGTACATTTTTTAAAAATATAAAAATCAGTTTGCAAAATCAAGAAATATTTGTTCGCATATCTAAAAATGATTTCTGAAAAACAATCAGACAATTTTGATTCGATTTTTACATGAATATTAAACATTTGCAAGTAAAAGCAGCTCAGTTTCTGAAAGTTGTAGTTTGTGAGTAATTACTGTACTTCTGTGCTTTTTGTCTCCACAAATAGTGTGTGTTTTGTTTGTGTATGTGTGCGTTGCAAATCCTTTTGGTTTTGTGGATTTTGCCTTTGCTTGTTGATATTTTTCATTGGCCACTTGGAGTTAACGTTTGCCAGTGGCCCGAGGGCTTTTGTTTTTTGGCCAACAACGTTGATGTTGATGATGACATTGTTGGGCCTTGGCCGGCGTATTTTACGAGCTGGTGTGGATGCCACATGGCTGAGCATGATTGAGCGTGCCATGCATGCCACAGTTGCTGTCCGCTGCCCTGTCTTCGGCTCTTTGCCAGCAGCGTTCAACAATGTCAACGTTTTTGGGGGAAATGTGTGGTAACGTAGCTGAGTTTAGACTTTGCTGCTGCTGATATGCTTCTGTTGCTGCTGCAACGCCGTTGCATGCCCCTCTGCGGCTTGGTTAGGCCCCACACCACTGAACATGAAAATTAGCAAAAGTGAAATTGCGAGAAATGTGCGAGAGTTTATGTGCGTACCCAAACATACATCAACATAAAGGTCATGTAAATAGCTGTAAATATCCATATGCCACAAGCGTTTGTGGCACATTTGAAGCACATAGCTGTGCAAGCTTCTTGAATAGAGCTTACGAGAGAGTAATAAAACAGATTGAATGCTCGTTCTTAGTAGTTAGTAAAAATGTTACTGCACAGAACATAGAAATAAGGATCAAGGAGATTTCCCAAGGATATATGGCAATTAATAAAAGAGCAGCTAAACTCTTTTTATGTTTATGAGTCTTTCAATGGTATATTTTTCACAAAATGATCAAAGATGAGTTAGAGTCTCTCGAATTTTATGTTTGTGAATCTTTCAAGGATATATGTTTCACAACAAACTATAAAATTTTTATTTATTTATGAATTTTCATCGTTACTCTTTAAAGAAACGATGTTTATGCATATTTTTACTACATCGCTTAGCATACATACATATATAAAGGCGAATTTTATGAGCTTTCTATGTAGTCAATTTAATCTTTTTTTAATCTTTTTATGTGTATTCATAAATATGAATTTTTTTTAAAAAATTTTGTCTAACTGTATTCATCGTTTTCGTTTCCCTAAATTGAAATACAAATTTTATTTATTATCCAACTATTTTACGTTTTGTTTTCAATTTATTTATATGATAAACTTTATTTTCTCTCTGTTCAAATTTGTTGGGAATAAAAACGAAGCATTTGCATTCATAAAAAGCAAGAATTTCGTCCGTTTTTTATTTTTCTCGTTTAGCAAGTCTTTCCAAGGCTTGCCACACAGATTATTTCATCATTTATCACACAAGATTTGAAAAGTTATGAAAAAAAAATAGAAAAGTGGAAGAGGAAAAAGCGGGGAAAGTAGGAAAAACTTTGCGCAACTTGCCATTTTGGAAGAGCTGCGAAGCGACCCCCTGCTAACTAAGCCTCTGGCTTAAACTACGGCAAAGAGGCCAAGAGATGGGCTCAAATATGCCTCCTCCGGACGTAATAACGTAACGCACATGTGTGTGTGTGAGTGTGTGTGCGTATAAGTGTGCTAACCTTGATGTTAGCAGATAGGCTCATAAAACGCGTCGCTCGATGCTCGTAGACATCGGTGCTGGCTGCCAACGGGGCCCATGTGGATTAGGCCGCTGACTTTAGGGCCAATATGGTGCACAAGCGGGTGGTTGGAGCGGTGGGCTGGTGTTGCAGGTGCGTTGCCGGAAGGCGAAGTGATGGTTGTGGGGCTGGTGGTGCTTCTGCTGCTGGCGGAGCGTCAGCAATTTTAGAAAATGCTTTGAGGCCGCCTTTTATGCATCTTCCTCTTTTACCGTTCCTCTCTACCCCACCTCAAAGTGTGTGTTTGAAATGGAAGCTCTTCTTATACACCTGCAGAATGTTATATAATGTTGTAAAAAAAAGTATGTATCTGTTAAGCAGAGATTTTCAATGCCTTAAGCTATATATGTTTATATCTTTTGTTGCAAATTGAACGAATAAGATTCAAACTTGGAATATATGAACAGTCATTTACTTACAGAAGTAGTATACATTGCGACATCAGACAGATCAGACCATTATATCACGTATGAGCCAAAACTATCAGTTGAAAGCTGAGTTCTTGTGTAAGCCACTTTATTCTAGCCAGAAGAAAATGCTGTAATCTAGGCAAACATGTCTTCAGCTCCGAAGAACTAGAACTCAAGACAACAAAAATTGTTGAATTCGTGCTAGAATCAGAAGGTTCAATAGATCTAACTAGTTCGCTGTGCACAAAGCCGTTAAATTATAATAATAATTAAACTACTTTAAAAATTGGCAATCTAAACTCAATATTAATTTGTGTGCTCCCAATAGGAAATATCTGATAGTGATTTATGCTCTTGGACTCGCTTGTGAAATCGACTCCAAACTTTTTTTTTTTTAAATTTCAAGTTAGATGAGATCATTTGAGCCATGTATATTTTGCTCTTGCTTTTGTTGATTTTTCGAGCTGAGCATTTTGCGATAAGGCGGACAGCTTAACGATATTCATTTGAAGCTACCCGCATGTTGCATGTGGCATGAACAGCGACAGCAGCAGCAGCAGTGACAGCAGCGGCGGCGGCAGCGTCAGCTGACCCAACTAGCCATAACCATGGCCAAAAGTGTTCCGTATAACTATCTGCAAAGTGCATAAAATGTATTTCTGTCTGTAGTGCATCTGCAGCGTTAAAAGTTTAGAAATCATAGCGCATAGCATGATACACACACATTAACACACACAAATCAACACACACACACACTCACACAACTACTGGCAAAACTGCCAACAGACAAATCCAGAATCCGATTCGGATTCTTGGCTGGGAGAGCTTTCGCTACGCTTCGCCAGTGATGCTGCAAGCTGCTCCCAGCCTCCCCTCACCACCCCTTGGCCTTTGTGCTGCTGCTGCTGCTGCTGCTGCTGTGACGCTGCCACTTGTCAAGCAGCATTCCAATTGTTGTTGTTGTTGTTGTCGAAGTCGCAGTCAGGTTTTTGCAACTAGAAGAAACAAATGTAGCTCTGCGTCACAAACACACTCTGAGAGAGCGATAGATACACACACACACACACAGATGGTGGGGATGGTGGGGGGAAGGGGTGACTTCAAAATATGCGCTCTGTCCATTTTTCGCAGCGCCTTTACGGTACTTTTGTTGGCTGTCAGCTTGGGAAACGGCCTTCGCTGGCATTTGGCTAAAAAGTTGTTTGCCTTTGCAATGCATGACCCGGTAACTCCTCGCCCCTGCCCTACCACCCTCCTCTACCCGGCTGCCCTATCACAGTTGCTTTGTTGTCTTTTATTTATTTTATCTACTCGTTAGCAAAATTTTCCTTACTTTGGTTTTTTTTTTTTTGGCTAGTTTTGGTTTGGTTTTTGTTACACTGCCTTTGTCCTTTGTTTTTTATATTTCTGTCTCTCTCTGTATACTTCTTTTTTTTTTGGGAATTAGTTTTTCCTTCAGCAAGTTTGTTACAACTTGGCTTTGTTTTGGTTTTTCTTGTTTTTGTTGTTGTCTTCGTTTACACGCGCATTAATTTGTGCCTTGATTTTCTTATTTTTTGGTAGGCACGGGACTTTTATAAGTTTGTGGCTCTCTTTTTCTCTCTCACTCTCTCCCTTTCTCTCTCTGTCTATCTCTCTATCTCTCTCTGCGGTCTTGTTTTACAGCTACTTCATCTGCTGTTGACATGTGCAACCTCTTCAGTTGTTGAGCGCCGGTTAAGAACTCGATTGAGTTTTCCTCTGCTCGTGTTCTATCCACCATTTTCATGCTTAATTAATAATGCAATAAGCGCTCCAGCAGGCAAACAAACAAAGTTTTCAACAATTAAACCGCAACTCTTCAAATGCCAAAAGCAATGCCGCATTTTCCCCATCTCCCCATGTTCTCCACCTTTCGGCGAAACTTTGTCGAGCTTTTGGGCCCGTCAACAAGTTTTGTTGCTTTTCGCATTTTAGGCGCTCTTGTCTCAAATGTTGAAGATTTTTATTGTATACGCAAAACCATCAACAACAACAACACGAACAACAACAGCAAGTGGCATTAATGTAATCGTCTGCTTACATTTATGTTTTGTGGCGCTTTACAACACTTCTTAGCAGTTGTTAATAACTAATGGCCACAGCCAAAGTCGGCGATCGGGCCAAGAACAACTTTTTTATATGCTGCTACTTGAGTGCCACAATAAAACTGTTGTATAAGTATTCGACTGCTTCTTCTTATTCGCCGACACCTTTTTTTTGCCGTTCACACAAGTTGACCAGTTGAACTTTGTGGTCAGTTTTCAGCAAATCACACATCATAAACTTGTCACCTTTGATAGTTTTTCAATTGAACTGGCAGATAACTATCAAAAAAGAAAGAAAACATAAAAAAATAACATTGATTTGCTTTTAAAGCCATTAGAGTCTAGTGTTAAAGTTGTCTACAAAGTTCGACAAGTTGCATATAATAATTTTTGATTATTATGGACTGCTAAAAACTTGGATGGTTCTTAAGTGTTTATGTTTACTACGAATGGTAAAGGATAAGTTTCTTAGTTTACAGTAACACTTGCGAAAACTTTTATTAAGTTTTACAAGAATCTTCCAGCTTTGAAAGATCCAAGTTTCAAGGGAAAATAAATATCTAACTCTGATAGAAATATTTTTGCTCAGCTTTAAAAGCTATGCAAACCATAATGCTTCACTTAGCTTCTACAACATGAATTTGTGGTTACAGCAGACATATTTTCATTTTCAACTTTAAATGTACGATTGATTTAGGGGCAAAACTATGATCAAAAAGCCCTTGCTTTTTAAAATCAGTTGAGTTTTGACGAAGTTATGGCATTTTGAAGTTTCGATCTATGCCCATATATCGATACATCGATTTTCAGGCTATAATTTTTACTTGTCTTCCGACCTCAAATTTCATTTTCAACTTTAAGTGTAGGATTAATTTAGGGGCAAAACTATGATCAAAAAGCCCTTGCTTTTTAAAATCAGTTGAGTTTTGACGAAGTTATGACATTTTGAAGTTTCGACCTATGCCCATACACCGATATATCGATTTTCAGGCTATAATTTTTACTTGTCTTCCGACCTCAAATTTCATTTTCAACTTTAAATGTAGGATTGATTTAGGGGCAAAACTATGATCAAAAAGCCCTTGCTTTTTAAAATCAGTTGAGTTTTGACGAAGTTATGGCATTTTGAAGTTTCGACCTATGCCCATACACCGATATATCAATTTTCGGGCTATAATTTTTACTTGTCTTCCGACCTCAAATTTCGTTTTCAACTTTAAATGTACGATTGATTTAGGGGCAAAACTATGATCAAAAAGCCCTTGCTTTTTAAAATCAGTTGAGTTTTGACGAAGTTATGGCATTTTGAAGTTTCGACCTATGCCCTTACACCGATATATCAATTTTCGGGATATAATTTTTACTTGTCTTCCGACCTCAAATTTCGTTTTCAACTTTAAATGTACGATTGATTTAGGGGCAAAACTATGATCAAAAAGCCCTTGCTTTTTGAAATCAGTTGAGTTTTGACGAAGTTATGGCATTTTGAAGTTTCGATCTATGCCCATACACCGATATATCAATTTTCAGGCTATAATTTTTACTTGTCTTCCGACCTCAAATTTCATTTTCAACTTTAAATGTAGGATTGATTTAGGGGCAAAACTATGATCAAAAAGCCCTTGCTTTTTAAAATCAGTTGAGTTTTGACGAAGTTATGGCATTTTGAAGTTTCGACCTATGCCCATACACCGATATATCAATTTTCGGGCTATAATTTTTACTTGTCTTCCGACCTCAAATTTCGTTTTCAACTTTAAATGTACGATTGATTTAGGGGCAAAACTATGATCAAAAAGCCCTTGCTTTTTAAAATCAGTTGAGTTTTGACGAAGTTATGGCATTTTGAAGTTTCGACCTATGCCCATACACCGATATATCGATTTTCAGGCTATAATTTTTACTTGTCTTCCGACCTCAAATTTCATTTTCAACTTTAAATGTAGGATTGATTTAGGGGCAAAACTATGATCAAAAAGCCCTTGCTTTTTAAAATCAGTTGAGTTTTGACGAAGTTATGGCATTTTGAAGTTTCGACCTATGCCCATACACCGATATATCAATTTTCGGGCTATAATTTTTACTTGTCTTCCGACCTCAAATTTCATTTTCAACTTTAAATGTAGGATTGATTTAGGGGCAAAACTATGATCAAAAAGCCCTTGCTTTTTAAAATCAGTTGAGTTTTGACGAAGTTATGGCATTTTGAAGTTTCGACCTATGCCCTTACACCGATATATCAATTTTCGGGATATAATTTTTACTTGTCTTCCGACCTCAAATTTCGTTTTCAACTTTAAATGTACGATTGATTTAGGGGCAAAACTATGATCAAAAAGCCCTTGCTTTTTGAAATCAGTTGAGTTTTGACGAAGTTATGGCATTTTGAAGTTTCGATCTATGCCCATACACCGATATATCAATTTTCAGGCTATAATTTTTACTTGTCTTCCGACCTCAAATTTCATTTTCAACTTTAAATGTAGGATTGATTTAGGGGCAAAACTATGATCAAAAAGCCCTTGCTTTTTAAAATCAGTTGAGTTTTGACGAAGTTATGGCATTTTGAAGTTTCGACCTATGCCCTTACACCGATATATCAATTTTCGGGATATAATTTTTACTTGTCTTCCGACCTCAAATTTCGTTTTCAACTTTAAATGTAGGATTGATTTAGGGGCAAAACTATGATCAAAAAGCCCTTGCTTTTTGAAATCAGTTGAGTTTTGACGAAGTTATGGCATTTTGAAGTTTCGATCTATGCCCATACACCGATATATCAATTTTCAGGCTATAATTTTTACTTGTCTTCCGACCTCAAATTTCGTTTTCAACTTTAAATGTACGATTGATTTAGGGGCAAAACTATGATCAAAAAGCCCTTGCTTTTTAAAATCAGTTGAGTTTTGACGAAGTTATGGCATTTTGAAGTTTCGACCTATGCCCATATATCGATTTTCAGGCTATAATTCTTACTTCCACCACTTCCCCACTCCGTGGAAGTGTGCTGTGATTGCGATGATTCCGAAACCTGGCAGGCCGTATAATCTAAGATTGTCGGCAGTAAGTGGCTTCCAGAGTGCCATTCCTGATCATCAGTTTGGCTTTGGGCATCACCATGGTACACCTGAGCAACTTCATCGAGTAGTTCAGCATGTCCTCGAGGCCTTGGAAAATATGCAGCACAGCTCTGCTGTCTTCCTGGATATCCAGCAAGCGTTTGATCGCGTATGACATGATGGCCTGCTTTTTAAGCTTAAGTCCCTACTTCCTTCGGCGCAGTATTTACTGCTCAGGTCCTACCTGCTTGGCCGTTCTTTTATGGTGGAAGTTAGGGGCGAGCGATCAAACATCCGCCGCATCTGAGAGGGTGTACCGCCGGGTAGTGTCCTTGGACCTGCCCTGTACACATTGTACACCGCGGACTTGCCGATTCCGGTAGCCAGAAACACGCTGCTTGCCACATACGCAGATGACACTGTGTTCCTCGCTAACTCCTCCACTGCTTGGAGAGCAGCAGCGGTTACGCAAAGATTCTTGGATAATTTTAGTACCTGGGCCAACCGGTGGAACATATGTGTCAATGAGAACAAGTCTCAGCACTGTACGTTTGCGCTCAGGAGTGGTAACTGTCCACCCGTCCGACTCAACAACACGAGCATACCTCAGGGGAACCATGTTCGCTACCTGTGTATGTATCTGGACAGGAAACTTACCTGGCGCAAACACATACAGATCACGGCAGCAGCGTGTAGATCCAAAAGGGCGAAACTCAACTGGTTGCTGAAGTCATCCAGCAAACTCAGCTTGAGCAACAAGCTGCTGGTGTAGAGGAGCTTCATCGTGCCCACATGGACATATGGGATTCCATTTTGGGGCACAGCGGCAAAATCTTGGATTTAATCAAATTCAAGTCTTGCAGAACAAGGTGCTAAGAGACATCTCTGGTGCTCCACCCTATGTGCGCAATATGACGCTGCCCAACGACTTCTGTGTACCGACAGTCTTTAGCCAAATAAACCGACATACAAGTCGTTACAACGACCGGCTACATAATCATATTAACCCATTGGCTTGCTCACTAGGGTTGAATACAACCCGTAGACGCTTAAAGCGCCTCCACACCAGCGACCTCTGGACTGTTGGGCGTTAATAGTATCGTTAATGTGCAACAAATGTTATATTTAATGTTATATTCGATGTTACGTAATATTGTAATATGTTAAAACCAATTATTTGTTTGTGTTATTAATTTAAATTCCCCGTTATTATGTATTCAATCTTCAAAACAATATTTTATAACCTCTCAGTAGGTTGATCAATATTAAATTAAATTGCTAAATTAAAAAAAAAAAAAAAGAAGAAGATAATCTCTGAAGTTCCACTTACTCCATACGAAGTACCGCTGCATGATGCAACCACAGCAAAGACACAGAAATAAATACACACACACACATGGATATTTATTTAATGATATGATGGAAACCGCAGTAAATTTCAGAGAGCTTGTTTCTCTGGAAATGCTGTCTGTCTGTTCCTGAGCCTATCTCAAAGTTTTGCGCTCTGCCAACTTGTATAGCAGAGACTACGACTACAAAGAAAAAGCAGACAGAACAGAAGAAGATAACTGGCATTTTACAATATGACTAACAACAAAAGCAACAACAACAGCTAACAAGAACATGCACGCTTCACAGCGTCACCAAAGCTTAGCTAGACGACGACGACGACGTCTGCTGCGACTGCGACTGCGACTGCAACCGGCATAACAAATTCGCACAAGAGCGCCAACTTGCATGGCAACTTTGACGCCAGCAGCGACGCGTCGTCGTTGTCTGCTTTGTCTAGCCAGACATACGACTCGGAAACCTGCTGGAGTTGCATGCCAACCAGCCAGCCAACCAGCCAGCCAGCTAGCCAAGCAAGCAGGCAGAGAGTAACGCAGCGTCGTCGACGCTCCCCAACAATAACAGTAAAAAGCTGGCAGCGAGGCCAAACTCAGTCGGCACATGCAATTGCCCGCAGGGCATTGAGAGTGCCAGCGACTGCGACGGCAACGTCAACGTCGACGGCGACGTCAGTCGACAAAACTTCAGCTTCGTTCAGTTTCAGCCGGCATGGCACGTTCGGCAATTAGTTGAACTTCGTTGTTCGTGCCGACGAGACGAACCCAACGAGACATCAGCCAAACAACAAACTTTACGGGCGCGCAACTGTTTTTCGGTGCTTTTTTCTCGTTTACAACTTCCCCCTCGCACGCCCCACAGCAGCAGCAATAACAACACGTGAGAGAGAGCGAGAGCGTAATTGATGATGCTGCTGCTGCTGCTGCTGGCGCGCAAATTATACAAATAATATATATATGTATATACATATATATTATATATTTATATATATATGTGTATATAAATATAAATATTTGCAGTGACAAAGTGAATTGAACTTTAAGCAACTTTGAACTTTGATTTAATTTGAGCTACGACAGCAATAGCAACAATAACAACAACAACAGCAGCAGCAACCGGCAATGTCTGGCAGCAGCAGCCCCCTTGCGCTCTGCCGGCTGCGCTGTCAGCGTCGACAAATTTATCGATTTTTTCAGCCGCTTTGTGGCCAGCTTTGTTGTCGCTGCTGCTGCAGCTGGTGCTTTTGTAGCTGAGTTTGTTGCTATTGCTGTTGCCATTTTGCTCATTTTACAACGTTTCCTTTTTGTTGCTATACGAACCAATCAAAATCTATAAATAGTTTCGTCATTGCATTAATTGCAGCCGAAGAAGAGAGAAGAAAACATCAACAACAAAATATTGCATAAAAATAAAAGTTTTTCTTGCTTTTGCAACTAAGCTAAAAGAGAGATTGTTTGCTGTGTGCTGTGCTTTTTGAGTGTATGTGTGTGTGTGTTTGTGTGTGTCTGTGTCGGTGTCGTGTTTGAGGTCGTCTGCCAGCCTTGCCACCTATTCTTGCGCTATACACACATATATTTATTGCTGTGTGTGCCACTCCCAGCGACGCCCGCGCCGCAACGCTCAGCACAATAACAAACGACGCGTCGAGTTCAAATTACAGGTAAATATTAATTGTATCAATTGTGAAATTGCAAAACAAAACAAAACGTAACCAGCTGGCAACGCCAAACACTAGAGATGCCATCTCCCAGCAGCCATTGCCTACGTCTCTCTGGCGTCTCTCTCTCTCTCTCTCTCTCTCTGTCTATCTCGCTCTCTCGGTCGTCTCACACTCTTCACACTGCTCATAGCTGGCATGTCAACATCGTCGTGGGCAACTCTTGGGCTTGCCAGGAAGTTGCGCTAATTTCGTGCGGAAGTTTATTGCCAGCCTCATAATTTGTCTGCTGCGATGCTGCCCGCTCCCCCACGCTATACCCTGTTAACCAACAAAAAAGGAGCTGGGCAGGGTACAATCAAGTCAATTTGATTTCTTTTTTTTGTATATATATTCCATTTGCATAGCTCTTTATCCAGGGTATTTCTTAGTCGTCACATCTCCTTCTGCCAGTCAATTCGCAGCTGGCGCAACTCCCACGTTCTGTTATCATATTTGCCGGAAGGAGCTAAAGGCCCAACCGAAGTTGTCTAAAATGAAATTTTGCTTTCATAATCCCATTAAATATTTCGTGAATTGCGCTAATTATACCGTTAATTTAATGCTTGTTAAATTTTTAATTGAATTATTATCAAACGTTTGACGTCACGAACAACTGACATTCATGTCCCAGTCGCTGTCGCAGTCTGAGTCTCAGTTCAGCTTCACTGATTAGCCCTAAAGCCTTTCCTTTCGCTGGTATTTACTGTTGCTGTTCGCGCTGATTGTCTTTGCCGAGTAAATTAATTAAAATAAATTAGGTGTTGGATTCCCCAGTTTACCGCACTACGCCAAAGTTTCCACATTTTGCCTAACGATAACTGATAGAATGTTGAATCGAGTAGTGGGAGTTTTATTTGTTTCTTGAAAGCTGGGGCTGTGGCCAACAGAAGCAAACATTCCAAACCAGTTGATATATACTATATGCATATACATTTTTAGAGAGGGAAAGAGGCTGCGTCGAATAGATAGATAAGATAAAATGCCGAAGATCTTTTAATGTGCCTGACATAAAAGTTAATGTTGATTGAATTGTTGAGCGAAACTACCTGATTTATTGTATGAATGATGTTTATTATGTTGCTTTTAATGAATGTTTATGACAGACTTGAAGTGTTATCACCTCAATATTATGTACAAAAGACTAATTACCTGGCCTACGGCAAGGACATCTAAAAGTCACTCAACACAGTATATAGTATATATAGAGCCTAACTAATAACAAACAAAATATTTACAAGTATGCGCTATAATAAAAATAATATTTTATTCATTCATTTTGAACACCAGCAGCGACTCATTGGCCTTAAACTTTAACGTCAAATGTCTGTGTCTGTTTGTTTATGGCAAGTAACAACTTTGTACGCTGTTTGCTATCTTTTGCAGCTGACCCAACAACCTTGTTTGTGCCAACCACCCACAAATTCGCCGCCCTGCGGCAAAGCAACTTTAAAAATGATATAAAAACAGCGAATTTATTTTCCACATTTCTTTTTTTTCTTCTTCTTTTTAACATTCGCTTACGCATCAAATTGAATGAAAATGCGTTGTTGTTTTGCCGCGCCCAGGAAGCGACTAAGAAGCATAGCGTCGCGTTGCGTGAGTCCCAGCCAGACAAGGCTAATGGCACACAGACAACAACATACACACACATATACACAGAGAGACACACTCACTGATACGCCCCGTGGTGCGACAAGAGGCAGACACAATGTTTGAGCTGAGTCTGGCGCAGACATTGCAGGCAAACATTACAAATGTCTCGACGAGTTTTTTTTCTTCTCTTTTCTGCTTCTTTACGCTTGATTTTTGCTGTTATTGTTGTTGTTGTTGTTTTTGTTGTAACTGCTGCTGCTGCTGCTGTTGCCATATAGCCCCAAACAGCAAGAGTCGAACATGGCTAATGGCAATTGTTAGGGAATCTTGTTTTGTGGTAACTCTGTTGCTAAAAACCAGCTTTGTCGTTGGCTCACACACACACACACACACATTTATACACACACACAACCACACAAAACTGCACCGTTAGCCACAAACGACTTTGGCTCGCTCCATTGGCTTTTGGCTCGCAAGATGCGCTCTACTCGACTTCGACTCCTTTACTTAACTGAAGTCTGTGTTGCCTCTTTGCTACTTTTGCCACATTTTCACTTTTCTGCATTTCTTCTGCTCGTTTTTTTTTTTGTTGTTCCTTTTTGGCCTCGTCAAATGCATCCGCTTTGTTGCCGCGGGCCAACTCAAATGCTGGCTAAGCCAGTTAACACAGTCGAGATTCCCATTTGGGGATGCATTTTGGTCTGGCCTTTGTGCCAGTTTTGGCCATCTACTAACCAGCTAGTCAATGCACCTGCAAACGGACGTGGCTAACACCATGCTCTATCCTATCTAACTACCTGCCCCCCTGCCGCCCACTGCTGGCATTTCATTCTCTTCTGGTTCGCTGTCATTGTGGGCTAGTTGTCGGTTGGTTGGTCGGTTAGTTGTTGTCTGGCATTTAATGGCACTATCGCTCTATTCTTGGCTCCCTTTGTTTGTAGCGCTGGCCAAACTCCTCGTAATCGTTGCCGTTTCAGTTACTAATTTTTTTTGCTCTTTGTTTCTGCTCTCTTCTTTTGCTTACAGCTGATTTCCATTTAATTAATTTCACATTCCATGCGCGTGATTCATTTTCTCGTAGTTGTGTTGTTTAGTTGCACAAACTGAGTGTGTATGTGTGTGTGTGTGTGTGTGTGTGTGTGTGTGTGTGTGTGTGTGTGTGCTGTGTGTGTGTGTGGGAGAGCTCATTTGATGATGCAATTACATTTACTTTTTCTTATGGAGTTTTTCAGTTTTTGGGCCATTTTTGGGCAACTCTATAGATGCGGTTGTAGGATATGTGGGCGCTGCAAGTGCACAACTTTTCAAATGGGGCGTGTCTTTTAGATATTCAATTTTGATAATGAATGTGGGACAATGGACATAAAAATCAGCATTTTACGTTTGTGAGATCAACCAAATGTCGAGCGATAATGCTGACAGTTAACGATTTATATTCTGCTAGATAAAACAGGTCATATATAGTTTTTTTTTCTACAGCTGGCTGGACGAAAGCTGTGAATTTCTCCATAAAGACGAATCTCGACTGGATTCGAAATAAATCGAAGTATATAAAATATCAAAAAAATAATTGACCATTTATTAATTTTTATATATTCTTATAATTATGGCAATCAATAATAGCTTTAATAAAATATTGAGAATTATGCATTGATTTATTGTGCCAGATAAAAATTAACACATATTATGCGTATTTATTTGTATTGCCTATTTAAGCTAAATTATTGCTTATTTAAGATAATGAAAAACCAATTATATATATTTTATTTATTTATCTTATTTTTTTGGTAGCTTAAAGTCTAAAGCTAAAGAGCAATAGCAGCTGAGACCTTCAGTTGGCTGAAATTTACGTTATTAACGTATTTACAAACAAATATTTCATATTTTATTTACAAACTTTACCAACTGAAAGAATTTATGTATTTATATTGTTTGAGAGACTTTTAAATCATAAACGAATTATATTTCGAATACATGTATGTTCATTGCTATGCGTGCAACATTTCATTGCTATAGAAGCAGAACATTCACTGTAATTAAATTGCAATATTTCAATTGACAATTGTTTCGCCGATTTCAAGCAGAGTTCATTGTAATTTTGTGGCGCCTTCGCTGCCACACCCCCCGGCAATTAATTGAGCAACTCGACCGCTCACGTACAATTTTAACACATTAGCCGGCCACTCTTCCATATTCTGCCCCCGCGTCGCACACACATTCCAAACAATCGTCAGTCACACAATTATGAGCATAATGACATACAACAATTTCCGTTACAATCGAACAAATGGAATGCCAAATAGCGGCCACTTATTCTATTGTCACCTCCAAAACTTAATGGATGTCACAACTGAACCCCCTTCCCCCCTTGCCTGCACCTCCCCCTCGCAGACTTATTTATGCGATGAGCCCTTTTTCGAGTCCATCCAACCATAAATGGCGGAGACCGGCGCGTGATCATCAATGCGAATATGCGTGTCTCCGTCTGGCCTGCCTGCCTGCCTGCCTAGCTGCATTGACAACAATTGCATGCCATAACATTTGGCATGCACAATTTTGCAGTTACTGTCCCCGCACCCTATTCTCGCCCCCCCTTGAACTCCCATTCCCTGGCAGACAGTCAACTCCCCCCACTTAGCGCCCAACTGGCAAAGCAGGCCCATGCAGTAAATACAGTTA
This sequence comes from Drosophila nr. perissopoda 5 BK-2023a, assembly GCA_035044105.1. Lineage (NCBI taxonomy): Eukaryota > Metazoa > Arthropoda > Insecta > Diptera > Drosophilidae > Drosophila > Drosophila nr. perissopoda 5 BK-2023a. Next base: position 6,725,536 of record JAWNMK010000124.1, read on the forward strand.
TTTAAGGCCTAAAAAAGAAAAACAATTGCATGGCTCGCTGGCTTTTGGGCCTGCTTAAATAGACAGTTGCCTGTTGTTGTCTGGGGTCTGGGCCAATGCTTCAATGTGTGGCAGCCAGCAAACACAGCAACAAATGCACTTGAAATTCTTTTCTTTTTTTTTTTGCAAAGCGCATTTTCATTTATTTTATTGCCTGTGCCAGTCTGTTGTTGCAATTGTTGTTGTTGTTGTTGCTGGCTTCTCTGCAGCGATATGCAATTTGTTTTATACGCTCATTGCCCGCCTGTCTGTCTGTCCGTCTGTCTTACTGTCTGTTTGCCTATCTGTCTGACTGCCTATCGAGCGCCGTCTAACTATCTATCTCTCTTCTGTTTTTTTGTTGTTGTTGTTATTGTTGTTGCCATGTTGCATGTTGCTCTTTGCTGTTTGCTGTTTGCTGCATGAAGTCCGCTTCGTGCCTCGTTCTAAATTAAAGCCTGAAGAGGCGACTTGACTTGACGCAGGCCAGCAACTCGTCTGCGAAATGAAACTTAACAAGTGGAAAAGTCGAAAACCGCAATCAAGTGGCAAACAAACCAATACACACACAAGAGACACACACACACACACACACACACACTTACACATAGGCACACCTACCAATAGATACTATAAATATAACTACGCCAATTGTATTTGCCTTATTTTTAAACAAATTGCCAATCATATGCATAAAGTTGCAATGTTTTTTGTTATTGTTGTTACTTTGACAGTTGACAGTTGATTTGTGGCAGCCAAGCTAACCAGTTACCTTAACTTACCCCGCTCTCTTTCTCACTCTCTCTCTCTCTCCTCTCTCTCTCACACTCTGTCTTTACTTGGCCAAGTTTTGGTCACTTGCCGCTTGGCTAAGCCCTGCCTCATGCATTGTTTTGGCTTCAACGGCATTCGCATACTTTGAATGCCTTAGGCTAATCAATTGGCCACGCCCATAATTTATATGCCGACGTTCACACCACATGCAACACTGCCGCTTTTTATAAATCCAAATGGCCAAAAAGTACGCATAATTTATGCATATGGACTTTTTGGCTCTGCTGTTTGTGGCATTAATTTTTCAACTATTTGATTAATGCTTGTTGCGCTTAACTCTCATTTTATTTATACCAGTTATTTATATATTACCAAAAAGTAGGTAGGTGAGGGAGGGGGGGGAGGGGCGGATGCTGGCGTGTTGCTTTTATTTGTTTGACTTTTAAAGCATCCATTAAATATTTGCGCGACATCATTAAAAATTTGCACATATTTTTTTTTGCATATAAATTGCTATTTGGCGTTTTGCGGTCGCAGTGCAAAAATTTCATTTCAATTTTTATTTTCATGTCGGTTTTTATTTTTATTTTGTTTAACCTTTTTTCTTTTGTTGTATTTGTTTGTGGAATTTTTTAACATTTGCATATTTTTCATTTATTTGCCATAATTGGTCAGCAGGAAATGGTGCAAGGCTTTTGGCCATCCATGTGTGAGCATAAATTATGATACACCTGCCCATAAAGATTTCAAAACTGATAGGCAACCAAATAAAAATGAATTTTGAACATATATACCATTTGATATATAATGTACTCGTAGAAAGGAAATGCAGCGTTTTAGTTCCGGTTTAGATTAGAATGCATTTTGGCCCCTGATTAAAGACTAAGAATATTTCAACTTTAATTGTGCTCAATTTAAATTGCGAGCGTTGTTTGATTGAAAATTAAAAAAAGATTTTTACTCAATTGATTCTTATTTAAATTTGCCATTTAAACTCTTTTTTTTATGATTCTTTTTCATTATTATTATTGCATTTTTGTATTGCTTACTTAAAAACCATTTTGTAGCTGGTGCAATTGTTGAAATGGCAACTTAATTACTTTATACTTTAATTGTCGCACAAGCGTGGACCGAAATGAGCTCAGGTAGATTGACGCTTCACTGCACAAATAAATAAACCAAATTTAAATACACACAATTGCACACTGGGTGAGAGGGAGATAGAGGAAGAGGCGGGTGGAGGGAGATAGCGCATCACAAAGCTGTAGCTAAATGCATTGCGTATACGTCGCGTTGTGCGCAGAAAATAAAAGAACAAGAAATGTTAATTAACCGTACTCTGTGTGTGCTTTTATTAAATAATCTTAAATAGAATTACGTGACTTTGTTTCGCTTGCCAGGCACTTAATTATATATATTTATACATATATACATATATGCCACACATTCACACTCACACACACAGATAAATAAACACACCTTGTCCATGCTAGCAGTTGCTGCGAGGCAAAAAGCGCTTAGCTGTTTTCTTTTACTTATTTGCTTACATTTCTGTTCCTTTTTATTTGGTTTACTTTATGTTCTTGCTGCCCGCCCCCCCCTATGTGTGTGCGTGTGTTGTCTGTTTGCACATTTCTCATACATATTCAACGTTTGTCCAGCCCATCCCCCATTCGACTTGTGGGCACTCGTGTTGATTTTTATTTCATTTGCAGCCTTTCTTCGTTGGAGGTTAAGTATCTGTTTACATTTCTTTCTACACCTCATTCATTAAGTGTGTTCGCATGTGAGTGTGAATTGCTTGGGATGAGTGTGTGTGTGTCTGTGTGTAGTGTGCGTGTCTGTGCATTGTGTGTGTGTGTGCCACAGCCGTCACTCATCATCAAGTCAGACTCCTTCACATCGTATACTCTATCCCACAAATGGTTCAACACTATTTGAATTGGCTGCTTCAAGGACTTTTGGGAGTGGTACTTTGTACAAATCAAATATTTAAATCAAATGCCCTTTTTTATTTGAATATCAAATATTTTTAAAGAGTTTTAAATATTTTTCCACATCCGTATGCGAGTATATATTCGAGAGTACTTCAATTTCTATAGAGCATTCATTATGCCATGCCCTTTTTTTTTTCTTTCATTTTTGCGCTGTGGTAACTTCCTCATTGGTTTTTATGATGCGCTTGCAACAATTTGGCTTAATAGAAAATTTTGCTTTATTTCAATGAGTTTTCGTAAATGATTTCGCTTGGAATTGAATTCGATTTCAGGTCACCCACTCGATGGCCAACTGGCCCTCAACGACCCAACACCACCCACACAGTTTTGCCCACAGTTGAATTGGTGGTTGGTGGCTGGCAGTTGGCAAAAATTGTTTAGCTTATATTAGCTTCAGTGCTTCGGCTTGGCATCATAAAAAGTTCATTCGCTAAATGGCAAATGTGGTTGCTTGCTGACCTAACGAACCACTCACTGCCACCCGTGCACCACCCATCCAAACCACTCAACTCATATGTGTTTGTGTGTTTGTTTCTACTTGTTTTTGCGGTTGCCGCTTCAATTTTGTTTATATTTTGGCTTATTTTTATTGGCTGCTCTTTGCTGTGGCTCCTTTAGTTGTTGTTGTTGGTTGTTGTTGCTGCTGCTGCTGCTGCTGGCATTGTTTAGTTTTGGCTGTTTTCTTTGATTGCCTGCCCTGGTTAAATTGATTTGCATTTGCTGTTGTTGTTGTGGTGGTTGTTGTCGTTTTTGTTGTCTGAGCATTGTACGAAAAATTGCAGATCTATCGATAATTGAAAATTGTATTTGCTAGCTGATATTCTGCTTGTACATTGCTCTACGCCCCCAAAATGGTGTCAGGGTTCGATTGGAGCGCTATAAAAGTGGGAGTAGCTGCACAATAGATAAGTTTTTGCTGAAAGAACCTATGTTAATTAATTTAAGAACGTGATAAGAACCAAGTTGAAGCAACACCAAGCTTAAGCTGAAACTTCTTGAAACTTCTTACACGAAAAGCAAGACTTGCTTTTCCCCCATGAATTTTTCGTCATACCTTTAAAGTAATCCACTCAAAGCAAGCTAGAAAACACATTAAATTTTCCATTCACAACAATTGCAATGACACTCAAAAGCAATCGGGGAAAAATCACATGCTGTCCAATCCGGGGGAGTTTTCTGTATTCTTCTGTTCTGCTGTTCTGTTCTGTTCTGTTCTCTGCTGTTCTGTCTGCTCATTTGCATCATTTTGCGGGCATTACGAAGTTAATGACAAAACTTGTGCAGCATCTCCGCTTTCGAGTGCAGCACACCGAATGATTGACCAAAACCAATGCTGGCCAGGACACTCACTGCGACAACAACAACAACTACAACAAGAACAACAAGAGCAGCAGGAACAACAATAACAATGAAAAGTACTAGGAGCAGGACACAAGTACAACGGCGACGATGACTGTTTGATGAACAGGACACAATACAATGAAAACTGCTGGACGCTGCTGGAAAGCGGGGCATGTGCTCATTTATACGTATGTATGCATCGAGTCCTGCATATCCTGGTTGCATGTGTAACTGTTGCCCACCCAAAACCGCCAACTGCAACTCCAACTGTGCTCGGTGTTCTCCGTGTTCTCTGTGCTCCGAGCTCTGTGTCCTCTGTTATGTGTCCAGTTGAATGACCAAAGCGGGTGAATGCAAGTTGTGCGCTGTGCAAATAGGCAAAAGCAGCTGCAGTTTCCAAGTTGCTGCTGCCAAGTGGGAAATTTAATTACATGCAAATACCGTTAACTGCTAAAGTGTGTGTATGGATGCGAATTGTGTTTGTGTGTATGTGTGTTTCTGTGTGTGATGTTTGTGATGTGTGTGTGATTGTGAGTGTGAGTTGCCAGACTCCCTTGTGTCCTGTGCAGCACAATGCTCAACGGTTCTGCCTGTTATTGTTGTTTCCTTGCTTAGTCCACTAGACACTGTCCACTCGCCTGTTTTGTTTAACTGCAGTTATTGTTTTATGTTGTTGGTTAACAAAAAAAAAAAAGAAAAAAAAATCAGACGTGTCCTTTTTTTTATACCCTTGTGGAGGGTATCATAATTTAGTCATCAAGTTTGCAATGCATTAAGGGAGACTTCGAGACGAGAGTGTCTGAAGAACTCTTTTGTTTGACAAGTTATCCGAAACCAACGCATCACTTATGCCAGCTTTTATAGGAAAAATAGAGTATGTTATCTTCGGCGTGCCTAAGGTATGAATTGAAGCGAAACATTTTTTAAATATTCTATGCAGCAATGCTTAAGTACTACCATGCAAAAGGGAACGTGGCAGTTAAACTTGCAGCATTTTCGACTAATTGTTGATCATTTTAATGCATTCTCCAGGACAACAACAACAATTTGCTATCATCGTATATATATTTTAGCCAATTTGTTGTTGTTGTTCTTGTTATTGCCAGTTCAGTTCATTTAGTTGTCATTCCCCTTTCATGAATTCCGCAGAGAGAGAGAGAGAGAGAGAGGGAGAGAGCCGTGGGGTCGTGGCAAGTTTTGTATAAACTTTGATTTTGTGGCACAACCAAAAAGTTGTTTATTTGAAATGCTGTTGTTCGGTTGCCTTGTTGTCTATCTGTTGTATGGGTTTGTTGTTGGCGGGAGGAAGCCTTTTGAATTTGGAAATGTGTTTTCGCATTGTTGTTGTCAGTTCGTTGTCCGCAATTGCAAATTGGGTTGCCGTTTAAAGTTAACTCTGAAAATTATGCAAACAAGTCAAAATAACCAGAGTGCTAAGCGAATATGAATGAGCTCGAATAGCCAACAACAACAAACCAATTTACAATATTATTGCATACAGATTTTCATATTAAAATTGAAATTCATTCAAATACACAAAATAATTAATTGGTATTTCGATCTAATTCATAAATCTCGGATTGCGATTTAAAATTGAAATGCGTTTTTGTTTTTGAAATTGAGCTTAGCTGTGGATGCCAGGATATGGTATCCTGACATACATATATCTTTGAGTTAAATTTAGATTCATGCATACACAATCCTTATGTATGCCTGTGAAGGTTATAAATATAAGAGTTGGTAATCGATTTTTGTGTCATTTTTTAAACATTTTGAATACAATTTTCATTTTTCTGGAATTTTTGATAACTTTGCTAAATCATATTTAGTAGAGTATCGAGTTAAGCTGCTCATATTAATTCTTTCAAACCTTTCTTTCGCTTAAATCATGTTTGCGCTCCAATAACGCAATTCATTTCAAAATGATTTCTCGCTAAATTTCCAAACGCATACACAGCCAACCGCCCCTTTTAAGCTATGCACGATGCGTATGCGTAATATTTTGCTGAAAATCAACTGGAAATTGCTGTTGTCTCAGCTGCAAATGAATTTGCAGTTTGTTATCGATTTGCATTTTTAGCTCTTGGCTAGCATTTCACATGCAACAAAGCCAAACACTTCTGTGTGTGTGTGTGTGTGGTGTGTGTGCTTGTGTATTTGTGGGGGCGTAAGGCCGCTCAATCAATTAGTCAAAAGTTCATATTTTACGCCCAAGTGCACTAATTTGACTTTGAGCTGCCTTGGCAGTTGTATGTGTGTTTTGGATGTGTGTTGTATTAAGAGTACAGGCTGTTATGAGAGGCTATGTATAGCATGGCATCGCTTTGCTTCTCGTTTGTTTTATTAACATGGCAAACTCGAGTTGATCCCCAACCCCCCGCCACCAGCCAGCCCCCCAGGCTATCCAATCGGTTCTCGGCCTAGTTGGCCACTCAAAACTGGCCATAACTCATATGTATAGGCTCGTATGTATGGGCAGGTTGGGTGCGCTCCTCCAAATAGCCTGCAATTGTGGAATGTGGACCCCTCCCCTCCCCCACCACCCTTCCCACCCAAAAAACGTTGCCCGACAATTAATCACTTTGTCATACGACCACACACACACACACAGGCAAACATACACGCCCCTCAAAACCCCCGTCAATCATTAATTAATCATGTGCACTTAGCACGAAAATTGCGCCAACTACAAATACTACAGTACGCCCACTTATGGTGTCTATCACTTTTTCTCTCTCACTCTCTCTGTCTCTCTTTTGCTCTGGCTGTTTGTGTGTCGCAGGTGCAGCGAGGTTCTGGGTTGTTGTTGTTGGTGCTGCTGTTGACATGTGACGCCATTGTGGCAGCAGTGGCAATGTGTCCAGTGTCCTGTATGACATGCAATGCGCTAACCAATCCAATCAAATTGTAATTACCGCACATTGGTTTACCCAGAGGAGAGGAGAAGAGAGAAGCATAAAAATTTACATTAAATACTTAAAAACTACAAATTAATTGCTTGCAACACTTTGCAAACATCGCAATGTTTACACAAAAATTAAAAATTAATAAAGCGCAACGCTAAAAAAAAACCCTTTTGAAATGTGTTCCATTTTTTACATTATTTTTATTTATTTTTTTTTTTTTGGAATTGTGCTTTTTGATGAAATTTTAATTGTTTATTTTGTGCAGCATAAAAATGCATAATGGAATTTGTATGGCTCGTGTTAAAAGCATTATTGAAAATATTCTTTAATTTATATTTTTTTTTTATTACTCATTTTGATTAAGCGATTGACTATCATTTTGCCCGCTTGCGTTGTTAAGCGATATTTCAATCAAAAGCTTAAACAAAGGTGAAAAATAGCGCCACTTAAATGGCTGCCTGAAGCGATTGTGTAATCGAATATGGCGCAAATTACAGAAATTGTTTCTTATTTACAAGCAGAGTGAATGCGGGAAAAGCGAAAAGCTGATTGAAATTGGCAGACGATGAGCTAAAATAGTTTTATCGATGGTGAAAATGTTGAGGGCGATTGCCTGTTGCTTCTGAGAGTAGCTCGTTAGTTAAGCTTACAGCTGAAAGTCAGATCTGCAACTCTGCTCATAGTTACTACTAACCTCATGCGCTAACTTTCTAATGCGACATTTACATTTATATTATTGGCTTAGCTGCAGCCGAAGTTTTTGGCAATGAATCCAGGCAACAAACAGACACAAATGACACGCCCAGAAATAACAAAAATTGAAAAATAGAAAAAAAGAGAAAACTCTTTTAAATCGTGTCGCGGCTGTCGTGTTCCGTGTCATGTCTTTAGCATCGCCCAAGTTGTCGTCTCCTTTATCTTGTGCAGGCAACACCCCGAACTACATTGTCGGAACTCACACCTGCCAAGCACACACTCGTACACACACACACACACGCATTTGTTGATGTCGAAAAATGCAATTTTTAAATTTCCATTAATTTCGCGCTGTCGACTTTTGTAAAATGTCACTTGTGAATTCAAAAACGTGCCACGAAGATGCTGCTGCACATGAGCGACAGCACAAGGCGTGCCACACTTCTGCCTTGTTAATGTTATTGTTGTGCAGTCTGTGGAAAATGCAGGCGACCAGCTCAGAAACCAACAACACAAACAACAACAGCAACAAAGCCAGTAACGATGCGAATAATGTTGCTGCCCAGGTGAAGGCTGCTAGAAGAAGATGCCTCCTATTTAAGTGACTGACAGTCAGTCGACAGATGCGTATGTGTCTGCCTGCCTGAGTTTCTGTGTGTCTAAGAGCAGCGGCTGCTGTGGCACACAACCAGCAACCTGCCACCTGCACTTTGCCAGACAGCGAGCCTCCGGGCAAAAGGCAAAACCAGCAGCAACTAACAAACGGTTCCATTCTTACTTTTTTGGTTCCTTTTACTGTTTTTTCTTGCAAAGGGTATTTTAATTTTGATACGATTTGTGTAACGCATTGAAGAAGGCCTTTTTGTGCCTATAAGGTATATATATATAAAAATACATATGTATATATATTCTTAATCAGAACGATTTACTGGCACTCATTTTTCAAACTATTCCAATGAGACTTTGACTTCAATATCTTCCAATCAGAGTACTGTTTAGCACACAAATCAAGCTAGTTCAGCTGTAAACTGTTTTTTTTTTGCTTAAGATACCAGCCTCATATGGCTTACAGTGTTCACTTATGATCTGCAGCAGACGATCTTAAAATAGTGACCTTTCTTGAACGGTAATACTTAATTTACATATAATTAACCCAACATGGGATGAACTCTAATCTGCCAGGGTATCTTATCGTCTGTGTGAAAAAGATAGCTACAGTTTCTTGTTTTGTTCTTCTTTTTAATGACATACATGAACGAGGCGTGGACTTGAGTCTGCAAGAACACTTATGCTCCAAAAGCGCGCGTTGCCCCGCCACGCCCCCAGTCCTGCTGGTTGCCTCTATCGTCGCTGTGTCTTCCGTCAAGGAGCGTTGTACTATTTTAGACGCCTCCACTTGATGCTGAACAAGCGAACTAGCGCCAACGACAACGTGACATTTAATTCAAAATGTTTTTTATTTTTTTTTTATTCTCTTTTTCGCTTGTTAACACAGAGATAAAAACCACAGCAACAATAAGAAAAAATTCGCTAAGCGAACCGGTCGACTGACTAGGACAGTAAGCTGCTGTTTGAAATGATAAAAAACCCAACCGCATAAATTAAAGATGCTTGGGAGTTCACCTTTGGCATCTACACTCGACTATCAAATCCGAATTAATTGCCAATCTAATAACTTACGTAACGCCAACTTGGCAATGGATAATTTTCAGCGAAACTCGAGTTATGCAACAGCAGCAGCTGCATTAACCGCTAACCAATCAATGAGGAAAAGTTGTTGCAATTGACCAGCAAAAATCCAATTTTTGTCTGCAATTGAATGTAATATCGTGGAAATTTTTATTATGGAAAGGACACGAAATAATGTTAATAGATAACTGTAAAAATAAGCATTCACTATTCCTGACACCAAAAAGTACTTCATGGCTCAAATTTATTAATCCAAAGTTGAAAACGAAATGAAGTTCAGACATATACATGCGATTATTCGTCGTCTTCATCGTCATCTTCACCACCCTCGGCTGGTCCGGCTTCTTCGCCCTCCTCCTCGCCGCCCGGCTCCTCAGATGTGCTAAGCTCCTCGATGGGCTCGATATCGGATGCCAAATCCTCTTCGAAGTCACTAATTTCGCCCAGTTCCTCCAGGCACTTGTCGTAGTTCTCATGGAAGCGTATGTTCTCATTGAGCGAGACTACATCCAAGTCCTGATCAGGTGGCAGCAGCATTGGCGCCGTGCCCATAGGGCATTCGGTGATGTTGCGTATACGCAACGTGTGTATGTGAAATAAGGCCGAACGATTCGATTCGAGGAGCACTTGATGGAAAACGCTTAGCAATCGATCCATGTTGCCAAAGATGCGCACCGATGCGCTTTTGGGATCTTCACTCGCTTCGAGTATGCGGCCAACAATGTGATGGCGATACGGATCCATTAGATAGAGGAAATCACCCTTCTTCCACAGGGAATACATTTGATTGTTGATCTGAAAGATGACATAATCGTTCTGATCCAGCGCCTGTTCCAGCATCAAGTGGAAATCATTGAACTTGTACATGGGCACACATTTCCACCAGCCCTCAAACACATTTGGCGTCAGCAGCACCTCAGCCACAAACTGACCCATGCGTATCTGCTTCGGAAACGAATCCAGATCCATTGGTTTCTTCAGATCGGTGCACGGTTCCCAGCAATTCTTGCACATGTTGGCGCCATAGCAAATGATCTTGTCATATGTCTTCATGTCCCACGTGGCTGGATGATCGATCTTCGAGGCAATTGCGGTCGCTACAGCCACCGGCAAAGCACTGCGATTACGCAATGCATCCTTGGAATTGAGTGTTAAATGCAGATTGGATTTCAAGTAGCCATAGTCCGAGGCGATCACATCAAACTCGCTCATGCGTGGTCCAAATTCGCGCTCCTGACTCCGTCCACTAGGACCCGGTGTGGCCAGACGTACGACTAGAATGTCCCGCAACGTGAACTTGTCCGTCTTTTCCAGATTGCTCTCCGACTGAATTAAATATATGACATTATCCAATGAGCGCATTGCAAATAGCACGGGCAGGCCGCCATCCTCATTGGGCTTAAACGTATCCTTGTCGCGTCCATTCAAATCGAGCACCATCCAAACGCCCTTGTCCTTCCAAATCAGCAGATATCCATTTGGTGTCCAAAACATGGCTTCCTTGTGCCGCTTAAAATACGCAGTCATGATGCGTCGCAAACGTCCAATGGTGTTGGGTACATCATAGACTTGGAACGGTGCATCCAATTCGAGGGCAAACTCAATATCGTTGACCACAAAGTGTCGTGTCACCGCCTGTTCATTGTCATCGTAGATCTCAGGATAGGCGCTCGCATTGGGTGACTCCCTTCCCTCCGAGTCGCTAAATAGCAACTGACCCTCGGCAACAACCTGATCGATCAGCGCTGCTGTCCATTCTGTGCGCCTCGTGAAATATGTCGTTGCAAATGCTTTCAAATGGCCAGCAAATCGTATCGATTCCACACTGGGTACGCCTATCTTTGTCGGCACCGTGCCGAGCACCGAGCCGAGCGGAATGCCCAAGGATTTGTCAACAAAGCGTCGACGAAAGCGTGCACATTCCTTGGGATCAAATGGTCCCAAATAGGGTTCATCGTGAACGCCATAGATGCGACAGTGCTCATGACAGCAGGGATCCCGTTCATAATACCCAACCGATCTCGAGAAGCTACAAATATACAAGCATATATATAAATAGTAGTATATAGTAATCCTTTGTGTTGCTCACGTGGGCTCGCAGCGTACGGGCTTGGGTGGTGGACTGCAGCATTCGCCTCCCTTGCTGCGTTTCCTATTGGCCATCTCAAGAAAATTACTTAAACAAACTAAAAATTTCAAGCAAAACAGTTCAACAGTTTGAGTGCCAACTAAATAAATGAGTTTTGAAACAGGAAATAAATATAGTCTAAGCACAATTAAAAAAAAGCCTGCCACAGTTGATGTGGCAACAATTTCGATAATCAAACTAAACCTATAAAAAACAGAAACTATTAGATAATAAATGCAGCAATGACTTAAAAGTTGCATTAATATTTATCAATATCTAAAATCAGTACATTGTTAGTCATTGGACGGCATCTAGATAAGTTTTGATTAGAATTACAAATTTGAACACAATTTCACTCAATAATTAATGCAACTTAATCCCCAGGGAATTTTTGCTTGAATTTGTTGCCTGTCTTGAATATTTGTGGCATTGATTTTACAATAGAAAAACCCAAATATTGTCGTGTATTTTCCACGTTCTCTGGCATGTTCTGCTTAAATTTGCTAAAGCTACTGTCGTTCAAATGATTTGTCAGCCCTCTGGGGACGATGAATGGCACCTGCAGGCTGTTGCCTGTAGCACCTGTGCGCTACCTGCCTGCCTGCCTGCCCTGCTGCCTGCTTGCCTGCCTGCCAACTCATCAAATTGTTGTCTTGCCTGTTGGTAGAGATATTCTCACAGTTACTCCAGTGCTGACACTTGGTTTCATTACGAAAATAGCGCTGAATCACAACACCAAATTTCATTTACCGCATACGTATGGCGAACTTATGATAATTTTTATGAGTGTGTCTTGCCAAAAAGAATTGTGCGAGCTTCACTTTTACGACAGGGGATGTTAATTTCTTTGCGCAACAGTGGCGCACAGTGCCAACTAACAGTTAACAGCCATGGCTGGATAATATGAGACAACAGTTAAATGTAATTGGAAAGCTCATCAAGTGCCGTTGTGTTTGCTCTTGCTTTCGTTGTTGTTGCGGTTGTTGTAATGGTTGTTGCTGCCACTTCAGCTGCGCACAGAAGTATGCAAAAGATTTTTGTTGTTGTTTATTTGTGCGGTTTATTGAAAACGAAGCCAAACGCTGCGTATACATAACGTGCTGTCAATGCTTGCCAACTGTGCTTGGCTAAGCTGCTTTTGCAGCTAACGCTGCTGAGATTTTGGTGCCCTGTGCAAGTATCTAACCCCCCACAACAGCCCCGCCTCAGGCCCCCCTCTTCCTCCATTTACGAGCTGGCCCTTTATTGTCCTTTTGTTTTTTGGCTTCCAGCCACGAAATTGGCTTAGTCAGCCAGCGGTACAGCGCAGGGGGGCATGCAACGTGCAGTCAACCATTGCTATTAACAATTTGTGATGTGTGTGTGTGGGTGTGTGTGTGTGTGTATTTGTGTGTGTGTGTGTATTTGTGTGTAAGGATTTTATTTCGTGTCATCCAATCAGTCGCGATTCGAGTACTCTCAGTCACATGTGCAGATTGATTCCCCGAACTGCCATCAAAACCATTTTGGACTTCATTTTTATTTAGCTGCTGCGTTTTTTTTTTTTGCTTTTCTTTATACTTTCCATTTATTTGCTGCCGTTTTAGCCGTTTTTCTGACCATTTCCTCTCGCTGCTTTTGCATTGCACAATAAATTAGCAGAAAACCGTAAATTTTAAACACTTCATTTAACAGCGCCAAAACACGAAACGAAATGAAATGAAATGAAATCGCTTAACGATTATCGCCCACTACAAGGCAGGCGTTGCCAACTTGTGTGTGTGTGTGCTTTTGCGAGTGTATGTGTGCGTGATTTCTTAGCCAGTAACCACCAAGTGCCCCCAGTTTTCCAAGTGCTGCAAGTTGCCCACTGCCCACTGGCATGAGAGTTTTCCATTTGCCATGCTTCGTTCCCTTCACATTTTAGTTGCTAAGCATTTCCCAAGACGGCGCTGCTGAATTTTCGGCTATTTTTTCTTTCATTTTTATTATTTTTTTTTTTGTATTATTTTCTGTTACTTTCTGCAACAAAAGTGCACTTCCATTTAGTGCTTTGCCCATGAATTTTACCAACTTCATCGCTGCCGCCGTTTCCCCTCAGTGTCGTTGAACAGACTCTTCGACAGGCGAAAAGCAAACCTGCTAGTTTTTCCCTCCCCATCTCTGCCACTGCTGCTGTCTGTCTGCTTCAGTGCTCAATAATGATTTCCATTGCGAATTATTTGCATTTCCCTGAACTCATTATGTTTGCATTGTAAAATTTGCTTCAGCATGCTGATGCTGCCACTGCTGCTGCTGCTGTTGCTGCCACTGCTGCTGCTGCTGTTGCCGCTGACTTCAGCTCTCTAACGCTGATTGTAGTCGTCTCTGACTCTTGGTCTGCTGCTAGCCACCTGCTCCGTCTGTGCTGTTCCCCATTCTCTGGGCATTTGAAAAATGCCAAAATTCTTTTGTGTTTAACACGACGTTGATTCAATGCGGTTGCAATTTTGCTTCTTGATTGCATATGGGCTTGGAATTGGTAAGCAGCTAGCAGTCATTTTCTGGCATACAACTATACATAAAGTAAATGATAACTAACGTTAATCTAAGTGCCTTAACTTTATAGAAATTCATAAGTTAAGATCTACATGCCTTCTAAGCTTCTATCCTTCCCTAATTAAGCAGTCTTTAAAAACATTGATTTGCCTACCTTGTTCCTTGGCAGTTCAGCTTTAATCTTCGCACATAATTTGCGCTCATATTTCAATATCTTTTGTAAATATTTTAATATCTATTTATTTGCCGTCTCTGTAAACCGCACACAAATCCCCCCAAACACACCCACACCGACGCACACCTACAGACACACGCACACCTACATTAAATCCTGAGTTAAATCTATTTTTAGCACTCATTGCTGGCAAGTCTTAAACCAATTTGACTTTCTCAATCAACGCTGACGACGGCGGTCTCCATTTTGTTTTGCTTATGGGTGGTTTAATATAATGCCAGGCTTATTTCGATTTGATCAAAGTCAGCCACCGCACTCGCCTCCCCACCCCCCTCCCCTCTGCTCCAGTATCTCCAGTATATAAATGCAATCATTTATGTATATTTACATTAAACTGTTTGAAATATGAGCATTTTCAGCGGACAGGGCAGAAAATTGTGTTGCTTTAACTTAATCTTTCTCTTCGCTCCCCTCTCTCTCTCTCTTTCTCTTCGCTCCCTTCTCTCTCTCTTTCTCTTCGCTTCCTTCTCTCTCTCTCTCTCTCACTCTTTCTCTTTTTCTCTCCCTCAATCTGGTCTCTCTTTGCAGTGTGGCTGCATTTTTATTTTATTTCGTTTCGTTTCATTGCGTTGCGTTTATTACATGTCAAGCGTCAATGAATGTCAGTTTGACAGTTCATAAGACAAATACGACAATGGATGTATGCCAGGATATAGCTCTTTCCAGGTGTGTGTGTGTGTGTGCGCAGGGAGAAGGGGGGATCCTGTCTCGGTTTTTTGACAGCCCGAGTAACATTTGCGGACATTAACGTCAACGTGCAGCGGCAGCAAGGGCATACCATATATGTGAGAGACGTGCCCAGCCACGCCCACATACACACAGTCGAGCGCATATCCTGTGTAGCCAAACGCCGCTTGCATCTTGAATAATGTGTAAATTGTGAGTCAGACGGCGAAGCCGCAGCTGAAGATTGCCAATTTTTGTGTACGTGTAAGTGGCATAAGAATGTTTTCCCCCTGCTGCTACTGCTGCTCCAATTGCAGCTGTCCTCCTGTTTTGGCAGGACATGTGCCACGTCGCTTTTTGCCTGACAACTTATTGGCACTGGTGCTTGTACATTTTTTTCTGTGTTGCTCACTTTAAACAACGCTGCAAATTGAAAATCAGTTAAGGACGTTGTCTTTAATAGACGCTGTCAATGCTTGAGTTGTGGCGCGTAAATATGTGTGTGTGAGTCTAAGAAAGAGTGTTTGTGTGTGTGTGTGCGTGTGTGTTAGTGGGTGTGGCTGGCATTGACAGCTAGCTAGCTAGCGCCAACAGCAACAGCGACAGCAGTTGAAAACTTTTAACGCATTGTCATAAATCATTTTGCGGCAAACAAGTTGTATAGCAGTTGACCACGCCCATCCACCAACGCCCTTCTTTAGCGGCGGATGCCTTTTGTTAAGAATTTGAAGTGGGGCGGCGACTGTTTGAGTTACATGCAGAAATGTCAAAGTTGAGCTCACAAGTTGCTGTTGTTGCTGCTTTCGTTGCTGTTGGTCGCAGCTTGTCAAGTTGTGCTTGCTCAGTGCTTCAGTTGGAACTCAGGACATGCGGCACATTCTGGCACTCTGGCATTGGCAGCTGGGTTGTGCAGCAAGACTCCAGCTACCTGGTCAAGTATTTCATGCTGTGGCCTTCGCTAGTACGCATCTCTGCCACTATTATTAGAATTTTATTGTCATGTTACGTGTACGCCTCTTTTACCTCCTTTTTTTCCGACTTCAAATCTGTTGTAATTGAAGACATGATTTTATTTTTCTCTATTTACTCATGAACCTCTATATATAAATACATATATATATAACTATCTTTTTTTTTTGGCTGTACTTTAGTTTTATAGTTGTTGTAGCTTGTGTGCCTGATTCTTGTTAGATTTTATAGTCTTTTGGTGGAATGGTTTACAATTTCTAACACTCAATTGCCAACCGGCTGCGCTTGAGTAGTTCGCCTTTAGAAGGGAGTGTGGCGGGGACATGTGTGGCAACATGAGATTTTGATGTAAGCGTGACGCTGCCATATGTGTAAAATGTTGCAAGTGTTTTCAAATGAAACAGAGCAGGAGGAGAGGACTGACTTGTACATCTCGAAACATATCTAGGAGCACTTTTTGCCCACATTCCATGACGTTAACTAAAAATGTAGCTCAATTTCGAAGTAAACTCGCTTGACGTGACTGGGCTTTTTTTAGGGATGGCTTTCGACACAGCAGCTGCTGCGTTAATCAAACATATTTTGTTGTTGTTTTTATTAAATTTTTGACATATTTGATATGTTCGCCTTTGAAATAAAAACAAATTACTGCTCACAAATTCCAAATATTTATGAAATAGAATACAAAATTTAATCATTTTGCATTTACCGATTTGCTGTTACAAAAAAGTTTATATTTCCTGCCCCATTTCATGAATTTTGTAAACAATTTTGCGTTGCTCCGCATAAAAGTAGAAAACTATTTAAAGTCGCCTAGTTCTAAGATATTATGACTTTTCTGATCCCAGTTCAGTCATTCAATCTATTTTAATTAAGTCAAATAATTTTCTGTGCACATTTTGCCCCCTGTTTGTCACACTTCATCTGTCTCGCTGCCAACTGAGTTGGGGTCTTTAAGCCTTGATCATCGTACTATATACGAGTATGTGAGCCATCTCATTCGCTACCTGTTTCCTGTGGCACATGCAGCGATGATACGGCTCGACCCGTTCCTTTGCTCATTAAGCAGCCATTTCTCAATTTCTCGGCGCCACACAAAAAAATACAAAAAAAATGACTGCCACTGTGGTACGGTTGTGGTCCGATGTCTGATTACTGGCAACGACTTCCGTTTTTTAATATTTATAATCCACTGTAATTAAGACAAGAGCCAAGAGCCAAGCACCACAAGAGTCGCAAGCGAAAAATGGAAACAAAAAAAAAACGTAGCAATAATTACGAGCATTTTTATGGCAGCAGCAACACAAAAAGCAGCAACACAAAAAGCAACAACAACAAAAGCAATAATCAGGAGTAATAAGAAGGATTCATGTTCTGGTTTTACATTTGGATCTAGCGATATATATAAAAATGAATAAGTAACTGCCGTGGCATATAAATGCGTAGCCAGCCGGGCGAAATGTGTAATTAGTGGCAGTTAATAACTTTGGCAAACTCTCACGCACCAGCACCACCACCAGCACCACCACCGCACCACCACTTCACCCACGCAAACCACCAGCAATACTTGAGGCAGACACTAAAGCGCTGGCTTGCTTGTAGTGGGCGGATCTGTGGCATTAACTCAAAACTCAAACTGTAGAACCCCAGCACGCACTCTTAATTAAATACAAAGTGAAAATGACGCAAAGGGGGCGGGACGGGTGTCGGGCGGAGGGGTGGAGGGGCATCCTTTGGAAAAGGTCGAGCTTTGACTATAAATTATGCAAGCGAAACAAGAAACCAAAAGTATTTTTAGTTGACCTAAAAAAAACCGTATAAAAAAGAGAGAAACACAGTAACTGAAACCGCAGCATCCACCTTTTGCTGTGTGACACAAACCAGAGAACGCTGAAAAATGCGTCTAAGATTGAGATAAGTTGCCCAGAACCCCCAAACCCCGCCTCTCCCATCCTCCAGAAGTCTGCTTTCTGCTCCACATTGCCGCATTGAGCCTGTGTAATGTCCTTCGTTATTCTTGCACTAATTTGTGGTTTTCCTTTTCGCCTTTTAGCGGAGAACGAAATTAGCTTCATTATTGTAATTAACTTGGCCCATACCCATTGGCAATACATACCGCTGCCGGCTCTGCATATATGTATGTGTGTGTGTGTGTGTGTGTGCGACTGACGCGTTTTGTTAAATTTAGCAAATTAGTTCGAGTTCAGCAATCAGAACGTTGATTGACTTGATCAAACAGCAAGCAAGAACGGGTCTTCTGTCCCGTGGCATAATTAATGTTTACCTAAGCAAAATAGAAATAAATACACTTTTTCTTTTGATTTCGACTAGCAGATACTCTATCTAAAGAAATATTATAAAACTAAAGTTTTTTAAGCCCAGAATCATGTAATTAATATCAACTGTCAATTCGACTTTCTGTCGCTTTTACACAAATCGAACATTAAACAAATTGTAATATTATATGTTCCCAATTTTCCTAAAATCGTTTTTTTTTTTTTTTTGTAATGCATAAACCTAACTCGACCTTCATTTTCCTTTCATTTTCTTTTTCTGATCCGTCTGCGGCTCACCCACAAAACTCATTAAAAGTCTTGAGTTACCAATCAGACAAATGTTAAACTCGGCTAGCAATTCAACATTTGCTATTACACTTCTTCCAATTTTCAAATCCTAAACCTCCCCCCCCTCCCCCACTCCATACACACACACACACACTTGTACCCCATTTCAAACATATGTAGCGTTAAACGTTGTTTGAAGGGGCAAAAAAAAAATATGTCTTTCATTTTGTTGGCAATTCGCTTTAATGGCAACCCAAATCAAAATTCAATTCGTTAAATGTCCAACAACTCACGCACATACACACACATATAGACTGATGACCCATCTGTGTGCGTGCGTGTGTGTGTGTGTGTGTGTGTCTCTGTTTCCGTTTCCGATTTGTGTAGCGTGCGCCACGTGGCTGACATGTTAAAAGCCTAAATAATTGCCCACATTTTATTATATACTGCACGATTGAGAAAAAAAAGTGTTTTCCACTGTTCAAATTTTCCATACATGAAAACCTTTCTCATCTTGGCCATTTCTGAACTTGGGAGCCCAGAAGCTTTAAATTTATATTTTTAGACTGGCTATTGTAACTCATTGTCTGTGTGTAAATATATATATATATGTGTAAGCGTGTGTGTGTGTGTGTGTGTATAGTACATATGTGAGTGTAATATATATATGTAGAAATTAACAAAGGGACAGCCTGCTTGAATATTATGACTTATGGTTTGTTAAGTGCTCTACAAGTTGCCTTCCGTTTTCTCATGCATCATTTAACATGTGTATTTAAATGGCTAAGTGGATAAACCAGCTTCAGATACCCAATCAGATTATCTTTTTAAAGCGAACTGAGTTAATGCAAGTGTTTGGCTGAATTTGTTGTATTGCACGTGTATTTTCGCAATACGAGTTTCGCATTTCGTGCGTTTGCCAACGTTCCTTTTGTTTGTGTGCCTCATTTGTTTAGTCTGCCGTTCTCAATTGTCTGGATTGACTATTTCTTTTTTTGTTTCAAACAGGCAGCGAAATAAGCTCAAATGCCAATGGCCTGCTATTGGCAGTGCTGATTCAGTGCTGCACCGCAACAGCAACAGCAACAACGACAACAACAATATTCTCTCATTGTAGGCGATTGCATTTCAATTTGCATAGTCCCGGAAACGGGCTGATGATCATCGCAATTAAAATCAATTTGTGCAAACGTTGAGAGTGGCAACTTAGTCCTGACCAGAACACAGATGTGCGGCATTAACAGTGTGTGTGTGTATGTGTGTGTGGGTCAACTGATGGAAAGTTGGTTAATTGCCAACTGCAACTGACCAAAAAGTTCTGTTGCTGCTGCGGCTGGCATGAGCTGGGCAACAAATAAACACAAACTAACACAAAACAAACAAGCAGACAAAACCGCAAATGAACATAAAGCACAGTGCAACTCTTTAATTATAGGTTTGTTGTTGAATGTTGCATATATTGCGTTTCAAAGTGTGCTCGGCTTTTATATTTAGTTTTTGTCTGCTGCTGCTGCAATCCTTCGTCGCCATCTTGTAAAATTTCAAGGTATTTTCATTGTTATTGACAAACAAGCGACATTGTGCGGCTGCAATTGTCGCCTCAGGCAGCAACTCACTTGCTACCACACCACCCCACTCTATCCTCGTCCCTGCTGTACGTGTGTGTGTGTTTGTGTGTGAAGATTGGACGTGTCGGGACACCGCTTAATTTCCGGCAATGCGAGTCACGTACGCTTTTCCTGCCTTTATATGCAGTGACATTTTCATTTTGTTTGGCTTTACACACACGCACACACACAGATACCAACACGTAGCAGCCACATGTCTCACCAAATGAACAAAATGGCGGCACACAGACACAGACACATGAGTGTGTATTTGTTGCTCGCCTTGCATGCAACTCTCCAAAAACTTTTTGTCAACTCATTTTGTCGCAATTTGCGTCCACAAAACTCGATTATTTTTAATTAAAACAACATTTGCCCCATACAAAAACATAAAACGCAAAGAAAACGCTGGCAAAAATGGAATAATGCAACAACAAAAAATGCCAACATTTCAACTACACACTTCTCAATCTGGGTTTCCGCTTTTAATTATACGCTAACGATGCCGTCAACAACATTTCAAGTCGCAAGTCCGCAATTGAAATACCATTTTTTAGCTTCTTATGCCACTTCTCACATTTTGCTTGCCTTTGACGTCTACCAGACCGTACGAGCTGAGAGACCACTTGCACTATTAAAAAAAAGAAAGAAAAACAGTGGCTCAAGAAACACAAGCAGGACAATGCCACAAAAGTGAACCCCTTTTTTGCTTAGCCAACCTGTTTGTGCCAGATTTGAAATATGACACCTTTGCCGTATCATAATCTACTAAACAGTAATCGCAACAATATCGAATTGACTGAATTTCCCTTGAAACGTTTTGTTTGCCAGCTTTCGCATTTGTTGACATTAAGCGGGGAGCATTTGTTTTGACGGCTTGACATGTAACAACAGCCGTTAAACGTGTTTCGCATTGTAAAATCATTTTCTTATACTTCTTATCAAATTTCACAAAAACGATAAAAATAAACATGAAATCTGTAGAGCGTAATACTTGGTGGGTGGGAATTATTGAACTGAAAAATACTTGGAAATGAGCAAAGACTTCTTGATGGTTCCTAGAACTTGCTGTAACTTAATATACCTAGTAAACGCAAATAAAAGAAAATTGTATATTTTCACATGTGTTCTTTATCTTCGACACATAGTTTATCTTTTATGCACAAAGACTTGGAAGAAGAAGAAACATTATCGACCTAGTAAACGGACATAAAACAAAATTCTGAGTATTTATAGAACGAATTCCTTAGTACAAGTGTTCTTTATCTTTTATATGTGACTTCTTGATTGTTCGAGGAAGCTTTTAATGTATACTTTAGTCGAAGAATATTAATAGAATGACTTCCTTAGTACAAGTTCGTATATCAGGTTACAAATGAAATAGTCATTTATTTAGTGTTGTCCTGATAGGCCCTGAACCGTATTGTGGCATAGGAAGACGCACAATACGGCTTCAAATCAGGGATGAAGAAAGGCAGAGGCGCGAACGAAGCTGGTCAGAAGCACCGGGACTCCGACAAGCCAAGAGTCTTTTAGGTGGCTATAATCAAAAACGATTTAAGCAAGTAATATCCATGGGAAAGAACAGGCTCAGGATACTGTAGACTGAGGAGTCACCTAACCAAATAAGGTATTTATAGTAGCGATGCATGCAGATTTTTGTGGACATGAGGAGGAATCCTCAACGCACATCCTAGCAGAATGCGTCACCTTAATCAGGAAAAGATGCAGCATTCTAGGACAGCATGTCATGAGGCCCAAGGACATAGAAACCCTCAACCCAACAAAGATCCTGGCATTCCTGCAGGAGCTGGGACTGATGGAAGAGCTGTAGGCGCAGTGCTAGCTTTTCCGCCAATTATAATAATAATTAGTGTTGTCCATCTTTGAAAGTTGTAGTTCATCTAAGCAGCTCTATAATATTCCAGCCAGATTTTAGTATAGCTTAAATTCATGCAAATAATCCACAAAAGGATTAAGGCAAACTTAAATTTCATTTATTAAAAACCTTAGGCCTAACAACAACATAAATCACTCTTATTAACTAGCGTTGTACTTCGAACTTGACAGTTTTTAATTAGAAATCAAATTTAACTGTAGATGCCTTTTGGGCCTTTTCGTTACTCCGTAGCAGGCAGCTAGTCACCTAGCCAACAGTTGCCAGTTGCCAGTTGCCAAACAGTAAAGTTACAAGTTAGATAGCCAGGCGCAGCAGCAGCAATATCATAAATTAACATTGTTGGCGTGGCAAGCCCAGCAGTAGGGAACGCTATTGAAAAGCGTGCAATAGTAAACCGGAAATTATAATTAAATTTTGCGTTTTGTATATTAGCCTGCCCAGAGAGGCACTCTCGAGTGTGGGAGGGCGCTCAGCCGCGATGCACTACGAATTATGTCCGGAGTACGGACAGAATGCCAGCGTCTGCGGCTTGAATGTTGAGCTAAGCGAAACTCAGACGCTGCCTCAGTTGAACAAAAGGCCAACAGAACGAAACAAAAAACCAAAAAAAAAAAAGAAAAAAGAAAAATAAATAAAGAAACTGTATGAAAAGCTGCAGCTGGTTTCCGTTTTGCTGTGGCACAAAGATTTATTGCCTTGCATGGATTACATGGCCAACAAAATGGGCGCCTTGTTACCATAAAGCCGCTTAAAGATTTTAATTTAAGCATCGCTTTTGCTGACGAATGAACACGCACAACGCACAACCAGAAACACACAGATAACACAAAGCCAAGGCGGGCGGTCGCGGGTGGCAGGGAGGAGATACTGTGTCTTGACTTGACGAATAATTGGGTTTTTGTTCGGCTAACATAGCCTATAGCCAAAATAAGGGATGGATAAAGCAATCCCACAGCCTTTTACCATCGGAAAGATATAAATTTTAAAAGCGATGCCTTTGAAATAAAATGTGTTGGCTAAATACACTCGGCGAACGCATCTACTTACTTCTGCCTGCAGAATATCTACGTCTCCCCTAGCTGGATAATTTTTTGAATTGGAATTTTTGCTGTGCACCGCCCGCGAGCTCATTAGAGGAACTTTAATTAGGTTTCGAAACTATGTGCATAATTATACATAAGGTCCAATAATGTTTTGTCATTTGCTCATTTAATTGGCATTTTTGTGTGCGATGATAAAAATTTATAGCCTACTTTTTGGGAAAACTGTATATAAACTGAATATCAAATTGCTGAACGAGCGCATTAAAAATTCAATAAAAATTTGCACTAAATACAAATGGCAGCGTGTAGAGGCGGGAGGGGGAGTAGGGAGGGGGACTTAACATTTACAATTACAGTGCACAATTTTCATTAAAACTAAAATTGTAATTTTTGTCGAGCGTTGAATTTATGATGCGCACGTGACTGCAACAGGAAACGAGCTTAAATGATGGCTTAAATGAGTCGTGCTTTTGGCCAGCTGCCGACAGTCCCAACTGCACTGTGCACTGTGCTCTGCACTTAGCAGCTGCATTTGAATTTATTAACAAAATAATTTTCAGCTACACCAAAAAGTTGGCCCGCAAACAAGCGCCAAAGCGCAAAGGCCAAATACGAGAAGCAAAAAAAAAAGAAAAAAGGATGAAAGAAAATAAAAGAATAAATAAAATACGAACTGCAATTGCAGGGCGCTGAAATGTAATTTTATGTTGTGCCTAAAATGAATACGTGGCATAAATAACAGTGGTTGTAGCCAAACGGAAATGGGATAGCAAGACAGAGACAGAGATAGAGAGAGAGAGAAGGGCACAGTGGAGAATGCGCGAAAAGTTGAAAATTATTTGAATAAACACAATAAATTTCAAGGCGTCCGTAAAGCAGCATAGAGTATGCCAGGATTGCTCGAATGCAAATGAAGCTGTGACTTACTGCAGTCAAAAATAACACACAAACCAAAACTTAAATTTATGTTTAAATTTATCAAACGAAAAGTTTATTTTTGTTTCGTTTTATTATTTTCAATTAGTTGACAAGCAGAGCATTAGCAATTCGACTAAACTACAGCATAATCGTTTAGTAGTTTGAGCTGATTTCCTATATTTTTTTTAGAGAAGTCGCTGCTGCCCCAAGCGTATATAACAAGCAGCTGTTCCATTTTCTAACGGAACTGAAAACATTTCAGCAGCAGCGCGCAAAGTTTTGACTGCTGCCAGCAAAGAAAGGCGTTAAAAGCTTAGACGTAACCCGTTTCCCAGTTCAATTCCAACGTAACCCCAAACAAGGATTCAAACGCCGATTCGTTTGCTTTTGGGAATGTAATTTTGTCGTAAATGTCATTTTTTATGTTTTTTCTTTTCTCTTATGTTTCGCTTTTTTATATATACATATATATATATTATTTTTTTTAAACTTTTTTTGTCAACGCCGTCCGCAATTGTTATTGCCTCGTCGTTGTTGTTGTTGTTGCTGATGCCTGTGCTGGCAACAAGAAAAATATCTTCAAATCAAAACGACAACGACTGACGCTTAGCCAGCCACGCCACCCCATCCCCATCCACGTCCCAACCTCCAACGTCTCGCCTCTGCGACATTTTAACTCGTTCATTTTATTGGATTTCACTCGTGCAACGTTTTGTTGTTTGCATGCTGTTGCTGTTGTTTTTGTTGCTACTGTTTTTGTTGCTGCTGTTTTTGTTAGCTGCTACATTTAATGAAAATTTGTTGAATGTTCTCCTGTCAGGCAGGGCGTGCAAAATTTTAAATTGATTATTGTACAGACAGGGTGCTGGTGCTCACATCTCTACAATAGACATGAAGAGAGACAGAGAGAGACAGAGTGAGAGAGAGAGAAAGCTGGCATCCAGTAGCGTTTTCTCCGCATGAGATTTCTTCGACAGTTGTGCTTAGTCTTCGCTGGCTCTATTTAATGTGCTCAGTACTGTTATATATTATCGTTTATGATGGAAACATAAAACTTGCACGCGTCGTTGACGCACGCAGATTGTCCTTGTTTGCCTTTTAAAAGGTGTGTGCGTGCCTGGCTGGCTGCTTAGTGGGTGGGGGGGATAGGGAACAGCGCTTTAGCTTTAGGGGTACTGGGTGTTTGGTTATTATGGATAGGGTGTTTGTATTGAGTTTTGGGTGGATGGTTTGCCCGGAAAGCATCCACTTTTATGCCTCACTTGGCTCGTCTAAGACGTGCCCATAAAATAAACGCACTGAGATGAATTGCCCAGTGTGGCAGCAGCGAAGCAAGGCGCAATCCGACGCCCTCGCTGCTTGCGTCCCTTTATCTTTGCATAATGGAAACATTTGAGCCCTTTTTATGGACATTTTAGTTGGCTTCAAATGTAGATATCAAATGCGACTGCTGCTCCTGCCGCTGCCGTCGGTAAATAAAACACATTTTTATTGCCTCATTTTGTAGAATTTGTGAAATGAATTATGTTATTGCATGTGGAATGCTGAGAGTTTATTTTAGGTGAAAAAAAAAAAAAATACGCACTAATAATGTTAATCGAGCAGGTGCTAAGATCCAGCTAACATTAAGTGAAATAATAGCTTGCAATTTATGATAGTAATTTTTACAAGTAGTAAAATGTGATCAATTAATTAATGTAGTATTATAATAATTTTTTATTCTTTGGGGTTTTTCCCAGATCTTAAACCCGTGTTGAGCGAATTTTATTATAAATTTTGTGCAATTACTTAAAAATTCCTCTATAAATACCCAGAGTTAACAGTTCTGTGCATATACAAAATATAAGTCTAGAAAATGTATAAAAACAAATGCTCAGACATTCTGTAAACAAAAAACCCCCCCAAAAAAAAAAACTATTCATATGCATATTCATATTTGAGCTGAGTGGATGCACACACACACACATACGTACACACGTACACCTACACATCGTCAGAATATGAAAAATACCAACAAGTAGTGCAAACTCAAAATGAAAATAAAATAATTGCGAAAAAAGAATCTAAGTACGGCAGCTTTCCCTTTCTGCCCGTTAGACATGGTTGGCATAAAGGTCTATAGAAAAAGTCACTGAAAATATGCAAAATAGGCTAAAAAAAAAAAAAAGAACAAAGAGAAGAAAAAAGTTGCATATGCAATGCACATACTAACTCATCCGCACACATGTGCATTTGCATAGAAAACAAAAACAAAAACAAAATCCAAAAACAACAAACAACAAGAAAAAGTGGATTTTTTTATTCGCTCATTTTCATTTTTAGCCACACCTCCTGACGCGCTTTTGTTTTGCCGATTTTAGTTGCTGCTATTTTAAGACCATGCCACGCCCATTCCCATTATTATGTGGCGCATTTTCACTCGCGAATTTTCATGCCCAATGCGAGGACAATACAAAATTTAATTTACCGCATAGAATTCAAATAGGCAAAGAAACAGCAACGACAATCGAGTAATAGGCATAAAGATACCCTGCATTCAGCCCTCGAAGCAATTAAATAATATTAAAAAAATCATTTTTTCTCCTCAACTAAATAAAAGTTTCAGAAATGGCTTCAATTCATAGAAAAGTTATAAAATCCAGTTGAAAAAAAAGAAACAGCTTTTTGCTATTGCACAACTTCATTATACCCTTTTCAAACGGGCATTGCAGCTGGAGGGTATAGAAAAGGGAAAATGTTGTGCCTGAAAAGGAAAATTCTTTTGTTTCCGCTCTTGCGCCTTTTCTGCTGGGGCCCTTACCACGTCCTAGCCAAAACCAGCCCCTAACTTGTCACCCCCCCCTTCCCCTCCCACGCGAATTTCTGCGCTATGCCGTCGGTTTTAATTATGGAAAAGTTTTTGCTTTATTTAGTTTAAACAATAAGTGGTTGGAAAATATGAATTATGCAAAGAGTCACACAGCCTGCCAATGTATATATGCTATATATATATATATGGATAAATGTATATATGTGTGTGTGTGTGTTGGTGTGTGTGCAGACATTTCTTAAGCTGTATGCAAATATTATGCATTCTACTTTAGCACTGCTCTTGTCTTTGCATTGCCAAGTGCCGAGTCGCCTGCAGCACTGTTTTCTCGGCCTTCTTTTCAACTAGTTATGCATTAAGTAATTTGAAATTTGCGCCTACGAATTTTTCAAATACCTTAAACAATGACAAAACTTTTGATGGCGCCGCAAATACCAAAATGGCAAAGTTTATCCTTTATGAACTAAAATAGCTGTTTTAACTGCCAGCAATTTAAACTTATATATATTATATAGTATGCATATAAAATCAAATATATGGAATCAAAAAGCACATCAAGCTATCTTTGAAAGGTCAGCCTTTCAAAAGGGTCCAGGATAAGCGTGTGGAAGAGGACTCTTATCGAGAAGTGATAGACATGTGCGCGACACCCTTCGTGACCGTAACAAAACTATAAACGCTCCAAAGCAAATATAGTGATGGGGGATAATCAGTCTAGACGTATTTGCAGCAGCAAGTTTCTAAGTGGGATAAGCAAATTTGAATTTAGTTTAAGATCATTTAAAAGTTTTCAATAAACCTGCCCAAGCATTTGGGCAAAAGTCATTGTTCGAACACGTAAACCTGTCGTTGTTTCATGTATTTTTATCAGTTTGCCTAGTTGCTGGAAAAGCCAAATTTAAACTTGAACATGCCACACACAGTTTGTAACAAGAGGCAATTTAATGTATTCAATATCTGTAGTCTCAGATGGCTTTCGAGCTTATGCAAACACACGCCACACTCTGCCCAAACAATTATACAAGTCCACGTATTAAAAAAAAATAAATAAAACTCGAAATTTGTGCATAAATTTTGCAAAATTACAATAAAAATGACAATGGCCGTCGAGCAGCGGCCAAAAGCAACAACAACAATAGGAACATTGGCAGCGCTAATCACAAAACGTTTATCAGTGCGACCATGAGTAAGGCGTGACAGCGACACCTCCATCCTGCTGGCTGTCTGCCCACCTCTGCTTTGTCCCCAAACCCAAACCGCCTCACGCCTCTGTCTACCTGTCAGTTCGTAATAAATTATTATCATTAATATTTTGCGCTTGATTTTGGCTGTGGCGCTGTTTGCCTTTGCCCGACAGACAGACGGACAGACAGACAGGAAGACCAGGCTGACAGGCTGGTAAAGAGGAAGCCAGCCGAGCAGGAACCGGTCACGACCAAAGCCAATGGCTATCAGCAGCAGCATATCGTTGGCCTCAACCCCCCCTCCCCCCCAATCCCGGTCACACATTCAAGGGCGTGGCATGCAAACGCTCTTTGCATAAAAATGGCGAGCAAAAATATCTAATAGAATAGAACAAAAGCGTCAACAAAATG
The DNA here is from genome assembly GCA_035044105.1 of Drosophila nr. perissopoda 5 BK-2023a. Taxonomy (NCBI): domain Eukaryota; kingdom Metazoa; phylum Arthropoda; class Insecta; order Diptera; family Drosophilidae; genus Drosophila; species Drosophila nr. perissopoda 5 BK-2023a. The sequence goes on from JAWNMK010000124.1 coordinate 6,753,908, forward strand.
TTCCAAACGCGACGAAATTACCAAAAATAAAATGAAACGAATGCGCCGGCCAAACTGTGTCTGTGTCTGTCTGTGTGTGTGTGTGTGTGTATGTGTGTGTGTGTATTTGGTTGTGTGTGCGTGTGCCGCAAACTTTATAACACCCTCCAACGAAGTGCACGCGATAATGGCTCCCAATTTGATAATTAATCACGTCCTCAGTCTTGTGCTCCCCAATGCCGCTGTCGCTTCGTGCTGTCTGCCCTGCCACAGGAGCAGGCAACTGCTCTTCCACCACGCTTCACTTCCCACCCGAGCGTCCTATCAGCTGGCCATGCTCACGTTCCTTTGACTAGGCATCTCGACTAGGCGCTTGGGCTTCATATTTTCCATTAGTCGTTGACTGTTTTCCATTTTATTTTTGCTTTATTTTATTTTGCAGTCGACGTTGAAATTAAGCGAATTTCAGCGAACGATAAAATAATTACCTTTATGATTATTTTTGCCAGGCAACCAGGGGACCCAAAGCGAACGATGGCAATTGTAACAGTATATACCTATATTATATATATATATATACATATATATTTATGTTATATATATATATATATATGTGGCCACCCCCACAATGTGCCAAACGTGTCTAATTTAGCGGCTTAAATTTATTGCATTTGTGCGCTTAAAATGGTTGCCTGTTCGTTTTTATGGCCCAAAAATTGAAGCAATTGATGGGAGTTAGGAGTTTGGGAATATGCGCATAACCGTAAAACTTCTTTGGTTGCCACTTTGGCATTTAATATGGCTTAAAATGTTGCATACACAGTAAAGTATATGCTTTGGCAAATTATTATTATTTTTACTTTTGTTGGTAAATTGTTTGCCAATATCTTTTTTTGAGATGTTACAAAATTAAACTTGAAGTGCCCAAATTGCGAACGGGGGATAGCAGATATGAGGCAGAGTGTGATCACGCACAGCAATCGAAATTTAAATTACAATTTATTCATTTATAATATTCCCAACTGCTGTAAGAGCTTCTAAAAAGTGCTCTGTTAACTTATTTGACAATTGGCAACATGTCGTATGCGTAATTTGGCAATCAGTCATCAAATTTCAAGTCAAAGCTGATTCGATTACCGTGCCGCCAACATTTGGCCAATTCTGGTGAACTCCAACTTGAAGTTGCATGTGTATTGTTGGGTGGCATTTGCAAACTTGACTGCCATAAATTGCTGCACCTCAAATTGAGAGCGGAGTCGTACATATTTTTTCTTTGTAACTTTTCCTGTCATTTAGCTGCCAAATTACATTGTAGCTCTGCCTGGCCGCAAGCAACCCTAAATAGGTTGCAGCTTCGACAGCGGCGCAACCACATTCAAATTGCATGCACACACAAATTAACTGGAAATGTTGAAATGTTGAATGCCGGCAAGGAAAACGCAAAAACCATATCCAAATATTGGCCATATTTTTCCGTATGCAGAAAATCAAATAAAACACGCGACGCAAGTTGCAAAGTTGCGAGTTGCTGCGGGTTGCTGCGAGTTGCAAGCAGCAAACAGCAACTGTGGCGAACTATGAGAATGACTCGCATCCGTTGAGGCAACCAGCCAAACAAAATGGCGTTTTGTTGTTTCCGGTTTTCGGCACTTTTTTTGTTTTGTCGACTGGCAACAACAACAGCAACAACAACAACAATAAATTTTGAGTTGTGGTCGCAAACAAAATACGATAAAGAAATGCGAATTCACAACACGAAATTATTCACCTTGTAAACTGCAGTGTAATAATTGTGTGTCTGTGTGTGTGTGGCCAGAGTTCAGCGCATTCAAATATATCAGTTGTTATACAAAACAGGAAAAAAAGGGGGACCTACAGTTATTTGTGTTTATAACCTGGAGCTAACAAAAAAGAAGTAGCCCAAAAGCTCATGCAAGCCAAAATACATTTGCAATGCAAAACTGGAGCACACAGGAAGCGCGACGAAGCAGCAGCGGCAGCAAGGACACACACAAGCACTGTTGCATCTGCCACGCCCACACGCGGCATTGCTGCAACAATTTATTTACGGCCAAAGCTTTGTTCTTTACACATTGTTGTTTTTGCTCTAGGGTTTTTTTTTGTGACGAACTTGCGCAACTGGCACTCAATAAAAAAAAAACATCCTGTGACTGAATGCGTGTGTGTGTGTGTGTGTGTGTGTCTGTGTGGGTGTCTGCGTGTTTGTGTCATGGCGGATGTCATAGCGGCTTTATGGCAGCGGTAAGCAAAGCTCTGCCAACCGTTAGACGCAGATGCCGTGCTGTGGTTTCTATTTATGACAACAACACAACCCAAAATCCATGCTCTGCAATATTTATGCATGCACAAATCCAACACTACACTATATATATATGTATATGTATATCGCAATCGCTCACTCTTTCCGTCTCTCTCCTCTCTTCTGTGCCTCTCTGTGCTTGCAGGGCTCGTCCAGTGCCGCTAGCGTCGCAGCCGCACCGCCAACGCCTCGCAGCGCTTTTCCGGGCGCACCGTTGACCGCTTCAGCCGTTGCACTCAAAGGCGCCATCCCACAGCGTCCACCGGCCATGACTAGCCCAGCTGCTGCTGCTGCTGGCGCCGCTCTAGCAGCTGGCGCCCCCTATCGCGGTGCAACCAGCTGGACACCGCAGGGCTATGCCCCCGCTGCTGCAGCCGCTGCCGCTGCGGTCGCTCAGCAGGCCTATCGCTATACGGCACCGTTGCCCCAGCCGGCATATGCCGCCTATACGCCGCACACGGCCACCACACCGGCCACAACCACGGTGAGTACAAACACACAGCCTGACAGCTGCAGCTACCTTCTCTTCATCTAACATGTGACAGCAACAATGCTGTGAGTGGGAGGGAGACAGGGCGGGTGGAGGTTGGCTCAGAATTAGTTGTGCCACATGGGGCTTGTTGTTCAGTGCAATTTGCTGTGCACTAGATGAGTAATTAAAATTGTCTGTTATTCTGCGGACTTTGCTCAACACACAATACGGATAATTAAAGTTGTCTGTTTTCATATACCCTGCAACCATTGATACTGTGTAAAAGGAAGTTGTGCCAAATATTTGTAACTGGCAGAAGAATGCATTTCCGACGACATATACATATTCTTGATCAGCAGAGTAGATTTAGCCATGTCCCTTCTGTTTATATGTCAGACACTATGTCAATTGTCTCTGAAGGACAGACTCGCCTGCGTCCTACAAGGACACAGTAGAACTCCTTAAGAATCAAGGTTGAAGCCAGAGCTACAGAATCAGAAGGCAGATCTATAATTATAATATGCATGAACTAGCAATAAAAACCAAAACCTTTAAGTTATTTGTATAACTCATCACCAACGACAATATAAGCCACAACTAATCAGTTTATCTTACATAATCTTCGCAAGGTTTATTAATATTGGTACCGTCTCTTCAAGGTTCGAGCTTAAAGCTAGGCTTATCCTCTCAGAACATATAGTCGATACAAATTCTACACAGTTCACTTAATTACCACAGACAACGAATGTCAATATGCGCACTCAGCTGTGAGCTGTTTAAAACTTACATTCCTCGTCTCGCTGCTTAGAACACTTAAGAAACATTGCGCATGCCAAGTCAAAAAAGAACAAGGCTTGAACAAATATTTGCCAAACATAATTCAAGGCTGGAAAACTTTCTTGAAATGCTAGTAAAATATGCCCATTACATCGATGAGAGCTCTCCGTTATGTAATGGGCCGCATAATCGTAAATTTATGTGCACCCATCAAAAAGTCAAATGGCTTTCAAGCGTTTTACACTTCAAAAAACTACCTCTATTAACTCGTATAATAGACGACACAGCCCCACAATCCCCCCCTCCCCCCAACTACTATGGCTACGCCGTCTCCGCGCTCGTCCTTTGAGCATTTTGGCTTATTGATTGTGGAGAGCGCAGTTCTTGTAGTGGGGCGACACAGCTGAGAAGCTAACGAAAGACAAGTGCTGTCATTTATTGAAAATTGCTCGAGCGCCAATTTATTTATAGCACGCACATTTACTCCTCTCTCTCTCTCACTCTCTCTCTCTCTCTCTTTTGATTCTGTCTGTCAGAGATTCTCAACTCGGGCCAAGCTCGGACAGTGGCATTTTCTTTCCATGCCTGTGTGTTTGTGTGTGATTGGCGTGAAAAGTGCTTGTATTAATTTGCAGCGATTGCTTTTAGTGCGTTGGGCTGGCTATGTGGATTGTGGCTAGCTCCACAGGCTCTATGGTGATGGGTTTTGGGTTGGAGTTGTGGCGGGCGGCAATCAATTAGTTTTGTTGTGGGCTTTTGACGGGCGCGGGCGGCATTCATCAAAGTCAGCCCAAAGCTTAACTGACTGCGACAACGACAACTGCGTCTGGCCATTCATTTTTGTCATTTTCAATTTGACAGTCAACCAAAATTAAACAAAAAACAGGAACAGCAACAACAAGGACAACAATGCCATCATTAATAACAAACAATTAAGAAGTTCGTAAATGACAGTCGAGAGTCAAGCTAAGCTCCATCTGTCCCTCTCTTCCCTGCGCTGCGTGTTGTTCCATTTGTTCTACCTACACATAGCTGCTACCCTCTATCTATCTATCTATCTATCTATTTTGTGTGTGTATGTGTGTGTGTGTGTGTGTGTGCGCTTGTGTCTGGCCAAGACCGCAGCATCATCATCCACTGGCAGCACTGCTTATCCTGACAAAGCCCCAATGTCAAACTCGCAAGTTCGCTGCCAATAATCCCACCAGAAAACCCATCGACGGAAGGGAATGGCAAAATATCTTTCCAAACTTCGCACAAAACCCAATTGAATCGGAATCAACGCGCATGGAGCAAAGACATGACGAATGATGTTCGCTGAATTTGACAAATTTCAAGTTGCCATAGCAACAAATTCGAACAGCCATTCGAAAGGACTCCTCATCCTCAGCCACACCCCACACCCCACCGCCCACTTCCCTCTCATCAGTTAAAAGCAGCCTCGATTTTCGCTCCATTCTCGTTGCCATCTCGTTATATGCATCCTTTTATCTGCTTTTCAAATTTGATTTACAAATGATTTTCAATTCGCAACCCCCTTGGAAAAAAAAAACGCCTGACGCTGACAACATGTCAGTGAGTTCAAATTGCCAGCACTAGATGGCGTTGCTGTCGACAATTTGAAGCTGCTTTTTATTCCCTCATTTGCTTTACGTGCGTGTCTAACCTTATAAATATCTATATATATATATATATATATATAAATATATATTTTTTCTATATTTATATTGTTCTGTCTTCATATTTTTTGCTTAAGCATTTCGTTGCCCAAGCAGCCATTACGCACCCCCTCGAAGCGCAAAGCAATTTTCGTTACCCCCCGCCACCCCCTTAACTAGAAAGCCTCTGCTGCTGCTGCTTCTTCTTCTTTTTATTTTGTTCAATGCTTACGGCAACAACTTCTAATAAATGCGCCGAAAAGTGCTGAAAATAAACGAGCAAATAAATAACGGAACCGGCCTACGCTTTTGCTCTCCCTCTGCCTCTGCCTCTGCCCTTCCTCTCTTACTTTTGCGTGCAGCTGCTTCTTCTTCGTTTTCTACGTTTTCTTCTTTTTTTTTGGTGTGTGCCCTCAGGTAACCAAAGCGTCGCTGCTGCTGCTGCTTCTTCTTCAACTTACTCAGCCGATTGTCGATTTCTTTGCATTGGTTTTCGTGGCTTCTGCGGTTCGAGACATTGCGCTCCATGCGCCCCTCGCTCGCCCCCACCCCCTGCTGGGTGCCTCGGGCGCCTTTTGCGTTTTATTTTTATTTGCCATTCCCGCCTCCATTCCGTTCGTTTCTTTTGCTTTCGTTTCGTATCGTTTCGTTTCGTTTCTTCGTTCGTTCGTTTGCCTTTCCCTCATCCATTCATTCAGCGAGGCTCCGCCCTTTGTCTTGGGTCCTTCTCAATGTCCTGCCGTCGCCGCCATCAATAGTAGTTAAATAATCCAAGGAAATGTATTTTTGTGGGCGTCACCAGTGCCCCACCTGTCGACTGTCGACTGAGTGAACCACCACCACCCTCGCCCCTTTTACCCCTGTCCCTTGGCTTGGTCACTCATTTTTCCATTACTCGTGGCACTTTTTTCCGCTTTTTTATACCCTGTAAACACATAAAGATTGATAAGAAGCACAAAAGGCTGTAATAAAGTTGTAACGGACTAAAGATGACAACTTGAATGCCAAAGTACAGTTACGTTTGACTACCAATAAGTCTGGTATATATCGTAAAGTCTGCTGTCTGTCAATGATCTTGGCAACTATAATAAGTTTCAAATACACATTTTCTTACTTCCTCGATAACCCGAAACTTTCAGAACAATCGTATAATCCGTTAAGATTATAAGTTGCTCTTTCACATAAAGTCTAAAGTATGACGATATGTATATATGTGCCACAAGTACTAGTATGTATAGTATTAGTTTATAGTACTAGAACTTTACTAGCACCACAAGATACTCTGCTTACAGGGCATCTGTGAGTTGCGCACACTCTCGTTACTCGGTTTTTTTTCTTGGTTTTGTGTTGGTGTTTTTGTCGTTCAGTTGACCAGCCACTTGGCCATTAAAGCTGCATGCGAATGCTCTTCATAAATATAAAGTGCGACTACTTATTTTTTTTGTTGTTTTCGTTGCTTTTCGCTGTGTTTTTTATTTTATGGCAGACTTTTTGCCAGGGCTCAGTGTTGCGTCCTGTCTACCCTCGGGTCATAGATTATCGCATTTGATTTGAGTGTCGTTAGTACGTAGCCCTGCGGCAACTAAAAAAAAATATACACTTTGTACAAGTATATTGTGTAGCCCTTGTTGTTACCTACCAGCACCCCCTTTCATCCAGTCTAGTCGATGGCACTTTGGCCCTGGGCTGCTATCGCCCTTGATAACTCGACGCTGATAAGGCAAAATAGAATTTGTTTTAATTATAATTGGCTTTCCTTTTGCTTGAAGTATTCTTCTCGACTGTGTTTTGTCTGAAAAGCTTAAAAGTGGCTGGAAAATTTGTTTGTCAAGGACGCGTTGATTGCTTTTTGTCGCGCTTTGTTGAAAAGTTGAAAGGTGCTTGACTAATTACTAGTTTTGAATTTCTTGGCGAATACAACTAAAGTTAGATACTTGAATAAATACTAGAAAGGACTGATAAACAAGATTGAACCCATAAAATAAAATTTCGTACATGAATTTCAACCAAAAGTTTCGTTTCTAACTTTTAATGCTGTGTTTATCAAGAGGTCAAACCATGATTATTGAAAATTGGTTTAGTTTTGACCAAGTTATAGCTGTCGAAAGTTTTACACTATTCAGAATTCAATATATGCTCATTTGCAAGCCTAGCTTGCATTGCAGTACTTGAGTAGTATTCAAAAGTTAGTCGATTGTTAGTAACATGTATTATGCCAGAAGGAGTAACGTGGCAACGATTGCTGGCATTTCCGTTATCTCGCATGCATTTTCAGCTGGCAACTCCCCATTGCCTGCTGTCCTGTCATTTACTTGTGAGCGAGTTCTGTACAGTTATCAAAGACTAATATTAATATTAAGATGTGGCTATCTCTTTCGTTCCCGCTTCGAATGCATATCAGGCATGTGAACAAAACTCAACTCAACGCAAATCCAATTGACTGCGAGCATTGTCAGCAGCTTGGCCAACTGAAATCCACAATGCAACCAACTACCCCGTACTGCAACTTGCCCATACCACTCGTTGCAGCAGCCATGCACTTCTGGCTGCGTTCGTAGTTGCTTTTCAATTACGGTCGTCTTGGACATATAACAGATAATCATCAAATGTAGCCTGGTGCTGCCTCATCCTTGGCATCCTCTGCTGCCTCCCTTGGCTCGCTTTGCCTTGCCTGTGCTGGATAAGTGTCTTGACATTTCAGTTGTCATTTCAGAGCATCAATTGGAGACAAGTTGCCTCATTGCAATTCAATGTGCAGTGACATTTGAGTTCGCCATAGTTCTGCAATAACTATAAGCATTAGTTTACTTTTAAATACGTTTTCTATTCTCTCGAGTGACTGCACAAGTTCCCCCAAAAGCCCCCCGCTGCCCCACAACAACCACTGTCCCTCAACTCATAAACTCAACTTGTTGAATTTGAATTTATTTGTTAAGCAACGAAGGAGAAGAGCCTGGAACAAGGACACTGAAACGCATAAATGTAAATGTTATTCTTGTGCATTTATTCTGTTTTAAATTTTAATTATTTTTAGCAGAAGCAGGCAGCACTTGGCCACTTCCTTTTGTCTCGCAGCTACCAAGAAAATGGGAATGGGCGTGGCCAAAGGGGTGGGGGGAAGACAGTCGAACGGTTGGTTGGACACTTGGCTGTGGCACTTGAGTTTCAAAAGCAATTATTGTTGAAATATTATTTACATATTTTGCTTGTCTGTCGCTCAACTCTCTATCCCCCCGCCCCTTCGCTGTCTTTGACTGTGCCGAGTGACTCAATGCTCATGGGTCGTATGAGTGTTATGCAAATGTATGCCAGATAATGCAACATAATGTGGCCGCTGCAACGAATTCCTGACTAAACTAAAGACCGAGACCCACAAGCGAATTATGTAAAGCGTACAGAAATTGCAAAAGATTTTCAGCTAAACGAAAGGATAAAAGGAACTCAGCTAAAACGATGGAATATGAGCTTAACATAATGCTTAAATTAGCATGCATAATTTCACTTTCATGAATATTATTTATTTGGGATTATTTCGTTGCATGCATTTCACTCTCCAATTGAGATTAATTCATGTGTGCTCTTTTTGATTAATAACTTAAATCATTAATCAATTCATAAGCTTGCATTGTTTTGCACTTGACAAAATCTATAGCATACTTTCCGGTGCACTTTACATGCCTTTTCTGCATATTAAAGCAACAATTATATAAATTGCACTGGTTTTCAATTGTATTAACATATATTTTTATATGGAATTTTCCTATTTTACTTGATATTTGTATATATATATTTGTGCCGGCGTTTTTTGTGCGTTTTCCAACGACCGCACATAAATTTCAGAACTGTGCTGCACATAAATCAACAAGCGTGCGCTCAATCAAAATTCCAGCTGTAGACACGCCAAGAGTGGCTGAGGTGGGCGGGGGTGGGTAGTGGGGAGTGGGGAGTGGGGGCATACTATACTATTTATATAGCGGCCACAATAAAATGTGAGTACACAAAAGCGCCGCATATTGACGCAATCAATAAAAACACATTAAACTTTGTTTGGAAAAAGGGTTCGAAAAAATGGCTGCAAAAAAAGTATACACAGGCAGCGATTAAGAGCAGCAAGAGGAAAAACGATAGAGACGTGGAGAGAGAGAGAGGGAGAAAGGGAGGTAAGGCAGAAGAGGGGGAGAGTTAAATATCTGATGCAGATTAATTAAAAGTGTTGAGCTGGCTGAAAGTGCAGAAAGGCAAACATGATGGTCGACTGGCAAATATCCCAAATGCCAATCTACCCCACGCCCAGCTTGTGTGTGTATGCGTGCGTGTGTGTGTGGCTATGTATATCTGATCCTGTTGCCGCAGCTTCACGTTCGGTGTCACGAGTCCTGTCCAACATGGGGCACATAAAGCGATTAACTCAATAAAGCGAAAGCGTAAAAACAAAAGTGACAAAGTGTTCAACAGCACAACGCAAATAAACAGTAACAATATATGAAAAAAGGGTCAACGACGTACCGCGAACAGTGACTAAAAGGGACATCACGTATACGCAACATTGCTCAGTTGCTGCTGTTGCTGTTGTTGAACAAGCAACCAGACGCGCAATGACTTAAATGCGAATGACCAAAAAACAAGCGGCTTTAAACTGTACCCGAACAAGCCAAAAATTGTTGCAGTTACTGCTGCAACAGCTGCTGCTCTTGCTGGTTAATGCAACCGGCAACTGCAAGTGACATGAAGTTGGCATCAAAAGGATGCGCATTATGACATTTGGCGGTGGCGTCGCCCTTTCTCGTCCAGCAAAAAGCGAACTTAAGCCCAGTCCACGCAATTTGCCACCATTCGTTCGCCTGACACTTGACATTTGCCCGAGAAGTTGCAGCGACAACAACAAAAGGCTGATGGTAGCTGACAGCTAACGCATTCGCCCCGGCGCTCTCATATTTCAATAAGGAAAAAATAAAAATAAAAATGCTAGCTATATACGTATGTATGTATGTATGTGTGTATAACTACGGGCATCACCACATAGCTGCGGGTTCGTAAAACATCCGTCTCAGCCTCCGCCTTGCTCCGCTTGCAGTCAAATGCTTAGCCAAGCGGGTGGCGGTCGGCATATCGCTTCAACATTTAACAGCACAGGGTCCAGCAGCCAGGCAACCAGTGGCAACCAGAGGCAGCCAGGCAGCCAGCCAGCATTGGATTGTAATATTATCCACTTTGGTGCCTTCCTGTTGCTGCGTTGCTTCCGTTTGCTGGTTGTCGATTCTGCTCTGTCGGTTGCCCTTGTTTTTCTCTCGTTGTTGCTGTTGTTTTTTGGATAGCATTTCGACGTGCAATAAATTTGATTGCAACGCATTCGCGTGGTGAACAAATCTTGAAATTGCACACTGGTGCAAAAAAGTTCTTGCTGTACTTATGTAACATTTCTAGACTGATGTAGAAAAAGTTAAGATGTAGGAAAAAAGCTAGTGAAATAACTTGGAGTTAGAGTTGGCTAGTTTTTTCCAACATTAAGTGATTGTGACTGAAGTATCGTCTTCTATTCGAGTTTTTCTTAAAAACGTACACATTTATTTATTTCTATTTAAACTTAATTATTTATAGACTTATGTTTTCTTAAACCCACACAAGTTTCAAGTAGTTGCACTTATGATGAAAATATTTTTTTAATCAATTCCATTTATAGTGCTTTTCAGAGGCTAGCATTACTCAATCCAAACTCACACAAATCATATTTGAACAGTTGGCAAGCAGCATATAATATTTACAACAATTTCAATCAAGTGTTTACACACTGTGCCGCCCACTGTTTGTGCAAGTGGGCGTGCCATATACTACAAAAGCGAATCCAACGAAATTCAATATTTACATCATTTATTTGCCCTTTATTTTTAATCGAATACCGAGCAGTCCGTGCTGTCCAGCAGCTGCTGCTGCTACTGCTGTTGCTACTGCTGTTGCTGCTGCTGTTGCTGCTGCTGTTGCTGTTGTTCCTGCAGCCCACACTGCCACCCAACTTGCTCGCTACTCGTGTTGCTGGCTGATGCTGTTATAAATTGTCTGAAAGGCGCTTTACAAGGTTTTCATATCATATTTTATTATTACGCGGTTTTCACGCCCTTTACTGCTGGTGCTCCTCGCTTCTCCATCTTTCACCCCCCTCCCTGTTTGAGCAGCTTGGACATGGAGTCGACTCGGACGGCGATTGGTTACCCGTTGCTTGCACTACTGACTCTCCGGCACTTGGCTCCAGCGACGAAAGCCAGTTCACCTCGACTGTCGATGCGTTGCGTTAATTTTGCTTTTATATCGCAACGACAACAGCAACAACAACAACAAACTTGCACAACAGCAACAACAACTAAAGGAACAGCACCCAACGGCAAAAGTTCCAACAATTTTTTTTATGGATGCGCGCAGATTTTCCGAAACCAGCCGCACAAGAGTTATTACAAAAGTTTTTACAGCTTAAGTTGCAGCTTGGTGCGAGTTGTTGTTGTTGTTCCTCTTGTTGCTGCTGCTGTTGTTGTTGTTGTTGTTGTTTTTTTGTTATTGCTGCTGTTGCCTTTTAAATTCTCCCTTGCGCTTTTTCCATTGTTAAATTTGGAAAGTTGGAAACGCACAGCTGGTCAAGTTCTATGGCTGCGGAAGTTGTGCGCTTAAACTTGAGACGGATGTGACCATGAGGGGCATTAGCAATCAACCCCTGTGGCCTGCTTATCCTTAAATATTTTATGGCACTGTGATGGTAAATATGTAAATATGTAACTATGTAGTTACACCAGCTAAGACAGGTTAATGCAGCTGCCTAAACTTGCTAAGTAGTCGAAAGCTGCTGCTGTTGCTTCTGTTGCTGGAGATGAGAATGCCAAAATTTTAATTGCTTTTGCAATAAATTCGCTTTTACCAGCTAGCTGCATCAACTTGCACCTCTGACTTTTGTCACACAAACAGCTTAACATGCCACAGAGCAGAAGGGTGGGGTTGTGAGGGGGGGGACTAAGAACTAAATAACCTGGCCATAACCAAAATCCGACACAAAACCCCCCAAACCGATATCGAGCCAAGTCGAGCGAGTGGAGACCACTCGACAAAGGCGAAAACTTCGCATGGAGTCCTTAAGCCCGCTGCCTAATTAGGTAAGAGGCATCCTTGCTCGTTTCAAGTGCAAACCACAAGAAATTCGCTTCACTGCTTATTTGGACGTATTTGGAGATGAACAACATTAATTATTTGTAATTTAAATGCCGGCAAACTGCAACTGCAACTGCAACCAGCAAAAGCAACTGAAGCTGAATCTACTGGCACGTTGCCTTAATTGCCTGACAAATGGAATGTATGAGTCCTGTCAGGGGGACGAAGGGGGGACGGTCTAGCAAACAATTGAACAGACCGAGGCATAAATCAGGCACAAAATACCCATTGGCTCAACACCTATATTGGCTGAGGATATTTAGCAGCAGCAGGGAGGGAGGGAGCGCAGTGGGGCAGGTGTTATTAGCTGAAGTAAATGAGCGTCAGACAGACAGCACTGGCAATTGTTGGCAGACGTGGCAGGCACAAACTGTGGCGGCCCAACGTGGAACCGAGCAGGTGAGCTGACATATGCAATTGCCAATGTTGCCTAGCAGTGTGTGTGTATCAAATGTCTACCTCTGTGTGCGGCTGTGTACGTGTGTGTGTGTGTGTGTGTGCTCTCATTGTAACTGTTGTGGTCATTGATTGCCTGCAATTTGCATTTCTAGACATGAACACGGGCAAGCAACACTCGCTACGCTACGCTGCTAAATGAATGATGAAGCCCCTCGTCAGAGGTACGACGGATACCTTTCTCCGCCCACCCATCCGTCCGTCCCTCAGTCCGCCCACCCGCGTAATGAGCGAAAATTGTTTTGGTTTTGACAGGCGCTTGACGCACTTTAACATGCCAAACCAATTACAGACAGCACAAAAAAAAATATGAAACTCAGCATTCGAGTTGAAAGACATCCAATTTGGCACAAGCTGAATATGAAATGGAGTTGCGAACAGTTTGTCAATTTAGCAGAAAGTGCTTAGTAATTGAGGTACAGTTGTGATTGTTAGATGTTACAAAATGCTAGCTATATATTAAAGCCGTGCTCTATTTAATAATAATAATATATAAAACAAGGATCTAGATCACAGTCAGTTCCTGCCGGGAATCGCTCTTGAACGTATTTAATTTGGATGTGAACTGAAATTCATCATACGCAGCATTAAGCAGCAGTCAGTTGCACATGTATACCCGCCTCCCTTACGCCCACTCTCAGTCAGTCAGTCGGTCTGTCAGTCAGTCATGCATCACGGATTGATGGGCGGACCAAACGGATGGACGCATTGAATGCACTCAGTTTGCAGTTTGCCGTTTGCCGCTCGTCAGTTTTTCTTTTTGTTTCAGCCCGTTTTCCCATTTCTTTTGGCTTCGTATTTTGCCAGCACAATTTTCATATGGCATGTGGCACAATTTGTGCATTCAGAAGGAAATGAACAGCAGCTGCAGAGAGAGAGAGAGAGAGTGAAAATTATAAAAATTGCCGTATTGTTGTAGAAAAAAAACATCAAACTGCACATGGCTGTGTGCGGCATATATAAAATATGAAAGTAATGGAAAATTAAAAGGAAGAAAAATGAAAAAAAAAGGAGGAAAAAATAATAATGCAACACTGAAATTAATTTCCGTTAATATGACAAACAGTACGAGAGAAATGTGCTTGTGTGTGGGAGAATACCTACAAAGAGCAATGTGCAGGAGAGTGTGTGGGTGGGTGTGTGTGTTTGTGTGTGTGTGTTTGTGTGTGGGTGTGTGTGTGTTGCTTCGGAAGTTGCATATTCCTTAATTGGCATTTTAATTGAAGCCCAACGAGGGAATTGCAAAACACTTCCAATTAGCACAACTAAGTCCCTTCAAATCAACTGCTTCTAAATGCATTTTCAATTTGCTCAATTTTCATAATATTTTGACCATTTTTTGTACAATTAGTCGTCATTTTCAGACAATTGCTGTGTGAATGCATATTAAATTTGTGGTAAAATTCCAAATGCAAATTTCGCATGTAAATCACTGATTTTTTTTTTTTATTTTAATAATTATGCACAAGGGGGAGAAGGAGATAGGGAGAGAGAGAGAGACAGAGAGAGACAGCTAGCGGGAGACAGAGATAGATATTGCCTGGGGGAGCCTAATGGTAAATGGCAAACAATCCATTAGATGTGCCAAACTACATGCGTGACTGGTCACCAGTTTCCCCAGCGGAACTCAATTTCGGTGGTTACACTAAACAATTTACTTTCCAACTGGGAACTTCGGAGCGGGGAAGGTGCGCAGGGAAGGGCAGCGCCAGGATGAGGAATGGTTGGTGGGATATAAACGAGCGATAGAGAGATGCAAACGCTAAGCTAACAAACCAGAAAATCCGTGATTATTTATTAATTTGGCAAATTATTCATGCGACGCGCTAACGCAAATCTGCTTAGTTTGCTAGGGGTGGTCGGGGGTGGGTTGGAGTTGGAACTGTGGGCTGGGGGTGCGTTAGGCGTAATATGAAGCAACCGTGGCTAGATGGCCTCGGGGCACACTCATAGTTTTGTGGGCCATTGTCTGTCTGTTCATTTGTCGGTTAGTTGGGTTTGTCAGTCTCTGGCAAATGCCCCAAGTTGTTGTTTAGTTTAGTTTGTTGCATTCCAAATTGTGTGCATAGCCACTGTGTGGCAAAGGTGTGGGAATTGATCGTCATCATTTCAGTATTCTCAGACACGTTACTAAATTTAAGCTGAGATTTACTTTTGCCAATTGTATTTTAGTTGCAAGTTTTGTGTAGAATCTACTTATAATAAGAAAATAACAAGTAAAACTGCTGTGGTCAACTGAGCCCGACTACGAGATACTCTTTTATACAGCTGTTAAATATATTCTACTCTCAATTTATTGGGTTCAAGATATATAAATTCTTTGATCAATCATTTGATCAACATAGTTTGCAGTCTTTATTTAAGTTGCAGTTATTTATTTTATATAGTGCCTTGACCACTGTGCAACATTTTAACATTTAACATTTCACAACAGTCATGCGGGTAAAAAGTTTTGATTTTACACACACACACACACATACCCTTACACATACGCTGTGTGTGGCTGTCCTCTGTCAGTGGCAGAACCGCACAGCGCCGTAGATACAGCTCCCTGGGGCACTTTTTGTTGCAGTGTCCAAAAACTTTGCTGCAACAATTTATTACAACTTTGTGTCAAAATGGATGCAACAAAAATGCACGCTAAACATTTAAAATGCTTAATCTAATAATGTTAATGCCATAAACTGATCAATTTAAAACACTAACCAATTTACTTGTTATATGTAGTTAAATCAGCATTGTAGATACCCTGTAAAAACTACATATTATTGCAACGAAATCTTTAAGAGAAATAAACACGAACTGAAATTGATTATAGCATGAATAAATAACGTAAATACACAACAATTGTTGCCACACTGATTGAACATGTTGATTTTATTATTATTTGCCATTATTTGCATTGCTAAACAGCTGACAGATATTTGGAGATACATATTTATACAATGGTGCAGCCACATCAATTTCATAATTAAGCATACGTGAAATGGCACAGCCCACATTAAACATAGTTTATTTGTTGTTATAGTTTTCATTTGAAATACATGCCCAGCAGCAAATTCATAAATATGCAAGTGCGTTCGACAAAATTTATAGTTATTAAAATATTTGTGGCCAAAACGAGCGAATGAACATTCCGAATTATTCTGTTGTGGATCTTTGGAGGTCGTTGCATTAATGTGCATTATACGCAGACAGATAAATCAATAAACATTCAGTTGGCAATTAAATTGTTGCATAGCGACGAACGCACAAGCGTATTACAGGCCACGCCCACCCTCTCACGCCATACGCCCTCAGGCCAACCAATATGCAATACGTGCATAAATCAAACTAAACGTGTGCCATACACAAACCAAATACCAAAACAGACGCACTGCAAAATGCAATTGCCAAATGGAATGTGTCTAGATACAAACATCTAACTGCAATCGCAATTATAAATGTGTGTGTTTGAGGGTGTGTGTGTGTATGTGTGTGTGTGTGTGATTAGCAGTTTGTTTAGTTTGCATTTACATGAAGTTATTTCGTTTAATAAGTAAAATAGTAACGCACCCTGCAACAACAAATAATCCGCTCAATCCTCGCCAGCTCTGTTTGCATTTGCATAAAAGCTTTCAGGCTCCGAGGCAACATTTTGATTATAAGTCTGCTGCTGATTGCAATTCTCGAATTGTGCTCGATCTTCACTTGAGCGGAAAAGTATATATGTATATATATATATATATAAATGTATATATAGAGAGTGTCTCCCGTTCCTAACTTGATTAGCTGCTGTTGCTGCTGCACCATTTCTCGCAGCATAGTCGCCGCCTAATGAAGTTTCAATTGCAGCTGATTGCGATAGAGCAGACAACGATTAATTGTTTGTAGCAGAGTTAGCGTATACATGTGCAACACTCAATAAACTTCATTCAACTTGGGCTGTAGGCCATGCTGCCAAGTGCCAACTGAAAGACTAATCCAATTTTGACACAGCCCTGTTGAAGCTCAGTACAATTTGGTACAGCTATTCAAATTTGTATAGCATATTTTTTAGGGCACATTCTTCTTGGGGGGAAACAACGAATAATTTAAAATCTCTCTCGAATTATTTTTCCTTTTGAATGAATCTCTACAGAAATGTGCTCAATATTTCGAAATATGCCCGATCTGTTTTGCCTATAATACTAATTAAAATATATCAAATATCTTTTCATTTTAGGTAAGTTGATGCCATCTAGTCTAAATATCTGTAAATTGAAATGGGTAAGCTAAAACTTAACCTGCAGCGAGCGCAAGACATGTTGAAACCACAACTTAAACATTCAACTCCAAGCTATCAATCAAGCAAGTCAGATAACATTTCCAAACTTACCTTGATTTCAACTTTACGTTTTGCTGCACTTGGGCAATCAAAAAATATGACTGCTGACAGTTGGTCAATTCCATTTTCAAACTTAAACGCAGGTGGTCAGAATTCAATTCCTATGGTAGCTGCAACTCAAAAGTTGCAGTCGAAACTTATACAGCAGACAATTGCTTTACATAAATATATAGTTGAAAAATGTATACATATATTTATATATGGTGTACATGCGACATATATATATATATATATATGTGTGCAAGGGCGTGGCACTCTGTCAACTTGGGCTGGGCAAAGAGCAAACAGCATTGCAGAAACTTTTCAATTACATCTCGTGATTTGAAAGTTGCACCAAAGTCCAATAAGAAAATACAAATCCCTGCGGCGTTTAAATCTATTTTTGTCGCTGCAGCTACAGCAACAGCAACAGCCTTAAACTGGCCGCAATGCGACCTCACATATTTATATATATATACATCTATATATATATATATTTCTTTATATAAGGCAACTAGCTTAGTTGTTTCTTAGTCCTCAGCTTGGTCTGCTTTTATTGGCCCGCCGCACACAGGCCATACTTCAGTTGATGCTTCAGCTTCATCTCCATCTCCATCTGCAAGTGCAACTGCAACGTTTCTTGTTGCTTACAAGCTCTTATTGTGCGTTCTTGTTGCTGCCTTCGTTTTTCTATTTTTTTTTTTTACCATTTGTAATTGGCTGACCAACGGATGCGCCACAAAGTTCAGCTGGTAGGTTGGTTGTTGGTGTTGAAGGCGTGGTAATTGTTGCCGGCCGCTTGTTGTTAAGCGGATTTAAAATGCAATCTGCCAATCTTTCAATCCCCCAAACTGCAGCTGGATAAGATAGAAACCCTCAGCGCGCAATATGCAATTTTCCCTTTTTGAGCCGAGCAAAACTTCTCTTTTTTTTATCCGATCTTTTTTTTCATTTTGTTACGTATTTTTTTATGGCTGCTTAATTGAATTTGAGCTGCAAATGGCCGCAACAATTAATTGCCGGCATGTTAACCTCGAATTTTTGGTTGCTGTACAACACTGTGCCCGCAGCAGCTGCGCTGCTCGACGTCGACGTCGCTGCCAGCGTCGTTGAGTGCGTTTTGCGCAGCTGCCAACAAAACTAAAGAGAGTGGATTTGGCCACAGCGCTCTTAGCTAAGAGCGAACAGTGGGCGGATGGAGGGTTGTGGCACGGGGCAGTGGCAGGGGCAGGGGCAGGGGCAGGTCTGTTAGTTCTTAGACTGTTGTCATTAAAAAGATATTGACTTGTAATTTAATTAACAATTTAATTTTATAATTTAATTAAGCCACGCCCAAAGTCTTAACTTGTATTTAGAAGACGGCGCTAAGCGTCGCTGCCAACGCGCAGTGTCTTAAGTTAAGCCAGCTAATCAGCATAACGGAGCCACGACCTGCCTGCCCCTTCCCGCCTTCCATTTGCAGTTATGAATTTTGCAAAGCATACTTTTTGGGGCGCTGCTTATGGCCCTGTTGGGAATGGGAGCTGTGGCTATAGCCAGCTCGTGTCACGCGCCTCATAGACATGTCAAGTGTAAAGTTCAGACACAGTCGCGGCGCAAGTTGTGTGGTTCATTGTTGTTGCTGCTGTTGCTGCTGTTGTTGCTGCTGTTGCTGCTGTTGTTGCTGCTGTTGCTGCTGTTGTTGAGCAACATCAACTTTTTGTGGCGACTAAAAGAAATGCTTGTAAGTATTTTCTGTGGCGCGCAACTTAATTAAGAATAAGCAATGTTTCAAAACTCGAAATGAAACTGAAACGGGCAACAAAGCGCGGCAGGAAGAAGAAATGGGATGTGGCAGCAGCAAACAACAGCAACAACAGTAATGTGGCATTCTCTGACGACGCGCTTGGAATAACAAAAACGGAAATGAAAGTAATTTAAAGTGGTATTAAGTTGTGGCTGCCACATGAAGATGACTCCCATTTTGTTGTTGTTGTTGTTGTTGCTGTTGTTGCTGGCTGTACGCGAAGTGCCACACTCATAGTCTGCTGTACAAACACGCACTCAAAGCGTGAGAGTACTCTATACACATAAATAAGTCATGTGCGCACAGCAACAACTGCCTCACAATACCCTGACCAACAAAAGTCACCGTTTTTTTCATTCCACACTTCTTCCTCCACACTTGCCACATTCTGCACTATATCAAAAGCTGTCAGACGTGGCAAGAAGTAAGTCAGCTTTGTTTTACGTAGAGCAAGTGAAATATATAGTATACTCCACTATATAGGAAGTATTCTATTCAGATATTTTGAGTATTTCTTATATTTAATTCAGCAAGAAATAAACTTTCATAACAGCAACAAGATTAGTTGCAGTCTACAGAAGAAAGCTGACAAAACGGACTTTCAGCTTCAAAAGCAAAAAAAAAAACCAAAATTACATTCGAAATCCTTTTTTATTTTTGTCTTAAAGTCTTGAAAAGGATTCGAATAGTTAATGATTTTTAAAGTATAAATATTATTTTATTTACATTAGTTCTCGTTTCGTGACTGTATGCTCTCTCTCCTATTCCATCATGCAACTTGGTGTTTGTGGTTGGGGCGTTGTTTCCGTGTGTTTCCATGCAATGCTGGTTTCTTGCGGCTGCTCTAATTCTATTCGTTGCGCAAATAATAAAGCACTTTAAGTGCCGCGGAACGAGTTTTGATGCAAGCAAGCCCTAAAGGCTTCGTTAAAAGCCGCCCAGTAAGCTCCACAAATATGTGAGAGTGTGTGTGTAGGCATGTTCGTGTTGTTAGTACATAAATAACGCTACTTATATATATATATATATATATATATGTATTTGGTATATAGTATATATAGACAAGCCGCAGCCGCAGCCACAGGCAGAGAGTTGAGCGAGTTGCGAGTTGCCAGCTAAGTTTTACGCATATGTGCAAGTTTATGACTTTGCCGTATAACTTAAACTACGTCGAATTCAATTAACTCAAAGCACGGCTGTGACTACGCTGCGATTTTGGCAGGGCCGTGTAGTCAATGCCAGTGGTAGGGTGGAAAAGGTGGGGGTGGTGGGGGGCGGTACCAAGTTGCGGGTGGTCCTGGCACCAACTGTTTCAGTTACGAGTTTTGTGCTTTGCTGTGACAACTTAAGCACATGTGCTTGTGTGTTTTAGCCTCTGTCTGTGTGTGTTTGTGAGTGTGTGTGTGTGTGTGTGTGTGTGAGCGTCTGGGGAGCCTAGCTGCTGACTACAGCTCCTGCTTATTGCTCCTGGCTGCCTTAATGAGCGACACATTTGCGAGCCGCCTGTCAGATTTTTTACTTAACTTTGCTACAATTTGAGTAGCGGCAAAGACGCTTAACGAACCAAATGAAACGCAGCGAGACAAAGGAACAACACACACACACACACAACTTGGAGTTGTTGCTGCTGACAGTGCCACATGTTGCCCCATGTTGGCTCATGTATGCCACACAGCATGGCGCACAAGCACAAGCACAAACCGCAAAACTGTGCTCGAGACCTGCGTGCAACAAGCAGAGCCAACAACAAAAAACACATACACACACACACACACACATACAGCCTACACACACATAGCCATAAATGCCCCATTGTCGGTCGCTTTTAAATGCCGACTCAGCAGCATCCTGACAAGGTCCTGGCTTGCTTTACTCCACAAGAAGCACTCGCTTGCCTCATTTTCGGCTTTCATCATTTTGCACAGGCAGCCGAAAAGTATGCAACACGAATGCTAAACGTTTTTAATTTCATTTCGCAGTCAACCCCGCCCCTCCCTCCCTCCCATGCAGGAGTTGTAGAAACTGTGACTGGAAACCCTGACGTAAATTGTGAGGCGATTCGTTGCGTGTTTTTTGTGTGTGTTTTTTCATCACTTCTTTTTATTCATTTGTTGTCGTGGTTGTTGTCCTTCTCATTGTCTACCCTTTTTTGCTATTTGTGTTATTTGCATTTCATTTCTTTTGGATTTGCCTTTTTCGTTTTTGGTCTTTTTTTTTTGGGGTTATTTCTTTTGGTGTTTTCCGTTTCACCCGTTTGATTGATGGCATTTTGGCGCCACGCTGCGTACTTTGTGCGTTTATCTTCCGTTTTTTTTTTGTTTTTTGTAGTATTTTCTATCCTCATGCCATTTATAAATAGCAAAAGCATTTCTCCAAGTGTCGACGCTGACGTCAAAAAGCGCGACCCCAATGAATTTCCCCAATTGCGATTACGAGATTACAACAAGAACCAAACTGAACAAAACACGCTAATTGCTAAAAGTTGTCCGGTTTGGAAATGCTGCACGAAACAACCCAACAGACTGTCTGTGTTAATCTTCGATTTGAGCGCTGGTGAGGCATCTCCTAACGCTTGTACAAAATCGCTTAGTACTTAATTTTGTCCGTAATGGATTTGAATGTCACGTTTAATATGCTTAACAAGTGGCTGCGTTTCTAGATATTTATCTTTATTATTGCCAGCCAAACGTTCAATTAAAAAGGATGTCAAGGAATGTTTAAGAAAGGGTTCAGTTGGAGAGTGTTTGTAATTGCTATTACTCTCTTACTCCCATTTTTCTGGCTTTGCTTTCCAGCTGTCTGTATTAAACGTACTTCAACAATGGATTCGAGCAACTCTTTACATTTATGTAAAAAATCCATTCGCCAATTTCTTTTCCTCAGATTTTGCTGCTTTAATTTAGTGGCTAATGTCCTAAGGGGTATGCAAATAGAGAGCTACTTTCAAATGTGCGCATATGATGCTGTGATGCATGTCCTGTTTGCTGCTCTAACAATCCAACCGACGCCATGCTCCACAGTCGCCTAACCACAGCCCATCCACAGTCGCTTAATCGTCAGCAATGCAGCCATTTTGTACTCGGCAGCGCCGCAATGTATGCTACACTATAATTAATTACAGCATTCAATTGCATCGCTGTCGGTGCTGCTCCCACAAATGATGTCCTTGTTGAAGCTGCTGTTTGCATTAGTTACTGCTGTTGTTGTTGTTGTTGTTGTATCCTTGACATTTAGGAAAAGCAGCGCTACGCTTGGCATCACTTCGGGGGCCACTCGCCGAACCGGAAGTGAATCCTTAGCCCTGGCAGCCGCCAACAAACTGAGCGAGCATTGAGCAAATCTCTTTTGCTCGCAGCTATGTAGTTTCGTTGCTTTACATCGCAGCTCATTTTGCTTTTTTTTTCTTTGTTTTTGGTGGTGGCGACAAAAGTGTCGTTGCCTGCAGGCAGACTTGTTTCATTGGCATTTCTCATGTTTTGCGCTGAAAGAGAACTTTATTTTGGCAAGAGCGCGCAAAGCTGTGGATTGTGGCTACAAGCCGCCCATATGTAGTTGTAGTTCAACACACACACCCACACACCCACACACACACACACCCACACACACACACTTACACCCACCAAACTTTCCACCACCGTGCACAGTGGTGCAATTCTTGTGGTCACAAAGCAAATTTGATTTTGCTCATTTGCCCCAAAAACTAATTTTGCATTTTTGCTTTGACTTTGGATTTGGTTCTGGTTTGCTCTGTGTGTTTAAGTCTGTGTGTGTGTGTGTGTGTGTGTGTGTTAATGTGTCGCAGCTGTTGCTGATTGCCTTTTATTGTATTACTTTGGCATATGTTTTGGGAATACTGAGCTAATGATAATGACTGCCTGGGGAGGGGTACACCATTTTGTGGGTCAGGGGAATTTCGCAAATGATTTTGTTTTACGAGTCTTGTCGTGGTTTTGCATCGGCAGATTATAATTAAATATAAATGCGTGACAAATGTGTTGGCAAACTCTGTGAAGTGTGTGTGTGTGTGTGTATACGGCATATGATGCAAGAATTTGAGTGTCTCAGGAATTTACTAAAATGATTTATTAAACACGGAATATTTTTGCTTGCATTTGAAACTTAAGCAATTTGCTTAATCACAAATTTTATTTGACTTTCGTTTGTAAAATGTAGTACCTGAATATATATAAATAAACCTTACCTTCCTTTGATGAGAATTTTAGTAAATACGCTTTCCACAAAGCTGAATAAACTTTCATTGCAAATATATTTTATATCCTCCACATTTAATCTGCACTTACAACTAATTTATTTATAAATAGAAATGGAATTCTACAGCTACTGACAATTTATAGTGCTCGGCATCGCGCTGCTGCAACTTATGCAATGGCAAACCGTTACACCCACACACATACATAAACCATAAGCATGCCATAAGCAACCCACGCATTTTTCACAGTCAGTTCAAAAACACGCGCAGAAAAGCTCATCAAAGAAAAGAAGAGAGAAAAAATTGAAATGCCGTAAAGTTTAGCACGCCTCTTCATGTTAATTAGGAGAGCAACGCACACACACACACACACACACCGACTAACAGCGTACGATGACGCATTTGACGCCCACACAAAGCACACACACACACACACACACACAGGCACAGTTGAACAATGGAAATGGATGCGCCAATGGGGAAAAAAAGAAGTATAAGCGAGCACTGGCTGGCGAACGTTGAACATTTTATTAATTGACTGTCAGCGGCATATCCGGCACAGAAAATGGACAAAAAAAAAGACGAGAGGAAGAGGAGGAGCACCCGAGAGGATGAAGATGTCGCCAATCTGCAAGTTCGACAGACGAAATGGGTAGCCTAAAAAAAAAAAAAAAAGAATGGGAATATGGCGACAGCTGCCCAACTCGGCTGGGATTCAACAATGACACCCTGTATGCAGTCATGTTCATGTAAGCGTATCTGTGTGTGTCTCAGTGTGCGTGTGTCTCTCTGTGTGTGTGTGTGTGCACAGTGCGTGTTCATTCATGCCCGCATTGGGGACAGCAAAGTCCTTTTCAATGACATTGACAACGACACGCAGCGAGATAGAAAGGGAGAGAAAGTGAGCGCGCGAGAGAGAGAGCGAGAGAGAGAGGGAGTGAAAAAGGGAGAGGGAGAGAGAGAGCAGAGGTCCTTGGGCCCTTGTTCGACTTGCTTGCTCAACAGGTTGGCAGTCCAGTTGGGCATCAGCTTGTTGTTGACTTTCATACACCTGAAGCCACACCATCCACCCACTTTCACAACAGCTGCAGCAATATATTCTTCTTCTTTTTTTTTCCTTTCTTTCTGACCGGCTTTCAATCATTGACACTGGCAGCTGCGTCGTCGACGTCGTCCTTCTGCTGCTGGTCTCTGCTGCTGCTGCTGCTGCTGTTGTCGTACGACTGCCGAGCTCAGTTAGCATCTGACACTGTACGAAGCATAATGTGCGTGCGCTGCGTCTGCGACAAAGCCAAGCGAACCCAATACAAATAAGCACATTCCCAACAAAACGCTAAGCAATTGCCGTGTGCTGATTACATGTGTATGTACCTATGTCCGTGCGTGTGTGTGTGTATGCAACAGCTGTTTACCTAGGCAAGTTGCAACAAAATACATAAACTTGTCAGCACAAAACTGGCCACAAGCAGGAAAACAAATGTGATTGGCGCAAAAAAAGAAGAGTTTAACAAATGTTTTTTGTATTTTTAATCGAAATGCGCTTTTGATTAAAAAACTTTCCCATAAATAATTACTATACCAACAACAACAAGAACAACAGCAACAACAACAGCAGCTGTAAGTAAACTTTTTTTCTATTTGTGCGCTTAATGCGCGCCTGGCAACATATGGCATTGGCTTTAGTTCAAGCTTTAGTTGTCGCTGGGGCAGGCGGGTGTGAGGGGGTATTTGCTCTTATTTTTTTGTCGTTATTTTGCTTACTTGTTTGTCGTTGTTGTAGCCTGGCACCTGCTGCTGCCATCCTTGTCAATATTGATTTTTGTGTGATTGTTATTTATTTTTCATTTTTACAACGCCTCCGCACTGGCCTCCTTTCAGCTTTCACTCTTGATCTCCGATATGTGTGTGTATGCGTATGTGTGTATGATTATGTGTGTATGTGTGTGAATGTTGTGTATAAGTAATTTAAAGCTACACGAGCCTTAGACTAGCCATATGCTGCTGCCTCCTGTGTGTAAGCGTTTATCTGTGTGTGCGTGTGTGGCACGCAATATTTTCTCTTCTTTTTTTTAGCACCAGCTGCTTGACATTGAAGACCTCTAGTCTGTGGGTGAGGCTGTGTGTGTGTGTGTGTGTGTGCCTAGTAAGTGCTCTAGTTGTGCTTGCTGCTGGCATCGGCTTCTGCTGGAAAAGTTACGGATAGTTACGGAATCATTCAAAAGGTTTTCTTTCGCTTCGCATTTAATTTAGACAAGTTCTAAAATTAGACAATAATTCATTTCAGAGATATAAAATTTAATAAACATTTCATAAAACACAAAAAGTTAATAATAGTTGTAAATTCTTTTCAAATATTATATCAGACAATTCTAAACAACATTTTCCATAAACCTAATCATTTTTTCCATTTTGTCTCTTTCAGGTAAGTTCTAAAAATAACGCCATATACTAAATGTCTAGCGGTAAGCATATTAAGTCAATCTTAGTTTAGTAGCTGATTTGTCGAGTGTTTGCATTAACGCAATAATGAGGCAACTGCTTTCCGCTTAATTCTCTAGCGCCCCCGCAAGCTTTGCTTTGAAATTCCCCAGCTGAGTTAGTTTTACACCCACACCATTTCAACCCTCATTTGCCATTCAGCAATTGCTAGCAGGAATGCTCTCAAGGCCATATTGCAACCATTCAAATTAAAAACAAAAAAAAAAGACTCATCCGCAACGCCAACAGACCCAAAAACAATCTAAATAAAATGCCACTGACAAGACAAAAAACAAAAAAAGATGAAAAAAGGACAGCAGTCAAAACTGAAGCCACAGAAAGCAAAACTTCAAATGTTTGCAACAGTCGGCGGGGCAAATACAATAACAATAACGGCTGCAAAGCGGAAGCAAAAACCAAAAGTAAAATATAAAAGGCCCACAAGCTAACTCCCCCCAAAAAAAAACCACCCCAACTCACCAAAAACGTTTCATGGGGGTTGAAAAACTTTTTGCTGAAGAAAATCGAACAACAAAACTTGTGAAATTACTTTGCAAATAGTTGCAAATACTTCGACAACAACAACAACAACAATAACGACAACAACAACACTGCAAATAATGAGCATTGAACAATAAAAAAAATGGCGAGAAAGAGATGAAGAGAAAGCGCCAACGCGACAAACTGCGAGTGGGCGTGGCAATTGGTATCAAATGGGCTAAAATGCAAATACGGCCACAGCTAGAGATAAAATTGAGATTATGGCGTAGGGTGAGGGTAAGGGAGGAGCGGGTTAAACATAGGCAACCAGTTTATGAAACGACCAAAGTTTTCTTCCAGTGGGGGATGGGGGGTTGGTGTTGGGGTTCTAAACTGAAGAGGCAGTGCCACAAGTCCCTCCACAAGAATACAGCAGCCAGCAGTTGCTGCAACCACAAAATGTAAAACAGCACACAACTAGTTGCCGCCATTGTTGCAAGCTACAAAATAAGGGCGAGACGAGCTGCGTGGTAAGGAATTGGGGGCTCTGGGCTGCTCTTAAGTTTCAAGTGCACGACTCTCTTCAAGTAATTTGCTGCGAGCATTTCCTCAATGATTAAGACATTTTGCGCAATTTGCAACACACAGCCAAAAGGTGGGGCGTGAGGAAGCGGAAGCAACTGCTGCTTGTTTGTTGCAACCCCAAAACTGAAATTAATTGTCATCATAAAATTATGCAGAGTATCTGTCTGCAAAAAAAAGCCCCAGCATTTGCAACCAAAAGTTGCATGCAACTTTTGCAGCAGTTTTTGAGTGCGTAATAAATGTTTACGCAAATCGCATATTCTGCAGAGGGTTTGGGGCTGCGACAGGGGTTGGCCAGCAGACGTCAAAGGTGGCAAATGTGTGTGTGTGTGTGTGTGTGGAAGGTGTGGGAGATGTGGTTGAATGTGCCTGATGAGGTGCCAACGAAGCCGCACTTCAACTGCTTTCCAACACTTAACTAGACACAAAATAATTGTTGGTAATAGTTGAAAGTTGCCAGTTGCCAGTTGCCAGTTTGCAGTGTGGCAAAACTTTTTGCGTAAATGCACTCGGTCAGAGACCCTAAATACCCCAGAGAGACTGGGAGAAAGGGGGAGTGGGAGAGACACAGTTAGTTGGAACAGTGCTGCATAATAAGATGGCAAGTGTGAAAACAGCAACAACAAATAATGTTAAAGTTTAGCAACACTTTGCCAAAGCATGCGTAGGGGGGAGGGGTCAGCGTCAAAGTTTCTAGTTTCTCTGGGGTGAAGGAAAAAGAATGGAGAAAAAAAAAATAGTAAAATAGTTGAAAATAGAAATTTATCCAAGTTGCGTTTTTGAAATAGTTGAAGTACGTGAAAACTTAAATCTATATTTATGTTTATATATATATATATACATATATATTTAAGTTATATATTTAGCAAACTTTGCTGTAATGCAAGCATGTTTTTTTTCTTTTATCATAAAATATAATTATATATGTTCGTATGCAGCAGCAGCTGCTCTCAGAGGGCCAATCAAGTTGCCAAACAAACTTCCTTCTGGTCGTGGAGAGCTAAAGCCAAAAGCTTAAATATGTTTGCCAACTTTGCGCTTATGCTGACTGCTCCAGCTCCACCTTCGTGCCTTGCCCCCTGTTGCTTCCTTTGCCAGCGATTGCTTCATTAACTTTCAGTCTAATAACTCACACGTTTCACGTGCTTCGCTTAACAGCCTCCGCCCGCCGCCACCCCCCTTGCCCCCACCCCTCATCAAAACACAGTCAAGCGCAAATTTTTTGCCTCTTTTTAATATTTTTTCTTTTACTAGATTATTTTTATAGCAAATATACTTGGAAGCAAAAATGAAAAAACTACTCCAGACTTGGCTCCTTCGATCTTTTTCTGGACTATCTCAACCTCTCTCTCTTCCTCTCTCTCTCTCTCTCTCTCTCTTTCGTGTCTCTGAGCTTCGTTTTGGCCATAATTAAACAGCCATTTGGCACGTACTGGAGAACTTAATGGTATTTACAACAAAAGATGCTGACACGTCGTCCTGCCACAGGAGCGCCAACCGTGCTCTCGCAAACAGCTTTGCCAAACTCTCTTCTTCTTCCTTTTCCTGGACTCGATTTTCCTTCTTCTGTTTTTTTTTTGGTATTATTTTTGGGATACTCGGCACAAAAAATTAAGAAATTCCTGCAGGATAATTGCGTCGCGTGCGTTGCATACGTGCACAGAGTTTTGTTATGCCCAAGTCCTTGTGCCTCTCGCTCACTCTTACGTACTCCCTTCTTGAGCTTTCTCTCTCGCTCTCTCTCTCTCCCTCTCTCTCTCCCTCTCTCTCTCTCCCTGTTTTTATTCCGCGCAAATATTTTCGCACATATTATTGAAACTGCGTGCGAGACGAGCAAAGTTTGTTGCCTCAGCTTATTCAAGTTGCTGCCAACTTTTGGGCACGCCCCGAGGGCTACTCTATAAGTTCACCACACATGTCGTATACGCGCTGTTGCCTTTTGTTTTTGTTGGTGTTCTTGTTCTTTCTTCTTTTTTTCTGGGGCAGGTGCAGCAACCGCCGCTGGGCTGCATATTAGGTTTCGGTTTATGTCTGCGTTTTGTTTTCTGCAAGTTTTTGGGCTCGCTCCCTCGCTTGGCTGGTTGGCAACACACACACACACACTCGCATACACACATGCCAGCTTGCCAACTTTTTCACATAAGTGTTTGGCTGGATGGGGGGCAAGGGACGGGTTGAGGGCTGCGTGTTCGTTTCAGTCTCCGTCTGTTTTGGGGCATTCATTTGCTGCGGTTGCCAGTTAAACACGATTTTTGAATTAATGCATAAAGTGCAAGTTGCAAGCGCCACATTCGTTGTTGGGTTCTATTTTCCATTCCAGCTGCCCTTTTCCCTTTGACGCTATTGTATAAAACATTTTTCGACTCGCTTTTCGCATTTCTCTTTTTTTTATGTATTTTTTATTTTTTGTATGGGTTTTATGGCTGCTGCGTTTTGGGCCAAATTGAAATTAAATGTTTTGCGCGTTTCACTTGAAATTGCCGAGTGGCAAGCGGGGCAAGCAGTTTACTTGGATTTTTGGCAAAAGGTGTTGGCAGCTGCAACTTGCAATTCGCTGCTGGCTATAGAAAAGTGCGCAGAGCAATGCGATAAATGAACGTTGAATGTTTACAAAATGTTCAATGTGCGAGGGAAAACATTTTTAAAGCTGAGACTGGCTTTCTTTAATGAAAATTAACTGAAAATAGACAAAATAAATTGGAAAGAAAATCGATTTACAAATATTAACACATAACTCCTTAACCGATTTTGATGAATAATGTGTCCATATTATGGAAGCGTCTGTCATCAGAATTGCGGCTTTTGCTGCTATCTGAAGCCGATAAGTGTCGATTTACGCGAAATGTGGACAGTTATCGATAAAACGAAATAAACCTGATCTGCATTGGGCATATGAGAGGGGCATATTCCAAATAGCTCTAATAGAGAGAGAAAGAGAGAGATCTGCGGGAGCTGACAGACGCACGATCAGACGCACAAGCATATATTTACTTAATGGGCTCAGATATGTTTCCTTCCTGGCTGTAAAATAGTCCTGGAAAAACTATTTTATCCTTTTTAACAATCTTTAATATTTAAATGATAGTTTAATCAAAATGGGGAATCATGTTTATTACACATTTACAAATCGGATATAAGACCAAGCAATGATGGCTTCAAGCGATATTTGCTCTTTAATTTTAAACCCCATTTTCATTTGGAAAACAAGTAAAGGGGAAAAACACGAGCAGAAGTTGTTAGCAATTCGACAGGAAAATGAATAAGTTTGATCGAAAATACATATGGCTTGTCAATCGCTTTAGTGCCGACAAAGTTATGAACATCTAAAGTTCGAAAGGATGTAAGAATTTTTAATGAAATTCTGTCATGTAAGCAAGGCAAGACAAGGATAAGTGTATTTCACACATATTGCAAATATGTTGTTGTTTCTGTTGCTGTTGCTGTCTGCGCTGCTGCTGTGGAGCATCTTTCATTTGCGTACTTCGCACTTTATGAATGTTATTGAGCTGTGTCTGTATGGGGACTCGTTGTGGCTCACAATCAACTGTCAACAATTCCCTGGTCTGCTATCTCCCTCACACACACACACACTGTCTCTGTCTATCTGTCTCTCTATCAACTCAGTTGTCGGTTCATTTTCAATTTTCCTTAATGCCCAGATGCGAGAAACGCTGGCAAAGTCCCAATCGAGTTGACGCTTTGCACTTTGGCCCAGGCGATAGAAATTCAAAACGGCGTTGCATAAAACTCACTCAAGAGACCGAAACGAAGACGCAGACATATTCAATTATGACATTTCCCGCAGCAGCAGCAGCAACACAAAAAAGAAAAAACACAAAATAGATGAGCAGAAAATAAAAATAGGAAAAAAAAACATAGAAAATTGAGTTCAAGCGAGTTGAGCTGAGGACACTTCATCAAACGAAGTGTCAACAAAGTTAAACGAGAAACTGCTGCAGCAACGACAACAACTATAACAACGACAACAACTACAACAAGGAATATGCTATAATACCCATGTTGCACGCAACGAAACGCAGTCCCAATGCTGCAACCCCTCTCCTACCCTACGCCCACTCATCCCTCATTGGCATTGCAGCAGCCACGCGCACTTTTTGTTCGCATTTCCTGCCGCTTGCCGCTTGCCGCTTGTCTCCTTTTGACACTGCAACAGCGCATCAGCAGCAGCAGCAGCAGCAGCAGTAACAACACGCTCGTAATTTCAAAACAAATATGAATGTCAAACGTGACTAAAATGCAGAAAGCGAAACAGCATCAAAATCGTTGTAGAACAACCAAAAAAAAAATTTATCATCTCTGTTTGCCTCATTTTCTGTTTGCAACCAAATGAAAAGAACAACTTTTGCTCAACACTCAATTGTCTATGGGCGAGTTCTGAGTTTCAGTTTAGTCGTTTCTTTTTCTCTCTCTCTCTCTCTCTTTGAATACTCTTACGAAGGGTATTTTGATTTTATTGTGAAGTGTGAGGGGGCAGGCTCAAAAGTCGAGTAGATGCAGAAGCCAAGTTGTCAATCTTTTTATTCCTATGCCATATTTGATATATTTTTTATACTTTGGCTTTAGTTTTTTGATAACAACTCAAGTTGCAAGTTGATAACAATTCTTATCTGCAAACGCATTCAGTCTGCGACTTTCCTTGGAAAGTGTGTCTCTTTAGTTTATGCCACATATTTTGTGATTTGTTTGTGCTGCACTTAATACCATTGTGATTGTCATACACTAACTGCCCCATTCAACGCGGCCTCCTCCTCTTCCTGCTTGCCACATGACATTCTAACAAAGCGCTTCAATGTATGCAAAGAGGCATTCCAGAATCACCGTTTCTTTCAGCACTCGGCAAGTCGAGTTCTATGCGGCATTGTCGTGGAATGCATTCATTGCGTGTCGCTATCGTTGATGCGTGTCCAGCGTATCTTGTTGGTGATTCCTCTTCTTTTTTTGTTGTTTTGTTTTGTTGCATTCAACACCTCTTTTTTCTCAGCTACGCACAAAAGTCTCGAAATTCTCATTAATATTCCCTGACTTTTGTGTGAGATTCTGTTATTTTGTTCTCGTTGATTTTGGAGCAGCAGTCAACTTGTCAACTTTTTGCACGTCTTTTCTGGCTTAACTATGCTCGCACTCACCCCGTCCGATCTTGCCACATGCCCGCTTGCCCCAGCATTTGCTGGGGTCTGCCATTTGTTTGACCGGATTGTGCGCCATGAATTGTTAATATTTATGCGACACTATCAATCATCAATCTTAGTGCAAATCGCACATCAATCAATATTTGCATTTTTATATACATTCCCCTTCACCCCCGCACCCAGTCGCTTTGCCCCACAACTTTTGTCATGCGCCAGAAACTGGAGCATCATCCGCTTCAAATTGAACCGAGACTTGGCATTGGTTTTCTCTTATTTTGTTTCCCATTCGATGCCTTCGTTGCTTATTTGTTTGACAAATTGTTATTTTTTGGAGCGTTGACCAAAACAAATGAGCAGACCGAAAAAGCTGTGCTTGTGGCACTCTTAAGGTGCTAAGCCAACGTCTGGCAACTTGTCAATTATGGCCAAAAAGATATTTGAGATTGATAGATGAAACATATTGTGGAATTGTTTGTTAAACAATCAGATTGCATATCACCACAAAAGCCGAAATTTGTATTGAAAGAAATTGGAAAATTTGTATTGAAAGAAATTGGAAAATGAGTTGCCAAAAAAGATGTGGGAATTGAGTGAAGAATTTTTGAGTGATATGAAAATAATTTTTTTTTTTTTTTTAATGTAGTAATTTATTTTAATATTGATCAACCTATTGAAAGGTTGTAAAATATTGTTTTGACGATTGTATACATAATAAGCTTAAAAAGCAGGCCATCATGCCATACGCGATCAAACGCTTGCTGGATATCCAGGAAGACAGCAGAGCTGTACTGCTTATTTTCCAAGGCCTCGAGGACATGCTGAACTACTCGATGAAGTTGCTCTGGTGTACCATGGTGATGCCCAAAGCCAAACTGATGATCAGGAATGGCACTCTGGAAGCCACTTACTGCCGACAATCTTAGATTATACGGCCTGCCAGGTTTCGGAATCATCGCAATCACAGCACACTTCCACGGAGTGGGGAAGTGGTGGAAGTAAGAATTATAGCCTGAAAATCGATATATGGGCATAGGTCGAAACTTCAAAATGCCATAACTTCGTCAAAACTCAACTGATTTTAAAAAGCAAGGGCTTTTTGATCATAGTTTTGCCCCTAAATCAATCGTACATTTAAAGTTGAAAATGAAATTTGAGGTCGGAAGACAAGTAAAAATTATAGCCCGAAAATCGATATATCGGTGTATGGGCATAGGTCGAAACTTCAAAATGCCATAACTTCGTCAAAACTCAACTGATTTTAAAAAGCAAGGGCTTTTTGATCATAGTTTTGCCCCTAAATCAATCGTACATTTAAAGTTGAAAATGAAATTTTAGGTCGGAAGACAAGTAAAAATTATAGCCTGAAAATCGATGTATCGATATATGGGCATAGATCGAAACTTCAAAATGCCATAACTTCGTCAAAACTCAACTGATTTTAAAAAGCAAGGGCTTTTTGATCATAGTTTTGCCCCTAAATCAATCGTACATTTAAAGTTGAAAATGAAATTTGAGGTCGGAAGACAAGTAAAAATTATAGCCCGAAAATCGATATATCGGTGTATGGGCATAGGTCGAAACTTCAAAATGCCATAACTTCGTCAAAACTCAACTGATTTTAAAAAGCGAGGGCTTTTTGATCATAGTTTTGCCCCTAAATCAATCGTACATTTAAAGTTGAAAATGAAATTTGAGGTCGGAAGACAAGTAAAAATTATGGCCTGAAAATCGATATATCGGTGTATGGGCATAGGTCGAAACTTCAAAATGCCATAACTTCGTCAAAACTCAACTGATTTTAAAAAGCAAGGGCTTTTTGATCATAGTTTTGCCCCTAAATCAATCGTACATTTAAAGTTGAAAATGAAATTTGAGGTCGGAAGACAAGTAAAAATTATGGCCTGAAAATCGATATATCGGTGTATGGGCATAGGTCGAAACTTCAAAATGCCATAACTTCGTCAAAACTCAACTGATTTTAAAAAGCAATGGCTTTTTGATCATAGTTTTGCCCCTAAATCAATCGTACATTTAAAGTTGAAAATGAAATTTGAGGTCGGAAGACAAGTAAAAATTATAGCCCGAAAATCGATATATCGGTGTATGGGCATAGGTCGAAACTTCAAAATGGCATAACTTCGTCAAAACTCAACTGATTTTAAAAAGCAAGGGCTTTTTGATCATAGTTTTGCCCCTAAATCAATCGTACATTTAAAGTTGAAAATGAAATTTGAGGTCGGAAGACAAGTAAAAATTATAGCCTGAAAATCGATATATCGGTGTATGGGCATAGGTCGAAACTTCAAAATGCCCTACCTTCGTCAAAACTCAACTGATTTTAAAAAGCAAGGGCTTTTTGATCATAGTTTTGCCCCTAAATCAATCGTACATTTAAAGTTGAAAATGAAATTTGAGGTCGGAAGACAAGTAAAAATTATAGCCCGAAAATCGATATATCGGTGTATGGGCATAGGTCGAAACTTCAAAATGGCATAACTTCGTCAAAACTCAACTGATTTTAAAAAGCAAGGGCTTTTTGATCATAGTTTTGCCCCTAAATCAATCGTACATTTAAAGTTGAAAATGAAATTTGAGGTCGGAAGACAAGTAAAAATTATAGCCCGAAAATCGATATATCGGTGTATGGGCATAGGTCGAAACTTCAAAATGCCATAACTTCGTCAAAACTCAACTGATTTTAAAAAGCAAGGGCTTTTTGATCATAGTTTTGCCCCTAAATCAATCGTACATTTAAAGTTGAAAATGAAATTTGAGGTCGGAAGACAAGTAAAAATTATAGCCTGAAAATCGATATATCGGTGTATGGGCATAGGTCGAAACTTCAAAATGCCCTACCTTCGTCAAAACTCAACTGATTTTAAAAAGCAAGGGCTTTTTGATCATAGTTTTGCCCCTAAATCAATCGTACATTTAAAGTAGAAAATGAAATTTGAGGTCGGAAGACAAGTAAAAATTATAGCCCGAAAATCGATATATCGGTGTATGGGCATAGGTCGAAACTTCAAAATGCCATAACTTCGACAAAACTCAACTGATTTTAAAAAGCAAGGGCTTTTTGATCATAGTTTTGCCCCTAAATCAATCGTACATTTAAAGTTGAAAATGAAATTTGAGGTCGGAAGACAAGTAAAAATTATAGCCTGAAAATCGATATATCGGTGTATGGGCATAGGTCGAAACTTCAAAATGCCATAACTTCGTCAAAACTGAACTGATTTTAAAAAGCAAGGGCTTTTTGATCATAGTTTTGCCCCTAAATCAATCGTACATTTAAAGTTGAAAATGAAATTTGAGGTCGGAAGACAAGTAAAAATTATAGCCTGAAAATCGATATATCGGTGTATGGGCATAGGTCGAAACTTCAAAATGCCCTACCTTCGTCAAAACTCAACTGATTTTAAAAAGCAAGGGCTTTTTGATCATAGTTTTGCCCCTAAATCAATCGTACATTTAAAGTTGAAAATGAAATTTGAGGTCGGAAGACAAGTAAAAATTATAGCCCGAAAATCGATATATCGGTGTATGGGCATAGGTCGAAACTTCAAAATGGCATAACTTCGTCAAAACTCAACTGATTTTAAAAAGCAAGGGCTTTTTGATCATAGTTTTGCCCCTAAATCAATCGTACATTTAAAGTTGAAAATGAAATTTGAGGTCGGAAGACAAGTAAAAATTATAGCCTGAAAATCGATATATCGGTGTATGGGCATAGGTCGAAACTTCAAAATGCCCTACCTTCGTCAAAACTCAACTGATTTTAAAAAGCAAGGGCTTTTTGATCATAGTTTTGCCCCTAAATCAATCGTACATTTAAAGTTGAAAATGAAATTTGAGGTCGGAAGACAAGTAAAAATTATAGCCTGAAAATCGATATATCGGTGTATGGGCATAGGTCGAAACTTCAAAATGCCATAACTTCGTCAAAACTCAACTGATTTTAAAAAGCAAGGGCTTTTTGATCATAGTTTTGCCCCTAAATCAATCGTACATTTAAAGTTGAAAATGAAATTTGAGGTCGGAAGACAAGTAAAAATTATAGCCTGAAAATCGATATATCGGTGTATGGGCATAGGTCGAAACTTCAAAATGCCATAACTTCGTCAAAACTGAACTGATTTTAAAAAGCAAGGGCTTTTTGATCATAGTTTTGCCCCTAAATCAATCGTACATTTAAAGTTGAAAATGAAATTTGAGGTCGGAAGACAAGTAAAAATTATGGCCTGAAAATCGATATATCGGTGTATGGGCATAGGTCGAAACTTCAAAATGCCATAACTTCGTCAAAACTCAACTGATTTTAAAAAGCAAGGGCTTTTTGATCATAGTTTTGCCCCTAAATCAATCGTACATTTAAAGTTGAAAATGAAATTTGAGGTCGGAAGACAAGTAAAAATTATAGCCTGAAAATCGATATATCGGTGTATGGTCATAGGTCAAAACTTCAAAATGCCATAACTTCGTCAAAACTCAACTGATTTTAAAAAGCAAGGGCTTTTTGATCATAGTTTTGCCCCTAAATCAATCGTACATTTAAAGTTGAAAATGAAATTTGAGGTCGGAAGACAAGTAAAAATTATAGCCCGAAAATCGATATATCGGTGTATGGGCATAGGTCGAAACTTCAAAATGCCATAACTTCGTCAAAACTCAACTGATTTTAAAAAGCGAGGGCTTTTTGATCATAGTTTTGCCCCTAAATCAATCGTACATTTGAAGTTAAAAACTCTGGCTTCTCTTCAGTTGTCGAATAAATCTTTCGCCTTTGAAAATAATTTAAATACAAAAACAGTGAAACAGAAGTAGAAAAAAAAATAATCGAATTTTAATGCATACTTTAGACAAAGCAAACAAACTTTCTTATGTCACAGGTTGACAATTAAATTGCTCAAATTTCAAAGTATTGAAATAGTAAAGGATATTAAAAGCGAAAAGTTAACTTTAATTATTGAAAAATAATCTAAAATTCACACGACAAGCACTCAAAACTAATCGAACAAATTGCATTTATTCCCTCGTTCGTCTCTTGCAGGTAAGTTTCACAATCAATTAAGTTTGCAACTAAGGAGGCGGAGGGCGGGTTTGGGTGACGAGGTTGGTAAGTAAGGGCTTACGCGTACTGCACTTGGCTTGCCAGGATTACAACTTAACCCCAAATGCCGGAGCCAGAGCCAGCGCCAGAGCCAGCGTCAGAGCCAGAGCTGCCACAATTTGTAAGCCTTTAATCAGAAGCCAAAAGAATTAACAACAACAAAAAATGTTAAGCAAAAAGGTCCACGAAACGCTGCAATTTTGTGCTTAATTATTAAAGGGTTTTTCGGGCTGCCTTTGCATAACTATTAGCTGAAGTAGGAGCTGCTGCTGCTGCCGCTGCTGCAATAAAGGCGACGGCAACCCTTGCGCGTAGCATGCCGCATTGCTTTGTTTGCCTGCCACTTAATCGGCTCAAAGTTAACTAAAAAAAAACGTAAAGCTGAAGAAGAATAAGAGGAAAATAACAGGCAGGCAGGCAGGCAGGCTGCCTGTCTGCATGCCCCAAGCTTGTGGCACGTTTTAATTGGCAATTTTGTCAGAGGACTAAAAAGTAGCTGACAGCTCGAGCTCCCAGCAGCAGCAGCAGCTCCTGTGTGTGTGTGTGTGTGTGTGTGCCTGTGTCTGTGTGTGTGTAACACAATAAGCCCCGACGTTGTCACACAGCTCTTGCGACATGGACATGAAACCCAAACCACACCCAATGCGCACTCCACTTCGCACCGCTGCCCTTCGCATGAGTAGTCCCTGTTGTAGGTCGCAGCGGGAGCAGCTGTTGTCCTGGTTCCTGTTTGTACCTAGCGCCTTTCAGTGACTTGTTGTTAGCTCCCCCAACCCCCCCCCCCCCCCCCCCCACCAATCCCGAAGACCGCCTCTGCCCGCCCCAGCCATGTGAGCATAAACAAACAGAGCAGCCACTTGTCTCGGTTCGGCACCGCCCAACGCTTTTTTTTTTGGGCGCCCACGCGTCGTAAAGCGAAAATTGACACTTTGAACATGGTATGAAAAAAAGAAGAAGCGTCTTGTTGAGGAGGAGCTTAACCCGAAATAGCGGGTAGGACGCGCTGAAAACTGCCGTTAAGTGGCGTCCCGGTTAGTCAAAAGCCAAACAAAGGGCTGTCATTTCAACAGCCCAACCCCAAAACCCAATCCCCCAGCTGCCCACCCTCTCCTAACCCCTAACCCACGCGCACTTTGCCAATTTACGCGCTGCTCGACATTTTCATTTTTTAGGTATTTGGTTTGCCTTTTTTTTTCTTGCTGTTTTTTAATTTTTTCCTTATTTGGTTGTTGTTCACCTTTTTTTTTGGATTTATTCGCTGGCACTTTGAAGTGAGCTTAGAAATTAAAAAAGTTGCGACCAGCGACAACAACTAATGTCAATATTTTAGGTAGCCCTTAAACTTTGACCCTCACCCCCATCTAACACACCGCCCCCGCTTCCCCTCTCCACCTCCAACTCGGCATGACTAAGCGCACACACATTGCGCATACGCCACGTTATCAGCCTTGCTTTGCTCATTTCCTGCATGGCACTTTTAGGGAAAGGGTATTATAATTTTCTCATTAAATGTGCAACGCTTTGAGGCAAACAGTTTCTCCATTACACATACATTCATGAGCAGCATAATTAGCTTCTCTTCAAATTCTGTTCATCTTATGTAAGGAAGGGCATTTGTAGTTCGTCTATCTCTGGTTTTAGTTCGTTCTTGTGTAATTTTAGTCAGTCGAAATTAAGCAGTGGCGTTGGTTGGGGCAAAGGTGGCATTGTTGGCGTCCAATGTGGGGCCGTTCATAAATCACTTTTTTTTGTTGGTGTTGTCGTCGT
Source organism: Drosophila nr. perissopoda 5 BK-2023a (assembly GCA_035044105.1). Classification (NCBI taxonomy): domain Eukaryota; kingdom Metazoa; phylum Arthropoda; class Insecta; order Diptera; family Drosophilidae; genus Drosophila; species Drosophila nr. perissopoda 5 BK-2023a. The sequence goes on from JAWNMK010000124.1 coordinate 6,792,669, forward strand.
CGTCGTCGTCGTCGTCATCGTCGTCGTCGTCGTTCCCAGTGACTTTTTAAATTGCGCTTTTAATGTTTGCGCTCCGATCAAATTCAGATTTGCTGTCAAGCCAAAACTGTCCGGCATGTGTGAAATGTTGCTGCCCCCCAAGTTGCGCGTCATTCAAGGCAAACCCGAGTCCACTCCCACACACACACACACACACACTGGCTGCCACACCCTCCCCTGCCAGACACACTTCCGGTGTGTGTGTGTGTGTGTGGGTTTTGTGTGTGTGAATTCGTATCGGTTTACATTGAATTACGGCTGACTGATGACCACGTATTGGTTTCGCTTCTCGACAGCTTCTGTTAGCGCCAGTTTCCCTACCTCCCACACTCACCTCCCCCCCCTTGACTCTCTCTCTGCTTCTTGTGCTCACACTTAATGTTCATTAAATATATGAAAATGCAGCGCATTTCAAACCAGCTGAACTGAGATGATTTATGGGCTAAGCTAGCCAGGAACACGAACTCAGTTTTAATGAGCTTGCCCAGCTGAACTGAATTTAATGGATTTGATTCCACTTTTTTTCCCCACTTTTTTCCACTTTTTCATCTATTTATTTTCTCTACTTTTTTTTATGTGGCGGGCAAAATTGAGTAGTGTTCAATTTAATGTCTCTAGGGTTCCATTTTTGCCGCTCATAATCAGATTGAGTTTGAAGCTGTCAGACTTCATGAGCTTGTGGTGGTAAAAACTTAGGGGTGGATTAAAATTCCAGAGAAAATACCAAAAAGAAGCGGAAAGTGTTTGGGGGGGGTTTTCATATCGAACAAGTGGAAAAAGTAATGAAAAATAATAGAAAAAACATCAGTTATATGCCAGTTTTATATCTTCGTTGTTATTATTTATACCATTCTAATAACTACTCAGAGCTATATTTAATTATATAGTATTATTCAGGTATTTTTATCTGCTTACATCTTTCACTTACATTATTTGTAAGCCCAATCCATTTAGATACACAATAATTTTCTGTATCTCTAATCAAACATGTGTGTGCATTAGAAGCCTTTAGTTGTTGCGACGCCCACTTGAGCATATGCCACATATGCCCACACACTCATTAAGATATCAATTTTATGCATGCACACAATTGCTGACCAACCCATGCCCCCCCCCCCCCCCCTCCACCACACTCCCACTCCACGATGCCATAATTTTGACCTCCCCGTTGTCCATCGTATCGCAGCTCTATCAATTTTCAAAGCGTATTGAAATACATATTATTATTACAACGAAGGTTTATGCGCAGGCGTATCAAAATTCGGCTGGTCACGATTTACCATGCCTGTGTGAGTGTGTGTGTCCCGGCCTAATTTAAGCCAAGCCAAGAAAGGACATGTCTGAAAATGTCCTGCGGCTCTCGCCAAGCTGCCCCGCAAATCATTCGCTTGCTTTTGTTGTTTGTGTGTTGTTGTTGTTGTCTGTTCATTATGTTTGATGTCCATTAATGGCCATGTTTTCCATGCTTATGATATCATTAAAATGGACACACACTCGCCCACACACACACACACACGCACACACACCCCGACCGTTATAATCGTGTTGATATTAACACTTAAATTGTTCCATCTAAAGTGAAGCCTGATAAGCAAAATGGTTTCGTGCTCAACACAGATTTCGTGTTGCTGACCAGCAGCAGCAACCCTCTCCCCCGCCTCATCCCCCTCCACCCTTTTCTCTATGTATTTTGCCCCTCTTCCAATTACAAGTTAACTGTCTTAAATGTAGCTGTAACTAAACTAATTTCATCTTGGACACAACCTTGAGAATTCCTGGCATAAGCCAAGCAACTGTCTCAAGGTGACAGCACGACAGGATGCCAACTCGTTGGCCCCTTTCCCACCCTCTTCTCTATACCCCTGCACAAATGCACTTAATGCAATTTCATTTATTTTTAGCCAGAAGGCATTAGGCCCACAACCCCCCCCCCCTCCACAACTGGCATTTTCTCCGCATTTTTCCCCACACATTTTTCTGTCTCCCCAATTGTAAAATTCCTTGGCAAACATTTTTGCTGTATATTTGCCTCGCGGCGCGTTGCCCGGAAAATGAGCTTTCCTTAAAGTTTTCAGTCTGTTCTTAATGAGTTTATTATGCTAAGGAATTTTAGTTTTGTTTTTTACTGCAATAATTAAGTTATTTACTCAATTTGCAATAAAATAAAAAAGATAAAAAGGTGTATTTATTTTCAAACATGTCAAAATTTATAATTGTAGCAATTTTTCACTCAGAATTCCTATTTGTGGTTGTGTTCTGCATACTTTCCTAACGTCTCTTGTCAATTTTTCCTATCTAATATATGATATGGTCACAATTGCAAGAAATAAACCCTAACTGGCTTATCTCTTTAAATTTTAACTGACGTATATTAAATTAATCTGTTTCTTTTTTTTTTGTTTCCTGTCGAAACATGTTGCCTTATCGCTGTGCTGATTGGTATATACTAAATTCCAAATACCCTAACATCAAGCAAAAAAAAAAAATGGCCTAAAAATCGATAAGCAACCAAAAACGCCCACAAAATGTGACTATTTCTATCGTAGTTGTTGTTGTTGTTGTTGTTGTTATTGTTGTGTATTTTCACAGATTTCTGGGTAACAGTCCGATAAGCACTTAGATATTTATGTATGCCCCATACTAATGCCAGACATTCTGACCTAAAACATCGCTTCGATAAACAACTCCACTGATTTCCATATTGTAGCTTGTCTCTTCTTCTTCTTCTTACTCTATTTCTTGCTGTAGCTCTTGTTCTGCTTCTTGTTGTTTTGTGGGTTTTGGGTATGATAACGACTTAACATACGTGTGTTTATTTTTAGCCAATTGCTTTTTGCTGCTGCTTCGCATTATATGCAAATGTTGGACGGCAAACGTTGACGACGACGTCGACGTCGCTGCTATCGTCCATGTCCACTGACGTCAGGTGAAAGCATTAGATTTGCTTTCGATCTGTGCCAAAGCGATGTAGCTTTGTTTGCTTCCATTGATACCCTGTAATATTTCTCTTCCTGGCAAAAAGATATTTAAGTTAGCAACGGCTGAAATCTTTCCACAGCAATAACTTTCTCAAACTGAATGGATTTTTCAAAATCTGAGCTTTTTGATCATGATAAACCCGTAATTAAATCATGCAATCAAAGTTCGAAATGCGATTCTCACTCGAGATGCATGTAAAATTTATACAATTAACAATTCGATCGCATAAATCAACTTAACAGGATATCTCGTAGCTTAGCAAGTGTTAAGCCACTGATTTGTGATACACGAGTGTAGAACGTGAAGTGTTGACAGTTGTAATCCAATGAGCTCATGTTGATGCCACAAACCAAACGTAGGAGTTCAACAGCGAACGTTTTCTGTGATAATATCAGCTGTAGCTGATTAGGAAAACAAAAAATGTGATTTAGCTGATAAATCAAAGCGTTATTTTTGACCCGAGGCAAAAAAAAAAACAAAACATAATCCAATATTTCCGATTATTCATGAAAGTCACTTTTGTATTACGTATTTATTTATGGGCTTTGCCCGAAGATGATTTAGTGGTTCGTAATGCTCTCATTCATTGATCTACGCCCCTTTTGAATGCGTGGTCCACCAAATATATAGTCCACAAACTAATATAAAGAAAAATCAAGCAAAGGAAGGAGAGAAATAATAAAGGAAACAACAAACAAAAAAAAATCATAGCAAAACATACAAACATTGCACAAATGTGTTTGTCATTAACCGTTTTATCTCTTAACTCTAATAAAAATCGCCTATTTATACAGAACACACACACGCACACACACACACACACATGTTTACTTATTTATTTGAATTCACATTTATTTTCCCTTTTTGCGATAATTCTGCCGACGCGTCGTGCGACGACATCGCCAACAGTAACAACAACAACAACAATTGACGATTGACAAGCAACATGCAATAAATGTTTGCTTATACGACTGTTAGTGTGTGTGTGTGTGTGTTTGTGTTTGTATTGGTATCCCGTTATGTGGGCTGCTGCGGGTCGTGCAGCAGCAGCGGGTACATTGCCAGATTAGGGCGCATTGGTTAGCAGTTGGTTGGGGAGGGAGGGGGTATTATGAGCGTTAAGCCAGCAAATGGTCAGCGTTAGCCGCCTTTGGCAAAGAAGTCGCACAAATTGATGACTCGTCAAAGCAGCAATCAAAGATGCTGCTGGCTGCGTAGCGGAAAAAGGAGTGCGAGAGTGCGAGAGAGTGAGAGAGAGAGAAATTGAGAGAGCGAGTGGAGCGCATTTAACTGATAAGGAATACGAATGATGATGATGAGGAGCAGAGCAATGCAAAGAGAAAAAAAAACTAATAACGAGCATTTAATTTCTTGACAACCTGTAAGCGAAATGAAATGGGGCGAAATGAACAAAAGTTATGCACATAAGATAAAGCGTACGAAGAGGCAGCGGCAGCAGAATAGAAAAGAATGGCATGTTAAGCACAGAGTAATATAAAGTACAGTGGCTGTTGACTATATTTGCCGAATGTTATGATAATAAGAAGATAATAGCTGTAAAGTGCAAAATTTATGATACTTATTTGTGTAAGTTTTTTTGTATAGAAAGAAAAATATGTCAATTAAAAATTTGATTAAATCGTATATATGTATTACAATTAACGATTCTAATTTTCGAGAGACTACTGTGTGTGCATGCACATGCAGGCATATGTGTGCGTGTCGTAGATGAAGCGAGAAGTTAACATTAACATAAGGCAAACATGAAACGACAAGTGGAGCAACAGTCGAACAGTCGCTTTGGCAGCATCTTTGCATATCAGTTGAACAAACAGTAGACAAAGATGCGTCGTTGGCTGCGCCCGCTGCTACCAGCATCGAAGCTAGGTGAAAACACAGCAACAGAGCAGAGGCGAGGGTGGCTCAGCGGCGTCGCTGCCTGATCATTTTAACGCATTAACACCCTGAGGACGCTAACTGCGTCGCACCAGCATAAAAATTGCAAACAGCAGTGTGAAAGGCAGGCGGCCGATAAGCAAGCAATTCTGACGTAGGCAGAGACAGAGCCTTAACGTAACAATTATCTGCATGCCAGAGAGAGTGAGAGAGAGACAGAGAAAGAGCGAGAGAGGTAGAGAGTCACAATAGATGGCCTCTCATCCCTTGGCTGGTATTTTCCATATGGGAGCATTTATACGCATTCGTTTTCAATTGAAAATTCCGCTGTGGCGTTCGTTCCCCCGTCGCCCCTCCCCGCGTCTTCGCTCATCCGTTCTACTGTCAGTCAGTTGTTGGTCGTTTGTTTTGCTATTATCGTTGCTTTTGCTTTCCCAGCTCCTTTCCTCTTTCCCCTCTCTCCTCGTGAGCCATAACATGTGATTTTTCTTGCGTATGGAACTTGTCATTTGTTGTTGTCATTTTTATCAACACAGATTTTTTGTCTGCTCTTCTGTTCTCTTTCCCATTCCTTTTTATTTTTGCTTTAGCCCAATGCAAGCCATATAAAACTTGTTATTCACCATTGAAAATTGCTTTTTGCTTGTCCCTTTTTTTTTTGTTTTCTTATTCTATTTGTATTTCATTTGTATTAGAGATATCTTTATCAAATTTGGCTGATTTGCTTAGCAATTTGTGTGCGACGTCAAAGTTTTTCCAATTTCCATTTCCCAAATCGCAAAGCCAAAGCCCAAGTAGCTATTTATCATTGATAACGTTGGATTTTTTTTTTATTTATATTTTTTTTTTTTAGCTGTGATTACTTTTCTTATTCTGTAAAAAGATATGTACATTAAGTAATTTGAATTTCACATTTGAGGGAAATCACACAAAACCTGACAGCGCAAAGTGAATTCTGTTTTTTTTTTATCTTACTTTATTTCTAATCGCACCTTTTGATGCGTTTTATTTTTTAAGCTGGGGTAACTCCCCAATTGTTTTAGAATATGCCATCTTATTGTCCACTTACAGTAAACATCAATCACTTAACCGAAGGTAAACAATTTTAAAAAGCCAAGCTGTCATTCTGTGAGTTATGGGAATTTCTAATACAAATTCGCATAGAAACTTGTTTTTCGCAACTGATGCGCAGAATTTATTTTTTTGCACAGCTCGTGACGTGTTTGGTTTCATTTAATTTGAATTTAATAGTTTTTTTTTGGGTTAGGTTATGTGGCACTTTACACTAAAACTGTGGCACATATTGTAATTTTTGTAGAACTGACAAATCTGCCAGTTCTGGAACTAGTTCCTAATGTCAGTGTGAAAGTGACAGTTTTGTCAGGTGGCCGCAACAAACTGTAATATATTGCAGTTTCCTTTTGACAAGCATTTTTTTTTTTTGCTTATCTTTATGGGCACTTTGAAGTTGGTGCTCACTGTAATAAATTCCAATTTAATGACAATCATTATGGTTGGGGCGTTGCCAAAGGCGGCGACTGCAAACTATTATTCGAGAGTCTACAAAATACGTTCAAATAACGCATTGTAATTCTTATATGATTTATGTTTACAAGCAGCAAACAAGAAAAAAAATACAAACATCCAAAAATAATACATTCACACGAAAATTGGCTCGAAAGTCATCATCGAAAACGGTCAAGTCCCGCGACGACGCCAACGTCAGCAGCGACGTCGGCGTCAAACGAAGCGCCAGGTTGCCAGCTGATGCCGCCAGAGACAGCTCTACTTGGTGTATGCCAGAGATTTACTGGTGGGCATTTTAGCGAGCGCATTTAAGATGGCGACGTCAATGTGAACGACGACGTCGCTGTCGCCGTTGGCGTTTTACGGGCTACCGAGCGTTCAAATTTGTTTCTCACGCCGTGTTTGCCAAATGCCAAAAACCACTTGTTTTGAGCTTTTTTTTGGCGCATAATACAGTTGGAGAGGGGGCCTGAAATCATGATAAAAGTGACGCCAGCGCTGAAGCCGACGCCATTGGCAATTAACTTCGCTTTACACGCGAACAGCGAACGGAAAAGCGCCAAAAGCGAACGGCTTAAAAATTGATGAATGAAGTAATAATTGCTACAATATGCTCGAAATTCTGCTCCACTGTGCGAATTTTTGGGTGGTGGCGCTCTGCGGTTGAGTCAGACGGCAGCGACGTCGTTGACGTCAACGCCGCAGCTCCGCTCCCTGGCTCTCTTTTTGTCTCTCTCTCTCTTTCGCTCTTTCGCTCTCTCGCTCTGTCTGGCTGTCTGGCGCTCTTGCGATACGCAAAAAAAAACACCCCCGCTACAATTGCTTTTTTCCGGTAGCAGAGCGTGTTGTTAAATGTGGGGGTTATTGAGAGAGAGAGGGAAAGAGAATAGTGAGCAGAGAGCAACATTGTGAAATAGTTCCGTTTTGCTCCAGAGCCATTTGCCGCATACCGGCGCTTTTCCATTTACATTCTCTCGCTCTCACTGCCCGTTCGGTCAGCAAGCCGGCCATTCATTCATGTATGAGGCGCACTCACTCGCACTTACTGCAGCAAGTCCGCACTTTATCTGTCAGTCTCTCTAACTAGCTCTCTTTTGTCTCTGCGCATGCTCTGCGCTCTCTTCACCGGTTTCTGGATTGTGTTTGTCGTTGCTTGTCTTCTTTGCAATCAGTTTCATTTTAATTTTTGTCGTGGACAGTTCGTCGTGCGCGCGCTTTCAAAACGAAGGAATATTCAAACAAAATTCAAATCAGCTGTGCTGGACACTGTCACTCTGTTCATTCGTTCGTCAGTTTGTTCTTACTGTGTTTGTTCAAAGCTCGCAAATTTTTTTGCTACGTGTACGCGCTGACAACAACAAGAAGAAGAGTAGCAGCAGCAACCACAAAATAACACAACTCTAGCAAGCTAACTGTGTTTTTTGTTCACACTCTCTTTCTGTCACTCTCTGTGCATATGTGTTTGTGTGCGTGTGCCTAACTAGCTGACGTCGTCTCGTCATCGTCATCATCATAATCATCATTGATGACAACAGCAACAACAACAACAACAACCTCAGCCGGAAAGCAGCAGTAGCAGCAACTATTAAAAAATTATTGCAAAAATTATAAATTATAACAATATAACAAGGTAGTGAAATATTTATCGTATGTGCGGTTTTTTCATTGTTTCCTTTGCATTGCCTTCGTCGTAGATCGTCTCTGGCTGTCATTCTATGTATGTATGTGTATATGTTTTTGTGTGTGTGTTGTGAAACGGCATTAAGAAATATAAAAATAGCAATAGAAAGTTATTAAAGCGATTTTTGCAAAAAGCGGCCGCAGCTGTGTGCAAAAGCAAGCAAAAATAAATAAATACATACATATTTTTATACACATCAAAAACAGAAAACCAAAAAAAAAAGAAATAAAGAGCATAGAAGCAGCAGCAAAGTCAAGAAAAATAGTTAAAGCTTACGTTGCCGCTCTGCCAATCGCGCTCTCTCTCTCTCTTTCACTCTCTCTCATCAACGCTCGCCTTTCGTCGCCGCTTACGTCTCGGGGCGCACTTGAAAACGTCGCAAAAGTTTGTAAACAGCAGAAAGCTTTGTGCAGCTGTGTGCGTATGCGTATTTGTGTGTGTGCAATAGAAAAGTGAAGAAGCAGCGGCAAAAAGCAAACGTCATCATCGCCATCATTGTTCTCCAGCAGCATCACCAGAGGCAGCAGAAGAAACAGAAGCAGCTGTCAAGCTAAAACAAAGTAAATACAAGCAATTTGCCCTAAGGGCACAATTTGTACTAAGACTCGCCATATTTCCCCCGTCTTGAAAATAATGGGAATAATTAATAATAACAAAATATATCGTAACTATTTGCGGTGCTCTGCTTGTTGTTATCCTCCTCCTCTGATTGTCTCTATCATGTTTTTTTTTGTTTTCTGCTTTCCGTTGTTGTTTTTTGCTACGCTCTTTCACACTGCGCCCACACACACAAGTTCGCTGAAAAAAAAGCGGCCATAATAAAGTTCAATGTCTGCCACAATAATAAACAAGAACAACTACAAAAGCAACAGCAACAGCAAAGCAAAACATTTTTGCCGAATTTCGTTTAAATACAATTTATTGCCCTGCTTTTTTTTGTTGTTTTGTTGGCTGCTTGTGTGAAAAATTAAATGAGCCACAGCCGTCAGCTATTGTCTATATATATAGATATATAGAAATGTGCAGAATTTTCAAAGCGGCTTTTATTATGTATTTGGTTTTTTTTTTAGCAGCTTTTACTTAAGTTAGCTTTTTTAACCATTGCTCAAATGCCAAACAGCATGAATAAGACATGGGCTGGTTAAAAGAGAGCGGGAGAGAGAGCAGGAAATGACGAGACACAGACATTTTTGCTCAACTAATTTATAGCGGATTTTTTTGTTGCTATGATGTTGAAGTTTGAGTGTTGGTTAATCAGCTGATGCAGTCAACAGCATGTGAGGCTGTGCGCGTGTGTGTGTGTATGTATGTATGCGTGTGATTGTATATGTTTGTGTGTGTTGGCAACTCTTTTTTTTTGCAATTCCGATGGTTGTCACGTATGCAATTTAGTAGTAAGCCTGAAAAAAGAAAAGAAAAAACTAAGGTTGGTTTTTTTTGTGTTTAATGTTTTGCTAAATTTTTGATATTGTATTTAATATTGTTCGCTGTTGTTGTTGTTCAGCTTGCGTTGAACTCACAACTCTTCTACAACTGTCTCTCTCACACCTGTCTGATATGTATGTACGATTTGCATTTGTTTCTAGGCTTACCAGTGGGTTAATCAGCTCAGCACTTTGGAGGTTAGTACAAATAAAAACAAAAAAAATATACAATTTAGCAAGAAAAATGCTTCAAGACTCAGTTTTAATCTCGAAACACATCCATCCATATATAATATACTTTTGATACATATTCTTTTGTTATCTGGTGTTATTTTTAAATTTTATGTACGCGTTTTTGTTGTTTTGCTTTTCTCAATTAATTTTAGTGTCCAATTTTATTTCAGTTGTGTTGAATTTTGTGTCTTATCAAACGATTATTTTTTCTTTTCCTTTTTTTTTGCGGCGATTAGTCAGCCTTACTGTTTATTTAAGTGCCATGCACGTAAGAGTGCAACAAACAATGTGCCCCTCCCCCTGCATATGCGTGAAGTCGCGCCCCTGTTGCGAGGCAAACAGCGTGACAAGCCAAGCGACTGATTAGCCCGATACCCCTCCCAATCCTCAACTCACCACTCTCTCTCTCTCTCTCTCTCTCTCTCTCTCTCTCTGCTTTAGTGCCTGTGAAGTCCAAGGTTAAACCCTTTTTTTGACGCCAACTTTTGGGTGTCACGTACTTTGCCGCCTCCCTCAGTTCCCATCTTTAGTTCTTCTTTTTGCACTTTTGTATACATTGTATCACATTTTGTCTGTTCGCTGTCAACCCCTTGCTGAAATTGCCATGCAGGTTGTTGTTATTGGGGTGGGGTGGGGGGAGGTTGGATTACTTCATTGGAACTTTCTCCTTTACAGACACAAGCACACACACACAGCCATAGCACACATACAGAGGCAAAGTTGTTGCAGTCATTGCACCCTTCTTCGACTTTGTAGTTGCTGCTCCTTTTTGCCTCTCTTCTCCCAATTGTCCTCCCTTTCCTGCTCTCCGTCTCTCTTTCTCCCTTGCACTTGTCGTCTCACCTAAACAGACATCGTTAACCTGCCTGGGCAAATAATAGCAGCAGCACCAAATAACAACAACAGCAAAAACAACAGCAACCAATCCCTAAGGGCGAACGCCTTTGTTATATTTTCGGTAACAAAGTAAAAGTTGTAAAAACACCAAACGTGCAAAAACACAGTGCCGCAGGAGGAGGGAGAGCAGAGCAGAAAACGAGCAAAAGAGAAAAAAAGAAGAGCAAAAAATAAAATAGATTACAAGGCGGCTTCTGCTCCCTCTTCTTCTTCTTCATTTTGCATCAGTTTAACGCCTTAGCTTTTTAGGCTTTGTCTTATTTTATTTTTTATGTCCTGCCCGACGCTTTTATGGTTTTATTTGCCAGTTTTTTTATTTACATATTCTCTTATTTGTATTCGCTCTCTCTCTCTCTATATATCTCTCTCTCTTTCTCTCTATTTGAGAGAACTGCTTGCACTTATCGTCGACAATTTCCTGCGACTCTTTGCCGGGCTACGGAAACACAACACAGCAATTTGTTACCAAAACTTGTCCATGCCCCCTCTCTCCGGTTGCACGGGGGTTGCTTTGGCGTTTGTTGCTGGCATTATTTGGTACGTGCCTAAAAATGCAAATCCAACATGAACAGCTTCGAGGTTGGGATGGGGACGGGCGGGGCGTTGCGGATTAAAGCGTAGCAATAACAAAAATTATGACAGGCAAAATGTTAAAATCACACACGACGCAATTTTCTCGCAGAAAATCACAAAATAAATAAGAGCAAAGCAAAAAAAACATCACACAAAAGACAGCAAAAAACAAATACGAATTCAAAAATGGCAAGTTTTTCCTGAGTTTTTCCTATCCCCCGCCCCCACAACCGAAAAACAAAAAATGAAATATTAATGTCATTAGTTTTGGTCAAAGCAGAGATTGCACTCTAAACATGGCCTCGAGAAAGATTCTTCAATACAATCAACTCAACATTTATGCATGGCTTAAAAGTGCCACAAGCTTTGGTAACACAATATTTTAGACTAATTGAAAAAAGGCGCATTAGTTCAAATATTAAACTTAAGTCAACAATTTCGGAAACAAAATAACAGCGAAATGTGTTTGCAAAGGCTCTGAAAGGTTTTTGGCTACTCTGTGTCACAGTGGAGCTATCACTAAGTGGAAACTGCCCTTAAGTTGAAACGATTTCCTCTAAAAATTCACTAAAATAAATGAATAACTAAATGAATACTCATTTCCTTTGAAGATATGCCATATTTTATTGTGTGTTACATGATCCTACTCTAAGGCAAATCTATACTCAGTTACAAATACGTATATATGAGATATATATATATATACTTTATAAACACGACCAGGTTTTGTAAGGTCTGCTGCTCTAAGCACACACACAACTCTATCAGCATTTGAAAATAATTATTGTGAATTCCCAGAATAATACTCTCGCAACAGTCACACACTGCTGGCAAATTGTTATCAGCTCACCGAATGTGGCTTCCGTCACGTTCTTTCCACCAAAAACAAAAACGGCAACAGAAAATTGCCTGGCAATCACTAAACCTACGATAAATAGTTGCCATGAAAAAAAAAAACAGAGTAAGCGTCGACTGTGTTTCTGGAGCATTCCTTATCAGTAGACACGCTAAAGTGGCAAGAACAAGAGAAATTATATCAACTGCCTCTCTCACTCTCTCTCTCTCTCTCTCTCTCTCTCTCTCTCTCTCTATATCGCTCTCTCTTTTGCAGTAGCCTTTCACATGCCACATTCGTCATTCACAATTCGTAATAGTCTCAATCGAAGTCTACGTTAACGACTTTACCAGGCGCCGGCATCTCGGGAATACGCTCGTCTATCGTTCGATCAGCTGACGAAGCCCCATAAGCGTCATATATACAATATATACAAGTATATATATGCTCAATATATATGTATATATAAAGCTCTGTTCATTTGATGATTCAACAATCTGGCATTTCCAGATGCAATACTTTGATTATCGATTATAAAGTAGTTTGTTGTAGAAAGTGTTTTTTTGTGGTTTAAGAGAGATTGCCAGTGGTTTATCTATCTGGTGATGTCAGCATTTTTGCGAATTTTTTAGCATAGCTAATCCAAAATTGTGAACTTGTTTCTGTGGATTGGCTGGGGTAAAACCGACTTGCAAAGAAACAATATACATATTTTAATTGCTGTTGTTTAAATACGTTAAATGTTGTATCTCAAATGAATAATTTAGTAGAATTCTCAAGCGTATCTTTTATTATAATATTATATACATGTATAAGGTTGAGCCCATTAATAGGAAGCATGTCCGATTCAATGAAGTATATAAATTCGTGATCTGCGTCATGTCTGTCTGCCTGTCTGTACGATCTCAGAGACTATAAGGCCTAGGGACTTTAAACCTGCAATATCAGTTTAATATCACGATAGTAGCTGAAGTTTAGTTAATTTTAAAGATAACTGCGCGAATATAGATACAATATCGATAACCGATACCTTAATATTCATCATCTGTAAAAATTGCATTATGATCGGTTGAGAAACTCACTAGAAAATCGGGTGCAGGGTATCTGCTACTCGTTCACTCTTACTCCATATTTATAGAGTATTGCAAGTGCGTTGCATTGCATCGCCAAACTAGTTGGGGGAATTTTGCTTTTGTTATGATTCACACTCTGTGCTCACCACATAACTCTCAGAAAAACAAAAAAATAGTGTTTTGTTACCTGCTGCTGAACAGTTGGCTTTGTCAGCGCTGCTGCTGTGGGCAGGTGGCTTTTATGGCATTTTTTGTTAGTGCACTTGCCCCTCCCTCCCTCGCCGACTGCAGCACTCAACTGGAATTGCCCCGCTTGGACGCAGATCTAAAAAGATTAAGTGCCACAAGAAAATTGTGAAACTTTGTACTTAAAGACGCATAAAAAATCTAAAGGTCAATTCACTGGTATTTGTGTTTGTGTGTGTGTGAGCGTGTACATCTGCGTGTGTGTGTGTGTGTGTGCTTGCGTTTTCACTTAATTTGCTTGCTGTCTTTTCAAATGAGTCATTTTCGATTATATACAAAGAGCGCAAGAGAGAGAGAGAGGGAGACTTAGGCGCGAGAGGGAGAGAGACGTGAGCATATTGTAGTTTAGATTACACTTACGGCTTCAGTTCTTGTTAATGTGGTTGTTGTTGTGGTTGTTGCTGCTGCTGCTTCTGCTGCATGCAATCATCACCCTCACCCCTCTACTCTACCTTATTTTTGGCGTGCGTGTCGCCTCGGGGGAGGCATTTGTTGCCTGCCGGCACATGTGGCGTATAAGTGATAAAACCATTTCGTAAATATGTGCTTTCCCTACTGTTTGTTCCTATTGCTGTTGCTGTTGCTGCTGTTATTGTTGTTGTTGTTGTTGTTTTAGCCATTTGGTTATTAGCCGCAGTTGCAGTTGTCGTTTTATTATTTCCCCAGCTGAACAGCTGTTTTTGTTGCAGTGCATTTAGCTAATTGTTTTAATGACTTTGCATGTTGTGTGTGCTGCTGTTGTGGAGATTGTTTTTCTTTTATTGACTCCAACTGATTGAGTTGCACAGCTGCACTAAATGTCAAGCAGAAAGTGCTCCAAAGGGTATTCCAACTGTTAGCAAATCATTTAAAGTATAAATATAAACTGAGATTATTTCAAATAAAAAAAAAATAAAAAAACATGTTTAAAATGCTTGCGTGCGTAATTCACTAGAAGACGTGATTCTCATGCAATCATGCATAACGGCATTTATCTCGCACTCTCTCCAGCCCATTTAACTGTGCATTTATGCAACAATGTGGCAGCCACTTCAGCCAAATATAATTGAAATAAATATGAAAGAGTAGTAGATAATAATAAAATATTTGTAATAAATAGTACAAAATATATAATAGACAATATGAGTAGAAAATCTTAAATTTTAGTAAATAGTAGTAAATATTATGCAAAAATTAGTTAAAAATAGTAGTAGAATATTAAGTAAGTAAAGTAAGTAGAGGAAGAGTATTTTACAAGTGCTTAATCGTCTGTAAGACATATCTAGTATATCAATATGGACTCCGTAGATTGTGTTCAGTATCAAATTTCCATGGAAATGCCAGTTTCTGGGAACTGATTTTTTCACCCTCACTTGAAAAAGTTATTCAGCTCAATTAGCATTTACATGGTATTTTCTCGTTGTGCTTTCAACTTTACATCAATCAATTAGCCTTCGTATTCTGAGACATTTGTGATGCATTCAATCTAACCTCTGCTTACGTTTGTCACTTTTCGGTTAGCCATGGTCTCAAACTGACAGTTTGGCTTAGCACACACCCACCTTCCCTTCCCCCTCCGCAATGATTTGACCGCTTTTGCAACCCTTGGATTTGTTGGCTTTTGCTTTTCTTTGGGTAACAATTCAATTAAAGGGCGAAGCTTTCACAGCTCTGTGCAACCAACTGACAAATGTTGTGCCACTAATGCCAATGTTGCACTCAGCAGCACAACAATAACACTAACAACAAATACAACAAAAGCAACAACAAGTTTAGACACTGACACACTCTTACGCAAGCATTAATATAGTGCCTGTATGTGGGTATTTGTTGGGATCTTTTCCTGGCATCACATATACACCCCAACACGACCATCTCCACCCTGACTGCCCCTCTCATTGTGCTCCCCCCCTTTCCCAACTGTGCAACTGTGTGGCTGGCCAAGAAAACCACTTAGAGCGCCAGCAGCATTTCAGTTTGGTTTTGTGCTTGACTTGACTTGCTTTCAAATAACTTAGCTACGTGTGCAGGGGGGAGCTGGGGGGCTGGACGGTGCGGGTGTGCGTGTGTATGTGGCGCTACTTCCTGTCACACACACACAGTCAAACACAGAGACACTCATATGGTATGTGTCAAGAAAAGCGTTTGCTTTTCTTTTTTGTCAGCTTGCAAATTAAATTTAAATACCCGCATTTTCAGACCATTTCGTCAGGAAGGGGGGGCAGAAGTGTGGTGGAGTGTGTGGTGTAAATACATACATACATGCATGCATACATACGTGAATATTGTGCTCAAGAGGCTACTGTAACTTTGTGTTTTTGTTGTTGCTGTTGTTTGTTGCTCGCTGCTTTTGCTGCGTTGTGCACAGCCATTGTGTGTGCGGGTGTGTGTGTGTGTGAGTGTGTGTGTGTTGAGTGCCCAGCCAAACACCCTCTCAAACTACCCCAACACTCCGCATCCCCCTCGCCTCTGCGCATGTGTTTCATGCTTTTGAGTTAAGTGTTACTTCCGCTCTGCACGCATTCACGAGTCATTCATTCGCATCCATTCATTATTCAAAGTACAAAGAATGGCAACATTAAAGAGTAGCGTACAATAGCATAGAATGAAGCACGGGCAAAAAATATACATGTGCATATAAACAAAAAGGTGTCAACAAATCAGTCTTCTATATATATATATATATATATATATATGTATATATACATATATATATATATCTACATAATTTTTTTATTAGCATGACCCTAATTCAATTAGTAATATGTTTTGTGTTTAATTGTCAAAACTGGTTGCGAGCAACGTTTTTCAAACTGCTGGTCAAAGTCAGTTGCTAACTGTATACTCACCTGTATTACCTGTCTCCCCCCCCCCCATCCCCCACTTGGCAACCATACACACCCCCTTACCGCTCTTTCAACAATTTTAGTTGGCATACAGTTTCCAGCTTGACGTGGTTTCCGATCACGTTCTGCAGCTTTATTTGATTTATTTGCAGCTGCTTTTCAGTTCTTGAGCTAATACCCCTATCCCCTTCCTCTCTCTCTCTCGCTCTCACTCTCTCTCTCTCTCTCTCGCTCTCTCTCTCTCTCGCTCTCACTCTCTCTCTCTCTCTCTCTTTCCGACACTCTCTTTCACACATTCAGACTTTTTCTGGTTGGGAGTTGTGCGCGTTGTCACATAAATTATTTGCACACTGCAGAAATATAGAATTATTGCTGTGCTGCAGTGATTAGTGGTCATGCCTAATGGGGGCCAGGGTTGTTAAATATCACGCGCCATATATTATCATCATATAAATTATACATTTGTATTTATTGTTGCACCTCTCTTCTTCACAGCCCACACCCCACTGCCCCCAAACCTCTTCCTTGCCATAGATCATCAGTCTGTGGGTCAGAGCGTAACGAATTAAAATGAAATAGTATACCGAATCGTATATATATACATATATCGCCCATATATCGTGTAACATGTGCAAACTCCAATTATAACAGTCAGCTGAGTGTTTTTATGGCTTTCTGGCTGAGTTTGAATATAATTAGACTAGATGAGAGTGTTCAGTGTTTGAGAATGATGGATAAGAAAATGTGCAAGGTTTTTAAATTAGATGGTAGCTAAAAACTAAAGTTATGAAAACTGTGTGAAACGCTCGAGGTTGCCCCCCTTTTTTTTATAGTTTTTTAAAGAATGCTCAAACTGAATTTAATTTGAGAAAATTTTATTGTTTTATTGCATTTCTTGAGAAATCAATGTCATGCTTCTTTTCATTTGATAAACGTTAAAAAACGAAATGCTTTTGGCATGCATTTCATCTACCATATTCGAACTGAATCAGTTTCATGTTCTTTCCCTTATTTGTAAACAATTTAGATTCAAATAGTTGCCAGCTTCTGATTAGATATCAAATCGAGTTATCAGCAGGTTTGCCTGCCCCACAGCATTACGTTTGCTTTTTGCAACAAATATATAAATCAATTTCTCAACTTTTCTTTGCATACACACACACATACACACACCCCCCCACAAACTCACACACACACATACACCGAGCATTTTGCTAATTGACTGTCAATCATTCGCTTAGCCTTTTATGGACAACGACTTGTTTATTGGACAGGCTCAATTAGGTTGGTCATCAGAGTAGGTACCGTCGCCGTTACCGTTATCATTGCTTGTTACACCTTTACAGGTTGCCAGTTACACCCCCTCTTACCCTCATTGCAATCGCTCTTTAGCTAATTAAACCAACTCATCAACGAGGTATTAAAATAGAGATAAAAAGAAATGCAAATGCCAATGGCAAACTAAACTGCTGACGTTTGCCCTTTGGCCTGCTGTTAGCCGCCTCTGCTGCTGCTGTTGCTCTCTGGAGAATTCCAGTTAACGGCCGAGTTAAGTGCCTCAACTGCCCCTCCTCCCCTACCCATTCCCCTTGGCCTGACTTGACTTGACAGGACTCTATACAGTTTATTGCTTATGGGATATTATTGGATTCAGTCAGTTTTGCCATCAGCCATTTCTATTAATATTCCATTTCCTGCTAAAAGCTTCAATTAAAATCTTATTTACGTGCATTTGCCCCTGCTGACTGTTGTTGTTGTTGTTGTTCTTGTTCTTCTTGTTGTTCTCCTACACACAACAAGAACAACACTCGCTCATACACTCAATTAATGCTATAAATGTATTTTTCTAGAGAGTGCTGAAACAACAGAGAACTCTCTCTCTCTCTCTCTCTCTCTCTCTCTTTCTCGCTGCTCAGGGTTGAGGAATTGGGGTGGGTTGGTAGCTGCCTCGTGGCTTAATCTGCTAGCAACGCGTTTATTGTTTTCCACTCTCTCAACTAGTCGCACTAAAATGTTTTCAGTGTTTCACTAACAACAACAATTACACATTATTTGCCTGCAGCTCTCTCTCTCTCTCTCTCTCTCTCTCTCTCTCTCTCTCTCGCTCGCTCGCTCGCACAGCCGCTAGCCATCTCTCTCCGTTTATCAGAGTTTTTTGCTGCTAGTGTTGCTGTTGCTATCTCTGTGAGTGCACAGCGACGAAATCACAGCAAAATTAGTTGATTGATAAAAAGTGATAAGCGATAGTTATCGATGACGCACTTTATCAACTGCAATCGATAGCTGACACTACTGATACAGTTATCTTTAGATGATTTCTTTATATATATATATATATATATATCCATTTTTATGGCTTTTAATTTCATTTATATTTATAAGTGTGCTGGGTTCAGCTACTAAAAATACTCCCCGGAGACGACCCTCTCCACAAGCGCACACACACACACAAGCCCACACAGTCAGTCAACCTTGTCCTGCCCCCATTCCCCCGACTTCCTTTTGTCGTCTCTTGAGGCAGTACCCCGCACCCTCCTACCCTTGTCATCCCCCCATTTAGGGTTCAATAGCTGCTGTAGTCGCCTTGCCTCGACTTACCCATTTCCTTTGTATGTGCTTGCTCTTGACTCATCGCGCACTTTATCAGTGTTTTTCTTGGTTGCCTCACTCTCTCTCTCTATCTCTCTCTCGCTCTCTTGCTCTCGCATTCTCTCTTTCGGTCACGCTCTCTTTGGTCGTGTCGTAGGCAGCCAAGTTGAGCTTTTGTTGTTCGCCCACTCAATTGAGTTATCGTCTTTAATTCAATAAAAATTATTGCATTTTATTGTTGCGACTGACGCCAAGTGGCATTCCCCCCCTCCGTTACTCTCGCCACTCCACCCCTCTTGGCCACGCTGCGTATTTGTATTTAAGCATCATCCCACATATTTGCGTAGTCACAACAAGTTCAAGTACTTACAGCAAGTAGCTTCCGCTCAGAGTATCTGTATCTGTAAAATATATCTACATCTGCAGTTGGCATTAAATTTAAACTGCTGTCGTTTTTTACATCTCATTTTAAATGCCAGCCAAGGGTTACACGGATCCTCCTCGCTCTCCCCTCCCGTCTCACGCTCCCCACTCCCAACATGTTTAACCAGACCCAGACGTATTTCATTTCTATCGTCTGCGTTTATTCAACTTAAGAGGGCGGGACGGAATAGTGAGAGTCTGGCATGTGGTTCGTATATATGGCCAACAATGGGGTCTTTTATGATTGTGACATTCCTTGAGATTATTATGATGCTGATAACAATAATTGTGTAATGTTGGAAAAGCCCCCGCTTTGCAGTACGCACAGCTCTGCAAATGTTTACCCAAACCCGAATCAATCAAATGCCAGCACAGCGTCTGCCTTTCATTGTGGCAATTTAAAGACGAACTAAACAGATAGATAGATATCCCCTAATCATTGAAGAAAAGAGTAGAAAATAACGCACACCAAACCCAGATCCAAACCCAAGCCAATCAAAACTGCGAAACCCATTTAAAGCAAACAGAACCCAAAGCAGACGCAATCAGCTGCTAAAAATCCTTTCTCTGCTGATTAAAGGTCTTTGCTCTAAATATCTATTTATGCCAGGGTTTCTTCTTTTTTTTTTTGCACCCAAGTAATGCCAAAATTCTTTATGATTGTGTGTATTTGCGGCTCATAAATTATGCAAATTGTTGCTAGGGGTGTGACCAGGGCTGGTTGGTTGCTGCAAAAGTGCCAGGGATTAGCAGACAGCTTACAGCTTTTAGCTAGGGGATTTTTGTGCTTTTTGTTTTATTTGCTATTGTTATTTATTATTATTATTTTTTGTACAAATATTATATTATGCACATTTATTATTTCAATAATGGCGCAATATAAAAAAAAGAAGAAGCACAGCAACAAATTAAAATATTAATAAAGAATGCAAAAGTATTTGTGTCAAGCGAAAACATACAAAAAAAAACTTGCACATTTTGCACAATTTATTTACAAAAAAAAACGCGCATGTAAACAACTGTAAATGTTAAATTATGCAGAAATAAAATCAGTCCGTCAATAACAATAACAAACATTAAATTTAAATGCTGTTTAACCTGTAAACTGCCAAAGGCTTTCAATTAAATCACGCACAAAACCTTTTCCATTATTTATGATTATTTTGTTTGGCTTGTTATTATCAATAATAAATTGTTGTAAATTATTTAAATTTATTTATGCTCAATTTCAAATAGCTGCATTTTTTATAGCATTTATTTTAATTTTGGTTTTTTTTTTCACAATTGCGGTAAAAATAGCTGAAATGTGTGTGTGTGTTTTGTCTATTTGAACATTTGGAATTTGGCACAATCAAAATGAAAACAAATATGAAAAAAAGCAAAAAGCAACAACTGAAATGCGGCGAGTATTTTTAATTGTTTTCGAGTGAAAGCAACATTTGGAATGTTGAGACATTATTCAAGATATCATTCAGTTAATTACTTTTATAAATTTAAATAAAAGCAATTTATGAAAATATGATCGGAATACTAAACATCATTTTCAAATAAGCTGTTCATATTTATTTATTTATTTGCTATTTATATTTGCGAAATATGATTATTCAATTTTTCTAATTGTTTGCATTTCTTGTTGGTATCTTTTCAGGTAAGCTTCATGAGTAATTAAAAATGTTGGGTAAAAAACAGACTTTGCAATATTAAACTCTTGGATTTGTAAGTATTGTCTCAGAGTGAGGAGAAATTCGGATCTCATTCAGTTTGTAATTACTTCTGTCATCATCATTCATTAACTTTGATTTCCATCTGTGTTTCATAATGATTTAGTTGTGCTTTTTCGAAGCGTTGATTCATTTCAGACTTGATTCGCCTCTGTAAATACCCACAAACATTGGCCATTCTCACAGCTTAAGCTGTTTTTTTTGGGTTCCCTGAAAATAACTTATAATTCCATTGAACTCGAGTGATAAGCTATCAGATTTACAGACCCTCATAAAAAAATGCTTATCAATCATTGTGCATATTGCCAAAAATATTGCAAGACATGAAAAGAAACATTGCTTCGCAATCCGAAGTTCAAATACCCTGAATATATTTATTTATATATATACATATACAATTGCAACAACAACTATGCTGAATATCAATTATATATTGATGATTTTTATAGAGTTCTAAACTGTATTGCCAACTTTCTGACTAATATGACTAATATAATACCCTTTATAAAGATAAACAAACTGAAGCAAAGAATTCAAGGTCGAGTTGAATAAACTCTTCTTTGTTTGACGCTATAAATATATGTCTGATATATGTGCGGTATGCACAATATAAGCATATATCTGTATAATATAATTTCACTTAATTTTCATTTGTTTTGCACAACCCCGATGAAAACAAATTGTGATTTTCCTTGAACTCGGGCCATTTGGATTTTTTTAAAGTCAACTTACTTTAATTAGCCGTTTGACCCCCCTGGACGATTTGAGATATCGAAATATTTTGAAATTTGTTGCAGTCTCAAATATTTGCACTTTGAAAGGCGCGGGCCTCACAATTAATGAGAGCTTATGGTTTTATTTTTTATCGATTGCTGACACGCGAGATTTGCGACTCAAATCGCTTTGTGCGGGGATTATGTTCAACAAAAAAAAAAAAATGGAAAAAAAAAGAAGAAAAATTTGAAAAATTAGATTGTCTCGTTGTGCCGCCTCCAATTCCTCCCTCGTCAGCTCATCAGCTACCTGCCACCTGCCGCGTCATGGACTGATAATCCGAAATTCGCGTTCCACGGCAGGCATTTGAATTATTTGCCAGGGAAGCTACCTTCTGCGCCCATGAAAAATCGAATCCCCCCTCCGCGCCCCCACCCTTTGCACATGACTTGCGTCAATTATGCGTTTTGCCAATGGCACATTCTGTTCTTGAGGGGAAGGGAGGGTGAAGGTGGGCGGAAGGGAACTGTGTTGCTCTCTCCCCTGCATATCTTGGCCTACGACTGGCTGCAAAGGTTTCCTTCCTGTATTGCCCATCTATCTATCAGCTGCGTGCCAGATACCGAATACCTATCCCCTCCCCCCACTCCCCACATACGCACATTTAATTTATAGAAGTCACGTGAGCGGCATTTTTTATGCACAACCCTCCTGCAATCCGCCATTCCCAACCTTTTTCCTTTTCTTATTTTTTTTGTATCCAATGGGAGTCAGAATCGCAATCAGTCGGAAAGACGAAGCGTGCCGGATTTAGCTGACTGCTTCTTGATTTGATGACTTTGGCAGTCATCAAGAGATTTGCTTAGCCCCAAAGCAAACACACACACACACACAAGGAACAACAAGTCCTAGCAATATTTAACTGTGTGTGCACCCAACAACTTTAAGATAAATCCGAGGCAGAAGCAACGGGTTGACAGTCGCAAGTGCTTGAGACAAATAATAACTGTCGCAAATCGTGATTGAGTGAATTTATGGCAATATATTTTTTGGCACAAGTGCAATGCGTCTCGGCTCGCTTCTTTGGCATGGCCACCTCTTCCCCATTGATTTATTAGCAGACTTGCAGAGAGAAAGAGAAATGGAGAGCGAGAGCGAGACAGATCCGCTAGAGAAAGAGTAGGAGAGAGAGAGTGCAGAGTGAAGACATCAACGGGAGCACTGTTTAAATGAATTATATGGCGCTCATGTCGCCGACATCATAAATCACAAACAAAACCCATTTGTATTTGAAATGTGGTTGTTTGTTGTTGTTGTTGTTGCTGTTCCTTCGACTTGAGGCATTTTTGGCACGTGACTCGAAGCAGCGTCCATTTCAAACTTGTTCTCTGCCAAAGATTGACCAGATATATACACTTGATTTGTTCTTAATGGAAAGGCAGAAATATATGAAATGTACGGGCTGCATTAACAGATTGCCAACAATTGTGGGTGGTTGGGTTTGTCTATAAATAAAGCCAAAGCTTCTGAGCTTTTGGATCTGAATTGAATTGTAGAAAGTTGAAATACTGCAATACTTATAAGATATAAAAAGAAATACAACGGTTATCTTGGCCAAATCATGAATTATATACGCAGTCCGGAGTTGGAAATATTATTATGTGAACTGAATATTCCACATTTGTGTGGTAGTTAGTTAATACTTATCTTTCGACCAATTATTGATATTATTGAACAGGAATATATATACTTAAAGGGGCAGTAGATGACTTCTTCAATTCGTTATCACGACAGATCAATCAGATTGAAATTTAAGTTTAAACCTATTTCTTCTTCCTCCAAGTAATCTTATATTTTGGTTTTTTATGTAAATCTGAAGTATAGCTAAGTAGTAAGTAGTCAGGACTAGTAACTAATAAGAAACGTTTTACTTGAGCAGAGCAAACAAAGTTTATCGACCCAAAATATTAACCCAGCTTTTGTCTTCTTTTGGGCTTATCATATGAGTAACAACTAATGGAGTCCCTCCTGCCCTTCCCCCACCCCGTTTCACATACTTGACTCGTTAAACATGTTTACCTAACTGGCTTTTACTTACCTTTAGTCTAACTTTGGCAACTTGGCGCAGAAGTTGAGGGGGGGGCTTTTAGACTGTTGTGTTGTTTGCACTTGCGTGATTGGCATCCGTTTGCCATATCATCAGCATTATCATTATCGTCATTATCTACATCATAATGAGCATTGTCATGGATGGAGGCAATCAAAATGTTTAGCTTATGCCATTAAATTGTATTTTTATCAGCTTATGCCTCCGATTGTCTTGACTCTCTCTCTCTCTCTCTCACTCTCTCTATCTCCCACACTATCTCTCTCTTCTTTTCTCTATTTTTTCTGTGAGGCCGAAAAATGTTTGCGCAATAACTGAGTAAACAAATGAAAGTTACACAAATAATAGCAAAAGGTTAAAGTTTAGCCAAAACTATAACTGTAACAATAAGAAATTATGTACATAAACAAAGATAACAATTGTAAAAAGCAAAGACACAAAACAAAATGGAAAAGAGAAGAAAGATAAGAGTGTAATAAAGTGAGTCGAAATTAACTGAAAGGCAACACACGTGTTTGCCACGCACGGCAAGAGACAAAGATGGCGTAAGATAGCCAGAGACAGAGACAGAGATAGAAAGAGACTGAAGGAGAGAGATAAAAGTTAGCAAGCTAACGATATTAAACAAAGCAACTGGCCAAAAATAAAGAGAGTAAAGTGTGTTGTTGTTGTTGTTGTTGCTTTGCCGTGAAATATTTTGCAAATGACGCAATTTTGCAAATGACAAAAAAGAATGAAGAAATTTGTTTTTGTTTTTTTCATTTTGTTGTATAAAACGGCAGCCAACACGACGCTCGCCCATTTTTGGAATGACACACATAGGCAGAGAGACACACATACAAACATACATCTTTACATGGAGACAGACATAAATAAATACATACATAAATACATACACACACACACACACACACACTATGTGCCTCAGTTTGTAGTTTATGCCATTTGTGCTGTTGCTGTGCGCATTAAATTATGCGAACGATATAATTTCATTATCGGACAGAAAAGCAGAAAAGTCAGCGGTTCAGTTCATTGGCATACGGGGCGGATGAGTGTGCCTAACACACACACACACAAACACACGCACACACACCGGCATATGCAAATACTCGTCACACTTGAGCTGAGTGTACAAAATTTCGTTGAGTTGAATTTATTATTTAATTACGAGACGACAGCCAGCAGAGAAGAACAAGGCAATGAGACAAGACCCAAAATTTGTGCTATGCATCTGTATATAGACACAAATTTTGCGACTTAATGTATCTTAGCTCTGTGTGTGTATGTGTGTGTGTGTGTGTGTAGAAGTACCTACGCTGCCAAAAAAGATAGCAAATGCAGAAAGGAAAAAAAACAGAAAAAATAAACTCGCACTTGAACTCGACTCGTCTCAGCATCTTTTCTTTCACTCAACTCGCTTCCTCGCTCTCCCTCTCTCTCCCTCTCTCTCCCTCTCTCACACTCTCTATCTCTGTTCTGCGTTTGCTGCGATGTTTGCTGCTTGTATCAAATATTTTATCAGCACTCGCAATATTTGTTCTGTTACATTTGCGCTTCAATGCCTCAACACACGCTGTGAGAGATTGTCAAAAAAAAAATTAAATAAAGAAAAGAAGAGAAAAGAAAAGGGGAGTAAAAATACAAGAGGGAACAATATAAGGCATGTAAGATGTCGTCGTGGAGTTGCCTTCTTAGCAGGCATGTCAAACAACACCCCCCCCCCCCCCCCATCATCAACTTTGGCGCCCTTTGATGCTTTGCATGCGCTGATAAAGCAACTTTCTGTGGCTGTGCTCTATCTCTGTCTAACGCACACGTTCAGTGACGGCCGTCAGTTTGAATGCCAGTTAAACACTTGACAAACAGGCAACCAAATCTCTGCAGCATCAGCAGTTACAACAACAACAACAACACAGAAAATCAACTCGAGTGCCATTCAAATCATGTCACACGCACACATGTCGAAAGCTCTACCCAGAAGATTCACCTAAGCATTTAAATCTTTAACAACAGGCAAAAACATCTGTAGAGAAAATATAGAATGGATTAAAAGGGAAGAGGCAGTAAGCATATGCGACCTCAGTAAATATATATATATATATTCTTGTTCAGCATCAACAGTCGAGTCGATCTAGCCATATCCGCTGAACTGTGGGGTTTCTCAATTTGAATGCGACTATAAATTCTTATTGTTGCTATTATTATTATCCAATGCTATGGGCGTTGCTAGGTTACGCCCCATTCTAAATGGTTTATTTCATTTGCTGTTCAAACTGGGAACACTTAAAAAGAATTCCTCCAATTGGTTGATAAGCATTTCAAATTTTAACCACAATGAAAACCAATAATAATAATAAAATAATAAAATTGAAATAAATAGCCAACAACAACAACAACAACAACAATAATAATTAAGTTAATTTAATTGAAATTTTTGCGTCGCTCATTTTTTATTTTGTGGCATTTTGCGGTTGATTCTAAAAATTGTAAAATGTGCATAGTTTTTGGTGTGTGTGTTTATTGCGCTTATCGGTTGTGGTTAGGATTGCACTTGCTGTAAAGCGAGTTGAATGCTGCAACAAAATGTGGCAGCCAACATGACAGCATACTGTTCATTACTATCGATTACTATCGAAAACAATTATCACAATTGCAAACGCTTTAAATTACAATAATAGTAGGATCCCTGCAGCGAAGTTGGTTGCAATCACTCATAATTGTTGTTGCCACCTTCGTTTGTTGCACTTGAATTTCCAATTTGAGGTTAGATTCTTCAGCCTTTTCTACTCTAATTTTGCCATTGTTTTTCTGCCCTTTTTAATAAATACTTGCAGCTGCCGCTGGCGTCAAGTGATATTGTTGTTTTGGCAAATTTCCAGCACAAGAAAAAAATACAAAAGAAAACACGAAATAAAAGTGCATCAATTGCTGTGTGTGTGTGTGTATGTGTGCCTTTGTTTGTTGCATACAAATTTTATAGATTTTCAACGCCTGCCTTGCGATGCTGCCAAAATATCCTGCAGCGTTGTGGCACAAACACACACATACACCTGCAACGGCAACAGCAACAGCAACTGCAATGTTGTTGTGTGGCATTTTAAGTGAAAAAACGCCATCATCGTGGCTGTCCTTTTTCCTTCGCTCCCCTCTTCCTCTCTCTCTCTCGGTCCACCCCTCTCTGCATTTGCTTGTGTGGATCCTTTACCAAAAAACATATACTATATGCATATGACGGCTCAAGCTGAACCGTTCAATAATATCGTATGGCTGACTGGAATTTCAATAAAAATACTTTATCACTCACAAGCACACACTCACACACACACACACACTCACACATACTCACTCACACACTCATACACTAAAAAGAGAAATAACACTTGCTATTATTGGGGGGCGGGGATAACATTGAATATTTGCGTGCTCTTTGCATATATTTGTTGTCAATCTTCTTCTTCTCACCAGTGCTCTAAAATTCTGCTTTTATGTTTGAATCTCTTCCAACCGCTATTTAGTACGGCCAGCGTGTGCCAACTGCAGCTTCACCGAGTAACACAAACTCGAGCAGCTCATCGAACACGGGCTCCCAGAGCGGCACACTGAGCACCAGTCTGAGCAACACGACAAACACAAACACCACCATGGGTCCCAACGGTACGGCACAGAATCAAAATCAACAGGGCGGCGAGCAGTTGTCAAAGACAAATCTCTACATACGTGGACTGCAGCAAGGCACAACCGACAAGGATCTAATTAATATGTGTGCACAGTGAGTATTTATTTATTCAATTTCATTAATATTTAACGACACACCATATATATATATATAAGCAAGACAGCGTGACTGACTGACTGACTGACTGACTGACTGACTGACTGAAGGACTGATTGAATGACCGATTCTAATTTTCAACTGACTTTAAATACTATCCCAAAATCACAGCTGCTGCGCATACACTTTAAAAATAGATTTATTTCAGTACTATCTATCGATTGGCATTTAAAATGTTTACTGTACATCGACTGGAACTATATGCCTACCTACCCCCCCCCATCCATCCCCCCACCGTTAAATGAAAATGTGTATTTTTGTTTGGGTGGTGCTAGCCGCTAACCCTTAGCTGGTGTGGAGGCCGGCCGCCATGTATCAAAATTTGCTGTGAGCCTCAAATTCAATTCGTGCTAATGAGCAGCTTAGCTTCAACTCATTCCGCTTCGTTGAATTTCTACAAAGGCCGCACACACAATTTAATACACTCCCCCAAAAACAACACTCGTGGAGGTGGGTTGGAGGTTGGACGAGCAACCCCAACAAAAAAGAAAAGGCAACCCCAGGAAGCAAGTTGCTGCAAAACTAAACAAAATTCAGTAATTAGTGTGCACACTTTATTAATGGTCACGTAAAAATGTGTAGTAAAAACAAATAGGCTTTAAGTATGGCGACTACTTGAATATTATGATTATGATGTGGTATATTGCTCATATTACGCATACGCAATGTTGGCACACTTTATTAAGGCCGAGCCAGAAAAAAATATGCATAAAAATATAAGTAAAACAATTAGACGCCGCCGCCACGCACATAAAAAACTAATGAACAAAATAAATATACACTGTTGTACATATATATATATATATAAATATAAGTTTCTGAACGATATTTCTCTATATATATATATGAAACGCAGCGGGCAAGATGCATAAGTCAAGTGAGGATCAGGGGTGGCAGGAGGAACCTCGGGTGAAGGGGCTGTGTGTGCTCACTTAATAATAAGTCAAATAATTAAATTGAAGGTTAATTTCGTTTTTATTTGTGGCATAGCAGCTAGGCGTGGTTTGGGGCGCCAGGACTGGACTCTCGCTAAGCCCACCCACTTATTAATATTATTATGATATTTTTTGTGCTGCTGCTTGACTGCTGCGAGGCAATCAAAATAAGCGGATTACTTGCCGGGCAGCTTTAATATTATTATAACTACATATAAACGATTATAGTGGCAAGTGTGTGCGGCCTGGGGGTGGGTGTGAGTGTTATCGATGTCTGTAACTATGCTGATATCGATTTAATTTGCTCAGGCGAGGCGGCAGGACTCGCGCAGTTTACAGGCGGACAAAATAATTCGTTGCCTACTTTGCAGCGTGCGGCATTAATATTGCATTTTAATGACCATTTAATTGCCTTTTTTTGTACATTGGCAAACCAAAACTGCCGAAAATAATGCTTTTGACCTCGCTGGCACGTCACGCTTTTGACAAAAAACCAAAGTCAACAAATGAAATTGAAAATATAAACAGCTGAGACCGGACCCAGCCCGGACACGCACAGCGCTTATGATAGTCGGACAGATATCACAAGTTCTGCATTTGTAAACAAAAGTATAAGTCTCACACACACACACACACACCTACACCTACACTATGACATGCAAAAGTCATGTAATTAGTCACTTTATGTTTGTTTTACATATGTTTATTTCCCTCCACTAATTCACCGGTCTGCCGTGTTTTTTTCCACTCTGTTTCTCCCTTACAGATACGGAACAATAATATCAACCAAGGCTATTTTAGATAAAACAACAAACAAATGTAAAGGTATTTTTTTCTTCACCATTCTCATCATTATTTTATTTATGTGTGTTTTTCGTATATGTATTATTAGTATGTGTTTACGTAATCAAAAAAAAAATACAAAAACAACAAAAAAATACAAATATCAAAACAATTATTTATTTTTTTTTTGTTTTTTGTATTTATTAGTTTTTTTTTTTTAAATATGTGCAGTATTCAAAAGGTTAACAAAGATAAAAGAATAATTAATACAATTATTTATTAATTTAACATTTGAATTCAATTTATAAATGTGCAAATCAAATTCAAATTAAAAATGTGTAAATTAAACTCAAATTATAAATAATTTGTTAATTAAATTAAAATGATAGTTAATAACTAATTTCATGAATACTGGGCATATTTAAAAGTAATTTAACTTAATATCTATAATAATTTTTTCTATAATAATTTCTCTTAAATCTTATTGCTCGTTCTCGTTATTTGTGTCTGGTACATTGATGTATTTATCGAAAATGAAATATGAACAATTGGCAAACTATCGATTTTCGATTTTCTATGTTTTACACCTTCTTCTTGGCTTTCATTTGATTAATTATTTATATTTTTGAGTTTATGATTTGGTCAATTTCTCATTTCACGATCGTATCATCCATGCATTATTCACTTCTCTACTACTGCACTCTAACCCAAATATATATAACCTATGTATATCAATTATTCTAATTACTACTAGTACTACTACTACTGCTAATGATAACGATAACGATATTATATGCCCTACCGATACTCTTATAAATATATATATAAATTGTATGGAGAATAACGAGCTCTCTGTACAAAATGTGTGTGTATGTGGAAAGGCTTAACCTCCTACGCTGTAATTTGATTTACTTCTGGTGATAAATACTATATAGTTCTCCTCTATTTATTACTTATTTACGTATCTTGTCCCGATGTGTTGTGTTTTTTAAGTTTAATTTGAAAAATCGCGCCGCCAAACCAATTATTAATTTATTTTTCACAACTTTCTCTTTCTCCCCCCACTTCTCTATTTCTATCTCATTCTCTATTTCGTACCGCCATTCGAAATTCTTTTCGAATATATTTTGTTTTTGTTTTGAACGATTTTTTCACATTCTTATTTTGGTTAAACCAAATCTTATTTTGCACGTGCAAAAAACAAACCCTATTTTTTCGAAATGTGTGCCAAAAATAATCAACTTTACTATTTGTACAATTTTATATATATATTTATATATATTTCAACATGCAATTAAAAAAATTCCACCCTCCCCCCTGTAAAACTAAACACACACCAAACGCAACGAACCAAAAAATAAAAAAATAAATAAAAAAAATATTAAAAACGAAAAAAAAAACAAAAAAAAAAATACGAAAAACAAAAACAAAACAAAAACAAAATATGTTTCTTACAGGTTACGGCTTCGTCGACTTCGAGCAGCCAGCCTACGCTGAGGGCGCCGTCAAGGGACTGCAGGCGAAGGGCGTGCAAGCTCAGATGGCCAAAGTGGGTATCTGGGTGCTTCATAGGCCGGCCATTGTACGTTTGTTTGCATGCAAGTAATACTCACCCCTCACACCGCAAACTATTCCAACCTCCTTACCCCCACACTCCCCCGTATCAATACCCACCAAGACCTTTCCGTAATCCGCTACCCGTAATCCGTAATCCGTACCTAACCTCAAACTAAAAAAAAAAATGAAAGAAAAAAAAAACCCGTTTGTTAAAATTCCAACCTCAACATTTCATTTCAATTCGTTTACTGTGTGTGTGCCTCAAAAAGCTTTTGTTTTTTAAGTTTGTTTTTAATTATTTGTAATATTATTATTCTAATATTTATTATTACTATTTTAGTATTTTATTTATATATCTATCTAATTTTGTGTGTGCTTGGGCACTTTATGAATGTGAAAAAACTTCAATTTTGAGATGCTGGTTAACAGCTTTTCAACTATACCATTCAAAGCACAAAGTTTGCTTTAAGCCCGACTTCAAATCTGAAAACTCACTTCATACAGCTGGATTTATATAAATTCCAACTGATTCATATAAATTCCAACTGATTCATATAAATTCCAACTGTTCCTGTTAAAGTACAAAGTTTTCTTTAAATCAGTTTGCAAATGTGAGAAGAAGGAAAAACACATTCACCAAAAGCTGCGGCGCTTTCAGAGAAAAACATCTAGAATTTGCTTTGCATTCCGTGCATTCAGCAAAGTTGTAAATGCTCGACCCCCGACCCTTAAAGGTCAATATGCCCACGCCATGTGCTCAGTGCTGAGTGCTGAAACATTTCGCCAGAGCTGCAAATTCAGGTTTTTGTGTGGGTGGATTTCAGTTTGTCTCTTATCTGAGCCGCTGAGTCCCTTTGCATTTCCATTTCACAAACTTTGCACATTTGGAGTGTGTGTATGTGTGTGTGTGTGTGTGTGTGTGTGTGTGTGTGTGTGTGTATGTCTGCTGTCAGGTTGCCAATTCACATGGAGTCGGTCACATTTGGCAGCTGAATTTTAGAATTGGCTGGCGAATTTCTATTGATTTGCGATGCTGTCTTTCTTCGAAAATAAATTGCCCAAATATTTTTATAAATTCGTTTCGATTATTTTCATTTCAATTTGTATGTTTCAAATCAAGCCTGAACCCTAAACCTGAAACTGAACCCCCCACAAGCTACATGTAACCCGAAATAAAAACCGAACCCCCTTAAACCTTAGCTAAACCCCTAGTTTGTAGTGTTGTTAAACTTTATAAGAGATTCGTGTAAATCGTATAACGTAATATATACTATCCCCAGAATATTTAATACCTAGCCCCCCAACCCCACACACACACACACAAACACTAAAACACACACACATATATATATATATATATATATATATGTATATACCCAATTTAGAAATTATGAATACATTTTTAGCGTAGCTTATACATACCTGTTTTTTAATTGAACATTTTGATATACATACATATACAATTTGAAGCAGCAAGAACACGAAATTGTTGAAATTATTTGTTATGTACTCGTAGATACATACATATACATACACATACATACACATAAATACATATTTCCTCTATAGAGCATAGCCGCTACAAATTTCCAATTTCCAATTAAATGCGTATTTGTGCGTTCAATTATAGTGTGTAAATTCAATTTATATTTGAATGCAAATGCATTTATTAATGTCATCCATTAATTTCAATTTGATTTCTCTCTCTCTCTCTCTCTCGCTACTAGTATTTATTGTAATATCAAAATAAAAACGTTAATTTTGATCTCTTTAATCTTCCTTTAGCAGAAATACAAAGAACAACAAAAATAAACCCTTAAAAAAAACCAAAAACAATCCCTTTTAATAATAATTTAGCGGATATTTGTTGGTAAATTTGAATTAATTCAAAGAAATATTTTTTATTTTTTGTTCAACAATTTCTTCAACAATTTAGTTTAGATAGTCGCCAGGTATATTCTCAATTAGTGTAACATAAAAGCTCTATAAGTAGTATATTACGTATATTATATGCCTAGAAATCATGTTTAAAGTACAACTTATCCATCAAGCTGTTAACTTAGAAAAAGTTAGAGAAAAATGTGATTCGGCTTGCCGTTGATTCAATATCCTTGCAGACTATCAAATAAAACTTTTATTACTATATATAAACTATACAAATGAAGATATATATGCTAAATATAATGCATTGAAATCATAGATATATATATATATATATATATATATATTTTCTCGCATATAAACTTTATCCGATTGGATGCAACTTATTGCGAGTTATACTCCAAGTTTTGCAAACATATTAAAACTCAGATTAAATCACTGCAAGGATATTAAATTCAGTGCCTCAAGCAGTGCGCCTATATAATGTATATTTATCTTCTTTTCATTTATTTCTTAGTATTTCTGCTATATGCATAGATATATAATAAAAATAATTATATTTAGTAAATGCTGAAGAAAACTAAGATATATTATATTATATATTCGTAACAGTTAACCAGACATAAACAGTAAACACACACACCTATAAATGACACCCAAACTTAGTGAACTCTCCACAAAAGTTGTAAATCATTAAACATTTTTGATTTAAGTAGTCAACTTCAAGTCAATAATTGAGTACCTAATTAGCCCAACTTGGTCCATTCACAAAAATCACATTCAAATTACATTCGTGACTCTCTCTCTCCGTAGCTGCTGAGTAGACGAGAAACCAATTAAAAGTTATGTACTGTAACTGTCATCAGTATTTTAGACACTTTAGTCGCATAAATCGTAACAGTTAATTAGTTGGTAAAAAGAGAGAAATGCGCTGAGAAAAACTTGTAACCAACTCGCCAAAAACAGCCAACAAACACTTTAATTACCATCTATATCAATAGTGATTCGTAATGGTATTTTTAGGAGCTCATCTTAAAGTTGTGTGTGTGTGTGTGTGACATAAACGTAACGTAACGTAACGTAAACTTATAGATAATATAGATCAAACTATATATTTAGAATTGATGCTCATTTAATCTCTCTTTATATATATACTTAACTAACTCTCTATAATCTAAAAAAAACAAAAATTGTATAAATTGTAATCGTATATTTGAAGTTATAGCCAGCCATATAATCAACCTACCAAGTTTGTTGTTTGAGTACGCAAAATGCTACAAACCTGCGCCGGCCAAAAAACTAAGATATAAAAATACAAAAACCAACAAAAAAAAAAAAAAAACAAAACTAAAACTAAACTAAGTATAAATAAAAAACGAACTCACATTAAAACTAAGACATACATAAGTGATCAGGTATTTAACTTAATTAAGTCCATTACTAGGCAGTTCCTCATTCAAAATCTAAATCAAATACATCTACACACACGTGTGTATATATACACATCTAACACTAACTGTTACACTTCAATTTCTGTATATATCAATTGTTGTTTTTTAAGTCTTTTAGCGGATTTTTAATTTAAAAAAAAATTCGCTAGTTTTGTGTTTTAGGTATTTTAATTAAGCTTTTAGGTCTTGTGCTGAGGCATTTTACACACACACACAACATACAACATACTACATAAACATTAAGTCAGGCACACATATACACACACACACACACACCCACACACCAACACTCACTCAACAGAGACACACACACACACAGACAGAGCCAGTATACCAATAACAGTAAACGTAATTGTACAAGAAATTTTTACTAATGACAAAATTTCTACGTTTTAATTTTCTTTCCTCCTCTCTCTCTCTCTCTCTCTCTCTTTTGAAACGCGTCTTCTTTGTCGCACATCTACACCTACACCTACACACACACACACACAACACAACACACGCACACACATAACACACATATATATACAACACGCACACACTTCATTCCCACACATACATACAACATGCGCTTGTGCCAATAAACTGCTTTTGTTTGTGTATGTTAAAATCTTTGTGTGTGTGCAATCTATGAAACAAACGAAACAAATCAACTAAAACTGATTCGATTGATCCTCCAACAACAATAAAAACAACAATCAACAAACAACAACCAACAACCAACAACAACAACAACACACACACGCCTGCTGTCCTATGCATCCAACGACTACACAGCAACAGGAACAGGATCCCACAAATTTGTATATTGCAAATTTGCCACCACACTTTAAAGAAACCGATCTGGAGGCAATGCTAGCGAAATATGGACAAGTTGTATCCACCAGAATATTGCGTGATCAGCAAATGAACTCAAAGGGTAAGTTAATACAAAAAACAAATGAAATAAATGCACAAATTTTGATGATATTCATTTATACATCCTTAATCTTTGTTTGCCACCACAGGCGTTGGCTTCGCACGCATGGAGAGCCGCGAGAAGTGCGAACAAATTATACAAATGTTTAACGGTAACACAATACCGGGTGCCAAAGATCCGCTATTGGTCAAATTCGCCGATGGCGGTCCCAAAAAGAAGAATCTCTTCAAGACGCCCGATCCGAATGCGCGCGCGTGGCGCGATGTCTCCGCCGAGGGCATACCCGTTGCCTACGATCCGAGCATGCAGCAGAATGGAGTCAGTGTCAACGTTGGCACACCCATCGGGGTGCCGTACTCTCGCTTTGGTGCACCCCAGGTGGGCGGTTATCAGGTCGCTGGCTCGCAATGGATACCCGGCTACATGATGACACAGCCGATCACTCAGGTAGATGATCAGGTGAGTCCAGAGAGCACATTCGTCATTTGGTTGCGACTGTATGCCCAACATTTATCAGTATTCCTCCTCTGCGTTGCAGTACATGCAAATGGCAGCCGCTCCCCAGTTGGGCGTCACCTCGTACAAACCGGAGGCTGTTAATCAGGTGCAACCACGCGGCATCTCGATGATGGTCAGTGGCGATACGGCTGTGCCATATGGAACAATGATGCCACAGTTGGCCACCCTCCAAATTGGCAACTCTGTAAGTGCTCTCCATCGGGTCTCCAATATTTATGCATATCACAAACCTCTTTGCGTGTAAATATATAGAATACTCAAACACCTCTGTCAGAGCTGAAAAATGAACGGAAAAATGGTCCGATTCAGCTCCGATAGTTCTTCAGCTCAAATATATGAGACAGTGATCGCTCGAAAATTGGACTGTTCTGAATCTAGAGTTGATTTCTATTCGGTTTCTTAAAACAGAATTTACTATTTTTTTGGGAACATTTTCTGAAATTTCTTTTCTCGGGCAGTTCTAAAATCCGAGCGACCACTTTATGTGTAAAGAAATGCGAGCGAATATAACTTTTGAATAGATGTAGAAAACTGTGAAGTTGCTTTGCGCTCTTCAGCTTCTTCATTGTCTATCGTGTGTGTGTGTGTTGTGTGTTGTGTGTTGTGTTGTATGTCTGTGTGTGCCTTGTTGCAATTGAAATTTGAATGACGTTTGATATATAATTTGTATTCTATATCTGTTCTTTTATTCCATTGTTTTTTCCGTTCTCTTTTCGGTTCCTTTATAGAATTTTTCTCCATCGTTACAGTATATTAGTCCAACTTATCCATATTATGCACCACCACCAACTATTATACCAACAATGCCAATGACAGATTCCGAACAGGCTAGCACAGCTGCATCACCCGACGAGGCATACACACAGTATCCACATCAAGCCGCTCCCAAATAGGTCTTCGCGAGGTGAGTGATGTCTCTCTCTGTCTCTCTCTCTCTCTCTCTCTCTCTCTCTCTTCTTTTCTGTCTTTAACTCTCACTGTCTCTTCCGTCTGATATTTTGATGAGACAAGAGTCTCTCTTAAAACGCTTTCCAAGCTGCTCTTCCAGTCCTTGATACTGAGTTTTCATTCATCTGCTTTAGTAGTGCTTTGTAGCAGGTGCTTACTGTACCACCGGGTCACTCACTCACTTAGATCGCTGTTGCTTTACAACGTTTGCCAACACTGCTTTGCATGTGCTGTGTGTGCGCGCTTAAGCCTTTTCCAATCCCACCCCCCCCCACTTACACTTTTCCAACACTCACTCGCCGCATTTCATTTCGTATTTTGCAATACTTTTGCTCTGCTTTTATCGATCAATAGTGCATTATCTTTATCACTCCCATCATCAACTATACACACACACACACACACACACACACACACAGACAGACAGACAGACAGACACACACGCTTATTTCTACACACTTCTCTCTTCATTCGTTTTGTGTGCTGCTTGTTGTTGCTTGCCTGTTTGCTTACAATCTGTTCATGACTCTGGAACGAAAGACTCTCATAACTAAACGCGATTCTTTTACTTTCTTCTCTTTTTTTTATAACTACAATAATTACAACATACGCTCGCTCTTGCATACTTAGTATAGTTACTAAGCAGCCTAAACTCTGGTAATACATACTAGGTAAATATCACTAAACATATAACATTTACCTCTTTACCACCCACTCCTATTATAACCCTTATTTCCCATCTACCACGTATCCCCTCCACTCCCCACCCAGCAGAACTTAGAAGAAACCGTTTTAAAGATTTGTGAAAACCTGTACATAAAGATAAAGTATGGTTTCTTGCAATCCCCCAATCCTTACCCTAACTAACTCATCAATTCTTGTATTCTAATCGATTTTTGTGACCATTACAGATATAATATTTTAGTACCCCATTTGAGTACTATATGATGGACGCGACCGAAGGCTAGCGATGGGAGCTTTGAGCGCTGGAATAACAACAAGAACAACAACAACAACATTAACATTAACAACTACACAACAACAACAGTAACACCAACGCCAACAACAACAACAACAACACAGGCTGTGGAGGAAGCAGCAACAACACATCAGGAGACCGGATTCAGTTTGATAACAGTAAAATAATGCTGTTCCCTAAAAAAAAATAATAAAAAAAAAACATTGTTTAAAAAAATATAGAAATGAGAGAGAATGAGTTTAAGAGTTATGTATAAAAGAAAGAAGCGGAAACAGCAACAAGAAAAAGAAAAAGAAGAGAAAAATACATACATAAATAAAATG
The DNA here is from genome assembly GCA_035044105.1 of Drosophila nr. perissopoda 5 BK-2023a. Taxonomy (NCBI): domain Eukaryota; kingdom Metazoa; phylum Arthropoda; class Insecta; order Diptera; family Drosophilidae; genus Drosophila; species Drosophila nr. perissopoda 5 BK-2023a. Next base: position 6,830,579 of record JAWNMK010000124.1, read on the forward strand.
TAAGAGCGATTGAAGCGACGAAGTTAAGTGAGAGCGTTAAAAAGTGAAGAAAAGCAAAGACTAAACTTAAATAATAGAAATTAGTTATACACTAAATAAATGCTTTAACAACAGCAGCAAAGTGAACGTGAACGACAAAAGGTAGTAGAAAACGTGGTCGGAATTTTCATTAAAAACGAGATGGTAAAACTCGACAGAAGACGAAGAAGAGGGGGCAACATTTTCTCATAAGAGAAGTTAATAAACAAAAAAAAAATATAAAAAAAAAAACTATAAAAAGCAACTCTGCAACCAAACACTTGAAGCAACAACAATTTGCATAAGGAAAACGCAAATTTCTAGTTAAGTAAATTTATATAAGAAATAAAAAGAAAATCCTCAAGAGAAATCTTGCTGGTGGAAAACAGAAAATTAATTGCGCATATTAATGTTTAAGAACAAAACCGACAAATTTGCTAGTTGCGATTTTGTTTAGAAGTAAAAGCAAAAACAACAAAAACAAAAAACATAATCCGAAAAACCCAAAAATTTGTGCAATGTATGTTAAAATGAACAACAAAACAAATAACAAACAATTTGATGATTTACAGCAACAATAATGAAAGATAATGAGAATAAAACGAAAATCGAACATGAAAGTCAAGTAAAAATGAAGTACATTTATTTTTCATTGTCGTCAAGAAAGTGTTTTGTCGTTTTCCATATATTGTTTGTTTGTAGTTTTAGTTTGTCATGAATTTTCCATGAATTGAAAATGAGAGTCGAGTGTTTTAAGCTAAATGCAAGCACAAAGCAAAAAGAGACCCCAAATATTATCCACAAACGAGATGACATTGTTTTTGTTTTCTGTCACCAAATTGTATAAAGCAAAAAGAGAAGAGAAGAGAATGTGACTATATTGAAACTTTTCTATTTGTTAATTGCAAACGTTTCACACAATTCAAAAATTTGCTATAATTTCAAATGAAACCGCAGAAAGAACGAAAAATAAAAACAAAAAAAACCCGCCCCGAAAAAAAGGGGTTGAAAAGTAGTTTTAAGTACTAGCAAAAATGCAGTAAGCAGCAAATTTAGTAGTTTTAGATGATAACAAAAAGATGATAAGCGACAACAAGATGATGGAGAAGGAGGAATAAGAACGTAAAGAATGATAATGACGATGATCATTAACAAGAGAAAAAAACAACCGATAATGTTGAGGTAATAAGAGAAACATATAAAACAAAAAAAAGAAAAGAAAAGGAGAAGAAATTAAATCTTTTACTAGTTTTTAGCATATTTTTGTGCTCATCAGTCGATTTAATGAATTTTTTGTAGCTGTCTACAGTTTTTTACGTTTAACTGTGTGTTTTTTTCTAGCGACTAAAACTAACACATACATATATAAATATATATATATATATATGGAAAAACAACAAGATAGAAATAGCATAGCGTATTTTTTGTCTGCAAAGAGAAGAGGGGAAAAACTGTAGCAGAGTTTAGCAAAGAGTCGAGAATGAACGAGAGAAGGCGGCATAAGCATAGGAAAAGAAATGGAAAGTGCAAGGCTAACAATGAGGCATACACGATGAAACTTTATAAAAGGATGGCAAGCAAAACAAACGAGAAGTAGAAATGAAAAGAGAGATATGAAATTGTAGCATGTAGTTTAGCACTACATTGTGGAATTCGAAAAAATCGTAGCGAATTTGTAAGTGGAATGTTTTTTAATATAATTGCGAATGGAATGAAGATAAGAGTAGAGCAGGCAGGCAGGTCAAGGCCACAGCAGTAGCGGAAATGAAAGCAAATTAATGTTAAATGAAAAAATAAATAATGAAATAATAAAAAAAAAAATCTACGATTAGTAAACTAGCAATAAGAAACCAACAATAGATGAAGAAGAAGAAAACAAAAGAAATGAGAAAATGCAGCAGCGATGATTTCTTTAGTCTCTATTTGTAAGTCTTAAATAGTCGATGGGTTGATCGATCGTGTTAGATCGACAGACAGACAGACAGCACAGTGTTTGAAATTGGAGCCAATCGTATTTATTTTCTTTGACACAAATTCAGTCAGCCACACAACACAACAAACACACAACAAACACACAACAGACACACACACACTCAGACTCAGACTCGAACAACACGCCTAAGCACACATTGTATTTGTGATTTGACTAAATGGAAAAATTAAAAGTGAGTTGAGTGGCTATGAGAATCTCAGAGAAAGGCACACATAGAAAGGGCAGGGATTGAGAGAGAGAGAGAGAAAGCGCGTCAGTTTGATGAGATTCAGTTGGAATTTATCATCTTATTTCCACTCACACACATACACACACACACCACACACACACACATACAGACACACAAACAAACATTCCTGAGCAAAGTCTTTGATTTTCATATGTATGTATGTTAACTGATTTCGATTTATATAGATTGCCAAGTGAAAATGCCTATACATATATATACTAACAATCTATATAGACTACATATACATATATATAAATACAAAAAAAAAAAAAGAAAACACAACGCCAAAAGTCTTCCTAAGCCTAAACCAAAACAACAACAAAAAAGTGCAGTGCATGTTTTCTTATCAATGTTTATAACATATAAATAACAACAATTATCATATATGGTTTTTTTTTTGCTTCTCATTTTATATCTTTTCTAATTTGTACAATATGTAATTTGCTTTAGACTGAATACCAAAATGGAAATTGATACAATAATTAAAATGAATTCAATGCAGGATTGACAAACCTCACATACACACACGCACACACACACATACACATACACATAGAGACACACACGCACACATTGATAAACAATCTGTACATTTTGCATGCGTCAGAGAGTTAGAGAAATAATCGAAAAACAGAGAACACCAGCGAGAAACGGGGCAAATATTTTGCAAAAAACATTCCAAAACCAAAAACGGACTAAGCAAATTTTGTATACAAATTGATATTTTTAATAGAAGATGCAACACGAGAGACGCCTCTGCAAACAGAAACTAAAAACAAAAAAAAAACCAAATCAAAACCACTTCTGGATAGAAATCACAAATACAAAAGAAAATTTTGTAGAGTTTTTTGCTTAGAGTTTTCATGTTTCACACATTGACTTTTCTTAGCCCTCCTCCGCCCCTCCTTCTATACTCTGTAGTATTTCTACAAAAAAAAAGTGCAATTTTCGGTTTTCTTTTTAAAAGTATTTATTTAACTATGTTTTTCACTTGAAATTCGGTTTGTTTAGCAAACTTAAGCAACATTTTTGAGCTGTTTATTAGGCAGAAAAGCATTAAGTTTTAAGTTAATTAGAATGAAAGGATATGCGAAAAAGAAACAAGAAGAATAAGAAGAAGAAGATGAAGAAAAGAAAGAAGAATTGAAGATGAGCAAGAAATTGAAATCTTAGCTGCAAGTGAGTTTAGCAACTTTAGTTTTAAGCCAAACAATGGGGCAGACTAAACCCCATCCACACAAGAAGAAGAAGAAAAGAATAACACACATGTTGTAGATGAGTATAAAGAAGATAATGATGAAGTAGGTCTAGAAGTAGTAGGTGAGACAACAACAACAACTTAGTAACTAAGATCAAAGCACTAGCGTTTAAGTATAGCAGACCTAAGTATAGATTTCACAGAGAAGCGTCGTTGCGTTGATTCAGAACAACAACAAGATAATGGAGAAACAAGATGAAGTAGAATGAAGAAGAAGAAGAAGAAGAGTAGTTGATGTAGGACATATGATTTTTAATTGATAGAAACGCGCAAGCGTTTAACTATAGTTGGTTAGAGCTAAAGAACGACGACAAGAAGAATGAGGAGGGGAATGGTAGAAATTTGTAGTTTTTGTGTAGTTAGAACGAGGAAAGAAAGCGAGCGAGCGAGCGAGAGAGAAAGAGAAATGGAGAAGAGCCAGAGAGGGAGATGGAGTGGGGAGAGGGAGCGGCGCTTGCTTGCGTACGCAGTGTTGGTAAACGACGAGTCGTCAAGTTCGGATTAGATTTAATTTTGAATATATACAGTCGAGTCGATCGGTCGATCGTTTGGTTTAAATGGCATGCAGTGCTGCAGTTATGATTGATTGATTAATTAATTGGCCTGCTGCTGCGAGCAGATGGTCATTTTTTTTTATATAACAATTTAAAAAGCTACTTTGACAAACCAAACTTAAGGCTTGTTTGTTTTGCGTCTGTATTTTGTTTTAATTTAATGCGTTTTACTTTAGTTTTTTAACTAATTTTAAGTAGTTAATTTATTATTTGTCTTAAAAAAAAGAGCATAAAGCAGCAACAACAACAAAAACAACAACACCATCAACAGCAATCCCTTCAATTTTGCTCCTTGCTCTCAACTTGAAACGGAACAGAAATTTAAATTGAAATTGATGTATGTGTTGAAGTAATTTTTAAAGCAAATGTCTAGTGCGTAAAATTGAAAACTAAACCACAACAAAGAAAAAACTTTGAATAAAAAACTAAAAAAAAAAAAAAATATAAAAAAAAAATCAAGTAACTGTTTGTTTTTCATTTAAGACTCTTGTGTTCAGCATAATTTGCTTGATTGTTTTGTTTGTTTTTCCTCTATTCGTGTGTGATTTCTTAGTAGTTAAATGTTTTCTATATATAAATTTGAGAGTAAGCTTAATTAATTAACACTCACCTTTACACCAAATAGTTTCCAATAACAAATTTTAAATTAATTGAATTGTGTTTTAAACAAATGGGCAAAAAAAAACTTAGACATCTAAGTCGTTGTTAAGCGCGGCTGGAAGCAAAGTGAAAATGGAAAAGCATAAATGAGAAAAACATTTTTTAATTAAGCCAATTTAAGGAAATGATGAATATATATATATTTTTTTGAAACTTTTTTGACAAAACCAAACATAAAAAGAATGAATAAATAACAAAAAAAAAAAACAAAAAAAAGACATAAGAAATTTAAATAGCAAGTGAAAGGTAAAACGGAGATCCAATAAATGCAGCACGTTAGGCAAATCGGGCAACCGTAAAAACAACATACAACAAACAACATACAACATGTAGTTGCAGGTGTAGCGAACGTAGTGAAAGGTCAAATGGAAACAAGCTCATTAAATTTAAAAACAAAAAAACAAAAAAAACAAAAGAAAAGAAAAGAAATAAGCAAAAACGACGACAAAAGCGTAAAAGTAGCTGTAAGTAAACGAAAAAGAAAAAAACAAAAACAAAAACAAAATACAAGCTAGCACAGAGAAGCAGCTAATTAAACTTAGAGGCAAAACAGAAAATAAAAAAAGCTAGAAAAACAAAAGAAATACACTTAAAAAATGATCAGCGGTCAGCCGGGCGCAAAGTAATGTAAATTTCGCTTGTTGCTATTTTTAAGTTTTAAATCAAAGTCTTTTAAAGAACTTTATTCATTTCTCTTGTAAACGATAAACGTGGAACGCTTAGACGCGTTAACTGGTAACTATATCTCTCTTTGTAACTCTCCACAAAAAATAAAAAAACCAAAACATAACAAAAAAAAAAACAAAAAACCCTTTCGAATCTCTGTGTATTTTTTAAGGTATTATTTTTTGCATCAATGTGACGCTTTTAAGCATTTTTTATATGCATATGGAAAAGAATTGTATTTAAACTAGTAAAAAGCTAACAGAAAAACACAAAAAAAAACAAAAAACGTAAACCAAAACAAAAAAGATGAATAAGGACATAAGAAACAATGCAACAACTTTGCTAAAACTTTCAAATTTATATGCGTACTTTTTGTGCGCTCAACTTTAATGCAAAAAATCATACATTAAAAAAAAATTGGAGCTAAGGAGATAAAGTTAAAGAAAAAACACAAAAAAAAACATAAAACAAAAAATTATTGAATGAAAAACCAAAAAATAGTTTAAGCAAAACATTTTGCAGCTTTTGTGCTTATTTCGCTTAAGAAAAGTAAGACTAGTTGAAAAAAAGAAAAACAAAACAAAAATTAAATCTAATTGTAAGTAAAAAGAAATGAAAGTGCAGAACCGAAGAAACATTGAGGATGTGCGGCAAAGATGTGCAGAGCAGCAAAGCATTAAACAGAAAATAGCAAAAGATTTAAAAGAGAACAAAAAAAAAAGAATGAAAGAAAGAAATGAAACATAAAGAACATACAAAGTAAAATGTCTCTTTAAAAACACTAAAGAGCAAATGCTGTCATCCAAAACAAAAATAAAAAAAAAAGAAACTGAACTTTTTCTGAATCAATAAAAGACAAATTGATTTTCTGTAAGAAAACAAAACTTAGCCGACTTTTCCTTTAAATTGGGTCATGGGTCTAGTGTTCATTACGGGGCTCTTGCAGTGGCCTATTTCAAAAAGCTTTTGGATCAATAATTCTTAGGATAAAGCGAGTTTTTGTGCGGATTCCATTTGGGGTGGTTCTCTCTCCAAGCACACCCAAAACAGCAATTACGGACAACAGAGCTGGCGATGAAGGCCCCCACTGCTCGCAGCACTTTAAGCTGGACCATTTGCACAGCAGGCCGAAACTCCCCCTAAAATGCCCGACGGGGCAAAATATGAAAGCCTACAACCGTATACGCATATCTATGTGTGCGTATGTGTGTGTTTTGCGCGTGTGTGTATGTGTGTGCGTAAAACCGCAAGGATGAACCGAAAAACGTTGACAGCAGTTCAGCGTGCAAGTTTTCCTGCGAACCTGTTCGTTTGACTTGTTTGATGGTTTTATGAGTGTCAAAACTTGACAGCTTAATAGACATTTTTATGGCAGCAATCGCCTTTTCATTGTTATTGTAATGAGAGGGTGTCTACAACTGTGTATGTGTGTGTCTGTGTGTTCAGCAGACCACCATGCACCATGCGCAAGGGATGCTGTGAGACCCGCCGGCGTTGCTCCCATTACCCACTACATAGGCTGATACAAACACACCTACATATTGTAAGTTTGGATGTAAATATATACATATCCGTATGGTGGGACAGACGCAAAGCTGCCTGCTGTACAGTGCTGCCATTTTAGCTTTTTCTCTAGTCAAATCTAAGACTTGTTGAAATTGTGTTCCAATTTTTCAGCACCCATTAAAATTATAGAAATTTCTTAAATTTCTTAAATTATTTTTGGCAATTCCGAACCAAAAAAAAAAGTCGAATGTCATTATTTTCAAACCAAAATGTAGCTTTTTTTAAGGCTAGATTTTGTCACCTATCAGCAGTGGGCAGCACTGCTGGTGTACGCAGGCAGGCATGCGTTTGGCTGTGTCTGCGAGCGCCAAGCTCCCCTTCATAATGACAAGGCAATAAAAACAACAACAGACGCGCACACACACACGTGCGCTCTTTTTGTTTTTGTTTGCCTGTTGGTTCACTTGCTTACCGTTATTTCGTTTTGTGTTTCGCTTTTGCTACGATGCTTTTGCAAGTTTCTGGGCACCTGGTCGCTTTCTGTTTTTTGTTGTAGTTGTATGTGTGACAACGCAACCGCGGTGCTAAAGAAAGATAACTGAAATTAACAAAACAAATACAAAGGACAGACATAATTGACAGAGTATGCAGATATGCAAATGTGATCATACGCATTTTATTGACTGACTTGTTTAGATGTACACATTCGCATTGCTTTCCATATTAACTTTAGTGGGGCTTAAAGTTTTCATCACGTTTTCGTTTATCACAATACGCGCCAACGTTTGCCATTCACTTGCAGGTAGCGAAATTCATCTGAAATGGTAGTCTGGCAACTCCACTTAAACATGGTTCAAATAACAACAGATGGCGCCACTGTACAAAAGTTAATCCAGTTGAAAAAATACATGTTTTGAATTTATATATATTTCATTTCCGTACGGACTCTTATGCATGCTTTATAATTGTTCGTTTACAGTCAACTGCAGTTAAAAAATAGAAAAATAAACTGGCCAAAGAGCGATAACTCTGTAATTGTTAACTGTTTAACATAGATTTTTCTTCACTGTTTACCACAAATTGTAATTGATTTTGGTTAAACAAGAGGAAATCGCCATTAAAATGAGGATAATTGTCGCGCTTGCAAACGATTAACAAATTAATGCTACATAAACCAAACTAATTTAAAACAAAATCATAAAAAACTCATCGTTACACACATTGCGAGAGCGTCCTGCTCACTTGCCACCAAATCCGCCCATCAGGTTCCCCAGCCCGCCGAGGCCACCCGCAGCTCCCTGTTGCAGCTGTCGCATCATATTCTGCAGTCCGCCGACGCCACCCATTTGTTGCAGCATGCGGGGATCAATCATCTTGGCCATCTGCTGATTCAGCTTGGCCATCTGTGTGGGATTCACATTTTTCGTCATGTCGCCCTGCTTGAACAGTCCTTTGACGCCGCCCATTTTCTTTACGACAGCCGCGAATTTTGTGTAGTGTGCAATCAGCTCCTTCACCTCACGCTCAATGACGCCGGCGCCATGTGCCACACGGATGCAGCGGGTGGGCTGCTTGCTGAAGAGTTTGGCGCCATCGCGATTGTCGAGCTCACTGTCGGACATGCTGTCCATCATGGTCATCATGCGCTTGATGCGCGCCATCGACTCCTGTTCGCCGCCCTTGGTCATGAAGTCCTGCGAGAAGCCCGGTATCATGTTCATTATCTGAGAGAACGGTCCCATTTTCATGATGTTCTGGAACTGCTCGTACATGTCGCGAATGGTGAAATGGCCATGCTTAATCTTCTCCAGCAACTCCTCATTTCCGTCCAGTTTCAGCTCGTTCACCTGTCGCAACAGATTGCCTCGTTAATCAACTGAAATGGAAAATAGTCCCGTGCAAAACTCACCTTATCTATCAGTCCCTCTATGTCACCCATGCCCAGCAACTTGCTAACGAAAGGTTTCGTCTTAAACGGTTCCAAGTCATCGATATGCTCTCCGGTGCCAATGAAAATGATGGGCGATTGGGTGGCAGCAACAGCCGAGAGAGCGCCACCACCCTTGGCATGACCATCCAACTTGGTGATGATGACAGAACCGATGTCAACTTTCTCCTTGAAGGCCTTGGCTTGAGCCTCGCAAGCCTGTCCAATGGTTGCGTCCATCACGAAGATGATATTATCGGGACTGACGGCATTTGACACTGCCAACATTTCCTCGAAGAGTGATTCCTCCTGCTTGTGCCTGCCCGAAGTGTCCACAATGATCATCTCAAATCCCTCGCTCTTGAACATATCGACGCCCTCCTGGGCTATGACCACGGGATCGATCTCTGTGTAACTGCCGTAGAATGGAATGCGCGCCTTGGTCGCGTTCTGCTTGACCTGATCGTAGGCACCCGCACGGAAAGTATCCGCACAGACCAGGCACGATTTCCAATTGCGTTTCTGGTAGTGATAGGCCAGCTTCGTACATGTCGTTGTCTTGCCGGAGCCCTGCAGACCCACGAACATGATCACGTTCGCCTTGCCCTTGATGGGTTGATAGGGTTTCACGCCCGGATCGACCAGTTTGATCAGCTCCTTGAAGACAGCAGATTGAATCATGCGACGCTTATTCAGACCGCCGGCCATCTCATCGAAGTCAATCACGGCACGCACATTCTCTCGTAGCTGCTTCACTTGGCGAATGTTGACGTCGGCCTCCAGCAGAGCTGCGCAGATCTCTTTGAGCATTGCACTCAGGGCTTCCTCATTGATCACTGTGGCTTTGCTGAGCGAGTGCAGCGCCGTTGTTATTTTCCTTCCTAGATCTGCTAAAACCATTTTGCCGCCTTTTGTATGACTCTGTGTGTGTGTGTGTACGTTAACTGTGAGGCAGCGGAGTGCGTTTTAAATCAGTTGCCTTCGTTGCAAAACAAAACATGCGAATTAACAACGAGATAACTTTTGATTTTCTCTGACACGTCAAATGTCGAACACAAAGAAGAAGTGAAGACTGCCAGTCAAATGAACAACGTGCAGCTGTCAAAACAATGTGTCCATGCTGTGTGAGTGTCACATTCCTGCCAGTCAGCTGCTTTCGTTCGCTGTGAATGGCACACGTGATGTTTGTATTCACTTTTGAATGGAACGCGCTCAAATAGTTCAAGTTACTTCACCAAATGGGCGTCAAGGAACTGTGGACAATTTTAACGCCACACGCCGAGCGAAAACCAATATGTGAATTACGCGGCAAGAAGGTAGCCATTGATTTGGCTGGCTGGGTCTGCGAGAGTCTCAATGTTGTCGATTATTTTGTGCATCCGCGCCATCATTTAAAGTAAGTTGCTGTTGTAAAATTGATGTAGTTTTTATTGTTATTTTAAACACAAACGCTCCACAGAAATCTCTTCTTTCGCACCTGCTATCTCATTTGGGAGCAGGTGACGCCGGTGTTTGTGCTGGAGGGTGTTGCACCTAAGCTTAAGAGTCAAGTGATAGCCAAGCGCAATGAGCTGCAATTTCGTGGTGTGCGCCCCAGGGATAAAGACAAAGATGCACCGGCGCCACCAAAACAAGCGGCAGCAAATGGCGACAAAGGACGCACGCGGTTCAATCATGTGCTCAAACAGTGCGAGAACCTGTTGCTGTCCATGGGCATACAATGCGTGCAAGGACCAGGAGAGGCCGAAGCCTATTGCGCCTTCCTCAACAAGCATGGCGTGAGTATATATTTTACTACTCTATGGGTATATTTATTATCGGTATCGATGTTCAAGTTGGTAGATGGTGTCATTAGTCAAGATTCTGACTGTTTTGCATATGGAGCGCGGCGCGTTTATCGCAACTTTTCGGTATCCACGCAAGGCGCTCAGGCAGCTGCCGGCGGAGCCGTGGATATTTATGACATGCAAGAGATAAGCACACGCATTGATTTTGGCCAGCAAAAAGTCATCGTTATGGCGTTGCTCTGTGGCTGCGATTATTGTCCCGATGGCATTGGAGGCATTGGAAAAGATGGCGTTCTCAAGCTGTTTAACATGTACAAGGAATCGGAAATTCTATCCAGGTAAAGTGGTTTTATATTTTTTATGTATTTATGATCACTTAAAAGAAAATTTATTTAGATTGCGCAATTGGCGCTCGGAGACGGACAAATACAGCGTTTTGGAGTTGCGCGTTGACGACAAAAGCATTTGCAGCAACTGCGGTCATATTGGACGCACTCAAAGCCACACCAAGAGCGGCTGCGGCGTGTGTCGCTCGCATCGCGGCTGCGATGAGAGCCTGTGGAAGTAAGCCAGCTACCCAATTGAAAGCCTTAAGCTACATCTTACTGTTTTTGCACAGAGAGCAACGACTGTCCATTAAGGCGGAGCTGACGCTGCGCAAGAAGGCACTGGTGGATGCCAACTTTCCCAATGAAGAGGTCATATCGGAGTTCCTCACTGAACCAACTTCGTTGCCCAATTTGCAGCTCGAGTGGCGACAGCCAAATATCGTGAAATTCGTCAAGCAAATTGGCCATCTTTTGCAGTGGCCAGAAATCTATTGCTTTCAGAAATTCTTTCCCATTCTGACGCGCTGGCAGGTGCAACAGTCCAAGCAGGACATATGCCTTGTTCAGCCCCAAGAGATCATCAAGAAGCGCACCGTAAAGGGTGTAGCCAGTCTAGAGTTGCGTTGGGAAGACTCCAGTGGTTGCTTCAAGGGACTTTTACCTCATGATCAAATTGCCGAATTCGAGCTGGAGCATCCAAAAGGTGTGGAGGAACTTTACTACACCGTAGAGCCACTGGACATGTTACAGGCTGCTTATCCAAATTTAGTAGCTGCCTTTCTAAAATCCAAGGAGAAGCCGCCCAAAAAGGCAGCAACGCGCAAAAAGAAGACCAACCAGAAGGAAGCACCTCTCAGTGCACTTGAGAATCTTTCAGATTTAGCTGCTGCCACGGCAGAGATTGTCACCAAACCCAAGCGCGGGAAGAAGAAGGCGCTGAATGAGTCACCAAAGCAGGGACAGAAAATAATGCAGCAATTCTTGAAGCAAAAAGAAAACACGCCAGTTATGTTGCCCGCTCGTCAGCTAATCAATCAATGCTCAACGCCCATACGGCAGTGCTTGCCCTCCGACTTGGAGAGCGACGGTGAGGAGTTCGACATGTCCGACATTATCAATGGCATTGTTTCCAACCCGCAAGCTCAACCTGCTGTAACCAATCACGCGGGGCATGTGCTGCACTACGAACCGCTGGCGGAGGATTTGAGCATGCGACTGGCGCAGTTGAGTCTGCATAACGAGAAGCCAAGCCAACTGAAGGATGATATGGATTTGCTGGTGCAGAAGCGTCGCGATATCTCCATGCAGGCTGAGTGCGTGCCGCTGAGCAAACTCTATTCGCTGGATGATAGTTTTGATCTGCTGGTTAAGGGCGAGCTAAAGAAGGTGACACATCTGGTCAGGACACCTGTAGAGCGATTTAAGCTGCGTCATCGCTTGTCCACTGCAATCGAGTCAAATAAGATGCCGCCGGCTAAGTCGGAAGCCAATGTGAGCTACTTTTTCAATCAAAGTGCTGATGGCGCTGATGCCTTTGAGCAATTGATGGAGTCCAGTTTGGTGCAAGCGCAACAGGATTTAGTGGTAATTAGCGACAGTGATTGACGTTCTTTCTGTACATTTAATAGTTTGCATTAAATTCTCACTCACAATGGCAAACCCAAAGCTTAACACATGTTCCTCAAATTAGAACTGCAAGTAGCGCTTGGCATATGCCTGTGCGCTGCACATGGCCTGCTCCAATTGCTCCTCAAACTGGGTGTTCACTTTGCGCCCCTTCATGTTGCACACGATCGCCGCGTTCTGACCCTTGGGCGCAGCCACCTGGCCGCCAAAAGTGCTCGCAAAGGATTGTAGCCACAATAGGGCATTAAACTGCTCGCTGATGCAGTCCTGCAGGTTTGAAAATAAGAAGATAAAAGTAAGTTAAATTCGACTTAAATTAATTGTATTTGTTGACTAACCTGCGGTACACAGCAGCGTGCTTTGACAATATTCTCACACATGCTAACCACCAAAATGGGACGATCTGTGCAGAGTTTTGTGGCACGCTGCAAGGGAATCTCTTCTACCAGAGCCGAGCTGGTTATGTAGTGCAGTATGTAGGGATGTGTGTCCAGCGGCTTTTCCAGCAATACATTACGCATTTCCACCTCCACAAATTCCCTACAACAAGCACAAATTAGTTAGATTGCTAGCAAGGATGTAAAACAATCAAAATCTATACTTGAGCGTTGTGCGCGACGTCTCCTTGAGTCGGCGTAGCATGTCGTTAATGCGATTAAAGGTGTCCAACTTAAATGCGTAGGGCAGCTTAATGTCCGAGTGCAACATGTTGTGGCGAATAGTTTGCAGCTCAGTTTCCGTGGCGTTCGTAAGTGTATGAGTTTGAAACTGTTGCTCCAGCAAATCCACACGATGACGCAGCAAAGCAGCTGTTTTTAGCACCTACGTAAGAGAGAGCGGTTAGAATAGAGCGGATAGAAGATTTTGTGATAACCAATTGTCGCTTACGTTCTCTGCTGCCTGTCCAGCGACAGCTGTGAAAGCAAAGCGGGCTCGATTTGTTTGCTTGAGATTGACTATGCAGAAGTAGGACAGCTCCTTTGTGTTGGTCACATGTGTGCCGCAGCAGAGCTCCTTGGAGCTTAGATTTAGCTCTGGGCATTGCACATTAATCAGACGCAGCCCCTGCTCCGGATATACCTCTCCTGGCACCATCGTTATATCATTCTGCAGCAGCACATCCGCTGCGCTCAGCTGCTGCACTTGGACGGCTGTGCCGGAACAGATGGCGCGACTGTAATATAAAGTAATAAGTATTGGTTGCACATCTATACAGTCCGGAGTGAAGCTCACTTGATCAGATCCTCAATGTGCTGCACATCGGCCTTTTGTATGCGTTTGCCCAAGAGGCCCAGTTCCAGTTTGCACTGATCGCTGCTAACCGCGCTTGAAACCTGATATGTTACCTTGTTGAACAGAGATCGTATGGCGGCGTTTAGCAGATGGGTGGCTGCAAAAAAAAGGGCAAGTTCTTTGTATATTCGATTCCCATTAAATGCGAAACATACCTGTGTGATGGCAAGTGTTCAGCTGTCGCTGCTGGGCATCCACTTCAAGCTGCACCTCATCCCCTAGGACCAGCTCAAAGTCATCGTTGGGTGTGGCCAGGCGACAGACATGGACGACACAATCGTTGAGACACTTCACACCCACCACATCCAGCTGGTGAGGCTGCTCGGGCTTGTGCTGGTTTCGCACCAGCACTTTGCCCAGATCCGATTGCTGACCACCGGATTCGTAATAAAAATTGCTGGCAGCTGTGACAATGGACAACGTATCGGTAGACTCTCGCAGGCGACTGCCCAGGGTGCGCGAGACCTCTGCATCATTTTGGAGCATGCCCAGCACGCGGCTTTTCAGCGTGGGAATCGCATAGGTTTCATTTTGTGCATCATAGCTGTAAATATACTTATGACTGTTGTCCGTGGCTGTCAGGCGCATTGTGAGCTGGGCTTGCGCCTCTGCAATGCGCTGCTGCAGTGCCAAGTCGTAGATGCCACTGTTGCGTTGAGGTTCCTTCGTCCTCAGCTTGGCCAGAGCCAATTCCGCGCGATAGCGCTCCAGATCACAGTTCATGTTCTCCAGCTCGGCCAGCTTGAGAAAGCTGTCCTCGGTTAGGCCATAGGTGTCCGTTAGCTTGTATAGGAAGTCGCCAGGTATCGTGTTGTTGGCAAAATTGGAGCGTTGCACTTGGAACTCACGATAGGCGGGCACAAAACCAGGACACTCCATCAAATCAATGTCGTCCAGCTTGGGGAACTCTGTGAGCACCTCAGCGAATACCTTCGATGAGCTCTCGCGCAGATTCTTGTACACCTCCTGCTCGTGTGCAATCAGCTCGAGGACTGCCTCCTGTTTGCTCGACATCTCCGGATAGGCCTCGCCCAGCGTCTCCACCACAATCGGCACCAGCTGCGAGAGCAGATTGTCATGGGAAAACACTTGCTCCGAGATGCTGAGCGCCTTTCGCAACACGCGGCGCAACTTTTGACTGCGTATAGAATATGTCGATTAACATGGAAATTAATTTAGTTATTAAGCTCGACCTTACTTCTGATCCGGCAACATCCCATCCGCAAGGCAAGCGGTGACCATGCGTGCATGATCGGCAAGTATTCTGTAGCTGGTGTCCAACAATGCAGAATTTTGGGCATCGGGAAAGCTGCCCCCATAGACAGGTGCTTTCGAGAGCTATGGATAAAAAAAAATATTAATTGCTTATCAATTTAATCTGTTGAACCGGATCGCTTACGCTGTGTATGCCATCGAAGAGGGGCATAAAGAGATCCGTATCGTAATTGGAGGATTTGTTTTGAAGGAGCGCAGTTAAACGTTCAAAACCCATGCCCGTGTCGACATGCTGAGCGGGCAACGGTGTTAAGCTGCCGTCTGTATTGCTATATTTATATATATATCAATCAATATATTAAAAAACAAGTTCCACTAGTAAACAGTAAACAGCTACCAACCGATTGTACTGTATGAACACCAAGTTCCAGAGTTCAGTGAGATCGGCTCGGCCTGCATTGACCAGCTTGGCTCGCTGCTCAACGCTGCCTGAATCCGAGCCAGGTCTGTGATCTATGTGAATTTCGGTGCATGGTCCGCAAGGACCAGTTGTGCCCATTTCCCAAAAGTTGTCCTTGGAGCCAAAGGGCAAGATGCGTGCAGCAGGAAAGCTGTAAAACAGAAGTGTTAATACTTTTTCTACATGACTTATGTCACCAATTTTTGATTTCTACCCCAAGCTACGCCAAATGTCAAAGCACTCCAAATCGGCGGGAATGCCAAGCAGCTTGTCGCCGGCGAAGTAGGTAACATACAAGCGCGACGGATCAATGTTGTAGGGACCTCGCAGCAGTTCCAACGCCATCGCACAAGCCTCACGCTGCAAGGAATACGTAAGAGAGATGTGATCGTTGATTGTACAGCCTCTTCGCAGCTCACCTTAAAGTAATCGCCAAAGGACCAGTTGCCCAGCATCTCGAAGAATGTGTGATGATAGCCATCCTGACCCACCACAGACAAATCATTGTGCTTGCCACCAACTCGCACACATTTCTGTGAATTAACGACTCGCTTGTGCGGCGCTGCTGCTGTGCTAAGAAAAACGGATTTGAACTGAAGCGCAGAGCGACTGATTAGTGGACAATGGATTAATCAAGTTGCGGCGGCCGGCATTCACCTGGTTCATGCCCGCATTGACGAAAGCGACGGTGGGATCGCAGAACGGCACTACCGGACTGGAGCGGACGAATTTGTGCCCATGACTGACCGTAAAGTAATCGATGAATGTTTTGCGTATCTCGCGTGCGGTGAGCACACGCTGTAACTGCTTGGCCGAATTGTACATGCCAATTTAATTGGGGGTCTTAATTACATGTGAGAGCGATGCGCACTCAGCTGAGCCGGTAATTAAGCGACCGAATCAGATCGGAAGATATTATGCAAAACAGCTGATCCCAACTGCTGTTCGGGTGCGAACGTTGCCATTCGCGTGTGAACGTGCTCAAACTGTTGTTCTATTTTATGGCCGAAGCAACAGCTGCATATTGTGATTAAAATAAGCCACGAAAACGAAGACAAAAAAAAAAACAACGAAAATTGCCTTGTGCTATGTGAAAAAATCTTGAAATATCAATTAAAATAATATAAATACAGCAAAAGTTTGGTTCAGCCAAATGCAGTGTTGTAGCAAGTGATGAAATTTTGAACTTTGACACAATTCGTTTCTGTTTCCGATTTCACTTTTAACCGAACATTTTACCATAACCAAAAACGGCAACAATAAAACGACGTAGTATAAAATACATTTGCAAAGTGCAAAACCAAAACAACGACAACGTAGCAAACAAAAACGACTTTCGATAGCCATGGCGACAAAACGACGTCCACTGCGCCCAAATCTTGGACAAAGCGGACAAAGCAGTGGGTCCAACATGAACTTTCGACCCGGTGGACCCGATATAACGCGATCAGAGGCGCGTGGAACGCGACCAACGGCTGCCCCCACCAGCATACGTGAGATACTCGTCATGGGTGTAATTCATCTGTGCAAAAAGATGATATTCTTCAATACGGACCTAAAGGTGGCGCTCTATTTGGGCAGCTTGTTTATAATATCGCTGATAGGCGACTTCTTGCCATTTCCGAAGACATACTTTTCCCGCTCCGACAACTTGTTCAATCTGTACTTTGTAAAGGTTGGTTGGGGTTGGACCCTGTTGTTCGCAGTGCCCTTCTTGGTACTTTCCGCGTACACGATTACATGCGGCGACATGAAACGCATGCTAAGACATCACTTTCCACGCATTGTGATAGCCACGTTCTTCTGGTTCTTCTGGACGAAACTTTTCAATATTGTGGAAACCTCTTATGGTCGCTGCACTATAAAGGGTAAGATTAAGTTTTGATATTCTGTCATTTCGATTGTAAACATTTCACTGGGTTTGCAGGCTACCAGAGCAAGTCCAGCTGCCTGAAGGCAGGTCATCTGTGGCACGGATTTGATATTTCTGGCCATGCGTTTATATTAATACACTCTAGTCTGGTGCTGATCGAGGAAGCGCGTCCCATTATCAAGTGGGAAACGATCAAGGAGCATCTACGCAACGAGCTGCATAACCGCAGCGTCTCGGAGAAGACGGGCAGCAATCCTTTGCGCTACCTCGACGATGAGCAGATGCGCAGTCTGCAGTTTCTTTATACGCGCCTAACTCCTATCATTCGCACCCTGTTCATTGGCATGGCAGCGCTGCAGCTGCTTTGGGACATCATGCTCGTTGGCACCATGTTGTACTATCATCGCATGATCGAGAAGGTTGTCAGCGGCATCATTGCCATTCTGACGTGGTACTTCACATATCGCTTCTGGTATCCAACGAATGGACTGCTGCCTGATGCACCCGGTGACGGCACCTTCTACTATCAACGCGAGAGCTTTGCTTTTAGGCGACCCACGCATTTACCCACTTGCACACCACCCGCTGGCAATCAGATGCCTAATCCAAACGGCAGTAGTAACAGAATGGGTGCCCAGACGCCGTCGCAGCAACAACAGATGCCCACCTTTATGGGTATGCCGTTGTTCACAAATGTAAAGGCAGCCAGTGCGGCGGCCAGTTCCCTGTACTCGGCGGAGCAACAGCGGCGGGAACAGCAGGCGTGCATGGATAGCTGAATACGAGATTTTCTTAACTAACCCAGCAAGCAACAGATAAACAGGAATTGATTTTGATGGATAGGAGAATAATTTTTAAAATTGTATTGGCGAGCAGGTAACGTTTTTTTTTACCAATTAGATCTTAAACCAAATGAATTTGATGTTAGTTTAAAGGATATCAGCTGCTTTGAGGCTCGCACTTTGGGAGTGTGCACTGTTATAGGTCAATCACAGGGTAATCGGTACTCCACTCCGCGCTCTCTCTCCCTCATTCTCCATCTATCCACATTATGTAGAATTAAGCGTTCTTTTGTTTGTGTTTATGTGCCCAACTTTAACAATAACAATAAAACAATTGTTAACAAAAATGCAGTCCCTACTTATGCGCAAAGGCTGCAATCATGGCCATACCCAAGATGCCGGCAGTAGCTCCCAACTTGTAATTGGACGGCGTCATCGTCCACATATCCTTAAGTATATCGAAATTGGTAGTGGGTACAAGTCGGTGGTACGAGGAGCGCTGTTTAAAGCGCAGAAAATAGCCCTCTACCATCGGCAACTTGCCATAGCTCCAGTAATAGTTCTCGAAGCCAAGCTGATAAAGACGCTGCAGCAACAGGCCCAGACTGACGTCAGCCAGCGTGATCTCATCGCCCGTCAGCCACTCTTTGCGTATCGTTTGCTTGGACAGCTCCTGTTCCACAAAGGTGAGCACATTCCTTACCGCATCCAAGACACGTTGGAAATCGATTCGCGAGGCAATCAAATCTTGACGACGCATCTGTATTTCCAGCTTCTGTTTCAATGCAGGGTTGTTTGAGTCCACTTCAGCAACAGAGCGACGCAGTAAGTCCATAGATTTTTGATTGTTATCTGTGGAGGGAATTAATAAAATATATTACGATAAGAAGAGCTCTTGGGCAGAGTTATACTGCTCACTGAGGCAGGCTTGCCGCACAGGTCCAATGAAGGGCGCCTTGGGCACCAGCTTGAGGTCATCATGGATGAAGGAGCCCAGACTCAACGCACCCATCGGCAGGCGTGTCACAGCTTGGTCAAAGGTCATCATCTGTTCATATTCTAAGGATTCTGGGTTGTATGGCTTCAGCACCGGATGCTGAACTATTAAGAGAAAGTTTTTCAAATTGGGTATCTGTGATAAACTGCAGAAACTAGAAATATTCTCCCTTACTTCCTCGAAATTTATTGTCCAGATAGTTGATAATGTCTCGAGAGTTGGGTACGATAAGCGCTCCATCCTGCAGCACGGGCACATCGCCTTTGGGATTCAAATTTAGGAACCAATTGGAATACTGTTCGCCGTTGCACAGATCGATTATGTAGGGTGTAAAGTCAATGTTTTTCTCATAAAGTACCAGCAGAACCTACAAGTAAAATATGCCGATATACAATCATTATTACGAATTCACTATAAATTTTACTTATTGTTTTTGTTAGGTATTATTCATACATTATCGACGTTTTGTTTATTTATCACCCAACGAAACCCGTTTCATACTTTGTCATACGCTCCATTAGCACTCTGCATTAGGACAAACACCTAAAAAATATTTGTTTGATGCTGTCAAAATTAACAGAAACTCAAATTGATTACTAGCTACTTGTTGGGAAGTCATCTGCTATTTATTCATCGGCCCGTGTCAGGCACGATTGCACTTGAAATAGATGAGGCAGTAATATGTTTGGAAGGGTGGAGGGGACCGAAACGCCAGTTGTTCTGTAGTATTCGTAGCCCTAACTATATTATAAATAGCAGTCGCTGCGATTACTTTTGTAATTTAGCGTCACACACACAATTTCAAGCACACTTTTTATTTTTTCAAAAATCACATGATTTACTTTTTGAGAGTAGAAGTTGTACGGATGAAAATAGAGCACTATTTTATTATCCTGGAAGACGGGTGCCTTGAAGTCCTCTGGTTGGGCTTGAGTGTTCATCTCGCAAATCTTCAATATTCTAATGGCAGAGTAATTTGTAGTTATATCACAAGCGAAAAACGAAAACCGTTAACCGCGTGCCGTAGACACAGTTTCAGATCTCTACTGAAAAAAAAGACGGCTTGCTCGATAGGAACGACACAAAGCGACTAACAGCCAAAAGTGGAGTCAGTCATAAGAGCAATGACGATACAGCAACTGAAACCGCTCCAGCAATCTATTAATTTGCACTTTCGTTGGAGAGTAAACATTTGCGGTTGTTGCTGTTGTTGTTATTTATGGAAATGATTTGTGTTGTTTTTAGTTAGATTACTCGTCAACATTCTTAGTCGCCTCCAGCATTGCGTTGCTACTTGGTTTTTATTTATTATATTTATTTATATTTACCTTTGCTTATCGAGTTACGATATCACGTATATATTTAATGCTCAGGGTTTACTTAGCGTTAAAGTGAGTTTCAACTTCAACATGTCTTATCGTTCATTTTAGGTAAAAGGCCCAGGCAGTGGTAAACTTGTAAAGTGTAATTTTTATTGTAATTTTTATAATTAATGATATAATCAAAAAATAAAGACATTTCGAACATGAAATGTTAAATTTTCTAAACAAATGTTTCATTAACATAATATGCTTTAACTGCGTCCGTTTTGTTTTATATATTAACTCTAATTACTTTAATTAAAAAAAAAAAAACAGTTTAAACAAATGACACTGGAATTTAAAAATTGCGCGTTAAAAAAGCTTTAAAATTCGCGGTGAATGGCAAAAATAAAGAGCAACAAATAAGACTTCGTTCTGGAAACGCGTGGGTAGAACACGGATAGTTTAAATTGAAGAAGCAGTGGAAAATCAATCAATCGCAGAAAAGTGCAAGCCCGAAAATAAAAATTGCAATATGTTGCATCTGGGCAAACAGTTGGCCAGCAAAGCGCCTAAGCTTAATGCGATCGCCCCCCAAAGTTTGGCTGGTGTGAAAGTCCAAAGTTTCACGCACACCACTTCACCGATTAGAAATTATAATCAACTTAATACACACAACTTAAGCAATGTTAACCATTCGTATTGCCATAAGCGCTTGTCCAGCGGCAGTACAAGTCAAAGTTCGAGCATGAACAGCATGAAGCGTTTAGCAGGCAAAGTTGCGGTGGTTACCGCCTCCACAGATGGGTGAGTCTTCCTTAAAGAGGAATATTTATATATTTTATATGTATATAGTTATTATTTATGTATATAATTGCAGCATTGGATTTGCGATTGCCAAGCGTTTGGCTGAGGATGGCGCCTCCGTTGTAATTAGCAGTCGCAAGCAGAAGAACGTGGACAGTGCACTGGCAGAGCTGCGCAAATTTAATCTGAGTGTGCATGGCCTCAAGTGTCATGTGGCCGAGGCGCAGGATCGCAAGCAGTTGTTCGATGAGACCATTAGCAAGTATGGCAAACTCAATATTTTGGTTAGCAATGCCGCCACGAATCCGGCTGTGGGCGGTGTGCTGGACTGCGACGAGAAGGTTTGGGACAAGATCTTCGATGTTAATGTGAAGAGCTCGTATCTGTTGGCCAAAGAGGCACTGCCATATCTGCGCCAGGAGAAGGGATCCAGCATTGTGTTTGTCTCGTCCATTGCGGGCTTCGATGCATTTGCGGTAAGTGGGTTATTAGATTTTCAGTTAAGCTTGATTTTAACCAATCTACCTATCTACTTAAGCTACTCGGTGCCTACTCTGTGAGCAAGACAGCACTGATCGGTCTGACTAAGGCAGCAGCTAAGGATTTAGCACCCGAGGGTATACGCGTGAATTGTCTGGCGCCGGGCGTCATTCGCACCAAGTTCTCCAGAGCGCTGCACGAGGACGACTCTGCCAATGAAGCGGCACTCAGAAATATTCCTATGGGTCGTCTGGGCACAAGTGAGGAAATGGGTGGCATTGTCTCTTTCCTGGTCTCCGATGATGCTGGCTACATAACGGGCGAGTCTATTGTCGCGGCTGGCGGCATGTCCGCTCGCCTTTAAGTGTGATAAAGAGCCAACCGTCACAGGATTGCAAATTGAATTGCAAATTAAAATGATTAACAGACCAAAAATAAATTTATGTCTTGTTTCATCCAGAAGTAAATTAAATACCTTTAATTCAGTGCAGTCCATTATGGACGAATGCAAATTGATAGATTTGATTATTGTGATCCTAATGCAATTTAGAAAAATCGAAAAATCCGGTTTAATGATTACAGATTTGATTGAGCTGGAGCTATTTTTTAAATCCAGCTCACCCTGTGGAAGTTCTAGTTCACCTTGAAAGTATGCTTTACATTTTTTGATATTTCTCAAACTGTTTACTATTCATATTATTTATCAGCCTTAAAGTAGGCTATTTCGAGAATGAGATTGCCTTGCAGGTTTTTAAATTATTTAAGCCTTAAAATTAATTTTAATGGAAAATACGCATTTCAATTTAACTTCCCATTCAATAAAATATTAGATTTTTCATCTTTTGCTCAATTTTGTATTATGTAAAAGGCGTTTACCGTGATAATAAATGTATTTATGTTTTATCATTTTAAGCGCTGTTAAAATTGTTTACAAAATATACAAAATAATACTCTGAAAAAACGCGGCTTGAATGTGATGTATTTATTTACTTATATGTTTATTGCTTATGGAATATGAATAACAAACATGCTTGCACCAAAATTTAAATTAAGGTTGTGGGGGAGATTAAGCACAGCAAAAAAAAATTATATTATATTGACTAGGAAGATCGGAGCTTCGCTAACTGATCGGCAATATCCTTTTCTGTGCGCTTGCCGCTCGTCTCGAACTCGGCGGATCCCGTGGCTGGTATGCTTGACATTTTTCCAGAGATTTCAATGCCAATTTCATCGAGCACCTTGTTGACCACATCATTGGATTCCTCCTCATCGCCGGACTCGGTGAGCATATCATCCAGCGTATCGTTGATCATTTCGTCAGTCATTTCCATGCGCATATTCGCCTGCTGAAAGTCACGCACAGTGCCAGCTATTGCCTCCGGACGCATTACCTTATTCATGCTGGCCATCGTCTTGGCCGTGGTGCCCATGGCCTCACCCAATGCTATATTGGCGCCCATATTCTTGTTTTGATAGCCAATGGATTGTATTTTGCCCGCGGCAGCATAGGTGCGCGCCTTCTGCTTGCGTATCTCCACCAGTTGCTTGGCCAGAATGCGGCAAGCATCGTTGTTGCCAGCGGCTGCATTGCGTCTGATTTCAGCCTCTAGTTTTTTCTCATCATCCTCCATTTTGCGACGCTCTCGTTCAATGTCACGAGTCGCTTTGCGAAGGCCGCGATCATTCTCGCGTTGTTGCTCCTTGACGGTGGGTTTCTTGCCAAATATGTTGTTAAACATTTTTTATATATTTAATAAATATTTAATTTTTGCTATCTGAACGAGAAAAAAGATGAATCACTTATAAGGCTGGCGCTTTGTGCGTGTAAATACCAAAACAAAATCAGCTGTTTCTGCGGCAGATGTTGCCGTTGCCTTGTGAATGGCAAATGTTGAAAGAACTTGCTTCTGCAGTTCTCCGGCATTTACGTGATTTTACAAGTTAATTATGGCATTAGAAATAATAAAGCAGGGTGCTGAGGGGCGCTTATATCTTGGCGAATTCAAAGGCGAATCGTGTTTGATCAAAGAGCGATTTGTCAAGAAATACCGTCATCCAGAGTTGGACACACAAATAACAAGGCAGAGAATGAAGGCCGAGGTGAAGGCAGCCGGCCGTTGTTTGGCTGCTGGGATTCTTGCACCAAAGATTCTACACTCCGACCTCAACACACATAAACTGTATATGGAATACTTTGGCAGCGCCCAGACAGCCAAGCAGTTTATACAGCAAACAGTCGCCAAGTCCGGGGAAGAGCAAGCAAAGCAGTCGCTGGAAGAGCTATGTGGGCGAATAGGCGGCATCATTGGACAAATGCATGCGAATAACATCATTCATGGTGATCTGACGACCTCCAATATACTAATAAATCCGACACCGAGTTCAAGTGATGGCTACGACGTCGTCTTCATAGATTTCGGACTGAGTCACTACAATCAGGCGACGGAGGATAAGGGCGTTGATTTGTATGTCCTGGAACGGGCGCTTCTCAGCACACACAGTGAGCAGCCCTATCTCTTCGAGCACATCCTCGCGGCATATCGCAAGACGTGCGGTAAGGACGAGGCGGCCGTTCTGGCCAAGTTTGAGGAGGTGCGTGCGCGTGGTCGCAAACGCACAATGATCGGCTAACAATATTAAAATACAACGAATGCTTTAACATAAACAATATTCAAACATTTAATGACTACTCGATTCTTTTCACTGGTGCCGACAACTGCGGATCGTCCTGCAGCTTATCGATTTTGATCTTCTTTATATATTTGCGCATTTTTGTTTGGCGCTTCACTTGCTCGTGTTTTGCAGGCTCTAACCCTGTTAACGGCGATTCCTTGTACTGTGCATAAGGACGTTGCTTCAGCTTAGCAACGGCATCTTCCAGCTTCAAGCCGGACAGGCCGTGCTCCTCGTAGAAAAGGCGATATTTATCACAGAATTTCGAGTGTCCCTTTTTAAAGGCTTCGGTTTTGGTTGAGGGATGCTGGAAAGGAGGTGATTAGCTGGGGCTATATATGTATATATACACTGTATTTTCCAATTATATACTCACCCTGGCATCAATGGCCCTGGCACAGCCTCTGTGAAAGTTATGGAGGTGTCGCAGAAAGGCTTCATTCGGTTGAATGCTCTCCTCCAGACTGAGCTGCATGATTTCATTGATGTATCCAAAGGATTTCTGGGCACAGCCCTGGCGCAACATGGCGCCCAATATGGGCATATTCATGCGTATGCCGGCCGCCTGCATCTGCTGCAGCAGCTCCCGTGCCTGCTCCTGACTGCGACAGCCCAACGCGAGAACACCATAGGTCACAATGTCCGGCTGCAGGCCAGCTGTGCGTATCATTGAGAGCACCTCGCGTGCGCTCTCATAATCGAAGCGCATCGAGCGCTTCTTAATGAGTATATTGAAGAAATCAATGTCCGCCTTGAGTCCAATTTTGCGCACAAAGCTCAGCAGCTGCTTCTCCGCCGCATTGGTTGGTGGTATCACCTCCAGCATGGTGGTGAAGCACTCAATGTTCGGCGTTACTTTGTGCAGTTTCATCAGCTCCAGATAGCCCGTAATGCCACCCAACAATAGGAAACGCTCATGGGCCCGTGTTACTTCAGTCAGGGCAACCAAACTGCCCAGTTGTGGGCGTGGCAGCAGCAGATTAGGCAACTCCAACTCCTCGGAAGGTGAAATAGTCAGCTCCAGCTGGGCAGAACTATTAGTGGTGGTTAAACTATCAGTAGGAATTGTTGTTGCTGTCAGTTGCTCTGGTTTAGTTGACACCGCATCCGGCGCTATCTGTTCCAGCACCAGTTGCATGTCCTGCAGATCACCAAAGCCGCAATCTCGCACACAACGCAGCATGGCATTAAAGCTGTAAAAGTCTGGACTTATGCCACGCTGCAGCATTTTGTGCCAGGTCAACAGAGCGTGTCGAAATCCTTGCTGCTCATCGCTAGCACAGGCTTGCAGCAGAAAATTGAAGCTGTCTGCATTCAGAGGCAGCTGACGCTCCAGCAGCTCATCGGCCAACATGTAGGCAGTTTGGATGTCGCCACAGCGACCATATGCCTTGATCATCGCATTGTAGTTTTTCACATTCGGCTCGTAGCCCTTCTCCAGCATATTCTCACGCAGTTGACGCGCCTTGGCCAGTCCATCCAGTTGAGTCGGCGCATTGGCGCACGCATTGAAAAGGGAGGTGTACGTGCCGCCGGTCACCTTGAGGCCACGTTGACGCATCTTCGTGTAGAGCGTAAATGCTTTGCGTGTGTACCCCGCCTTCGCGCAGCCACTGATCAACAAATTGTATATATAGTTCTCCGGCTTGACACGATCCTCACGCAACATGCGCACCTCCAGCACGGCAATGGCATCATTGATGCGACGTGCATTTAGGTGTTCCTTGATCAGACTTGCATACTCCTTGGTGCGCAGTTTTCTCGAGTGTCGCGATGGCCTGCTTATAAATTCCTCCTCCTGCACGTCGCCAGCATCTTGTGTCTGGGTGTTACTTATCTTGGCATCGCCAAATGTATCCGGATCACCAAAGTCGACAACTGTTTCTTTTTTAGTAATCACTTCATCCACTTTTGAAAGTGGCTTGGTTCTTTGAATTCTGCTATGCATAGGCGGGAGGTTAGCCGCTTCTCTTGGATGCTCTTCTAGTGTTCTATCTTCAAAAGGGTTTGCAGTTCGGTTTGACTCACGTTTTGTTTGCAGTCCAGCTTCCTGATCCGTAATACGCACGTGCAGCGGGCGAGTTTGTTGCCAGTGTTCAGTTTGGAGACCAAGTATTCCATTCGTATGTAG
This sequence comes from Drosophila nr. perissopoda 5 BK-2023a, assembly GCA_035044105.1. Classification (NCBI taxonomy): domain Eukaryota; kingdom Metazoa; phylum Arthropoda; class Insecta; order Diptera; family Drosophilidae; genus Drosophila; species Drosophila nr. perissopoda 5 BK-2023a. The sequence continues at coordinate 6,857,144 of JAWNMK010000124.1, forward strand.
GGAGCGCCTTGTTGTGTGTTGCCGCAGGCGGCGAATGTGTGGCAGCAATGCTGTGCCGAAAAAACGCAACGCCATTGTTGTTATTGCAATTTTCTCTTATTTTTATGTAATTTAACAAGTTTTTAAATGTACATGCCGCTGAACATCAATTAAGCAAAGATGAAGAAGCATTTGCCATTCACATTGCGTTACACTTTTATCAGTGGATTACAGCTGATTTGAATTGATGTGGCAACGGCAACACATTCCCTTTGCACTGCCAAAGAAAATTAGTTTTTTCATTCGCTCCAAGAGCTAAATTCAATTTGATTTAAAATGAGTTTCACTGTCGATCCACGCCGCAAAGAAAAAATAGTTCGCTATAAGGCGCCGAAGAATCAAGGATCAGGTGGCAGCGTTAATGAGGACATGATGCCGGACTATATGAATATATTGGGCATGATTTTCTCCATGTGCGGTCTGATGATGAAGGTGAGCCAGCAACTTATTATTTATTATTATTGTAATTTATTTTTTATGTCCGATAGCTCAAGTGGTGCGCCTGGTTTGCTCTCTACTGCTCCTGCATCAGCTTCTCCAGCTCTCGCGCCAGCGACGAAGCCAAACAGGTGATTTACAGGCATTAATCATTGCTTGTTCGAGATTATATATTTATTATATTCCAGGTGCTGTCTTCATTCATGTTGAGCGTTAGCGCTGTCGTCATGTCCTATCTACAGAATCCAGCCGCTATGACACCGCCCTGGGCTTCATAATAATACCGATAATTCCACTGTTTGATTTTTTTTATCTGCTAGTTTAATGAATGGAACTTTATTGTACTCCAAAAATCAAGTGACAGTTGCTTGGGGTGTAGAAAGAATTAAATAAATTAACCACAGAAGATTTTTTTGTTTTAAATAATTTGGCTAAAAGAAATTTTGTAAGTAAAGTAGGTTTCAGCATCTCGCTACGTGTTGAGTATGTAATAGGCAAACAGAATAAAAGCCAAAATGTAGATGGTACCAAAGATGAGCACGTATTAAATCTCTCCGAAATTTGCATGACCCGTGGCCTTGGCATGTTGCTGGGCCTGCACCTGTCCTACCAGCAACAGATCGCACTGTAAACACCGCAAATTGAACTTGTCCACATTGGTGAATTGTCGCGAGGACTTGGCCTCGTTGGCCAGTTGCTCGGCTTGTTCGTACACGCCCAACTCCTCAACGGGAAAAATGGTAGCTGGTGCGGCACTGTGTGATGTCTCCATATACAGCGGGTCATAGTGGATGCCATCGAAGAGCAGGAAGACACGCAATCCGAAATTCTTGTCTTCACCGAAGCGATTGATGATCGCATTCTGTATGTCAACCACATCGATTTCAATGCCATAATAATTGGACAATATGGACACCTCAATGGCACCGCCCCACGAGTCCGCCTTCTGTATCCAGGCGCAATACTCCGCATTCGATTTGCCCAGCACGGCATCATTATATGCTTGGGGATCGGCGGCCACCTCGGTGGCAATAATGTGACGCATCATCTCACTGCCCTCGTTGTCCACCTTGCCGTTGAGCACGAAGCGTATGCTGGTGAAAAGGCACGAGTTATCCGCTGGCACCACCTTCTTCAATAGTATTCCATTGAAATCGCCATTTGGTCCGGCTTCCGCTGGCGTAGATAGCGAAGCGCTCTCATTGCTATTGCTGCTGCCGGCGCTCAGTTCGGGATTGTTGGCGGCAGTGACCACCTGACGTAGTTGCTCCGCATCCTCCTCCGCCTGTAGACGACGCGCCAGCGCCTCGTCATCCTCAATGGCTGATGCGGCGGCGACGACAGCGGGAGCTGATCCTGCTGAATTTTTTGATAGGGTCGCCTTCTCCTCGACAATCAACGTTTCGCCGCTGTTGATGCCAACGGAACGCAAATTGCGCTGCTGCTCCTCATTGAGATCGAGTGGTCGCGGAGGATAACCGACGAGCACATGCAGCTGTGGCTCACAGATCTCCGTCGCCTCGGCTATCCGCGTTTTCAGTTCAGCTAGCGTTGTGTTCTCGTTCAGGTCATTTACAATGAATTGACCTTTTTTCGATTTTAGTTTCACACTGAACGAACCAGTCATACTTTTTTTCGATAATCTATTCTCCTTCTGGTTGCCGAAAAAATGTTACTCAATATTTCAGGTGTGTATATATGCTTGGAATTTTGACTTGATTTGGTCAAGTGTGTTTATTGTCTAATAATTTTATTAAATCTTTTTGCTTATTGTTTAATACGGGGTAGAGATGGCAGTAGTTAAGTATTTTTTCGTGCTAGCATCACTTGGCATTACCACGCTGTTCAATTACGCATGCTGTTATACTAAAGCATCTTAACATTTCTGTTAACAGAAATGTACTAAAATATACTAAGGCGCAATTGTAACGCCGTTTGAGTTCAGAATTTAAATTTCTTTTGAAAAATGATTTTGCATAATTTCCAATAGCAATGTGAAACAATTATCATTAAATTTGTTGTCTGCTCATGTTTGTCTGTCTATTTTAAACATTATTTTGCAAATTTCTTATGGCAATGTTAAACAAGCATCATTAAGGCGACTTGTGAAATTCACTATGACCCTGAGGTAATTTACACAAATATTATGTCATTGGCAAACAGTTCTTTCGGTGCCAAAGACAAGCTTAACGTATCCGTTTATGCTTTAGCTAATCAGTTAAGATGATATAGGTATTAATTTCCAACAAGATAGTTGAGAATGCTAAGGTTATAAAAATCGCTAATAAGTATTTAGAGAGCGTGGGGGAGAGGGCAGCCAATGTCTAATGGTCAAATCAAATAAAACTTAACTAGAATCAAGGAAACATATATTAGCGAAAACTCAACTCGAGTTGTCACCCAACAAAGCAATTTGCCATCCAACTAGATCAACAATGGGACCAATAACAATACCAGCAATAAAAAGCGGCACAAAAAGAGAAGATAAGATAGAAAAAATAGTTTGGTTTGCTTTATATTTTGTTGTTGGTATTTTTCCAGACACATGCGAATGGACACCTTGCGTGGTACACTAAAATCACATTTAATAGTCCAAACAAAATTTATTGTCGAAGATACACGAAATTTGAGAGCTTCCATTGTGCGATGTGTTGTTTCGATCTCTATGAAAAGCGTGCGCGCTTGCGTACAGCTTAGAGGCATATAAATAGTTGGACCAGTGGGCTATTATGCTCAGTGCAAGTCTGTCAACGCGAAACGCAAGATCATCAATTAAACTCTCAGTGAGCAGTCAACAAAGGACCCTACCAACAATGAAATTCTTGCTTTTGGTGCGTCTCAACCTCAACATCGCCGATTCTCTTGGATAACACTTTCAACTAATTGTATGGATTATGTTTTAACTATTTACAGACCGTATTCTTGTGCCTGGCTGTGTGCTTTATGGCAACCAGTGCTGTGCCCGTGGAGGAGGCCATACCCGAGGGACTCGAGGGTCCTGGCAACGAGCCAATTAGTCCCAGCGACGATCAGTCCTTTCTGCTCAAGCTGAAGCTGCTCAAGAAGCTGCTCTTCCTGGGCTAATTGCCAACTATATCTATGGTCTTTAGCATATGTTTTGTGACTAGTTATTAAGAAACTTTATTAATAAAAAAACATTTAAAAAAAGGGATATATCTTTTCTCAACAAAATGCGCTTAAGTTCGTGTCCGTAGTCATTTGACTAAGTGAGCTGGGCAAAAAAACTGATGGAGACAACAAATACTCTACACATTTCTACGAGAATGTGATTTCTTTACACATATGTGGAATTATTTACTTAACTTAAAAAAAAAGAAAAAACTAAAATGAAACCGGGTGAAAATTAGTTGTAACATTAATTTGAATAGTCAATAGATGGTTGGTTTTCTACGCGTATTTTTTAGTTTTAGTTAAATATGTGCTTTAGTATAAGAAACGGGTTTTCACATAAGATTAATGCAAAAATGAGTTGTTCACATTTTAAAGTAATTGACAGTAATTGAGCGCACACAGGTGTAGTGATCCAAATGCAACTCTAGATGTACAGACGACACTTAACTTGGCATTAGCTCCATTTTTCCAAGTTTCAATTAAAAAACTAGTTCAAAAAGCGTAATTTGAGACGGAGTGTTTTGTTTAATGAGCATTACATATATTTAGTAACGTTTACGAATAAGCTGTAAATGCAAATTGATTTGTATATTTAAAAGCCCAAGCGGAGAGGTTAGGTTCCTAGTTTGTTGTGCGTGAATGTGTGTTGAGTGTGTGTGTGTGAGTGTGTAGTTTGTACATAGACTAGAGACAACGGGTTTCTATGTTGGCAGCCTTGTGGCATTTAACCGAGCAGGAGCTTCTTCAGTTTCTTCAGCTTAAATATGGCCTGGGGATCGTAAGGATTGTGCACACCATCATCAGATGGAGCATAAATGTTGTCACCCTGGAGCGTCTCATCAACGGGTACAGCTGCCACCAGAGCCACAGCGAGCAGACAAACGAAAAGGGCCTGAAATATGATTAGTCCTTGAGCAAAAAAAAAAAACACTTGATGATCATTTTGTGGAGACACTCACCAAAACAAAGTACTTCATTCTGAATGGTTGTTGTTGAGCTGGTTAATCCAAAAATTGACTGCACTTGTTGGCCACAATGCCGGTGGCTTTTATACCCAAGAGGGACCCCATCCAGCAAATGATAATGTCATATATAAACTGCACATGTTACATTGCCGGTTTTGGATAAGTGGCCAGGAATGGCGATACATAAACAAAGGTGCGTATAATAACGAGTCTGGTAAGCAAAAAAAACTATACCAACAACATTCAGAGACGCAAAGACGAAGAAAAAATGATCGAAAATTGCAAATTGCTTGAACGTGCACACAGTTTTTGGGCTCTGCTGCGCAAATAATACATATGTATATTAATAACGCACAACTGCAGCACCAGCAACAACAAACACAACAACCAGACAAGACACGCCGGTTTAACTGTTTACATTGGTTTGGTCAGCACTAAGAGCCAAGAGTTAAAAGACGAATGTTGGTCACTTGTGCCACTGAAGAAGTTTTTTTTTCAGTTAGCCACTATTCAAATAATCTTCTAGCTAAGTAGATTGAAGCTTTTCAGATTTACACAGTTGATGACTGAAGGTTTTGTCAATACCAATCTTATTCACAAATCGGTCAATGAAGCCAAGTGCCAAGCGTAAATGGTTTATTTATTATTGTTGGCGGAAACATGCATAAAGTTGAGAGACTAATAGCTTAATCTTACAAATGCCTATAAATTAGGAAGTTGTTAAGCTTGCACTGGGGTTGCAAGTTCAGTAAAATTCCTATCATAAATGTCAACAACTGTATATATTTATATTGACTAGGAAAACGATATCAGAATTCGTTCCACCTACTTAATTACCTTCGTTTTTAAATATCAGAAACATCCGGCATTGGCTGTGAACTTGTAAAATTCACACTTCAAATAAAGCTATCATTGGACTGTTCAAAAATCGATTTGGGTTGGAAATAAACGACATAATATAAATATTTAGCACCAGTAACTGCCATCAAGCTCAAAGATATAAGAGTTAATCAAAATCGAAACCGAAAAGAATAGACGTCTAAATGGCTTAACGGGGCGCTGTCCAAAGAGCTAAGAAGGAAACAATAATAACACAATTAGAGGTCAATATTCGAATTTAGTTTTATGGCTTTTAGGATCTCAGCTGACTGGAGGCAGCCACCAAAGTCAAAATCGTTCCACATTTACATACATTATATTGTATAAACATTGACAAAATTTGTGCAGCTTGGGGAGCGGAAGTGAATGCAGATTTTCAGAGCGTTCTGTAAGTATACATACATATACATGACTAAGCACATTTGAGCCAAACAGCTTAAAGATGTCAATTTAAAATAGATATATGTAAATACAAGTATTTATGCAAACGATGCCAAACTACAGCTTAAACTTAGAGCAGACTGAAGTCTTTGGGTTTCGGCTTGTTGTTAACGCTTTGAATGATTAGACAACAAATTGGTTGAATGCTTTTTTGATCGACTCATCGCGATTAAGTTGATGCAACGTCATTAGACGTCGGCTTGTCTGTGAGCACCGCTCGACACGATTGTTAACCCGTTTTCTTGTCCATGAGCATATCAATTAGCTGGTGTATAAAAGGGCGTGGTGTGAGCTATATAAACTATGAGATGCCAATTTATGCATGTATCACCTTTACGATGCTTGTAAATTATGGGTATTTTGCACAAGTTGACGCGATTGTGGATTGTCAAATTGTTAAAAAAAGTGCGTAACATTCATTTCACTGTTGACAGCAAATGATGCCGATCAAATGATGGCAATAAAAGATAGAAAGATGGCTAACAACTTTGACAACTTCATAGGCCAATTCCGATTCGATTGCGAGTCAAATTTGAAGTAAGCATGCAACGGATTTTGGATTATATCTTGGCTATATATGTTTGACATTTATTCTTCTTAGAGTTGACATTAATGTGGGCACGTTGCGATAATCGACCTTTGCCTAAATAATCAGCAGAGCATTTTGGCAATATACAAACAAATTGTTGATCAACTCTTTAGCTGCTAAAGTGAAACAAATCACGCATATTAACCGCCCATGAAATACAAATAAGCCGATAAGAATCTGGGGGGTTGGGGTGGCCAACATTCAATATAACCAGCGTGCTTGGCAAACAAAACCATTAGGTCAGGCGACGTGGCGTGACTGAAGTAAAGATAATCAAATTTCGCTTTCGCAAACTCTAAAATGAAAGCCATAAACCGCAGTTTAACCAAGCTGCACAAACTACATATGTGTCTATATCGAGGAGTACTGCTCTTCGCCTGCATTACAGCTCAGGGGTTTGGGGTGAGTTCTGTGCAAGTTTATTACTTTTAAATAATATAATAATAATATTGACTCTTATTAAATTACAGCTTAATTTGCAAATTGATGAGTTCTACTCGAAGTCATTTGTACCCAATGAAATACTTGTCAGCTATAAAGTTGAGAACATGAAGACTCTCACCTACAATCTGACCGTTAAGGAGCACTTTCCTGGTAAGCTGCTGATGCACATCTTTGTTCGCAAGCTAGACGATGTGACGGGGGGGCCGAATACCATCGAATTGATCAAATTAAAGAACTTGGATTTTTGTAAGACTCTCGATTCGTTGCGTAATATGACCATAGATGATGTACAGGGTGAGTCTTTAATACCAACCACGTTCTTATTGGCCTGTCCGTTGATGCCGGGCTTCTACTACCTGGACAATGTATACGTCAATGAGAATATGTCGCCCTTTACCATCCTTGATAGTGGCAGATACTTGGCCCAACTCGAACTGATTCAGATCTACGTGGAGGTAATCAGATTAATGAACACCAAAGTAAAGCTGACCAAGAAGCCTTTTGACACAAAGATGCAGCTAGAAAGCGGAATTAAGAACTTAAATCAAGCTAAGATGTTGACATAATAGTTATTACATTTCACTTATCACAAATTAAAATTGCAAAAAAATAAAAAGAGCAATAGCTTTATAATAAATCTACCAAGTGTAGCATTAGAAAGCTACAGCCATTATTCACTCTTATTTTTTTGGGGGTTTGTCAGAAAAACCTTGTAGTAAACTGTACGCATGAATTTACATGTAATTCAGAAATCTAAAATCAGCTGATGAACTTGAACCAAAAACACAGTTGCGTATAAATTATGCGAGGCAAACAGAAACTGAAAACGTGGACAAACAAACTACGAACCCGAAAATATCTCCGAAATAAATCATAGCCCCAAAGAGAGTCGCATGCAAGTCAGCGGCCATAAATTAAAGTGCGGAGTATTTTTATTGCAATTCGCTTGTTTGTACCAACAAATAACAAGTGCAAACAACGCTCAACGACGCAGCAAAGGGCGTGGGGGAGGAGGGGGTAGAGGGCCCCCTTTAGCTGGTCTTAAGCCACAAAGTACAGTGAAAGTGACGTAATGCGGCGTTGGGAATCTCAAAGTACACACAAAAAGAAGAGTAGAAAATAAAAGCATTAAGCGACGACAACAAAGTAAAGTGAAAAAGAAAGAGAGAAAAAAAATGTATAAATAAAAAATGTCAATGTCTTCAGCAGCAGCGGAACCGCTGTAAGAAGAAGCAGCCACAGCAACAGCAGCAGCAACAGCAGCAGCAGCAGCCACCAAACGCTGACCATTGATATGGACATTGGCAATCGCGGCGTGTACGTAATCTGTGTGTGTTGTCAGTGTTTGAGGTTGCGGCAGCCGTTGTTGTTGTTGTTGTTGTCGTTGCTGTTGTTGTTTTAATTTTTTGTGCACACACAAATTGCACATGCATTCGTACATCCCAAAATGCGGCTTACATTTATTTACTTCTTTTGGTTTCTTGTTTGTTTCCTTTTGTTGCCTTACATGCGCTTGGTTTTTATCGCATTTACAATTCAATGTCATTGCATTGTTTTTTCTTTTTTACGTTGTATATATATAAATACATATATATTTCGAAATTGCCAAACTTAAGAAGGAGCGACACATCCACAACAATGACAACAACAAAAACAACAACAAGAGTACAGCGTTCTGTAACCGGTTTGAGCCATGTAACTGGCTGCAGTTTCAATGTTAATTTTAGGCTGTGGTCGCCTGACCTTGAAACCTGTTGCCAACATGCAATTGCGCCGTGTCTGTGGTCAAACTCTTTCATTATGTAGTCGTCGGGTTCATCAAGTTTTATGATGCTGCCCGGTCCCAATAATTATTGTTATTAACCATAACTACATATATTGTGTGGTCAGGCTATCGAACAGTTTTCAGTTTTCCGCTTGATTACAGCTCAATATGATAATATAGTGTCGCAGTTGACGCTTAGCTCATCTAACAGACAGAATAAGTTTCACATAGATATTATTATAGATTATAGCTTTATGAAAAATCCAACATAGATACATTTACAGAGTGTGCTCAGATTTTTTGGAGCATAAGTGAGTTTTGAAGCAGAGGCACAATGGATCGAATGAGAGGTAAGACTGTCTTTTGATTTTTCCAATTAATATTATTCTAGAGCGAAAACAATGACAAAAAAGCCATTGTATTTGGGAACTGGTTCAGTTTGCAGCAACCGATATGTTTCAAAGTTTGAATGTAGAATTAACATAGTTGTGGAATATTTGGGACCATCCCTAAAGGACATAAACTTATCTTATCATGGCAAATCACAATACGTCTTCCGCATGGGCAATAAAATCGAGGTGTATGCATTTTACCTTGTAAGCCTCAACTACCTAGCATAATTTGATTACTTTTATAATTGTTGAATTTGATTTGTAAACACAATGATGTCATTTAGCAGGCATTCGTATAGTTGATTGATTTCAAAGGTCAAAGTCAAGTGCTGTAAGGTGTTGGAATAAATATACTAAGTTTACACCACTGATTAAATACTGTTTTTTAGCGACATGTTGATTTAGCACTCGGCAATCGCAGATATGCAGATGAATTGAGCGACAAACAAAAGTTGGCAGCTTACGAAAAATGTGTTCGTCTAACTTGCGATCAGAATGTGCGCGATGCGGTTGCTTAGCGCACGCAAGCAGCTGTGTGTAACTGTGTGTGTGCTTTTAGATAGAATGCAAATTCCCGTTAATTGAACGCCAAACAAAAGCCCAGCATCAGCATCAGCATCAGCAGCATCGGCAATGCAACAAAAACAACAATGGTTTTGAAAAATCAATTAGCAGCATAAAATACTTTGGCTTAAAGCCGGGACCCGGTTAGTTTGTTGCAGCTACTGCTGCTGCCGTTATCAGTGTGGCATGTAAACATACTCCTCTTTGGCAGTCCTTCCCTTTCCGTTAAAACCGCCTCCTGCATGTTACGTGCAAATATACAGAGCGAACAGTGGGAGCAGTGAAAAACCGCAGCTGCTGCTTTAAATTTATGCCAGCGCGGCATTAGAAGCATAGTTTGCGGTTAAAGCAAATGCGGCAAGGCGTTGGGGAGGTGGCACGCGGGGGCGTTACATATTGGTTAGGTATTCGGCATCAGCATAGTGTATAGCCAGACCAAAGCGAAATGTAAGAAATCAAGGCTCTAGTTGTGGGCGAGGCATCCACAAAAGAGGGAAATAAAAAAAAAATATATAAAAAAAATGGCTCGCTTTTATGAATATTTATAACACAATGGAGCATGAAAAAGTTGTTCGGGGCTTTATGCAATGAATGAATGCATACAAGTATATTTCTCTGCATGCGTATGTGTGTGTGTGTGTGTGTGTGTGTGTGTGCATGTATGTGCATGCATTTAAGGCGTTGACTGTGGGCGTGTTGGCCCCGTGAATGTTATCGATATCGATGCGCTGACAGTGACAGGCAACAAAGGGGGCTCAAACAATGACAGAGAGAGGAGGTACGAGGACAGCAAGTTTATTGTTGGGATTAATAATGACAATTTATACTATAATGGAGATGTTAAGAAGAGAACTAAATGCATAGTGATGATGTAAGGGATACTCTTGAAGATATTGCTTACAAATTACGGAAACAATTACACAAATTGTTTTTTTTATTGTAATTTGCTGTGAAATTTGCTCAAATTAGTCAGTGTGATTATCATTATTAGTTATAATAATAGCAATATGTATATGCTTACAGTTATGTGACTCAAGAATTTTATTTGCTAGTAATATAAGCAAATAAAAGTAGATAACCCCTCCTTGATGTACGCCTCTACCTCAAAACTCTATTTCCGTCTACTTCACTGCACACATTGTCTTTTTCAGTTAGGAATCTCTTATTACATGCAAATCAGACTGCCAAAGAGAAAGTGCATTAATATTTCCATTTCTGTCTGCATGAGAAATTGAAAGTCGAATTCTTTAATATGCAAATGCTTTGTTAACCCACAATCCACATCCCTTTTTTCAACTTCAATATCCATAGCAACGTCAAGTACTATCCATATGCCATATTCTTCTTTTTTTGCATTTGCCAATTAAAAATGCAGATAAAGTTTAATATGGATAATGCATATTACGCATACGCCATGTAAGCCGCCACCAATTGGAATGTAGCGTTGTTAATAAAAATGCCACTTACATAAATGACTGAACAAATATTTAAGGGAAATGTTGTGCAAATTATGAAATGCATATTTGCGTAAACTTCTTGGTTGTCTGGCAGTGCGAAGCGAAACTCAAATATTGAATGCTCCAAGTTCCGAGACACGTTCCGCTGCTTGCGCCATCTAGCGGTCGCTGCATGCAAATTGCAAAATCGGTGCGTGACTTGGACGATTAAAGAGCACAGCTAGCAAAAAATGAATAAAAAACAATACTGCAGTTTTTCCTAATGTTAACAGAATTACATAAAATAAAATATTGAATTAGCTATGGCAACGAACTCAACTAACCGTGCTTTTTCTGGCAAATTAGCGTTTAAATTGAACGCCCTTGAAGGCGACGCACACGTGTAATGCCCCAAACAAAAGATGGAAAAGCAAAAAATGTTTCATAAAAGGGCTAATAGCGAACTAATTTGAAATACCTGACCAGCCGTGACTTTTATGTGTCGTCCATATTTCATATTTTTTAGTTCGTTTCAATCGTTTTGTGTTGCCAATTTGACAACAATAATAGTTAACTATTACGACAAGAAATTCGCAAAAAAAAGGCTGACCAACGACCGGCAAACTGTCAAAGTCAAAGACTAACAAGAGTCAGCGACAATGCCCCACTTCACTTCACTTTATTTTACTCCATTGCTACACGCCCTCTTTCTCTCCCAGCAGACAGTCAACAAAAGCCTTAACGATTGCCAGTTTCACTTAGTATTTTCATCTCAATTTTTATTCCCATATATATATATATATATATATTATATATATATGCATTTGAAGTCATGTATTTTTATGCATTTCTTAAGTTGATTTTTGTGTTTCGATTGCAGAAAAAACTATGTAGAGCAAACTTTTAGTTTCTTGCTCAACTTGAGGACGGTAGAGAACGAGAGGCGAGGGTCGAGGGACTTGTCTTGGACACTTGAGTTCTTCAAAAGTTTTGTCAGTTTATCAATTTGGTTGGTTTGCCTTTTAAAAAGTTTATTGATTTTGGCCACAGGCTTATTTGTATGCATACATGTGTGAGCTGCTAAAATATACTATTTTAAATATCAAATATTTTAAAAGGTTTTCTGAAAGATGTGTTTGTTGAAAATCCGAATAAATACAACTGGGTTTTATTATAAATTGATATATGTGTGTTTGCCAACTATGCAATTATTAGCTTAAGTGTTTAGGTGCATTTGCTTCAATTAAAATTGAAATTGTAATGGAAAAATAGTGAAAGCTTTCATCTGTCAATTTGTTTCATGTTATCCTTTAATATACATAACTTGAGCTAATTTATATACATTTGAAAGCCATTTAGGAAACCATTTGCTATAGATATTCCCTCTCAAGTGTCTACCATGTGACTGCTCCGTTGGATTACTCAGCCCGGAGCTGAGTATGACATCTTAGGCATCGCCTTTGGCTTACCGAATTCTGCAACAGAGCATTTAAAATTTATGTCAAATTAGCGAACGCTTCAATGACAAATGCGAGTGCCACAGAAATGCCGCAATTGCAGCCAGGCTAGGACAGGACAGGCAGAGACGTAGCACGGAGTTGATGGTTGTGCCACAGTGCATCCATTGCTGGCGGAAATTAGTTCAACGGCACTCAAACTGCGGCAGTTAAACGTCGCCAATGCGCCACCCACCCACCCAAAGTACCCAACAGAGCCAACACAGCCAAACAACCCACGATCTAGACATTCTGCTCCGTTGTACAACAACTGCACACAACTTGTCCGCCGGCACTTGTTTTTTATGGCCCAAAGGGAGGTGCATGCTGCGGGACGCGGGACGTGGGACATGGCTCTGGACATTTGAAGATGATGTAGTGCGGACATAAACATAAATAATGGCAATGCGCAGTTATTACTTTCTGCATCTTCCACTTCTAGCATCTTCTGCTTCTTCTTCTGCATCTTCTTCTACTTCGGCTTGTTCTTGGTCCAGCACACACACACACACACATATAAAAATAATAAAAATTAAATGTGAGTGTAGCGCAATTTCTTCTCGGAGGCAATGTCATTCATTTGCTGCGGATGCATCCTTATTTTTTAATTACATTCTAGGCAGCCGCATCTGAATGAGTGAGATGCGCGCCTAATGGGTTAATTGGGTTTAAGGCGACTCATTGCCTCATCGTCACTGGCCACGTGATTTATGTGGCCGGCAAATTGACAAACGATTGCGCGCCCCTAATGGAAATATTGTGCATACGCCATGTAGGACAGATGGAGGCGCGGGCACATGGCTCACATTATTAATATTCATTTTGTAATTTTAATATCTGGCATTCATATACCAGGCAAACAATAAAAGAAACGTGAGCCAACGGCAATAGCCATGATTTGCAGCATTCATGAATTTCGACTACCAAAAAGCCAAGGCTTAAGCTGGGTATGAGTATGAGGATCGGGCTATAGCTGCGGCAGGTGCAGACGGGTTGGACTCTGACTCTTCGCAAATGCAGATTGCATTTCCTGGCCAAGGCAATGCATTAACAACACAACTGCATAACACACACACACACACCAACACACACACCAACACCAACACACACAAAACACACACAACACACTCACACAACAATGCAGCGCTAAAGCCAAACATAAACAATAAAGAGTGCACCTTAGCTCAATGGCAAGGGGTGCACTGTTGTGCGGGGGACAACGCACTTGCCGCTAATGCACCAAAAACTGACTGCGCTCAGCTCTCTACCTTCCTCCATTGCTCCCTTCCTCACTACCTCACTGCCTCTTAGCCTCCTTCTGCACTCCTTTGTGCAGTTTACTTAACAATAATTCTCATTGTTGTTGAGACGTTGCAGGTGTTTGCTGAAGCATATCAAAAATATATATGCGACTACGTCTACGACTATGGCTACGGCTAGTGCTTTGGCTATGGCTACGACTATGAGCAAAGATGAGCCCAAGGATGCGAGAGCAGCAACAATAAGTTCCATGAACTGTGTAATAAACTGTACTGAAAATAACTGCCAACAAAAAAAATTTAAGAACATTTTCAACATAACTTTTTGAATGCTTCAAACTTAAGTTCCACAAGGTTTTCAATAAAAACATATAAATTTTAGCATAAATGTTATATGTTGGACTAGTTTCCAGAAATGTTGATTAGTTTGCAAGTTTTACTGAGTGAATAAATTTATCTTTAGCAATAAAGAAGTTAACATAAGTGGAAATCAACTAAAATGTCATGCATTGTTAGGTAAAGAATTAGCTTTTATTGCCAGCTGTTGCAACAAATTGAAACTGCTGTAAAATGAGAGAAGGCATCTGCTAACTAAGCTAGTTTCAATATTTAGAAAACTTATTTTGATACCCAACAAAAGCAAAACAAAATAATCAAATTTGAAGCTGGTTCAACGAATTGGAACCACTTTAAAATCAGAGGAGGCATCTCTGATGAGAACTTGGCCAAAAAGAAGGCAACAATACGCTGGCTTTTGCCATATGAACAGAAGGAGCTGTCTGCTGTCTGCCAGCCTGCTGGCACGGAGTAGCTGCTCCCGCAACTACTTTTCCTCCCACCTGCGTTCATGCAACCGCGGCTTGCAACGTACTGCTTGGCTGGCAGGGCTGGCTTGCCTTAATTATGAGTTACTTTTGTGCATGCATTTTCTTAGTTGCCCGCCCATTTTCTCGTTTCGTTGTTCAGGTTTTTGTGCAACCTAAATCAGCTGTTCCAGGGGAGCACACAGAGGGTGGGGGAGGAGTGTAATGCAGGCAATTGGTTGGCAATCCTGTTGCTGGTTGCAGTTGCCGTTGTGTTTGCCTTTTGGCCACAATGAGTTGCAAGGTGCGCTCGCTACGTGGGCACAACAAAGCAGACAAGTCGCCTGCTGGCGTTTGCCGCATGGTGCGAGTGGGACTGCGGTTAAGTGAGAGAATATCAAAGGGTAGTAAGGGAAGCGTGGGAGTGGATTGAAAGGGGTGTAACGGGGTTGACAAATTCATACAGTGGCAGCTGCTTGTGCTGTGTAATTCCGCGTAAAATGCACAAAGGGATCTCAACCTGCAGAGCAGGCTGGCGTCCTTTCGTGCAATGGCTGCCTGACACCTGCCATTGTTCACAAAAAAAGACAATAGACATTTGCGCGGCACAGGAAGAGACAGCAAGAGAGAGAGAGAGAGAGAGAGAGAGAGAGAGAGCAAATGAGAGTGCGAGCAAGAGAGATTCACAAATTGTATAAAACATTTATAAGGTTACCAGCTCGTTCTGCTCATTTTCATTGTTGGCTGTTGCTATTGAAATTGATTTCTGGAGCATTCAAAAATCTGCCGAAGCAAAAAGATGAAATCTCAACGCAATGTCAACAGTTAAACAAAGTGTAGCAGCAACAGCAGCAGCAGCAGCAGCAGCAGGGGCAATCCTGCTACCTGACAATCTACAGTTGGCTGACCCAATTGCCAAACGACTCAAAACACAACTGAACAGCAATTGAAAGTGGAGCTCAAGCTAAGCATTGAAAGCTTAAGCAAAGTGCATCAATTCTGAATGAAAAATACATAAAAAATAGCTGCAAAAATATGTGTCAAAGTCGCTTAATGGCAGTTAAGTAGAACACAAATATTTCAATTATTTCGTCTGTGTCGCATTTATGGATGAGTTTTAAGTCATTAAAATAAAGGCTGAAAAGATTTTCTACTGCTATATCATTTGTACCTCGTATATAAAGATTGTAATTAATTATTAATTGGTGCTGTAAACTTTTCGATTAATACTATTTCGAAAGTTAAACTTTGAATATGTGTTTTCTTTTAATTATTCAAGTGGATATTCTATAAACTAAGCACCAGTTCCACTGTTGATTAAATAAATGTGCTTTGCATGTTTAATTACCATAGCGTATATATCTTATAAGATAATATATAAGATAAGATAAGCACGCTCAACTAACACATGTTTGCCTTGCGTGTATTTTAGTCATTTTCAAAGGTTCAGTTTAATGAAATTCTCTCAATAAAGTGAGCAACAATGAAATACAGCAAATAGAGTACTTAATGTTTGCCCCAGATTTTGTTAAATTCAATAAATTTAGTTTCAATCAATTTTCCTAAAAGCAACTGTTGAAAATCTATTTTGCACGTTAATTTCAAATTTCCGTTAAAAGTGCCCGAAATTCGATTTAATTTTATTACGATGCAGCAGAGTAGCTAACAGACAGACAGACACACACACACACACACACACACACACACACACACTCACATTGTGGGGCCGGAAATGCAACAGGAAATCAGAGTGCAACGTTATAGCAGCCACGCCCCCTTACGCCCACACACAGCAAGGGACCGGCAAAGGAAAGGGGCGGAGAAGGGAAGCACTAAAAAGCACACGCCGCACATTCTCATTGCACATTTTGCGTTGAATAAACTTTGCCATTTACAGCAGCAAACCACCATAAAGTGGGCGTGGCGACGGGGTGGGTACAAGGGCAGAGTGGGGAGGGGCAGCGAAAGGCGAATACTTGAAGACTGACTCTGACTAAAGGGGAAACATACAAAGTCAAAATAAGTCAAGCTGGAAATATGTTACAAGCGCACACTTCCACCAACTGCTGTGTGTGCGTGCGTGTGTGTGTGTGTGTGTGCGAACAGGAACAACACCGGGGGCCATTTTGTTATTACAGTTGCTGCAATTTCAGTTGCCTGGCGCTGCTTTAGCAACAATTACAACAGTCGGCAATGTAACAGAGACCAGAGACCAAAAGAGTACGAAATAAAAATATAGTTGAGCAAAGTGCCGCAAGTAAAATAGAAGCACCCTGTACTACCGCCAAGCAACCAACATGGGCTCAATGTGGGTTTGCTTCCGTTTTCGGGTCCTTGTCCGTGTCCGCGCCCCTGTCCATGCCCTGTTTGCATGCGGGAGCGGGTCAGCGACTTGGCGCCACTCAAGTGAAGCAACAGTCCGCAATCACAACATGCCAGCAAACACACACACACAAACACACACACAACCCCAAATACATTTATCTTCCGGCCCTGACAGCATCAGTAAATTGAAAATGGCGCGCAACGAGGCAACCAAAATGTGCAGCGTGCATCGCTCCAACTAACAATTCTAGCTGCAAGTTGCCCGAATAACGGCACTAGTTCTAGCTAACAGTTGCAACAGTTTTCAATTCCCGTTACTGCAGTTGACACTGTCACTGTTCCCATTCGTTACTGGGGATGTACTCAAGTGTGTGCCTCGCACTGATTGCTTCCCGGTCAGTGGAGATGAATTGTATGCAATCTGTTGCAGTGGCTAATAAATAAATCTGAAAATTTGGAATTGACTAATTAAAAGCTTGATAACATTTGAATCAAAACTATAAATATTTTTAAATACTTTTGTGTAATACAAAATATATCCTATTGTATTTAAGATGAATAGAATATAATCTATAAAGCTTTAAGAGTTGATGATTAAGTTGATAGGTTTAGGTCTCAAATTGGAAGCAAGCCCAATCAACCTGTATTCCATTTTTGCTCTGATGTCCAGAGTTTATTGTTGTTGCAGCCCTGTCTCGTTAATTGTATGCGACCGTGATGCTTTAGAGCCTAGTTGAGTGTAGGAAACGAGGGGCGTTCCCGATGGGGCCGTTGACTACTTCTACGTCTATTGCTACGTGGGTCGATTGACATTGATCAGCGTAGACCTTAGATGGGAGCACTCGAAACATTGGCCAAAGTGTGGGACACTTAATGCGCTTAACCTGATGGACAATGGCCGAAAGGGGGTGAAGTGGGATGGGGATGGGGTCTCATTTATATGGAGATGGAATTCCAGCTCAAACTAGGCCACTTCAAGGCATGCAAATGGAATACGCTTTCAATGTGAAAAATGCTGATGGTATAAGAAGTGAGTGATGGGTTGATTTGGGGTGGGCCTGGGCTTGGGTTTCTTCCGGTTGACATGCATGATAATGAGAATGCCACGCCCACTGACCAAATGTTGTTCCAACGGCCACGTTTGCGCCTGCAGTAATTGCGGAAAATGAATTAAAGGCAATTTGCGTTGTAAAAGCAACAGCAACGGGAAGAACACAATGCAGAACGAAAGCAAACAACATAAGCGGCTCCCAGTGTGTGTAGGAATTGTGTGTGTGTGTATGTGTATGGGTGCGGGTGTGTATGTGTGTAAAAGGAAAAAGCCATTGCAGGAACTGGTAGAGAAGCAACAGTAACAACAGCAGCAACACACATGCAAATGTGAATGCAAGCTGCCTGCTTACACCCAACCCGACTGAGCTAAAAGAAAACGGATGCAACAATTTGCCGTAGTGCATCAGTGGCGCAGTCAGGAAGACAGTGGCATGCTCCACACAAAAGAAGACGACATCTTGACATCTTGCCCGCTAGGCGCCACAGCAGGCGGAAGCGCAAGCTTGCAACAGGGAGACAGTTTATGCCAATGTGGCAGAGTCTTCGTTTTGACTTTTCACAGGCAATTTAAGCGATTTGAAAGCCACACAACGACTCTGACTGGCAAAAATAAGTCTGTTGCAGGCAACCTGGCTTAAGACTGGATGCAGAAACAGAAAGTGATAGAAACAACATAGCAGCGGACTCTGTTGAAAGTGAGAACAAAAATCAGAGGATCGTAGTCAATGTAAAAATCGAGTTTCTAAATTTAAATGCAGCTTTGATATATGCATTTGAAAATAAATGCACTGTTTAACGAAGAATGATGAAAATTTTCATTCATCTGAAAGCTAATTTGATTTAATATTTCATTTTCTATAGACTAGTTCTAAGTAAATTAATGAACATCAATCAAATGAAATTTTCAGCCCGGTTTAATCAAATGTCATGTCACAATTTGTCTCAATGCCAAATTAAATGTGTAAAAGCATTCTTCAATCAATTTATGCGGCAATTTATCTTTATCAATTGCATAGCGTCGACTGGAAAATGGGCATTCAATTTGTTTATTTCTACGCTAATTGGATTTTCAATTGTTTATGTTGTTACGAATTGGTATTTGCATTTTGTTGCTTAATGTTTAATTAAAAACACATTCCAAACATTCAAGCTCATACATATTGACACAAACACACAACACTTCATTATTGCAATCAGGCGGCGCTTTATAAATTACAAAACTAACTCAATTATGAAAACAGTCAACACTTGGCCCCCGCCAGCCTCGCTTTTTGTTTCCGCTTTTATAGAGTTGATTTTTCAGTCTCTCACAAAGCGAATACAAAAAACTAAATACAACGACGTTTTTATTTCCGCTCCGATTGAGCATTAAATGCATATCAATTTTGCTAAAATAAAGCAAGCAAGCAATTTTGGAACTGCAACAAAAGCAATTAATACCTAACAGACAAATACTCAAACCCACACAACAATATATAGATAAATTGCACTCTACATACACCCACACATACACACACACACACAGGAACAATGATAACTGGCATGCAAATAAACAGTAAATTTGCATAATCAATTTGGTTATTGATTCGAAAATTCAGCTATTTTAATTACGTTTACGCTTGAACTTCATTTCACACACGCAGTCAGGCAGTCCTTTACACAGACAGAATTTACATGCTTTTCCTTTTGGCAATCATTGGCTTTTGTCATTTGCAGTGGCAAAATGTTATGCGTATTTTTTTGAGCTTTAAATTAATCGAATCAATTAACACAGCAGCTGGTAACAACGAATGCGAGCAAAAAAGCGTTGCATACTTTTAGGTTACTGCACAAATTTCCCTCTAATGGCACACCATTTCGGCTGTTTTTTGTGTTTGTGTGCCTGCCTTGAATTGGGCGGACTAAAAAAAATCTGGTGACAATTATGGACAGTTATGGATTTCAAGCGATATGTACCGTCGTTAGTTATGCAGGGCTGCAAGTAGTTGCGATATGTGATATGCAAAAAAGGATATATGAAAATCGATGATAAAATTCAGGGTGCTTAACTAGGTGGCCGCGCTGAGGACGACTGCTTAAGTAAAGTAATTTTAATTTGCGATTGAACTTGTTCTATTGAAATAAAAATATTGGGAAAGTTATCTTTTTATACGCCGAAAATATTTCGGGAGACGAAAGCTAGCTTGATAAAAAATGAAGCCTCAAGCAGAATCAAGTCAACAGTGATAGATTCAAAAGAAAGTGCATGCGATTGACATGAATTTGGATGTCCAATGAACAAGTCTGCAGCCCTGTTAAAAGCCATTTATTTATATAAAGCCGCGCGTTTTTTGATTTAGGGCAAAGCTATGATCAAAAGCCCGTGCTTTTTTAAATAAGTTGAGTTTTGACGAAGTTATGGCATTTTGAAGTTTCGACCTATGCCCATACACCGATATATCGATTTTCGGGCTATAATTTTTACTTGTCTTCCGACCTCAAATTTCATTTTTAACTTTAAATGTACGATTGATTTAGGGGCAAAACTATGATCAAAAAGCCCTTGCTTTTTAAAATCAGATGAGTTTTGACGAAGTTATGGCATTTTGAAGTTTCGATCTATGCCCATATATCGATACATCGATTTTCAGGCTATAATTTTTACTTGTCTTCCGACCCCAAATTTCATTTTTAACTTTAAATGCACGATTGATTTAGGGGCAAAACTATGATCAAAAAGCCCTTGCTTTTTAAAATCAGTTGAGTTTTGACGAAGTTATGGCATTTTGAAGTTTCGACCTATGCCATACACCGATATATCGATTTTCGGGCTATAATTTTTACTTGTCTTCCGACCTCAAATTTCATTTTTAACTTTAAATGTACGATTGATTTAGGGGCAAAACTATGATCAAAAAGCCCTTGCTTTTTAAAATCAGTTGAGTTTTGACGAAGTTATGGCATTTTGAAGTTTCGACCTATGCCCATACACCGATATATCGATTTTCGGGCTATAATTTTTACTTGTCTTCCGACCTCAAATTTCATTTTCAACTTTAAATGTACGATTGATTTAGGGGCAAAACTATGATCAAAAAGCCCTTGCTTTTTAAAATCAGTTGAGTTTTGACGAAGTTATGGCATTTTGAAGTTTCGACCTATGCCCATACACCGATATATCGATTTTCGGGCTATAATTTTTACTTGTCTTCCGACCTCAAATTTCGTTTTCAACTTTAAATGTACGATTGATTTAGGGGCAAAACTATAATTAAAAAGCCCTTGCTTTTTAAAATCAGTTGAGTTTTGACGAAGTTATGGCATTTTGAAGTTTCGATCGGTGCCCATACACCGATATATCGATTTTCGGGCTATAATTTTTACTTGTCTTCCGACCTCAAATTTCATTTTTAACTTTAAATGTACGATTGATTTAGGGGCAAAACTATGATCAAAAAGCCCTTGCTTTTTAAAATCAGTTGAGTTTTGACGAAGTTATGGCATTTTGAAGTTTCGACCTATGCCCATTTATCGATACATCGATTTTCAGGCTATAATTTTTACTTGTCTTCCGACCTCAAATTTCATTTTTAACTTTAAATGTACGATTGATTTAGGGGCAAAACTATGATCAAAAAGCCCTTGCTTTTTAAAATCAGTTGAGTTTTGACGAAGTTATGGCATTTTGAAGTTTCGACCTATGCCCATACACCGATATATCGATTTTCGGGCTATAATTTTTACTTGTCTTCCGACCTCAAATTTCGTTTTCAACTTTAAATGTACGATTGATTTAGGGGCAAAACTATAATCAAAAAGCCCTTGCTTTTTAAAATCAGTTGAGTTTTGACGAAGTTATGGCATTTTGAAGTTTCGATCGGTGCCCATACACCGATATATCGATTTTCGGGCTATAATTTTTACTTGTCTTCCGACCTCAAATTTCGTTTTCAACTTTAAATGTACGATTGATTTAGGGGCAAAACTATGATCAAAAAGCCCTTGCTTTTTAAAATCAGATGAGTTTTGACGAAGTTATGGCATTTTGAAGTTTCGACCTATGCCCATTTATCAATACATAGATTTTCAGGCTATAATTTTTACTTGTCTTCCGACCTCAAATTTCGTTTTCAACTTTAAATGTACGATTGATTTAGGGGCAAAACTATGATCAAAAAGCCCTTGCTTTTTAAAATCAGTTGAGTTTTGACGAAGTTATGGCATTTTGAAGTTTCGACCTATGCCCATACACCGATATATCGATTTTCGGGCTATAATTTTTACTTGTCTTCCGACCTCAAATTTCGTTTTCAACTTTAAATGTACGATTGATTTAGGGGCAAAACTATAATCAAAAAGCCCGTGCTTTTTAAAATCAGTTGAGTTTTGACGAAGTTATGGCATTTTGAAGTTTCGATCGGTGCCCATACACCGATATATCGATTTTCGGGCTATAATTTTTACATGTCTTCCGACCTCAAATTTCGTTTTCAACTTTAAATGTACGATTGATTTAGGGGCAAAAATATGATCAAAAAGCCCTTGCTTTTTAAAATCAGATGAGTTTTGACGAAGTTATGGCATTTTGAAGTTTCGACCTATGCCCATTTATCAATACATAGATTTTCAGGCTATAATTTTTACTTGTCTTCCGACCTCAAATTTCGTTTTCAACTTTAAATGTACGATTGATTTAGGGGCAAAACTATAATCAAAAAGCCCTTGCTTTTTAAAATCAGATGAGTTTTGACGAAGTTATGGCATTTTGAAGTTTCGACCTATGCCCATACACCGATATATCGATTTTCGGGCTATAATTTTTACTTGTCTTCCGACCTCAAATTTCGTTTTCAACTTTAAATGTACGATTGATTTAGGGGCAAAACTATGATCAAAAAGCCCTTGCTTTTTGAAATCGGTTGAGTTTTGACGAAGTTATGGCATTTTGAAGTTTCGACCTATGCCCATACACCGATACATGGATTTTCAGGCTATAATTTTTACTTGTCTTACGACCTCAAATTTCATTTTCAACTTTAAATGTACGATTGATTTAGGGGCAAAACTATGATCAAAAAGCCCTTGCTTTTTAAAATCAGTTGAGTTTTGATGAAGTTATGGCATTTTGAAGTTTCGACCTATGCCCATATATCGATACATCGATCATCATCAAATAAACCGACACACAAGTCGTTACAATGACCGGTTTCATAACCATGTTAACCCATTGGCTTCGTCAATTGGGGCGAATACAACCCGCAGACGCTTAAGCGCCTCCACACCAGCGACCTCTGGACTGTTGGGCGTTAATATTTTTCGATAATGTGCAATAAATGTTATATTTAATCTTACATTTGATGTTACGTAATATTGTAATATGTTAAAACCAATTATTGGTTTATGTTATTAATTTAAATTCCCCGTTATTATGTATTCAATCTTGTTCTATTGAAATAAAAATATTGGGAAAGTTATCTTTTTATACGCCGAAAATATTTCGGGAGACGAAAGCTAGCTTGATAAAAAATGAAGCCTCAAGCAGAATCAAGTCAACAGTGATAGATTCAAAAGAAAGTGCATGCGATTGACATGAATTTGGATGTCCAATGAACAAGTCTGCAGCCCTGTTAAAAGCCATTTATGTATATAAAGCCGCGCGTTTTTTGCTCCTGTTGTTGGCCATCAACTTTAAAAGCCAACTTCGGTGCATCTCAATGACAAGCACTTGTGGTGCTACTAATTCTAGTTCCAAGTTTGGTAGAGATGATGACGAGTGCTCTAAGTACTCATATCCATTCGGATGGCGCTTTGACAGCGGCCTAAGCACTTGGCTTGTGTCGCCAACACGCAGCCAGTCAATCAAAGGCAAGGGGTACGTGAGAGATAGAGAGAGAGGCAGATAGACAGCCGGAGGAGAGACAGAGACACACAGAGCTGAGTTGGTGAGTCGTCAAAAAATGTGGCAGCGACGAGACAACTTGAAACGAGAAGCTGCCAAAATTGTTAAGTGCCACAAGTGGCCACAGGACACAAACAACTCTGACCAGGACGAAAAGAGTGAGAGGGGGAGTGGGGTTGTAGGAAGAGTAGTGCTGGAACATGGTGTCAACCGCAGCAAAAGTGAAAAGTTGGAAAATGTGCGCAAAATGAATATTTCCAGTTCGAGAGTAGTTGCTGCGGTTTTTGTTGCTGTTGCATTTAATTAAATCAATTGAAAGTTTCGAACGGGAATGCAATAGTAACATAAGCCTGGATAATGGACATCAGTGCCACTAAGAATGCTCCATTCACAAATCTATTTCAACGGGTCGCATAAATTTTATGCGTGGCGCACAAAAAAAAAGAGACCAAAAATAATGGAGGAGAGAGATAATTAAATCACAGTGAGCGATGCCATATAAATCTCTCTGGTGCAAACAGAGGCAAGCGGCAGCCAGCAATGAGTGCACTCAGACCAAAAACTTTTAAAAGTGTGAAAGATACAGCGAAAGAGAGCGGGATAGAGAGAGAGCATGACATTGTGCCACTTCAAAACTTTGATTAAAATCCTTTTGAAGTGCTAACAAATAACGCGAGACAAAGACTTTTAAAATGGGTTTGGCTAGGCAGCGTGGCAAAGCTACGAACGGATGGACGGACGGACGGACAGTCAATGTGAGTCCCCACTTTTTGAAGGCTAATCTAAAGTGGCTAAGGCTGCATAGGGGGTGGACGATGGGAGTTGTAGTTAACGTTTGCATTTCTTGCATTCAGCGTTTGCTTTGCTCTGTAGTTTTTGCTATGTGCTAAGCGCCACTAAATCCGTCTGTCGCGACAACAACAAGCGGCTGGGATCAGTATGCCAGGCAGCAGCATCTGAATAAGGCCGCCAGCCACAAAAGGAACGAATAGGATGATGATGACGACAACGACGCCGGCGACGACAATGCAATAACTCATGTGTGCGAATTGTTGTTGCTAGTTGCTTGATGACACTTTTTGTTGTTGTTCTTGCTGCTGCTGCTGCTGCTGCTGCTTTGACAGAAAGTTTTGTTTGATAGTCGTAGAATTGTGTAACTTGAGGCACTTAAACGTATTTTAAGTTGCTTCAATTTCACTAGACGACTTTAATAAAATGCCGCATGCCACTCCCCTTTGTTGCTATTAACTTGTTGTCGTTGTTGCTGTTGTTGCAGTTGTTGTTTTTATCAACGCTCAGTTTTAGTTAAGTGCACTTGAGAGCGCTTGAAACTTAAGCATATATGCGCCAAGCGGGGCGTACATCGTGACGTATGCTCAACGAGCCAACGAATTTTATTTGCATTTATCATACGCACCGTGCAACATTAGTGTGTGTGCGAGCAGCATTCATGGCTGGGAAAGTGCTTGCTATTCATAAGGGATATATGCAAGAGTTTTCAAGAGTTTTCCGGTGAAGGTCGCTTAAATAAGTTTCAACAGAGAGCCAAAGTCGAGATACTTGTCCAACAACTATTCATATTCGCTGCACACAATGCGAATGTTGAAACCCCAAAGCGGAGCAGCGTGAAAGATCATGTGTAAATTAAGAGACTTCATCGTGAGCTGAGCAAGTTTAGCGTTTATCCATGCCAAGGTGAAAGACTGGGCAGATATTGCGACAGTACTCAAGTCAACGACTGTCAGCTAACACTGAATAGTTTCATAATGATTATTAGGAACAATTACAAGTTAAATGAGTTATGGCAACGAGTCCTTACGCTGTGTCACATTCTAATACCTAAACAGCTTTGCCATAGATTTAGCTAGAGAAATTTCCGCTCTTATGCTTGTCCCTTTTTCTTATCCTTAATCCAAAGCACTTAAAGCCAAATCAAAACTCTTTGACCTTTTGACTGCCTGTCAAAGATCCTTTGCAAAGTGACAATAAGTGAGACAGAAAGAGAGGAGGAGAGGTCAAAAATGCAGGAAATCACAGTCTGTGCTCTCAGCTTCAAATGTCACGTTGATAATAACAATAACATAATGGCAGTATGCCACAAAAAAAAAGAAAAACACAAAAAGAAAAATAAACGAAAAAATGCAGCATAAACAAAAACAGTTATGGCAACAATAGAAACAACAAACTAAGAGTTGCGACAACTGCAACCGCAAAAATAATGGAATAACAGCAACAACAATGTGTGTGTGTGTGTGTTTGGGAGTGTGTGTGTGTCATATATGTGCAAGGTGGGAATTCATGGTGCGTTACTAGTTTGTGCAACTGCCAACAAAACATTTTTAACGCATTGCAAACCGAAAACCCAAATTGTGAATGGAATACATTAGAAATTGTCTATGGGTGAATGATGAAATGGAAATGAAAACCACGCTATGCAGATTTAATGGATCGTCGGAAAAGCGTAAGAAAAGTGTGTTTTTATGGTCTATGAATACACTCTGATGCTCTCTGACTATTGAACCGATCGAGTCGAGGCACTTTTGTCAAGTTCAGAGTACTTAACACTTGTAAATACTGTTTATAGTTTTAAAATCTTTGCATTATTTTTTTTATATATTTATATATTCATTATTTATATATTCATTAACCTCATCATCATTGTGTAATCTGTTAAAAGTGTAAATAAATATATAAATATATAATTCTAACTGTTTGTCGAATCCTTCCACTAAGAAAACTAAACTTCCGCTGAAGCTTTTAATCTTTTTTTCTTTAAATTGTCAAATTGTTTTATAAAATTAGTTTGTAACATTTTGAACATAGTACTTAATACGCCATCCGCTTTCCGCTTCCCTTAACCCTTTACTTCAACTAGTTTACTCGGCTAATAACTGATTAAAAAAGTTAAACGGAATTCAAGTAATTTGAATGAATTTTAAGCACATTGTTGGACCAGTTGTGGGCTTGCTGCATTTTAAGTATTCAAACAGTAAGGGATGTGCAGGATGGCCGGATAGACGGACAGATGAGTGGACGGACGGACAGGCAGATGGAGAGATAGACGGATAGGCAGGCATGGAGTAATAACAAAATGAAAATAGCTGCAACTGCGAGTATCTTTTAGTGCGGTGTCTGTTGGCATCAAATTGTTTTTGTTGTTGTTGCTGTTGTCATTGCGTTTTACATGTGGCATGCAACAAGGTTGTTGTTGCAACACAACAATACAACGGGGTCTAGCTATTATTATTTTTGCTTTCAACTTTGCTACTGCTGCTGCGTTGTTTGTGTTTCAACTGCCATTGTTGTTGGCATATTATTTTGCACGCTCGTTGAGGCACGCTGCAACAACGAACAACCAGCAGCAACAGCAACAGCAACAACTAAATGTAACCGCAACGAGAAAAAATGTTTTCATATTTATTTGCCGCGCTCTGCTCTGGCTATGCCTCAGCTTGCAGCTCATCTCTCCCCCCCCTTCAGCTTCACATCCTTGACACGGCCAGCACCACTTCCCCCATTACTGCCACTCCTCGAACGCCCTCGCATAACTCTGCTCAAGTATGCAACTTTATCATTTTGATTTAAATGTTTTGTTGTTGCTGTTTGCCGCATTGTGACATGCATGCCGCAAAGGGCGGCGGGTGTTGGGCATGGTTTGGTTCAACGCATTGTTGTTTAGGCAACAGCATTGCAGTCAACGCGGCGTATGAATGCTATGTCTTAAAGGCTTTTTGTTTCTCTGCAAATTGCTAACAAAAACTTGCTTAATTCCAGTGGGCAAAAACAATTGTGAATTGCTCCCCAAAAAGTAGGCAACACAATTAATTGACGTCATTTTGCCATAGAAATCGGAGCAAGACTTAGAATTCATTTGTAGTTTTTCGTACTGCTAAATATGAACACATTTAGGAAGATGGGTAATGCTCAGTTCCTAGGATTGGGATAGCTGTTGTGCTCAAATTATTAGTCTAATGGTGCTGTAGTGGTGAACAATAGTTGCAATAGTTACCAGCATGTTTCGAATAGAAGCAGAAGCACAAGAAGCATTACAAAAGACTCAATATTAGTAATTGATTTCAGTGTGTTTACTTTGGTATTTGGCAAATACGTTTGTAATGAGTCATAAGCTATTGTGTGTCGAAAGCCTGTTGTGTGAAAGCCATTACTCAAATTTGTGTTTAGTATCAATAGTTTCCAATTTGAGGTATGTTAATAATACGAGTAATATTTACCAGTTTGTTGTTGCATAAGGATTACACATGACTTGTTCATTTGGCAGAGTTTTTGTGTGCTGTAATCCTTCTTATCCACATGTTCTTTAAAACACTTAAGTTATATAATCCTTGGCATCCCCACTTATATTTTTAGCTAAGTCTCTTGTAATCCTTCTTATGGCCATATCCCTGTTTGGGTCACTTGTTTTGTATGCCATAAATTATCCCTCATCAATTATCTGGCTGCTGTTTTAATTAGATGCCGAAATCGCTCAGGCAATGCAATGACATGTCATAAATTAAACGCATTTGTCAGCATTTTTTTCATATCACATCATTTGAATCCCTCTCAATCTGCTTCTCCCACATCCACCACTCCCACTCCCGCAGCGGAGACTGCTGCTGTGTGCACAGTCCAAAAATTAATTTAATTAAGTAATTTCACACATGTCATGCCACATATGATTTATGCGCTGCTCCTATTTGAGTTAATTTCAACATTATTATTTTTTTCCGTACCGCTTTAATTCCTTATTGTTTTGCCAGTTGTTGCTTCACCATAATATTTTTTTTATTCTGTTTTTTTTTTTTTTTGCTGTCACACGTTTATTTGAGCGTGTTTTCAAATTGTTTTGACGCTTCACTGATTTGCGCGGAACCGCATGGAAAATGCTCGCAAGCCAATTGGTTTTCCTTTTTTTTTTTGCCCCTTATTTTTGCTGTTTGCTTGTTTTATTTTTATAAATTTGTATATTTTGGTTGATTATTTTGTTTACGTTAATAATTTGCAAAAATAACCGGAAAATTGGCATGCGAATGCAAGGACATGGAAAATAACTGACTGAGCGAATGCACAAAATAATTTAATAATATTTTCGTTAGAATTGCAAATGAGTTTCGACTAATGGAATAATTCGATTTGAATAAAAAAAAAATATATATATATTATTATTACTTTGTAAAGTTCAAATAGTAGCAGCTGCAGATAAGATTGGGTTTGTGGATTGTGAAATGGACTTGTCCATTTAGGGATACTTAAATGTTATCGCACACATTGCCGAAGTCTCAAGCATGCCAATAATAACAATTATAGCTAGTAGCCAATTAGTGCATTGATTTCAACTTGATGTGATAGCGTCGAATACTGTTTACTGCAGTGTTTACATCAAGTGATTAGCGCACACACAATCTGGCACCCATCGCATCCGCTCATCCCATGCAATCATCACACCCCGTAGATTTAACACCAATGGCGCCATTGTAATGCAATGTCCTTGCCAGCAATCGCCGGAACATTTCCGGTGTGGCAGCAACTTCAGCAACGACAATAATGACTTACGAACAATGCGCACATTCAACTGAAGTGATTCAACTGACAATAACAAGTTGCTTGCCAGTTGTTAGCTGTTAGCTGTTCGCTGCTCGCTGCTCGCTCTTGGCTATTTGCAATATTTGTTAGTTGCACACACACATACACACACACACACACAAATAGGTGCAACATGTTTGTCCGTAGTGTTGAGAGTTGCTTCAACCCATCAGCACATAAATTTCAACTCATTTGTTCTGATGCAGCGGGGCGTTTTGCCAAAGTGAACAGCAACAAACAAATAAAACTTCTTGGCCAAAGTTCTCTTTTGGCAGCCGAAGGTTAAGAACTCTAAAAAACACTTGAATAATAATGATAATTTTGGGAAAGTACCAAAACATTGGGCAATATGTTTTCTATAGGAAATTAAACACTTGCTGCGAAAAATACTCAAAAATTACAGATTTATTTGTGCTTCACAAACTGCATGTCAAAGTCTTGATACCCTTTTGGCAGAGCACAATGACAAATCATTTACTTAAACTTGAACAACAGGCAAACTAACTAACTGCAAGTAACTTTTACTGCTTCCCCGCTTCTCTCTCTTTCACTCACTCCTGCTACTTGTGTTTTTTAGTCGACGCATTTGCGATTCTTTGTCAGCCAAAGTGTTGGTTCTATCAGCTGGCTGCGCTGCTTTATGCAATTAACTAATTCGATGTGGTGCTATCTTATCCCTGCCTCTCCCGCAAACACACACACACACACACTCGCGCACAACAAAAAAGTTCCACAGACAATAAAATTTATGTTGTCTAGGGTCAGAGTTCGGGCGACTGCAGGTTGAAGCAAAGAGTAAACAGTTGACGACTGCACATTGAACAAAAGAGCGCAACAGTTGAAAGGCAGCAGGGCAGCGACTGCGCACGCTCTCTTAAGTGCCAGGAATGCAACGGAATGAAACAGCAGAAAGAGAGGCAGAGAGAGAGAGAGAGAGAGCAAACTGCAGCGCTCGCTCTTACTGGAAGCGACAGTCAAAGAGAGTTCAGAGCTCCTGTAGCTGCAGTTGTTGTTGTTGTTGCATTTTCAATCAAGCACTGCTTGGTCGCAAGTGAGCAACAAATGTGACGGCATAAAAAGCTGTTGCCTACTTTCGGGCGTTTGTCGAAAATTGAGGCCTGTCTGTTTCTAGGCGACGTCATTGAAACGATCAAAACAGCAACAAGTACAACAGCTAAATGCAATATGTATGTATGTGCCTTGAGTGCTTGAATAAGGGACTGTCTTTGCCAGTGACAAAATGCCGGCCAAACTCATTAAATTCCACTTTGAATAGGCTTGCAAAACACTTTCTGCTACTCTTTGGCGTGTGCTACTTTCTGACTGGGTTGCCCATTTACAGCCTGCTCCTAAAAATGTAAATAATTGCATTTGCTTGCCAGCAAAAGCTCCAACACTTTGCTGCCTCATTGTGATTCCCCACACGTTAACACACACACACACACACACACACAGCAGACACATAGTAATTGACTTGGCTCAGTTTGACAAACTTGCCAAGAACAGAATGCAAAGCAGCAGAAGCAGCAGCAATCGCAGTTGCCGTCAATTCTACGTATTGATGATGACAGTTTATTATTATTAAAGCAAAACCCAAATTATGTACTTGCTTGTGGGCATGGCACTTGACCACTCGGCGTGTGAAATGTGCCTGCAACGGAAATGAGGTTTCAATTATGATTTATGCATGCAACAAAAGCAACATAATCAACAAGGCTCCAACAAGACGACCGCACAAATGTCAGATATTAACATTTGCCGACTATGCCTATGCAGTTATTGGCCACACACACGCACACACACAGTGGCAGAGGCACGCACAGCAAGTGAATTTAGAACTTGACACGCATATTTAGTGGCAACAACAAACCTAATTACGCATGTCCAAAAGCGACCACTGCAGTTCATTCCGACAGTGCCACATAGTCCAGTTGAGTTGGGGCATCTGCTTCAGTCACATTTCTCCCCCCTTTGGGCTGCATTTATGAG
This sequence comes from Drosophila nr. perissopoda 5 BK-2023a, assembly GCA_035044105.1. Classification (NCBI taxonomy): domain Eukaryota; kingdom Metazoa; phylum Arthropoda; class Insecta; order Diptera; family Drosophilidae; genus Drosophila; species Drosophila nr. perissopoda 5 BK-2023a. The sequence goes on from JAWNMK010000124.1 coordinate 6,888,614, forward strand.
TAGTTGAGTTGTGGCTCGAAGCCAGTGCTGCCAAATATTAATGGGAAACAAGCGAAACAGCTTAACCAGAAAAATGGCCAATAAATAACGAATACAAAAATAAATCTTACAACAATAGCAAGAATAATTGCGCAGAGTCAAATTTTGCTGGGAGAAGATTAGAGATAATATATCCCATATATATCATATATGTATGTATATATATATATATATATATATATATATATATATATATTTACTATTTATAAGCTTATGTTTCTTTTAAAAGGTGTAAAGATAATTTGTTAGCTTTTCCAATTGGCTAAAAGTGCAGATCTATTAGGTAGGCCAAGCTGCCACCACTGATTGTCGCACACTTGAACAACGTTGCACGTAACATGCCCATTTCTGGCATTGCATTTCAATAAGAATAAGTGACCAATGCAGTTGCCAGTGCATCTGATGCAAGTTGCAACTTGCTGAGCCCGACCAGAACTCACAATGGTTGCTGCCCAGTTGCCCAGCTGCCAACTGCAATTGCAAAGCGCATGCAACATTTGTCATCAGCAAAGATTTGCAGCAGTGCAGTCTCTAAATGCAAACTTGCTTGCTGCAGTGCATAGATTTTATGATTGCGTCTCCTTGTTCCGCTGCTCCCACTTGCCACATGCTCCGGCAACGCCTTCAAAACGTTACGCTGCCCATATTATCCTACTCACTATGTGTGTGTGTGTGCGTGTGTGGCAGCTGAATTAGCTCTGATTAGAGCTAATAGAGCTGCTGCTGCTGCTGCATTGCATGGGATTTTAATTGGGGTCACTTGCCTGCTTGCGCCCAAAATTTTGGGGTCATGCGGCAGCTAAATTTGTTAAATGCCTGTTGCTGATTTACTGATGTGCACTCGCTCTGCAATTGCTTTTACGAAATCCTATTTGCTTCAACTGGCCTGCAAACGGTACTTTGATGAGTGGCCAAGTGGATAATGCCAGTTAGAAACGTAGACCCGAAATTGACATAAATGTGCGTTGGCTCTGCAGTCTGCAGTCTGCAGTCGGCAGTCTGCAGTCGGCAGTCGGCAGTCGGCAGTCTGCATAATTAATTGTAACTCCGTTTTCATGTGAAAACTTTTGTGTGATTGCGCCTGTCAGATTTTCAGTTTTCCAAATTGAAAGCAGAAGAGTTGAAACTTTTCGGTTAGGAATATTTAAGTGACGTTTCTATTGACAACTCAACACTCAACACTGCTCAGCGTTGTCAAATGGGCCAATAATCAATCGTCATCTCAGCCATATGCAATTTGGTGCTAACAGTTGCCATTTGGGTGTGAATTAAATGATTATGATTACAAGTAACGCAGGCTTTTCCAACTATGATGAATTAATTAATTTCCCAATGTATTCCAAATTTGAGGCTCTCTTCAAGCTGTTAACACACACACACACACACAAATTATGCGAATTATGTAATGGGGGACACAGTTTGAGCTACGCTGAGACAGGCCGCAATGCATGTCAATAGGAAATGATGTTTGAAGCCTGTGTTTACGGCTCACACACTTGAGCACACACACACACACACACACACACAGTATGCTCAGTTGTGGGTTATCAAATATTGTAACTGCAGCCACTTGAGCCACACAGTTACAGTTACTTTGCCTTTGCCTTTGCTAACTGTCAAGTTTGCCCATTTGCCCTTGTCACATGCTGCCACACCCACCAAAATACACTTGTCAATTTACAGTGCGGATAGGGGTGGGGGTGGGGCTTGCACAAATTCACAGTCAGCGCATTGCTGTAGTAGAACAAGCAAATGCATAAAATGACCATAACATGGCTAACACACACACACACACATGCATACAGCGCAGATGATCTCTGTCATGTCACCAATTTGAAGGCGACGCCTGTGCATATGCAACAAATTTGATAGAAGCATGCATCTGCTGAATTCCAATTGGAATTTAAATGTTGCAGCTACAGTTGCAGCTTTTGAATTAATTATTTAATTTAATTTATTGACTTATTTAACTCAATTCATTGCCAACTGCTTGACAATCATTTGATTTACCACAACCAAATGCAAAAATTATGGCCAGCGTTGCCACACAGCCACACACCACACACACACACAGAGAAAAGCTGAGCACGCAATTTCCGGTTTGTACTCCGGGCACATATATAAAACTGAATGTTGGCTAAACATAAACAGACAGCTGCAACAACAATCGATGGAAAATCCTATTAACTAAGAGCTTGCATATTGACCCTGCCAATCTACGGGCTGAAAGGGGTGTGAGTGGGGCGTGGTCCAACTCAATGACTGACAAAATATTGGTTTAGTTTGCCTGCTTGCAAAATATTGAAATGTTTGTTTGATTGAGTGCCCAAAAACCCCAAAATAAAAATGAAAAAAGAAAAAAGAAAAGCACAACAATAGCAGCTGCCAATTGGCAGATATTTAGTTTGGATTTCTCATTTGGAAGCCTAATAAATTTTGTTGTAGTTTTATTATTGCCTCGCTTCTGTTTGCAGTGCATTGTTGTTCTTGTTGTTGTTGTTTTTGAAGGGCCGGCAACAGGAAATTGTTGCGTGGCGTTGCCATATTATGCAAATCACAGCTATTGAGCTGAGTTAAGTACAGTCAACAACCACAGCAACAACAACAACAACCACAACAACAGCAAAGACAACAACAATGAACGAATTGCAGCAACAAGCAAAAACCCAAAAACCGAAAACCCGAAAACCACTTTGCCAACTTATTTGTGGCAAGCAAAATTTGCATGCATTGACGCATCATCATCGACACTGTGAATGTCTCTCAATATATATATATATGTGTGCGTGCGATTGTGTGTGCGTGTGTGTGTGTGTGTGTGTGTGGGTATATCCTTGTCAAAAGTAGCATTACATGTGCTGCTGTTGCTGCTGTTGCTGCTGTATTGTTGTTGCTGCTGCTGTCCACTTTTGGGTTGTTGTGTTTTTTAACCATTGCTATTGTTGTTTAACTCTGTGTGTGTGTGTGTGTGTGTGTATGTGTCTGTCTGTGTATGTGTGTGTGTGTGTTTGGAAACATGGTCCTTGACGAAACGCACAGAGAAGAGCCGGGGATAACACACAAGGACTCTCTAGCAACCAGCATATACTCATCAATTGCAGTTTGTCAAAAAGGGCGTGGCTGACCCCAAATGTGTCAGCTCATATGTCAATTTGCATTTGCCACATTGCCGCACCTTATCCGTTGCACAATTGAAAACTAATAAAATGCATCAAATTGCAGCGATTTACAAACGCTTAAGCGGCTCAACCAAAACTAACTATAAATGGACCATTAAAATCGGAAATAAACACATCTACTTACACATGTACAAATACATATATATATATATATATATGTGTGTGCACACATAACTGTGTGTGTGTTTATAAAATTACAACATCTGGCTAAGAAACGGAATTAGTTATGCAACTAAACCTGTTGTCTGAACTTGACTTGTGGCTTGGCTTTAATTTAAAATTCTTATTGGCAAAATGATGCCAAACCTCAAATGCATGCAGCATATTTAAAGTTGAGGAGAGGACTCTATCTGTCATAACTTTGCTTCTTATCAGCAAAATGTTTTTGGTTATGATATGGTGTTTATATTTATACAATATTTAAATCCAGAAACACAATTTTCGCAAGCCATTCACTCAAAATTCAGTTCGAGTTGATTTGAAATCTTTCACATTTACAACTTAATTCTTAGGCATGTCTTGGATCTTTCAATAAAATTGCATTAAAATGTTGTAAATATTTCATCCAAAATAAATGAGCTTATTAAGAGTAAACTGAAAAGTCAATTATATAATTCTGAACAGTCAATTTAATTTGCAGTTGTGCACAATTTGATCACTAATTCAATAAAATCTGTAAGCCGATTTTCGAATTATTGATTTGCGCATTTTACAAATTCTGAAAGAGCTAAAATACGACTAACAATGTGCAGCAGCAGATACCTTTGAGTGTGTGTGTGTGTGTGTGTGTGTGTTTGTGGCAAGTAATCACCACAACCATTTTGAGCGATTATATTTCACAGTTGGCAGGCAGTCAAAAAACACACACACAGGACACGCCCAGAAACACGTAGCTACGATCATTTTACAATTTGTGTGGCAACAACACTGTGGCATGTGAATGGCTGTCTCCGGCTGAATGAGGACTACCTCTCAGCAGTGGCTAGTGTTCAAAGTATTGCCTCATTAAGCTGCACAACAACAGGCACACACACATCACACACACAAATACACAGCAGCTGTTCTGGATGTATTTGGGGTCTAATTACAAAACACAAATGCACAATAATTTCAAAGACTCTCTCTCTCACTCCTCTGTCTGTCAGTGACATGCATGATTTTGTAATTTAAATGGCAATCAAGTTAAGTTCAGCTAACCACAATCCCCAATCCCACCCTCCCCCACCACACACCCCCTCTTTCTATCAACATATCAACAGTCAGCAAACTTTCTGTCAGCAAAATCATGCAAAATCTGGCATTGGGCAAAATCGAAGCACCCTCGAGTTGATGTTTGGATTTTGGATTGCAGCCTGACTAACGGAGGAGACAGTCAGTCTGACTCTCTGGCTGGCTGACAGTTGCAGCTATTCGGCGCATCATTCAAAACGTGTTGATTGCAATTGAAAATGACACTTGCGCGTTTTTTCTTTGTTTGCGCTTTTTGTCCATTGCTAATTTGGTTAATACGCCAAGCGAAAAAGCGCTGACTATATTCAAAAACATAAGCCGGGCGAAATGATTGCCACGCTTGTGGCCTAATTGACAGCCGCAATCTCAAATGCCACAAATCAGTGGCAGAAGTATCCCAGTGCACAGAGAAGTTGCCAATATATCGTCTGATTGCAATGGCTGCTGTGTTCATTATGACAAACACGAAGAGTGTCGGCCAAGGCTAGAAGTGCTGTTGCTTAACCAGCTTTTTTCGAGTCAAATGTGGCTTGTGTGAGGGGGCGAATTTGCAATCAATTGGCCAACAAAAGTTTGACAGCGATTTAGAAAATTTGTATGGCTTCAAAATATTAATAAATATGAGAGTGAAAATAGCTCCAAGGTAGAATATTTGTTCACTAACTAACTGACAGAGAAATATGCTTTGAATTTTAGAAAATCACCATGGGCAAGTTTAGTTTATTATTTATTTATTAAGTATTTATTATTTACTTTTAATTTAAATTAATTATAGAAAAACTTTATAGTTTTCAAGGCAACCTTATCAAATGTAGTTTGATTTTTATTTGTTTGAATAAAATATCTCTGAAAAGTTAGCATTTTTTTTGCGCTATTCAAAAGTTGGCAACACTGTTTCGTGGTGAGAATTTAGCTACGCGGCAGAAAGCTAGCAGATGCCGCGTGGCGTCAAATGCAATTACACAGACCATTTAGCAGAGCAACTGGTGCACGAGGCGCAAGGATTCGCCGTCTTTCAGGTCAAGTTGGCCAAGTCCGACTTGGCTTAGTGGCCTGTTGCACAACTGTGAATGCAGCTGCTACACACACAAACACACACACACACACACACACACAGAAATGTGTTGCAACTCAAGAGCAAATTTATTATTAATTTGTTTATTTGCCCATCCAATTGAGAGCTGTGAATTTTTCACTTGATTCGAGACATCATCAAAGGCAAAGAAGAAGCAGCTGTCGCATCGCAAAATACACAAAAAGTTTCGACAGAGGTGTCAACGGTGAAATAAATAAATAAAACGCCACAGAGAGAATGAGAGAGAGAGAGAGAGAGAGAGTGAGAGTAGTAGTACATAGAAATACGTACAATTTATTGCAATTGAAATATAAGCAGCTTGTGTGACCCTTGAGCTCCACTCCATCTGTCATCTGTCTGGCTGGCTTTCAGTTTGTGGAATGCAAGCACAGGTCAAATGACAATTGCTCTTTGGCTATTGTTAAGTGCACGTTTTGTTTTTGAAATAAATTCTTCCATATTCAAACAGCAAAAGCGTGACAAGAATGTTGAGAAATGGATTAAGGCAGGTAAAAGAGTTCACAACTGGCTGAACTGAGATCTCATCTCATCTAACGTTGAAAGTCGAAACTCCTCCAACATAAGGCGCAAATTGTGACATATTTTCCATGCGAAATTACATAAATTTCACAACATCAAAATGATTTTCAAAATTAAAGCCTTTTTTAGAATGATTCAACTTCTAGTTGTACCTAAGAATGTTGTTGTTGTCTAAAATGGGGTTTGATCTTCAAAATCCAGGACTTATTGATTATGGTTTGGCTTCTATATAATTACTGTATTTAAAATTCAGTCCAAAAATATAAAAATAATTTTAATGAAATTAATGTTGTTAAAAATGTGAACTACTCCCTGAACAAAAGCTTTCAGAGCTTTCGCACCTAGCGAAGTCTTAAACCAAATATTTAAAGTATGGCAAACACTAACCTTGGCAATTTATGGCACATAATTATAGCAAGCTATGTAAAAGTGTGGAATCAGCTTAGCTATAAATATGAACATAAAGGAAACAGCACTTGGAACTGTTATATTCAAGGAGCAGCAAACATAATTGGAGAGAATAATAATTGTGACCTTTAAAATTATGGAACGCTGTACAAAAACCAAATATCAAATATTTCAACCTTGCCTTGAACAGAAGCAAACTTAGCAAAAATTCAGCAAGATGGCTTCAAAGGTTAAATATATTTTTGCGCTAATTATCCCACGGCAATCAAACAATAAAACTATAACAAATCGAATGTCATTGGCAAAAAAATGTGAGCAGTAGCCACTTGGCAATACAAAAGGCGAAATAATTATAAGTAGACAAATGGCACATCAATAATAATAGTAAAAAAAAATAAATATGGAACTGAAAGTTGCTTATGGCCAAAAGAAACGCAGCAGGCAAACAAGCAGAAAATGGATGTTGCAACAATGCTGCCTGAGTCATGCAGCACAGCAATAATGGACAAGCAACAAACAATGTAAACGAATTGAAGAACTGAACAACTGAATAACTGAAGGTGTCATCTTCGATCAGCGCTCGTGATTGGGAGGCGTCCAAAACCAAGTCGCAGTCGGCAAAGGTCGTGCCCATTCCACCTCGGGAAGCTGGCACCAACTCACTGTCCGTCTTTCCGTCCGTCTGTCTGTCTGTCTGGCCAATTCACACGAAACAACATTCAACTTGGTGCTCGTTGAAGCGTTTGACTTATGACTAGGCTGCTTTGTAAGGTCTTTTATGAGAGAGCATTACATATTTATAACCCACTTATTCTGAGGCATCATCTATAAGCAGTTAGCCTGGTCAGCCGCTGACCTTGCCACAATTGTGATGCGATCGAAGCATAGATATCGATTTAAATGCAGGCAACAGCGCGATAGAACTCGAAAGAACAGCTGTTCACAGCACGCCGCTTAGTAAATACCCTTGCTAAGCAGGTTCAACAGCTATGAACAAGTCGAAAAAATTGTACGACTAATTTATGAAATCCCCCACAAGACACACACTGTTGCAACTAGACTCAGTAAGCATGTGCGCCACATGGCGTATGCTGAATATTTTTAGCCAGTGCCACAAGTGTTGGACTTATAGCTGTTGCTGCTGCATCATCGTCTTGTTTTTGTTTTTTTTAACGAACAAATTTATTGAGTGGCACACTCAAAAACTGGTCAAAAATTTTTTCGGTCAACTCGCCACTGCGGCTGCTGCTGCTGCTTTGACCCTGTTAGCGCCTCGTTATAGTTTCTATTGCTCGTCCCCCCTTCCACCAACTTTTAATCATCCAACTGGTTATCCGATTCTTCAGCTGGCATTTTCAATACTCCGCCAGTCTCAATTTGTGCTTAAATAATTTTTCGATGTTTTTGGTTCGATTTGAGCTGGCATTTTGTGTTCAAATTTCGCCGAAAGCGTTTGCCTATCATCGTCTGCGCTAACACGTCATGATTATCATTTGTACTTGTCCAACTATTTTATTTGGTATTGGTAATCGCTTCACTCGAAGTTCCCTTCAAATGTCGTTTCCATTTTTTGGCGGTATTTCTTTTTGGCCTTCTAATGATCTTCGATGAATTCGCTGCCAGTCGTTTCAATCAACCACAATCTTCTTGTTGTTGTTGTTGTTGTCACAGCTGTCCATCATCAAAGCATTCATCAACTGTAATTCAATAAATTCTATTGAATTTTCCGTTTTCTTGAGGTGCAGTTTATTATTTATGTTTGCCTGCACATATTTTGAAATATTGACTAATTTGTTAATAATAACAATAATATTTTATTGACTACATATTTTATGACAGCTTCAGGCAGATTCTAAGAGATATAAAAAATGTGGTAAAAAATATAACATTTTGAAAGAACAAATTACAAATTAACTTAAGCTGTGCCTAATATATATTAGAGATATAATTGGAAATACTTCTTCCCTGTATCCCCTTTTCCTATGACTACAGAAGAGTTGCTCCCATTTTGCTATCGATATATTTTCGAAATAAGCGCTGCAATCCAATTTGGCTTACGCAATGCAATTTGCTAATTAACAGCTTTCAAGTCTTGACAACCATAGACTTTAATCGCCACGAGCAAATTCACTAAATGTTGCAAATAGAGAAGAAAAAAATCCCGCAACTCAACCCAATTTTACAGTTTGACATAATTTAAAAGTCACTTGATCTAATGACTATAATTGCGGCGACCGAAAATCAATCAAAGACCAAAAATTGCAAAGGGACTGTTTGCCACAGCACTCACCCCCTTGCCACCGCCATATGTGGTATGTCCACACTTTCGCTTAATCCTCAACGAGTGTGACAAAATCTGTGGCAAAAGCATTTGATTTTAATTTGATATGTGGACAAAGTGAGCCAATGCAAAGCAACAAAAAAAGACAGCAGAAAACTAATATGGGCAAAAGAAGAAGAAGAAGAAGAAGAAGCAGCAGCAGCTTGGCTAAGGGGCCAACTAGCGAAAAGTCAGCGTGTGTGAAATTGCTGGGCCGCAAACATACAAAGAGGTGAATACAACAACAACAACAACACTAACAACAAAAAACAATAAGCGAGTGATTCGCGTTTGATTACAAAACTTCGACAATTTGCTACAATTTGAATGTGAGGGAGAGAATGGGAGAATGGGAGAAACGCCGCGATCCGATATAATTTGGAAACCTTTGCGATGATGTATGATATTTGCTTTGATTTCGGTTTTGGGTTTGCCTCGTTGCGCAAATGGCTACCTAAGATGAAGATGATCATCATCATGATGATGATGATGATGATAATGATATTGTTGTGGCGGATGTGGCATGTGCCTCGTTGCAACTCCATAGGATGTTCTCTGTTTAGCATATTCATTGTTGATTGCAGTGCCATGATAATTACAATTCCTCGTTTTATATTCTGGTTGCAAGTCTTTGTTTTTGCCTTTAATTACCTTCCTCTTATTGTTGCTGTTGTTGTTGTTGCTGCTGTTGTTGCTGCTGTTGTTGCTGCTGTTGTTGTTGCTGTTGTTGCTTTGCATAATGGCATTGTTGTTGCCGAAATCATCATTAGAACTTTTATTTGCACAATAATCAGCTAGCTGCAGCTGCATTGTGTTTGTGCACCGCCAAAAAAAAAAACACAAATCCATTGAAAGGAGCAGCCAAAAAATGGACAGGAAAAAAACCAGAACAATGAAAACTTAAAACTGCTGCCAAAATGCGTTTATCAAGTTGCGGTCTGTTTGGGAGAAGTAATGTGTTTCCAAGCAGGATATTGTTTTTGAAAAATGTGCACTCCAAGTGAGTTAATGATATGGGCATGGCTTACGATTAGTAACTGCCTCAGATTGCAACATCAATGAGCAGCAACTTGAAGTAAGTGGCATGTACTTGATGTTGAGCCTTGAATTTGGATACAAGCTTAAATAATGATTGAGATGGCTAATGTGAAATGAATGAGCCTCTTTCCATCTATACCAAGACTTATTTAACCTGGTCAACAAAATTCCCATGACTTTGACTTGTCGCTAAGAACCGAAAGAAAATTGTAGAACTTTTGCCTGACAAACTCCCAGGGCGATATTAAATAAACATTACGAAACTTATTTGATTAATTATGGTAGTATTCGAAGAGGTTGGCATCTTTTGATCGCATTAGCGTCTGAGCGAAACCAAAAACCCAACCCAGCAATAAAAAAAACCATTTAAAAAGCGCTAATGTCCCATAAAGCTGACAGCAGAATAACGACGACGACGCACACAGCAAATCATTTGGGGCACCACCAACAAGTGTCAAAGGCAACAATGCAACACACAGTCATATACACAATACATATATGATGTGTATAGATATACATATATATAATTACTTTATCATTGTTTTCGTCACGTCTTTAAACCAATTTTGAAGAAGCCGCTGCTGTTGTTTGTTGATGTTGATGTTGCCACCTCCGGATGGTTAAAAGTCAAGGTTAACGGCGGCCAGCCAAATTATCCGGACGTTCAAGATGATGGCACATGTAGTGCTGACAGCAGTCTGCCCCATTCAAGGGCAGCCCCAACTAAATTTTCAACGGTTCCATAAAAAAAAAAATATAGAAAAAAAAAAGAGAAACACACACAAAAAAATATAATCTGCGGCAGCGTGTGAAACAAGTACTAAACTCTAATAAAATATGGCCACAAGTCATTGAAGGCATTGGAGGCAGGGGAGGCTTTAGCTGTGGAGCTATATTAATTGCACGTCCCAACAGTTTAGTTGAGGCGAGTTCAGTTTGAGGTCCGTTATGAAATGCCAAGCACCAACGCCTAATGATAATAGCAATGGTAAATAAAAACGAAATCAGGCTGAAAGCAACCTGCTGCCATTTTCAGTCAGTGCGCCAGTCACAACAGCATATTTAGACTTTTCTTGTTTGCAACCAATGGTGGCAGTTGCAATGACTTGCGCTGATTAAGGGAATTTCTCACAGACATAAAAAATAAAATAAATAACTGTAAAACTGAACCAAGAGCCAAAGCAGCAGCAGCAGCAACAGCAGCAGCAGCCGCATTGCCAAACGTCGCTTGTTGTTGTTGTTGTCATAGTTGTTGTTATTACTTGTAGCTGCTGCAATGCTTTTCTCGAAGGTGAACCAGAATGAGTCTCAGTCTCAGTCTCAGTCTCAATCTCAGTCTCAGCCTCAGAGACTTAGTCGAAGTCTCCGCCTCCGTCTCAGTCTCAGTCACAAGATTCGTCTTTGAAGCGCATTGAAAGCCAGCAACTGAAGTCGACAGTGGCCGTCGATATATTATTCCTTGGCTCAATTGCTCCCAACCGGATTGCCACTGCACATCTTTTGAAAGTGAGCGGCGGCTGCTGCAACAACATCAGCAGCAGCAGCAGCAGCAGCATCAATTCTAGAGCGAATGTCTGCTGCAAATTTATTGCCGCGTTTGATTTTAATTAGTTTAATGTATGGTAATTTATAATGGAAATTAATGTGCGGCGTGAGTTTTTTTTAGCATTCGGGATTTGCGTAATTAAAGCGCTTAAGCGACTTTAAGCGGCATCCGGCACACAGTCTACTAGTTGCTCAATGAGAAACCATTAAATAAATAATAAATCATTGTTCAATTTAAATAGTTTGTTTAACATTTGCAAATAATTATACATAATTCAATATTGCAAATTCGTCCTTTCGCTATTAATCAATTCCCATTTGCCTCACGTAGAATAAAATAAATTCCATAATTAGACAAATTTTTATTTAATTTATCGCTTTAACATTTATCAACTTTAAAGTTGAATTTGGTATTTAATAAATTAATGAAATGCAACTAAGTTTATTGCATAAGACTTTTATTTTCCCTAGTGAAAAAGCATTTTTATTGAGTGAAGCAATCGCTTCAAGTGAAAGATCTTCTTCTTCTTCTTCTGCTTCTTCTTCTGCTTCTTCTTATATCCTCTTATAATTTTGATTGATGAGTTGCTCCAAAGTAAATCGCAACTTGCCATTTCATTCCATTCACTTTTCAGCCGTAGTCTTTCAATGTGGTTCCATAAGGATTACGAGGAATCCCATCATTTATCCCCGTTCTTATCAACGGTCAAATCTGACATGATATTTAATATATTGCAACTATTAAATAGTAAGTAATGAACTGACAAGTTTATTGACCAAGTCTTTCGTTGTGGTCACAACTAAGCGCCACTAATTCCAACCATTTCGTTGCAGAGCCCCATTTAGACACTCTTACCGTGTTTACTTTACAGGTTTGTTGCCCAAGATTTTTATTTGGCATTCATCAATAACTCAAAAGCTGAGCTAAAAAATGTGCACTAATTTTGGTATTTTTTGAATGTTGTTTCTTGTTGTTTTTTGCGACACAAAATATGTGCAAAAAACGTAAACAAACAAAAGCCGTAAACAAAACAAAGCCTCAGCAATGCTGCAACGAGACGATGCTGCGGCATCTGCCACAACGACAACTATTTAGCGTTGAACGCTAGTCTAAGAGCAGACCATGTCTGCAGTTGGAGAGCGCCGGAGAGCTGAGCGCCAATTGCACGATGATTTAGTTTCAGTTTCGGCTGCCGCTCGTCGAGCTGGCGATGACGATGACGATGACGATGAGTTTGCTCTTTGGCAATTGCGGCGTTGGTGGCTTTTGGCCGCTTCTCCGACTCCGCTGACGATGACGATGACGCTGTGCATTTTGTGTGTTGGAGCTCGCTCATCTATTGGCCCCCAGCCGACTGGCAAACGTTGCCGCCGCGCTCGACCTGCTCTTGAGTATAAAACAAAAATTGATGCGAAATTTTTTCTAACTTTTGCATCAACTCCAAACGCGGCAACACGTGCAGCACTCGCAGCTCACAGATCGCGACCCAAAAACGTACGTCCAAAAATATACAATCAACAAAACATGTCAAGAGTTTTTCAAGTGTGCGGTTAAGTGCGTGGCTTTCATGCTGAGATATTAATTACGTAAACTCTACAAAGGCATTCAAGCCAATAACAATAACAAATCATAATCAGTATTATGTATTCCAAGAGATAGTTAATTGGAAAGGCATAATTAAAGGATGTACTAACTGAATAGCGAATTAGTGAAATTAGGAACACTTAAATATGAAAAATAATATTTAAATCAAATATTTACGAGATGTATTAAAGGCCTATTAAGAGGATGTATAATGACCGATTAAAAACAGCACAAGGAACAATTAAAAAACAATAATAATACTCAAACAAAATATTTAAAGGATGCACTATTTCAAAGAAGTACATTCCTTAATTATAGAAAATGAATACAGTTTGTTCAGCTGCAGGAAGACGGGAAGACTTATATAGGCTTAAATAGAATATTTATCTAAAGCTAACTCTCAAAAACAACTTACTGTTTGAATATCTTACAAATCAGCCTTTTTCTTATTAATAATTCCAATTTTCTTGAATTTCTAATTTCCTGCTTAACGCAAAATTCGGCAAATTCGCACGTTTCTCAACGCATACAATCTCTTAATTAAGTTAATTCGAATTGGGTTCAATGTAATTATCACCCGCAAAGACTGCGCTTGTAAAGATAACCATTAAGCGCAATCAAAAAACAATAAAAAACGTATAAAAAAATAAAAGCAACGGCAAGTTGCAAGAAGTGAATGTTGTGTATCTCAGCAGCAGCGGCATCGGCTCCTGGCTGGGCCAGTACACAAAACCAACGAAACCACAAATGCACATTACCATTTGTGGCAACCATTAAATTGCATTCCATTCAGAAAATAATAAAAATATAAAAATGAAATCTAATTATATGGCAAGTTAGCTCGGCAAAAAAACACAGCTACAGAAGAAATCGCGCTTCTGCTTGGGTCGAGTACACTTTTTCAATTGCAGCTTCCTTTCTAAAAATACACACACACACAGGCACACACATAAGCTGTATGAATATAACATCTAATAGCACTTAGCTTAGCTCGCCTCTTCTCTTCTTCTTCTCTCTTTTTCGATTTTGTATTTTAGATAGCAAAAAAACAACGAAATAAACAGAAAATCACATTTAAATTACGTATACGCCGCGTAGCCGTATAAACCCAACAAATAACAGACATCATGGCAGCCGCAACAACAGCGAACAAATCACCACAGCTACAACTGCAACAACTACAACTGCAACAAGTTAGCAAACAGCAGCATCTTCATCTAGCAGCCAGCAGCAGCAGCAACAGCCGCTGCTCCTCCGCCGCCACCCGCAACTTCTTTGCCTCCTGCATGTCCATCGCTTTTTTTGTCGTGTTCGCTGCTGTGCTGCTGGCAGGGAACTGTGTCAATGGGGTAAGTTTCGGGGGCAAGGGGCGCCACATGATGCCAAAGCGGCAACTACTTATTTGCGTTCAATGGAAACCCTTTTGCAGCCAGCCCGCCTGCCCGCCAGACTGCCTGACTGCCTGGCTGCCTGCCTCGATTTGTCTATTTATTGCTCTTTGTCAATTATCTTGCAGTTTATCGTTGAATATTTTCTTTCTGCGCCGCTCATAAAACTTTATAAGCCTGGGAATAAAATTGAAAAAAATTGTACAATGTTGCATAAAATTTGATCACTTCATTAGCTGTAGAACAGACATATCATGAGCAGCAGCAGAAGCAGCAGCAGCAGAAGCAGCAGCAACCGGGCAAAGTGGTAACAAAAACAAAATGAAGAAAATGAAGTGTCATCTTAGATAATTTCCATACTCATTCAAAGTAAGAGATTGCGCACACCATTTGTCTCTTGTCTGATAGCGATCTACACACAACTAACAACAACAATAACAACAAACTCCCACGCAAAGTTGCAGCCGCAGTCGCCTTAAAAGCAACAACAACAACAACAGCAACAATGCAATTGTTGCCACAAAAAAAAAAGTGGACCAAAAAAGTGAACTTTTTTTCTAGACATGGCTGCATGCGATTTTGCAAGTGCAACGACAACGACGTCGACCTGTCTGCAAAGTGTTAGACATCTTCTCACGTCTGCGACGGCACACACACAACCACACACGGAGATCTCAGAGCTCCCCCTAATTCCCCATTGCCCATTTCCCATTTAAGACTCTTGGGGCTCAAGGTGTCGTCATCATTTGCTGTTTTCTTCTTCTGCTGCAGCATTCGCTTGTGGCCTCTTTATTTATACGTTGAACCCACTGAAAATGGGTATAATATCGTAGTGGAAAGGTATGTAACAGGAAGATGCAGCATTGATTGATATATCAGAGTGATTAGCATTGACAACCAACAACAAATTAGCATGCCTCACCTCAATTCCACAGACTATTGGAGCTAAAGGCCAACAAATATTTGTATACCAGCATTTCTCAGTTCAAATTTACTTCATTTTATTGATAATTGAATGTCTTTCTAAAGTGTAGATGATATTCGTTATCTCAAATCAATCTTAGAGACCATTAAAAAAGACTCGTATAATTCGAATAGCTTAATCTTATTTCAATTGTGTTTACGAAAATTTTTCCAAGTATTAGTTTCAATATTCACGCTGACTTTTGATAGATGGAGACTTGGGTGCAGGGTATTTGCTAGTCTGAACTCTCTCGACAAGATCATTCTTACTAGTGTTTTCGTTGTTGTTGTTGTCTTTTATCAATTAGCCTTGGTGCCCTGCTCGAGACAGCACCAACAACAACAACAACAATCACAACAACAACAGCAAACAAGAGCAACTGCAAGCAAGAGCAAAAGCAAAAGTAACATAAAAGAAAGGAAAATTGGCCGCTTTTGTTATTGAAGTCGTCTTCGTCGTCGACTTCGTCGTCGTCATCGTCGTCGTCGTCTTCGTCGTTGACTTCGTCGTCGTCTTCGTCGTCGTCTGGTATTTAAACAGTCCAAGTACCTTATAGAGTTGAGTGTTGCCAGGGCGGGGATGGGAGTCGGTTCGGTGGTGCTATGCAGCTGTGGGTTACTGAGGCACTGGGTGTTTATTGTTGCTGCAGTTGAAAATGTTAAGAGCCCAGGAAAGTTATTAGCGTGTTTGCAGGAAATTGCAGTGGTTATAAAAAAAACAACTAGCTGTTAAATTGTTTGGTAATCGCACAGGGCATCGTTATGGCAGAGGAGTTGAGTAAGCATCGAACAAGCATCGAATAAGCATCGAATAAGCTTCGAATAAGCATTGAATAAGCTTCGAATAAGCATTGAACAAACATCGAATAAGTATTGAGCACTTATCGAATATTTAGCAAAACTAACAAAACACGCACAAGACGACATTTAAACGATTTTATCATCTTGATTTCGAAAATACATTAAATATTTAAGCACTTACCTGCTGCAAAGGCCAACTTCAAATGCAAAACTCGCTCAAATGTCTATATTCTATTTATGGTTATAGCCTTTTATATTTCCCACAAGTTGTACAATATTTAAAAAACTGCTCATCTGCATAAATCAAATTAGTAAAACAATAAAAAAAATGTTAAGTGCAATTGCATTTTAACTGCATAAAAAAAGGGCGAAAAATTGCAAAGATTTTAGTCACACGCCTTGGCAAATGGACTTATTTAAGCGTAACGCATCAGAAGCAACAGCAACAATAACAATGAAATTAAATTGAGATTTGCAATTGTGGCAAGATCAAGATAGGTGAAAGATAGACCTGTGACATGCAACATGTTGCACAGAGACACAGCCACAGTAGTGGTATGAAAATGCTGTGGCATCATTTTTGCAATGGATTTAGTTATGAATGTTGAACTGGTTGAACAACACAAAGAACAAAGTGTCGAATGTCTATTATGGGAATGTCAGGGCATGTGTGTGTGTGTGTGTGTGTGTGTGTGTGTTGGGGTTGCTACTTGGCCACGCTTTGTTGCTGGAGGCAGCTTTTCATGGTTTCATACGCATGA
Organism: Drosophila nr. perissopoda 5 BK-2023a; assembly: GCA_035044105.1. Classification (NCBI taxonomy): domain Eukaryota; kingdom Metazoa; phylum Arthropoda; class Insecta; order Diptera; family Drosophilidae; genus Drosophila; species Drosophila nr. perissopoda 5 BK-2023a. The sequence continues at coordinate 6,905,486 of JAWNMK010000124.1, forward strand.
GATTGACAGTTCTCTGTTGGTTTTTTAAAGAGGTTTTATTGTCACACCCACACATACACACACACACTCTTACACACACACAGCCACCCGCAATTGCACATTTTCAACACTCACTGATTCTTTTGTTGATCTCTAGTCAGTTTTTTTTTTTGCCAACTTTTCGACAGATTTTTTTGGCGGATGCATTTGCATTTCAAATTTGTGTTTCTTTTCTGTCTCTGTTGAACATTTTGGCGTGTAGTAAATTTGTGTGTGGCAATTGTTTCAAGCTCGTAATTTGTTATTGTTTAGACATCATTTTGCTGTTGCTTTGCCATGATTTAAATGTGCCCTGCTTGAGCAATCATCAGGCCACAACAAATACAACAACAAAAACCAAACCCAACGAAGGTCACTGCAGTTGCACTCGATGAGATAATTCACATTCCCATAGAATATTATGCAAAAGAAAAAAACCCGCATCTCATTTTGGCCAACTCTTGTTGCAGCAAATTGATGGCTACATATCTGGCGAGGATTATCCAGCCTATGATGTGGTGCCCAAGGGTTTGGCCTTCAACTGCCAAGGACGTCAGCCAGGCTACTATGCGGATATCGAGACAAGATGTCAGGTAAGAGAAGTGCTTTCAATGATGCAAGCATAGAGAGAGACAATATAAGAAATGATTCAGATTCAAGAGTCCAGTTTTACTATCAAGTATGACATCTAAATCATAATAGTCTACTTATGAAATGAATTGTTAATCCATCTAAAACGGTTAGTTTCAAACCCTGTTTTAGATAGAATATTAAGCTTATACTCAATTGAACTCAAACTAATCATAATATTTGTCGATTTTCAAAGGTCTGGCACTGGTGTCTGCACTCTGGCCATCAATACTCCTTCCTCTGTCCGAATGGCACCGTCTTCAATCAGGCTGTACGCGTCTGCGACTGGTGGTCAAATGTGAACTGCGAGAGCTCGGAGCAACTGTATCAGAATAACGATGAATTGTATCGCATACCGGAGCGTAATCAGCAGCAGCAGCAGCAGGATGAGGTATGATATAAGGCTGATGATGAGTATACGATTGGGACAGCGAAACGACAACGAGGCGGCAGACAGCGACAGTTTCTGGCACAACAAAACAAAAGCAACATCAGCAACATCAGCAACAACAGCAGCAGGAGCAGCAACAATATAGATAACCAGCACAGCAATATGAACAACAACAAGATCGTAGATAGCACCGCAAAAATCAACTACAATAAAATGACCAAAAATAGTTTTAGAGGCAGCATGAGATACACAACCAATCCATCTCAGTCGTCATACTCATCATCACAGCAGCAACAGCAGCAACAGCAACAACAGCAACAATATAATTCTAGTATACGTAGCGAATATCAAAGTAGGCAAAATAGTAGCAGCAGTAGCAGTAAGCAGAGCAGTAGAAATAATAGCGGTAGAAATAAAGGTAATCGTTATAGCATAGGCAATATGCCCATTAGACATAAAGATCGCACCTCAAACAAACAACACCACAGCAGCAACAACACCAACAACAACAACTACAACAGCAAACATCGTGGCACTCAGCGTTACAATTTGAATAAATTTGAAAACGATGATGAGCTTAAGGATTATAAGAGTAAAATCAAAAATAAATACAACATCGATTATGATCATTCTTTGGATGAAGAATATGAAATAATTGACGCCATTGAGTGAATAGAATATCAATAAAGAACATCTCAGAGAAAGCTTTGTAGTTGTTGTTTCGCAACATGAAACGAATTTACTGCAAGAATTGCTTATCATTTGTAAAATCCTCTCACCAGTTGGCACGTTTCCCAATATTCATTTTGTAAATATGTAATTTCCTTCAACCAATTTATGTACCTGCAACAAAAGAGAATAATAAAATTTGTATAAAATAAATGAAAGACTTCATTTTCTGCTGCATACTTTTAGGCTTTGCATTTGATTAGTTGCGACTTAAAAGCTTTGAAGCTGTGACTTTGAGAGCTGCTTTTAAACTGACTGTTATAAAACTGAAGCTTTCAATAAGCACAATTTACAGCGGATCTATGGTCATCTCTTTTTAAAGCTTTCTTGCTACTTTTAAAGTTCTGCTTGCAGATCAGCTGTTGATCATATGGCCGATCAAAGCTTTCATTGAAATTGCTGGCTTTCCAGCTTCCAATTGTCAAAGTTAGCTGCTTTTATTTTGTGTGTGTGTTTTTTATTTGGTTTACTTCACAGCAAAATGTGCACGAATAGATAACAATGAGGTAAATATGACTTTAGAGATAAGAATGCGCTAAAAAGCTGTAAAAGGTTATAATTATGTGATTTAAAGCGATCACAAACGATCTACGAAAGACTGTGCTTTATTGTGGCTGACTGGAAGCGTTGTTTGGGAAACATGGTAAGCGGGGCTTTAGTGGAGCCGCAGACAGCTTGAGAATAAAACGAAAGGCAAAACTCGACAACTTCTAACAGACTGGCAATCAACAGGTAACAATAACAGAGAAGCAAACAGCACACGGAAACAATTAGTTACACAATCCAATAAATACCGGTTATTTTTCAAACAGGTACCCAAAGTTTAGGCCTACACCTAATTATAAGTCAAGTGCCATGTGCGCGTTTATTAGGCAGCCAAGTGACACAATTTGTGCAATTAGCGAGTAGAAATGCGTGTCAGCCAGACCAACAATTTGCCCCACTCCTCCTAATCCCCAAATCCAAAAAGACCCTAGGCAAGCCCCGAAAGACAGACAGGCAGACAAAAAGACAGACCGATACGTATCTATGGTCGCATCTACCTAAATGTTGGCTTGGCGTGTTGTACATACATGTATGTTGTTATAAGTCTGTTGATTGCTTACTTGTTTCTTGGCTGGGCCTTTTCACTTGCTGGTCACCCACATTTTAATGGGTTACTGTCAATTAGCCAAACAAGCAGCAATAACAAAATAAATTCAATTATACAATTGCAAATTACTTTATCATTATGATTAATTAATATGCATCTAAATAAGTGCCATGTGACGAGGATAAGGAAATAGTTTTTGTACTCTATATAGTAAAAATAACTACTTTTCAAAGTGTAAGCAAAGAAATAATGATAAAGTCGAAAGAACTTTTGAAAATTTGTGATATTTGTAAAATTATAATTAGAAAAGTGTAAAATTTTAAATATAGCTGAAATAGTGTCAGAATTTGTGTAATATATTTATACTTACATATTTTCAACAGTTTAGTAAATTACCTCATATTCAGCTATGAAAAGTAAACACAAATTATAAACTTTGTAAAATTATAAATAATATAAAATCTATATTGTACATTTATTGCACATAGCTGAAGTAGTTCTTATATATTAATATGCTTAGACTTAAATTTGTTCAACAGTTAGTAAATGATCCCTACAAATACACCCTTCTTAAGCACTTGGACAGCTACAGGGTATGAAAAGTAAACCGAAATTAAGTGTTTTACGCTTAAGGTGAGAATGTCAGAGGGTCTACGAAGCTGCCCCAGAAACCGGTAACCGTAGATATGGACGAGTACGGCGCACTTATCGGACTCCAAGCAGCTGCCTCGGCAAAAAAACAAAAACAAAACTTATTTTCGAGCTGCGTCTTTGCGAATCTACAAGTCTGAAGCTTCACGTTTTCAGGTGCGCATCTTGAATCGCGAATCTAGTGTCTAGTTTTCAGCCACTTGACAACTTGACAGTTTGGGGGAAGGGGAAAGGGGCGGCTTGGACTGGGGCCGGGATGCCTCTTTGTCTGTGGTTTATTTTATGCGACAGTTCAACTTCAGCATTTACATTAATTTTGCAACGTCAGGAAGAATTCGATTTGGCAGCCGACGCACAACAGATCCCCAAGTGCCACGTCTCCCGGCAATGAAGGCAATCCACTTTTGTCCATTTGGAGACTGGTTTCGGTTGCTTATTTGTACATTGCAGTGACTGCGGGTTTTTTGCGCGTACATCTGAAATTAATACACAATATACTCCGTTTGGCTCTTCATGCGCCGAAACCGCAAAGAGGACTGCAGCCATAGACTCATCCAAACTGAAGTTGATTTGTGTGCTTTAAATAATTGCTGCATTTATCAACTGATTCGGTGGGGGGACGAGGAGGAGGAGTGCGGAGACTGCAACTGAAGCCGCTGTCCGGTTAAATACACGCAAATCGTACGGCTAAACCGATTTCGTTAAGCGATTGTCAAGTGTATTGAAGATGCAATCGAGTTTTTTTGGACATGAACTTTTGCGACTCTCAACTCAAACTCAACTGAAATTTGTCCAACTTGACTAAAAGTCAGTGGTGCCTCCGAAAGGGGGCTTTAAAACAGATTACTTAGCCAGAGAAGGTCTTTGTCAAGGTTATTGAGTGCGTTAAGTATGCACTTAAGTTTATACTGGTTTACTGTTATTATAAATAGTGCTCAAACTAGACTGCCGTTATCCATACACTTAAATTGAGATTGACAGAAAGAGATTGCAGTGCGAAGCGTGCATAAATCCTGGTAATGTATGTGCAAAAGAAACAGAGATAAAAGATTGGGCTGCTCTTCTCAGTTACTTATGAGACTCTATGTAGGATAAAAGTATTTCTGCTCCTCGACTACTTTCAGTCACTTATGAGACTCGTGAGCAAGCTCATGTGCTATTACCAATTGACCACATTTTGTCCCTTACCAGTCAATCATTGCGTTACGAAATTGCCGCCTCATATCATAAATAGTTTAAAAACCTGCCTAAAAGCAAATAAAAATAAAAAATCAAAAACCTGACACCCTCCCTGCTCCAGTTACGCTAATAAAAAAATCACAGCATTTGATTTTCGCAATCTAATTTGCGTATTGTTGCCGTTATTTATGGCGCTGTTTACCATAATTTAACTGCATCTATATTAGATGGCCGCCTCGCATCAAATTAATTTTCAATCAAATTAAAATGCGACGAACATTTACTATATTTTTTTTTTATATTTTTCTCATTTCTTTGTTTTTTATTATTTTATTTTGTTTAAGCTTCAACAGCGCGCGCAAATAAAGCCAACATCAATGTAATAGCAACAAAGGAAAATTGTACAAAGCTGCCACACACAAATTAACATAATTAAGGTGCGCGCATAATGATCAAATGACAACGTGAGAGATAAAAAACAAAACCAAAAACTGAAAGCGACTGCCGAGCAACACCAAACACTTATTACGAAGCGTAAAAGGCCGAAAATAGCAAACACCACGAAAATTGGAAGCACGAGGGATCATCAACACTATAAAATTCAAATGAGGCGACAACAACGACAACGACAACAGCAGCAGCGGCGACAACAACTAAATAGACAGAGGCATCAGTCAGGCACGAAAGCGAAATGTGCATCTTAAACGCTACACTAATGCGCTCTACACAATCGATAAAAGCAACAACAACAACAGCAACAACAACAACAACAGCAACAACAACAGCAACAGCAACAATTGCATAAGCCACAAAGCGGCGCTTTGCTGAGCGACTCCAAAAACTTCGCCTCCAGCGACCTCATTTCAACAAATCGCAATCTTCGCTTTAGCTTGTCGAGACCCTAGAGCAAAAGAAAGAGTCAGAGCTAAGCAGATTTTTGTTGATTTTTGTATTTTTTTGGCTAAGATAATATTTGCATTACGCATACGCAACGTTGGCCGTTAAGATGGATGCCATGGAGCTGCTGCATGCGCTGTACATCAATATTGTTTGCATATTGAAGATCTATGTGAAATTTGCGCTCATCACGCTGGTCATTTACTTCATAGCCGAGTGGTATATTGTGCGCTATGGCGACGAGTTGGAGGCTGAACTGGATGCCCATGTGGCCCAAGGGGCGGGCGAAGAGCGTCCGGCATCGAATAGTACTTTAAATAAAGTTGTTCGCTTCGTTTTGAACTTTTTTATCATATGAGCTGGAAATGGACTCCCTTAGGCGCAAGGTCAACTCTGTATTCGAAACACGAATGCGAACACAAACTCGAATTCGAATTGGAGTTCGAATTTATTGCGGAATTGCAGTTCGCTGTGTGTGCCTTGTGTTTTTTTTTTTTTGTTTTTAGTTGTTAGCGACCGCCAAGGCCTGCAAGAGAATGTAAAACCCAACCAGTTATCATAAGTAAGCGAAACACAAACAATAACAATAACAAATGAGACAACAAATGCATTCTTTTTCATGTAATTACGTACACGACAACAACCTGAAAACGGGTTGAACGACTTTTCGTTTGTTGCACATAACAATAAAAGCATTTTTGCCTGCATTTTGTTCTTTGATACCTTAACAAATGACTCAAAACAGATTTGGATTTTTATGGGTGGGGTTTTTCCTGCTGTGGTGGTTCCACAGGCCTATTTTTAGGCCGGTTTTTTCACTTGTCTTCCGATCTAAGATCACGTTTTCAACTTTAAATGTACGATTGATTTAGGGGCAAAACTATGATCAAAAAGCACTTGCTTTTTAAAATCAGTTGAGTTTTGACGAAGTTATGGCATTTTGAAGTTTCGATATATGCCCATATATCGATACATCGATTTTCAGGCTATAATTTTTACTTGTCTTCCGACCCCAAATTTCATTTTTAACTTTAAATGCACGATTGATTTAGGGGCAAAACTATGATCAAAAAGCCCTTGCTTTTTAAAATCAGTTGAGTTTTGACGAAGTTATGGCATTTTGAAGTTTCGACCTATGCCCATATATCGGTACATCGATTTTCAGGCTATAATTTTTACTTGTCTTCCGACCCCAAATTTCATTTTCAACTTTAAATGTACGATTGATTTAGGGGCAAAACTATGATCAAAAAGCCCTCGCTTTTTAAAATACGATGAGTTTTGACGAAGTTATGGCATTTTGAAGTTTCGACCTATGCCCATACACCGATATATAGATTTTCAGGCTATAATTTTTACTTGTCTTCCGACCCCAAATTTCATTTTCAACTTTAAATGTACGATTGATTTAGGGGCAAAACTATGATCAAAAAGCCCTTGCTTTTTAAAATCAGTTGAGTTTTGACGAAGTTATGGCATTTTGAAGTTTCGATCTACGCCGATCTATCGATATATCGATTTTCAGGCTATAATTTTTACTTGTCTTCCGACCCCAAATTTCATTTTTAACTTTAAATGCACGATTGATTTAGGGGCAAAACTATGATCAAAAAGCCCTTGATTTTTAAAATCAGTTGAGTTTTGACGAAGATATGGCATTTTGAAGTTTCGATCTATGCCCATACACCGATATATCGATTTTCAGGCTATAATTTTTACTTGTCTTCCGACCCCAAATTTCGTTTTCAACTTTAAATGTACGATTGATTTAGGGGCAAAACTATGATCAAAAAGCCCTCGCTTTTTAAAATACGATGAGTTTTGACGAAGTTATGGCATTTTGAAGTTTCGACCTATGCCCATATATCGATACATCGATTTTCAGGCTATAATTTTTACTTGTCTTCCGACCCCAAATTTCATTTTTAACTTTAAATGCACGATTGATTTAGGGGCAAAACTATGATCAAAAAGCCCTCGCTTTTTAAAATACGATGAGTTTTGACGAAGTTATGGCATTTTGAAGTTTCGACCTATGCCCATACACCGATATATAGATTTTCAGGCTATAATTTTTACTTGTCTTCCGACCCTAAATTTCATTTTTAACTTTAAATGCACGATTGATTTAGGGGCAAAACTATGATCAAAAAGCCCTCGCTTTTTAAAATACGATGAGTTTTGACGAAGTTATGGCATTTTGAAGTTTCGACCTATGCCCATACACCGATATATAGATTTTCAGGCTATAATTTTTACTTGTCTTCCGACCCCAAATTTCATTTTTGACTTTAAATGCACGATTGATTTAGGGGCAAAACTATGATCAAAAAGCCCTTGCTTTTTAAAATCAGTTGAGTTTTGACGAAGTTATGGCATTTTGAATTTTCGACCTATGCCCATATATCGATACATTGATTTTCGGGCTATAATTTTTACTTGTCTTCCGACCCCAAATTTCATTTTTAACTTTAAATGCACGATTGATTTAGGGGCAAAACTATGATCAAAAAGCCCTCGCTTTTTAAAATACGATGAGTTTTGACGAAGTTATGGCATTTTGAAGTTTCGACCTATGCCCATACACCGATATATAGATTTTCAGGCTATAATTTTTACTTGTCTTCCGACCCCAAATTTCATTTTTGACTTTAAATGCACGATTGATTTAGGGGCAAAACTATGATCAAAAAGCCCTCGCTTTTTAAAATACGATGAGTTTTGACGAAGTTATGGCATTTTGAAGTTTCGACCTATGCCCATACACCGATATATAGATTTTCAGGCTATAATTTTTACTTGTCTTCCGACCCCAAATTTCATTTTTGACTTTAAATGCACGATTGATTTAGCGGCAAAACTATGATCAAAAAGCCCTTGCTTTTTAAAATCAGTTGAGTTTTGACGAAGTTATGGCATTTTGAAGTTTCGACCTATGCCCATACACCGATATATAGATTTTCAGGCTATAATTTTTACTTGTCTTCCGACCCCAAATTTCATTTTTGACTTTAAATGCACGATTGATTTAGGGGCAAAACTATGATCAAAAAGCCCTCGCTTTTTAAAATACGATGAGTTTTGACGAAGTTATGGCATTTTGAAGTTTCGACCTATGCCCATACACCGATATATAGATTTTCAGGCTATAATTTTTACTTGTCTTCCGACCCCAAATTTCATTTTTGACTTTAAATGCACGATTGATTTAGCGGCAAAACTATGATCAAAAAGCCCTTGCTTTTTAAAATCAGTTGAGTTTTGACGAAGTTATGGCATTTTGAAGTTTCGACCTATGCCCATACACCGATATATAGATTTTCAGGCTATAATTTTTACTTGTCTTCCGACCCCAAATTTCATTTTTGACTTTAAATGCACGATTGATTTAGGGGCAAAACTATGATCAAAAAGCCCTCGCTTTTTAAAATACGATGAGTTTTGACGAAGTTATGGCATTTTGAAGTTTCGACCTATGCCCATACACCGATATATAGATTTTCAGGCTATAATTTTTACTTGTCTTCCGACCCCAAATTTCATTTTTGACTTTAAATGCACGATTGATTTAGGGGCAAAACTATGATCAAAAAGCCCTCGCTTTTTAAAATACGATGAGTTTTGACGAAGTTATGGCATTTTGAAGTTTCGACCTATGCCCATATATCGATACATTGATTTTCAGGCTATAATTTTTACTTGTCTTCCGACCCCAAATTTCATTTTTGACTTTAAATGCACGATTGATTTAGGGGCAAAACTATGATCAAAAAGCCCTTGCTTTTTAAAATCAGTTGAGTTTTGACGAAGTTATGGCATTTTTAAGTTTCGACCTATGCCCATATATCGATTTTCAGGCTATAATTCTTACTTCCACCGCTTCCCCACTCCGTGGAAGTGTGCTGTGATTGCGATGATTCCGAAACCTGGCAGGCCGTATAATCTAAGATTGTCGGCAGTAAGTGGCTTTAAGAGTGCCATTCCTGATCATCAGTTTGGCTTTGGGCATCACCATGGTACACCTGAGCAACTTCATCGAGTAGTTCAGCATGTCCTCGAGGCCTTGGAAAATAAGCAGTATAGCTCTGCTGTCTTCCTGGATATCCAGCAAGCGTTTGATCGCGTATGGCATGATGGCCTGCTTTTTAAGCTTAAGTCCCTACTACCTTCGACGCAGTATTTACTGCTCAGGTCCTACCTGCTTGGCCATTCTTTTATGGTGGAAGTTAGAGGCGAGCGATCAAACATCCGCCGCATCTGAGCGGGTGTACCGCCGGGTAGTGTCCATTTTATAACCTTTCAGTAGGTTGATCAATATTAAATTAAATTGCTAAATTAAAAAAAAAAAAAAAATACAATAACAAATGAGACAACAAATGCATTCTTTTTCATGTAATTACGTACACGACAACAACCTGAAAACGGGTTGAACGACTTTTCGTTTGTTGCACATAACAATAAAAGCATTTTTGCCTGCATTTTGTTCTTTGATACCTTAACAAATGACTCAAAACAGATTTGGATTTTTATGGGTGGGGTTTTTCCTGCTGTGGTGGTTCCACAGTAATTTACGAGAAGTCAACACTTTGAAATTTGTGGTTTTGAGCACACTTGCAACGGTAAGTATTTATTTTTTTTATTGTATGGAGTTTATTGCAGACATAAATGTTGACAAATGCCCAAATTTTTCATTGATCATATTCAATGCATAATTCGTAGATAATCTTCACTTAATTGGCTTGTTTATTTTTAACCATATTCAAAATTTGAGATGATTAAACAGCTGCCGACAATTGCCAAATAAAATTTGCATTGCAAAAATGTTGCCAAAAATTTAACCAATTAGCGGAATGTTTAAAAATAAATGGCAACTAATAATTAATAGTTATGCTTAAGCAGAAAATGTTAGAGTTAAACGTGGCTCAAATGCGAATGTATTCTGAATAAATGACACAAACAGCAAAACGCAAATTCATAGAAAACCGATTATAATTTTGTTGAATTATCTAATCCTTGAACAACTATTTGGCAGCTGAATGTAATACATAATCTAACAACGAGTGGCTATTAAAATAAGTGTAGTTAATTTAATTATTAATTGCGCTATCATATTAAATGGAAAATGTTTTTTTTTATTACCAAAAAAACTCGGCACATTTTTAATCAGTGCAACTCAAATAGCTGGCAAATGGCAGCTGTTTAACAGTTACAGCATGTAGTAAAAACTAAATACTGCAACTTTGGATAAAATGCGGCATACCGGTTCAACAATACAGCCCACACACACACACACACACACTCGCAACACACACACACACACAAGCACACACAAGCACACACAAGCACACACGACACATTGCTCCCGTTCTCAGCAGCAGCAGCAACATATACTCATGGATAGATTGAGAGCATAGGAAGCAATTGTGTTGAATATGAGTAGGTGATATAAAGCCTCGATAATGTGTGTTTGTGTGTGTGTATGTGTTAACTGCGACTCTGCCTGTTGCTGCTCCAATTTGAATACAAGCAACGAGCAAAGAGTCGTCACAGAAATCCAAATTCAACTTTCACAGGCGCAGATGCAGTGCAACACACTCCAAGTACTTTAGCTCTGTGACGTAATAAACACACACACACACACAGCAGACACAGCCTCAAGTCGGGTTAAAAAAAAAATATGCCATAATCCGCAGTGAACGCAATAACAACAACAGTAACAACAACAACAGCAGCAGCAGCAGCAGAAATGGGGAGCAGTTGTTTGTGGCCGCTGATTGATTTCATTGTGAGCCGTTTGAAATGCCTCACATTATTTTGCATTCAGCCGATTTAAGATTTAGTCATTTAATGCCTCTTTGTGTGTATATGTGTGTATGTGTGTGTGTGTGTGTGTGTAGTTTGTATATGAAATGCCTAACTAAAATTTAATAGTGCACCGGCGCGCCACGCGGCGTATGCGCAATAATTCATGAGCCGTTTAACCAATTTATATGTCTTTAGACAACGTCCATTGCTTATTGTGTACGGTTGTTTTCCATGAGTGTGACTAATAGCAGATGGTTTTGGCCTACGTTGGGTCATTAATTGAAATGCTTAACGCTCGTGTTGTTGTTGTTGTTATTGCTTTTTTGTTTGTTTATTTGCAGCAGCAATTTGTTGTGCTATTGTTATTATGTCATTGCGGTCAGTCAGCAAATCAAAACGGTAAGCACTGAAACATATTAACGTGCACATGAATATCAATTGTGAATCGTTAATAGATCAGTCAAAATATATTATATATGCATGGCAGCCGACGAAAGTAATGCGGAAATTAAGAAACAGTTAAAGAGCGCATTGTACAAATAAAGGAAATCGAACTAAAATGCATCTCAAACATATTTAAATTATCTCTCAATATATCTAACAATTTCTTAAAATACTTTTACAACGAATTTATATATATATATTTTTAAAAAAAAATTGTTTGTATCATTAATCATAATTAATTTTCAACATTAAGGGGCTTTTGAATATTAAAAAGAAATAAACGAGGCATACAAATTGTATATCAATTTTTTCCTTAATATATTTTGCAACAAATTCATTAAATAAATTGAGAAAAAAAAATAGCTAAAATCTTAATCAGCAAACCTGTTGAGCTGCTTATAAGCTAGAAACAAGCAGCTACACGGCAACTACTGCAAAACAAAATCAAAAAGAAAAGTAAAAAACAAAAGCAAAACTGAGAAATCACAACAAAAAAACAAAAACAATAAAAATAAGCGAAACGATTGCAGAATGTTGACAGAGGAAAATTGTAACAAAAAAAAAAAACTGCTATACAAAGAAAAGCTCAAATTTGCTCTCTCAAAGCCAGCAGCTGTTCTCTCTCCACATTTTGCTCTTTATCGCTCTCTCTCTCTGGTACGCTCCTGCTCTCTGGTGAGCTGAGCGCATGCGCAAAGCCGCTGCGGCGAAGCGGCAAGAAACCAGTTTCCAAGACATGCGACTGGAAACCAAATTAGCGAGCTAAAAAAGCTTCGATTCGTTTCGTTACCTAAAGACGATTTTATGCCAACACAAAGTTGGCCAACAATCTGCAATTTCAGTCTGCAAACGGTCAGCCAGGTGAACGGCAGCCAAGACAGGTTGGCAACAGTAAGTGGGCGTGGTTAACTTCGTTATAAGAAACACAAAATAATTCAAATAGACGCTGCGCATGCGCTGCGCTCGCACAAGTGTATATATATTTCGATCTGTAAGTGTGTGTGCGTACGTGTGTGTGATTGTGTGTGTGCGTATGGCATTGTGTTGTAAAAAATTATATAAAATTTATATGGCCAACAAAAAGTTTTTGCAAGCGATTTGTTTATGTTAATGTTAATTTATGGCCAAAATAAAAAAAAAAAACAAAAATTAAGCGCACTCAAAAACGTGTGAAATGCGCAACTGCAGCTGTATTGGTGTGAAAAACTAATGCCCAAGTGTCGTAATACCTGCTAAGAGTTTTCAGCCCACGGCTTCAGGCTGATTTATGCAAATAGAAAATTCTTTAAAAAATATATAAATAAACGCGTGTGTTTGTCAAGTTGGAAAACAAGAGAAAAACTACACTAAATTTGAAACATCAATGAAAATTTTCACAAGTGCACGCACACCACCCAATAAACTGCAACACACTCACACACACACATGCGCACACTGCCATATATGCTCGTCTTTCTTTCTTACTCGCTCTCACTCACTCTCTCGCTCTCCATGTGTCTCTCTCTCTCTCTCTCTCTTGCGCGCGTATGTGTGCAGTTTATTGTATGAATTTTCCTTATGCTGCATGCATTATTAGCAACAGCCATTAAACATTTTGAAAAATAACTGTAAAACATATGTGGATTATTTCAAAACCAAAAAATACGCAGTTGATTTTCAGGTAAACCGTGTTTTTTTTCCAAGCAAAAGTTTGCCAGGCAGCCTCTTCAAAAAATCTCAGGGCCAAATCTCTTGGCAAAATTTTGCAAAATTACCTGAAGCGTTGCTAATTATTTGCCATGTACAACTTGTTGTTGTTGTTGTTGTTTTTGCTACTATATACAACACACTTTGTTGCTGCTTGGCATTACTTGCTAAAAGCACTAACAATTGCCATAATTTGTTTATACAAAATTTGTGGCTTTGTATCTTGTATCTTTTGCTGAGCGCATCTTTTGCCGCAGCCACCAAATAAAACTGCGCCGATTTTACTTTCATCATAACCAACAACAACAACAACAACTACAGCAACAAAAATAGTTACAACAAAGTTTTGAAATTTTACTTTCATTCATCTGCGACGATCGTATGTGCACTTTTTTTTCTTTCTTTTTATTGTTGTAATTTCTTCAAACATTTTTCTACTCATTTTTTTGGCTGCTTTTTGGGAATTTTCCTCTAAAGCAAACATTTAAATTCGTTAATTACTGGGAAACACCTAAAGAGGACTGTTTAATGCGTGTGAAACTGAGATTTCTCATCGAGATGCTGTTTGCTCTGCTTTTGCATATCAGCAGCGACTTTTCACAGCTCCAACTCAAGTGACTGAATAGCAACCGGAATGGGCGATTAATTGACAACTGTAATATAAAGTAAAAACAACATATAAAAAAGCACACAGAAATTGAAACTGAAAACGATTTACAAAAAAGAAAAAAGGAAACTTCGTTTTCACTTGCCAATCAAGCGATGGCTCAGAAAAATGCATTCAAAGCTGTGAAGAAGCGAGCTCTGTAAAAGCTTTAAAATGTATTTAATTCAAATAAAACTTTAATGGCTTAATAGGCATATAAAGACTTGGGGTATATACAAAAAGATAATGCAGTATATTTTTTTTACCTTATCTATAGGATTATAAATGAATTTTTAAGTGAGCGCTCACAGTGACCAAAAGTATACAGGTCGAAACATTTTAATATCAATTTGTTCTATTACAATTCTTATTAGTATAGATTAGTCACGCTAAGATTAACAAAAAATATTTTGATCTTCTTCGCATTTGATCAAGTTCAAGCCTAAGACATATTCACAACAACTAATAAACTTAATAGCTCAGAACAATGTTTTTTACATTTAAGTTGAAGATTTGAAAAGTATACACTAATGAGCATTAGTCACGCTACAAGTATTTGAGGTCAGTTCTAGAGATTTTGAAGGTCTTTAATTATACATATTTACTCGGAAAATTGCTAATTAGGCATAGCTAAATATTTATTCTGTCGTATAGCTATAAGAGCTGATTGAACTCCCACACTAAAGACAGAAACATAAGCGTCAACGATTTGACAGCTTAAGCACTTTAATAATTGGCTATATAATCGCTCAAATCTGCAAAAAATCAATTCAGACTGACAAATGGCTCTACAAAATGTAATCAGCTTAGCCCACACAATATTGTATAATAACATGCTAAACGAAATCAAAATTGACCACAAAAATAAACAGCGCCAGAAAATTAAACAGAAAAGCCATAAAAAAAAAAATGAGGCGACCTTGAAAGAGCTAAAAAACTATTCAAAAAAAACAAATAAGAAGAAAGAAAAGTCAAATTTTGTACGGCTTTGCCGAAGAGATGCTAATTTTTAGTGACAACGAAGCAGTCGAAACCTGGCACCGGCATTTATTGAAGATCAGGAGAAGAAGCAACCGGTTGATGCGACTTCAAGTATAAATTCAAATATTATCAAGTCAAATTTAAATGGAAAAACTGTCTGGCTAAACCAGTTGCTGACGTCGCTTCGTTGCGACGACACATTTCACACAAACTCGACTGCATTAGAAATGTAAATGAAATCGAGAGTTTTTTTTAGGATAATATTAAACTGGTTGCCAACTGATTACTCTAGACGACCTTTTGCCATGAATAATGCATATACAAAAAAAAAACATTTTCAAATTCGATTCTAATTGTGCATTGTGTCTGCTTTGTGACCTTAAGATCTCTTCTATCTCCATCTCTCATTCTAAGCATTGTCATTGTCTAAGGCCGGCAAATATTTGAATTAGCTAACGTCATTTGCCAATAGTCAAAATGGAAAAAACCCACACACACACGCACAAAACAACGATTTTATTACTAAATTATGTGAAAAATGCAAACAAATTGGAGTTTTGTTTCTTGGTTTCGACAAATTTGCACAATTTCAAGGCACTTGTGCTCGTAAAAGCCAAAGGAAACTATTAAAATTTAAAACAAGTAAATTGTTAAATATATTTGCTCATTGGGAAACTTCCTGTGCCATATAAATCTGTTTAATATTTCCGTTTTTTAAACGAATTGAATTCTTGTTAGTAGCCGTGACTGGGAACTGCAACTGTGATTTTGACTGTGACTTTGACTGTGAACCGTTTGCCCATCGTCAATAATTGTTTAAATAAACGACGTCAAACAAAAACAAAGTCAGTAACAATTTGAACAACAACAACAAAAGCAGAAAAGACAATTTACCGGTATTCGTGTGTTTGTAAATCGTCGTGCTTAGCCTTGAATTTGAACTTGGCTAAGTTACTTCAACAGCATCGAAACTTCGACATGTAGCCACATTTATACATTTAAACATTTAGTAAGCGTGCTCATCGCTGTCTCCCCGAATTGGTGGGCCGTTAATAATTAGATGCTTATATTATTATATTGTCTATAGGAGGCCGAACAACAAAAGATTAATAAACTTATTGTGTGGTCGTTTCCACTGCAAAATGCACCAATATAAGGGAAAAAGTTCGTAAACTGGAACCATAAATTAAACTTGATTAGCAACAGTCATATATCATAAAAGCCAAAAATAAACAACGCTTAATATTGACCTTAGACATTTAAAGTTATGGCTCTCATATACAAGAGTATAAGCACATACAGTACTCATTACATATATGGAACATTGTTTAGAAGATTTATGGCAGTGGACGTTAGGCGTTTACACATATGTACATTTAAAAGTGAGAATGAAACAGATCTGGAATAAGGTATTTTTTTTTTTTTGTTTACAGGAAGTTTTTTATTATGAGTTAATTAAGATTATAACTGATAGTTATAGTACATTAAAACTACACCTTACCGTCGTTAAATACATTAAACGGGTTGTTTTCTGGTAGCAATCACATAAACATATATAATTTATGTTAAATTGGATAGACTGTTTGATTCTAGGTAGAACCCTTTGACATTTCAAATTTTTACGAGCATACATTTGTGTCACATAAATTGAACCAGTTCGCAGCACGTTTATAGACAAACTATTATCATATTTTGTCATGCATTTACCTAAAGCCAAGCTCAAAATGTCATAAACTGCACACAGCTTGAGGCGAGATTCACCATGATTGAAGCACACACTTCAAAAAACGATGGGTAAAAAAAACCAAGTACAACATCTACTTAAAATGCGCGACACACATTTTTGTTTGTGGATCGGGGTGTGAACGGCGAATCTTTGAACTCCGTTCACAAAAGACGGAACGCCTTCGTCATACCAAAAGGCAGCCTAAAAGATTTTACTTTAAATAAACTTGTGCCATGAATAAATGAAAGGCTGACGAGGAGCTGTGAGCCGAAAATCCATTACGTATTGAGTCGCAAGACCAATTCAATTGAAGCTTCCCCATTGCCAAAAGTAATAAGAAAATAAAACTAAAACCTTATTGAAAAATCAGCCACAAATCGAAGTGACGCGTTCGTCGCTCTGACATTTCAAAATGCGAGTTGCGCATACGCCCTTTTACTGTCCGATTGGATTATCGCATTCAAGGAAAACCAATAAACAATGCATAATAAACAGTTATCTGATATATCTGCATTGGATCTACAAATAAACAATGCCAAGCTGCCGAATTACAATGCTCCAATGAACCTTTTTGCAGTTTGTCTACCATTTGTATAACTGATACAACTTAAACGCTTCACTAAGCTGAGAGTGTACATTTTTCCTCTCTTTTTCACACACTCTCCCCGCTCGCTCTCTCGCTCTTGCTCTCTCGCTGTATGTGTGTGCATTTATTTTGCAATAAATCAACTGCAAGTATTTGGTAGCTTGGTATTTGCAGCCACGCCAATACCTAAGTATACTAAGTTTAAATGATACCAATATAAATAATTAAAGCATTTACTTTTATATGGCAACTGCCGGTTATTTTTTTTTTTTAAATATTCGATTTGTTATTGCTTTTGTGTGTGTTTTTCGTTTTGATTTTGGTTTTGGTTTTGCTTTTCATATTTGCACAGCCAATTAAAACGCATTGAAAATGAAAGTGTTGCCGCATTGTAATTGTAATCTATTGTTCACTTTTCAATTTGATATAGTTATGCACTGCATACAGTCAAACAGACAGACAAACACACAGACAGACAGAGAGTCTGTCTGTCTGTCTGTCTCTCCGTCGGATGTTGTATATGTTTTTGTTGCCCTTTCGCTGCGCTTTACGTAAGTGACATTGAAGGCAGCGGCTAATTATGCAATTACTTTACTTTACTTGAACCGACTTTTTAAATTAACGGAAATTCAACGGAAATCGTACAAAGCTGGTTGTAATTGATGAAAATATAACAAAACGTTGAGAGCTTTTATCATTATCGAATAATTTACAGTGTATTGTAAAAATACCATTCAGTCATTGGAGTTTTATTGCCAAAAAAAAATTTATCGAGCTTTTATTAAGACGTATAAATATCATAATAAAAATAATTTGGCATTAAAAAAATCCAACAAAGACTTGAAACTATACTATTTTATTTACAATTTTATTGATATCTCAATGAAAATTAGCTGGCTATAAAAGCGCAGATTATCAGATGTTAATCTCATTATTGGATTCTGTTGATTTAGTGACTTTTGTTGCTTAGACAACTTTTTTTGTAGGCAAACTTTTAAAACCATAAAAAATGGCTAAACGGAATAGTAATAGCAGTTTCGGTAGCAGCTCTGATAGCAGTTTTCATCATTTCAGTTCTCCGCTATAGTAGTAAATTCAAACACTGATTTTTAGGCCTTAACAATAGCAGTTTCACTTCGCGATTAGCCATAAATATAGCTTCACAAAATAATGTCAGTCAACTCTATGTCTAGAACACTTTCTACAACCTTATACAGACAGACTATGCGTTTCTTTTCCGCCTACCACTAATTGTATAAATGCTGGTCAGCTGCAAAGTAACGTTATTTAAGCATTGTGTGTGTGTGAAGTGCAGTTAGGTGTAGCTCCAAAAAAAAAAAAAAAAACAGAAAAAATACTCCATGGATTGCGGCATGCGTGCCGAAAATGTTAAGCAAGTGAAGAACTCAACGGACCGGACCAAAACCAGAGACATTTCTTTTCAGCGTTCAGTGACTTTTTCGCCTTACAAAATAGCATAAATCTTTTTCAGTGTGATTCGTCGGGGTGTGTTCATTAGCAAATTCTCTCGTTTGTTACAACATTTTTTTGTCGATTTTTTTTTTTTTTTGTGAAATTTACATAATAATGTTATTATATCTTGGTTGTTGTTTTTTTTTTTTGTATTTCAAGCAAACCAAAGCGGGAAATATAAATACACAAAAGCAACTGAAGTGTCTTCATAATGAAAAGAGCCAAACGCTGGCTGCTCATGACAGCGACAGGTGAGTTGAAGTCTTAAGTGTTTGAGGGGAAGGGTTATTCAGGCACTGCAATAACTTAATCGTTGCTTTGCACTTGTCCCGAACTGGATTATGCGCCAATACAAATGCCGAGTAATAAAATACAACAAAAAAACTGCTACCAGTATCTGCATGGAGTTGTGATATAATCCAATAGTGTCTGATACGACTGCCGGACGAGTGCGAAGAAAAATACTGCTCCGATTATGCAATTAAGCAAAAACCTGATGCAGTTGTAACTTTTTTATTTATATATATTTTTTTTTACAATAATGATTACCATCCATCCTGCCCACAGTGCTGTTATTGGGTCTGCTTGCCTCCGCGGATGCCGCGCTGCCCTTCAAGAAGGTCTCCATTGCCAAAACACCCAACCACACAACTAGCACAAGCACAACTACCACCGCCAATCCAGAATCTGAAACAGAAAATGATGAGGAGCAGCCCCAACCAACCGCTGAGGCTGAGGAGAGCAAGGTGAATGTTTTAAGAATAAGTTTTCAACTATGATCTGTATAAATACGGTTCCTGATTTCCACATGCAATTAATTTACCAAATTAAAAATTTTTTTTATGCTACTATAAAGTTAGTTTCTAGTATTATTACATTATGTTTCCTCCGTTATAGTCGACGGACAATACAACGCTGACGAAAAACTCCAAATTGACGGGCATACCACAAATTGATTATATCTGGGATCCAAATTTGCCACGAGAGCTGCATGGGTAAGTGAATAAATGATATATATACAATGTATATAAGCTGATAAATATTAACTAAATCCTTATCAACTTTATGCACGACGCAGCTTTAATCTGTCGACATATCCCTTCCTGTCCACCGTTCCACCCATGAGTGAAATTCATTTCAAATGCGAGGGTCTTCACGATGGCTTCTATGCCTCCATTGAGTACAAATGCCAGGTGAGTAAATTCCACTAGATACAAAATGTCAAAATTATAAATTATTTGAATTATATGGTCCTGGTCTGGTTCACATTTCTCAATGTTTGAGCTGTCAAAGAGTGAGGATCACTTCAGTCAGGGCAACTATGTGTGTTGACCTTGTGCTCAACAGCGCAACGGGGCATGGGGCATGGGGCGGGGCACTTGGAGGGAAAGAGACGTTATCCAATTGGTCAAGTTGAACAGCTACCACGTAATGCACATCCAGTATTTTCTCTTTTTTTGCCACTGCCTTGTGGCTTACGTGCCCAAAGGCGAAGCCAAAAAGAAAAACAAAAAAACTAAATACACGAAAAAAAAAACTTGTCTGCATGTCGATCTTGACCTGAAATTGGAATTTTGTTTGCCTACCAAACAGTCTTCACACCTTAGGGTCTTTGTACGGGGGTTTTTGAGCAAGTGATAAATGAAATTGTTGGACTAACAGCGATTTGCATGCTTCCAGATTTATCATCATTGTGTTTATGGCATACGACACGATTTTCTGTGCGCCAATTTTACGGCCTTCGATCAGAAGACATTCATCTGCCACTTTGCCTCCGATGTGGACTGCGAGGGCTCCCAAAAATACTGGAACAGGTGAGCAATACTTGACTGCAATCAGAAAAACATATCAACTAAGGGAATTCTTTTGGACATAGAAATGATGCACTTTATATGGCGACGACGACGTCATCGACGAGCACCACAACTACCACAACGGAAGCACCACCGCCACGTCGTCGGCAACAGCGTCCCTATCATCGGCCCTACAATCGCCGTCCCGTGGATGATTACTATTATGAGGATGAACAGGATGATGATTACTATGAGGAGCGTCTGCCACGTCGCAAGCCACGTCCACGTCCTCGAAAGCCGCAACTAGACTACGATGATGAGTACGAGGAGAAGCCGGCAAAGCGACGCAAACCCAATCGTTACAGGGACGAGGATGATCTAATCGATGAGGACTACGATGATAGACGCAATCGTCCCGGCGCACGTCGCGGCAAACCCACATCGGCGGCGGGCGGACGTGGTAAGGGACCGCCGCGCAAGCCGGGACGCGTGGAGGAGCGACGCAGTTTCAATGAGGAACGTGGCGGAGCTGTCGACGAACCACGACGTGTGGCAGGCAGGCGACGCAGCAATGAGAAGCGCACAACCACCGCAGCCGTACTCGATGAGCTGGATGAATACGAGAAGACCTATGGACTCGATCAGGAGGAGGCGGCCGAAGAGCAAACGCCGCAGAAGGTGAAGACAACGCCCAAGCCACTGGCCGAGTTCGTTACGCCCAAGGCGGCGGCTGCATCCGTCTATGCGAGACCACGTGCACCACCACGGATCGCACGTCCCGTGCCCATCAATGAGAAGAAAAAGTTCTCCTACCCAGTGCAAAAGAATCCGGCCGTCGACACGGAGGATGAGGATTACTATCAAGAGCGCGAACAGCCGGAGGATGACTACGAACAGCCGGCACAGCCCGCACGCAATGCGCCACGCAGACGCACTGCAGCAGCCAAGGAGCAGAAACCAACACGCTCCACGCTGCGCAAGCCGGTGACGGACAAGAAGCCACTAGTCGACGACCAGGACTACTACGAGCCTGAGCGACAGGAGACGCCTCGACGCAAACGTCCCTTGACCAGCAGAGCACGTACACCGGCACCCACCGCCGATGTGGACTTTGTCGACGATGTGGACTACGAGGAGGAGCAGAAGGTGCCCACACGCACCCAACGTGTGCGCCACAAAGCATCTGCTGCGGCGCCACCAGCACCAGCAGCAGCAGGAGCAGGAGCGGGCCGCAGGCCAGCGCCGCGTCCCAGACAGCCCATAGCACAGGAGGCCGATGAGGCAGCGGAGGAGGAACAAGCGGAGCAACAGCATGCCAAAGAGGAGACGCGTGTTCCGCCGGCACGTACGAAAACCAACTCATTGCTGGGCGTCACTCCGGCGAGACGCAATCAAAAACTGGCGCTGGCCAATCGCCAGCGGGCTGCGCTGCTCGCGGCCAAGACAACAACCCAGGAGTCACCACCAGCAGCAGAAGCCGAGGAGGAGCAGCAGGAGCCGTTAGATGAGACTGTGAACGAACCACTCGCGCCAGCAGCACCGGTGAAACCACAGCGCACAGCATCGGTACGTGTAGTGAAACGTCCATTTTTGCCATCGCGTGGCGGCAGCCCCTATTTACCCCGAGGCTTGCAGCCGGTGGGCGTGGCAGTGAGGCCGCAGCTGAGCAGTGATGCACGCACCACAGACAGCACGCCCATCGACATGGGCTCAACCATATCAGGTGTGCGCCTGCTGGAGCATGGAGCGCCGCTGTTGCGTGGCAGCACCACTGACAATGATGATGATGACGATGCTGGTGTTGGTGACGATGATGATGATGACGGCGCTGATGCGCTGCCACCACCACCGTCGCCCAGTCTAGTGCGCACCACACTGCCGCCACGCAGTGCGCTGCCGACATCGGTAACGCCAAGACGGGCAACTGAGCCACCGCCGATCAAGCTCAATCTGGACGAACTCTATGAGAACGACTACGATGTGACGCTGAACGATGCGCTCGATCCCACGCTTAAACCGCTTACGCCACTGCATCATCCACATCATCAGAATCAGAATCAGAATCAACAGCAACCGCAGCAACAGCAACACCATCATCAACAACAGGAACAACATTCACATCATCAGCAACACCAGCATGCTAACTATCAGAGTCGACCCTATGCCAGTGCGTATGTGGCTCCAGGCAATCCATTTGCTGGACACAGTAGCAATAGCTATCAGCAGCATCAGCAGCAGGCAACCATTTATCAGAATCATTCGCCCCAATCATCATCAGCCATTGCATCCGCTTCGCATTCACAGTCACAGCAATCGCCATCGCAATCGCAATCGCAATCGCAGTCAGCAGGGCCAGTGAGCTATCATAGTGATTCCTATTTCTCATCGACAGATCTACGCCGGCGAGCGATTGTCCCGGCGCAGAACGCGCGTTCAAATCGACACGAATACGCTGCCGGAGGAGGAGCAGTGAGCAGTAATCGGCAATCAATGGGCACACGACTTGCCCAGCATTTTTACGATGACCTTGCATATTAGTCGCGCTTACAAGTCTGTATAAAACAAAGGTAATCCCCATGATATTCTCTCAAATTCCCATTGCTCATCTAAACTTCTTCTTTATATCTTCAGCTGTATATATAACTTTTCAAAATCAACAACAACAAAAAAACAACTAGACGGCGTTACAGGTGACCAGGCAACTGCGTTTCCAGACTATCCTTTTTATATACTTTAGTTCTTTAGCCGCAAACTAATTTTAATTTTTTTTTGTCTATAGTTCAAGTTCAAGCTGGCAAAATTTAAAAACAAATTGAGTTTGCGCTTAACTTTTACATAAAACAGAAAATTAATGATATATATATATATATATATATATATATAAATATATGTATATATATATATATGTATATATACATTGTATAATACTCAATTGTCGTGATAGTAGCCGAGACAAAAAATAACTTTCCAAGTTTTGTCTGCTAATTTTTATGTAGTACACAAACAACAATAACAACAAGCAACAACAACAAGAACAACCAACAATCAACCGCTGCGCTTAGCTAAATACTTGAAGGCGGTGAACAACAAATTGAAAAATCAAAATCAAAAACAAAAACAACCTAATTTAAATGTAGTATGCAAACATTTTGTGTGCGCGTAATATTTAAGCTGTATTCTAGGCTCAAGTCGAGTGCTTAAACAAAATTAAAAATATAATACAACAACTAAAACAAATAAAAAATACTTTTAACTTACATTTAATTTTAGCTCGATTGCGATGCAGTTGTGCACAGGCAGCTTTTAAGCGCCTCCGTTTCCTCCTCCAAATGATCCAACTTTTTCATCAAAATTATCTAAAAAAATAAGATCTAATAATAAAAGATATTTTAGTAACCAAACAGGCAAACCTTGGCTGCCGATATCATTTCAGTTGCCACTTTGAGCGGCATAAATTCGACAGCTTTCACCAAGGCCATGGGACGCGTTTTGGCCACATCCTCAATGGTTCTAAAGCCAGCAGCAAAAAGCTGCTTGGCCCGATTCTAAAATAGTAAAAGATAAATTATAAAATAGAAAAGAAAAAACTGAAATTCAATTACTAACAATCTTAACAGCGGGCAACTCCAGCAGGGGCTCCAGCTCCAAGGTCCCGCAACGATCCATTTTATGATGAATGCGTTCAAAGAGTGGCTTGTAGCACCAGAACTCATCCATTTGCTCGCAGAGACGCACAATGGCGCTGGCCGCCGCCGTGCACTGACTGATGAGCTGCTGCAGCGTGCCCCTATCGATATTATACTTGCTGGCGACGCTGGGCAGCGGCAGCAACGCCAATACATCAGCTAATATTAGCACTTTGTACAAGCGATTCAGCTGCAACGCAAGCGGACCCTGCACCGACTGTGTCTTGGCCAGTCGGGCGGCATGCGCCTCCGTAAAACCCAACTGCTTGAACAGCGCCTGTGTCTGCATGGGCAACGAGGTGTATTCGCGAAAGAGTATATTAGCATCAGCTGGAAAGAGCTCATCGCCACGCTCATTGGAATTGAAGCAGACCAGCAAATAGAGCAGATGCACATAGCTGGTTAGGATGAGCTGCTGCTGTGCCAGCTGCAACTCCTTGTGTATGGCAAAGGCGCGCTTGTAATCGATGCCCGCCTTGAAGGAAGCTCGTCCAATGCTAGTCAGTTGAAAGCGCGTCGATTGACTAATCAACAGTCGGCGATCGGCAGCAGATCGACTGCTCGGATAGACATCCTGGGTGGTCATTATATCGGAGCTATTCGGCTTGCCCTTGGGCGCTGTTTCGCTTAGCTGAAGCACCTTGTTCTTAAACATGTCCCGAAGAATGCGTAATACGAGCTCATCGACAGCGACTTCCAAGGCACCCGCTTGTACGGCCAGCAGTGTGCTGTTTACCAGGCGATTCAAATCACGTCGACAATCGGCTAGATTTAAGCCAATAACACTCAGTATTAATGACTGAAAATAGGCAAAGTTTATTTTTGGATAAGTATTGCAACTCTTCGACTCACCTGCAAACCAACAGCCTCCAGCTGATCCAGCGAGCTCAGCGCCTTGTCCATGGGTGAGAAGAGCATTTGACCCACGAGCAAATTGTCCTTGCTCTGCGTAATGAGTATACTCTCGCCCGCCTCACCTAAGCCTGCGCGTCCTGCGCGCCCAACCATTTGCTTGTACTTGCACAATGTCATAAACTCCTGACCCACATAGGGCGCCCTTATAATCACACGCTTGGCGGGCAGATTAACGCCAGCGGCCAGAGTGGAGGTGCAGCAAATGACTGTGATGACGCCAAAGCGATAGGCGGTCTCAATGTACTTGCGTTCATCCGTGGTCAGGCCAGAATGATGATAGGCAATGCCGTAGGGCAGCGTTTTGGCCAGTACGGGACTCAGTATGCCGCACATCTGGTCCAGTGCTTTCATCAGATCGGCCTTCTCACTCTGGCGATGCTCAAAGAACTTTTGCTTGGATACAATGCGGCTTAGTAGTAGCGCCACATTCTCACAGTTCTTGCGCGTCGGACAAAACACCAGGCAGCAATGCTCCGGCGCACATTCGCTAATCAAACCAGCCAAATGATCTGGATCGGCACGCTCCACAGCGACACTGTACTGTAAAGTAAAAGGATAATTTCTTGCCATATTAAAATTCAATAGAGCAGACTCACATTGTAGCTGACGGAGCGATGGGGCACAAAAATATCCTCAAGCGTTTGGCCAGCTGCATTGATTTCCAGCAAATCGTTGCCACATTTGATGTACTCTTTGAGCTCCACAGGGCGAAAGCCACGCGTATAGACATCCGCATTGAGGAACGCGGAGATTTCATTAAGATTGCCAATGGTGGCGCTCATGCCCACAATTTGAATGTTGGCTGTACAACAGGTAATATAATTATAAATTTATTTACAAATTTATAATTATGCAATATGCATTTACCATTTAGAAACAAAACCTTGGTGAGGAACGCCTCCAAAGTGGCGCCACGTCCGCGTTCGCCAATCAAATGCAATTCATCCACAACAACCAGGCCAATCTCGTGTGGTCTTTCTGCATCAATCAGACTATCCATAAGCACAGCACCCTTTTCAATGGACGCAATAAACAGGCTGCGTCGCTTGCGTTGTGGCTGTGGCGGACATTTGCCTTTGCCCGCCGTATACTCATCGACAATGAAGTCCAGCGCAATGGCAAACGGCGACATGGCGCTGACCTTCTCCTGCACAATGGACACATATGGCAATATGAAGAGCACGTTGCGTTCGCGGCAAAGCAGCTCTCGCAGGATTAGGATTTCGGCAACTAAAGTTTTGCCGCCGCTGGTGGGCAGCGCATAAATTAGGTTTTTGCGCTTGCGTATGGCGGGCAGATTGAGACACTCGTCCTGCCACTCTAGAAAGGCACTTTTAATTAGTAAGAGGCAACTAGGATGAAACTAACTTACCATATAAACTCTTGATGCCCTTGTGCTCGAATATTAAACTCTTTACTCTGTCGGGCAGCCCGTAGAAATTTCCCTTACTGGGAAAGCTATTATCGACTTGTGGTTCTTTAACGCTTACAAATTCGTCAAACGCCTGAGTCTGCCAGTCCAGCTGATCGAGCGCCGACATCTCCTGCTGTGCCTGCAGTAAGGTGCGATTCTTAAGCGCCTCACATGTCGCATATTGCGTGCCCTGCACAATTCCATCCAGTATGGACTTGGATATGAATGACATTGAGGTGGAGAGGGACATGGATTCTTCTTTTGTTTGCGTGGCTGGCCAAATTGTCCGGTCTGGTGACTTGGGCACCTTAAAAACCATTGCATCCATGAAGAGCTGCGTGTTTTGTGCAACTGGTTCGCTGTAATCATCGGTTCCATGAAATATATCCTCCATTTCAGTCATGCTCAAGTCTTGCAGATTAATTTCTGTAAAACTCTGCAGTTTTGGGCTATTCTGGCCAATTTCAACCAATTTCGGAGCCGCTTCACCTGTGCTAGGCAGCGATATATCACCAAAGAGACTGTCATCCGATTCGCTCTGTTGAAATTTGTTGCTAACTTGACTGCTGAACGGTGCGGAGACGATAGCATCCTGTCCGCTAAACATTTCCTCTAGTTTGGCATGGGAAAATAGGCTGTCGTCGTTGTCCGGCCAAAAGATGCTCTCGCTCATCTGCATGGCAGCACCAGCAACGCCCGTGCGCTCTAAACAAATACGTTTTACATTATCATTACGTTGCGGAGTTAAATCATTATTTCTTATGAGTTTTCGTGACATTGTGCTGTTTGCACATTGATCAAATGCGACGCGCCAAAAATAGGAGTACAGCTGATTTTGACAGTATTGCCACGTAATCAAGAATTTTGAGCACTTGCTGGTAGTTTGCTTAATATTCTCAATGTACAATGTTAACACACATTAATATTATATTAGTATTATTTAATAGTTATATAGTTCGTACGGCAGAAAACATGCAACGTAATTTTATTTTCACAACGTATTAAATATATTTAGTGACAGTTTCCAAAGCAACAGGTAAAGAATCCTAGTTGTGAAAGAGCTTGGTCACACTGATATTGTAGAGCACAGTAATTTTACATCGCAGTTCAACACTCGCTTGCGAAATCTATTTCGCAATTGTTACAATTCGTTTTAATGCACTTTGGTAATGGAAACGCATGGTGGCTATTGGTACCTGGAGCATGTGAGCACCGGGAAGAAACTAATACTGCAATACGGCGAGAATACAGTGGGCAGGCACTCGTGCTGCAAGTTTGCGCTAAAGGATTACGACTTCCTGTCCCGCCAGCACGCCAAGTTCATTGTAAATAAAGAAAATAACGTGTGCCTCGAACCGTTGGTACGTTTCCATCTCTATGTATTTTAAAATAAATGTTATTTATGTGATATTACCGTTCTATTCATCTGTATTAATAGAATGCACTCAATGGCGTGTTTATCAATGAATCCAAGCTTGTAGCAAATACTCAGCTGCTTAACTCCAATGATATAATCGGTCTTGGGGTCGAAGTGGAATCTTCGGGCCCAGTGGTTCTTCCCAACTATGCCATTTTCCAATTGAAGCTAATGTGCTCTAATGACGATGACGTTGTCCTTATATCCGATGACGAAGACGATGATGGAACAGCGCCTAAGGAATACAACATAGATGCAGTTAAGCTCGAAGGGGACAAAGTTAACAACTCCGATGATAAGCCTGATAATGAAATAAGAGTCGATGCAAGTCCAAACCGGGTAATACACTTGCCAAAACTTCCAGAAGTGAAACAAGAATTTCTATCGCAAGTATCGAAAGATATTCAGAATATATTCGGAGAGCCAAATGAGGAGTTGCTTGACTCTGTTTATCAAATTAATCCGTATGTGTACAAGCAGCTCAATAGCAATAACATTCCCACAACTGGTGAAAAAATATGCAATGGCGATATAATTGAGCTGCCTGAAGAGGCTGACAACCCAGAAATCTCTCTACCCAAGGATGGAGACACTCCACGGCAGCTTCCTGAGTATCCAAACATTCCCAAAACGCCACCACCGCCATTCATTGGTCCATCGAATATTGTGGATGACAAAGATGATGATGACTTTGATGAGAACATGGCCTTATCGCAAGCGATGCTACGCGAAATAAAGGATGAAATGCCCGAAACTGACGATCTTATCGAGGAGATGGAGGATGACGAGATCCAGGATGATGATGATTTTCAGCCACAAACATCATGGATCAAAACGGAAATAGCCACACAAATAAATGAGGATGAAATTATATTGATTGAGGACGAAGACGATGATCTTCAAAGCAAAGTGGCCGATTGGTCATCGAAGCTGCTCTCTCAGAATATACTGTCGCAAGTATATCCACTGGATGAGGACGATGAATGTGACGCTGAGTCACAGCTATCAGAACTGCCTATATTTTTGAGGAGTAGATCGAAAGCGATGCGCATTGACAGCAGCTCCAGCGAAGATGAGTCTGAAGCCATTTGCTCAAGTAAATAGAATAATCGTTTACCTCTCAGAAACTTCATACTTTACTTTTTTTTCTTTCAGCTGAGAAGACGATACCGCAGAAGTTCATGCAACGTAGTTGTCGCGTTCGTCTAAAATCGATTGATATGTCGCAATTCCAGCAAAATGATTGCGATGACTTTATAGCAAATGATGCAGATAAGAAATCTGTAGCTGAACGCTCCGACATAGCCTGCAACAATCAACTGGAACTTGATGTTGCCTTGCTGCCATTGCCAGAAACACCAAAGAAGAAATCCACAAGCCTCAAGCGTAACAAAACTGTCTCGGAGCCCTCGGAGATTAAAGAGCTGCCTGTAGAACCAGATGAGCCTGTTTCCGAGCACGAATCATCCGGTAAGAAACGCAGCCCGCGCCTTCGAAATAGATCGAAATCTTGTTATTGGGAGAGTCCCCCGTCGTCTCCAACGAGATATCAAAGCCGTCCTAAAGAAGACAAAAAGAAAGCAAAAAAGATGTCAGCAGAAACAACACCAACTAAACATAGCCCTCGCTTGCAAAACAGATCCAAATCTTGTTATCTGGAAAGTCCCTCGGCATCGGTAACAAAGCCACCAGAAACAAAAACTAAAGACCTAATAAACCAAAAGGAGCGGCCAGCGGAAAAGATATTGCTACCAGAATCAGCAACATCTCCAAAGAAACGCAGTCCACGCTTGCAAAACAGATCGAAATCTTGTTATATGCAGAGTCCATCGGTAACAAAACCACAAGAAACAGCAACTAAAGACTCAAAGACACCAAAGGAGCTATCGGCGGAAAAGATGTTGGTACCAGAACTAGCTACATCTCCGGAGAAACGCAGTCCGCGCTTGCAAAACAGATCGAAATCTTGTTATATGCAGAGTCCATCGGTAACAAAACCACAAGAAACAGCAACTGAAGACTCAAAGACACCAAAGGAGCTATCGGCGGAAAAGATGTTGGTACCAGAACCAGCTATATCTCAAAAAAAGAGCAAGGACAAATCCTGTTGTAAGGTAAGTCCCTCGACTGTGACAACGACCACAATCATGGACAAAAATAAGCAGCTGCCAGGAGAGACAGCTGAAGTTGTGCCTATGCCAGAGCCCGTAACACCCACACACAAGAAAGCACTTAGCACACGTTTGCTCAACAGATCGAAATCCTGCTACATGGATCGTCCCATGGCATCATCCGAAAAATCCGAGCAGTCAAGCAAGTCGATTTCTCAGCCAAACAGCGATAAGTCATCCACAGGAATCTCGAGTAACAATGGGCGTAGTCATGGGCCAATGGTCATTGCAGCCCCCCATTTACCCAATTGCCGCGGAAAATTGCGGGGCGTTTCAGCGGCCAGCAAGGAAACACAGCGCAAAAACGCGGTACTTGATCGACTGCGCTCAGTGGATTACAAAGCGCAGATGAAGAAGAAATGGTATCAGAAACCAAAGGACAGGACACGTGAATGCGAGGAAATCAAGGTGAAACGTCGCGAGGATCTCAAAAAACTTGCAGAAAAACCAAAGCCTGATGCTAAATCCGCTGCTAGCGAAGTACGCAAACGTAAACAGACAGGCGTGCCCACGCTGGGCAATTGCAATCGTGGTGAATTCCTTACGACGGAAGTGCAGCTTCCCCTCACCAAGAAGTCCAAACTGGATAATACGCCAGCAAAGCCGCCAAAACCAAAACCCGTACGTCGAGATACCATCGGATCCTTCAGTCTGGAGCTGAATGCCCCCGATCTAATAAAGAGTCCGCCTACACATTGCAGTCGACCTCCAGAACGCAAGGATGCGCAAAAGGCGCGCAATCAGAGGACCTGCAATAGGGTTACTTTTGCGGAAATGGAGCGGCAGTTCGAAATGGAAAAAAAGCTGAAAAGGCTAGCGAAACGCGTCCGCTTCAATGATACTCCACAAATAAGAATTATCGAACGTATTGGTAACATGAAAGTCGGCAGTAGAAAGGATACCAAAAAGGTTACACTGAGCACGTATAAGGAGCGTCGTGAATGGTCACACGCACACGGCAAATTGGATAACTTTAGCGATCTGATTATGGGCAACATTCTTAGCTGGGCCAATCAGTGGCTAACAGTGCGCTCTGCAGACGCGGTGGCAGAATCTGATGTACTCATACCCATTCCAGATAGCTTCAAAAGCTTCAAACAGTACAGAGAGTAAGATCAATTAGAACTAGCTTAAAATATAAAATA
Organism: Drosophila nr. perissopoda 5 BK-2023a; assembly: GCA_035044105.1. Classification (NCBI taxonomy): domain Eukaryota; kingdom Metazoa; phylum Arthropoda; class Insecta; order Diptera; family Drosophilidae; genus Drosophila; species Drosophila nr. perissopoda 5 BK-2023a. Next base: position 6,936,962 of record JAWNMK010000124.1, read on the forward strand.
TATATTTATATATATATACTTTACCAGTATCATTATACCACTGATGAAACTGGAACTGCTCGCCACCATAGAGCGTGACTATGAAATATCCACAAACACATTTGATGTTCATTTGAAGAGCTTCTCGCTAGACAACGATCGAAATCGACCGCGTTTTGTGCTGGTCACCACATGTAAGTCAGCATTAAATCATATAATCATCGCATTTCGTTATCAATATTATTATATTATTCAGACAACCAGCGGATTGTGAAGAAATTTGATCTCTATACCGTATATTGTCCCAAAAATTTAAAAAAGACGTTTGCAACTGTGGTAAACACCCAAAGGATATCTGGTTAGCGCAAAATGTATATTGATTTTCAACCATCGACCCATCTATATTTTATTTGAACCATCTTGCAGGTGACCATTATGTACTACATTTTGAAATATTGCAAAAGGACATTACCATGAAGATGCTGAGCGGTATAAAAACTTTAACGGTGCGCCCCGTGGTAGATAATATACGAGTGGAAATGGGTACATTCAATGCCATCTATTTAATGAGTCGCTCGCCACTCGCCCGGCGCATCTTACAGCCCAGCGAGAATATATTGTCGTATGACAACAAATTAATACCGCAAGCTTCATACAGGGGCTATAATAGGAGTCTGAATGAGCGCCAGCTTGATATTTGCCAGCGCACCTGGCAGCGTCTGGTTGATGACTCAACGCCCAGTATTACACTGATCCAGGGTCCACCGGGCACTGGCAAGTCGGTGGTCATCTCGAATCTCACGTTGCAGTGCTTGTATGGTAGCAGTAATCTAACGCTGGACCGCAAGATACTCATATGTGCGCATAGCAATGCAGCTGTGGATAATATAGCAAACTATTTAAAACGTGCCTACCATGCCATGCATAATTCTCAGTTTGATGTACTGCGTTTTGGCCTATATGAAAAAATGAACCCAAAGGTTCACGATATTTCGCTACACCACTACCTGAAACAGAAGTGTGACGAGAAGCGTAATAGTCTCACTGCCGATAATATTTTGATTCTAACAACTCAACAAAATGAACTTAAAAAGGAAATCGCTGAACTTAAGAAATCATCTTCGAAAATCAATTACATGCAACAGCAGTTGACTGCCAAAGAGCAACAATTGCGTCGAATCACTGAGCAATTGAATCCGCCGCTAACACCACGCGAAGAGTACCGGTTCTCCACAGAGCGCGTGGAGCGCGCTAATATTGTGTGCACCACACTCTCCAGCTGCGTCAAGCTGGCCAACTTCATAGACTACTTTGACATATGCATCATCGATGAGGCAACACAGTGCACAGAGCCATTTACCTTGTTGCCACTGCGCTTCGGTGTACGCGGTCTCGTCCTGGTCGGCGACACACAACAGCTGCCCGCCACAGTGCTGTCCCAAAAGGCAGTGGACTTTGGCCTTAGCAACTCAATGTTTGCTCGCATACAGCGCAATTTGGAACGGCAGCTGGACAAGCCGCGTGGCAATCAATTTGTGCACACGAAAGTCTTTCGATTATCCACACAGTATCGCATGCACCCCGATATTTGCCAATGGCCAAATAGCTATTTCTACGACAATCTGTTGATGAATGCCGATTGCACAGCGCATCTGATATCACCATTTATTCCGTATTGTGTCATTAATTTGAGCTATACGCAGGACACCAATGATGTGAGCAGTCGCAGCATTAGCAACGATGAGGAGGCCCATTTTGTGGCTAAACTGCTGGGCGAGATGAACAAGCTTATGCCCGCCGAGCGCCATAGCTATGGAGTGATTACGCCATATAGCAACCATTGCTATACTCTCAGTCAAGTGATACCGAGAAGCATGAAGATTAAGCCGCTAACTATTGATGCGTATCAGGGTCAGGAGCGGGACATCATCATCTTATCGAATGCACGCACACGCGGCGTGGGCTTCCTCACCAACTATCAGCGACTCAATGTGGCCATCACAAGGCCGAAACGCTGCCTCGTCATCTGTGGCAACTTTGATGATTTAAAGGTAAGAATCTCAGAATCATCTCTTAATCATTCCATGTAGTTCTTAACAATTTTTGTATTTTTTGCAGTCTGTACAAGTGTGGCGTCATTTGCTGGACGATGCACGCAATCGCAATGTTTACTTTGATGTGAAGCGCAGCGATGTTGAGGATTTGAATCAATTTCTAATCAGGAAGATGCTTGTGCCGCCACTTGAAATTCCGGATTGATTTTAATTGCTGTCCAAATGCTATCATTTTGTTAATAATACATTATTTCAACATTTACTTACTTACGGCAGCCATTTAACCACAAAGAAATTGGTTATTCATTTGAAAATTACTTGAATTATAAATGCCTTTTTACATTTAAATTTTAATTATGTTTTGTAACATCAATAAAGACTTGCCTTAAATCTAAAACAGTTTCACTTGACTCTAAAGTGAATAGAATGAGTCAACGGAATTTTTCTTTTGAATGATATTTCATTTCCGAAAGGAACTGAATGTTTATATATATATATATATTTTGGACACAACAATATGTTAAGTATTTCAATCTAAATACATGAATATTTCGTTTTGAGAACTGAAAACAAAAACCGATACACAATATATCACTATTATTTATATTGCACTAGATATTGTAAACATAAATGAAACTAAAAGCCCTTATATACTTGATCGTTCATATATATATTATTTAGTTAACAATCTAAAATGGTATTTTGAAAAATGTAATGCGTTAAGTTAAGATGTTTACTAGAGAACATTTCACAATCTAAACTAGGCGCGCCTCTTTGGCATGACTAATCTCGGCTCGGAGGCATGTAGCGCTCTCAATTAAATAAGTAAATTAGTACACATATAGGTATGTAGATTTACACAATATATATATATCTACATATATATATATATATATATATGTCAATATGTATTGAAAATTCACACACAGAGCCATAAGAAAACATTAAATTCATAGGATCGTTATACATGTTGTTGGTTTGCCTTTCGCTAGCTTTAACTTCCAATTATCAAGTGTTTAATTCGATTTGGTTAAAAGTCAATCTCATAATGCAATCATATGTTCAGTAAAATTAATGGAATCGCTTAACAACAAATCACCGGTAAACGCATTGCTCTTGCACTATTGAATGCCATCATCATAATATTAATAATAACCGTAACTGAAATAACTTAAAATTGTGGTAACAACAAAATTCTAAACTAAAACCATAACAAAAATTATGCTCCAAAATTTAAACTATTCATATAGTGTTCGATTCAAATGAATCATTTTTAGGGGACCATAACAGCATCCGAGAAGTTCTTGCCCTATATTCCTTTATAAATATATATATATATATATATATATATATATACATGTATATATATGTTTGTTTGTAACAGGAAACTGTTGTCTTATATTTTAATTTAGCATGTCGCCTAGAGAGTCCTTCAATGACTGATAGATTTGGTATTGTTGATCCTGTTTTAAATTATAAATCTGCAAAAATAAAAAATAAATGTAATGAAAGAAGTTGATATATGAAAACTTTTCAAGTTTAGCCAACCTGTGTCAAGAGTTTCGACGGCGATGGAGTTCTAATGAAACTCGAGATATAAACGTTAACAAAGGTGGCCATCAAAAACTGGCAGTCAAAGCGATCCATAATGCCACCATGTCCAGGAATCATGTCACCAAAGTCCTAAGCAAACAAAGAGATTAAAATAAAAATAAAAACAAATGCTGATTTTTATTACATACCTTAATTTTAAACGCGCGCTTGAAGCCGGAAGCAAAGAATCCACCAAAGGGTCCAATTATGGAGCTGAACAGACTCAACGAAATCGAATGCCAGACGAATGGATAAATGTTCAAAGATTTGCCAATGCCAAACTAAAATTGCAAATGATTTGAAATCGATAATCATTAGGGAAGTCATATTGTATGTTTATGTGTGTGCTTACCAATTTAAGGCTGTACTCCTGCGGCGTAAACAAATAGCTGGGCACACAGGACATTCTCATACGACCCAGTTCCTCTGAGTATTGTATGGGGCAAATAAAGTATTGGTAATTGCACAGAAAATAGGAGAATATTATGCCATAAAGAACGGTGGCAAAACCACCACCGATAAAACCCTCCCAGGTCTTCTTGGGGCTTAGCTTGATGAGGGGTGTGCGTCCAAAGAAGAAACCAAACACATACGCCATGACATCATTGCACACAATCATGGAAACGGGCACTATAAACCAAATAAGGCCCTCGAATATATTCTGTATAATTAGATAGCTCTGGGTGACGACAATCAGCAGCGAGACGTGCGTCCAGGCAAATAGACTAAATTGCTTGATATAATATTTCTTCACCAGGGACAGCACGAACCAAACAAACCCAATGATATACAACGCAAATGATAGAAAGCGATGATAGGTGACTAAAAACTTCAAGTATTCCTGCACACAACAATCAATAGAAAATAGAACACGATTAGTTGCACCACTTTATGCTGATGATTATGACTGTGTGAACACTTACAACACGATTGATGACCACGCCAAAGTAGTCAACTAGATGTTCGCCATAGAAGAAATAGTTGGAGGTTAGCAAGAAATACCAGGAGAGACTGCGAAACCAGGGCAGGCCGTGTATGCGATACACTTGATAGCCAATTGAGATAATCTCCTGGAAGCACTTCACCTGCACAAGCAGCGTCTATAAATGTCAAATAAGTGGTTAATAAGTTGTCAAGCCGTTTAACATCCCCTCCATTCTCACTCCCTCCCTCTCACCGTTATCATCAGGGCCAACGGACCGCCGTAGATGATTAGTGCAAATCCGCAAATCATAATCCATGTGAAAATGCCGCGGATGACCCAGTTCTTCCATCTGAAATAATGTTCGTACACAAAAAAATAAACAAAATGCACACAAAATAAATATGATTATCAATTACACTGTGCTACATATTAAATGTCATTCAACAGTGAAGTATGAGATTTTTTTATGGTATAATTTCTATTAATTGAATATTACCAAGTTACTCAATAATACTTTTCAATATGGAATTCGAGAATATTTATAATGCCAAGCAGTTCAAATTTATGTTGTATAGTGTTATTTGCGCACAGTATGCAAACATCTGTAAGTGAATATTTTTGGAATCCACTAATCTCAAGAAGTACACACATATGTGTTCACACACAGACATTAATTATTATTTGCACATACCTATCCGGTAAATCCTTGAGGGCTGAGTCCAATATCTCTGGCGTTTTGTCAGTGCCTTGTGGTAAATTCTTTGCCAGCTCCTCAACAAATCTTTCTTCTGGTATTTTCTCCTCTTCCGAATCGACCTGTTTAAAGCAAAATTGTCACTCAATCATTAATGCGATGAATTTTGTAGCATTGCTCAATGTGCGAATTCAAAGTCCAATATCGTCGTGATCGTCGACACTTGTTATATAGCAAGTCATATATACTTTTTATAAGATACAATTCAAATTTATCCAAGTTGAACGCAAACTTTGTTTGACTCTGGTTGGTTGTTTGGCGTGGCGTGTTGATAACTTAAGGCTAGTCAAATATTAGCGGGCCTCTCCGATAAGAAAGTCGTAAAAGGGACTTATTTGCGGGCGGAAGTGGGGAGAGGGTATACTGTGTGTTATCATGGACAGAAAAGCGCGTCTCGAAAGAGAAAAATTTTTTTAAAGACAAACGCTGCTGAGGTAAAATTCATTGGATGGTTGGGTGGTGGGTGGTTCTTTTGAACGCCTTTCGTAATGGGTCACTTAATTGGATTTGTTTGCAACATACACATAGGGGTCTTTGTTATTGTCATATACATATGCATATCTATATGTATGTGTGTGTGTGTGTGGGATTTGTGTATGCAGAAACATTTTGTTATTGGTTTTTCTCCATTTCTCTCTCCCACTCTCTCTCTCGAACATCCTCTCTCTCTCACTCTATGAGTGTGGCTGGCGCTCTTTTGCCACCTGCTTGTGCGTCAGAGAATAACAAAAACATACAAAAGATTTCGATGTATGTGTATCATGTTGTATTGGTATACACACAATTCGCTTCACTTTTTTTGCGCTTCAATGCATAATGCAATTCTTTGTGCAGATAATTTATACATGCAAAAATGCACAATCATTGCAGTCGATTTTGTTGTTTTTTACACACTAATTGGCCCAGGGAAACTTACATGATCTGAGGAATCAGCTGCACTGCTAGCGGCTGTGGCAGCAGCAGCATCGTCTGTCTCATTTTCGGCTGGCTTTCTGCGTCGCACGTCCGCCATATTAGTAGCTTCACTAATTAGAATTTAAATAGAGTGGTCAAGTATTTTTTTTAAATTGCAGTTGACGTGCAGTTGTCGTGCGGGACACGCATGCACTTAAAAAATAAAACGTCCGACTTTCTTTCAGCACACAACAGACGCACGAGCTAAAACTACAATCAATTAACTTAGTGTGACCGGGCTGTTCAAATGTTTGAAATGTGATATTTAAATCAACAGCTACATCGATAACAAAAAACAAACACGAATTCGATAACCACTTGCGTCGAAATAATTGCACGTTGTTCAGCACCCTTTTTATGCATAGGCAAGTGTGCGTGTGTTTGTGACTGCCGGCGTCATTTGCGAATCGCATTTATTTATTTAATCGAGTGACCAACAATCAAACATAAATCGAACAATGGCTGCAGCAATTGACGGTGTTCTGCCCGCAACATTGCAAGAGTTTGTAAAAAAGTCGAAAGTGCTGGTTGTAGGCGCTGGCGGTATCGGCTGCGAAGTGCTCAAAAATCTTGTGCTCAGCGGCTTTACGGAAATCGAAATTGTAAGTTAAGCGACGGAGTCTCTATCTATCTACCTATCTAATATTAATTCCATTAATCATGCAGATCGATTTAGATACCATTGATCTGAGCAATCTCAATCGGCAGTTCCTCTTCCACCGCGAGCATGTGGGCAAGTCAAAAGCACGCGTTGCACGTGAAAGCGCCCTCAGCTTCAATCCGGATGCAAAAATAACAGCATATCATGACAGTGTCACATCGTAAGCATCGTAGAATATATTCCATAAGGTCTGCCTGCAGCTAATTTTATTGTTACATTTGTAGAACGGATTACGGTGTCAACTTCTTTAAGAAATTCGATGTTGTGCTGAGCGCTTTGGACAATCGAGCGGCTCGCAATCATGTGAATCGTATGTGCCTTAATGCAGATGTGCCGTTGATTGAGAGCGGCACCTCCGGCTATAATGGTCAGGTGGAGCTGATTAAGCGCGGCCTCACTCAGTGCTATGAGTGCACACCCAAGGAGAAACAACGCACTTTCCCCGGCTGCACCATACGAAACACACCATCCGAACCCATTCATTGCATCGTGTGGGCCAAGCACCTGTTCAAGTAAGTCTCTGAAGTTGGCCAACTTTAATCGACTTTACATCATATTAATCACAACGATACTATTTATAGTCAACTTTTCGGTGAATCCGTTGAGGATGAGGACATTTCGCCCGATGCCGCTGATCCCGAGGCACTGGAAGCCACCGAAAGCAAAGATAAGGCTGCTGAAGAGCATAAAGATAACGATAGAGAAAAAAATATCGAAAAAGATAATGATAAAGAAAAAAATATTGAAAAAGATAATGAAAAGGATTCTTCCAACTCGAATGGCAATGTGGTGCGCATCAATACACGGCAATGGGCCAAGGATTGTAATTATGATGTGGACAAATTGTTCAACAAGTTCTTTAACGAGGACATCAACTACTTGCTGCGCATGTCGAATCTATGGAAATCGCGGAAAGCCCCCGTGCCGGTGCAATGGGATACGCTGCTGCCTGATGGTGCCAGTTCCGATGCGACCGAGTTGGCACGCCAGCATCACAAGGTGTGGACCGTGGAAGAATGCGCTCATGTCTTTGCCAATGCACTCAAGGACCTCAGCGCAGCGTTCTTGGAACTGGAGGGCAGCGATACTCTTGTGTGGGACAAGGATGATCAGTCGGCGATGGACTTTGTGGCCGCCTGTGCCAATGTGCGCTCCCACATCTTTGACATTGAGCGCAAGTCTCGGTTCGAGATCAAATCGATGGCTGGCAACATTATTCCGGCCATTGCCACCACCAATGCAATAACTGCTGGGATCTCGGTGATGCGCGTTTTCAGTGTGCTTCAGGCCAAGTGGGAGCAGTGCAAGGCCGTCTATGCCCGACTGCGTCTCAATGGACGCAATCAGATTCTGGTGGCGGATACCTTCTTCCCGCCGCCCAATCCCAATTGCTATGTGTGCGCCAGCGAGCCGGCCATAACGTTGCGCATCGATACCAAGCGTGTCCAGATAAAAACATTCCGCGATGAGGTGCTCATCAAAACGTTGAATATGGTCAATCCGGACTTGACAGTGGAGTCCACCGGTTCCATTCTCATCTCGTCGGAGGAGGGCGAAACGGAGTGCAATGAGGAAAAGTTGCTTAGTGAAATGAACATCGTGGATGGTGTCATACTCAAGAGCGATGACTTCTTCCAGAACTATGAGCTGAGCATCATCATAGCGCACTTCGATGCCGAACGTGAGGATGTTCTCTTCGAGGTGATAGCCGACAAGAGCCAGCTGCAGCCCAAGGAGGAGGCAAAGATACCAGAGCCGGTCGTCACGGAGCCCAGTATTCGCAAACGAGCTGCCAACGGTAGCGACGCCACAACTGATGATGGCCCATCCACCTCGAAACGCACTCGACCCACTGAAATTAAGGATGAAGACGATGATGATGATGATTGCCTCGTTGTGGAGGATGATGATGAGGAGGTAGTTATTGCGGCAACAGATAAGCTCACAGTTGAGTGTCCACAAAAATCAGCAACCAAGCGCAAGTCCAGCACAGTATCGGATGATGAAGAGGAGATTACCGAAATCATCGACTCTTCGGATGAAGAACTTTCCGGACCTACAAAATGCAAACGTACAAAACTGGAAGATCCACAGCCAGCGACAAGTGGCGTCGAAATAATCAATATCGATTAATATTACATAACCTAAACATAAGAACTTCCTGAAATTCTAACGATGAAACAAAAAGAAGAAAAAACGGCTAACTTTGACATGCCGAAGAATACATTTAAAAATAAAACGATTGATTTTTCTTATGAACATTTTATGACGAAGTAGTGCGAGATAATAACACTCATAACTGACGAGTTTAGTGGGGATAACAAAGTAAACAGAAAAGTTTTCGATACAAGAACTCGTTTTTAGACAAATTCTTACAGAGATAGCGCTGATTTGTTATGTTAATATGAGGACCAGAAGGATACACAAATTAACTTAGGCTATCTTAGTGAACAACAAATTTAAGGCATTGCAAAGTACATAATAGGGGCACAATAGACATGTTAGGCCGCAGTGCTAATTCTCCCCAATTATAATAATAAAGTACATAATAATATATTAAGTAAAGCGAAACCGCTGATGGCTTATATAATTAAATTTTAAGATAGTTTCGAAAAAATACCAAAATTATTATTCAAACTCAGAAATATTGTGAATGGTTGGCAACCCGGCCGGCAAATATATTTTGAAACAGTGGCAACGCCAATGTAGACCAAGGTGCGTGTTTGTATAATTTTCCAATATTAAAAAATTTAAGTTAAAAGTGCCTTTTCAGATGTCGCTCGCTAGTAAAATTTTGCAAAACAGCGTACGGCTATGGAATGGCATGAGCGCCACACGTACTTTCCATATGTTGATGCGTCCAACAACTGTTGCGACAACCACACCGGCTCACAGTACAATTGGCCAGCCATTGGTTCCCACAACAAATGCAACTGTCTCCCTGCTGGCGCCATTTAATACGCTCGTGCAACAGGTAGCAGGATTCAAGGTGAAGGGTCGCCTAAAGCGGCGCTGCAAGGATTGCTACATTGTGGTGCGCCAGGAGCGCGGTTATGTCATCTGTCCAACGCATCCACGCCACAAGCAGATGTCAATGAAGAAACGTGACTACAAATCCTGGATCCTCACGCACGCCACACAATCGAAGGAGAGGGGCTTTTAAATCATTATTTGTTGCTAATTAATTACGTTTACTTACGAAAATAAGTCAATTGTATTTTGTTGACTGGAATAAAATGTGCTAAAAGTTTACGCACAGTTTTGCTCTTAGTATATGAATGTATTTTATTCGTATTTGTATTTCCTTTGTATGTGTGTACATTTCAAGTACCAAACAACTTAAAAATAACTGGTTAAGTTTTCTAAACTATTTAAAAAAATTCAGATTTGTTTTTGCTCCACTCATTTTCGGTGTTATCCAACACTATCGAACAGCTGTCGTTTTGTTTATCTACAATTTTTTTGTCCGCAATTGCTGTGCAATTTAATTATCGAAGTTTCTTGTCCAATTGGCCAAAAGAAATCGCGGCTGACGTCAACGCAAGTGTTCGTTGCTGTCGCCGGTGCATTACAGATAACGGGCTAAATAGCTAATCGCCAGCTGTGGGCAATGACTTCCCATTTTATGAGCGTGTTGCGCCAGGCTTTCAAAACATTCGATCGAGCCAATCTTGCCAGCTTCAACGCCAATCTGCAGCATTTGAAGAAGCTCACCGATGAGCTCTCCTATCGCGATCTACACATCAAGGAGGAACTGTTCCGCGATGACGTCACCAGCGAAGACCATGCCCCCTGCAGTTACATGCACATTTTTGAGGACGAACGCTTCTCCATGAGCCTGTTCATTGTGCGCAGCAACAATTCAATTCCGCTGCACGATCATCCCATGATGTACGGCCTATTGCGCTGCATCTGGGGCAAGCTGCATGTGCAGAGCTACACAGAGCAGGTGCCCGCCGATGAGCCGCTACAGTATGAGCCAAATCCCACACTGGTCAACGTTGTCGCCGAGGAGCCCTGCCTGCTGACAGCGGAAACATCGAGCGCATTGCTCACGCCACGCAAACGTAACTATCATCAGATAGCGCAGGCCGGAAACGGCATTGCTGCTTTCTTCGATATACTCAGTCCGCCGTACGATGCCAATATGCCAATATATGGTCCACGCCGTTGCCGCTTCTATCGCCCCCAGCCTGATGGGGATCAGCTGCAGTTGCAGTGCATCCCCTCGCCAAATAGTTATTTTTGTGATTTGGCCACCACGCCGGATACGGTGCTGCAGTGCGGCTTCGTTTGCGCCGCCGAAGCATACGGTGCCAATGTCACAGCAGTAAAGTAAAAATATCTTTTTACAATTTGTACATTTTCCTTAATTTATTTCCTCTGAACAAAAACATCATTTCAAGCATTTTCTGTGTTATTTAAATAAAATTGCCTCTTTTTTTAATGTTCGAGTTCACTGTAGTTTTCACTGGGTCGATGGCAAATAAAAGATAGTGTACTCTTACAGTGGTCGTTTAGAATGATAAAAAATCAATATATTTAATTAAATATATATTGTGTCCATATGGACATAGTTCAATGTGTTCGCAAGAAAAATTTGAATTTTGGATTTAAGCTGCCCAACGACATAGTTAAAAATTGGACAGTTTCAATTTACGAAGGACCACTGTACTTAAAAATATAACCAAAACTGGTAATCTAAGCATGCGGCGATAATTTCACAATTTTCACCTTACAGCATTTATTCTAATCATCATTTTCATCAGCTTGATAAATACTTTGATTTCGCCTCTTGAGTTTCTTGAGGTTTGCACTAAGGTCAATTAATGTGTTTTCAGGTCTGGCTTCCATTTTGGCATCATTTACAACAACGGCGGATGGCGCAGCCAGCTCCTCGACCTCTTCATCCGGCAGATCAATGACGTTCTTGTCCGGCTCTGTTGCTCCTGCTGGTGCAGTCGGCGCTGGTAGCAATAAATTCAATTTACGCTTAGTTGGTGTCGGTAAGGGCTCGGGAAGCAAAGGACTCTCATCTACAGATTGCTTAATGGGACTCTTGGTGATTGGCTTGACATCTGCAGAGCTATCCAGTAATATGCTGGGAGTTGGCGGCAAATCCTTGCCATTGGCCAGCATGGCCAAGCAGAGTGGATCGTCTATGCCCAGAAGGGAGCAGAACTCGTTACACTGTGGATTCAGCAGTGCTTGAGGTGGCTCAATGTGCATTTGCTTGTAATTGTGTTCCTCCTCCGGATCGAAGGCCGCCACAGTGCGAGCAAAGTTTTCAGGCACTTTGAGATTCTCGAATTTGCTGCATATGTGAGCGAGTTCCTCGGCAGTCGGTGTGAAATTAGAGCGCTCTTCAGTGCTGCCCGCCTTCTTGCCAGGCAAGTAGTAGTTATTATCCTTGACAGAGATCAGATGATTTGTTGTAAGCAATATCGAAAGCCATTCGGTGTCGTATTGCAGCGTTAATTTCCCATCGGCGCTCTCACTGCTGGGCATGTCCAGAACCTGTAGAAACCGTCGCTTGGGCAGGCATTTGTCTAGAGCCAAGAACTTTGTGACGGGCATTGGCGCCGCTGGAGCTGCCAACTCCGGCACCTTTTCCTCAATTTCACTGTCGCTATCACTGCTACTGCTTGAATCCACTGCATCCAGGGACTTGGATTTCTTCCCATGCGGGTGCGGCACCAGTGCAGCGAACTTGCAATGTAAATGCGCTGCAAACCAATACGTGGGCTGCACAGCCTTCAACAGCTCCTCCAGTGGGCGACTGCCCAACTGTCCGCTCTCGACGTCCTCTTTGAAATGTGGCTTGAAGCGCAGCAGTTGCGCCTTGTTGCCGTATTCTTGTATACCACGCGGCCAGTCGTGCGACATAAAGATGTCCACCTTGCCAGAGAGTTGCCTCAAACGGAACACCTCCAACTGACGTACGTGGTAAACGCTGCGACAAGTTTTGTCTGAATACGGCGGGAATTCGTAGTGACCGCGCAAAAAATCATGTCCCTTATAAATGCCACTTATGCCCGCAATGCGTATGCCATTTACGGTGACAACGCCAGCGTATCCCAGATAGTAGATGTTCGGTGCCACCCAACCGCCGTATGGTAGTTCCTGCAGATAGTTGGAGGCTTCGTGATTGCCGCCAATGAAAATGGTCATAATTGGCGCAATTAGCTCACCACTGTAATATCTGAAATGAATTAAGACTTAAGTCTATTGTCCTCTGTAGTACTAGCTACCTACTTGTAAAAGGAGCACATGTCCATATACTTTCGTGGAACGGCCATTGTTTGTAAATCCGTAAGATTACGAGTTGATTGAAAGTCACCGCAGCAGAGCAGCAAGTCAATCTTTATGTTGCGCTCCTTTTCGATGCTCTCTATGGTTTCGTATATGCGCTCCAGTTCGCCGTGGGCGCAGCCTTCGATTGCAATCTTCATTTTATAGCCTTTTTAAATTTGTTTCAGAAAATATAAACAAATGCGGCATCAATACAATTTCCCACGCGAATGGCAAAAACCGATAGAACGAAGACTGTGTTATCAGTCCGCTTCCACAGTACTGATGATCATTAAAATCAAAATGCACTATTTTATGTACTATTTTACAGCACTGGTTTTATAAGCGCGCCACAATATTATCGCTTTAAAAAAGCTGAGGAGATAACCCATCATCACAAAGCAGACAAAATCAGAGTAGGCTTTGTCAGAGTTGCTTTTGTTCCTCAGTGACATACAATGACATGCAATTCGTTTTTCAAACTTTAGTTATTATAATTTAGTTGGCATGGAGTTGCCAAAATAGAAATTTAAAAAATAAATCTACAATAATATATAAAACAGGGGCACAATAGACCGTAAGGTCGCAGTGTTAACTCTCCCCAATTATAATAATAATATATAAAACAATCACCCGCGTGTACGTGAAAAAAAAGTGTACGAGAATCTAGAAATTTCCTCAACGTGGCAAGTTCCAGTCACCAGTTGTTTTTTTTTTAATTTTTCCTTTTTCGCTTTCGTAATGGAAAGAATATGAGATCAATAGCAGCTGGTCGGATCATGAGACTAAGCCGGGTGATCCCATACCATTCTCCATGCACGAACAGGATCGCGCAATGATACGCGGCGCCATCGTGGATGCCATTGTCCATGCCCCCGAGCTGATCAGGTGAGCGCTGCAGACCGCCACAGTTCTCAATGCTGGTTATTGTAATGCATTACCTCCTCTTCCTCCACAGAGTTCAGCTCTCAATCTGTGTAAATCATATCATCAAGAGCGATTTTCCTGGACGATGGCCTCAGGTGGTGGACAACATTAGCATATACTTGCAGAATCCAGATGTGAATGGCTGGAACGGTGCATTGGTGACCATGTATCAGCTGGTCAAGACCTACGAATACAAACGTTACGAGGAGCGAACACCGCTGAATGAGGCAATGAATCTGCTGTTGCCAATGATTTATCAGTTGATACTGACGCTACTCAACGATCAGTCGGAGCAATCGGTGCTGTTGCAAAAACAAATACTCAAGATTTACTATGCACTAACGCAGTACAGTCTGCCGCTCGATCTCATCACCAAGGAGATCTTCTCGCAGTGGATGGAAATCTGCCGCCAGATTGCGGATCGTGCTGTGCCCGATTGCTCGCATCTGGATGACGATGAACGCACCGAATTCCCCTACTGGAAAACTAAGAAATGGGCCCTGCACATTATGGTTCGCATGTTTGAGCGGTAAGATGAAACATTTTTTAATACATATTACTAACTAATTCAAAAATCTGTATGTTTCTTTTTTTGCTGCAGCTATGGCAGTCCCAGCAGCGTGGTTAGCGAAAAGTATCAGAAATTTGCTGAATGGTATCTACCCACCTTTAGTTCAAAATATTATCGCTTTAAAAAAGGTAAGTAGATAACCCATCATCAAAAAGCATACAAAATCTGTGCAACTTCAAACAATGCAATTCAAACGTTAAAAATGTTTTTATTTTTCAAAAATATCGCTCCATCTAGTACGTTATATACGTGTGTGTGTGTGTGTGTGTGTATGTGAGTGTGTAAAGACAATGTATGTGAAATGCTCTGCGTTGAATTCTCATTCTCTGACCACTTTACGCTACAGTGGGGCTGCTCTTTGCTTAGCCGGGCGCGATCTCATTGCATGAGAAGACGTCTAAGTTGTTTTTGTTTCTTAGTGACATACAATGATATACAATTGGTTTTTCAAACTTAAGTTATTATAATTTAGTTGGCATGGAGTTGCCAAAATAGAAATTTAAAAAATAAATCTACAATAAATATATAAAGCGATCACCCGATAACCGATCGCTCAACCGATGCATGTAACACGTGTATGTGTATATTTGTGTACACAGTGTGTACGAGAATCTAGAAATTGCCTTAACAGTCAACATGTCAAGTTCCAGTCACTAGTTGTTTTTTTTCGTTTTTCCTTTTTCGCTTTCGTTATGGAAAGAATATGAGAAACAATGAAGTCAGAATAAATCGTACTAAGTTCGAGTCGCACAGTTCGCATTTAAGAGCCAAACTTAAACGATGTGGGCACGGTTGTTTGGGGGAATGCGAATCCACCCTGTTTCTCAATCAATTTCGATTCTTTGGCCGCCTTGCGCTGGTCAGCGGTCACGAGCACATCTTGTAGCGCCTTTGCCTGTTCGGCCGTTAGGTTTGATGTTAACAGCGAATACCAGGCCTGATCTTGTGCGGAAAGTGCTGAAATAGATGAAATAATTAAAATCAGTAAGAATGCAACTAGTGTGTAAGTCCTTAAGTTGTCTTATTACCGGTAATAACTTCCTTAAACGTCCAATATTCATCGATAGCGCATTCGTTTTCCTCTTCGTCAATGGGCGTGGTAAATGTTTCGAGGCCAGTTTCATTCAGATCGCCAACAGACTCCTCAGCCTCGTCATCCGAATCTTCATCGTCATCCTTTATTTCGGCTTTCACATCAAAGCCAGCCACGGCGCCTTTTGTTTTGCTAAATTCGGCCAACTTATCCAAATAGTTGGGCGCCATCTCATCCATCTCATCCTCATCGCTCGACAGAGCCTCTGTGTGTGTGCGATGAGCAACTAGCTGTCAAATCAATTTAATTAAGATTTTTGTATTTCGCGCTTACCTTCACAATCATCGCCATCCTCCTCCTCTTCTTCCTCCTCTTCCTCCTGGGCACGGGATTCGTAGGCACGCTTGAGACCATCGAACAGCAGTATCAGCGATGGGACAATCTTGCCCGCCACCTCGCTCAGCACCTGCGGCTTGGCATCGCCCAGCGAGATAAGCGTACACAGACCCAACACGCACAGCTTGCGATCGTGAATGCTACAGGATGATTGATTGATATATTGATATTTACTTTATAATTAAATGTTGTGTATATGTCGATTTACCCTAGGAAACAGTCTGTATCGTGCAGCCATTGTTTGATGAAATGTGAGCTAATTGGTTCGTTGTTAGGTTCCGACATCTTGTTGAGGATGGAGAGCAGCAGCTGCGGATTGTAATAGAGCGCCGCAATGACCACTTGGAGGCACATAGTGCGGAGCTCCGAAGATTGCACCTCACGTGTCAGACGTGACAGAGCCAGATCCACAAACATATGTATCACCGAATCAATTTGTCCCTTGCACTGGAGTATTATCACCTCCATTAATTTGGCAGCATGACATTCGGGATCCTCGCCAGGATTGCCAGTAAGCATCTGGACGGGAAATACACAATTTATATAAGATTGCTAACAATTAATTCCCCGCTTAATTCAGCTTACAGTTTTGCACATGTCCAGTATGGCCAAAAGCCGGTCCGAATTGGAAAGCAACGCTGGCGTATCGACGGTTACATAATTATGCAACGCTGGCATAATGTCAATGAAGTAATCGACACCATCCTTCTTGAACACCTGATAGATTAGCTCGAGCATTTGCCACATCTCAGCTGAAATGGACTTGGACGTCAAATCGTAGACCAGCGAGAACGTTTCCTCATAGAAATCTGTGTGACAACGAATATTATTAATGACAAACTTCATTGATTTGTTGATTGTTGTTGGTTGCTGCCAAACCCACCGGTTATGTTGTGCTGGAATATGTGACCCACAACGTTAATCACTATTGGGTGCAAATTGAGCAGCACATCCGGATGTTCTTCCATGACACTAAGCAGCGTTTCTATCGTATTAAGCAGACCCATGGCTGTGATGGCCTTCTCATCGGAGCCCTCCTCCGATTCCAGCACTTGACTGAATGTCGTTGCCAAGTGCTGGCAGATTTCTGTGGCAACCGGCAGCAGTTGTTCCGTAAATGTGCACACAATCTTCTGCATGACATTTGTCAAGTCTTCGTTTTCGGTTTCGCGTATGATGGTCAACAGCTCCTTGGTAATCTCTTTAATTTGCGTCTCGACGTATTGTGGTGCTTCATCCTGCGACGTTAGGAACATTTGCAGGCCAACGGCGGCCTCCACCTTAACGGGCAGCTCTTTATCCGTCAGCAAGGCATTGGTGGTCAGGCGCATCGTTTCGGCCAACACCTGAGGATTCTTGATTTGGACATCGCAGAAATAGTGCAATACCCAACAGGCACGTGCCCGCATATGCCCGGCTGGATTCCCGAATTCCGGAAATACATAGGTGGTCAGCATTGACTCTACCTGATCACGATATAGCGCCTTCTTCAGCAGGACATCCGCCAGGGTGCCAATCATGTGCAGGGCGCCATCCTTTTGCTTATTGTCCGCATTGGGTGAGGTAATTATTTGCATAATGGTGCTCATAGCCTTGGGCAGAATGCCCTTGCGTTTCTTACAGACGGAATGCAGCAGCGATTGTGCAGCCGGCACGGGCGTGGCATAATCCTCAAAGATATCTATGAAGCAAAGGCGATCAAATTCGTTTAAAAACTGTTTTACACAAATATGTTGTTCGGATGCCTACCAAACTTGAGGCGGATGTACTCATAGGGATCGCTCTCCCATAGCTCCTGATCCGAATCGGTGAACGACATGATAGGAAATATGACATCCTGAATAACGGCAACCATGTGCGGCTTGATTAGCTTCCAGGTGTAGGCGTGGCTCACACTGAAATATGTACATTGATTGATTTTAACAAGAAATCCATGCGTTCCTACTATTAATAGGGTTAGTGCGATTAATCTGCAATCTACCTACCAAATGCTAGACTTATAAAACTTACGCAATCTTCAGATAGTTAAGCACATCCGTAAGGACACGCGGCGATACATAGACACGATTTCGATATTGATCCAGAATTTTGAGCAGAACCTCCAATACGCCTGCACTAAAGGTGGGTAGATACCATTCAGCAAATTTCTGATACTTTTCGCTAACCACGCTGCTGGGACTGCCATAGCTGCAGCAAAAAAAGAAACATACAGATTTTTGAATTTGTTAATAATATGTATTTAAAAATGTTTCATCTTACCGCTCAAACATGCGAACCATAATGTGCAGCGCCCATTTCTTAGTTTTCCAGTAGGGGAATTCGGTGCGTTCATCGTCATCCAGATGCGAGCAATCGGGCACAGCACGATCCGCAATCTGGCGGCAGATTTCCATCCACTGCGAGAAGATCTCCTTGGTGATGAGATCGAGCGGCAGACTGTACTGCGTTAGTGCATAGTAAATCTTGAGTATTTGTTTTTGCAACAGCACCGATTGCTCCGACTGATCGTTGAGTAGCGTCAGTATCAACTGATAAATCATTGGCAACAGCAAATTCATTGCCTCATTCAGCGGTGTTCGCTCCTCGTAACGTTTGTATTCGTAGGTCTTGACCAGCTGATACATGGTCACCAATGCACCGTTCCAGCCATTCACATCTGGATTCTGCAAGTATATGCTAATGTTGTCCACCACCTGAGGCCATCGTCCAGGAAAATCGCTCTTGATGATATGATTTACACAGATTGAGAGCTGAACTCTGTGGAGGAAGAGGAGGTAATGCATTACAATAACCAGCATTGAGAACTGTGGCGGTCTGCAGCGCTCACCTGATCAGCTCGGGGGCATGGACAATGGCATCCACGATGGCGCCGCGTATCATTGCGCGATCCTGTTCGTGTATGGAGAATGGTATGGGATCACCCGGCTTAGTCTCATGATCCGACCAGCTGCTATTGACCAGATTCTTGAGATAGACAACTCCCGCTTGTCTAACCGGCTGCTCCAACGACGTTTGCATTACGATTTGCAGTATGGTCGGCACAAAGCCAATGATTTTGTGTATCTAAGCGATAGATAGAACGTGTGAGAGAACACATTAGTAAATGGATTTTTCTGGCGGCTGTCGATTTGTTTACACAGCTGCCGCATAACATCGATCTATGATGAGTAATTGGAATCAGCAGTTGCCTATGAAAAAAAAATAAATTGGAAAACTTATATTGATAAAACAATAGCAAGAAAACACACATGTAGCACCAGCCACGAAGCTCCTCCACCCAATCCGTAACATTTAAAATTCTAAGCACAATTCCTTATAGCTATATAATACATAAGTGTACAAATGTGTGTATGCATAGTTATTTTAAATGGCATGCGTTCGCTTCGAACGTTATGAGCCGTGGCTGTGGCAGTACTTTGAAATATATGCTGATAAAGTTAATTAACCGATTGAATAAGGAGGGGCATGGAAATCGTTAGAAGCTGACTCAACCAACAAAATAAAGAGCCTCTTGAACAGTGGTGCAAGCATAAGAACTTTGATACTTTTATGCAAAGTTGATTACTGGCAATTAAAAATAAAACTGCTTCTGTATCTAGCTAAAATAAAAAACACGATCTTTGGTTCTACCTTTTTTTTTATTGCATGGTTTTAAATACGAAATGGATAGTTTCGTAAGCTCCAATTTACTTACATTTTCAAAATTTTTCCCACTGTTTTTTCCAACAATTTCAACCACTGTGCAGAACACAGCCAAACACATGAATATGGATTCGTTCGTTGCATTTGTTAGCGCGCTTCTGCCGTCTGCTTTACTATACTTGTTGCCGCATAGCAGAATGGGCTTCTGGGCCACAGTTAAATGTATTACATACAGAAAATAGTTGTCTTCTCTGATGTTTTTGGCCAATATCAATTTACTATTGACATTAGCACACCCGCACAGCACACACACACAGATACCACGCACACACACACACGCACATGCACACAATCAGAGCTGATAGGCAAGGAGGGAGGTTAAAAGCGAACAATTAAAAAAAAGCACATGGTTTTCATCTGGCTATGGCCAACAGCACCGCTGGGGGCAAGCGAGCATGATCGAGTCATGGTATTTTGTTGTTCGTTTTCAGCTGGGAACTTACTTGTGCTAATTGCTCCTCGGCCGCTTTCCTTTGCTGCGGATTCTGATCGATGGTTGCGCGCAACAGTTCCGTCAATTTTTGTGCCTCCATTTTCAGTGTTGGTGGTTTAGTCCTGTTCGCCGGTTTTGCTGTGTTTTCGCTGCACAAACAAAGAAGCACCCACTAAGCACCCGCAATTCGCTCGAGTTTAGCTATATTATCGATACAAATGGTGAAGGCCAATTGCAAAATTATATGCTAATAGGGAAAAACGTGGAAAAGGCTGTCACATCCAAACACACACACTGCCGAAATTCGCGAGTATGAACGAAGCGTGTAATATATATATTATCGATAGTTTCGATTAATTTGGACAGTGCTGTAAAATGCTGGCGACCAATGCAACGCTGTTCATGTAGATGTTGGTCATGCATGCGTGTGTGTAAGTGAGTGACAAAGAGCGAAGTTTTTCTAAATGACACATCGTCGTTGGAGGAGGTGTGGTTGAAAATTATAGAGTTTGGTGTTTATCAGTGAGACAAACGAATTTAAAGTGGTGCATAGCTCCAGCTTGAACTGTTAATTAGCCCGTTAAATAGCAACATAAAACAAATCCTCAGTCAACATGGCAGGCAGGCTACCGGCATGCGTAATCGATGTGGGCACCGGGTAAGTTTCATATGTGGTAGTTGCTGCCCCGTCGTTGCTCTGTCTATGGAGGGTGCGGAGGATGTGCACTGGCAGCAGCAGTAGTGTTGAATGAAGGAGATTTCATTTGTCGCTAATGCTCTAATGTTTACTTTTGCAGCTACACGAAAATGGGTTATGCTGGCAACAAGGAGCCACAGTTCATAATACCCTCGGCCATTGCCATTAAAGAGTCGGCACGCGTTGGCGACACCAACACGCGACGCGTCACAAAAGGCATCGAGGATCTGGACTTTTTCATTGGTGACGAGGCATTCGATGCCACGGGCTACTCAATTAAAGTGAGTAATTTATCAATATATGTGCTGATATGAAAACATCTGATTTATGCCTCGCTGCTAAAGCACATTAAGATTTGGCACAATTTAAATATTTGCTGCTTGGCTTTTAACAGTATCCGGTGCGTCATGGCCTGGTCGAGGATTGGGATCTGATGGAGCGTTTCCTGGAGCAATGCGTTTTCAAGTATTTGCGTGCCGAGCCGGAGGATCATTACTTTCTGCTAACCGAGCCGCCACTGAATACGCCCGAGAATCGTGAATACACCGCTGAAATTATGTTCGAAACGTTTAATGTTCCTGGCCTTTATATTGCGGTGCAGGCCGTGCTGGCTCTAGCAGCCAGTTGGGCGTCAAGATCCACAGAGGAGCGCACACTGACTGGCATTGTTGTAGACAGCGGTGACGGTGTGACGCATGTTATTCCAGTGGTAAGTAAAATGTAATATGGTTCACTTTAACCGCATATCTTATCGCTTCACACTCAATCGTCGATAGGCCGAGGGTTATGTGATTGGTTCGTGCATCAAGCACATACCGATTGCCGGTCGCAACATAACGTCGTTTATCCAGAGTTTATTGCGTGAACGGGAGGTGGGCATACCGCCAGAACAGAGCCTCGAGACTGCCAAAGCGATTAAGGAGAAGCATTGCTACATATGTCCAGACATTGCCAAAGAGTTTGCCAAGTACGATTCGGAGCCAAGCAAATGGATACGCAACTATACGGGCATGAATACCGTCACAAAACAACCGTTCGGCGTGGATGTGGGCTATGAGCGTTTCCTCGGCCCGGAAATCTTCTTCCATCCGGAGTTCTCGAACCCAGACTTTACCATACCGCTGTCGGAAATTGTTGACAATGTCATACAGAACTGTCCAATCGATGTGCGTCGTCCGCTTTACAGCAATATCGTACTGAGCGGCGGTTCAACTATGTTCAAGGACTTTGGCAGACGCTTGCAACGCGACATTAAGCGATCGGTGGACACACGTTTGCGTATTAGCGAGAATTTATCTGAGGGACGCATTAAGGTAAATATGCAAATGATTTAAGCTAATGGTGAGTCAGATTCTAACAGTTGTCTCTCTTTTAATTGATAGCCAAAACCAATCGATGTGCAGGTGATTACGCATCATATGCAGCGCTATGCCGTCTGGTTTGGAGGCAGCATGTTGGCCTCAACGGTAAGCACTGATTGATGGTTCAGATATATAAATATATATATGTACTAAGAAAAATTTTAATTCATTTTGCAGCCCGAGTTCTATCAGGTGTGTCACACAAAAGCTGCCTATGAGGAGTATGGACCCAGCATTTGCCGTCACAATCCTGTCTTCGGTACCATGACATAATCATAATCGTTTTAATGTGCGTAACTGCGCTATTATTATGTATTACTTATTATTTTCGTTTTGAGTTCGTTTTCTATATTCTCTGTATGCGATCGATCACGTATTCCACGCTATATAGTATTGCTTAGCCGTTAGTAATAATTTTCTTTGTGTTAAGCTCTAAAGTTGTCTAAAAATGTTTTGTATATCAGCAATACGCGTAAATCATATTTGGCCAAATGTTTTTTCTTGTGTGATTCTGATTTTGAATTAAGCTATAAAGATCTTTAAACAACAATGTCTGCCAGTTAAACTTTTTATAAGGTGCATTACTTCTACAAGATTATATAATGTATATGTGTAACTTTTAATGACCTAACACACACATACACACACACACACATACTATCAAACCCAAACACACACACATTATATACACACACACACACCAAACGGCGCTCCATTGAATCCCGCTCTTAACACAATTATATATGAAATTGTACTTGTCATAGTAATATTTATATATATTGCAATAACTGCAAAAGGTTTATATGTAAAAGAGAAAAAGATGAAAACTAATATTGATGAAAAATCTGTTTGTTATATTGATAAGCGTAACTGAAAAAGGCATTCATTAAATCAATAAAACATTCTTTAAGCTCAAGGTGACATATACCAAAGTCCACAATTATTTCCACCCCATCAATCATAGAGTAAAAAATCTCTGTCAATGTTTTGTTCTAAAGCTTTGACAAGAAATTTTTATTTATGCATTATTTTGAATACACGTGTGTCTTTGAAAATATGCGCTAATATTCCAATTTTGTGGCAGCTGCGATTAAGCTGAACGGAAAGCATGGTGTTTTTTTTTTCAAAAACCAACTCAAGCATAAGCACTTTTAGCGATGCAAATTGTGAAGATCTTCTCGATAGATAAAACTGTTGTGCATGGAGGTTGTTTTTAAGTGGTCGTGCTGGGTATATATAATAATATTATAAACATATTAAGTGAAATTGACTGTTCTAATCCGCATAGTCGCTGGATCCTTCCTCTTCATCATTGTTACTGCTGCTCGACTGGGCAGCAGCTGTTTCCGGGGAGCGCAGGTGCTCGGCAAGTCGGAAGTTTGTCAAAAATTCGCGCATGGCATCCATCATCAGAGTCAGCGATTGCTGGAGGCCAGCTTCTACAAGAATAAATCAACAAAATTCGTTGTAAATCGCAATAATTCTAATTTAAACTGATAAGAGAATAACCAAAAAAACCAAAACAAAAACAACAACAGAATAAAGGAAACGAAATCAAAAGTAACCTTCAGCTTCGCCCTGGGCGTTGGCCTCGCGTGGCGGGTTGCCTAAAGCCAATGGTGCCGCTGCCGCCGCAGCACCACCAGCTTCGACTGCCGCATCCCCTTGTTGCTGATGGGCGGCCGCAATGTTTAGATTGAATGAGGGTAATAGCGACTGGAAAAACATGGATACAGAGTTGTTGGTGTTTGTGGTTGGGCTGCTGCTCGACGAGGATTTGCTGTGAACGCAAGAAATTAGCAATTGAAATCCTCGAGTATCCAGTTGTAGTTATTTTTGTCAACTAACCGCTGGTAGCAATTGACACTGTCTACGGGTGGCAGTGGATCATAGGTCATGATGGCCTGCTTCTCTTTCGAAACAAACACGGCTAGCGGCACCTTCTCCTTGTAGTCGGAGAGGATGACATGCCGCAAAATTGGGCGCGGTGGTGTGCCGCCATAGCGCAGTGAACGTTTTTCTTTGTAATCGCTGACGAGCGGATCCTTGCTGTCAATGCGATCCAGTACAATATTAACATTGCTCTCCAGCCAAGTGAGTACATCGTTCTGTCGCCAAACAACCTTAGCGCGGCACACATACAAGCAAACCAGTTGATTAAGAGCAGGCGATTGACTGCGTGAGAGAGTTTAGTGATTAGATTGGACAAGCAGGTTGATAATATGACTAAATGTTGATGGATGACTCACTTGCCCGAGACATCGGTAAAGAAATATGATGAAGCTACGACTCGTTTATCCGTATGCACGGACATCTCGTCAAGCAGCGGACGCAGCACGCCCGGAAACATGAGCAACGCATATTGCAATGCATCATTGGCACGCTCGCAGCTGCCGTGCAGGGTATAGAGGGCCAGGGCATAGGAGTATGCCATATTGGGCAGCTGGGCAAGATTGCGTGAAGCATTGTACAGCTCATAGAACTCCACAAGCCAGCCAAATTGCTTGCTACGCAGCGCATAGTAATCGACGACGAGAATCATAGCCAACGGATCCACGTCCGGCTGCAGACTCAGCAACAGCTTTGAGATCTCAAATGCTGTGCGGCAACAGGCACGCTCCTCCAAATATTGGGCATGCTTGAAGAGCACAATAAAGAACGCACGATTCTCCTGACGTCGATAATCCAGGCGCGAGTTGCCCGACGTCAGACTAAAGTTGATGTGCAGCGACGATTCCAGCAGCAACAATGCACGCTCAATCAGCTCTGATGCAAGTGCAAAATCCTCGGTCATTTTGCACACCTCGCTGAGCTGCACAAGCGAATCGACGTGGTAGGGACAACGTTTGATCAGTGTGATCAAAAACTCGGAATCGATGCGCTCCAGCGCAGAGAGAAACATATGCTGCACACCCTGATAGTACTGACTGTGCTGGAAGCTAAACCATTGCACATTCTCATCGTCGTTTATCTGAATGTTAGGAATGGTGGAGGTGCCTGGTGTGTCGGGTGTGGGCAACAACTTCATGGTGATTATATTCTTGGTCAATGGCGGCCATGAATCCTTGGCAGTTACCATGTAGGTGGATTTCAGTGTGGGCTTCTGGCGACCGCGCTTATTTCTAAGGATGAAAAGAAGAAAACGAAATGTTATTTTTAAATCTGATATTTGCTTAGCTATTAGATAAATCAGGAGTTTGGAGAACTGTCTCATAAGAGGAGTACTCTCATTATAAGTCAGTTGTGGCCTAGTTACTTACTCGACTTTGACAACGCGCTTGCCAAACGTGCGCCGCATCTCGTTTTGTTGATTCAAGTGTTTCAGCTCCACCGTCAATAATTTCTTGCTTGCCAGCTGGCCACCCACTGCTCCTGCTGCTGCTGATGTGGTCTTTTCCAGTTGTTTGGGCACAGCATCGTAAACTTTGCCTAGCAGTGGATCCACCTTGGCAAAGTATTTGTCCTGGCGTTCGTTATCCTCGCTACTGATGTGATTGCCATGCGATTTGACCTTCTTCTTGCGTTTCTTCTTCTTCTTTTTGGCAGCGGAATTTGACTGAATGGCTGCCGATGGATGCTCCGTCTCGTTGTCATCCTCCTTAAACTCGCTCTCGGAGAGACTTTGCTGGTTGAGCTGCAAAAATCCGCATTGTTGACGTCAACAATTCGCACAAATATATATATATATATTTTTTTTTTAAGACTTACCAAATCAAATGGATTTAAATGCGATTTTCCTCGAACTGTGTCTAGCTCGTCATTGTCAGTTAAATGGTCGTTGTCCAGGTCATCATCTGGCGGCGCTGCTAGAATATCTGAGCCACCCTGCATCTTCTTAAGCATGCGTGCAGACATGGTTGTATTTAGAATTTTTACTAAGCAAATTTACACATGAAAATAAGTTATTTACACTAACTTGTTTTCTATTTTCTGTTTCTGTTTCTATTTCAACACAGACAACCCTGTCAGAGCACATGAATGTTATTTACATAACAGTGGCTTTAACATTATAAGCAGCAAGCGGCTTTTTGTCGTTTATATTTTCGGTCGTACCGGTCACACTGACATTCCCGTCTCTAGTAACTAAAGGCAGCCCAATTGCGCGAATTCATTTGTTTAATTTTTTTGTAAATGGATGTGTAAATCTTGTTTTGGTCACAAATTTTTATTTTGTGCTTGGTTTAATGATAAAAGATTATTGTTGACTTTGTTACGTGTGTGTAAAAATCGAAGTGAAGTCAGCGCAGGCTGGAGTAAAAGTTGTCACAGGAAAATATTCGCGCCATTTTTTGATTGTGTTTTTCTAATTACGTCGCGTTAAGATGAAGGTGTCATTAAGGATAGATGACAATAACAACAGATCAGCGGTTCAGCTGGAACCGGATGTAATTTATCGAATCGGTCGTAGATTGGGACTGGAGGTGCACAGTGACGATGTGGTGAGCGGCATTAAGACTGAAATTCCTCTACAAATGTTTGACTTTGAACTTCATATTTATGTCCATTTTAATCATTTAGTCCATGGAGCTGGCACACGCCACAATTGCTATCTTGGCTGATGGGAATGTCCGGCTCTCATCTGTGGGCGGCAAGGTTTTTGTGAATGACCTGGCAACGGGAGAGGAAATCAAAAGCATAAGCGAAATAGATGCCGTAGATGGAATCGTTAATTTGCGCTTTGGCAAAGTTGCAGCCAAGTTGCAGTTTAACGTCACCAATCGTTTGGATATTGAAGCAGTAAATCAGAATCAGTTAAAGACTTTTTCACTTTTA
The DNA here is from genome assembly GCA_035044105.1 of Drosophila nr. perissopoda 5 BK-2023a. Classification (NCBI taxonomy): domain Eukaryota; kingdom Metazoa; phylum Arthropoda; class Insecta; order Diptera; family Drosophilidae; genus Drosophila; species Drosophila nr. perissopoda 5 BK-2023a. Next base: position 6,964,066 of record JAWNMK010000124.1, read on the forward strand.
ATGTCCGGCTTTTGTTGCAGGCTTACGATACGAGCGGTTTTGAGGAGGGAACAAAAGACAAGACTGCGAGTTCAACTGCTGATAGCTTCAATATTCCTGAAACGGAGCCTCAATCGAGAAACACTACGGGCAATGGGGACAGTTGCGTTATTCCGGAGACCCAGTTTGTTAATCTTAATCGCTCTTCAATGGCTAACGAAGCGTCAATGTGCGAAGATTTTCTAATACCCGAAACTCAAGATGTTTTATTAGATAATCGTGTTCAATTGCAACAAAATCCACAAAAAATCCACACAAACACTGACAGCGAGGAGGAGTCTTCGGAGCTGGGCACCCAAATACGTATTTGTACACAGGACTTCAATGAGATCAATGAAGATGCCATCGATGATTTTGACTCGTCTCTTTTGCTTAGCGATGTTGGGCTTACAGTGCTTCCAACTCCAGCCCAGGCGAAGGGTAATTAAGGCATTCATTTATTAGCAACTATATGTCTTAAATTTACTGTTGACCTTTAGATAACACGGGTCGTGTTGACTTGGGAACGAGTGCCTTGAATTTGTCTGCATCCAATTCGAAATGCACTGCTTTAAACAGTACCAAGGCTGATGAAGTCTCTACGGGTGCCGATATCTGTCTAACACCAGATCTTTCTGTTGCTGGACAACAATCCAATGAACTTGAAAACGTCTCTAACACGCCAGACATATTTGAATTGATTGAAGGTGAACCAAATGTGCCTGGCACATCGAACCGAGATGACACCCAACAGCTTTCCGTGGTCAAGCTGCCGGCAGTTGCCAATATTGAGACGCCAGAGTCGACTCCTATGGAGCAGAAAGATAATTCCCAAGATTTCATTGAAACGCAGGCGTTTCCCGGGCGAAACGCAATTTCTGTGCAGGCCAACTTACTTGAGAGCGATGATAGCATGCAGGATGTCTTTGAAGCGCCTGGATTTGCCAGTCTGATTGAAAAGCAAGCAAAAATAGCTATGCCAAAACCCAAAAATCAAAGCAGTGCCACAAGTTTGAGCATTACAGCTCAAATTCACAATTACGAGGACTTTATTGAAACGCAGCCGTTCCCCACTAAAAAGCCACTAACTACGTCTTCACCATATCCCAAGGCGAAAAAAACACCAGAAAATGTGGAGGACTTTATTGCCACACAGGCATTTATTAGACCCCCTCAAAAATCCATGACTAAATCAAATGAAATATTGAGTGCCAATTTAAATAGTACTGTCGAAATTCACAATAACAGCGAGGATCTGAAGGAGACTCAATTATTTATACCTCCCACGAAGAAAAGTGTTAAAACTGCTGGTAATATAGACGGAGATCATTATGTATATTCATTATAATAATCTTTGTTCCTAGATAATGAAAACAGAGATGACTCCCTCCAATTTTCTGTCAACTTAAGTTTGAGCGATGACTTAGATGCAGAGCTCAAAGATCTGATTACATTGTCTCCCATGATGAACACACCATCCGACTATGCGAAACAAAATAAGTTTGTTTTCGACGAAGTCAAAATGCTTGATAAAAAGGTATCTTTCGTTATGGAAATATAAGGCTATTAGTTAGACTTATGAGATGGGATTTAAGATGTATCTGAACACGCTTTCCACTCACTAAAACTTGCAATTTTCGCAGATAAGCCAATCGAAGGAAGTCCCAGTTAAATCAGGTAGCAAGGAAGTAGCTCAACAGAAAGCAGTACAAAACTCCGGTCGTAAACGTTCTGCAGCACGCTTAGCATCACCGGAAATTTCGCGTAAGCTATAAACTCATTAAATACATCAATTTCTCACGCACATCTCTTCCATAGCAAGCAAAAAAAAGTGCACTGAACAATTGCCGGAGTCGTCGACAGGAAAAGCAGTCGCTCAAATTAAAACACCGGCAATAGCAACAAGAACGCGACAAAAGCGGTTGATCGAGTCGAGCGGAGAGCCAACAGCACGTCAGTTCTAATAATCATATTTCTGTGTGCAAATTAATGAAGCTATTCGATTTCCCTGCAGCTCCGAAAAAGACGAGGACCCATAGATCACAGCCAACAGTTGCCAGCACTGTCGAAGCAACGCCAAATACAGGTAAATCTGCTGATGTGCAAGTATCCAATGAACGTCGCCGTGGTAGACAACAGAAAACTACTTCCATAACACCAAAGTTGACAGAGTCGTCGATCGAGACGAATACGGAATCAACGCATCAGAGCGAGGAATCTGTGAAAGACCTGCAGAAGAACGATACTGAATCTGCAAGCGGCAGCAAAGTGAGTAAAGAACGAAAATCAAAGCAATCCAAGGATGACAAGCCATCGATTGTGGAGGCAACACCACCAGTAAGCCGCAGGACAAGACAAAAAGCTCAGATGGATGATGTGACCGAAGTACAAAGCAAAGAAAATTCAACAAGACTGAAAAGTGCTGTTCAAGAAGACAAATCAATCGCTGGTATAACAAGCAAAGGCAAGGCTAAGACCAGCACCTCTAAGGAGGTACCAAATGCCAGCAGCAAGAGAGCGGTCCGAGGAGGTGAAGCTGTGACCAGCAGCGAAATCTCACAGGAAGAGGAGCCATCGACTAGTGCTGATGTTCAAAAACCTAGTAAGCTTAAAATGCCGCTCGAGTTGGGTATTCTTGTCAATAACTCAACTCTATTTTCCTTAAAGGTACTCGCAAAAAAAGTCTACCAGGTAAAGGTCACCTGAAAGGTGCGAGTTTAATAATTGAAGCCTTAACAATTTATATTGAGATTTATCACTTGCAGATATAAACGACTACATTAAGAAAATAAAAAAATCGGGTCGAAAAATAAAGTTGTCATTAACAATGTGCAATAATGCGGAACTGCACACAGTATTGAGTTATCTAAGAAGTAAGTTCTTAAATTATTTAACTGAAAATGATGCAAATATACATACTTTTCCCTCTTGCAGATTACGTTGAGATTAGTAATGATCCATTGACCTGCGATTTGCTAATCATGGACAAGGGTGAACGCACATATAAGTTTTTGGTTGCAGCTGCATCGAACAAGCCCATCTTATCGTCTCGCTGGCTGTACGCGCTGAAGGCAACGCGTTCCATTACTGTGCAATCAGAGCACATCTTCAGCGATCCGAAGTTTGAGGACGTCTTCAAATTTAAACCCTTATCAGTATTGGAAAGGCCCAGTTTATTGAAAGATCTAAATTTTATGTTAGGCAATGATATAATCCCAAATGCCAATGAAATGAAAGGTAATTGAATCTGTATAGATTTGTCAGCCTGAGTCTTATTTTAACAGTTGTTTATCATTCAACAGCCATTATTCAATGCGCCGGGGGACATGTGTACACACGACCGCCACCAGGTGCAAGCAATGTGCCACTCTATGTGGTAACCAGTAAGAAGGAGAAAAACTTATGGTCACATCTCAGGGATTACACGAATGTGCACTATATAAAAACTGAAGGCGTTATGCAAGCCTTAATGCAACTTAAACTAGAATTGCTGGGTGAGCGCAAGCTCAAATTCTAATTTAAAAACAATTTTGTTCCAATTTACACATAAATAATATGTAAGTAGACTTTAAAATACTTTAACAAATCATCGAAATTATAGAATTATTGTATGATCTGTTGTGAACAAGTCGAGAAAGATTGACATCAACTTTTTGTGCCATTTGTAACCTCCAGAAAAAAGTTCCGCTTAGATTTATGTTTAAAACGTTTTGAGAATATATATATTCTAATTTGTAATATATTTTCATGTTTATATTAAGCGATTTAGGTTATTCTAACTTTTTGCGTTTGGAACCCGTTGGCTTGTCAAATTGCTGCCTCATGCCGCCGGCGCGTTCATTGTGAAACTTCATATTGTTGGATGTCTCCGCATACCACGGAGAATCGAATTTTGTTGTGTCCTGGTCAACTAAATGCGTGTATTTGGTTCGACCGCAGCGTCCGAAATTCTTTACTTGCATCACCTTGGGAAGAATGGTCTTGTCAAAGTGATCCTCGAGCGTGGCCTGTGCAAAGTCTCGTTTCAGCACATCGTTCTCCTCATCCAAATAGAACGCACCGCGATGATAATATTTCTGCAGGAATTTATATTTGCCTTTGGTAGCCTTGTTGGTGACTAGTTTGGGATTCGAGCGAAGCTCCTGGCGTCGTTCCTCCTCGGTGAGATTGCGCATCCGTTCAATTTCCAGTTTATCGCGCTCAGAGCTGCAAAGTAATAATTAGTTTGATGTTTTATCTTTTGGGGTGACTTTCTACAAATATTACTCACTTGTCACGCTCCTCGCGATCTCGTTTCATGCGCTTGAGTTCGCGTAGTTTCCAGGCCTCGTATTCCACCTCGTCGTTCTCATCGGCCGTGCACACATCGTCTATGGACGCCTCGTTTGTCTCTGGCTTGATCTTTTCCAAGTCCTTTTTCACGCTATCCTCCACCATACGCAGTGTGGCCCGTCTACGCTCCTTAGCTGCTCGTTTCGCCTCGGCTTCCAATTGCTTTTGCTTTTGAGCTTCGCGTTCTTTTTCTTGTATGGTGGCCCGATCTCGTTTGCGCACAAAAAGCGGCTTCAGACGTGGTTCGTTTTCTTCCTCGCTTTCGGTTTCCTCCTCGTACTCGGAGCTCTCCGACTCCGATGATTCCGACTGCTTTTCGTCCTCCTTTTGTAGCACTTCTTCTTCACGTTGCTGCTGTAACATGCGCGCCCGCAGCTTTGTACGACGCGTCTCCAATTCTGTGTCACTTATCTCAGAGTCTGTGTCGGACTCGGAGGCCAGCGTTATTTTGTTGGTGGCGCGCTCAATGCGTCGCTGCGTTTCAGCGTTGTTGTCGTCTTGGAGCTCCTCCTCTTCGCTGGCGCTCTCAACCATTTCGGGCTCATGGATGTGCCTGTGACGCTCACGACGCTCGCGTTCCAAATCTTCGACATCCACAGGACGTGCACGCAGTCGCCGCAGACGCGGATCATCAACCTCGGCGTCATCTTGCTCCGCTGTATTTTTATCGGCGCTGTTGCGTCGCAGCAGTTCGACTTTGTGGCGCTCCGCCTTGTGGCGTTCCAATCGCTTTCGGTTGTCAACGAAGTCGTCGTCATCGCTCTCATCAGAGCTGGAGTCGGCGCGTGCATAGTCGGGTCGTTTGCCAGATATATATCGCTGCACCTTAACCTTTTGCATGGATATCTCGCCTGGCGCAAGAAAGCGAAATTCTTTTTGTTATACCACTGCAGCACGAGCACTGTCTCATAACTTACCCTTCTCGTTGCGTATGGGTACCGCACCGGCGGTACATTGAATCCCCGTTGGGACTGATGGAGCGTTCATTATGATTACAAATTGTTTTTACTTTAATATTTTTATTTTATTATCAAGATTTACAAGTTTGTTTCTCTAGTGCTGTGACTATGTTCGATACTATCGATAGTCGCGTAACAATACCGGTGCTGATAACGACAGTGCCATTTTGAGTTTAATTTTTTATGAAATCGTTATCAGAAGTTATCGAATCTACTGAATTTTAAAATTATTCAGTTGATGCTTCCTGTTGAGCAGCCACTCTGCTTTATGGCATATAAGCTTTTGTCACATTAACGTTGAAATTGAGGCCAATTCGATATTTATTTAACAGCGAAAACTCGAGTCCAACATTTCAAATTGATTGGCGCTAAGTTTAAACTTATTATTGGTTACCTGTTGTTGAGTGTGTGCAATGACTCACATTTTAAATGAAGTCTCCCACTAATTGAGACACATTCAATAATTAATGCTATTAATGCAAGACGCCGCCAATTTTAGCAATATTGCCGCCCACTTTCATTAATGAAAACAATTAGCAATTGACTTTAGCGCTTTCTTTTTGCAACATCTAGGTGCGGAAGACACAAACGCCAAAGGTCGCCTCTAAATTTCTACACTTTTATAAGTATAAATAAGTTGTGTCTGTATTTTATTTTTGGTTTTGCTAACATTTTTATGTACGTACATAGATAAATACATGTAGTCATCATGAGGCTGCTACACGTGCTGCCTGACTTTGAGGGTGCCTCTTCAAGAGTTTGCTGCACTTGTCGGAATGCTGTTGTTAGCTAATTCGACATTTGATCAGCTCATTATGGTCTTCATTTGACTTGGTTAATTAATGCATATTAATAAAATCATTAAAGTTAAATTGTAATGAATTTTCATATCTCTGCACACAGATTGCTATTCCATTAATCTTTGTTTGCAGCAATGTGCAAAACAATTTCTTAATTTCAATGGAAATTTATTGCTGTAGATGTTCCTGTTTTTTTTTTTTGTTTGTTTGATAACTTTACGGCGCTTGTGACAAATACTTTCAATTCCCATTTCTAATACATTTCAATTAAAATTAAACACTCACAACATTTTGCAAGAAGAGCGCAAACACCATAAAAATAATTGTAAGCAAATAATTTTCTATCAAGGAGAACGCAAGCCATTCGCTCGTTCGCTGTCGGATGGTCGATGTAAATCGGTACCAGATCGAACTCGTTATCGTTATCCAAGCATGAGACACCACCAAGCATGCATAGCCGGACACGCAATTGAACTGGCCACATACAGATAAACTCGTATAGACGTTCAAATATTAATTGGCTCACTTTTTATTTGTGTTTTTCCTATTCGACTTATTTGAGTTACTTAAGAACTGGAAAGTCACAAAGGGCGTCTTGACTTGCTCAATAATTAAACTATTACATTTTGTTTAGAACGCACATTGTTTATGCTTATGGAAGTGCATTGAATTAGCCTTTTGGATGCGTGTCTAATTAAAGTTGTTTTGGGAAGAAAATGTCGCCAGAAGAGAATCCCATCCAACTGGTTGAGTGCCTGTCGAAATTTATTGAAAGAGGCGACAAACCTTACACACAAGCTGGAAGATATATTTTTATTTTTATTAGTTTCCATGAAATTTTCCTCACTTAAGAATCAAAAAGAAGACATAAAACTAATTACAAAACATTTGATTTATTTACCAACACATTCAAATAAATACTCGAGTGCAAAAAAAACAAACATTCTAAATTAATGTTTGTAGAATGAAAGTTGATTGAGAAATAGTTTAATAATAAATACAAATTAATACAATTTATGAAAACTACAAAATGCATTTTGTCAATTTCTTGAAGACATCAATTAAGGTTCAGGTTTCGTCTTGGTGCGCCTCGCTCTGCTCTCATTGAAAGCGATCTCCAGCTCGATTCGCCGTTATTTCTTAGCCAGACTCGCGCTCTTCGCGAACATTTTGCTTGCGCTCTTTCATTGCCCAAGAAACAGAGAGCCGGAGCGGGATTGCTGGACATATAAAAACGCCTAACGGTCCCCAGATACAGTCATTCATTTGAAAACTGTCAAAACGTTCGAACAACGAGAAAATATTAATAAAAAAAAAACTCAAATAACAAACGGAAAAAAGTTGAAATTGATATAAATAAAAAAATATTACTTTTTTATCGGCGAAATTTAATTTGTGACTTAAAAGTCCTTGTGCTTAAAGTGTTGAGTTTTTGTGTTTATAAATTTAATTATATATGATAATTTATTGTGTGTTGTTAACTAACTAAACCAACTGGAATTAATGAAATATAAAAATAATCGTGGTACAATTTTGCAAATACAATTTAGGACATTTTTGCCGTAGCTTTGTGTTAAGCTTTCACGAATGCGAGACATAAAGGATACCCAAAGCGAACTCAAAGGATTTTGGCGAAAGGATTAAAAAAACATTATTAAAGGTGAGAGAAAACTACTTAATCAAAATTGATAAAAATAAAGACAGATATAAAATAATCATACTCAAAAAAAGAACATAAAATTAATAACTACTTGAATAAAAATTTGTATATCGAAAGATATTGGAATCAGTTCCTCAAAAGATTCTAAAGCGTTAGTAACTTAATTGTAATATTATAAATATGTATTTCATTTGTTACAATATTGCATAAGTAATATAATTGTACGACCCATAAAAGTGTCAGTTAGTAATTCGAGTAGCTTCTAATTTTGTGGCCCTTAACTCAATTCGCAATCACCAAAAAAAAAACTGAGTGCATTTTTTGGAGTAACTGTAAGATCTCCTAAATTGATGTATTGTATTTTGTAATAAAGATCTATACACACATCAGTAAATTTGAAGCATGTCATAATGTGTCAGCTTGTGTTTTTATTATTGTCAAGTAATTGCAGTTTCATTATTAATGAACACACGGCGGCCAGTCAGACAGAGAGACAAACAAGCAAAATGCTGCCCAGAGATACGCGTACACAAATTGACTCCATTAGATTCATAAGCGGACATCTTCAGAGAAAGTGAAAGAGATGGAGAATGTAAGAGTGAGAGAGAAATTCAATATTTGACAGAATAAATCGATTTTTCCATTGGTAACTATGCGCCCTTTGGGCCTGCCTCTTTGGCTAGCCTCGTGATTAGGTTCTGGTTCTCTCTGAATCCAGGGCCGATTTCTGGCCAAAACTGGCGCAAGCCAGCACATTTCAGCATTTCCAACGGAAACCAGTTAAATTCGCTTCAATCTCATTGATGTGCTCACATTTCGCACTTGCGCCAAAGAGAGGCCAGAAACCGCAGAGCTCTTCTTATATAGTTTTGCCGATTGCATATTCATCAGATACTTTATAAATGAGTGCAATTTGTTTCAGCAATTAATTGGCCATATTACGAGACTAGAGACTTTCGAGAGTTGCACCAAAGAAACAATAGGAAATAATGTTCTTTGTCCTTGAATAAGTTGAGTCTTTTTTTGTGAGCCGAAAGTGTCGATAAAAAAAAATTAACAATTTTGATACAATAATCAATTAATGGCCATATCTTTTAATCAAATTGTTTATGTAAGGAAATACATATAGATATATTTGTACTTGAACATGAAAGCTGTGACCACACGAGTTGAATGTATTCTACAGATACAATTGCAGAACTTAATTGATTAACGACTACAGCCCACAGTCTTTGTAATTGCCGCCCATTGTAAGCCTTGAACTTGATCAACTATCCGTCTATGCCTAAGTATACAATTATTTTCATTTCATTACAGTTTTTCACGAGGTGCAACACTGGCCACCAATAACCAAGCATCATTTCAACAACTCTCCTCAACATGTTTGCCACCATTTTGAAATTGTTGACACTGTGCGCCTTGGCACATTCTATTATTGCCCACATGTTGAAGCAACAACAGCAACAGCAGCAGCAACAGCATTTGTCCATTTCACCTGAACAAAAGTATCTGATTGTGCGCGGCGAGACTCCTTCCGCTTCGTCCACATCCGAGGAGCATTTGCAGTTCAATGACGCAGCCACATTGCTGCTGTCGGCATTTAAGGCGCAACAGCTTGAGTCTGGCCTGGGACTCGAGGAGTGCAGCGAGCCCAGACATAAGGCGACATTCTCTGGCATTGACTATTTCATATTGCTGGCCATGCTGGTTGTGTCCTTGGGCATAGGCGTCTTCTATGGCTTCTTCGAGACGGGTGGCAGTTCGTCGGATGACTTTCTGCTCGGCTCTGGCATGAGTCTGCTGCCTGTGACACTCAGTCTCACCACCAGCTTTGTTACGGCTATTGAGCTGCTCGGCAATCCATCGGAGATGTATTTCCAGGGCACACAATTTGTGCTGATTGTGATACCTATGGTCCTGGTCATACCGGTCGCCATGAAGATCTTCTATCCCATCTACTTCAAAATGGAGTTGACCAGCTGCTATGAGTATCTAGGCATACGCTTTGGCAAGGAGATACGCATCCTGGGCGCCCTGCTCTATGTCATGCAGGTTAATTGATTGAACTGCAGCATGGAACTACTTGTTTCAATTCAGTTTTCATTTTCATAGATGTGCTTTTACACTGCTGTTGCTGTCCTGGCGCCAGCCATTGCGCTCTCCAAGGCTACGGGCCTGGATACCAAAATAGCCGTGGTCCTTATTTATATTGTCTGCGTCTTTTACTCATCGATGGGTGGCATTAAAGCTTGTGTTATTGCCGATTCCTTTCAGGTAAGTCCTTAGTCGCTTGCAATTTTAATCCTTGTTGACATATCTTTTATATTATTTTTTAGGCTATTGTCCTGGCTGTCTCCCTGGTGCTCATTATTGGTCTGGGCTGCTTCTATAGCGGCAGTCCTGTGCAGGTCTTTCAGACCGCAGCTGAACGCGATCGCCTCGAGTTTTTCAAGTGAGTTCATTTCTAATTCTCGCTCCATGCTATACTATAATATTGCTCTACATGTTTGACAGCTTTGATCCCAATCCAACCACTCGGCACACGGTTTGGTCTGTGGTTGTGGGTGGCTTCTTTTATTGGACGTCGCTTTTCTGCACCAATCAGGCTTCGGTGCAGAAGTGCATGTCCCTCAAATCCTTGAGGCTGGCCAAGATTGCGCTCGGCTTTGCCATCATCGGATTGATATTTGTGTTTCTGCTTAACTTTTATACGGGCCTTATGGTGTTCAACCATTATGCGGATTGTGATCCTTTGAGTGTGGGTCGCATCACAGCCTCGGATCAGCTGTTGCCCTACTATGTGATTAATACCTATGAAGATATTTATACAATTGCCGGCATCTTTGTTGCCGGCATTTTTGCGGCTAGCTTGGGGTAGGTCGTCATTTGATATAATATATTCCTACTCTTGCTAACTTTATTGCAATCCTTGCAGCACGGTTGCCTCTGCTTTGAATTCATTGTCCGCTGTTACCTGCGAGGATTTGCTTATCAATGGCATGAACATTAAGATTTCGCCGGAGAAGGGCGCCACCTATGCCAAATGGATGTCCTTGGGTTATGGCGTGTTCTCCTTTGGCCTGGTCTTCATTGTGGAGCACCTTGGCGGTGTGCTACAGGTAACTTTAACGCTCAATGGCCTCATCGGAGGCGTTACCTTGGGTCTATTTGTGCTGGGTATTGCCTGCAAGCAGGCAAATACCAAGGGTGCCTTCTATGGTGGATTGTTATCGCTGGCTCTGGTCGTATTTGTGGGCGTGGTCGGGCAAATTGGCAATGTGGAAACACCACCATTGCCCACATCTGTGGAGCGCTGTGATTGTCATCTCAATGTGACGGGCATTATCGATGAGTTGCTCACCGAAAGTTTGAGGCCCGTGGAACAGGAAGGATTTACGTAAGTGCAAACTAAAGTAAAGTTGTAGACAAGTAGCTTACAATATTATTTATTTCAACAGATCTTGGGGAATTTTCCGGCTGAGTTACATGTGGTTCAGCATGATTGGCTGTTTGTTAACCGTTTTTCTTGGCTGGTTGATTTCGATCATCATTGATGCACTGCAGCGACGCAGAATGCTCAAGTTTACGACCAAGGGCATTGATAATCCGGCCATCTCTGCCGATGTGCTAAAACACGACAGTCCCGTGCAGTTTGTCACAGTGATGCCTGTTGAGACGACCAGTGATGAGGGACACGTAAATCTGGCCATACGCATAGACGATGAATACAATACGAAATAGATTTCGTATACGAAATCTGGTGCAAACATATTCCAGGTGTAACTGCAACCACCATTGTACAAAGTTGTCCTAGTTTGTAGCTGAATTCGAGTCGCAATCTTAACTGTCTAAGCTTAGTCGAATGAGTGATTTTTAGTTTGTAAGCCCGAAAGCGGAGTCCACATCCAACTGGCTACCCGTAGACAGTATTCTACTAATTAATTAATTTAATATCTGACCAATGTGAATGATTATCTGTTTTAGTTTTAGTTTTTGACATTATAAACGCTGTTCTTTGCGTTAACAATAAAACTATTTAATCTGTACATTGATTATGGATGGCACTGTGTTTTATCAGATCACACACTTAGCAGTGCCACGAACCAATTGCTGTTGAAGGTGTGGATGGCAAACTTAACGAAACGTTGAACAACTTTTAACTCTGTTTCGTTGAGTTGTATAAAAAATTCATTTTTATTTTGTGTAAAATATTGAAATACCTACATTTTAGATGCTCTTCCTTAAATATCAGCATTGTTACTGGAATTTAGAAGTTCGTATATCTCAGAGTGTAGGCTTATAATAATTAAATTTTCTTTTATGTGAATTGTTCAAAGACCTTTATTTTGTGTTGGAATTTAAAGTCGAAAAAATATGCACACATTAAGTACAATAATTAATGAATTAATCAATTGGCTTTATAAGTAAGTATAATGATAATTACGCAGAAATGTACAATTTAAAAATGCTAAACATATATTTACAATATCCTTGCGCATGTCCTGGCAATCACGTTACGCTTATCTCCTCATCGCTGTCCGAATTGGAATCATCGTAGTCATCATAGTACAGCTTCATAAACTCCGCTCCCTGAAACTGGGCGGCTGATGTGGGCGTGCCACCTGGTGGCGACTGTCGTTGTTGTTGCTGTTGCTGCTGCTGTTGCTGCTGTTGTTGCTGTTGTTGCTGTTGCTGCTGGTGATGATGATGCAGTTGGGCAGCAGCCGCTGCAGCAGCCAACTCCACCTCACGCATGGCTGTAAAATGTGGCGAATGATGCAGTTGCTGCAGTTGCTCGAAGCGACGCTGCTTCGCCTCCTGGATGCTCGTCTCCAGCTTGAACTTGAGATCGACTGCCACCAGCTGCTTCTGCATCTCGGCATTTATCTTTGCCTGAAACTCGGCGGCGATAGCCACGCCCGGCGGCGACGAGGCTGCCGAGGAGACCGTTGTTGTTGGCGTCGGAGTCGCTGATTGATCGCCCATCTTCAAGCTGGTCAGCAGTGGTGGCGGCGAACTAATTTGCATGCCATAACTAATCGCATTCGAGGGCGTTGATGCCCCCTCCATTGGTGAACTGCTGCTTCTGGCAGATTGCGGTGATTTGGGTGCGACAGCTGTCGTTGTTGTTGTTGTTCCTGTGCCTGCGCCCGCTCCTGCCTCATCCTTGGCAGCTACTGTTGGCGGCGATGGTGAGACGCTGCAGCTGGGCGATAGCAATGATGGCGACAGCGGCGTTAGTGGACGATCGCATTTGGCATCCGATAAATCCGGATTCGGATTGTTCTTGTTGGGCAGCGTCTGGTCGCGTGAGCCACCATTGGCCAACAGTTCGCGCTCCTTGGAGTTGCGCCACTTCATGCGGCGATTTTGAAACCAAATTTTTACCTGCAAGTGCAAATGAAATGGGTAAATTGAAATGTGTCCAACAGTTGGATGGATGCCTGTCCGTTGCAGCGGCAACAACTCACTGGCAACTGCCCGCCCACTCACACCCCTTTTTCCACAATGCCCACAGCAGCCCTAAAAAGTTTTCATGACCACAGGCGCAGATAAATTCATGGTCAAAACTGAACTTTTTGGGCAACATTTTTGCTGGAAAAGTTTCTGTGGCAAAAGGCAACCAACGTCAGAACGAGGGGAGGAAGAGAGAGGGCCGAGAGAGCTCGGGGGGTTATGGCGTGTGTGTGGGCGTGGTTCGGGGCAAAAGTTTGAACTGCAATGCCAGCAGCAGACGCTGGCCTATCCATAATAAATGCAAATGAGAGACATTTGTAAAACGACTACAAATTGATTAGAGGCCGCACAGTGTCCCCAAATGCACTCAAATTGTGTTGAACTTAAGAATATACTATTTTTGGAAATAGTACATCATACAAATATTAGTAGCTATTATAAAAAAATTTAAGATTTAAGATAGGCACGTTTTCCACGCACTTTTGCTACACTGTGCCGTCTAAAAGTTAGTCCAGCAAAAGTGTTGTAAGCTCTTCGCTCACATATGCGTGTGTGTGCGTGCGCGCGTGTGTGTTTTGCTTGTGTGTATTTGTGTTTATGTTTGGCTGCATTTGACAGGGACAGTAAGAGACAAGTAGGACGCAAACACTCAAAGGCAAATTGCAGCCACCCTGGCATGGGCTGCCAACCCTGGACTGCTTGCTAACTTTTGCGACTGTTTTTGAGTTATTATTCAATGGGTGTTTACCTACGTTGTGTTACAGTTGCCATGTCTCGAACGCACAGCAGGACACTCGCACTTTTGTCGCAAGTGCCCCAAACAAACAATTTGTACCAAATTTATAGGGTTGCGAAGCTCCAAAGCCTAATACTCTGCCCGCTGCAAACACGTAATTAGTTCACAATTTTCTTCATTTTTTTTTTTAAGCAAATCTATGTTTCAAATTGATTTGTAGTCAACGGTATGGAATAAGCCCACACCCGTTAACCGATATAATCTGCTGGCATATAAATAAATAAACAACAGCAACAACAACGACAACAACACAAGCAGTGCTGTAAAGTGCTGACATGTTAAACAAGCGATTAACCGCAGAGATTTGTGCAGAGCACAAAAGTCGCCCCAGACTCTGCCTTGGCCACGTGTCGAAGTTTTTCTTCTTTTGGCGGGGTTTGCTGTTTTACTTACTTCCGGTCATTGAATTTTCCAGCGACTAACCCACCCCCCCCTCCTACCACAATAGAAACAGCGGCAATTGAAATAATAAGCTCAGGCGGCGATAAGATTAATGATTATGGTCCCAACCCGAATCCTGCACAGAACCTTCGTTCTGGTAGTCGTCATCGTCGTCGTCGTCTGTTTTTGATGGAAATTAATTATAAAGCGTGCAGTTTAGTATGCGTCTACGGGTGGGCGACACAGTCGTCTAAAAAGTCGACGAGAAAATGGACCTTAAGCTGGACCCACAAACACCATCCCCTCCCCATCGTTTGGCCCACCCCAGCCTCGTCTATGCTTTGCGTGCAAGTTTAATGAGCTTGAAATTATGATGTTTGCTTTGGCTTTTAATAGGTTTAATTTGACTTTCGCATTTAACAGGCCAAGGCCTGCATAGAATTAGCTCAAATACCAACTCTATATATACACATACAAAAAACCTGTTATTAAATCGCAAATTACAACTGAAATTTGTGATATGTAAATTATACAAATTTTGAGCTGCATTTAATGGAGCACTTTCATAATTGTACCATTGTCCAATTAGTGACAATCCATATATATATTTTAGCGTGTTTACAAATATTGCGCTTGTTTCGCCTAGCACATTATTAATGTATTACATTATTTTGTTTTTATTATCATTGTTTGATATTTAATTTATGCAACACTGAAATGTAGTTTGATTGTGCTTAATATGCTGTGAATTAGAACTTGTACAAAGCGATTTAAACGATTTGCGTGGCTGCGAGGAGCAAAAAGATTTCGCCTTTCCCTTGCAGCACTTTTTGAGGGCCTAATTTCAGTATGAACATTGAGGCACAGACGCGTTTCCAACTTTGAATGTAGTTTTTATCTGCAAGTCAAACCATGACCAAAGAGGCATGCATTTTGAAAATCGGTTTGGTTTTTACAAAGTTATGGCTCTTTTCCAGTTTGAAAATCGTGCCGAAATCTCGTTTTCAACTTTAAATTTAGTATTAATATAGATATCAAACGGTGATCAACAAGCCCAGGGTTTTCAAAGTCGGTTCAGTTTTCACGAAGTTATGGCAGTGAGAAAAGGTGATCGAGTTTTTTTTATTGTTATTCAAAATCGGTACAGTTCCATTGATAAAATAGTGTATCTATCAGTCAGTTGGTAATGCATGTGTCAGATGCTTATCTGATTTTTCGCAACTTTTGTAATCAAATCAAGCGTTTAAATGATTCCCATTATTTCGCCCTTACTCACAAAGGAGTCGACACATTATCCTGAACCAGTTTCAGCCCCCATTGGTAAGTAAGTAACAGATTTTTCTGACACGCCGCCTGCATAACGTGCATAGCATTTGTTTGAAGTTTTTATAAACCCGGGCTGGCGACGAGACCTAAATGGAGTTGAAGTGGGAGGTTGAATGGATGCTGGGATGGTCGATTGCTGGGATTGGTGGGAAATGGTTTGTTCAGTCAGTTTGGGCTACAAATTACTTTGGCTTTGGCCAAGTGACGGCTCCCTTTTGCCGAAAATTGACTTTAGCAATGAGCACAAGCTGTTGTGTTCCGTGGGTGTGTGTGTGTGTTTGTGTGTGTGTGTGTGTGGCTGAATCCAACTACAGAGTTGGCAGTCTGAAGAAGTATGCTGTGTCTGGCAACATATGTTAACTAATGAGGCAGTTGCCTTCGCTCTTTGGCTGTGTGGGGGGGTGACTTTGTCAAGCGATTGCCTGCCTCGGCATGTCATTCGATATGCTGCTTAATAGCGTATTAAATAGTCTGCTACTATTTGCAAAAGTCATTTCGAGTCATTTCGTCGACGTTTTGGGTTACCAACAATTTGTTACTCCAGCCAGTGTCCTGGCTGCGGTTATTGTTTTAGGACACGCCACCGACTTGGAAGCTGCAACCCCTCCCCATCCCTCTCTCTCTCTCTCTCTTTTTTCCCTCTGTCTCTCAATCTGGCTGTAGCATTTATTTAGCAATTTGTCATAAATGTATTTTGTAACCAAAGCTGCAAATGATGGTTTTTAATGTTTCTCAATCGTTTTTGCAAGTCTAGAAATGAAATTCGAGTTATGAACACATTTTCTGATGTTCAAGTGCTTTTTGATTGTCGTTTAATGAAATTAAGCATGTGAACTTAAATGTGAACGAATATATTTGAGATATCACTATAGTTGAGCTAAATTCACGGCATATATATTTGGGCAACTGGCTTAAAAGCGAATGATTGTCTTTAACATCTTAAATCATTTGCAGAGCTTTTCACAACTGCAAGCAACGCCCACAACCATTAAGCTGCTAACAAGAGTCATAAAAAACAAGTTGAACAGACAAAAAAGACCAACGCGATAGTCTTTTGTATATATATATACACTTTTATAGCGTTAACCCTCGTCTATTTACAGATTATTTATCATACAATTTGATTTAAAGCGTTTTGCCGTTGAAGTAAATAAAAAACAGCAGAATCGAAATGACAAACAAATGAAAATAAAAATCACAAAAAAATAAAAATGCCGCAAATGTCTGCAGTGAACCACCCCACATACATGCCCCCACCCACCCACACACACACACATAGAAAGCGAGTCAGACAAATAAAATAAAGATAAAAATATTTATAACGTGCAAAATGCCAAAAGTGCCCAACAGAGTCGAGTGTACCAAATGCTGAAGCAAACAAAATTTTCACAGTTGATTGCAAGGATTTTCCCGCTGTCTCTCTCTTAGTATATATATATTTATTTTTTTTCCTGTTTTCCATTTTGCCGGGGCGCTTTCCCCCATTTTTCGACAAATCAAAAACAGACGAATTTGTTTTGGACATGACACTTAAAAAGTTGCTGCCGGCTCTGCACAAAACTGACACGTGTGTGTGTCCTTGTGCGTGTGTGTGTGCGTGTGTGTGTGTGTGCGGGAGGGTTGCTAAAGCGGCAACTCGTTTATCGCGATTCCTTGAGCTTTGCTTTGCGCATTGATTTAAAAATGCAAATCAGTTTATAGAATTTGGCCTCAAGATGTTTTCATTTCCGCTTTCTGTATTTGGCAGGCGGTGGTTCAACATCGCTTTTATTGTTGTTGTTGCTGTTGTTGTCGCTTTCTGGCGGTTTGGCGTTTGAAGTGTCATTAATGGCAATTAAATTTATAGCTTGCAGATTATGAGGCTGGTAACTGTCACTTGCAGTCTGCAGCTGACTGTGGGAACAGAACCAAATTTCGAATTTTAAAATTCATAATACAGCTGATCTGTACTCCATAAGAGCACATAATCCACCCAATGCACGTGACTTGCATGCGATTTTAACAAAAAAAATACCAACAACAATTAAGAAACAATAAAAACGCACATAAATCGCGCGACAATAAACGCAGCCGCGTTTTTGACTGACCCTTTTGGCCGTGCAGCATTTTCGAGTGCGTTTGTAAAAATCGCAATAAACGTTGCAATGAACAACACTCGAAATGATGAATCACCTGAGCGGTTTGCCATCAATGCAACCGTTTGTCAACCGCAAGGCACGCGACGCTGCTGCACCCATTGCACTGCCTCTATATTTATGGCGGCGAGTGTGAGTTTGAGTGTGTGCTGCAAAAGTGGGCAGTGTGCAGCAAATGAACAACAACAAGTGCAGTGCGACAAAGGAGACGAGGAGCAGCTCTTAAATCATATTGCATACAACTAGGCGCCAGGACACGCGCTGCAATGCAATCCTTGCACACACAAACACACAAACACACACACACACACACACACCTACTCGAACTCCACCTTTATGTATGGGTGTGCATGTGCGAGTGTCACTTGGGTGTGAATATCCGCACTCGTTGGCACAACCACAAATTCCCCCAGCCCAGCCACTCCGTTGGCCACATAGCCGTTAATGGAGCCGGTGTCGCCATCGCCGCCGGCTGGACAACACTTTTGTCCTTTGTCCAGGCATGGGAGCAGCGACCAAAGCCATAGCCGGTCCCAGGGACCAACTGCTGCGATTTGACTGCGAGTTTTTCTGACATTTTTGCACATTTTTTGTTAAAAACTGTTCCATGGCTTTGTTTTTGACGCCATCCCGTCGACATTTTCATTTTCCCATTTGACAAAGTGCAATTGATGAATGCTTTGATTCTCTCTCTCTTTCTCTCTCTCTCTCTTCAGTTTAATACACATACTAGTTCTAAAGTTAAATCTGCTGCTGTGATGTGGCCATTACTTTTTTTTATACTTCAAAGATTTATGGCTTGGGAGTGGGCAATAATCATAAAATAATAGTACGACCCAAAGCTATACATAGAACATGGAAAATGTATAGGAAAATTTGAAACCTGCCACAGATTAAACTTATATAGAACAGAGAAAAGTTTCCTTAATTATTGTTTGTTGAGTTGATCATATGTTAATTAATACTTTTAGTAAGCGAATAGTGTGAATTAATTATAGATCTGATTTTCTTTGGTAACATATATCTACACTGCTCATGAGATAATATTTGTTTACCTCGCGATTACGTCCGAATTGCGTCAGAAATGCCATAACTCTGTAATTGCACATGCGCTAGTTCATTGAAGAAAATGATTAACTAGATAGCAACTAGAAAAGTATATATCTTAATAATCACTCACATTTGTATAGAATTAATCGTTTTAATCAGAGCAATACCGATAATGCATAACTTGGCACATGTGCGTTCTTCCCGCGTCTGGCTGGGCGCATTATATGATCATTAAGGTGAATATGATCGATCGGCAGATTTGAAAAAAAGGGGCGTGACGCCTCTTGCGCTGCGTTGATGATGCTGATGATGAATTCATGCATCTCGTCGCTCGCTGACAAATGCAACTGGACACGCTTATTGCGTAATTATGAAATTTTTATGAATTATATGCAGTTCGGCAGCAGACAGCAGGCGAATACAAAGCGACAAAAAAGAGCTGCACTAATTTGGCATGAGATTGTCAGCATCATCATTTGCCCGACGGCTGTTACATACCTCTGTCCCCCCCGCTCGTTTTGCCGCTCAGCGGCGGCTGCTGACAAGTCGCAGTTGGCCCATTGATTGAGTTGTGATCGATTACATTTTGACAAGGCCAAATTGGTCATGCCAATTTTTGCAGCAGCAGTCATGTGAAAATTTCACTGTGAAAGGTGTCCCAATGCTTTCTTCCTATCTCTTTCATTTTTTTTTGAGAAAATTAAATTTAAAAAAAAAGTTGTAATGCTTTTTATGAAGTACCTCTGAAGTATATTCCCTTTTTTTTTTTTTATATATTTAAAGAAGGTAAAATATAAGTCGATTCATTCTTAAGTTGTGTTAATTTTGAACAATTCAGTTTGCTGACTGCTCAAGATAACGCAGTTAAGTTAAGATTCTGGTTAAGATCTGCTAGCTATAAGCCATAGCGTACCTTGTTAACTTGAATTATTACTTAAAACCTTTGGCAGCACAAGGATACGCAGGAATTTTTTCCCTTTCCTCAGACAATTTAAACTTTTTACCCAAATGAAAGAGAATAAGAGGGAATTAATTCAATTATGGCGTCACAGCACAATCAATAAAAACCAACTTACCCCTCACACCCCCCTCCTCACACGGACAATTCCACCTGCCACCTCGTTTGCTTGGGAAGCCGAAATGAATTTCTTATGGCTCGTTATAATTTCATTATATGTATTTCGATGGCAACAACAAGCGACCTCTCTATATATGTATGTGTGTGTATGTACATACGGCCAAGACAAGCGACTGCGCATTTACGGGAAGCACGCCCAGACCCCAAACCCCCCACCCCACCCACTGCCAATCCGACCCCCTTGTTCGACCTGTTATACTTGTACTGGCTTCCATTTTGCTCTGCGCAGCCATTGCTGAGAGCTTTTTGGGTTTTTGTGCATTTTAAGGGCGGAGTTTTATTTTGCGCTGCTTTATGGCTTTTATTTTATATGCCGTCGCTTTTGTTGTTGTGTTCTACTTATTATTATTATTTGTATCATTATTGTTGTTGTTGTTGTTGTTTGATATTGCTTATCAAAGCTGATTTGAAAAGTTTTGAAATTTGCTTATGCGCGGTTAAAAATAAATTTTATAATAGCATAATTTTAAGTTTATTATGAGCTCGTCTCAGAGGAGTTTATTGATTTTGTTTTTGTTTATGGCTGTCGGATTGGTTACACCAAATTGGACCAGCTTTTGGCCGAAAGTTTTGGTCAAAAAGTTGGCTTGAAGTGAATTTTAAATTAGCCAAAGTGGAACCTAATTGAAAGCTTGAGAGATGGGTAATTGAAAGTATAACACAAAAGTTAAAATACTGAATTATATAAGGGATGAAATGAGGTGACAACCCTTAATCAAATCAAAATCCAAAAACTGGATTTTTGTAGTCAAATTTTGATGGATTTTTGAATGACTTAAGCTAAATACCCCAACGCAACTCACCTGAGAATCTTTTAGGCCCAATCTTTCAGCCAGCTTCTTGCGATCTGGCTTGCTGATATATTTCTGCTGCTGGAAACGCTTCTCCAGCCCCTTGCGCTGTGAGTCTGCAATGAGAGTGGGGCAGAGAGAGAAGGAGCAACAGTTTTAAATGCAGTTAAACCACAAGGACAAGTACCCACACCACAGTGCACCACACTCCATACGAACCTGAGAAGACGGCACGCCGCATCATGCCTCTGCGTGGCTTGCCACGTGTCGAATGCGCCCAGGGGAAGCCCTGACCAGGGGGCAGGGGAAACACTTGGGCACCAACTGCAATTAAACATATTGGGGAAAAGTGCATTAGTCGAGCGGGAGAGGAGAGGAGAGCGTCGTCATTTGGGGATTGGTCAGGAAACACTTGTTAATGAGCGCCATGGGGTGCCCAAGTGGCAGTTGGGGAGTAATTACGTGGCTATAGATTAGAATGTAAAGAGGTCAGAGGTCAGGGGACTCACCACTCATGTAGGGATTGCGACAGTGCGCCAGCAGCGAATGCAAATGCGGATGATTCAGTGTGTGTGGCAGAAAGGGTGTCGGCCGACTGGGCATGGGTTTGGCAATCACCGGATGTATGGGTGGTGGCGGGGGTGGTGGTGTCGGATGCGAGGTTGCCCCTGTTGCTTGTCCACTCAACAGTTGTTGCTGCTGTTGTTGTTGCTGCTGCAGCTTTTCTTGCGTTAATCTTCGATTGTTGTTGTCCTCGTTGGTGTCATTGCCGATTTCATGCGGTCGACCATCGAGCAGAGCATTGTTGTTGTTGTTGTTGTTATTGGAGTTGCTGTTGCTGCTGCTGTGATTGTTGTCGCTATCACTAATTGTGCTGCCAGGTGACGACGAGGATGCGGCCGTCGTTGCTGTGGTTTGCGGTTGACAACTATTGCCATGATGCTGCTGCTGCTGTTGCTGTTGATGCTGCTGCTGCTGATGCGTTAGAAATGCGGGATGTGGAAAGTGTGCATGGGCATGATGATGCAGTGGGTGTGACAGTCCAAGTGCCGCCTGCCCCACCAATGCCGGATGGTGTTGCTGATGGTGTGAATGATGATGGTGATGATGTGGTGGTGGCGGCTGTTGTTGCTGTTGCTGCTGTTGTTGCTGCTGCTGTTGCTGTACATGATGATGGTGCTGATGATATTGATGTGTGTGATGTTGCATAAAGTTTTGTTGTAGATAAGGCCATATATGCTGCGGTTGCATAAACTCTGTAAAAGAGAGAAAAACATGTGTTAAAAATCGGTTGGAAAATTGAGACCAATTCAGAGTTTATCAAGAAATAGTTGTAGTTGTAAAAAGGTTTTAATTAACAAATTGAAAGTTCTTGCTTGAAAATTGTCATTTTCGTAATGTTCATTAACAATTGTAGCCTATCTCTGACTCAAGTCATATTTCCATATAAATTTATAGTAGTTATAAACTACAATAAGAATATTTTAATGCGTTAACATACTTAAACATTTTATGCAATTAAACATCCATAAATTAACATTAAAAATCAACTCAGACTCAGAAATAAAATACCACATTTGAAATCTCATAAGTCTCATTTAAAGATCAGATAAAATCTTACCCAAGGCTTATGGCCATGTTGAAGTGTCTGGTTTTTAAGCCTATCAACGTGCACTTCAAAACAAACCCCATAAGCGTGAATAAACACGCACACACTCGCATATTATCAGCCCCAAATATCTTGTCAAGAAGTCAACCCTTCATGTGTGGTTGCGTCTCTGTATGAGTGTGCTTGTGTGTGTGTGAGTGTGAGTGTTTGTGTGTGTGTCTCGACTCCACAGCAGATGCTGCTTTGAAGTGTCAAACTGGCATAATTAAACAGCTCGCAGCTTCCAATTCCAGCAGGCTTCCTTTCTCCCCACACAGATGACAACACATTCAAAACTTTCAACACACACACTCTCACACACACGCACACCTTGAGAGCAGACACCGTCAACGCCTTCATCTCAGTTCATGTGGAAAACAAACAAAACTTTTGCGCCTTTAATTGTGGAGCAAGGAACAAGGGTGGTTGGGAGCCTGAGGAAAGATTTTGGCGCTTTGTGGCTGCATTTCAAAATCTAATTAAACATCGAAAAACAGCAGACGCTATTCGCGCACACACACAAATACACACACATACTCACACACACTGACAGGCGCTGCAGGATATGATTTTAATTCGATTAGAGTGACTGAAACAATTAACGTATTAACGCCTCTTTAGTTCGCTATATATGTGTGTGTATGTTGTGTGTGTGTGTTGTGTGTGCGTTTAATTTGCTGAAATCTTGTGGAGAAAGTTTTTGTGTGTGTGCGAGTGTGTGTGAGCCACATGTGTGCCTAATGACCGCACAAATTAAGTTATAATTGTTCGCATTGTTTGTTTGGGCTTTTGATGGTTTTACGCCAGTTTTTGCATCTGTGCCACGGCAAATGCCAAAAATTGTAGTTGGCAAAAAGTTGGTCGAATCGTTGTTGTGACACAAAAAGTTAATTTGTGGCAATGCTAAAAGTAATTCAACTGACTATCAATTTATACTCAATTAGCTGCCTGGTCAGTTATTAATGTAATAAGACGGTAATAAAATATGGAAAGTGAGGCTAAGATTCCTGGACTCGAAAAACACACAAATTCTAAGAGCAATTGCGAATAAGAAAAAGTTATCGAAGTGCTCCTTAAATAGAGTCTGTTGCTGTCCTTTCTTTCAGAGAAGAAACTTCAAAGTCTTCTACAATTTGGATTTTCTTAATCATTCTTATAGCCTCAATCTGCTTTCTTAAATTTTCAGCATTTTTACACCCAATTCTTTTCTGATCTTTTGTGATCTTCTGTCATTAAATATATGCGAAAATAGCTATAAATAGCTGACTTATTTTTAGAAGAAGCAATTGAAAAATCTTCAACTCTTTGTTTCTAATCTAATCCGCTTTTAGGAACCATAACCAACCTTAACATTATTATACATACAAATACATTTACGCTTCACCCATTTATGATCTTGCAATAATTTGATCTACCCACAATTCGCATTAGTTTTTGATCTTTGCCACGCTTCTGTCATTTAATCCATGCGAAAATAGCCAAAAATAAAATACGAAAAATTACTACATAAAATCACATAAAAATTGTGATAAAATACAATAAAAAAGAGTCAGCCCACACATTAATAAT